>OX388342.1:5597527-7997527 GCA_947579665.1 Sympetrum striolatum
AGCTTTTCTATGACCACGGTATGATGACTCAAGAATCAATCTTTTGATCGATTCTTAAGTTTGTGAAATGTGAATTTGATTTCTTCTTTTTCTCTATTGTGTTTTCAACATCATATAGTTTAGTATTCTTGCATTCGTCGAAGATGCAGTCGCTGAGACAATGTTTAAAGTGATATTTTTTATCCCCAAGATGGGATCCACTTTAATACTTTGACAATCACAAGACAAGAGGTATTCGAACTATATCTAACACTTACAGCTAATCTTTGACAAGTACTAGAGGTAAGAATGTTGAACTCATCAAGTGTTATATGTACTGCCAATGCTGAATGAATAATGGTGATCTATTACACCCCCTGCCATACGCCTCTTGTCTTGTACTTGTCAAAGTTTAGCTGTAAGTGTTAGATATAGTTCGAATACCTCTTGTCTTGTGATTGTCAAAGTATTAAAGTGGATCCCATCTTGGGGATAAAAAATATCACTTTAAACATTGTCTCAGCGACTGCATCTTCGACGAATGCAAGAATACTAAACTATATGATGTTGAAAACACAATAGAGAAAAAGAAGAAATCAAATTCACATTTCACAAACTTAAGAATCGATCAAAAGATTGATTCTTGAGTCATCATACCGTGGTCATAGAAAAGCTAATTCTTCTGATGACATTAGTAGGCTAAGTACATCGACAAGAAAACTTGGCTCGTTCTTTTAGAAAGGCTTAACGACAGCCGTCGAAAGAAGAGAAACAAGAGGTATTCGTGTAAACAGATTACACGCTGCACGTCAAACGTTATTCAGGCTTTTCTTGACAAACGACATTCCGAATGCGCGGTAAATAGCTTCCGAAACGCCTCGTGCTTGTGTCGAGGAAGTGTGTGACTATTTAGACGTGGATTTGAAAGCTCCGATAATTGTATTTCGATGTTGAGTGTGTTTCTTCAAGTGATCGAGGATGTGAAACTCTTTGGATTGTCCTCTACTACAGTAGAGGACAATCCAAAGTGTGCGACCAATTGGACGTTATAATGGAAATTATATGCCAACACTTTAGACTCAGCTCCTCATTTTGCGATTTTCCTGAAAAAATGTGTTAACAGTGTGATTCTAAAGTGCTTGCTAGGCCTTTTTGGTTTCTTTGAAGTCTTTCAGCGTGTAATACTGAAAAACTTTTTCAGCAAAAAGATGCTGAAAGACTTCAAAGGAAAATGCTTTAATGAGATGCTCCTTAGATGAGTTTCAGATCTGAACTTTCTGATGTTAAGAAACCGGTAATTCTTCGCAGTTGGGCTAAGCCTTTAGTGGAAGGGTTATTGTTTCTGAGTCCTCCAACTGGTGGTGGGAAATTTTAAGGGAGAAAGTGAAGATCACTAATCTCGCGAACTCTTGGTAGCTGCTTCTCTTCTCTGAAGGATGTCTTTGTCGGTTTACAATTGATATCCCCAGATGAGATATCCATTATTTTGCCTCCCAATGAAGACTTATGCCTGTGAATTTGTAATTCGTTATTCAAATTAAGAATATATTGGCACGATAATCATATATCTTTTCAAATATATTGATGCTTCAGGTATTTTGTGAATATATTCAATCTCTAAAAAATTCACTCTACCACTTGTGCGAGTTCGCGAAATATAAAGGTGATTTTCGAAGAAAATAATTTTTTTGCAAAATAATTTAAAAACATATATTAAAAATGATACTATTTGAAATTCGTTAAAACATGATTGTTATCCATGGTTATGGTAGTGGAAAATTTCCAAGACGGTTGGAGGGCGGGGCCAGATTGACAGACTGTTGAATTTCGACCAATCAGGCGTCAGCAACTTCGATCATTGGTTGCGCAGGTGGTTTTTCTGTCAGTTCCTGCCGAGATTTCTTCCGATGAGGAATTGCTGCCGATCTGATTTGGTAAGACCGTTTGAATTTGAATTTGCTGACTTGGTCCAAGTTGGTGAAAGTTGCTAATTTTGCCAAACTTTTTAAATCGTCTCGTTCCTTTTTACTAATAATTATTAATCGAAAAGTTCGTATTTTTTTTAAAGGCCGGAATTCATTTTTTCAACGTCCATCGCCGACTTCTTCCAGTGAATGGTCAGTTACATAAGATACTTAATCAGAAATTGTCTTCTATTTTATACAGTCTTTGATATCATTGCTATATCGTGAAATGTAATGGATTTAAGGGTCATAGCTGTTTCACATCGGTGCATAACGTACCTGGTTCTAAGATAAGGACTTCAACTACCGTTTATTCTCGATTCAAAGTGATATTTCTCTATATTCACATTGTAATAGATTTAAAGTAGACTCTCGCAACTTTTGCTTTCGATAATCCTTACAAAAGGGGCAAAGGCAGGGAAGAATTATTTTAGGAACAGTAAGGGATACCTATATCTAAATTCTAATTCCGAAACAATATATTAATTCATCAAAATCTGAATGACTTCTCTAAAAAAAGTTATAATTAATCTTCCGTTTACATATTACATAATAGATACAAACCTTAGCCTTAAATTAACTTGCCGCCTCATATCTGTGAATAGAATGGCGAAAATTAAGTGCATTTCTAACTGCGATACAAACTTTGTTAGTTTGAGTAAGCATCTTGATAATTTCCCAGCTTGAGTTCGCTATGAATGATCTCTACCAATCCTATAGAGCATCTTTAAGTGTAATTAAGCATCTAAACTCGTTCTGCCAACAAGGCATTACATTTTTGGAAATAATGGAGCCAAACGTATGTCTCACTCAACTGAGTTTGACGTTCCTGGGACTCGAAACCGGTTCTCGCATTTTCTCTCACTAAAACGCGGGTTTATCGGTTGCCTACGTCAATAAATGCCTAAACGTAATTCTCAAATATCCCTTCTTTTAATTTTTACGCTAGAATAAATGTATATATCACATCCCGTAAGAATAACGAAAGTCTTGATTTGAATTAAACGGAAACTAGTGGATGTTTAGCGTAACTCGTTCTAGTTTATTCTTTTTTTATTGCAATATGTTATTATTGGGAGTTGCCAAATAGTTCGGACAACTTTTTGGTCGTGATATTTGTTTAAATATTTCTACTAGAGATATGAATAGTTCTGGTTTGAATGTTAACTAAAATCGACAGTTGAACGAAGCTCGAAGCAATTCATTGTATTATTATCTATTTATATACATAAAATCGAAATCCGGTGAGTGTGTTTGTCTTGGATTGGAGGCCACACCGTTTGCCTGATTAGCTTCAAACTTTGCAAACGTATTCTCTGTGATCAGGAAGGAAGTACTGATTTAATTTAATTCGATGACGTTCGAACTTAAGTCGCTCAGATAGATTTACGTCAGAAATAAACTTAATTTTTATCGATTGCAGGCTTTGTTTCTTCTGAAGAATTAAATTGGAAGGAATGGCCGTGCAGAGTCGAGACAAGCACCAAAAGAACGGAAATTAAATAAAAATTCTTTTGTTGGCCGTACAATATTGTATTCGAATCGAAACTTTGATAATATCGGTAAAATACGCGAAGATATTCCAATATCTTTGAGGTTGTAAAAAACCATTCCCCCTGACGACCGATGCGGTTGTTGAATCCATGCATTTTTCTGTGTAGTGAGAATGGGATTTTATTCATGTATACTAAAGGCTATTTACTCATTGAACTATAGACAACTTGAATTAAATCCACTTCTAAATTCCATTTTATGATTAACGGGAGCTTCAGCTGGTAAAAATATAACATCTGAAATGTCATATTCGTGATCTGAGATGCTTTCCGTAACATTTTCCTTTTGCCTTTTTATTCTTATCATTAATTAATATCATTATTCTTTAGAGTTTATCGTGAACAAATTGCAGTAGGCCAATACAATATAGAATGATTAAATTCAAATGTGCATAAAATTAATTGCAAATGAACATTGACCAATGACATTCCTGATTCAATTTTGATTATCAATACCTATTCCGTTTTTACCAGACATCGTTAGCTTCGAGGCTATAAGGGAACTCGATTATAGTTAACAGTAATTATTTATTAGTTATTTCGACTTTTAAAGGATTCCTTATTGAACATCAAATTTATATAAAATTAATTTATTTATTTTTAGGAATTTTCAATCTAACGGTTCACCGGAAAGAGGGTGGGGAGATGACAAATTGCCACCAATCAGAACGCAGCTTTGGCATTTGGTTTATCTGCACCAACTTTGCAGTTCCCGGTAAGACTTCGTGGGACCAAGTGGTACACTTCCGGTCTAACGGTAAGAATCCGAATTTTTTGTCGTTGATTTAAACTTTTAATATAGTTTTTTACGCGTAATATATTTCATAAATAAAAAATAATACTATGAAATATTCGTTTTTGGAGCCATGGTGACGTTGTTTACTTGGAATCTAATCCTATTTTTCTTTTCTCTCACATGCTTCAATTTCATCCCAAGTTTGTACTTGCAAATAATTCCTAGTAAATAAATGCATTGCAGAAGCAAGGGAATGGTCATCGCTTCGGTGAAGATATTTATAATTCGCTATGTTGACGGTGGAGGAACTTTAAAGCCAATGTAGTAACGGTTGTCGTTATTCAACCAGTTCCCCAGGTATAGGACATATTTTTAAATATCTTTCATCTCGAAATTAGGCAGGTATCAAGAATTTAAATATCAGTGCACATTACAACTCTCGCTAGTGCATAGATTCATCAATGCTTTATTCGAGTGATTGTTCATTGTATCACTTATAAGAGAGATCTTCTTCATTAAATCGTATGTATTTTCTAAATTCATTCCCATCTTAAGTGCCTCGCTATGTTTTATAGTATAGCAAATGCTACAACACAATACACCGATTTAAATTACTGGAATCCGGTCGGAAACTGAAGGTAACCGGACAGCTGTTTGTTTTGAGATAACGAGACACTTTCCTTTTCCCCATGCGAGAAAGCATTTTGCCTTCGCCTTGACCTTCGTGAACTACTTTTGATTCCAAAACATCTCTATTTCAAAATATTTACTTTTTTGGATCGTCGACTCAAATTTCAACCTTTCAATTCCCGACTTTTTGAATAAATCTTCGAAGTATTTCAGTCGTTTTTCATGATTGAACGGACGGCTAGGAATCACGACCGAGTTATTTATAAAATCAGTCATAAATGAGTGTCCTGCTGCTTTAAAATACTACTTTAGATTCAGATTTACTTTCCCTACCTTTTTTAAATGCTCATGCATTGTCTTAAGAGGCATCACTATCAAAGATGAATTGAATTTTCATTTTTCAAATCTAGATGTATCTCATAATGCACAGATATTTAGTGACAGTTTTTTTTATCGTCATTATTACAACGCCGCGCCAATTCAGTGGAAACACCGCTCGTAAGTAAAGATATAGTCGTTTGAATTTCTCAAAGGTTTTTCTATTCAAGTGTCTGAAATAAGACGTTAAGTTTCATCAGAATGATGTAAATTTCTTACCAAATAACTTTATAATTTAACAATGAGAGATGTTTTTTGAGGAATTTTCATGCAATTTGGAATGAAACAGCATTAAAAAGAACAATTGATCAAATATTGGTAATCGTCTTTCTTAAACTCTTTCCATCGGATTAGAGTTTTGTCATATATTTATTCTCATTTTAAAGACTGAATTTCTGAATTGATTCTCTCTGATATTTTGCCTATAAGGTGATTAAATAAATAATAATTAACGGAGGTATGTTTCCAAAGTAAACGTTTTTCCTCATTAAACAAATTAATAATTTAATCGCATTGATGCTCATGGCTGTGAAATAAAATACTTAATTTTTATTAAAAATGATGGAAATGAAGTTTGACTTGCAATTAGCACAGGATAGCGTGCGGCTTAACCGAAACTTTATATGGGAAGTGAAAAATACTGTCCAGGACTGTGAGGTTAAGTGATTATAACAGTATTTCGGTTAGAATACCAGTATTTAGTTACCCAAACTGTAATTATTGGTTTTACTCGAAGCATTATTAATTTTCTCTTTCAATTTTTTTCTAAAGGTTTGAGGAGAGATTCCATTCACATCGATATTGCCCAGGAGAACAACTCAATCGAAAGCTACTGGCGCAGAGAAAAACCATCACTGAAGATGCTCATGGAGACGCCGGAATTCCAACTGAGAATAGAATGAGAATTAATGAGAGAAAATTTGAGGTAATGAGAATTTTCAATAACTCTGAAACAATGTACTTCGCCTTATGGATTTGAGAAATATTTCGTTTTTCTTGCATCGAATCCTGTTATATTTTTTTCTAATTGGCGAATTACGTCCGTGCTATTGAAAAATAATCGAAATGATTTTGCGTAACTTGGCGGTACGCCATTGAAAAGAAATAAAAATAATTTATACTCTTTGCACTACCTTCTATTAAAAATAACAGATCTAATGGTCGATTGTTAGTAAAAGCTCAGTTTATAAGCTGCAAAGTGATTTACTCTCTACTACATATTTCAATACTTTGAAACTCTTAGGTTAATTCTTAATAGGAAATATTATCAATTGTAAAAGGTACTGCAACATTGGTACGATTTTAAACGGTTTATTTAATTTATATTTGATTAAAAAAGAAATTACTTAAAAAAAGTTTGAATTATTTTTTTAAAGAATGTTTCATGAAAAATAATAAATTGAATCATTTGATTTAAAGAAGTCAGAAAGATTCAGAGGAGTCATTTTGACCACACGCGACTAATTACTTAACTTTTTTGTCACTACACAGTGAGGGCTAATTCTATGCTATCTACTAAATCTGTTGAAAAAAAGTTTTCTTTTAATGAGAAGAATACGCAACGATCAAAAAGATCGCAATATTTCACCCGTAAATTTCAGTATTTTGGCTACTGAAAGATGCAAATTCGAGATAACCTACTAGAATTTAAACTCGTTTATAAGCTGTCGAAAGGATTAGTCCTTACAAGTTATTTCTTTATTTAGGGGATTCCGACGTCAAGATGGAGTTGAATCCATATACCAAAAACATAAGTAATAGCGATACGTTAACATGTATTGGACTGAAATGGTACTTCATAGCTGGTATATTACCGTATTTCTTTATTTGGATATATTGCTAGAACAATATTTCTGTGCATTGTTGCCTTTCTATTGATTATGGCAAAAATTTTCAAATTTAAGAATGAAATCCTTAAATATTTGTAACTTTATTCACGAAGCTAAATTTAAAACATAAATTATAGATGATGAAAATGAATAGATGAATTTTCAATCTACTCCTGTGTAGATAATGATACACCTAGGTATTATTAATGTTATTTTCCTAGTAACTAGGCATACATTTACTTCGCTATTAATACAAAATATTTAGATAGCATCCTACATTTAAGATTCATTTCCTCAATTTTCCATCCATATATAGGACTTCATGGTGCCCTTCAAAGATCAGGAAAAAGCCTTTGACGGCTAATTAAAAGAAGGGGAAGACGTTGCCCAGCGACAACAGACAAGGGACATAGATGAGGTTCTTCCCTAAACTCTAAAGCATCACTCTACCCCGGAAGATGAATAAGAAGTGAAATATGTTTTTTTCCAAGCCAGAGTAAATTTTCAATTATGTATAGTATAAAAATGTGTCAGGCCGGAATTTGTATAGTGTTACAAGACTTTAAATGGATATATTATGGATAAAAAATTGCACTCATAGCCAAACTAACTACTGCAGAATGTATAGATTTGTTATGATGTGTAAGGCGGGGCTGTGTTTAATTTATAAATTTCGTACCTATATATTGAATTCCCCATTATTTTTCTAATGTCTAATTTTGAAGATGATAAATAAATGAAAAACATTTTTTTTTCTTTCCAGCCAAACAATAATTTCAATTATGTATAATATAAAAAAATTTAAGGCCGGAGTTAATATAGTGTTCCATGACTTGATTTGAATAAAATATGGATGTAAAAAACTTTGCGCCCTTAGCCTATCTAACTATTGCAGAATGTATAGATTTGTTATGATGTGTAAGGCGGGGCTATGTATAATTTATTTATTCTGGACCTTTACATTGAATTACCCCTAATTGTCCTAATGTCTAAGAAATAATGAAGGTATTAGATTAGGGATGGTTATAGTAGAGAAAGAGAAGAAAGAAAATGATTGGGAGAGGGGCGTAATTGAGTGCATGTTGGGTGCGTTATAGAGGAAGAAATGGTATTGGGAAGGGAAGAGGATTCGAAGTGGGTTGGCCTTGTACAGTAAGGGATAGGATGGGAGTGGGTGGGATGGGAGTGGGTGGGATGGGAGTGGGTGGGATGGGAGTGGGTGGGATGGGAGTTGGTGGGTAGAGGGTTGGATGGGATGGGAGTGGGTGGGATGGGAGTGGGTGGGATGGGAGTGGGTGGGATGGGAGTGGGTGGGATGGGAGTGGGTGGGATGGGAGTGGGTGGGTAGAGGGTTGGATGGGATGGGAGTGGGTGGGATGGGAGTGGGTGGGATGGGAGTGGGTGGGATGGGAGTGGGTGGGATGGGAGTGGGTGGGATGGGAGTGGGTGGGTAGAGGGTTGGATGGGATGGGAGTGGGTGGGATGGGAGTGGGTGGGTAGAGGGTTGGATGGGATGGGAGTGGGTGGGATGGGAGTGGGTGGGATGGGAGTGGGTGGGATGGGAGTGGGTGGGATGGGAGTGGGTGGGATGGGAGTGGGTGGGATGGGAGTGGGTGGGTAGAGGGTTGGATGGGATGGGAGTGGGTGGGATGGGAGTGGGTGGGATGGGAGTGGGTGGGATGGGAGTGGGTGGGATGGGAGTGGGTGGGTAGAGGGTTGGATGGGATGGGAGTGGGTGGGATGGGAGTGGGTGGGTAGAGGGTTGGATGGGATGGGAGTGGGTGGGATGGGAGTGGGTGGGATGGGAGTGGGTGGGTAGAGGGTTGGATGGGATGGGAGTGGGTGGGATGGGAGTGGGTGGGTAGAGGGTTGGATGGGATGGGAGTGGGTGGGATGGGAGTGGGTGGGATGGGAGTGGGTGGGATGGGAGTGGGTGGGTAGAGGGTTGGATGGGATGGGAGTGGGTGGGATGGGAGTGGGTGGGTAGAGGGTTGGATGGGATGGGAGTGGGTGGGATGGGAGTGGGTGGGATGGGAGTGGGTGGGTAGAGGGTTGGATGGGATGGGAGTGGGTGGGATGGGAGTGGGTGGGATGGGAGTGGGTGGGATGGGAGTGGGTGGGATGGGAGTGGGTGGGATGGGAGTGGGTGGGATGGGAGTGGGTGGGATGGGAGTGGGTGGGATGGGAGTGGGTGGGTAGAGGGTTGGATGGGATGGGAGTGGGTGGGATGGGAGTGGGTGGGATGGGAGTGGGTGGGATGGGAGTGGGTGGGATGGGAGTGGGTGGGATGGGAGTGGGTGGGATGGGAGTGGGTGGGATGGGAGTGGGTGGGATGGGAGTGGGTGGGATGGGAGTGGGTGGGATGGGAGTGGGTGGGATGGGAGTGGGTGGGATGGGAGTGGGTGGGATGGGAGTGGGTGGGATGGGAGTGGGTGGGATGGGAGTGGGTGGGATGGGAGTGGGTGGGATGGGAGCGGGTGGGATGGGAGTGGGTGGGATGGGAGTGGTATGGGATACCCTTTACCTTTTAAATTTCTGGAAATGAGTGTCCAAACCCGACAAGGTTTACTCGAATATTTAGTAAAATAGAACCAAAAAATTGAAAATTTTCGTAAAAAATGCTAAGTTTTCGCCGAGATATTCCTTAATTGCTAGCAAGAAATGTAGTTTTTGTCCAACATAAGGAATGATCTCTTTAACATCTTCAAAACGGGGAGTTGGGAAGTAGATGTAAAGATCTCTTGGGACGGAAGAAATGTAAAGATGAGGTTCGTAAAAAAATGGCCTCGGCGAAGGAAGCCTTTATGAAGCGAAGGGAATTATTGACCAAAGGTATCGACAAAGGAGTCAGGAAAAGGTTGGTGAAATCCCTGGTCTGGAGTGTGTTGCTCTATGGGTGTGAAACGTGGACTTTAAGAAAGGAAGAAGTTAAACGTTTGGATGCCTTCGAGATGTGGGTATGGCGTAGAATGGAAAAAGTTAGTTGGGTTGATAGGAAACCATTTCAAAACATTAAAAATCAAGAAAGTTCAGGTTGGTAGTAAAATTTCCGTATAAGTTGGTGACAAAATTTTGTTACCCGTTCAATATCCAATTACATAGGATAACATTTACCAAAAAAATGACGAAAGAGAATAAGAACGAAATAAGAACCATGTAAACCGTTTTAAAGTCTTAACTGTTGTCATAATTAATCATTTACTCGATGTGTTACAATAGTATTCTTAAGAATAGATTGGTGCAATAAGGAAAGAAAGCCAATCTCATATTTCCACTACTTCATGAAGAATCGAGTATCACCTGCAAATTTATCAGACCAAATCAATAAAAATAATATTCGCTAAATCTTTAGAGAGATTTTAAGGAGGTTATGGATTATATCTCCGCTCTTTTCTGGCAATTCAATTACTTCTTCGTCATAAGAATGTGGATTTATTTATATATTTTTTAGTTCAGTTATTCACATTCAATATTCTTTCAGTAAGTGTATGATGTTACATTTAGTTTTACTGAATGTATTAAAATTGTTTATAACTATAAAGGTGTGTTGGATGCGATTATCGAAATTCTTCAATAATCGATTCCTTATCGCGGAAAAATGTTAGAGTTTTCGGGTGAAATTAAGTGGGATTATTTACAGAAGTATGTTTTAGCAAGAAAAATAAGGTGTAACTATTTGCTACATTTCCGATTTAATACTACCAATAAGATCCTCTTACTATTAATTAAAAGTTAATTAAATTACTTAAAATTAATAAAAGAAGAACAGACGACGAACTTGACATGAATTTCTGGCCCTATTTCTGACATTCGCAGCGAAATTCGGTTGGAATCGGTGGAAAGATAGTTAATCGTAGATTTGAGGAAAGACAAACTAATTTGATGATAATTGAGTCTGTGTAACTGCATTAATTATCTGATTGGAATTGCATTCATGATGCACTTTCATCGTTGTACCGATTCGTAATTATGTACCTGCCAATGCCGGTTACCTTCTTGCATAAAATGTCTGGTTATGTATGTAATATATCGTCCGCTTTTACAATCAGCTAAAATCCTCGTATATTCTTAAAAGAAAACGCATGAGTTCGGATTCAACAATGGGATCGGTCGTCAGGGGGATGAGTTGTTTACAACCTCGAATTTTCACCAAAATACCGTATTCTACTTTACGGATACTTTCACGAATTCAAATAGAAAGCAATATTGCACGAATATAATAGGAATCTTCATTCAATTTCTTTTCTTTTGGTGTTTGTCTCAATAACGCGTGAATACTCTTTCTAATTTAATTTTGCAAAAGAAATAAATCCCTTATAAAATAAATAAGATAGAGAAATAAGAGAGAAATTAACCATCATTTATGGCTTTACGATGGCTCAGGTCATTCTTTATTAAGATAAATAAACTTTTTATGGGCTTGGACCAAATTTAAAGCTGCTTTTCGATTTTCATAGAGAAACCTCCAAAACGTTAATTTTGAAAACATCAACTGCTTATTAAGACGTTGAAAAACGGTGCCTTCAAACTTTAATTTTTATGCGCGGGAATGAAATAATTCATAAGGTGCCAAACAGCAATGAACGGTGAATGACTCATTAATTCGAATTTTTTTAGTTCTCAGAAAGTCCCTTGTGTTAGTCGATTAGTGAGAGATCGCATTGTCCAGGTGACGAGTCCTTGGAGGATAGTTTCCTTTATTTTTCGAAGTCTTCTGGTGAGAAAAATGGTATCATTCAGGACTGACCGTTTGACGTAACCTTAATGGGAAGGTTGCTACATGTCCAATGTTGCTGGGAAGAAAACAGGCATTCATCCTAAAAGACATGGGTCATAAGCATAGATCCATGATTCCACCCCTGTTATTCTACCTCAGGCTTTTCTTTCGCCCAAGCGATAAGAGCATTTTTTGAGCGATTATCAAAATGTGGGATTCAACAGGAACAGATTTGTAGCCTAATATTCGTGTAGTGTTGAATATACGCTAGTCCCATTTATGCCCAAGGATGCCTAAATTTCAAGATAAGTCATTTGACGATCGTGAAATATCAGGCAGACGCAGCATCAATGTTTTCTGGAACAACAGCCGATTTGGGTGGACCTCCATGAAATTCGACGCTGAGCGAACCGCAACCTCGATGGATTTCCGTGTTCCACCAAAGTGCATTTTGAAGACGCTTCATCGCCAAAAGTTGCATTGCGATTTTCTGTTGTTAAAAAAAAGTCAAGTCAAAAGTTGAAGAAAATAATCTCACGGAAATGTGGACGACTTAATTTTCATTGTTTGGCCAAGAAGAAGTTTTCAAGGCGCTGTACAATAGTGTATAAGACACATACAAATACTGACCGTATGTCAACACGTTCTTATTAGGTGGATCAGGGAATAGTTATGTCCAGGGAAGAAAGATCACCCTCAATTTCTTCGTGATCAAATATGTTTTTGATAAGAGAACGAGGGACCTACTTGTTCAAATGAAGCTGAAAACTATTCACTGTAAACTGTACTGTAGGCTCTAAAGTTTGTTCTGTGAACGTTCGGTTTGTTTCGTGGCTTCCTATTAAGATCTAGAGAATGTTATTTCTAGCCCTCTTGACCTAATGTGAGTGACAGTTTTAAAGTCTCTGTTCTTAGTAATGTAACTTTTCATTAGCGTATGTGAGTGCTTTTGGCAGGAAGTAGTGATTCTCATATAGCCTTCATTTTCATCATTCATTGTGGGATTCTGCTTTTATGTTATTATAGGGCAACGCATTCCCTCGAATGCTCAGATTACACCTCAAGGGATTATTATTATTATTATTATTAGGGTCTTTATTAGGCGAGATTGAGACTAAAAAGTCTCCTCTTCCATCTAACCTGTCGTTAAGTTATTACATTATTATAAGTATATTACATGTATCAATGAAACTTAGAGGAAAATAGAAGAAAATGTGAGAAGGGATTGCGGATTTAAAAAAAAAACCTAAGAAAAGCTTAGGAAAAAATATCCGCTGCAGGAAAACACCCACAAAGAAGGGGGGCGTGAAAAACCTGCACAAACCTACCGATAGCAAAAACTAAAAGACATTAAAGAAAACAATGTACAGCTAACAGCAAAAAAAAGTTACCACCCCTGACCCACCAAGAAAAACTAAGCCCAAGTTTCGGGCCGGCGGGCCTTTCTCTCGAGAAGAGAGGGAGAGAAAAGAAAGTACATGGTCCGTTACGCTAGCTCCGCTCTCGCGTTTGGATGGAGAATTTTCGTTATTTATATAAATATCATTTATTAGTATCCATTATCTGCCACAACATTTGATGTGTTAACGCGTACTGTTGTATTTGGCGACGATCAACTAGAAAATAACTAAAGAAATTCATTGAATTGAATGCAGCAATCAAAGTAACCCTCACTTTGCTTTTCGATAACAGATTATTAAAAAATTTCCAAAACAATACAAATGAATTTAACTGAATACAAAATTCGGCATCAAATTAACTCACATTTCGTTTTTCGAAAATTGATCATTTAAATCACTTTCAACGATTGATTATGCTCATATATGTGAACAAAACCAGCAACTTTTCTCTTCTTCTTAATTTCAAATAGGCCAAAACGCAGGATCTTGGACTCAACTATGGCATTTTTCGTCAGGGGGACCGGTTGTTTATACTCACAAAATTTACAAAATTTTTCGTGTGTTTCGTGTAAAATCTCGAAAATTCAATTCGAAAACAATAATACACGACCATAATAAGGTTTTTTATTCATTTTCTTTGCTATTGGTTTTTGCCTCAATGTCATGTGACCATTATTTTTAATTTAATTTTGCAAAAGAAATAAAGCCTGCTGCGATAAAAATGAACTTTACGTGCATTTCTTACGGAAATGCTTTGACTCGTCTGGGATCGAAGCAAGGACGAAGTGTCACCATTTTTTACAATAGAAACACTTTCGTATTTCATATTTCGTATATATATTTGAATGCAATGTTCTGTAAAAATTTCAAGGCAATCGACTGAGTAGTTTTCGAGTTTTGCGGCCACAGACACACGCAGGCGCAATTTTTATATATAAGATATGTGAATAATTCGGTGGATTACTATAATTTGATTGCTTTTAGAAACCTTTCGTTTAACTTTCCCAATTGAAAAGCGTTCTATTATCAAGAGAAATAACTAAGGAATAAACACAAGGAAATAAAAGTTCCACAACTTCCACACAAAAAGTAGTGTAACTTTGACGAAGTTGTTTAATTCCTTATGTTTAGTTACCTATGAAGTTTCTCAAAGTTAAAGCTCATCCAATTGATTTAAATAAGGATTATTTTTTTCTAGATTACTGTATCCCGTTACTCTCATGACTCCTATAGACTGTGTATTCCATGACTTTGTAAAATTAAATTATCCTTATAACAACACCGTAGAAAATTTACACAATTAGCTTCGACGCTTACTAGCACCATCTTCAACATTTACATAAATACGCGATCCTCCATATGGCGTGTGCCTGGAAAAAGAAGAAAGAATAAGAGGGAACAAAAGTGTGACCTGCAGGTGAAAGGGTAGAATTCCTGGAAAACTGTTAAACAGGACAAAACGAAATAGGTGGGAAAGAAGGGTAAGATTTCCTTTCGTTGCCAAAAAGGAATGGAAAGGAAAAACTTTCTCGTTGGGAGAAGAGGATTTGAGTTGCAATTTGTTTGATTCATTTTGATGTTATCTAAAATAATATGTCCGCTAGCTTTCTATATATGTATAATTTTTAGCTCGCAATTAGAAGAATGACTCGAAGAATTAAATCTCTCATAAAGTGGGACTGCAGAGCATCAGATTTGATATTTTGTATGTTCTTCAGCCTATAACTTACGAGATCTCACTGTTTATCTGATGTGGATTGAATGAAAATAATCATAAATCACTTGATGAAACCATTGTCCTAAAAATTGGATCCATGGATTCCTTATCGTTTCAAAGTAATGGCTTCCAGTAAATACTGTAGTAATTGGCCAGCGGTAGACGTCCTTTTGGTAAAATTCTCGAAATATTATTTCTCAAAAGTTACTCCTCTCGTATTTTTAGCTATTTATGATCCACCAATCAACTCCGAAGTGTATTAGAATTTATTACGAAGTTCTTAGTAATTTAAGAAGACCATCTTTTATTTTATCAGTTATGAAAAATGATAAGAGCGCTATCCGTAAAATTGTCACTTTTGCATGACAATGGGTTAATCGACCTCTAACCAAATTTAAGACTTAGCTAGGGGTATTACTTATTAGTACTCGACGCAGGATGAGCAAGTTATTGCGTATGTGTTACAGTAATGACGATTATAATTGTGTTTAAATACGTATTTAAATGACATCCTTATTTTGTATTTTATAAACGAGGTGAGATCGACTAGCAAATTTTATAAGTGAATCAAGATGAGTTGAACGTTTTGGCTATCATCAACACTGAGAGAAAAAATGTATTCACTTGCTTTAGGTGTTTTTTTTATATTAATTTTATAGGTTCTTAAAATCTACAAAACTATAATAACTGTAACATATAATAACTGTATCTATCATTTAATGGGATAGAAGAATTGAAAACACTATACATTCAATGATAGTAATGCAAAAGAACCAAAGGAACGCCAGTTTACGCAAATAGCTATTTCTTAAATTTTCCCGTTTTGTTGTTGATTGATTTGTAAGGTTTATGAAAATCGTTGGTTAGAAGAAATAGCGAAAAAAGCCTGAAAAGATTAATGTAAATATTGAGAACGTAATATTGGAATTGGCATTTTCCGAAGCTTAAATTTCTACGGGAGTGATCTTTCTATGGATAATATATGTTTAATTCTATTCCTGAAAGCAGAGACATGGGCAGTCTGGTAGACCGTCCACAGCGTTTGTGGGCTCTTCTCTGATCCCTTGATCAGTAACCTGCGACCGCTCCATTGAAGACCCTTTCTCTCACCCCCACGCAGAAGCTCCCTTTGTTTTCTTAAGAAGAAAGGTATGCTTGGTACCGATTAACCGTTATGTAGACAAAAACATTAAAAGCAGACGTAGCACCAAAAGGAGGATTTGCCACAGAGATCCGCAGCAATAGATTTAAATGTATTTTTCATGCATGAGCGTTTACGTGCAAATATTAAGAATGGAGTTGTAACAGCATTAAGTTGTTGGCTCATACCTTTTCCCAATGTTGAAACTCTTAATCGTTTTAGTATTTTAAAATTTTTGACGGAGAAGGTTTAAATAAAGGAATTAAATAATTACAAGCATATTATTCAATTCTTTTTGCGCTTTGCTCGACTCTGCACGACTAGTCCTTCTAATTTCATTATCCAAAAGAAATTTTCGAGCGTAAAATGTTAAGCGGTTTGTTAAGAGACTACAGGTTAGATAGCAGTGAGTCCAAAATGATCGTAGCCCTCCGCTGGGTATCTTATAAGAATATAACTCTGTAAAGACAATAATTATTAGAGATATTCCTTAGCTGTGATTTACATGACGAAATACGTGACGACGTGATCCCTATTCTCAACGATCGTTATTTGTAAATTATTTAGATAGTTGAGTGTATCACATTCTCTGCAATAAGCCTTACGGAGGCTCGCGGATAGTTAATTTAAATGTATCTCTTACTTAACTATCTTTCATAAATCTGCAACACCATTATTATATTTATGATATACGTTTTTTCTAATTTTTCCTACTTCAGTTGACCTAATTTACAGTAGTTCATATTCTCCTAATCATCGTATCATAATTAAGTATAATCTTTACGAAAACGATCATCCTGCGGGCATGTGGAGCATTAACTGAAATATCCAATTTCATTCTAAATCTGCATTGATGGAAAATATTATGTTAGGAAGAAATATGAGCAGCCAAAGTAATTTATGTCCAATATTTTAAGAAGAAGAGCGAATTACGCATGACATTCGAGCCGATTTAACGAAATACGAATTTAATTATTTCATAATACAATACTGCTTCTACCGCAGCAAAAGCATTGACTTTTAGCGAGTATTTGTAAAATATATATCATCACAAAAGCCTTCAAAACGTGCCAGGCATAAAGAGGAAGACGAAAAGCGCGCTCAAAACAGAGAATCTGAAAGACTCGCCCTTCTCGAGTTATGCTGGTTGCATCTTAGGTGGTAACTTTTTTATGCTGCTAGCTGTACATATAACCTGGAAAATTACAAGAAGTGTTAGAGACATATTATCAAGAAAAATAATGAGAGTTAATAAAAAATGAAATGCAGAAAATACAGTAAGTAGATACATACACTTGTGATAAAAAATATGACTGAACTAGAAAAAAGCAAAATAAAACACGATCAATACAAAGATTACGCTCTACAATAATTATATAAGAGAGTTAACATCATGATTTAAGCATAAACAATAATCTAAAGTAAGTTAATATAATGGAAATACAAAATAGTAAAAAAAAAGAAAAGGTTATACTGGATGTAAACTGTAGTAACAATAACGAACAAAATATTCCAAAGTAAAGAAAGAAGTTTGAAGTGTTGTTCCGTGCAGCATGAAAAAAACCAGGAAAAAACGAACTTGACTTATGGTAAAAAGTAAAATGCTATGATGGAGATAATTAGCGTTATTGATTCTCTAGAAGATACGAAAGGCATTTCCTCTTGAAAGTGTGGATAGAACAGGAAGATTCGATACTCTGCGGAAGGGCGTTCCATAAATTAACCGAGGTCACTGCATAGGATTTATGTAGCATTTCCGTCCTGTGATTTGGAATGAGTAGATTGTTTCTTCCTCTAGTGTTACAATTATGTACCGACCCTAAGCTGACAAATTCTGAAAAGAGGTAATCGGGAGTTTGTAATCGCATGACACGGTAAGTTGTTGTTAAGATGTGTAATTTTCGACGAGAAGCGAGCTTAAGCCAAGACAATTTCTCAAACGCACCCGAGATATGGTCGAATTTCTTTAAGTTAAAGATAAACCGAACCGATGCATTCTGGGCACGCTGCAATTTGGTAGCTAATTCTTTGGATAAGTCTTGGTAAACAATGTCACCGTAGTCAAAGTGTGGCATGATTAATGAATTTATCAGTTGAGCTTTAATCGAAGGCGTCAGGAAACTTCCTAGGCGTCTAAGAGAATTAATTGAAGAATAAACTTTTTTACACACATTAACGATGTGTTCCGACCACGTAAGATTATTATTAATGATAACACCCAGATTATTCACAGAGTCGCAAAATGTGATCTTCGAGTTGTCTAACGTGAGCTTTGCATCGTTATCTTGATTAAGCCTTCTTATCAACTTGGGTGTCCCGATGACAATGGCTTGCGATTTTGAAGGATTTATTTTCAAAAAATTGTCTTTACTCCAGTTATTAATTTGTTCGAGGTCATGATTTACGTGCTGTATGCATTCATGGAAGTGGATGGTATATCTGTAAGTCGTCCGCGTATAAATGATGCTTACAATGTTTAATTACTTGAGGACAGTCATTAATAAACAGAGAAAACAATAAGGGGCCAAGGGTTGATCCCTGTGGGAGACCACGATTGATACTTATCCAAGCTGATGAGGAATCATTCGAGACAACTTTCTGCTTACGGTCATGTAGATAGGAAGAAAACCAACTAATTGAAGATTTTGAGAACCCTATAAAACGCAATTTGGCAAGCATTAACTCCGCATCCACCGAGTCGAAGGCTTTACTAAAATCAAGTAGGATTAAAGCTGTTAATTTGCTTTTATCCATCGATTTACGAATATCGTTAGTTATTTTTACTAGGGCTGTTGTGGTGCTATGCGACTTCCGAAAGCCTGATTGTGTACTATTGAGGATCGATTTTTTATTTAAATATTCTGTAATTTGCCGATGCGCTAATTTCTCGAGAGCTTTTGATAAAACCGGAAGGAAACTGATAGGTCTAAATTCATCAATATTCAACTTGGAGCTCTTCAAAATTGGTTTAATTAGTGCTCTTTTCCATGGTTTTGGAAATTTACCACTAAAAAACGATAGGTTGAAAATATTTGTTATAATATGTTGCAGTAAAGGATATAGTTTGCTAATGATAGTGATTGGAATACCGTCAGCACCTTCTGCTTTAGATTTGATGCTTATTAAGGTATTGTATACCTCAAGTTGAGTGGATTATCATGCCTCAATTAAATTATTTCAGCCATTATTACATTTTTATAATTCGCTTGTTATTTGTTTAAAGTTCGGAGAATGATACAAAAATATAAAGAAAAAACAGATAATAAAGCTATATTTACTGTGCATTTTGTTATATTTTCTAATTTTTCCAATAAATGATTTTAATACAATATATGATAGAAAATATTCGTCATGAAATGCATTTTTTAAGCAGAGATGGTATTTTCCATTCATGCGTACCACTGCCATTTTACCGGGTTATCTGGGGAAAAATGATCTTTTACATCAAATGAAAAAATTCATAGTTCACTATTGCTAAATGGAATCAAAAATTGTCAATAGAAACAAATGGTCTTAAAATGCATACATAGTTTTCTTCCTCGTACTCAATACTTGTTATTTTATCGTAGAATGAAACTGAAATATTTGTTAGAGATACGTAATTATCATGTATTACACAATAAAAGTAAAATATGTTAGTCTTGTTCCCCTATAAGAGAGCATAGGAACATCGGTTGTCCGATGCCAGCAACAGGTTAGTCCACACATTAAAGGCCACCCTTGTGCTGCACATTACCACTGAAGGCCATACGAAATTATGGTTGCTGATTTATGGAGTATTTTGTACTCTTCAATTACTGTAATTATTTAGATTTAATGGAGATCTTCCGCATTCAAATATATTTAATCCCCGCCTATGGATCTCCTGGCAATGCAGCGTTGCCATAACTCACCGGGTAATTTATAAAGAAAACCTTAATTTTCATCGTAGAGCGTAGATCAAAAGACGCATGTACTAGTCTTAAGACGAAGGATACGACGGAGATATCAAATTGTTGTATATTGCAATTGTTTATAACTTTTCAAATCGTACAGCACGCCTTTGTTTACCTTTCGGTTTGAAAAAACGGTGATAAAGCTGAAAAATGGGCGCCTAGGGATGGACCTTTAAAAAACCTCACTCAACTACCATTAACCAAAAAGTATTCCGGGAAGGCAAGCGCAACTGTACATAATGAATTGGAGCCCATACATATAAAGTGTGTCTTATGCAATTTAATCCAAAACATTCCTTTGATTTATTCACAGGATTTTACAAATAAGTCCCAAGATCAATTAGAATGCTCTCTCGATAACACGTTTGCCCGAGTCATCAATGCGAATAGACTCGGTTCACTACACACGAATAACTCGCTCAGTATATTCTAGTTCCTTAATGTCAAAGCCGTGGAGGAGAAATACGTTCCAATGAAATAGGTTCCGGTTAAGCTCTTACTCGAAAACGTGTCAAATCTAGAGATGTGCCCCACGAGCCGCCAGTAGCGTATGGCAGGTGATGTGGTATCTCCGACATTCTTACCTGAACTACCTTATTAGTTTCAACTGAGGTATCAAAAAATATGCAATAATGAAAAATCTAGTATGTATGCAAAACATGATTTAATTGTTAAAATGTGTGAAAGTTATGACGAAGACGTACGGAATAAGCTTTAATCGATTAAATTGCCTAACCGTTATTTTAACACATAAGCTCATGGGGTTATATTTTTTCCATCTGAAATTTAATATATTTTAGAAAAAAACGTGTTATTTTTATGACAACGATGACCTGTTTGACATTTGATCTTAATTCCACCAGAGCAGCTGAAATGGCGATGATTACAAGTAAATTCATTTGAAATGGTAGTAAAATGCAAAAATTCAGTTGGATGATTTTCTTCTCTCATGTCTATATGATGATTTTCTTTTAATACTATATAGGTAGCATGCCATTTACTTATAATATAATTGAATTATGTAGAAAGGAGAAAGCAAAAAGTTTGAATGAATAACTATACGAATATAAACATTTAATTAATATGAAAACATTGACAAGTTTATGCATGAGTCAAACATTTTTTAAACTCAACGGACGCTTTTATAAACAAACTCAGGGAGCCACAATTGGGGATTCCTTATCCACTTTTTATGTCTAAGGTTGAAGACAACTGCAGAAAAACATTTCATTATTTCCCGAAAATTTGGTTTAGATACGTGGACGAAATTTTCGCGATTTTCGATACCAATGAGTGCAACATCGACCAATTTATTTTGAAATAGAATCCTCACCACGGTTCCATTTACACTTGAAGTGGAGGAACGGAAATGTATCGATGAAGAACATCACCAGATGCGCGGAACAAAATGGTTACAGAACAAACATCATTGAGAAAGTTCTACGTAAACATAAAAGAAAGCAATTAAAGAAAGACTACACAACCCTCACAAAAACCGATAATGAAAAATACGTGGTATTCGCTCCAACACTCGCTAACAACCTCAACAATATTCCCGCCGATTTGAATGCAGCACACACGTACCTCAACGAATTGTCACATCTTCTGAAAAACCCGAAAGATAAAATCCCTTATTTAAACAAATCAGGAATTTACAGGAACACTGTGATCAAATTTACATTGCACAAACAAAAATAAAAATTGAAACAAGATTTAAGGAACATTTAAACAACATAAAAGAGAGGTTATTCCCCTAATTTTGCTTCCCTCCAATTAGGAGACGCTAGATTAATATTGTATCAATAAAATTCGTGTTACTGAATTCAAACGTCGAAATAGTAAGTACGCGAAATTTCACAGACTCCGAGTGCCTGTAAATCAGTTGAATCCATCGAGTTGGGTAAGTTATATCTTAGGGTGTAGTCCAACAATTGCAATGAAATAAAATGGTAGAACATTCCTTTACACGTTCATTCGTCCGAACCTTAATGTTTTACCTGCCGTTTCTGTACAATTACTGTGCTTTACCTTAGAGAAGTACCCGATTTCGGAGATGAAAAATCGGTGGTCCAACTTCCACCGACTGCCACTCACTCAATTTCGATTTAGTAAGTTGCGATCAGCCAAGGATATTGTCAGCATATCAGTGCAAAAATAATTGTTTAAATTCCGAATTATACAATAGAAATGGACAATGTTGTAATACTCGGCTAGCTTCTAAATTAAAAATCCCATTGAAACAGGAGATGAACCGTTGTGACCATAAGAATGACAGCAATAGCGATTAGCACATCGAAGTTACCAAAAAAAACAGTATAAACATTATCAATTGATATCTATTTAGAATTTCATCGCAAACGCTTCCTGTATAGCGATAGGAAAAGGGCAAAAAAGAGTAGAAGCACACGCCGTAAAACGGGAAGAAAATGGAAATAAATATAAATCCATAATGTTGATACTGATACGTTTTAGTTACTTAATACTGCAAATTAGTATTTTTGTTATCCTTGCAGGCACAACGGTATAACTTCAGTTTCAATCGAATTTTTCGTTTCTATGTTAGCAGAGGTATTGCACATTACGTCAGCAAATTCCAAAATATAAAAATGTATTATCAACATCTTAACCACCGAACTTTCATCGCAAAAATCTTTTCTGAAATAAATTACAATACAGAAAATGCAGGTAAAACATAAAAATTTACATCAATGAGTAAATAAATAAATTTTCTATCACGTGAATTTTATTTTATTGAAATCGGTGGACTATACTTAGAGCTATAACTTCCCAAACCCGATGGAATCGATTGATTTGGAGGCACTCGGAGTCCATTGAAATTTCATTCACTACTTCAATGTAGCTAATTTCAGTAACACGACCTTTATTGTTAAAACGTAAATGTAATGTCTCTTCATTGATACGAAACAAAATTAGGGGACTCTCTGTTCAATCCATTATTCTCAAATGAGTAACAAGCATGCTCACTAGTCAATGGCTCACTATACAAATGATGGCTTTCTTGTTGCCTAGCGCAATGTAATATTCAAGCTAAATACTAACCAGGTGTTCAAAGTGGACATCTGTGGGCCCCTGCCATACGCCACTGCTGGCTCGCGGGTCACATTTCAAAAATTGCTAACTTCTTGGCAACGAAAGAGACAAACTCTCACTCCAAGTTAATGACTTTAAAGTGGAAGTCTATTGAACAAACGCGACTTTCTTCCCATTAATTAGACACTTCCTTCGGGTTTTTTCAGTTAATAAGAAAACACAAGGAAACAAAACTTCAATTTACTGCAAATTCAGCAACAATTTACACTCTATATTTTAAATCCGTGCATATATTTACAACCAGACATAAAGAGTATATTTATAACTTTAAAAATAATCAGATTACCATGTAAGGTTATTAAAAAGTTATGACCCTTCTAAAAAAATCAAGTTTGCCGAATTTCATGAACATTTTGGAAGTTTAATAAATGAGCAACAACATCACGTTTTAAGAATTCTTAAAATAAGCATTCCATCTTACAAATTCACAAATACTTCCAAAATTAGTTCCATGGCCAAGAAAGTGATCTAAAAATATTCAAATATCCATTTGTTATAAAGATTAGTACCAAGCATGAATTATAATTTTTAACTTTTCTTAAGATTTTATTCATGGATAAACGTATCTCTTACGTTACGAGATTTATCTGTCGATCGCTTTTTGGGTTACAGAATCCAAAAATATAGGATCAAAGTTTTAATATTTAATCATTTAATAACAACATCTAACAGATTAAAGAATGTTTTATCAGGAAGTAAAATACTAAATATGTTCTATGCTAATTTTGTCGAAAATGAAACAGCTGTAAAGAGTTTACAATAGAGTGACAAATATTAACTCGAATTCTACAACGAAAAATATCTTTCTCATCTCAGAATAATTGAAACTACCTCATAATGTTGATCAATATTAGGAAATGTTAAAGTAAAAAATCTTTACCTTAGGATAATATAGTATTTAACATTTATGATAACCTCAACATTAGAATTATTGCGAAGAAATGAAGAAGTCTGCCGCAGCCAGGACTGAGCACATATATTCTCCAGCCAGGACAGGCAGACTCCTTCATTTCTTCCCAAAATTCAAGCATGTGTTTCATGCGAATATTCAACAATTACATAAGAATTATTACAGATTATAATAAACATTACACTTATAATCAGTTCAGTGTACAACTTAGCATGTTCCGGCACGCCAATGTTGCAAAATTCCAGTTGTTGCAAATTAGAGCTTCCGCCAGTTAATCCCACATAAATGTCGGGCTATTCACACATTTAAATTTCTGCGCCTTCAAGATATCGTAAATGTCTTCCTTATCTTTAAACCAAGAAGTTTTAAGGAAGAATAGGAGAGGCTTGGAAACCAGCATTAAGATTCAGCAGTAATAGATTCTCCTGACAATAGGAAATATTTCCCAAGAAGGAAAGCTTTACCCATCTTATTTAAGAGTAATTATTGGTAATAAGTATGAGATGTGTTTCTAGTGCTTTATTCGATAATGGCTGATGGACTAAACTGGCCGCTCATTAAAAACAGGAAGGGGAAAATACGAAGCCTAAATTTGAATTATTAAACCGCTTTTACTGATGATGAAACTCAGATTTATTACGCCTGATTTAGCAGTTTTATTAAATGTAATTTCCGTAATAATATAGCCATAGCTCAACGACTATAAGGAATGGTGGAAATAACTAAGGAAAAAGATTCACAATTTCTTACATAACGCAGTTTTGCCAAGAAACGGCTTCTTCAATCAATTGGACTATAATAAAATTATTCAGAGAACTAGAACCAAAGAAAGCTGCATCCATTGCGAGGGGAATTGATTACAATCATCGGGAAGGGGTAATCTGAAGATTATTGACATTCTGGGCAGGCAGACGTTTAGAACTAGTTCCCCTTAATGGATAAAAGAAAGTTTAACTAAATATTGTGACCGTGTGTAATCGTTAAAATTACGTAATATACCACACGTATAATTTTATCATTGACAATCTTCAAGGGATCTGAGAAGAGCCCACAAACGCTGTGAACGGTCTCCCAGACTGCCCATGTCTCGGACCGTCTCTGCTTTCAGGAATAGAATTAAACATATATTATCCATAGAAAGATCACTCCCGTAGAAATTTAAGCTTCGGAAAATGCCAATTCCAATATTACGTTCTCAATATTTACATTCATCTTTTCAGGCTCATTTCGCTATTTCTTCTAACCAATGATTTTCATAAACCTTCGTGATATCCTTATAAATCAATCAAAAACAAAACGGGAAAATTTAAGAAATAGCTATTTGTGTAAACTAGCCGTTAAAACTTATCTTGATTAACTTATAAAATTGGCTAGTCGATCTCACCTGGTTTATAAAATACAAAATAAGGATGTCATTTAAATATGTATTTAAACACAATTATAATCGTCATTACTGTAACACATACGCAATAACTTGTCCATCCTGCTTCGAGTACTAATAAGTCGCACCTCTAGCTAATTGTAAGTTTTAAGTTTGGTTAGAAGCCGATTAACCCATTGTCATGCAAAAGTGACAGATCTACGGATAGCGGACGTCTACCGCTGGCCTTTTACTACAGTAATTACTGGAAGCCATTCATTTGAAACGATAAGGAATCCATCGATCCAATTTTTAGGACAGCGGTTTTATCAAGCGATTTATGATTATTTTCATTCAATCCACATCAGATAAACAGTGAGATCTCGTAAGTATATATATAGGCTATAGACTAAATATATATATATATATATGGGCTATAGTAAGTATATATATATAGGCTGAAGAAAATACAAAATTTATAATTTGATTCTCTGTGCAGTTATGAGAAATTTATTTTTTCCAGTCATTCTTCTAATCACGAGCTCAAAATTATAAGTATATCAGATAAATCATCAAAATAAACCAATTAGTTTGCAACCCCAATTCTCTTCTTCCATGGAAAAGATTTCCTCTGGTAAAAGGTTTCTTTTCCTTCTCCATCAACTTTTTTTCATATTCCCGTTTAAAAGTTTTCCACGAATTATACCCTTTCACCGGCAGGTAACCCTTTTGTTCCCTCTCATTCTCTCTTCTTTTAAAAAATATTGAGAGAGATAGAAGCCTTTACTATGTGGAACTCCATTTCACAGGTAAAATAAAATAACAATTAAAACAAAATAATTATGTGAATCTTTCTAAACTGTTATTATGATAATAATTTAATTTTACAAAAACATGGAAAATACAATATATAGGAGTCGTGAGAGTAAGAAGTTACAGTAATCTAGAAAAGAATATTCCTTAATTACATAAATCGAATGAGCTTTAACTTTGGGCAACTCCATAGGTAACTAAAAACGGTTAATGGATTCTAAGCAGGGTTTTTACCATTGCCTTTTTTCAGGTAGAAATTTAGAGGGTCGCCATCCTAACCCTTACCTCCGCTTCCCAGCTCGGGAGCGCCCGGCCTTCCCATCAGGGGGGACCATAAAAAAACTGACCGCGTGGAATACGATTTAAAAAGTTATAAACAATTCAAATGAGCAACAATCTATTACCTTCGTCGTCTCACTCGTCCTAAGAGATATACAAGCGTCTTTTGATCGACGTTCTACGACGAAAATTAAGATTTTTCGAGATTTTGCAAGAAATTACCCGTTTGCACACGGCAACGTTGCCGTTGGGTTGGGGTAGGGGGGAGGGATTTCTAAAAGTATCTAGTAATCTAGAAATCCTCCCCCCAACCCAACCTAACCCCAGTTGAGATATTTAAAACAACCGTCTATCTGACTGAGCAACGTGTGTAAACGGGTAATTTCTTGCAAAATCACGAAAAATCTTAATTTTCGTCGTAGAAAGTTGATCGAAAGACGCTTGTTTATTTCTTATGACTAGTGAGACGACGAATATATAAAATTGTTGCTCATTTGAATTTATCATAACTTTTTAAGTCTGAAAATCTTTTAACTGAAAAAATGTAATGGTAAAAACCCCGCTCAGCTACCATTAACCCTAAAGACAAGGAAATAAAATAAATTTCACAAAGTTACACGACTTTCTGTGTAAAAGTTTTGGAACTTTGACAAAGGTATTTTATTTCCTTGTGTTTATTCCTTATTTATTCTTCCTGATAATAGAACGCTTTTCAATTGAGAAATTTAAACGAAAGGCTTGTAAAAGCAATAAAATTATAGTAATCCACCGAATTATGCACATATACTCTAATAGAAAATCAATGAAGCCTTAAAAGCTGATTGCAATTCCATGGTAAAGGCAAAGGAGTAATTGCGTCATTAGTGACCCCTCCCCTCCTTTAAAATTGATAATTAATTCTAAAATTATTTAAAATTAGTAAAAGAAGAAATTGATTAATTTATTATTTCATGGAAATTCCAACCGCATGGAATTAACTTTGCAAAAAGCGATTAATTTTTTATTAACACATTAAATGTTGTGGCAGGTAAATGGATAGTAGTAAATGATTTTTTTATAAATAAGGAAAATGTGTCTATCCAAACGCGTGAGCCTGCATCTTTTTTTTTTCTCGGGAGAAAGGCCCGAAACTTGGACTTGGTTTTTCTTAATGGATCAGGGTTTTTTTTTCCCTGTCCTATGTCCTGCCAAAAATTTAACCAGTTCCACCACGCATAAAATACCTTAATGGGGCAATAAAAGGTTTTTTTTATGCTTCATCCCTAAAACAAGAATAGATATTGGAGATTCTTTTTGATACGGACCATTCTAACCACTGAAAATTTGATCCATTGATTAACTTCTTCCATATGCTGTATTTTGCAATACAGTTTATTGAATGATCCTTATATCTTTCTTATAATGTATTGCAGGAATGACGAGGCCGTCATGTGCCCACTCGCATCTCGAATTCCTCTCTGGAATTCCCTAATTCGATGTAAAAAAAACGAATGTTTCCTCTCGAGGAAAATTTGAGCTCTAGAACTCGCCTGTCCTTGACATTGGTCAAAATGTATTATTGCATCAAAGATCACGGAGTGAAAACTAACAGTTGTTAGTCAAGGTAGGCTTAGTCGGGGCCAAGCATGGCTCGATGATGAATTGAATCTGGAGCTCAAAATAAATTCTAGCCAATTTTACGCCATTCTCTTCAATATCTCGGCAAATGAATGAACGGGATAAATGTAATGAGAAGTGCGCTTAAATAATAAATCCTCAAATTTCTAGTTAGTATTAATTTAAATGGTAACTCCTGATAGGGATGGGTAATTTATTATTTATTCGCATTTTCTTTCTGATTATAAAATCGTACAGCCGAATGAAACTTCCGCTGCTTCCAGTCGGATCTCGTGGGTCGATATCCATTCATTATTGGCTTCTCGCGATTCGTCCTTTCTCCGCCGAGGCGCTGTCGGCCGATAGAGGCCCCGCAGAGAGCATCAAAGGATGACTCCTCGATGGTGAATACGATACGCGTTCCGCGCGTGAACATAGCCACCAATATTCCGTCGTTTTCTACAGATAACACGGGTAGGTTGATTAGAAAACTGCAGCCTGGTGAGCACTTCTAAAGGGCAGCGTTTGTTTCCTCGGAGGACTCGCAAACGCAAAGCCGAACCATGGCGGGCTGCGCAAGGAACGGAACTCTTAAGGTAAGGAAGGACAGCTGCTATCGACCGAAGAGAGGGCGTGTCCCCCCCCCCACCAATCCCCTCCCCTCGTACTTGCCTATTTTTCTGTTTTGCATGAAGTCCTCTTTCGTCTGTTGCTGGCGTTTGATATTTCCACGTCTTTATGATTTCACTCCAGTGATCAGAATCGTTTACTTCTCTATACACATTTCAAAACCATTCTTTATATGCATAGACATAAATCAAAAGTTTTTAAACAAAAGTATAGGTAGTTATTCGTTTCCGGGGAAGTGCATTATTTGCCCAGTTCAGTATTAATAGTAATATTCCAGACTTATTTCATATTACTTTTCCATGTTTTACTATAATTGCAGGCATATTCAGCTTTATCAATAAATCTTCTAAAATACCTTGCTAATTTGTGCGACTTCTCCTATGCCCATTTTTCTCAGTTTAAATCTCCAGTTAGAATTATTTGCAATCTATATCTCGTGCATTTTCTCCGAATTATTAGTTATATTTTGAGTTAGTAATAGACAGAAATAACACGAATGTGTAAAATTAAATATTAATTTTTGTAGCTGCACGAGCAGGAATACTCGCGTAACATTTATTTTTTATTCCATTACTCCAGAAGCACATTATTCCTCTTGCTTATTTGTAATACTTTCCTATCATTGGATACTTTTTTCAATAAATAGCCCGACATCACCTTTATTTTTTAAGTCTTTCATTGGACCGGGAGTTCAATTCTATCCCTTCACATTCATTTGGCGATTTTAGAATTAGGTCCACGAGCCTCATTTCATGAATTTCATTTGCCTCCATTCTTTCTATTGATCCCTCATCATAACATACTCTTTCATACTATTTACTTAGTCCTTTAAGTAGTGGCAAATGCCTACTACATACTTGGATACAAAAACTTTGCTCAAGCAAAGCGATTAGACAAAATGTGGTGCATCGCTGCTAAACGAGTACACAAATCGGGAGACAACTTTTTTCTCCCGCTCGAAATGGGTGACAATGGTTTTTTGTTGTGTGAACGTATTGAGAGACAGGAACTTATGAAGTACTACTTGTGCATGTCTCTTGAGAAATGGTCAGGACGATAGGTCTTTATTGCTAATTGAAGACACTGCTTGTTAATCGGACGAAACTTAAATATACGATAAAAATCGTGTCAAAAAGTTGCAATTTAAAATTCCTCCGAGAAGAAGGAAACAAAAGCTCCCGACGTTGAAAGAAAAGTACACAACTACGAAACCCAATTTCACCGCGAACATAAAAAGGTGGCAAAAAGAAGTAGTTCATCTTCATCCAAGTGCGGTTAGTTAACCTATGAACATTTGCTATATCTTCTGCAAGGAGTGGTCATTGTAAATAAAAATGAATGGGCTGATAAGTTTAAATATTTGGGTGTGGTTGTTAGCGAGCTATTGAGATTTGTTCAACACATATTTTAGACAAAACATAGCAAAACTATTTTTTATATTGGTAGTATTCGTAAGTTAAACGTTATCAAAAACGCTAAAGAATTGTTATGTAAGTCTATTGTGAATCTTAAATATTGTTCTACAGTGCTATTAAGTTGAAAAGTGGGAGATAATGAAAGATTGCAGAATGTTTTCAATATTGTGGTACAAATGGTTTTAAAAGGGATAAACGAAGTAATGTAGAAGGTATGTGGAAGGAGATGGACATGGTAGTGCTTAAAAAGGAGATATTAGTCGAATTTTATTATCTATCTATATATCTATTATATATAGACGTTTCTCCGGATATACCTATATATATACGTACAAGTAAAATATTGCTTGCATACAGCAAGTATATTGATAATACAAATTTCAAGTCAGCATCATATTGAGAGGGTCCTCAAAAGAAAAAAAAGGATTGAAAATATTCTTAATATTCGCTGCAATGTATCCGTCCGGAATCGAACCCCTGTCTTCCTGGTGATACTTACTAAGCAGCAAAACAGAAGATCACCTTCTTTGACTATGTGTGAAAATTCAAGCAGAAATATTGGCTGCAACTGCCTCAAACGACGACTTACTTTTCACATATATTCCTAATGTGAGAAATTGTAATGTGCTCTGGCATCAAACCCAGGAGCAGCATGGTCTTATATAGTTTTATTTCTTAAACAGAGTCTTAATATACATCTTTTGTCCGAGCAAGAACTTCCTATCATTTTGATAAGTGCATGAAAACAATAAAGAAAAACTGCCTCAAAGTGTTTTAGATGGTGGAAATATTTACCGCCCGGCATCCTACCCGGGTATCCTGGCAATACTTTTTATGCAGCTCAACAGAAGATCACCTTCTTTGACTACGTGTGTAAATTCAAGCAGAAATATTGGCTGCAACTGCCTCAAACGACGTCCTACTTTTCACATATATTCCTTATGAGAGAAATTTTAATGTGCTCTGGCATCGAACCCAGGACCAGTATGGTGGTATCTAAATTTTTTTCTTAAACCAAGTGTTAATATACATCTTTTAGTAGAGCAAAAACTTCCTATCATTTCGATAAATGCATATAAAAAAATTATGAAAAACTACCTCAATGTATTTTAAAGGGCAGATTTTTGCATCGTCCTAGCTTAAAACCCAGGATATTTTCCGTAGAAGTCATTTATGTTTTTGATAGATCATGACCATATATATAGGCTCCTTGAGTTTCGATTGTCTACCTATCCGGGAAGTATTTTTTTTTAATTCCCGAAAATCAAAGCAATGCTTTTAAATGGGAAAAATCAGGACTTTGGAGCACTCTGGAATCGAACCCATGACACTGAGGTTCAAAATCTCAATGAATTAGTATCCTATCTATCTATCTATATAGGTACATGAATGAATCCGGAGAAGCATCTATATATAATAGATATATATAATACGAGTAAATGTTTCTTGCATACTGCAAGCATATGAAATGTAATTATGATCTTTATACCCACGCCAAGTTTCCCTCTAATTGGTAGAGGGTTCAAAAAAAATCTTAAAAATTGTACCAATTTCTAATTTTGAGACGTCTTTTGTCGAACCCAGGACCTATTGGAGAAAACGAAATCAATATAATAACTTGGTAGGACTTGATCTTATTTAATGCAACGTTGGAAGTCGATCATATGTGATATCATACCGGGAAGGACTTAAAATTAGATTCTGTTTTCCCCATATGAAATGCATTGAGGAATGATAATGACACTCCGGTATCGAACCAAGGGTCTATTGGCAGATGCAAATAGAATTCATAAAATTGTATGATCTGATTTTATTTAATGCAAAGTTTGAAGTCCGTATAATACCGGGAAGGTACAAAATTAAGACTGCGTTATCCCCATCTGAAATGCATAGTAAACTAGGATCGAACCAAGGACAGTCACGGAAACCTAAAAGAGCGTTTATGAAATTTATTTCTAATCTTTATTCACATGCCTAGTTTTAATTTTATATGTTATAGGGAAGGTATTAAAAAAAAACTTAAAAATCGCAGCAATTTCTAATTTTAAAGACGCCTAGTGTCGAACTCAAGACCTATGTGCAGCTGTGAATATATATTATGATTCGTTTTCACTTGATTTTATTTATCGCAAAATTTAAAGTCGATGTCATTCAGGAAAGTTTCTAAAATATGATTTCGGTATCTCCATTACAAATGCATTGAGAAATGCAAATGCCTCTATGGTATCGAACCAAGGACCATCAGCGAAACGATAAAAAGCTTACATCAAATATATTTATGATGTCTATCTACATGCCTCCAGAAAAAAACCTGACTTTGAGCCTCAGTTTCATGGGTTCGATTCCAGAAGGCCCCAAAGTCACGATTTTCTGCATAAAAATACATTGCGGGGATTTTCGAAAATTTGTGGAGGCACTTCCTAGCAAAATAGAGGGTTGAAATTCGAGGGATCGGTAGAAGCCGTGCATATGCGAAGAAAACTCTTCGAAGATTATTCCATGGTTCGACGCCAAGTCAGGGCAAATATCTCCCGTATAAATTACAATGCGACGATTTTTAAGTTATATTTAATTACTTCCCGATAAGATTGAAACTTGAAACTCCGCATGTAGATACAGTAGGTACACTCTTTGGAGATATTATGATATAATATGCGTTATGCTCTAGTCAAATAAGTACACTAATACATAGAAAATTCAGTTATGGCTCATGAGGTTGCTGCAGCAAACTTACACAATTACATAATATTATCAACACTATTAACTGAGTTTATGCTAAATCTACTTAATATTAAACATGAACAAAGTGACATTGGTGAATACAAAAACTGATGATTAAATCATAAGCAAACAAGTTATTACAAAAAATAAGATGAGAGCGGGAAGGTTTTCTTTCCTTATCTTATTATTTTTTCTTTTCTTATCTTTTTTTAATTATTATTATTTATATATTTTTTCCCTTTTTCCTCCTTCAGATTTTTCCTTTTAATTTGATTTCCTTCCTCGAGTAATATGTCATGGTATTGACAAGGTTATTGTTACACATGAAAGAGAACTTACAAACTAATTAAAAATTAAATCAAATTAAATTGGAATTGAGTTATTTACAATTGAATCTTTGCTGAATATTTAATATGACCTTTGGTTGTTTCATTCTTTCTCCTTTTTTTGATTTTGGTGAGTAGGAACAAATGCTCTTAAGGAGCGGGTCCATCGGCCATTTTAAGATTAAATTTGTTGCTTAGATTTTGTTCATACGATTGGCAAAGTTTTAATGTTGTGTATTTTTCTGATTTCCGAAATGCAGACTAAGTTATTAGAAGTAGTGGCTAATCTAATACATTTATTACAGAATCTCTCTAGTTTCATAATGTTTTAGTAGTGTTGAAAGAGATGGCTTAGGTGAGAATAGGCAAGATGGAGGCTTTAATTAAACGGATTTTAGTTTGAAAGTTATCTTTGTTTACATAGAATTGGATAGAGACTCTGGCTTTCATTAGTGAGTAGTTAATGCGATCTGACCACGTGAGTTTGTTGTTGAACATAACTACAAGAAATTTTTGTTTATCAGTTGTGGGGATTGTTAAACATACGGGAAATATTGGCTTTTTTACTCGGTTTAAGGGCAAATTCTAGATGGGAGCGTTTCCCCGGATTCATACTCAGTTCCCATTTTTGGAGCCACAGTTGGAGGGATTTTAAGTATTCGTCAATTAGTTTAATCGATTTATTGGGTGCAGCAAGAGATCATCTGCGTATCTGTCGATTTTTTCCGCCGAGGGGATGTCATCATAAAAAGCAAACCGTGTGGGACACCTGCAGTGATTGGGAGAGAGAGTATCTGTCGGAAAGAAAGTCAAGTATGAGTTTGCAGATGTCCGGAGGAAAATCAGGGAGCATTAATTCGTAGATTAGACCGAGGGACCAGACCTTGTCGAAAGCTTTGTTAATGTAGAAGAATGATACTTCTGTAGTGCGCCTGCCTTTTAAGAAACCTGTAGTTATATTTTCAGTTAATCCGAGGACCTGGTGGATAGTGGAGTGAAAATCCCATTTGTTCAGATTATATTGTTATTGAGCTCTTGGATTTGGTGTACTGAAATTATTTGGAAAACTTTTGAAAGAGAGGATAACAGAGTGATGGGACTGTAGCTATTTAAATCATCTGAATTTTTTCCTGGTTTTAAAATGAGTGCTTCTGTTCCGATTTTCCAGGATTTTGGAAAATAAAATATTGAGAAGCAGGCGTTAAATAGGTTAGCGATTAAAACGAGGAAATGGGGAAATTTTACTAAGATTTTAAGAATTTCATTTGAAAATTGATCATGTCCTGCTGCTTTTTTGATGTTACGTTCAGTTATAATTAATTCGATTTCCTTAGGGGTTGTTTGAATGGGGTCTTGTGGAGGGCGTCATATTTGTTTCTACTAATTTTTCAATTCGCGAGGGAGTGGGATCTTTGGACATAACTTTGCGCAGATGGCTGACAAATAGCCGCATGTATATAGAGATCATGAATGTCTTTTATATAAGCCGTTGAACGTTCCGCTGAAGACCCTTGGTTCGATTCCAGAGGGCCATTTACATTCCTCAGTGCATTTCTTATGGAGATATCGGAAACAAATTGATGGAACTTCCCGGCATGATATCGACTTCAAACTTTGCAGTAAATAAGATCGAATCCTAACGAATCACACCGTGTATTCACATCTGCCAATAGATCCTGGGTTCGACACCAGGCGTCTCTAAAATCAGTAACTGATCCTATTTTTGGAAATTATTTTGAACCCATTCCCAGTAACATAGCAACTTGAAATTTGGCATGTAGATAGAGATCATTGATATATTTCAATACTCTGTTTTAAGATTCCTTGATCGTCCTTGGTTCGATCCCAAAGAGCCATTTGCATTCCGTATGCATTTCAGATGGGGATAATGGAGTCTTATTTCAGGAACTTCCAGGTATGATATGGACTTCAAACTTTGCATTAAATAAAATCAGGTCCTAACAAGTTATAATATCTATTTGCATCTGCCAATAGGTCCTGGGTTCGACACCAGGCGTCTTTAAAAATTAAAAATTTCTACGATTTTTAAGATATTATGTAACCCCTTCCCGATAACATTGAAGCTCAAAATTTGGCATGTGAATAAGGATTATAAATACACTAGCTGAAGCGCCCGTTGATTCTCAACGGGGAATATAGAAGTAGATTAAATTCAAGTTGCCAGTCGTGCAATGCGTAAATTATCTTTAGAATAGTCTTAAATTCCAAGCTATTTTTACTGTACAGGAAAATTCATGAGCTCGGCTCAACAATCGCATTGATCGTGAGGAGGATTGACTGTTTACAACCTCAACAATTTTGGAAAATTCACGCGTATTTTGTCGGAATTTCGATGCGGAAACAATATTCCACAATCAAAATTAGAATATTCATGTAATTACCGTTCTTTTGCTTCTTGTCTCGACTCTGCACGACTATTTTCTATTTTAATTCTTCAAAAGAAATATAGCCTGCTACCGATAAAAGTGAAGATTAGATTTATTCTTTATGGAAACACATCTGAGCGATCTTGGTTCAAACCCAGAAAAATTATCGAATAAAATTGAGACAGTAAATCCTTCCTGGTCCCAGAAATGACGTACCCAAAGTTTTGACGCGAATTTGGCAAACGGTTTGTACTAAAATCGAAGATACACAACATACAAACAAACGTACTAACCCTCAGAATATTTGCTTTATATCATACAAGGCATCTAACTTCCCTCATTCATGAGCTGGTAATCTCCTCACTGCAATTACGTTCCTGCAATTGCTGGTTACCTTCTTACAGAAAATTTCTCGTTATCCATGTAATATGTCGTCCTCTTCTATCATCAGCTTTATGAGCCTAAAGTCCTCGAGTATTTTTACGGGATAACACATGAGCTCGGATTCAACAATGGGATCGGTCGTCAGGGGGATGAGTTGTTTATAGCCTCGAATTTTCACAAACGTTTTGTATATTTTACCAATATTCTCGCAAATTCTAATCGAAAGTAAGATTTCATGTCCAAAATAAGAATCTTTATTCTATTTTCTTTCTTTCCGTGTTTGTCTCGACTCTGTACGACTATTCCTTCTAATTTAATTCTCCAGGAGAAATAAAGCCTGCAACCGATAAAAGTGAAGCTTACGTGTATTCCTCATGAAAATCTATCTGAGCGGTCTTGGTTCGAACCCAGCAAAATTCTTGAACAAAAATGCGACAGTACTTCCTTCCTGATGTCAGAGGACACGCATGCAAAGTTTGAGACAAATCGGGCAAACGGTGTGGACTCCAATCCAAGACAAACAAACAAACCCACAAACACACAAACCCACAAACAAACCCACAGAATTTCTGCTTTATATATATAGATTTCATAAGCTTTATTCTTCAAAGGAGAAAATCATCACTTTGAAGTCCTCTGGCATCGAACTCATGCCAATGAGGTTCAAAATTGCTTTTTTTCTGGCGGTAACACGTTTTGTCCAGTACGTCGTAAAAGTTTCAAGTCAGTTACATTTGTGGAACATGATTAGAATTTTGATCCCAGAAGAATGAATGAAGCATATTGATAATACAAATTACAACTCAAATTCATATCGTGATTGTCCTCAAAAGAAAAAAAAGGGATTTAAAATATCCTAAAAAGTAACGCAATTTATATTAAAGTGGAGAAATTTGAACCCACCTGTTGACAAACTCTCGCACATTCTGTGTCAGTTTCTTCGATATAAAGAAAGAAGAGCATGTACCCCTATGATTTTGTATTCTCCATCCTACCGGGGTGTAGCTTAAAATATTTTCGAAACCGAATCAAAAATAATTTGGGATTCCCGCAATACGTTTCAAATACTAAAGACGCCTAGTGTCGAACCCGGAATCCTTTGTACTACGAGAATACATGTAACGCCCTGGTAGAATTAAAACTTACACAATTCAAATTTTGAAGTCGATATCATAAATTACCTAAAATAAGACATTATTATCCCCGTCTAAAACGCATAGAGTATTGAAAACGGGTCTCTGGGATCGAACCAAGGACGATCAGGGAAACCTAAAGCAAAGTATAAGATATGAATCTTAAAAATCGCAGCAGTTTCTAATTTTAGAGAAGCCTGGTGCCGAACCTAGGACATATTGGTAGATGTGATTAGACATTATATTTTTTTATGACTTGGTCTTTTTTAATGCAAAGTTTGAAATCCATATCTTGCCGAGAAGTACCCAAAATTGGTTTCCGTTATCTCCGTAAGAAATGCATTGAGGAATGTAAATTACTCACTGGGATCGAACCAAAGACAATTATCGAAACGTTCATCAGCGTACATAAAATATATCTATGATCTCTATCCACATGCCGAGGTTCAAATTTCCATCTTATCGGGAAATTGTTTAAAAAAATCTTAAAAATCGCCGCAATGCAATTTAAATAGGGAAATATTTGCCCTGACCTAGCGGCGAACCAAGGATAATCCTCGACAATGTCTTTATAGTTTTCGTCGGATATTCAGGACTTCTCGATCCCTCGAATTTCAACTCTCTACTTTGAAAGGAAGTGCCTCCGGCAGAAACCGGAAGAAAAATTGCGACTTTGAACCTCAATGCCATGGGTTCGATGCCAGAGGGCCCCAAAGTCCCGATTTTTTCCATAAAAATACATTGCGGGGATTTTCGAAAGATTTTTGAGTCACTTCCCAGTAAAATAGAGCATTGAAATTCGAGGGATCGCTGGAAGCCGTGCATATCTGCCGAAAACCGCAAAGATATCTTCGAAGATTATCCTTGGTTCGATGCTAGGTCATGGAAAATATTCTCCCTTTTAAAATGTATTGCGTCGATTTTAAGAATTATTTTGAATCCTTTCCCGATAGCATAAAAACATTAAACTCGGCACGTAAATAGAGATCACAAATACATTTTATGTACGCTGTTTAACGTATTACTGATGGTCCATGGTTCGATCCCAGAGAGTCATATGCATTCCTCAATGCATTTCTTATGGAGATAATGGAATATTATATAAGGTCCTTACCGGAATGATAGCGACTGCAAACTTAGCATTAAATAAGATCAAAGCTTTACAAGTTATTATGTCAATTCACATCTGCCAATAGGTCCTGGGTTCGACACCAAGCGTCTCTAAAATTAGTAACTGTTACGATTTTTAAGATTTTTTGAACCCCTTCCCTATAATATAGAAACGAAATTGTATCGGTTACATCATCTGAGAATGTAATTTCTCTGAACTTATTTAATAAATTTATCCTTTGAATTTTTCTTCTATCTTCTAATGATTCCCATCCCGCGTTCTGTAACATCTAAGTGACACTCGCTGTTTTATCGTAGCAATTCTTTACAAATCGCCTTTCGTTGTACTTTTTCTAAATTCCGAATATGGCATTTCTCGGCTCATACACTACATGCATACTCAAGGTGAGGCCTAACTAACGCTAAGTAACATCGCTCGCGAACTTTTTCTTCGCTCCTACCGTCTATTCTTTTAACGAAGCCGAGTTTCTTTAGTGCTTTTCCACATATATTTCGGATGTGGGCACTCCATGATAGATTATTCGTGAGAGTTACTCCAAGATACTTTACCGATTCTACTGTCATTAGGTTTACCCCTCGGAGGCTATAAAAATAATCATTTATTATAGATTTACTTTCGAAGAAGTTAACTACCGAACACTTTTCTACATTAAGCTCTAATTGCCAATCATCGCACCAATTCATAATTCTATCTAAGTCGTTCGAAAGGGTTAATCTATCCTCTGAACTAACTATTTCCCTGTAAATGACTGTGTCGTCTGCGAATATCCTAACATTACTTTCAATGTGATTGCTGAGGTCGTTGATGTATACTAAAAATAACAACGGTCCAATTACAATGCCCTGAGGGACGCCCGAGGTCACCTTAACCAAGTTGGAACTAATACCATCGAGTACTACTCGTTGCTCTCTATCGGTGAGAAAGTCTTTTATCCAGTTAATAACTTCTGCATTGATACCCGCAACTTCTAATTTGTACAGCAATTTATGACGAGGTACCTTATCGAAAGCCTTCCGAAAATCTAAAAATATCGCATCGACTTGCATTAGTTTTTCAGCAGAGTTCAGAACATCGTGTACTAATAAAGCCAGCTGAGACAGCTGAGACTTTGCTTCCTTATGTTTGCTCTATACTTGATCTGTGTTGATATTGTTTGGTTGCCTCGCAGCGGCTTTTAATTTGGAATGCAAACGCCTCTGTTTCTTTAGTGCTCTCCTAATCTCCTGATTGTACCATCTAGGTTCATTAATTTGATTTGAAAGTTTGGCGGGTACAAATTTATCCATTAGGTCATTGATGTGAAATTTTTACGATGTATTGGCCATAACGTGTAACCGCCAGAATAATTGTGATTTGAACATCAGTGTCGATTTCAGAGGGCCCCAAAGTCCCGATTTTTCCGATTTAAAAGCATTGCTTTGATTTTCTAGAATTAAAAAAAATACTTCCTGGATAAGTAGAGAATCAAAACTCAAGGAGCGTATATATATATATATGGTCATGATCTATCGAAAACATTAATGACTTTCTCGGAAAAAAATCCTGGGTCCGATGCTAGGACGATGCAAAACTCTGTCATTTAAAATACATTGAGGTAGTTTTTCATTATTTTTTATGCACTTTTCGAAATGATAGGAAGTTCTCGCCTTACTAGAAAATTTATATTAAGATTCGGTTTAAGAAAATAAACTCGATAAGACCATACTGTACCTGGGTTTGATTATTGCACATTAAAATTTCACTCTTAAGGAATATATGTGAAAGGTAGGACGTCGGTTGAGGCAGTTGCAGACAATATTTCTGCTTGAATTTTCATACTTTCGTAGAGATGATGATCTTCTATTGTGCTCCATAGAATGTTTCAACAGGAAGACCTGGGTTCGATCCCGGGTGGTAAATATATCTCCCATGAAATATATAGGGGTAGTTTAAAAAAATATTTTTGATGCTCTTATTGAAATTATAGGTAGTTCTTCATTTGCTCGAAGATGTATATTAAGACTCCGTTTAAGAAAAAAGTTAGATAAGAGCATACTGTTCCTGGGTTCGATGCCAGAGCACATTAAAATTTCTCACAGAAGGAATATATGTGAAAAGTTGGACGTTGTTTGAGGCAGTTGCAACCAATATTTCTGCTTGAATTTTCACTCATAGTTAAAGATGGTGATTTTCTGTTAGGCTGCATAGGAAGTATGACTATGAAGATTCGGGTTCGATGCCGGGCGGTAAATATATCTCCCATTTAAAATACATTGGGGTAGTTTTTCATTATTGTTTGATGCACTTACCGAAATGATAGGAAGTTCTTGCTAGAAAAAGGGAAAAGTAAGACATCGTCTGAGGCAGTTGCAACCAAGTACCCTCACCGGTAACCCGGTGAGGGTTAAGTAACCGGGTGAGGTCACCTAACCCGAATTTAAACTGTTGAATGTGAAATGTGAATGCGGTATTTTTGACTTCGGTTCCTATTCTGATCAGGCAAATAGTATTTAATAATATCAATTGCTAATAGAATCTCATGATAGTATCACTGCTGAAGCACTCGTCCATTGAATTCTTACAAATCTCACTGTCCTACAACATCATATCATCACAGCTTTCGAAAAAACTTCTCAACTCGATGTTTGCTACCTTGACTTCTCTAAAGCATTCGACTCCGTTAACCACTTCCTTCTAAAATACAAACTAGAGCATAGATACAATATTCATGGACCATTCCTTTCTCTACTTTCTGATTTTTTATCCCATCGTAGGCAACGCGTCGTCCTCGACGGCTGTGCATCTTCGTTCTCCCCCGTTCCTTCCGGTGTTCCCCAGGGTAGTGTCCTAGGCCCGCTATTGTTCGCACTCTTCATCGATGATCTGGTGGAAGCTGTCACTAACATAGGAGTAAACATCTTACTCTACGCTGACGACTGTAAGATATTCAAACGAATTGAGTGCGCCGAGGATCACAACGCCCTTCAACATGCCCTTAATGCAGTTGATATTTGGTGCATGAGGTGGGGCTTGAAAATAAATCCATGCAAGTCTGTGGTGATGTCGTTCTCCCTGAAGAAGGACCTTACTCCGCCCGTGTATCGCCTTAACGGTGAAATTATTAATACCGTTTCTTCTCACAAAGACCTTGGAGTGATTTTCGACAGCAAATTGACATTCCGTGAACATGTGAGCTGGGTCACTTCAAGGTGTATGTCACTGATTGGAATGCTGTCCCGGTTCACAGAAATTGCCGACCCTTTTGCCCTAAAGTCTATCTTTACTGGTTGTGTTAGCCCCATTATGGACTATTGCATCCCTATATGGCAATCTGCTACCCCTTCCAACCTCAAAAGGCTCAACCGTCCCTTGAACTTCTTCACCTCAATTGTTCGTCTGCGAGTTCCCCACTTTTACAACTGTTCTCGTGATCAAATCCTTTCCTCGCTCGGCATTTATTCTCTTCCTCATCGTCGCAAATCATTTGATTTAAAATTTCTTCACGCAATCTTTAACGGCCGTTGCAGAACTACCGACATCCTCCCTTGCTTTTCCCTTCGCGTCCCTTCCCGCCCTTCCCGCAATTCTAACCTCCTTCACGTACCTCGTTTCAGGCTTTCAATCTCTCAAAGATCAGTTTTCTATCGAATTCCAACACTTTTCAATTCTCTCTTATCCAATAACCCTTCCCTAGAACTGTTTTCCCCCATTAATTCACTCCTTTCGTCCATTCATTAATCTCGCTCTTTAGCTTACTTCGTTGTCTCGTTTTTCGTCCTCTTCATCTCTTTCCCTCATATTTATTTATTCATTTTCCCCATCATTATTGTTTTTTCCCTTACTTCTCCTTTTGTAACTTATAATTACTATTTTTTATTATTTTATCATATTATCTTTATCTAATTTAATTTAAATTAACCCACTAACATCTTTTTTCACTTTTTACAAATGTTTGGTTGCATTTCAATGCAGCTTTGTTGTTATTTATTTATATGTTTATTTCAATATGTTGTTGTAAGATTCATTGTAATTGGTCGTATTGACTGTTAATGGATCAAATTTAAATAAATAAATAAATAAATAAATAAATTCCAGGAGGATGGAGGACTTCCCGCATCTCCGCGACCCGCATACGCCTCCGAGGCCCCTGAAGATGCCTCGTTACGGAAGGCCCTCGAGTGGGAATTGGGCCTAGACAGCCGGGATTTACGCTCTCACGCGTGGTACCACGGAGCAATTCCTCGACAGAGGGCCGAGGAAGTGCTCGGGGCTACCGGGGATTTCCTCGTCAGAGATTGCACTTCGAGGCCCGGGGACTTCGTTCTGTCCGTGAGGGCTGCCTTAGGGCAGATATTGCACTTCGTAGTCACTAAGGTGAGCATTTTTTATTTTAGGTTTTGAAGTCGATATTGCCAAAAAAATATAGTCTTGTTGCACGATACCCAGAAAAGAATTAAACAGTTACACTGAAAGAAACGTATGTATGAAAAAGCTGGGTTGTCATCAATACCTTATTTTTCTTAAAAACTTCTTGTCTGTCTGTAGCTAGCAAAAACAGAGCTGAAGTTTAGTGTTAAGTACATTTAAAGCCCTTAAATTTATTTATTTTTTCCAATCATCCCTCAATCGTTTTAGCCGAGTTTCTGTTTTGCAAAGGTTAGTTTTTCTATTTTTATTTCCTCGTAAACTTGTAGGAGGCATATTTTTTCTTATTGGGAATTCTATTTTCGTTATTACTTAATCGTCGTATTTCCTTGTTGTTTTATTTCCGGTCTTAATCGTTCCCATAAGTGATACATTCGCACTTTCAGAGTCTTCTCAAACATATTTGGTCAGTTGCGTATTTCGTCTCAGGTCAAACGCAAGTGTTTGTGTCAGCCTAAGTTAACTCGTTTCATTTGTTCGAGTGTTCTTATTGTCGTGTCTCGAGCATTCAATTGGGTTCTCGGTTTTTGGTCATTCAAAGTCAATTTCATAATTAGTTAGGATAGCCTCTCCTAGGACTCCCGTTCCCTCTTTCTTAGGAACTGCTTGTCTCGCGTCCCTTCGGGCCGAGATAGTGGAACTCAGAAGGATGGTTGCGGATTTAGCTCTATGGTGGAAAGGTTGGAGGCTTCCTCCTCACGTGTGAGATCCAAGGGTAGCACCCCGAAAGCTCGCTGCGCCAAGTTGGCGGCTCGGGGTTCCGAGTGCGGAAGCCTGCCGAGCGATCGAGGGTGCCCCGAAGGTTTCATCGAAGGCGGGGATGTCGACGGCCAAGAAGCCTGACGAGTGGCATTACCTGACATTACATAGGAAGCAAAGAGTCATTCACTCGCGATGGAGGAAACTCAAAGCATGCGGAAATAACCATGAGCTCGAGGAACAAAAATATAGAGATGTGCGAAAGTTAGTTAAGGAAGAAGCGCGAAAAGACTACCAGGAATATAGATCTCCAACATTATTAGAATCATTAGGTGGCGATCAGAAAGAATTTTGGTCATACGTGCGTGAGAACCGTGGAGGTCAGTTTTCTGTGCCTAGCCTCATAAGCGCAGAGGGAATTACCGTAAATAAATCAGAAGATAAAGCTAACTTACTTAACGGGCACTACCAGAAATGCTTCACTGTAGACAATGGTCAAGTTAAGGATTATACTTCGCGCATTGATTCAGAGATGTGTCCCATCGAGATATTCGGGCACTACCAGAAATGCTTCACTGTAGACAATGGTCAAGTTAAGGATTATACTTCGCGCATTGATTCATAGATGTGTCCCATCGAGATATTGGTTGATGGAATTGGAAAATTATTGCAAGATATTGATAGGAAAAAGGCGCCAGGACCCGAAGGTATTCCCGTTGTTGTAATAAAAACTTTAGCCGACGAAATTGCTCCGCTTCTACAGATTTTCTATCAGAAATCATTGGATGAGGGAACCGTTCCAATGTCGTGGAAAAAAGCTAATGTCATTCCGGTGCCTAAGAAAGGGCGTGCGTCAAAACCAGATGATTATAGGCCTATTTCATTAACTTCAATATTTTGCAAAATAATGGAGCATATTATAGCGAGCTCTATCATGCGCTTTCTTTCCGAAAAGGGAGCAATCAGTCAGAGCCAGCACGGATTCCGGAAAGGTAGGTCTTGTGAGACCCAGTTAGCGCTTTTTATGAATGACGTATCTAAAGCAGCAGACGGCGGTGTTAGATCAGACGCAGTTTTCTTAGATTTCAGGAATGCTTTCGACACAGTTTCTCACAGAAAGCTTATCCAAAAGCTACGCCATCGACGAAATAGTTATCAGATGGACCAAATCTTTTCTAGAAAACAGATCTCAGCGAGTTGCGCTAGACGGAATTTTATCCGACGAAATAAGTATCTCATCAGGAGTTCCCCAGGGAAGTGTTCTTGGTTCGATTTTATTTCTAATTTACATTAACGACCACGTAGATAACGTAAAGAGTAATGCTAGATTACTGGCCGATGATACCCTGATATACAGAGAGATTTCGTTCTGAAAACGATTGTAATGTATGTACTTCAAAACGACCTGGACGTAATATCAGGATGGTGTAAAGATTGACAGCTTGACCTTAATATACGATAAATAAATGCGTTGCCATGAGTTTCACGCGCTCCACGAACATTATTCCCCTGCAGTATCAAATTTCGGGACATCCATTTACGTTACTGCAGGACAACAAATACCTAGGAGTCACGTTTAGCAGTAATTTATCTTTTATAGAACATATTCGAGATCCGATAGGAAAAATACAATAGAATTTAAAAAAAGAACGTTGAGAGGATGCTCATCGAGAGTCAAAGAAATAGCTTACTTTTCTCTTATTCGTCTGAGTCTAGAATGCTGCTGTGCGGTTTGGGACCCACACGAAGTAGGTTTAGTCTCAGATTCAGAGATGGTCCAGCGTAGAGCAGCCCTATTCGTTTGCGGGGATTTCAGGTTTGAGAGCAGCGTTACGGCAATGATAGAGTCCCTCGGTTGGAATTCACTCCAGATGAGAAGATCTGAATATCGACGGAAACTTTTCGAAAAGTTCATTCGTTCAGAATTTATAGACGAAGTAAGTGAAATGTTAGTGCCAGTAAGGCACCTTCGGCACCATACATCCCGTTAAACACCTGGAGTCCACTTCCTCCCGACGGGCTCTTTGCATCATTTGCTTTAGCTTCTTATTGCTAAAAGACCCTCTTCGGACACCTCCGGGGAAACGGAGATGGCAGCAGACGCAAACTCCTTTGGGTCGTTCTCTAAACCAGTGCTCCGCTACCGGTGTGCCGAGGCACACTGGTGTGCCGTGAGCCGGAAACATGTGTGCCGCGGTCAAATTCAGTGTATTTGACATTTTACAATTTTTATTATGTATTTAATACACAATGACAAATTATTTTTCATAATATTGTCTATTTTCAAAATGTAGTGCAGAATAATTATTATTACAAAATAGTTTTGCAATGGTCTCCAAGCGCCTGGTGCCAACTGTTGAAAACTGTGTGCTTTGTACACACCATGGCCGCACCAAATTAGTCATTGACAAAGAAAAATGACGCGCGTTGCTGAAGGCGCATGCGTTATACTGCATTTGCACTAGAGGTCTGCATGGGCCGAAATTCTCAACCCAAGCCCGGCGCGTTCGTAGTTGAGCCCAGCCCGGCCCGAATGTAGAAACAGTACATTTATTTTACTTCTTCAGCAATTTCGCGAATCCCGGCTAATCGGATTTTTCCGGTTAGGGTATGGTCGTCTGTGATTGTAGTGTGCGTGTGTGAGAGAGAGATATTAATAAACATGCAAAAAAGGAATAAAATAAATAAAAAGGGGTTAATTGGAGGAATATCCTTCATAGGCTAAAATTCGCCCATAAAAAGACGGCATTATTATTATTACATTGTAGTAATTTACATTGTATGATAAGGCTGGCGGTCGCACAAAGGCTCCGTCATATTCTACTTACATAATAAACACTTATCTGAATAATTAAATGCCAGTAGAAGCGTTTCGGTTAATAAATTCTATGTTTCTACTCATTAAATAAAATTCCAATATCAGAAGTATACGTTGCTATAAATAAGGTTAGGTTGCTAATGACGCTTTAAAATATTGTTCTCCCATCTATCGGGTTGATCTGCACTATCTATTCAAATGGTGAAAACCTTAACTATTGATTCAACAATCACTTTGGTTGTCATGTTCAAACCCTTTTTCAGGAAGTAACGAATTCCCTTCCATTTAAATCATTAACAATTCCTGTATACCTTGGCCTCTCAATAACAAAATTTCTTCACAACAAGAAGTAAGGCTTTCAAAGGTAAAATCATGCTTCCTCAGAAATTTGAGACCTAATATTTCCAAAAAAGGGAATTAAGGGCACTCAATGGATAATGATGCTCATTCCTTTTGATTTTACTGACTTATGCTGGAGGTTATTATGACTTGGGAGAGGCTAGCAACTGAACTCAATCTGAAGAGAAATAAATATTCCATCATCCTCAGCATTAGTGTTAGGAGTAAGACCTGGAAGTTTATTTTAGGTTCAATAATTACTTGCTTAAGACAAAACTTAAGACTCTTGTGCCTTACATATGTAAGATGCTAAAAGCACTGAGCCAACACACCAACAGAAAGTGCCTACAATGGCACTGTCCACTTATTGAAAATGAACATATTTTGACTTAGGAGAGAAAATTTTCTCGTTGATTCGGCTATATTTTCAATTTCTCTGCCTATTTGAGGTCTGCAGCAACCCTGATAATTGTAAAGAGAAGTTTTCACACAGCTTAAATAAGAATGCTAGAGAGAGGATTAGAGGGGCCTCTGACGCCTTTTTTCTAAATAATAACCGCAACAGGATTTGATCTAAGGAGAAGCTAACTTTCTATTAACTTCTGCTATGTTATTTTTAGTTCAGCTATTCCGCAATGGAGTCTATCAGAAATGTTAGAAAGAATAGAAAAATTCTAAAATCAGTTTAATATCTTTCATAACAGAAAATACTAATGAAGCATTAATTGAAGAGATGAAAAAGTTGAGTTTCGTTGAGTCTGTGGTGACTCGAACACACGCTATGATCTTTTCAATTAATGAAACCATTCCGATGTGTTTCTAGAATTACCGGTTGCGCCACCAAACGGTTTAGAAACGCGAACTTCTCAGAAATAAATGGATTCTTGAAACCGATGTTTCACGTTTCGTGAAATTGGTTTCATGAAATCCATTTCTTCACTGCGCGATATGCCTAACCATGTTCCACAAACTTCGACATTCTACGGCGTACTAGTCAAAGCGTGTAACCACCAGAAACAATACGATTTTGAACCTGAGCATCATTAGTTTGATTCCAGAAGCTCGCAAAATCCCGATTTTTTCCATAAGGATGCATTACAGGGATTTTCGAAAAATTTTTTTTTTCATTTGAGAACCTTCTCGATATGATAGTGACTTGAATTTTGTATCATCAATATGCTTGCCAAGAACAACTTTTACTTGTATATAATTCGTGTAAAAGTTGCTTGCATTCTGCAACAATATTGATAATACAAATTTCAAGTTGGCATCATATCGAGCAGGTCCTCAAAAGAAAAAACGGATTGAAAATATTCTTAAAAAACGCAATTTATATTAAATAGGAGAAATTTGCACACACCTGTTGACAAACTCAGGCAAATTCAGTTCAGTTTCTTCGATATAAAGAAAGAAGAGCGTGTGCCCCTATGATTTTGTATTGCCTATCCTACCGGGATGAAGCTTAAAATATTTTCGAAACCGAATAAAAAATAATTTGAAATTCCCGTCTTACGTGTCAAATAGTAGAGCCGTCTGATGTTGAACTCAGGATCTTCTGGATGATGTGAATACATATAACGCCTTGATAGAAATAAAACTCATTTTATTGAATTTTTAAGTTGATATCCTACCGGGATAGACCTAAAATATGGCTCCGTTATCCCCATATGAAATGCATAGAGGAATGTAAACGGCATCAAACCAAGGACCATCAGGGAAACGTTTAAAAGCGTACATAAAATTTATTTATAATCTCTATACACCTGACAAGTTTTAAGTTTCTACGTTATCGGAAAATGGTTTAAAAATCATAAAAATCTTAGTAATATCTAATTTTGGAGACCCTTGGTGTCGAAACCCGGAGCTATTGGCAGATGTGAACGCACGATACAACTTGGTAGAACTTGAACTTAATTACTGCGAAGTTTGAATTCGATATCATACCGGGAAGGACCTTAAATAGGATTCCGTTATCCACGTAAGAAATGCATTGAAGAATGTGAATGACTCTGGGATCGAACCAAGGACCATCAGCAATACATTAAACAGCGTACATGAAATATATTCATAATCTATATTCACATGCTGAGTTTAAAGTTTCCATCCTATCGGGAAAGTGTTAAAAAAAAACTCTAAAAAATCGCCGCAATGCACATTAAATAGGTGAATATTAGCCCTGGCCTAGCGTCGAACCAAGAAAATCTTCGAATACGTCTTTATGGTCTCCCCAGGCGTCTCTACTATTTGAAAGGCAGCCTTATTATGTCAGGAATTCCAAATTATTTATGATTCGGTGTCGAAAATATTTTAAGCTACATCCCGGTAGGATAGGCAATACAAAATCATAGGGGCACACGCTCTTCTCTCTTTATATCGATGAAACTGACACCAAATGTGCGTGAGTTTGTCAACAGGTGGGTGGAAATTTTTCCTATTTAAAATTAATTGTGTTGATTTTTAGGAATATTTTCAATCCCTTTGTATTTCTTTTGACGACCTATTATGATGTCGAAATATGTATCATTGATATGCTTGCAGAATGCATATGTTTAAAGCCTGTGTTTAAAGTACTATACTACCAAAGACTTAATACAATCCTTAAAAGAATTACCACGTATTACCTCTGTTCACATGCCTGGCCGTAGAATTTACAGCTCCTCGTTAGATGAATCATAAATAATGTAAATTCCCGCCATAAATTTTAAATAGTGCGGCAGCCTGGTGTCGAACGCAGGATCTTTAATTATTTTATATAAAATGCCTAATTTAATATATAAAAATAATTATGTATGTCTTTCTTCATAATACATATATACAATGCCCTGGTAGAATTAAATCTTATTTAATTCAAATTTCGAAGTCGATATCTTACCGGGAAGATCATAAAATTAGACTTCGATATCCCCATATAATTGCTTAGGTTAACGTAAATGACTCACTGGGATCGAATCAAGGGTATTAAAAACTTCTTCCAAAACCGCACATATATGGTTTATATGTTTTTATTATATATAATTCATTTTTGTTATTTAATTAACTTACCGTTCCAATATTAATGTTTTTGCTGCAATCATTTCGTGATTATTGGGTCTTTTGACGGGGATGTGCACAGCTGTTTGATGTTGCTGCTTCTTCTTCACAATGGCTAGAATTGGTTCCATTTTCTACCATTTCCCAAATATACGCAGTTTCGCTTCGATCATTCTTGAAGAGAGCGACACTCGAGATTCCCTAAGTGTTTTCAGTTCAGTATTTTGTTATCCAGATAAATATTTATTGATAATGTTTTTGCATTTCTCGACCTAGAATTTTTATTTTGGCCCAAGCCTGGAATTTATTTTTTTTAATGGTATCATGATGCTTTAGTGAGTTAAATAATGCAAATGTCTTCAAAATATATTATTTTCACTATAAAGGTATAAATGTTCATGAAGCAAGTTCTTTCACAGCATATTGTCATGAGATGCGAATAATTACGAAAATGCGAAAGTTATATACGTTCTGCTTATCTGTTTGAATTGAAACTTCATATATCCACATTATATTTCACTATTAATAAAAATTAAAATAAGATTATTTATACAATCCAATTCTCATTCTTAAAAAGGAGTGCGATTCAGAAAAAAAGTAGTCTGAATCCTTAACAGCGATTAGTAATTTAATTTTTATTTCACAGTTCTATTTCAAATTAAAGTTTTTAATGATATAGTATTTAAATAATCTAAAACTCAACAATCGAAAAGAAAACTCAAGGAAGCTCAAGGAAATCTGATAATCCTATCAGTTTCGATTAAAAAGCATAAATGGTCATCACGGCTACAGATGACTCAAGGACGACTGAGAAATGAAATATCATGCTGCTCGTCAAATAAAGTGTTAACTATCTTGATTCCTCGATGATCACTCAACACATTCTGTAACACGTTGCATAATATTTGATATGTTAAAGAAAGCCTGAATGAGAATGATGACGCGGGAGAGTACCTCAAGATTACAAACATTCTGCTTGTAAATTTTCGTTAACCTTTGATGAGTTTTTCATAGCATGTCCTCAACACTAACGAAACGGAACCTAAAAGGTAAGAACATTTATCGAGATTTCACCCAATTAAACTTTGCTCAGGTTGCCGTGAGGGCAGACACTGTCTACGAGAGGGTGCAGTACCAGTTCGAAGACGATGCCTATGACACCGTGCCGGACCTGATCACGTATTACGTTGGCAGCGGGAAGCCAATCTCGAAGGCATCCGGCGCTCGCATCCTCACACCTAGGAATCGCCTCTATCCGCTCTCCTTCTATGCCGCCAAGTACGGCCCTCATTTGGCATCGCCTCCCCGTCCTGCCAGACGCCCCTCAGCGCACTTCGCCACCGCCCCCCGCCTCCCTGCAAAGCGGGCGCACGGGGCAACGGAGGAGGAGGGTGGCAGTGCCGATGGGATCCTAGGGTCCGCACAAGATGAGGCTCCTTCGAGGGCCCCTCTCTTCTCTGCCCACTCCCTACCCCGAGCCTCTGGGGGCGGAAGACACCCTCGTCGAAACCATCTCTCCACTCCACCTCCGCCGCCTGCGAGAGCCAAGATGGTGCGTGTTACCAGCGACCCGGCGCTCAGCCCACGGCCGGAGAGAAGGGCCTCTGCCCCCGGCCCGCCTGCTTCTAGACAACCAGAGAGCACCCCTCCCCCGAAGCCTGGCAGGCCACCTCCATTGGCAGCGGAAGGAGCTCCCTGTGCCCATGCAGCATTCCGAGTGCACCACGCTTCTGGTTCGGACTCCGGAAATGGGTCTGGCGACTCAGCGCAGAGCTCGGTGGAAGCTGAAGGGCAACAGGGGAGGGGAGTGGTGATACGGAATCCTCGTCACTTGCCCCCAATTGCTTCTTCCGACGGTGAGCACTTAGCACACCAGAAACGACACATATAGCTAAATATGATTGTGCACTGTATGTATGTCTGTCTGTGTGTCGTAGAAGATCATTATCTGGTAGAACCTTCAAAACCATAATTTTTTCTTATACAATTATTTTGTGGACGCCATATTGTGCCTTATTTGAATGAGTCATGGATATGTTCCAGATATAGCTGTATTTGATTATATGCACATACATACATACATAGACATACACACACAGACTATGAATTGCTACGGTCCAATTATCCTGAGGGAGAACTGAAAAGCATGTATCACCAGCCACTCACAGTAACTCACTTCAATCATGTGAAAAGGAATGGGGCAAATTAAAGCAGACTTAACAGCAATCAGTCGGAGTCAGTGCAGGTTCCATGAAGGTAGGCCATGTACACCCAGTTGTCTCTTTTTGTTTATGATGTACCTGAAGAGATAGATAAAGGTGTGCCAAAGGAATTCCTCTGGATTTCAGGTGAGCATTTGCCTTAGTGTCCCATAAAAAAGCTTATTTAGAAGCTTATATAATCAGCAAAAAGTGGTAAAATGAAAAAAAAATTTAACTCAAAGATTTATCCAACGAAGGAAGACTCACATCAGGTGATCCACATGGTAAACACAGTATATATTTTTTAATCTACATAAACAACCTAGCAGATAATAATTATAATAATTACAATGGATACACAAATACAGTAATCCTAATTCTTTCAGCATTCTCATTACACTTTCCTGCCTATCATATCTTCGTAAAACGAACCTAGCTGCCTTCCTCTGTACTTTCTCAAGGATTTTCATGAGCCCTACTTCATGCAAGCACTCCTCATATTCTAAAAGTGGCCTAACTAATCATTTATTTATCTCTTTTACTTTCCTGCTAGAATTCCTAAGTGTTCGCATGAAAACATTGAGTGCCTTATTGGCTTATAGAACAACCTTTCCTATATGCTCATTCCATTTTAGATCACTGCTGAAAGTAATACCTAGATATTTAATCTCATTCTTTTTTGGTATTGCATATCCATCTATACTATATGTGTTTTTAATTTTATTTTTGTTAAAACTAATGGTTGTAAATTTATTGGTGTCAATATTTAACTTATTAGAGAATATCCAACCAAGCAAGGCATCTAGATCACTTTGTAGTTCTCCGCTATCACCTTCAATCATGACTTCTATGTATAGTTCAATCCTCGGCAAATAATCTGACTTTAGATTTAATTGCTTCCAGCATGTCGTTGATCAATATAAGGAACAGTAACGGTCCTAAAACACTTCCTTGAACAACTCCTGAGGTTACCTTTATCTCAGTAGATTGTAAATTGCATCAACCTTTTCTCTTTTATCCTTCTACTAAATCGTGATACAAACTTAACCTCTGAGACTCGCACAATATCCCTTCTAAAAACCATGTTAACCTTCATTAATCCTTTCATCTCCTCTAAGTATTTTAAGTAATCAGCGATCATTCTTTCAAACAATTTGCAAACAACACTTGTTAAACTTATGGGTCTGCAATTTTTAACTAATCTTTTAATTTCCTTTCATAAATATGGGTAGCAATTTCCCAATCTTTAGGAACTTGGTTATAATTGATGCATATGTAGAATATTCTGCTAAGGCAGGCTTTTTATTACATTGCCTTGCCTTCTATTACTTTTTATCCTCCTCACTTTCTTGAGGATATCGTTGTAGCCTATAGTGTAAGGAGGATATATCCAAGGATTATTGTTTAATTCAAAATCTTTTCTTGAATGATCTGCTACTTTTTTTGTACTTGAGAAGTACTGTCCAAATTCATTAGCTATTTCTGCACTGTCAGTAATTTGCCTGCAATTGGGAATTTCTATAATGTCTACACCGCATTTACCTTTTTCCTACATTTCATGTATTTGTAGAAGGAACTGCTACCACTTATGTTTAACACATCATACAAAAATGTATTCTCCATGTCTTTTTTCTTGTAATTTAACAATTTAATAACTTGGTGATATAAATTTGCACCTCAGGAGTCTAATAATGTATTAAATTGATTAATTTTACTATAAATATTATGGCAGTTTACCTGCAAAACCTTTGGAACCCATCCCAACTAACTATTTTGTTGACATTTTAACTCCGGTTTGTGAGCCACTGCACGGCAAAGACCAACTGGACCCTCTTTGACCACACCATTTTCCCCTGCTGCCTTTCCACCTTCCAATTCCCTCTCTAGTTTTCTGAGTACTTAGATCTGACCACATCCATCATGAGTCTTCCTAACTTTCTGCTTACTTGCCTGTTGTCCCTGGCCAGATCCTCTTCCTGTTACCAATGCTTTGGATACACAAAACACAAACCCAGTCTATTCCTTCATTGTCATAGTCCCCCTTTCTTATGAAAACGTCCCTACTTCTCACAATTTCACTTATCTTTTTAAATTTCCTTTTTGCCACCATACACATGTCACACACTAGTCCACAAACATGATCTTTGCACTTTTTTTTGTTCCAACGAGTATCAGTTCCACTTCTTCTTCCCTCTTACCTTCAGTTCTTCTAATCGTCTTCTCCATTGCTTCCATCTTTATGCCCACAAAACATTCCACCACAGCTCCTTCAGCCCTCAGGATTTCACCAGCATTCCGGATCATCGAATCCCCCATTACACAAATGTTCTTACTTTGCTCCGTCATTTCTGTTTCATTTTCTTCTTCCGTCTCCTTTTCTTCTTCTATCTCATTTCCTCCCTCTTCCTTATATTCTCCTTCAGCAGTTCTCTTTAATCAAACTATTTATTTTACCATTCGCTTCTTTTAACTCATAGTCTTCAAATCAGTTCATCTTTTTTCTGAAGTAGTCTTTCTACTTCCTGAACCCTTGATACAACTACTGCACACATAATTGTCTTACTCAATTTTAATTTTCGTACAACTTACACGATACCAGAGTTTAGAGTGAAATTCAGCCAACCTGAAGACAAGGTGGGATAATTTTTCTAGGCTAAATAATTCCATTGAGAATACAACTTTAAAGATGTTATTGATATTCTCAGCAATGTGTAAAAACTCTTTTATTTATTACTTTGTAATTTATTTCATAACTTTGATATACAATCTTGTATCTAGTACTTTAATTCAGATTTATTTGATAATATAATACTTAATGATTCGTCAATTATTGAATGAAATTAAAAAAAAAACTAAATAATTAGGCATGTTGTGTTACCACAGCACAGTAAAATCATGAATAAACTTAGGAGTTATAATGTAATAGATTTTTATATTTGGAGGAAAATGGCCACAGAAGAGTAAAAATAATTCTCATGTTGTGATCGGCAAATCTCTTTAAAATATTGGGTGCCAAAAATACTGCATTGTGGGCTTCCGCTTTTCCCTTTTTCTGCTTTGGTCAATTCATAGACCGCAGTTGAGAAGACTAGGTCCCAAAAAATAAACCGAAGTTGACAAGATATACAGTGTTAGCTTGATTTACGAACCGCTCGTTTGACAAAGTTTTCTGCACACTAACTTTTTGGTTCTCTTTTGACATATAGATACAAACTTAATTTCAAGTTCAATTTATAATTGTGCTTGAGGTATCTGGATTTATTTCACTTAGCATGGTTATGTAGATTCATTCAAGGCAGTCAGAGAAAATCATAATATTCATTGTTAAGCAGAACACAGTTGATTAATCTTCTTATAATGCACTTTCAAAGACCTTGAATTGAAACTGTGAAATTGTCTTTGTAAGTGATGGATTTTTGTTAAGTTAAATATTATGAAAATTTCACAGTTCAATTTATTATGAAATTTAATTTTAATTACTAAGTTTTTGGAAGTTTAAATGGAATTGTACCATAAAAATGTCATGCTTTTCCTCAGTAATCTTGGAAAAATTCACACAAAACTGTTGTTTCAGAAATTTTATTCTTTACTTTTTCTATGAAATGGTGCATATGATGTTTCAGATAGTGAGCTCTAAGTCATTCTTACATAAACTCTCAATTAGCATTACAATTTCATTATGTAGTTGGGTAAATTAATTTCTGTAACTATCATAAAATGCTTTAGTAACTACTTAACTGTTATGGGATTGATAAGATTCACTAATTACCATTACAATTCTGTAAGGATACTAATTATGAAAAGGCCCTGTGATATATGTAAAGTTGTAATGGGATAAGATAATTAAAAAAAAAGCCAAAGCCTTGGGCACCAGTTCTAATGAACCAGATTTAAAAAAGATATCACAGAATGTAAATTAAATGCTCTTGGGGTCGTTAGGTTCCCAGAGTAAACATGAACCATAATTTCTCTTAAACTGTCACCATCAATATATTTTAAATAATATTTAGAAAACGTAACAATTCAAAACAAACCCCAAAATCTAATAAAGAACATGTAAATTTCTCAACAAAACAAACATTGATCACAACCAAGGAAAGACGCACCACCAACAATGAACCCTACACTTCACTATAACATCACAACACACACAACCTCATAATCACACCCGCACACAAAAAACATGATTATTGGGAGGCGGATTAGACACAAGCAGGGAGGAAACGCTATTCTCAGCGTGAGAAGTTCAGGGTTCGGTACGTGGAATAGTCCTCTATTCCCATTCCTGGAAACCCGCCTATTTTTCTTCTCTGGTATTTATGTGTTCACAGAGACTGTCCTGGTTGAGCTTTATTGTTGGACTGACAATGTTTTCTCGCACCTCCCAAAAGCCTTTCATGGGTCACCCAATCATCACTTCTCCTTTAAAATCTGAGAAACAACGGATGTGATCTCTTTTCACATTCCCTTTCTACCGATGAACACCATATGGCACCACCACCAGTACACCGGAAAAGATCTTGTTGCGAAACGGGTCTAAGGGTGCGGTATATCCCTTCTGTTCTCTGTCTCCCAGATAATTACCACTGCAATTCTAAAAGAGCATAGGACTCCCAAGTACTCCGACTTTTTTCATTTTTTTTGTTTTTGTTCAAAGAAATGCCTTGTGTGGGGTAATTTTGATCACACACTTATAATTAAGGATTAATGCAATATTTTTATTTAGTATCATATTATTCTCTGATTATAAATGTATTCCAGCATATAAACATTAAAATAAATATGCAATGTTCTGGGAAATGTTCATAGTGAATATTATTAATAGTATCAAAAAATGTACAAAAATCAGTTCAATGAAAGGATATCTTTTGCGGAACCCTTAGTAACACCAATGTTAGCTGAGTGATGTTCTTTCATTAATAAATTTGAGGCTCCCGGATAGTCATGTGGACAGCGCGTTTGCCTTTGGTGAAAGCGGTCCCGGGTTCGATTCCCGGTGGGAGCCAATGTGCGAAATGACCTAAGCTGTCGAAGCACTTTTAACAATACTACTACTAATAAATTTGACCAGAAATAGTAGCTTCTATTTAGTGAGATACAAAATTCAAAACGAGGCAAATAGGACTCAATTTTGTTTCACCATAGATGTTAAGTTGGCTCTGCCTGCAATGGGCATCTTCAGAGGTCAGATTTTTTTATCAATAATATTTCTTTACCTTTTAATTTTCAGTAATGCCTTTAGGAATTCCCTCATATGATGAACTTGAAGCCTCTCTGATGCTGCAGCCACACCCTTGCAATTGGCCCCATCAGAACACTTTTGACTTGGAGAACTTCCAAACTCTTCTTCTCCCAAGTCTGGAAAATAAGCCCCTGGATGCAACTGCATTGAGAGGGGTGAGACTGATGCTGAAGGAGACAGGATCAAGAGTTCTTGCCAACCATCTAACAAGAGTTGATCTGCACACACTACTCATGATTCCTCCAGATGGAATCAGCACCCCTACAACTCCTAAGGTTTGTTTAGTATTTACTTTTAAATGTTACTGATGATTTAACACCAAAACCGCTGGATTTAGCATAACCCCTAAAACAGCAAACAGGGCAAAAATGCACCATTGGCAATTCTATTTATTTAATGATTGTTTCACGACATTTTCATTTAGGAATCAGTTTTTTATTGAAGAAAGAAACTTTAAATCATCATAGGACAAATTAAATTTTTTGAATTGTCTTTCTGTTTTTAAACAACATATTTGAAGTGAAGTTTTAAATGGCATGCTTTCCGGCATAGGAAATTAAATTACCTTCAGCTACCATTACAATTCCTTCATTATTATACTATGTATAGAAATCTTAAGAAATAGCAGTGAAACATTTATTGCACATTGGCTTATAACAATTATTAGAACTTCTCCTTCTCTGCAAGATATTCACACTTGGCAACGGTGACTGTCAATCTCCAATAATTGCATTGACTTATCTTCTAAGATGAAAAAGTTGTCCCTAGTAATGTTCCTTCCATTATTTATGACCAGACCAAAGTAGACTCTTCTCTGACCAGAGTAAGTCTAATTAAATTTTGTAGCCGCCCTAACATACAAGGTGTTTGAGAAAAGCAGTGAGACTCATTTTCTTAAATACAAAAGTTTTAATTTTTTTCGAATAACTGTATTATCCCCTTCACTCCCTTTGGCAGCTATACACCAACAGAGGCCTTGTATTGGTTGCAGCCCTGAAAGACTGGTGGGGCCTTTAATATATCGGTCACATTCTTCTGAATGTTCTCCAGAGTCCCGAAATGATGTCCTTTCAAGACATTTTTAGGAATAGAAAAGTGTCAGATCAGGTGACTATGGGGAGCAACAGGGATGCCTTTTGAGGCCAAAAATTCTGTGATGGAGATGAAGGTTTTTTGGCACTGTTTTGACATAAACCTTTTGCAGATGTAAATCTTCGGTAAAAATTTGATGTACGGTGAAAGTATTTAAGTTTAACTGGTCACTCATCATCCTTATTGTTGAATGATGATCCGATCTCACAAGAGTCCTCTCAGGTGCGACATTTTATTTGGTTTTTCGTCTCCCTGAGCGATCTTAAACAAGCTAACAAATAACTTGATGGCATAATGTTGCTCTAAATTCTACTGTTTTTTTACTTCTATACTTTTTTAATTCTACTATCCATTTTTGTAACACATAACAAAAAAAATCTAATTGATGGTGCTCTCAAAAATCAAGTAATGACTATACAAACTTAAAACTCGGACTGAGCATCTAGAAGAAATGAACAAACCTGTTTAGTAGAATAACGCAGCATTGCCAGATTGCTTGCAGTGTTGCCAGTCTCTTTACTTTTCTCACACACCTCGTATGCAACATGCTCTTCCAATGCCAAAGACCAAACATTGTCTCCCAATACCCTACGTGCCTCTGTTTTAGTGTATTTCTGAATGTGTTTGAGAATAAATTCATCAAGGAACAAACACCAGGCATTTGAAATCAAGAGCTGACATGCCACATTGCATAGGGAGGTGGACCAGGATTCTCCCAGACAACATTCTGCCATCTGCGACTTCCTGCGGATGTTACATTAGTAGAGACTACATCACACTTTGTTCCATCAGAAGCCTCAACCTCTGTCCTAACAATCAATTTGTCAAGGTCTCTTTTAACCTGATTTTCACCCTCTTGTTGTAAGTGTGGAACACTTCTGAGACAAGTGTAATTTGAGCCATGAACATCATCAGCATCGACTTCAAGTGGGTTCTGGTCAGCATTGATGTCTTGCAGAAGGTTGGACAGCATCGGAACAAACAAAATCTCTTGGAATGATCTTTTACAGTGGGCTCCTTGACGATGCTAATTATGCTGATTGGCACAACCATCCTGTAGTGTCAGCCCCCTCAGTGAATTACGGAAGACTTACCATAGCCTTTTCTATGGCCACAAACAGCTTAAAGTACTTAGAAACAAAAGGAGAGTTTGTAACATAACAACTTTTAATAGCAACTAAGAGTAGCAAAAGAAATGCATGTAATTGATTGAATTGTGTCATTGCTACTTGCTTTTATCACCATTGTCACTTTTCTCCACTTCCTTCAAAGATGCTTCTGTGTATTCTCTCCTATAATAATTATCATCTTTATTTGGGCGAGACTTAAAGTCTCTTCTTCCCTCTAACCCATCGTCATTAATTATAAAATTATAATTAAAATAAAGAGAATAGTATCATAGAAATAATAATAGAAATAATTAGAAAAATAATGGATATAAAAAAACCTAAGAGATTCTTAGGAAAAAAATCAGAATCACTCTGACTATTCGTATCACTCTGATTATCTTAATCTTTACCTTCCAATTATTCCTTAATATCATTTAGCAAAACCGGGATACAATCAGCCAAAAGACCATGATGACAAGACTCTGATTGAAAAGTGCTTGTTTGCCTCTTCCCATTGCTATCCTGGCAAGTCGTCCTATCTCTCTCACTAATTCAGAGAGATTGTATGTTGCCTGGCTGGCTTTTGTTTATAAATAAAATTGATTTACTTTGTGAAGGTTAATCTTTAACTTCAGAGTAATGTTTTCATAAATGTTTTCTAAGCCAAAGCATTGATCTATGACAGTTATCTCACCAACAAAAGTGATCTCATTTGCATCTAATTAATCTTCTGCTATGTTCATTTTCATGATTTTTTGTTTTCCGTAAGTGTATGTAATTTGGCTACAGTGAAATATTTAATATAGTTAATAAATTTTATATTTTTCATTACCTTCAACTTACACTGGATACTTTGTGTGGAGTTTGGTAACAGAATGGTATGGCAGCAGAATAAAGCATTTCTATTTGCTGCCCACTTTGAGAACCTTGAAAATTACCACACTCAATTTAAAAAAATATTTTTTTTTACATTTTTACATTTACTCTATCATTACATCAATATTTCACCTTCAATATATATTTTCCTTCAATCCCTATTTCCTTTTCATATAGCCTGTTTCCAGTTGCTGCATCCACAGGCTCAAAACATGTTCCTTTTAACTCACTTGGAAAGGTCAGGCAAGTAGTATGCTAACTTAGGAATGCTTTGCTTTGCCAAAAGGCTGTGATTCTGGAAATGTGTTGACTCATGTAGAAGTTGCCAAATGGTTTCTTTGTCAAATTTTATTAACCAACTAACTGCTTTTATTCTCATAAGATGATTTCCTAGAATAATCTTACTGACTTTTTCAATGTTTTCTTTTGTGGTTTTTTTTATTTGAGAACAACATAGTCAAGGATCATCAGTTACATCCTGTCTTACCTCTTAAATCTCTCTCAGAAATTTGATTTTTTTATAAAAAAATAATCACCATATATTTCTTCTAAGAAATTCAATATGTACTTCCGAAGGGGATATTTGGAGAAATTTCATATAAGCACATTCCTACTCACTACCACTGAGGATTTTTTCAATGCAGAGCAGTTGCATGACACTCTTTAAATGAGTGCTGTAGGTAAATCAACTACTATATATGCATATCAAAATGGTTGAGTATGGTATATACATAGATGAAGAATCAACACCGTACCATTGACAATCCTGTGGAACACACACCATGGGCAAAAGAAAATCAGTATTTTATTTTCTAGCCAACTCTTGTATGAATGTACTATAGGTATGTATGTATGTACTACCAACGCTCTGTCTCTAGCAAGCTCACTCATCAAAGAGGAGATAATAATATAATTGTCCCGTTTTTTGATCTTTCAAATACATTTTCCCATGCTGTGTTAATCATTTAGTATTTATTCACTCCATATTTTCATATTCCTTTTCTATGAATATATCATTGGCTTCAAATAACTTTCATGAGTGCATGACATGAAGGGCCTTCGAGAGTGACTCAACCCATCTCTGATCAATTGTTCTTCCCAAAGCAGAATGCGGATGAGGAAGAGACTAACGGAAGGGAAGGAGTGGAGAATGGAAGGGAGGAGAAAAGTGGGAGCTTATGGGAAGGCTTTGAGAAGAGGCCAGGAGAAGTAGGAGGAGTTTGCACTGGAATTGAACTAGTTACTCTGCCCCATGGCCATCAGATGCGAGTTGACTTGGTAGAAAGGTATTATGAGTTGCGATTACATTAGAGATAAGTTGTATTAAGAATAAATTGTTCTCCAACTTACTGTATTTGCTCAAATATAACATGCCATCAAATTCAATGGGCACCCCAAAATTCGAACATTGGAAATAAAAAAACCATTTGCCTGTAAATCTTAAGTGCACCTTAAAACATGCAGTTGTGCCATTCACAATATATACGGTGCCACATATGTATATATACAAAACAAAATGCCGGCAGTAGTCTATGCCAAAAGGTGTATGCTTTAACCAATTCAAAATTGGTCATTTAAGAACTTTGATGGGCTACCCAGTTCCATTTCAATTAAAATTTATTGGCCGACAATTTAGTCTGCAGTCTGTGGGGGCTCTCATTGCCATTTTACACAATGCAATTTCAGGTGCAAGTTAATGCGCAGACAAATTGCATAATGTAAAATGTCAAATTGCACCAACATTCCATGGCAAACACAATCCACTGCATGAAAATAGAACCTGTTCTAGTCAGGTGCATCAACACACATTTATTGCAATTGTTAACATTGCAATTGCATTAACATTAATTTACTTTGTGTGAAACAACCTTAACAGTCAATACATCGATAACACATAGGCAAGTAGAATGTTTGATGAGTTACTGGCTGAGGATTCAGCCCTGCCCAACGTGGACAAGTAGTACTGTACCCGATTCTAGTGTGCCATCGATTCTAACGTGCACCCTGGTCTTTGAGCCTCAAAAGGATCCAAAAGGGCGCACCCTATATTCCAGTAATTATGGTACATACTTAAGACTAATCTTCACCTTCCTTAGTGTATACCATCTACAGTGTGAATACATTTTAATTTATTATCCATGGTCAACTACCTATGACTCTTATCAAGTCTATGGAGCCATGACAAACTGATGAATCATGACTGATTAGCCCTTTTGTTATGGCCTTCTGATGGATTTTAGGCTATAGTGCATGATCAATTGTTCATAGATCATTGTTCACAAGAGAATGAATGTCTTTTCAAGAATGCATGCATAAGATACATTTAATCTATTTACACCCATGTTGATTTTTATATAGCATGACAGTATTTTACCATATACCAGAATTCAAAAATTCATTTATTTGAAAAATCAATAAATATTTGTTTGATCTTTATGTAGAATCTTAACTCTAAAATGATTTTCTAGTAACGATAGGTGAGTTCATTATTTTGTGTAGTTAAGTATATATGCGTGTGTGTATATACACTAAATAATTGCTAATCTGGAAATTTCAAGACTAGGTCTGTTCTGTAATAAAGATGTTTGAAAGTTGAAACAGATGTTTTATACAGTAGAACGTCTCTTCATGGTAATCAACAGCCCAGACAGGATGATCCACGCTGTCATGATGTGGTGGCAATTACAACTACAACTGAAATTCAATAATCAGTTGTTTCTCTGCCACAAATTTGAAATATTCTTCAAAAATAGAGTATAATGAGCTATTGGCAATTACATTTCTTGCAATTTCCTGTGAAAGATTTTCTAAGAAATGCTGTTGAGTAGGTAGGGCACTGGCATCATTCACTTCCAAATGTAGGTAAAACATTCAACTATTTTTAAAAACACTGTTTGTACTTAATGGAGATCCTTGTTTGTTGTAGGACAGAATGTCTCAAACTGATGGTGGCTGTGACAATCCTGACCTGCCCAACGCAGGAAGAAAGAGCGGAAGCTCTTCATAAATGGATCCAAGTTGCTGTAGAAACAAAGACTGCCCTAGGAAATCTGTTTGGCTTCTGTGCTGTCATGATGGGACTTTGTATGCCCCAGGTGCTTTGTTTTTCTTTCTATTGGAATCCAGCTATTAAAATTCCTAATTGTTATGCCATGCCTCTCATTATTAAGAGAGGTCTGGCAATAATGATAATTACTGAGTTCTTGCCAGGTGTCGGGGTAACTCTTGGAAATAATTAATCCGAAGTTCTTAAAAAATAACAAAAACGTTTAATTACCGTTTATATCCCGGAGATTCGGCAGGTCGGTAATGGAAGGCGACGGAAGGCAAAGGGGTCTGCAGACCAGGCGGAGCACTGTAATCCTTGGTCGCACTTGTTCGGGGGCACGCGAGAGTAATACTGCCTAGCCCTTTTATGCGTAGGCGCTAGTTAGTTGCAACACAGAAGTGGTGAAAGAGAGAGGTCGGCCGGTTCATTGGGGACTCTACGTTAAATTTGGTCTTTTGGAAAGTTCGGAAGCTAAAGATATTCACGGGCTATTCCTCACCCTGAAGGGACTTTTCTCTCGGAGAATTTGTCTAAATCCGGAATAACCCGTTACTGCGGTTATGTATTTAGCAAAATAAACGGCGACAATCGCGGTGGCAGCAGGTCAGCATTCCTTTGCCTTCACCTTCCTCGTCCTCCAAGTTCCTTTTAATGAAACAAAACATGATTCACCCCCTGCCTTATCCCCAGCATTACATAATCATCTAATACTATTCCATATTCTGATGAATGGAATATATAAATTTGTCATTTGGTACAGGATAGAGGAAAACATATCCTTTATTTACTTTTGTCACAGTATTGTTCATGGTTGTGATATTAAATTTAAGCTACTGAGGTATGAGTGAATAATTGCACTAATCAAAGCCTCTCCTCATGAACTACCAAAAAAAAGTCAATCGTAGAGTTATTGTCCTTCACATGTGTGGTCTTATTCCTCACTCTGGCTCCCAAGGGGTGACTCTCACTTTTGTGCACGGATTTGATGAAAATGTTTGTGAAGTGTAGTGGCATTTGTGTAAATGGGCCTTAGTTTAGTTGCAATAATTTATTGAAAATTGACGATCTGCGTATAAGCAACCCCGCATTACACACCTGCACTTGACCAAATCTGTAAGGAGTAACCCTTCTGTTTTAGAGTAATTCTCTACATTGTATTTTAATTTCTTTCGTTACATCTTTTCTATTGGAGGTTCGATGCCAGAGCACATTACAATTTCTCACATAAGGAATATATGTGAAAAGTAGGACGTCATTTGAGGCAGTTGCATATACAGTAAAACCTCGATAACACGTACTCGTTTAACACGAACCTCTCGTTAACGCGAACAGAATCACGGTCCCGGCAGGAATGTATAGTTTCTTACGGTTTTTTTTTCGTTTAACACGAATTTCGGTTAAGACGAATTTCGAACAGTTTCCTCCATCCCTTGAATCATATAGTTCGCTTAAGGCGAACTGCCTGGCAGAATAAGAACCATGACTTTGAGGATAATACGTTGCCTTTGTCCCTCGTATTGAAACGATAACCCAAGAAAATGTAGGGCATCCAATATAATGTAAGACACCCAAGAAAATGCAAGGGGCCCAATGAGAAAGTGAGAATGGTAGGCAAGGAGTGAGTCAGGGAGTAAGTTTGGATGAATTTTCTTAGTCTTCTCGTGTCGACGACTGTGAGTGAGTCTTTACTGAACATCTGTAGCTACAGGAACAAAATATCTTTTTGCAATAAGCAAACAAAAGCAAATGAGTATTTATCTTCAAACGAAGCTTAAAATATTAAGTGAGGTGGAACGCGGAGCACGGACGAAAACTCAGGTTGCCCACGATTTTGGTATTCCAAAATCTCCTCATTGGTTTGTCAACGATAATCAAAAATCACGAAAAAATTGACGAAGCGGCTGCATCAGGAGGTGTTGAGCTGAAAGGAAAGTGCAAGCGTGGATCACATCTTAAGGACCTCGAAGATGAATTAATGGAATGGTTTAATCACGTCCGAGCAGCAGACGTGCCTGTAAGTGGACCCGTTATACAGCAAAAGGCATTGTCAATTGCATCCAGTTTGGGAATGAACGACTTTAAGTGCTCCAGTGGCTGGCTGTGGCGATTTCAAAAACGCCGCGAAATCTCTTCGAAAGTGATATGTGGGGAAGCAAATAAAGTGAACGAAGGAAGTGTCAATGAGTGGCTGGCTGATTTTGAGCTTCTTCGAGAAAAGTACTCTCCTCGAGACGTTTTTAACATGGACGAAACGGGTGTATTTTATAACCTCTTGCCAAGCCGCACTCTGAGAATTAAGGGAGAGAAATGCCATAGAGGCAGCCACAGTAAGCAGCGATTGACCGTTGTTCTCACTTGCAATTCGGACGGAAGCTAGAAGTTACGATGGTGGGTGATTGGAAAATCGAAGATCCCCCGATGCTTCAAGCACATTGATCTTTCAAAGCTGCCCTGCTATTACACCCACCACAAGAAGGCATGGATTGACGGCACTGCATTTCGTGAATGGCTTGTGCGATTTAATAGACGTATGGCTGCTCAGAATCGTCTTGTGTTACTCACGATGTACAACTGCGCTGCCCACAGCCTAGGAAAAATGGAGTTGACTAACATCAAGGTTTGGTTTTTTCCGCCAAACACAACCAGTCGTTTGCAACCAATGGATCAGGGAATTATCGCTCTACTGAAGCGGTATTATCGGACTCATCTGGTACGAGCAGCTATACTCGCAGCGGAAGGACGTGTTAAATTAAGTTGGACTCTTTTGGATGCTATAAGAGCTATTGGAGCAGCTTGGGAATCTGTTTCCGCAAAGCATATTAAAAGTTGCTTCGAAAAGGCTTGGACCCATAGTGATGTCGATTATTCTGTTGGACAAGGAGCGGCTACTGAAAAGGACACACCTGAGGAATGGGAGCTGTTGCAAACACTTTCGTCGGCAATGGTAAGTATCGTGAGAATATCTCCGCAGTTTGAGCGTTGATTGTATCTTCTTTAAAACATCTTTAAATTGAGTTTTTGCTTAAAATTACCAGGTTGAGTTAACGTTTGAACAAAATATTTGGAGTCTGACAATGATCTGGCCGTATGTTCCTGAATAGCGAAGAATCATCTTCGGATGAAAGTGAGGAGGAGTCGCTTGAGCCTCCCACCCGTGGAGAAGTCACAACGGATCTAAATGTGCTCCAAATATATGCAGCAACGGCAAATGTTTCCAGGACCTTTTCCGATAACTTATATCGGATTAGACTTGACTGCATGGACCATTAGCGCCCTACTCTTCGGCAAAAGAATTTACATGATTTCTTTAAACCTAACAAAAGCTAAAATGTTGACTTTGAAGACTGGTTATTTTTTTAAATTTATGTAATGCCTGACTGTGATGTAAAATAAAAAATATTTACCAATTTATTTTAAGTTTATCGCAAAAATTAAACTACGGAATATAATTACTTACCAATTGGTAAAGAAAGATTTAATAGAGATTTTTGTGATCGTTAATTAAACGTCAACATCATAATAGACGTCAGTATATCAGCAGGTATAATCGCACTTTTTTGCCGCGATACGGTTAACACGAATTTTTTCATAACGCGAACACTCTGCCCGGTCCCTTGAGATTCGTGTTAGCGAGGGTTTACTGTATATACATATATATATACACATATACATATAATCCATAAAAAAAAATTTTCAGGGAAGAAGAGCTGTAAAGGTTGCATGATTCAATGCTGTGACTGGTTCATTATCAAACCTTCCTTTTTTTTGTGAATTTTCAGATAACCTTCAGAAGTTGGTCTTCTTACATTTAAATTCAACATGTGATGAGATCTATGATGGTGTAAGATTCAGTAATCCATAAATTGTAATAATTATCTTTTCAGGTTGAAAGGTTAAGCTCTACCTGGCATGTCTTAAGGCAGCAGTATACAGATAGTGCCTTTAACTTTGAGGCCAAGTTACGTCCCACACTAAAGAACATGAATGAGTGCACCAATCCTCAAGCTCCAAATACTACCATTCCCCACCTGCTACCTGTTGCTCTTTTGCATGAGAGGTTACTGGAGGATCTCCATGGAATGACTGCAGATTGTGTGAATGAAATCCAGGAAGTCCCTCGTTTGCATCTCTATCACCATGCATGTCTCCAGCCATGGGAGTCTTCATCAGCAGATTTTGGACTGAGCACCCTTCACTCACACTTAGAAGCATCAAGAAAGTTTGGAGCCCCAGGAGCAGCAGCAGCTTTTCATAGAAATGCAGAAATTGTGTTGGGTAGCAGGGGAGGGTGTGGTGATGGAGTTGTGGCTCCCAAGATAGACCAGCTACTCTTGGATGCCTTCCGAACAGAGTTTCACCTCAAGTTCCTTTGGGGCTCTCGAGGTGCCACTGTTGAGTCTTCTGAGAGGCATGCAAAGTTTGAACGTGTGCTTAATTTAATGTCAGAGAAATGCGAGCCTCCACCACCTAGCCCCAACTGCAACGTTGCTGCTGGGTCTTGCCCTTGATTTCAATTTCCTGAACTTTTATGGTAAATCAGATAATGTGAATAATGGTTACACAACTGAAGAGGAAGTCTCAAGAAGCTCATCAAGTCTAGAAAAAACAGTCACACTAATTTCTCCATCATCACTTATTCCTATGCAAATAAGCTCAAGATTATAAATTAGAACATAGTTTCAAATTCTGACTATGTTATGACTAATACTGACATTACAGTGAAGCAAGAGCCACTTGTTACTCTTGGCATTTGTTCAATAGTAACAACCTCCTGCTTTAAAACTTGCTTATCTGAAATGATACTAATAGCTATCATAAATATCACTAAATGACTGATCTGAAATGATAAATTATTTATATCAAAGAAGAGACTTAGTAAATGTCCGCAAAGTCTCTTTTTTGATACTGTGGCTTTCTAAGAACTCACGCCTTGACATATTGATTGCATGATAAATAACATGCAAAGCAAAGAAAATGTCTTTTCATTCTGATATCTAATTTGTGCATATACTTTTCTTAATGAACCATTTGGAGCTGCCTAAATTATCATGTATACTCAAAGTATAGGTTGGTCTTTAAACTCAAAATTACAATAAAACCGTGTTTGCCTAGAGAGAGTGATAAATCATCAATAGCAATCATTGTTAATATTAATCAGTGTCTGAGAAATAGTTCAAATGTAATTTATTGATGATTTAAGAGACTGAATCTCGTTTACTTTTTAGTATGTTAAACTTCCAAAATTAGTCATCATTTAAAGTATCTTCACTTGATGAAAATTTTATAAAGTAGTTAAACTCAACTGTGTATTATAAAAATTTAAATCGTTCTGAGCCCCTTTTATTTGAGAACATTATCTTAAGAAGCCAAGTGATAATTAAGATAAACTAGACTCTTTAAGTTTATCTTCACTGCCGAAGACAAAATTATGTGTTTGAAAAATTATTTTGTGGGGAGGTAGACTAAAAAATTACAATCATAGTGACTTATTTGTCAACTTAGGGACACTATAATTATATATTATAGTATTATATACTATAACTCATAATTGCTCTAGAGTTTCATAAAAAATCAGTCTTTTTCAACTCTGCGTTGTCTCGTCGGAAATTCTGCTTTTCCTAGCTTTTCTTTCTTCTGTAGCTAACAATGTATGCTTGAAGGACAGTAAATATTTTGACCGTTGACACCTTCAGGTATTTCTTGTATTTTCATCAACCCCTTGGTCATGGGTCTGATGCAAAAGGAGAAATTTCGGTCTTAATCTTGCCTTTATGAAAATCATTATTATTTTTACTTTAACAGATATTAAGTTTGTGAAATAGTAAATGCTTACTTTATTGCTTATTTTTAATGCTCGTATGTGCATGTTAATTTAAATTTTTCCCATTAACAACCAATCAACTCCTGAGCTCAAATTTTCCTCTAGATATATCATTTAGATCCCTTAGGGTTGATATTGATCACCTCAGGAACCCCTCTATGTATTGAAAATTTCCCTGAAAGAAGAAAACTTGGAAAGTTATAATTTCCTTTGGATGAGGCAGAAAAAAATAGCTGCTGGATTTGAAAATAGATAAAAGGCAGAAGCATAACTCAGTTCTCTGAAGCAAAGGATAAGATACAGCATGAAAATGGATAAGGTGAGAAAAGCAGAAGACAGAAAAGTTTGGTAAAGCAGATGGAAAAGGTAAAACAGAAGACAGAAAAGGGACAACAGAATAGTTAGGAAAAACATAAAATAGAAAAGGAAGAAGATAGATAAGGTTGCGATGGAAAATGACAGAAAAGGTAAATTATATATCTCTGAGAAAAACACAGATTTGAGAATGACTGATGTATTGTGAAACTCTATGGTGAGATGATATACATCTGCGAGTTTGAATACAAGTTTCTGAACCCATTCCCTGCCGAAACTCCCTGTTCATGCTATCCCAAGAAATGCTGTTGTGGCAAATAAAAATAATCTTTTTACGGAAGCTTGGCGGGCACTGTACAAGGTCACTTTGGACCTTAGGGTGTTTCATTCTTCTTACTCCATCTTATCAGTTGTAAAGAATGTTTAAAGAAACATAGCAGTACTTAACCAACCTGGGTCAACTAAGAAAATTGAAATTTAATCAAATTATAAAATGAAAATTTTGGGTAATTTAAGTATTTACTTATATTTCACAGTGTTGACCTGTACAAGAGTATATATGGTAATATATAAATATGATAATATAATGGATATAAAATGCTTTAAGTGACTGCGGTGTGAACTCAAGTTAAATTTTCTCATTTGAAATCTTAAGAGAATCCTCTATGAAGCCATGAAAAATGTTTTTCCTTAATTTTGACCCCTTGGATAATTAAGTTGGATATTTATTACATTCAAGTCATGATTACAAATAATACATCGAAAGAAAGAGCAACTGTTTTTCTCACAAGTTGAGCACCATTTGTCACACATTGGTCTTCCCAAACCTTGATCGGTGTGTCTGGAGTAATTGTAGCATTAACTGCTTCAATCTCAGGCAGCTCAGCCAATAGCAAAGGAAATTATCCTCTATGAACCCCCAAAGGCAAAAATCACATGTTATCAGATCATGTGAACATGAAGGTCATGCAAAACAAGATCTGTCCCTTGCGGCCAATCCAGCCGTCTAGTACAACATCATTTAACTGATTGCGTACTGAGCGTGATGAATGGTGATCACATTGAACACTTGTGAGAAGAACTGTTTGAGTTGCTCTTTCATTTGATGAATTATTTATAACTGTAAGTTAAATGTAATAATAACCACGAAGCCTTGAAATCCCAATATTCATATACTGTATGCTTGAGTATATTTTTCAATTATATGAAAGGATTATTTTAAAGCGAGAGCTCCTGTTAATTGAGCAGTTTAACTGATGCATGATTGTAAGTGATGAGTGGTAGAAAATAACATCAAAAAGAAAAACAAAATTTCAACACTCAAGAGTCTTTCAAGTGTCTGATCCACTCTATGATTGTTATTAACAGTAACATAAGTAAGTAAATAATCCACTTGATTTCCGTAAAGCTTAATACTCCTTTTTGGACAATAACTTATATAGCTGTATAAGATGATTGAGATGCTCAATTTTAATAATTAGAAAGATACAATTCCACAATTGAAAGGAATTTTAGAAAGAATGACTGCCATTAACATTTTCAGCCTAAGCAGTGATTTTATTCACATATTTAATTTTGAAATAACCATCCCAACAGCAATTGCTAGACAAGTTGCACATTACCACATCAATGTATAAGATTGTTGCAGTAACATTACATCTCCATCATGTCACTCACACTGCTGTCAATTGCTCTGGAGTACCCTTACCATATTGGAAAAGTTCACTATGCTGTCATTGGATTGGTTCAGAGAGGTTCATTGTGTCTTTGACATTACATATGTCAACAAATCTAATCTCATCTTGCACCACATTCATATTTTAGATGAGAAGATGATTTTGATTTAATACTTTATTTATGCATAATGAGGGTGATACTACCATTTAAAACTATTCCATCATCCAACAACAGCAGGGAAGTTTTTAGTTACTTTGTGAAGTTGTAATGTGAATTTTCATTTGACAATGACATTTTATGTCCAGAGAGCAAGTAATTTCTATTTGGTGTCCTTGATTTAATAAAATCTTGATAGTAAGATTTCTTTGCTTAGAGAAACTTCTCTAATTATCCTCATGGAAGGAATGATCTTATTACTCCAAAATTAATTGAATGAAAAATACCTTATATATCAAGTAATGAAGATCTTGCTGAGTTGTTGAAATTTCATTTAAATAGTACTAAATAATAATCACTTTCATTTCAGAATGACATATATCATTGTGGTGGGTAATTGGTCAACTAATTACAACATTTTAATTTAGCAACTTTTCCAACAATAACGATTCATTCTTGCTTATAAAAGACCTAATATGCATTATTGAAATGTTAATTAATTATTGCCATTTCAATTGAAGAACAGACAATATGTATCACTATATTTCTAAAATAAATTAAGTGAATTAGCTCAAGTTTATGTTAAGGAAATGGAACATTTATAGAAAAAAGAGCACAAAAACCTCTGCTCTGTTGAGCATTAACTGCCAGTGAATTTAAAATGTTTGTAAATGAAATGTGATTGGTTGTGAGAAAGATAGGCCAAAAACTATGACAAGTTAGATATGTATAAAGCCAATCTTAGGAATGTGATTAGGAAAGAGTGAATGATCTTGTTTGTCATTCAGTTAGCTCTATGAAATCTCAGGAAAACATTTGTGGACCATAGACAGCTTAAAATGCAAAATGAGTACTATTTTCATCAAAAACCAGGATTTCTTTTAACAATAACTTAATGTAACCTCTTTCAGAGAAGAAAGACTTGAACACTAAGTCAAAATTTGAATTGATTGAAGTGTGAAATTCTTACGGATATTATAATGTGGTAATTCTAAAGAAGGCATTATTATTAATCAACCTTGGTAATTGCTTTTGATGTAAACATTAAATCTATGACTGCTTGCCACTGGAAATGGTTTCAGTACATGTGTAAGGGTAAATCCTAATTAAACTAATTTTTTCTTTGTAAATATAAATGAAAAGGAGCTAACACATAAGGCTAGTGAATAAGTAATGAAGAAAACTAATGATTTTTTAAAATATCATTAGGAAATTGCTTAGTATCATATGATGTTTTTTTAAATTTAAAATGAAAATAACTTATTTATGATTTTGTCATTTCCTTTTGTAGCTTGGTAGTAATTATTTCTTGTAATGAACATTGTGAGTAGTTTATTTTCTGAATGAATTATTTATGTGTAAAGTAAAAATGTTCGATATTTATACTGTAGAATTTTCAAGATTATTTACATTATTTAATTTTTTTACATCCTGAATTAATTATTAGCCTATGATGTACAATTTGAAATTTTAATGTGTACTAAAATATTAATCTATACACATTCCATAATATTTGTTGGTTTGAATAGGTAAATTTTGTCTCATATATACTAGTAGTAATTAAACCCCAAATATCTGCAACTGATAAGAGTTATTAAGAAATATGTCACAGCAAATTTAAATAATGGATTCTTGCTTATCAGTAAGAACCATGTTTCAATGCTTCTATGAAATTCATGAGTGTAACTGGTAGATAGATTTTTTAAAGAATACATAAACTAGAGCATATCACTTATAGTTGGAAGATTGTTGTGGATACAGAGAGTAATAATTTATCTAAGACAGTTTTAAAAATGATAAAAGTTTGTTTAATTTCCCTTAAATAATTCACCATACTGATACATATTTATATTTTCTTTTTTAAATTAAAATAATCTCATTAGTACTTCAATTTGCTTCCAGAAAATTCTTCCAAGGGGAAAATCTTACAATAGTAGTTATGCACTGCAGCAGAGTTTTATGGGTGAATTTGACTGTTTTGAGGGTAATCTTCAATTCAGTAAGGAATATTATAAGCATCATAGACAAGAGCTTTGCAATAGAGTGAGATCAAATAACAAACAAAACTCCTTATTAGTGTAACTTAATCATATGTATGTGTTAAGTAAATGCCTCAATGAATCAAGCTTTCGCCAAGAAAGTAAACACTGCCTTAAAACAATGAGATTAGGTGAAATTAATGATTATGAATAAATTTTAAAGCTGAAAAAGTTTTAATTTTCTACAGTACAGGGGAAAAACTTATTGGATAACCCCCAGATCAAGAGTAATAGATCTAAATTTGTAGTAAACCATTGCTCACTTATTCAACTTTCACCAGGCATCAGAGAAAGCCAAACATTTTTGTCATGGAAAGTCCCACTTCCCCTGATTACTATGAGTGGGACAAAATAGTTCGGCATGAGGACCACTTTTCTTACAGTCGTACTCTTTGCTAATGAACTTTCTCAGAGACACATGGGCTACATACCCACAAAGTGTAAGGGTTTTACACAAGCCATACAATTTAATTTTGGAAGACTCATTAATTTAATATGTTATCAAAATCTTTCTTGGCCTAATTAATACATGCCATTAACTTAAAGAAAGTCCACAACATAATATAAAAATAATCCAACAGAATGAACCTAATGGTATTAGCCTAACGTAATTATGGAAAAATCTTGGACCATGGTATGCATGAGTTGATGCCTCTGAAATTGAAGAATCAACCTTAGCCCAAGTTGAGCCTTAACCCTTTCACTACGGCGGCCATATTGGCGATTTTTACCCATTTATAATGATATATCCCATATATATGAGAATGAGATTGTATTCCTTCGTGGTTAATGGCAGACTAAAGGAAAACCTTTCCGAGTATTGGAAGCGTTCCCCACTCATTTAAAACTGATGGACATGAGCATCCTGGCACGCTCTCCGTACCTTGGTAAGGAACCAGAGAGTGTGTCGGCACACTTGCCATAGCGAAAGGGTTAATTAGATTTAACTGAGAATAACAAAATGCAAATGTAAAGAACTGTAGCTGCTTATTCTATTAAGTACTCATTCTACTTTCATGAACGTAATAAGAAACCCTAGCTAATAGAGGTTCTGGCATGCATGTATTTCAGATGGCTATAAAATATGGGATAGGGTAAATAGCTCAATTGTTGGCAATTACTTGCCGAGGGATGCCATTTCAGTAAAAATGGAAACATGGACAATTGAACTGCACCTCTTTGTTAATAGTATCATATTTATAATTTTTCATGAATAAAATTGATTTTACTTCGGATTTACTGTTTAAAACCTTCTTCACCCCCAAATATGTTGTGTAATAGAGATGCTAAAATAAATAAATATTAACAAAACTTGAGGTTTAAAAAATGTTAAAAGAACAAAATAGACTAATTTTGATAAAAGACAGAACCATATAAAATGTGAAAGGTTTCCCCTTACAATTTTGAAATAAGTCCTATATCAGGAAAGGATTTGGTGCTTTACGGTGAATATGGTGGCATCACCTGGTTGGAAACCTGAGAAGACTAGAGATGGGTCGAATAGCAGATTTCTCAAACTCGAATATCTCAAATTTCGAATACCTCGAATACTAGAATTGCATATGTCATATTAAATGTTATTCTACTATTTCATTTGATGAATTTATAAATAAAAAGGTATAAAACCAAACACATTTTAAAATTAAACTTTTTTTATTTCAAATTTAATGAAATCATCTTCATCAATAACTTCATTTAAAACTTATTACTTAAGACAGATTTTTATTTAGAAAAACAAGCATTCTAACTCGTTCTGGATCTAATCTGCTTCTTTTCTTGTAACATATCAAACTTGAGGTGCTGAAGAGTCGCTCAGAAAATACTGTTGATGGAGGTGTGATTAAATACTTTGAAGATAATTCCTTCAAGTGAGGATACAGACATTTTCCAGTAATCAAAAATGTTGAATGAAAAGTTTAAGGTTTAAGTAAAAGGTATAAGCAAATCTTCTTCAAGGAATCTTCGAATTTCTTCTTCTGGAGGATCCTGACTCTTTCTGTGAGAACCTGGTGCTGTTACCATTAATTTTGAATAAAGTCCCCACATTGTATGTTGTTGCTTTACATCAGCTATTTTCGGTTGCACTTTTCCTAAAGTATCTGTTTTTGTTGGGTGACATTGTTCACACAGACCTGTCATCTCCAAAGCCAATTGATTTTTTATCATCTCAACATTATTTGAATCCTGGAATACACTGATTTTGAATCGTGGATCAAGAATGGTGGCAAAAGTGAATAATTGTTCTTTTTCCAGAAATTCATATTGACTTTTAATGGAAACAGGAAATCGTTGACGAAACCTTGTAGATTACTACACGAAAATTTCTTAGTTTCTAGGAAATTAATAATGCTATTCACAAGGGGGATAACTTCAGAAACTGTGACTGCACTTCCACTAGCAACAAATGTTGCTCTTTCAAAAACATCCAGAACATCAATCAGTTGCTTGATAGCATCCCATTGTGGTGGAGTTATGTCTACATTAAAACTCAGGTTAGAGGCAGCTAATGTTACTGCTTGCTTCTGCTCCAGAAGACGCCTCATCATTTGCAAAAGGGAGTTCCATCTTGTGGGTTCATCCAGGATGAGCTTATGCTCTTTAATATTCAGATGTACTTGGGCCACTTTTAGTTGTTTTGTTGCTTTAGTAGAAGGCTTGAAGTGACCCGCAATGCTGCGACATTTAGCTGCAAGATCTTTCACCATTGGTTTGTTGAGGATTCCATCTTTAATCACTAGTTGAAGCGTGTGAGCCAAGCAAGAAATGTGATTAAATGGACTCCCTTCAAGTGCGGATTCCTCCCATTATCTCGGACTATGCATACAACTTTGTCAGTCAAACCCCAATCTCCTACAGTTAGTGCAATTAAGTTGCAAATATTCACACCAGAAAGTGAAAGCTCTAGAAAAGGGACGCATTCCAAGCATACATGATGATAAGCATGACTTGAATCCAAAAAATGAGCCGTCAAACTCATGTAGCCATCGTCGGCTGTTGATGTACACGTCCGTTGTAAGAGCAACATATTTAGCTTCAGACAACAACTTTTCTTTTTTTTCTTTGTTTCCTCATACAGATCTCGGATAAAATATCTTTGCAAAATATTTTCTGGATGGAATGGTGTACCTTGTTTCTAAGTGATTGATCTGTTTGCGGAAACCTTCATTTTCTACAACTGATATAGGTTGATTGTCAAGACATATCATTTCTCCTATCAATCTTGCTATTATCAGACTTCTTTTGTCACCCGACTTAAAACTCGAGTTTTGTCAATAAAACTCTTCAGAGTAGATTGAGGGAATAGTTGATTTTCTTTTTCTAGGAGGAGGTTTGAATTGCAAGTGGGAACTTGAGGTGAAACTGTAATGTATGAACTGTATCATCAGAATCATTTGAAGCACGTGAAAATGTGGGATTGGCAATTGGACTAGGAAGAGAAGTTGCAGATTCAGTATCATCAACATCTTCAATTCTCACTACTAATTCTTCTTGGATAATCAGTTAGTGTGGAAGAGGAATACTTTCATCAATTTTAAAAACATTTGCATGTTTTTTCTTTAGATGAGTCCATAGAGGGGTAGTCATGTGGGATTTTCCTCCCCTCGATATTTTAGAAGCACAATGGATGCACACAGCAAATTTGTTGTCTGTTTCTAGTAGCTGAAAATGGCGCCATATACTTGAACTATTTGACATTGTGATTCGCAAACTGAAAAAACTTAATTTAATTACTAATTCTGGTCGATTGAATGTGTTCAAATTTTACTTTCTACAAATATTGCAGCAAGTGTCATAAACTTCTGAGTTGAGTTCAGAAACTCTTAGGTAAAATTGAAAACCTAATGACCTAAATTTAATTAATTAAAATTAGGTAAAACTGTAAAACAGCACAAAGCCAATTACAGTTGAAGAAATAACAAAAAAATCTGATGTGGCCAGCACATGACTTTCTCCATATATATTATTATTATTATTAGGGGTCTTTATTAGGCGAGATTGAGACTAAAAAGTCTCCTCTTCCATCTAACCTGTCGTTAAGTTATTACATTATTATAAGTATATTACATGTATCAATGAAACTTAGAGGAAAATAGAAGAAAATGTGAGAAGGGATTGCGGATTTTAAAAAAAAACCTAAGAAAAGCTTAGGAAAAAATATCCGCTGCAGGAAAACACCCACAAAGAAGGGGGGTGTGAAAAACCTGCACAAACCTACCGATAGCAAAAACTAAAAGACATTAAAGAAAACAATGTACATATAACCTGGAAAATTACAAGAAGTGTTAGAGACATATTATCAAGAAAAATAATGAGAGTTAATAAAAAATGAAATGCAGAAAATACAATAAGTGGATACATACACTTGTGATAAAAAATATGACTGAACTAGAAAAAAGCAAAATAAAACACGATCAATACAAAGATTACGCTCTACAATAATTATATAAGAGAGTTAACATCATAATTTAAGCATAAACAATAATCTAAAGTAAGTTAATATAATGGAAATACAAAATAGTAAAAAAAAAGAAAAGGTTATACTGGATGTAAACTGTAGTAACAATAACGAACAAAATATTCCGAAGTAAAGAAAGAAGTTTGAAGTGTTGTTCCGTGCAGCATGAAAAAAAACCAGGAAAAAACGAACTTGACTTATGGTAAAAAGTAAAATGCTATGATGGAGATAATTAGCGTTATTGATTCTCTAGAAGATATGAAAGGCATCTCCTCTTGAAAGTGTGGATAGAACAGGAAGATTTGATACTCTGCGGAAGGGCGTTCCATAATTAACCGATATAAGATGTAAATATTTATCTACGACAGTAATTTCGAACTCTATATTCTAACTAAACTTGGAAGATGAGTGATTAATATATATATTATTATCTTTGACGCCAAAAACATTATAAATAATGTTTTTCGGAACATGATAGATGAAAAACTATGGAATTGGCCTTTCGCCCATAGAGCCCAGAGCGCCCACAAAGTACATAATCAGCAACTTCCGGTTTATCAGTTTTTCATGAATACCTCCTAAACAATCAGTGATAAAAAAATATGTTTCAAACAAAAATTATAGTAAATTAATTTTCTAAAACTTTTGTAATTAATAGTATGTACCTAAATATCATATTTTTGGAGATATTTTGAAAACCGGAAATGAGCTTTGAAGAATGAAGCTCAACTTCCGGTTAACTGATTTACTCCAAAAACTAATCAACTCTAACGACACCAACCAAAATACTATTTATGAAATTTGGTGTTGATAAAATTAATGGTTCTCATGTTAGAGCGCCCACAAAGTACATGTCAGCTACTTCCGGTTTATCGGTATTTCACGAATAACTCCTAATCAACCGGTGATACAAAAATATGTTAAATACAAAAGTTATAGTAAATTATATTATCTAAAACTTTTATAAGTAATACAATACACGTATAAATCATATTTAGGGAGATATTTTGAAAACCGGAAATGAGCTTTGTTGAATGAAGCTCAACTTCCGGTTAACCGATTTACTCCAAAAACTTATCAACTCTGACAGCACACAAAACAGTACTATATATGAAGTTTGGTATTGATACGACCACTAGTTTTCACGTTAGAGCGCCCACTAGCACACACACACATACAGACACACACACACACACACACACACACACACACACACACACACACACACACACACACACACACACACACATACACACAGACATCATTCCGAAAATGGTCAAAACGTGTTCTAGGGACCCCAAAACGTGTTTTTCCGTTGAAATCTCGAAGTCGAATTTTTTCATGAAAACAATACTTTCTCTATACTTCGTATATGGAGAAAGTAAAAAGCAAAGGATAAATCAACAATCAGTGTGAACAAAATATAATAACAAATCAACAACATACACAATAATTTGAATAGTGAATAAGATTATAAAAAGTAAATCTCTTGCAACAATATTTTGGATGGATTAACGAGGAGAGAAGAAAGGATTGCAATGAACATTGGAAGAAAGGGAGTTGCAAATTGAAGGAATGTGAAAAAGAGTGACTGTTATACAGTTGATAGACGAGAAGTGCTCAAAGAGAGGGTAACAGAGTCGTTCTTGAAGGAATTTGAAAAGAGAGAGTAGGAAAGGAGAATTGATCTTGCAGTTAATTATATCATACAGGAAGGAGATGTCGGAGAAGAGGCTTTGATAGTAGGTAGTTTGAGGTGATTTTGAAGATGAGCTTTAGGCATGTTTTTGCAAGAAGGGCTCGAAAAAGGACTATTTTTAAAAGAAGTTTAAGACACGATTGAGAGTGGAGAGGTTAGAATCGGAAGACATACTGGAGAGCAGTAAGTGAGAAGAACACAGCTTGAGAAGTAGGTGCGAAGAGAGACTGGATCCCTGATGTCGGTGAATCTGTACAGCATCCCAAGGAGAGCTCTGATTTTAACTTACTTTATATGCCCAGAGAAGTTAAGCTTTTCATCAATGATTACACCAAGATCTTTGCAAGAGGAATGAAACTGTTGTTGATGAAGAAGTCATTACAAATGTTTTCCTTTTTTTAAAGTAATGGAAATGGCAAAACACTTTTCGTGGTTTAAATTCAACTCCCAGGGGGAGACTGTGGCTGCATTAATTGGAGAGCAGAACAATCACTTTAGGTGTTGATCTTTTAAAAAATTTTCTGTCGTCAGCAAATAATAATACCTGGTTTTCATTGCTCATGACATCAGGGAGGTGATCGATAATCAGAGAAAACAGATACAGACCAAGAACACTCCCTTGAGCAACACCAGAAATTACAGGAGCCAATGTTGAGGAGTGGTTATTCAATTCTACCCTCTTGTTTTCTATTGAAAAGAAAACTGCTACGTAGGGAAATAAAATGACCGTGAATGCCATTTCTATATTGAAGTTTATGTAGTAGGAGAGAGTGGGTGAGAATTGCCTTCAATTGTTTCAACTGTGTAATACTGAAGGGAGGAAAGATGGAGCATCCAGGAAGAAAACCATGCTAGACTGGAGAGAGGTGAAGTCTTCTCAGAATTATCACAAACAACTGCCAGAATTGGGTCAATAGGACCTCACAGAGCTTCTGTCGCAGCATTTGAAACGAGGATTAACATTAGCTGCCTACCAAGATGAAGGGATGTGTCCTGAAGAAAAACACCTATTTAATAGAATTGTTACTGGTTGTGAAAGTGATGGCGCAGAGTTTTTTTTAGGAACATTGACCTGATAAGATTGGAGCCGTCTATTTGGAGGGAAATAACTCATATGTTGAAAGCATTCTTCGGCAGTTGTGGAGATGGAAGAAAAAGACACTCTCGATCTGAAGGGCATTAAAGTCGTAGAAGTTTGAGGGTTGTATAAAAATTGATAAGAAGTATTCATTGATAAGGAAGGATTTATTGGCTCCAGAAGTTGTTCTTCGATCCAGATGAAGTTTCTCTGGGATTCTGCCCCCTTTCCTATTATGGGAATTTACCATAAAAATGCCTGATTCTGAGTGGAAACTTTATGAAAATAATTTCTGTAGTCTAACTTCAGCATGAACTTTGTGTGACGTCTCAAAACTGCGAAAGTATTCTTAGTTTGCCAATTAAGGAATTTTTTCATAAAACAATAGGATGTGATTATTTTTTATACAGAAAACCATTTACTATTCACCCAAAAAGGGAAACTTTTTGGCTTTGAAAAGGTGATGAGGAATTAAGTCTTTAATATTCGTAGAGAGGTGAATCCAGTCATAGAATAGACTAATGGATTCTTCAATGCTGACTTTTTCAAGAAGGCACCACAGGAGTACAGAGAGTTTACTGCCTTCCAGTCCATCTTCTTTTAATTAGGAATGGTTCTTAGTGAGGGAACAGCGCCTTTCGGGAATAGGTCACATGCTGGGGGTTCTCTAGAGACTGATGGTCGGAACAAAAGATATTTCAGCCAAGAGTAATTCCGTGAATGACAAAAGAGGATACCACGTAGTCCAGTGTGGCCAACTGACGCAAGGCTTCTAAATTAAACTGTCCCAGACCAAGGCCTAGTATAAAATGTTGGAAAAATATTCATCACAAGCGTCATTGCAAACATTTCAATTCAATCACTCTATATTACTAGAAATTAATAATTTCAACTCATATTTAATTAATTTCTGTAGAGACAGATTTTTGTAATTTGAGTAAAAGTTTAAAACAAAGGTAAACAGAACATATCAAATCTGCATGGTCTGCAGCAAAATTATCTTCGCCAACAACAATTAAATTAAGATTGACTGTATATTTGAATAAAAATTTAGCATTATGTATAGCATACTGTTAATAAAAATATCACATTGCTTGTGTTGACATGGTTCTTTAATAACATATAATTCTTATATACGTTAATAATTATAATTACAAATTTTTCAATTATCATCCACTATGAGGTTGTGCTTTCCTAATAAACATACTTACCCAAGACATGAACATATTCATGCTTACAAACAACAAAAATACAAATTAGAATCACGTTGATCCACAGTTTCTCTCAAAACGCAAGAGTGTGGCAGAGGAAAGCAACATTATCGAAAAGTCAGTTTATTCATCCAAGGAGCAGATTGGACCAAGATTTCAGATTCCTCTACAAAGAATAGTTTTGTGTAAGTTATCCCGTGTCACTTGGTGACTCCTTAAGCTATATTTTCTCCGCTTTAAGTAAAAGTTTGCTCTGTTATACTGGGAATAAGGTGGAGAGAAACTTTTTATTTTTGAACTGACCTCAAATACAAATGGGTGAAAGCAAGGAATACTGATCTGCTGTCATTGCATTGGTCACGATTTCTTAGTTTAAACTAGCCACATAATGGCGGCCAGGTCTAACACAGAGTCAGAGTCCCCAATGAGCTGGTTGCCACTCCTCATTTCCCCCGTTTTCAAAGAATGTATAAGCAATAATTGTGATTATGCTCCTCTATGTGACCCCATCCAACTCAACTGCCATTGCCTTTTTGATGTCACTCTCTCTAAATCTCTGCCAGACAAAAGGGGTAAATAAAGCAGCTCTTTTATTACAAAAACTTTGGAATATTCATTTCCTTGAGAGGTCCTGATACCTAGGCAAGAATCCACTTTCATTTGTTATTGCCAGACTCCGAGGGGTGTGGCTCTAAAATAAGGGTCTGCAATTTTGTCTGAATTCTATTTATTTCGACTAGAATACGATATTCTACGAATGAAATAAAAAAACTTTATTCAAATTACATCCATTTGAGTTTATATTGACCATTATTTCTGATTTAATTTTGCAAAAAAAAAAAAATTGTTAGCAATCGATCAAAATGAACTTTACGTGATTTCTTGTGAGAGACGATTCGAGTGGTCTAGAGGTGAACCAAGGATACTTTGGACAAACAAATATCAATATGTAATACTCTATTGGACCTTTAACGGCTCCCAAATATTTATAAAGCTATCATGTCGGGAAGAGCATTAAAATAATGTTACAAAATACCCCCATGTACCAAGGTTGACCATGGTCCGAAGAAAAGCAGATGGAATTATAGGACACAGTGTATAACGCAAATCGACCTATACCTCGATGATAATAGCAACCACCATCAATCACATCTCAACTTTGGCCCACCGAGCTATAACTATTTCCGACAAAGACCATTTGAAGGAGGAACTTAAGAACCACCACCCAACAAAATGGACATCAATGCTGCCCCTGAACAAGAAAATGAGATCACAAGGCTCTGACTTGGCCCATAAAAGGCCTTTTCTGGGTTGTCGAACAGCAATGACGATGAGGAGATGGATTCTAAACCTATGGCATGCACTCCTTATATCTCCACAATTTCCAACAAGATCGCTAGGATCCTAAGAAGACATAACATTGTGTCTTTCTTCACAGAATTTTGGCTACAGATCAATCTGGATTTATTTTAATTCCCTTGAATTGTCTTAATCAAGAAGGAACTTAACCAAAAATTAACAGGCAGATGGATACGTCTTGGTGGGCCAATTAAGTGGCTGCCAAGGTCACCTGATTTAAACCCCATATACTTCTTCAGGTGGGTTTACTTTAAAGAGGTAGTTTACTCCAAAGAAATTAAGAACTTACAAGGGGAGACTCTCACTTTTGTCCGGGGATTTTGATGAAAATTTTTGTGATAGTGCAGGAAGTGGAGTTATGAAAAACTGTATTGCCGTTCGTCTGAATGGGCCTTACTTTTCTTGCAATAATTAACTGAAAATCGATAATCTGAGTATAGGCAACCACGCATTACACACCCGCGCCTGCCAAATCGGTAGAGAATAACCCGCTGTTTGCGAGTAATTCTGTAATATTATTTTCATTTTGTACTATTATATTTTTTCCTTGTTACTCACTGATATACTTAAGAGCAATATTTCCATTCTTGCACTCTATATCTGATCGAATAACTTTATTTCAACCAAATGAACTTTGATGACGGAGAGCCTCACTTAAAGTATGATGAATGAAGGTTCGTAACATAGCTTTCTGGAATCCTCTGGTATTCGGTGGTTATAACTACATTGTCTATTCTCATAAATTGATAGTAGGCCCGTAAAATATCATTCACAAGCGCGATTTTTTCATTTAAGGTTCGAAACGCAAAAGAAACTTGCGTTCGACTGATTCAAGATTTCGTAATTAAAAGTAGCGGATTGCTTCCGTAATTTAATTTCTACGCCAATCACTAGATGCTTTTTATTTGTTGACTGGATAATGTGCAATCCGCTCTGGTTATGTATACACCAGCAACTCCTTTAATGTCGTGACGAAGCCTCAGGGACGGATTCTAAGGATTATCATCAATTTCTATCTGTTGCAGTGCTTTTTGTTAGAAATTAATTATTCCAGATCAATAGCTGTGGATGCGAATCGAGTTATTGCAGGGTTTTTAAAGTGATAAAAATTTCATTGCTCTTTTGAAGATCTGAAAACCAAGTACTTAGGAAATTTGAGCTTCTTATTTCGCTTTTTATATCCACAGCATCCTTAACTTTAGTATCTATTTCGGGATGCCACAAATATCCTTCATTAATCAATTTACTACATTTTTTGATGAGGTTTGTTTTCACACGGTTCTTGATATCTCCTGGAATTTTTCCGTAGCGTTTGACGTGCACTTCATGATTTTGACGTTGCTTGCAAACAATGTTTTACAATATGTATGTACATTTCATTTTGGCGCTCTCTTGCGTGTCAAAAAATTTTATGATCGGATCCGCCTTTCTAGGCATTTTTATGACCAAATCCGAACGATGATACACACGCCCAAATAATCCACGCAATGATACGTCTTCAACTCAGAGCTTGAAGCAAAGCAATGAATTTGATGAATTTCAAGATGTGAATACGTGGCGTCAAAAAACAACTATGTACACTATTATCTGTTCAGCAACATGAAACTTAGCGGTCACTATTGAACCACATGGGACCAATTTTCGAAATTCACTACACTTTATCATAGGTTGCTTTTAGAAAGCTTTTAACTCAATTTAATTTTATCATGAAGACAAACTTCCATAAAGTTACGCCTGAAAATGTCGATTTTATACAATGCATCAGCCTTGAAAACATAAACACTTGTGTTTCTTTTAAAATCGTTTTAAAAACTAGAGAATTACATTCTTTATAAGCTATTAGGGCCAGGTCAAGTGCAAAATTTACTAATCAGGATAGTAAATTTATCGGATAAACCACGAAGAACGACATCTCAAAAATTGACGAAAAAAAACGTTTTTTCACATTCTTTTCAAGACGAATGAAAAAAACGTTTTAAACGTTTAAAGCATTTCATTTTTTTTCGAAGCTCCCATCTCTAGGCGGGAAGACAAACTCCGCAACATATGATGAGATATATTTTGAGGACGAAAATATGCCAACATGCGCCTTAAAGGTAATACCACCGAAATGCACATCATTATGCCAACCTTGTGATGCGTATTTTTATAGGCAAATCAAGAGATTCATTTCAAGACTGCAAAACTGTACTTTCCTCATCCAGGAGAAACGGGAAATATGCGTCAAAACTTGCGAAGGAAAGAATCTTCTTTCAAATGTGCGCCAGAAATGTTTCCCAGACGAAGTGCTAAAGAAGAATTGCGCTTATGAAAGGCAGTGCTTTATAAGATGCTCATGGTGCTGTACATATATGTGTTTTTGTTGTTTATTTGATAAATTTCATCCCGATACTTGTAAAGGAGCACAATGCTAACACAATAAACATTGAAATAGAAATGTTTTTGTAGTGTTGAGTTAGGAAATTAATTTACTTTGGATAAAGCTTCACATGATCACAAGAAGAAAAATAATCTCTTCTAATCACTGAATTTAACGATTGCATTAATTATCAAAATTTAAGGTTCATTTAAGTCATAATTTAAGACAATTCTCTCGTTAAATTAAAAATCATTAAAATAACTAAAATGAGGTTTAAAGCGCAAGCGGCATACTTGGTAAGGACTCAAAACCAGGGAAGTGTCCAAAGACTCTGTCTTTCACGGTACACAAAGAAAGATGTGCACATTTTATGACACCCGCACGGTCACGCGCCCGTCGCAGAAACAGCGGATACTTTTTCAGGAAAGTAATTTTTTCTTCAAATGTATCCTCATTTTCCAATGAAGGGCCGTTTATCTTCGAATATTCTTACATTTTTGGATAAATGGTAGGTTTGAGTTTCTTCAAGAGCAGAGGTGACGTCGAGTAAGATGGAAGCTCTGGAAAGTTTCCCATTAACCAAGGAGTTGCTGGTGTATATGTAACAAGAGCGGATTGCGCATTACCCAGTCAAGAAATATAAAGCATCTAGTGATTGGCGTAGAAATTAAATTACGGAAGCAATCCGCTACTTTTAATTACGAAATCTTGAATCAGTCGAACGCAAGTTTCTTTTGCGTTTCGAACCTTAAATGAAAAATCGCGCTTGTGAATGATATTTTACGGGCCTACTATCAATTTATGAGAATAGACAATGTAGTAATAACCACCAAATACCAGAGGATTCCAGAAAGCTATGTTACGAACCTTCATTCATCATACTTTAAGTGAGGCTCTCCGTCATCAAAGTTCATTTGGTTGAAATAAAGTTATTCGATCAGATATAGAGTGCAAGAATGGAAATATTGCTCTTAAGTATATCAGTGAGTAACAAGGAAAAAATATAATAGTACAAAATGAAAATAATATTACAGAATTACTCGCAAACAGCGGGTTATTCTCTACCGATTTGGCAGGCGCGGGCGTGTAATGCGTGGTTGCCTATACTCAGATTATCGATTTTCAATTAATTATTGCAAGAAAAGTAAGGCCCATTCAGACGAACAGCAATACAGTTTTTCATAACTCCACTTCCTGCACTACCACAAAAATTTTCATCAAAATCCCCGGACAAAAGTGAGAGTCTCCCCTTGTTAGCAGAATTGCAAGGACAATTGAATGAAGCAGAAAATAACAAAAATGCATATGCACAACTAAAGAAAAATGCTTTTAGAGGATGAAAAATTTTATTGAGTGTGAAGGTGGTCATTTCTAAAACCATCTGTAGTTTCAATAAATAAATGCCTAGTTAGCGCTATTTATTGTATTATTTAACTTTTGACTCATCCTCAATTAAATCCACGTACAACTTTTTTGATACTTTTCTAAGAATGACACTGGAGAAAACTTGATACACAATAAACTTTACGTGGTAAATAGAGTAAATTTTATTAGTTATGCCACGGATCCTAACCTTGGCTCATACTTTGTAATACTCGGGGATATTGTTGTTGACTTTGCCTAGTAATGAGGGCGAAGTGATATATTTTCTTACCACCTGAAAGTGCCAAAGCGATGCCAAATAGAAAAACATTTCGTAGTTTGGATGATTGAACACATGAATACCACCAATGTGAGTTACAATGTGTTGATTCGTTCGTCAAATACTGAGAATATTTGACTTACTATGTTTAAAATCTAATTTTAAGTAGGTTCCTGTAAAGATAGCTCAATGAAAATTTACTAGTAAGTAGTTAATGACTTAGGCAAGTTTTTAGAGAAGTCATCAAACTTTTTTTATCTGATTTTTTTTTTAAACCGGCCACAAAGATTTTGATCAAATTCACGTCACAAATTTTTGAAATTAGAAATTTTATTTTGACGGAATGGAAGCAGCTGTGACAATCTCTTTTGCATCAGTTGAAGCAACTATTTAGTTATTCTAAAGAAAAAATTAACTATCTTAATTATTTATGTTGTAATGGTGAAAATATCCTAAAAGTCACGGTTTTTTCAAAAAGTACGAAAAAAATTCGTAACTTGAAAATGAATAAAAAGGAGACACCCAAAGTGAAGTGATTCGGGGAGATAAGAAGAGCCCTGTTCTTCCAATTATCACTACTTTTTGGGACAATATGGAGGACAATTGTATACCATTCCACTTTCACACCTCAGAGCAGCCCTGATGACAGAGTTTGTCATCGAAACGACAGCAAAGTCTCCTGAATTAACCTGGTTGGAAACCTGAGAAACCATTTTGCAACATTGTTGCTTTGCTTATCTTATAGAATAATACATGCCTGTGTAGAAATTGTAATAACACTAATTATCAAGCAGGTCTCTATGATCAGCCGATTCTTTCTAACTTTTCTTTACCCTTTTGACAGTTTCCATATCACAAAAATTACACACTCCCTTCACATTCAAAAGTAGTGACCGCAAAGAAAATTATATTTAACCTTAAAATCATGAAAAATATTGCCCATTTACAAAGTATAATAAAAGAAAATAATTTATCACTGCTACTTTTAAACACTGGCAAACCAAAAATGATAGCGCTGCATAGTTGAAAACAAATAAGAGCAGAATTTAAACTGAAGATTTTCATTACTAAGCACTTATTTTCATACACTATGATAATCAAGCATTATTTACTTTTTCAATTTATAAATACTTTATTTAAAAATGTTGTAGCTTTCTATTGATCCTTTCTAACGTTAAGATTTCCCATTGACACAAATAGTGGTTGTTAATTGTTATGTTATAGTATTTGTTTATTTGGTTGCTAGAAGAATATAGCGTTTGTATACAACGCTGCCTCTAAGTGATTTTGACGGCAAAATTTTCCATGATTTTGGTAACAAAAACATAATTCATTTAAAGCCAAATTTTAAACTTACATTACAAACTGTTACTAACAAACTATTCTATATAACTATTCTCTGAATTGGGGAGAATTAGCACCCACCTGGCATCGAACTCATGCACGTTTGGTGACATTTCTATGGTTAGTTAATATGTCATTTCTGGTTTAAAATATATGTCTTCTGGAACCTCCAAATTTCTCTTAGAAGAAACTCCAATATGTCTGTAATTTTGTACGTTATTTATGTATCAGAGTTTGAATATGTTGAGGACTAATTAAATTGCATTAATTATGTCCTTACCATTGATCACCCCATGCATTCTAATGAGAAATCATGTGAGCTCGAATTCAACAATCCCAGTGTCAAGAACACTTACTTTTGTTACACATTATAATTAATTCTGGTTTCTGTAAGAGGCTGAAGAACATAGGCTCAGCAAAAATACCAAATGCAACTTTTCAGCAGCGTGGCCTGAATACCAACCAAAATCCAAAAGTACTCGCTCATTGCCGCAAGGTATGGGAAGAATTCGGTGGTCAGCACTATTGGTCAACATATGCTGTATAAAAACGGTCTCCAAGCTCGATTAGGGAGAGTGAATGGAATAGAAAGCCTTTTTCATTTCTCTGTTCTCTTTTGCTTCCCCTGCCGGGTGATTTACATTTGAGGTCTGCATGGGCTGAAGATTTCAGCCCAAGCCCGGCCTGTTCGTTGTTGAGCCCAAACGTTGATACTAATTTTCGTTCTCAAGTGCGACCCAAGCCCAAACTTTCCATTAATCGCCCTGTAATAAATTGTCGTGATTTGTGAACAAATACATTGTTTAAACCCTTCACAAAGACTGAGCATAGTGTTACAACTTTAGAGGCTTCTGCCACTTCGCAAGAGACTAACTCTCTTTAAGAATGAATCATTCTCTCCTTCCAGAATTTTCCATGGGCCCGAGCCCAAAAGACTGCCTGCTTACCCGACCCGAGCCCACGCAGACCTCTAATTTACATAATATATTTCACCAGAACTGTTGAAGGTGATCCGGGACAAACACAACTTTCAATGTTAAAGATAATAGAATCTCAAAAGATGTGCCTAAGATAAAATGTATTACCTGTGGAGTAATAAACGAAGTTGTTAATAATCTTTCTGTGCCTTGGGGACCAAACTTTAACTGTTCGTATAACACCATTTCCATCACCAAGGATCACTCCTTATACTGTGAGGAACCGCAGATTTCAGAAGTATCAGTATTCACAAAAGTCGTCTGCATTAAGAGTTGATACGGATGGGAAATATTCTTCTAATTTTACAACAGGGTGTAAAATCACAATCAGCTTCAAGCATTACAAATTCAAACACTATATAAAATATATTTACTATACATAACTTGTATTCAAAATCAGTCACGTCATATCACAAGCATTGTACAGTACAATGACAGTAATATTTGCATTGATGATTGGTCAAAGTTTCCATTTACACCCTATATTTTCATTTACACAATTAAGTATGAGGTAATAAACTTTTTAAAGGAAGCCTCTTATCTCACCTAATCCAAAAATAAATGAACCAAAATTTAAAAAAATGAATAGGATAGGGTGCACAGAGTAGAAAAATATTCCTTTCGCTGGCATTTTAATTAAGTGACACCACATTTTTTTATTTGTAAGGGCTTGGCCCTTGGCTCATTTTACCATCCATGATTCACATATATACAAACTATTATAAAACCAAAGTATCAAATTTAATGATGAATGGATGGCAACTCATTAAGAACTGAGCAGCCATTTAATCCTCAATGAGCAAATGCGAGGCACTGAAAAGAAGATTGAATTCTAATGGCAGTAGAGGAAACTCCATTTAAAGTCTACCTACAAACTGATTACAAATTCCAATTTGGTTTAGTTAAAATGGCAGTTTTCCTGAACATAATGAAGCAATTGGTAACTCTGAATCCTTTTTAACAGATAAGGAAACTGGAAATTAATCAATGCAGATTTTTCTACCAACCAGCCACTTCAACAAGAAATAACTAGATATATACATTTAATAATGAAAAAAAAAAGACAAGAGGAAATTGTCATTTCAAACTTCACAGGCAGTTTGCTTACCTAATTTCAATGAATACCATTTTCATAAAAATATTCAGAGGAACCTGAGTATCCACTAATTACATTCAGTCCCCAACCCAATTTTCTTCTCCTCTTCTAATCAAATTCCAATTACATATAGGTAGACTCTCATTAAGGAGCCCCTCAATTTACTTGTGAAATTTGCGAGAGGAATCTTTGGCATGATCAAGCAACAGTTGACAAGGAGTAAACGGGGATCCATAATGCCCTTCAAATTCCTTCATTTTTGCAACAAACTTATTAGCACCATAGCTGTCAAGGTAGCGGAAAGGACCTCCGGTGAAAGGAGGGAAGCCGAGCCCGAAGACAGCTCCGATGTCACCTTCCAGCTGAAAATAGAATTACTTTCTGGTAAGTTTATAACATGATGGTAAATCAAATTTACAAGGGTAAACGCAATTGGCTCAGGATAGTATTTGAGAAAGAGGTCCCAAGAGTTAGAACTTGAGCGCAATTTAATGAATGAAATTGTAGAAGCTTTAGTTTTCTAGTTGCAATTAATTGGCATGTAACAGAGGCATTATCATCCATTAGATAGCATGATTGGTAATTCCACATAATTCAAACTCTTGTGCTTCCATTGCTCTTCTAGTAAAATGCAGACCTTATATCAGGTGTAGAAGTATGACATATTTTAAAAAGAAAAATTGAGATAAATAAATTATTTAAAAATATATTTTACTTGTATTCATTTACCTCTTCAGTATAAAAACCACTTCTACTGGGTTTTCACCAGTGTTATGCTGCAGTAAGGTATGTACCATGGTAAGAGATTATTTATTTAAAATACTTGAGATTAATTTGCTGTGTATAGCGATTTCATGTGATTTAGTGGTGATATTATTTTGTAGCGCAACTTTTGTAAGTGTCATTCATTTTCATTTACTGTAAGTTTTCTGTGGATTATGTCAGAGATTGGATTGCTCTGTTGGTTTTTAATTGATTTATTTGTTTGAATTTCTTAAGATGTACTAGCACTGCATTAGTATCTATTGTATGCACTTTATTACATATAATTAAAAGTGTAATCAGTGGTTGTTATTACGAGTCATGTTTAGCTGTAAAATAAGTAACTACTGAAGTAAACCTTATTAACGTATTTCCCAACGTCTAGGACTTTGTTTTCTGCACATTCCACTGCATTAATACGACGCGATTTTGGCTGTAACAGCATATTCAATGTTGCAGTTATTAATTGGGCTGATCGTTATTGAAATACTTTCAAGTTCACCATTTTAATTATCGTAAATTCTGGCAAATAGGCCAGTGTATCTTTGGCTTAAGAAATAAGTAACTTTGGCGTTGAAGATCCACTGTAATATGAGATACTTATTTTGGGTAAAATGCTTTGCCCTCGGGGCTGGGTAACGTTATGGCCCCTTTGAGGTATGCGATTGTAAATACACCTCTGAATAACGAACCTCCGATTAACGAATAGTAATAAATTCGGTACACTTTCGTTAAGTAGAGGTTTTAGTGTATATATTATAGATATAGCATAGTAACAATAATATAATATAATATCCCCTATTTTACATAATATATATTTTATAGTTATCTACTTACAGAAGTGTAAAATGAAACAACTAAAGAAAATTTATTTTACCTTTAAGGTGTAAAAAACGTATTTAAAATAAGTCAGAAAACCCTTTTCTTTAGTGTTCCGAGGTAAATGAAATGTAGAGTAATCAGAACCCTGTAATGAGGCTATCCTACTTATAATGCGGTTTACATTTGTTCCCCTAAAAAGCATCCGAACGGGTTTTACTGTAAATAATGTTTGTGCCTTAATTTTCTACTGCTGACTAATAAAGCTGTTTTGCTGTGAAAATAATATTAAAGCAAAACAAGAATAGATTTCACTGATACTACCATAGGCTAATCAGTAGGTTTTCTTCACAAATTGCTGGCTGTGACGAGAACTTGCTTACAATTACTCTTGCAGGTTAAGGAATCAGGATTTTTTGCAGCCGTTGATGTTGAGATAATGCATTTTATGAAGAAAAACAAAATGTGAAAAATATTATGTTGCGGAAACATTGCATTTAAGGTGCTGTAAGTAGTTAGTAAGTAACCAAGATAATTTAGCATATGATTATGAAATCTATTTGATTTTTTAACATTCAAAATATTTCTAACTGTGGCATTTTGGATATGCTAGAATATTTGATTCACATAGATGATGAGCATATCTCTAAATATGTCTTAATGTTGTTTGAGCTTAAATGTTAATATATTTTCTATATAACCCTTCTTTTCTCAATGGCCAAATCTTAAATAATAGCTTTGCAATGAACATCTTTGATCAGTGCTGCAATTCATGGTCCCTGCCGTAATGAACCTTCTTTGGACTCGCATGAGAGCATGCATTTCAAAACCCTATGACTCTAAGACCCACCATGCGGAACTACGAGGATCTTAACTACCGTATTTGACGGCATATAAGACGCACCAGCGTATAAGACGCACCCTCATTAAGTTGGCCACTCACAAGGAAAAAAAGTTTTAATAGTCCGTGCGAAAGCGCGGTACCACAATAACTTAAAATGTAGTTTCTTTTAGTTGTCACGTTTCGTAAAAGCCAAATATTAACACAACCATTGAATGCAATTATGAAATAGGTAGTATAGACCATCTGGGCTTAAAATAGCATTCAGTATTGAAAGTTAACCTGTGGAGGTTGAACCTTCACATATAAGATGCAGGGGAATTTTTCGAGACAATTTAGGAAAAAAGGTGCGTCTTAAATGCCGTCAAATACGGTATGTCATAAAAGGTATTTTCTTTTGGCTAGAGTATCCATTGGCAATTTTCCACACTTATCTTATATTTTCTCATGGGTCGAATCTTAACGAGATTCTTATCGCACAGATACATTGTCTTCTCTGAGCCATTTCTAGTCCGTGCTAGCAGTTCCTACGGAGGCCTCTCTGGGTCGATGCAATGTGCTGAGTTAATTTTGGTTAGCAGTGTATATTATTTTACATAATAAAACATGTAATATTTTCATATATAAACTTTCCATACTTCCTAAAGCCGCCAAGTTATTGACTTATAATATTTAATATAATTAAAGACTCACCGGATTGGCTAATATCCCCTCTTGCAGGCAAAGGACAGCCTCATTGACAAAGCGAGTCACCATGCGCATCTGAAGATCACTGGGTTCTATGGAGCCCTTGGGTTCAAGCTGATGCCTCCTCATCAGATCCAATGCTTCGTCATTCACTGGCCTGTCCTTGGTGCCCTTCTCGTAGATGTAGCAGCCCTTTCCGGACTTACGACCTACAATAAAACAGCATTCATGAATAATCAAACAATTTTCGCAGGATTCATGCTGTTATATCCTGATGTGTCTTACATTATAGAAGTAGTGTGGAGTGCATCAGTTTTTCTCAAGGGAGGCACAAGCGAAGCTGAGAGCATTCCTAATTAATCTTTATTAAATGAGACACATGATTGCAATGCAGTCATTTATGTAGACGTATGTTATGAATGAATGCATTTGATTCACCTGAAATATTATTTGCTGTTTCCTTAGCCTCAAGGACACCCCACAGATTTGTACAAAATTTTAAATGACTTAAATAAAGATACAGAAATAACGTATTTACGCTTAAATAAAGCGCTATCAAATGTAATGCACACCCCTAAATTCAAGCTTCAGAAATTGAAAAATCATTTGCTTGCGAATCTGTTGTGCACCATTAACCATTTCGATGACCTCCTCCACTCTCAGTGCTCTTAGAGGAGGTAATAGTACCTCATCCCACAATCTACTCCGGTCCTAAAATGACGCTGTTTTCTAGCCTTTGAGGGTATTCGCCCAAAATTCTTACCACATCTTCCGTATATTCCAAAGCTTTGTATGGCTCAGTCTGTTTCCTAGAAGCTCTTTACTTCCAAGTGAGAGATTATACCATACCGTACCATATGAGAGGATTTGTTTAAATTTTTTCCTTTGTAGCTGCGCTTCTATATTAGTCTATTTTTACTTCATTTTGAGCAAAATTTAAGTTAATCAATATTTTATACATTTAAAATTAAGGTGCTAATCATAGATAATGTATTTTACTACAACTTTTGTTTGAAACATTTTTCTGTAACACTCATTGTTTTGAAGTTATTTATATATTACCAGCATAGGTTTCTATTTTCAATAAATATGGAGAAAGTCATGTGTTGGCCAAATCAGATTTTTTTATGTTAAACTGAATACCAGTATGCTTCCTTTATGCAAGTAATATTTTATTTGTATACAATACTATACATAAAAGAAATTCAATAGATAAATTTAACATACAATCGTAAGTTTACTATAATTGACTAACATGTAGCTAATAATACATACCTAAAAATCCATTAGCCACCATGTCTTTTAGAACTGCAGGATCACCTCCTCCAAAACGCTCCCCAAAGGATGCGCCAAGATGATCTGCTATGTGAGCAGCAACATCAATACCAACTTCATCTGCTAAAGTGGCTGCACCCACTGGGAAGCCAAAAGATTTGCTCAGCTTATCCAGTTCTTTAGGCCCTTGGCCTTCCTGAATTTGGAAGAAACAAACTATGACGTAAGATACACTGCAATCTCTTAGTTTAAGCTCGACTTTGTTTCCTCTCCATAGACATTCATAAACTCCCCCTTTAATAAAATCCGATCAATGGGTATGTCAAATGAAGCAAAAAGAAAACCCTGGAAGACTTCTCAGTTGAGTAGTGTTTAGAATTTAGAAAGATATTTTTAAAAATTTAACTTGCATTTCTCATCTGAAATCCCTTTTAATAATAACAATCTTGATCACTGTAATTATTAGTTTAACCCATTGGCGTTAAAGAGCGGGCGATTTATGAGCTGGCTTTCTTGTGCTTTTCATTAAAGAGCCGCTCATTTGCCATTTCTTTGCGCATTGTCATTATATCTCCACTCTTTACTACATGAATTTATTATTTCCTATGTATTTTCTTCCAAGTGCTAGCGAATGAATTGTACTCCATTATACATACAGAAATTTTAACCAAGCAAACATCTTAGTGAGGACTGGTTTTGCGATTTCTGTTCAGCCTTGGTTGATCCACAACGCAGCATCTATTATCTCTATTTTCCCTCTCAAAGGCACTTATCTTTTATTCTGACCATTCTAATCCAGAATGAAACTGATCCTATTAGAACCAATTCAAATGAATCATTTTCTCTCAGAGACTTTGAGAGAAATCTTATATATCTATAAAAATGGATGTGTGTATATGTGTATATTCCAGATCGCACGATGGTGCGACATCTAGTGCGATGGATCAAACTTTTTACATCATTAAATGTCTTCCCAGGGATGATCAAGCGTTACTTTTAATTTGCCTTAAGTCCACGGTTTGAACCCGGACGAGTAAAACAGTTTGCATGAGAAATACACGTAAAGTTAATTTTTTTCGTTGAAGGGTTCATTTCTTTTGCAAAACTAAATTAGAAAGAACAGTTGTAGGAAGTCGAAACTAGCATCAAAAGAAGGGAAATAGAATGAAGATTCTTATTTTGGTCGAAAAATATCGCTTGCGATTCAAAATTGCAAGAATTTTGATAAAATATACGAAAATTTTATCTAAATTATATCATTTTCAAAAATAGGATATGAGATGGCACTACTCGCAGTACTGCTGATTGTTGTAGCAGAAGCACTAGCCATGACAATTATGTCATGGTATTTAACCTAAAATGCTATGTAAAGGAAAATTATAAATTAATTTATGTTATTCAGTATTGATACTAGATTCGTCGATATGAATGGATTTAACACAATTCTTGAGAGTAGATGACGAACATGATGAATATCCCTCGCATCCAATTCCTGGAACTCTCATGCAGTCCTTTATGTTAGTCTATAAACATAGATCGTTTTTAAGTATTATCTGGTTTTATTTCCTTTCTTCCTTTTAATGATATGTAAATGTTCATATGTAATAGATTTTCACTGTATTCATTAGGACTTTTTATACTAGTAATTTGCGGCAGTAATAGGTATCCCAAATCGCGGTTCAAGAATTCTCATCATGTGACTTCAATATCCAATAGAATTCCAGGAATTCGATACCAATGTTATTACGATATGAATATGATTCTGATTTTATCATAATTCATTCCGATACTAGACAATTAAAATCGATTTCAGCAATACCATTTTTAAAGAGAATCGATTCATGGAAACAGATTTGAATCGATTTGGCTGAATCGATTTTCTGCTCCGAATCGCCAATCTCTAGTATAGCACATATGTCTCAGAAAAGGAAAGAATGTATTCTAGTAGGAAAGATTTTAGATGGTGTGAAGCTACCTGAATAGAAAAGCCTGGTCAATGTGCTTTCAGGCTGCCAACAGTGCAAATTTCCCAAATAGAATACTGCCCTGCAGAGTAAAACCTTACACCGACTCAGAGCTTCTGCATCTCTGGTTCTCTGGAGGGGTCGTCTTATCTTCCGTATTTATACGAAAGGTAAGAGACACAGGTACTTCTGCAGAAGTATTACTCCTCAGAAAAACTAGAACAAATGCCCCAAAAACGATGTATACAATGCCAAACCAAACGTTCAGGAAAGATACTACTTAATAAACTTAAGTTTAAAAAAAAAGATACTACTTAAAAAACTTGAGTTTTTCTTTGCACCACTGGCGAGGGATTGCCCCCACCCTGCTTGTTCCCTCGTTTTGTAGAATTTCATTGTAATACAAAATGTTAATTTAGTGTTATTATTTAGTTATTGTTTAGTTTTGATTTTTGTTGTAAATACTTATAAATAATGAACAAATCACTTAATTTTTATTCTGATTTGTAACTATATTTTTAAGAGCCCTGTTATTTCTGTTGATTGAGGTGTGTTGGGTTGAGTTATTTAAATTGTGGTGCATTATGAAAGTTAGTGGAAGTGTTTTTGATTTGGTGGCGCTCAAAGACCAGCAGAAAGGCCACCGGTGACAGTGTGAGTGCTTGTAGGATGACTCAAAGAAAATATAAAAGGAGCGAGATTGCAAGGAGAAGAGGACACGCTCTATCTCACCACGCTGCCTTAAGGATCGCATTCAGCCGGCCGAGGTCATTGCCGGCCTGCCCTATACTGCAACCAGACTACGGTAGAGGAAGGAGATCGCGACGAGTGGTTCGCATTATTGGTATTCGGAATAGAGCAGCTCCACATTGGATGCCATATTGTAAACGGCTCTAAATTTATACTCGTTAATTCTTAATTTTTCTGTTGCTTAACTTTATTAAATAATAAATTGTGCATGAGGTGTAATTTGGGTTCTAAATTCTTTTTTTATTTGAACTCACGCTCGACTTGTCCTTGCGCCATTGGTGTCCTCCATCGCCTTACTCGGGGACCCAATAATTAATTTAATTAATTCGTTTATTCTGTAAGATGTGGCGGACGAATTTGTTCCGTTACAATATATTGTGTTAAATAAATTATGTTACGTAGAAAAGCAGTTGCCTGGTATCATTTCAAACATTCCTAAGTGAACGAAATAGAAGCATCCTGTACTATAGATAATAGCTAATGATTGCCTAATATTCTGCAGCTTATGAAATGATTGAATTGCATCTTTAAGTTTTCGTAAATACATTTTATGATTCCAACGTAGCAGTATAAATGTGTAAAACAATTCGCAGCTAAGTGGGATAAAGAGATCTAATACAGGTGACAACTCAAATATGATCCATTTAGTGTCGTTAAATTACTGATAACTGTGTGTTTTTAACTCTATGGCAAATATACTTAAGGAAGGGATCGACTTTCAATATTATATTATTATATAATGGACTAGCTGAAGTACCTGTTGATTCTTAAACGAGAAATTAACAATGATAAATACCAGTGTAACAGACTAATTTTTTATTGTAACACATGCTTCCTAATTGCAGGAAGATTGCTTATGCCAGACTATAATAATTTCCAAAGCAATAAACCAAAAAAGTTATCAAAATGTCTACAACACCAAAATAGCTCAATGTTTTATCTCATATCTTTTGAAAGAACGATTCCTTCAATTAAGACAACATTCGTTTAAAAAATATATTCAAAATCGCAGTAGGATAAGCATATTTAAGAGACATTTTCAGAAGGGCTCAAAAGGATAAAGGAAACGAAAATTGGACACAAATAAGAGGAATAAATTTTCTAAAAAATACCGATGAATATATTTTACGTAACTTAACTAAAAAATTACAAAAGCACTGAACACAGTCATTAACACAAATGCTATCATGGAAATGGAAGTCCAAACTGAAACTACAATCGAACACCAATGACAGATAGATAGTAAATGTATGTCAAATGGAAATCACATAATAAAACTGCAAATGAATGGTTTTTTACATTTCACCCAAGACAAAATATCATATTACTTTATCTTTCCAATTGCGTTTTGCAGATTTTAAAACTCGCAGCTCAACTCCTCTATGATTTCAAACCAAGGGAAATTTGTATGCACTTTGGTATCTCCGTTTTCGTCAATTGCTGAACATACATCGAGGCAAATGTATTAGAACATTAAAAACAATTGCAGCTTACCAGGCTATTTATTCGCATTCATTGGTTATGATCGAGGGAGAGCATTTTGAAGCAACACACTCCTAACCAACGTTATAATTTTATGGTAAATAACTATGTTGATATAAATAAAACATAGCTGCTACAGAAGCTTAAACAAAATTCAAAAAATTTCCTAAAATATTTGTTTTCGTATGTTTGTAATTGCAATTCTTACACAGAAGACGTGGGACAATTTTAGGTCACTTTTTTTTTAGAAAAAAAAAAATGAAGCTATACGCATGGAATGTCAGAAACATTTACTGCTAAAAATCCAGAGAAATTACAAATCAAAAAGTATTAAATTGTAAACATCCAACTGTTGTAGAAGTATCTCACTCAAAACTGATAAAAAATGATTCCCAATCACTTACCTGCATAAGTCTGATGACTTCTGCCATCATAGCTGCTAAAATTCTCGTAGTATAAAATCCAGGACCATCTTTGACTGTGATCACTACTTTCCCTTGTTTTAGACCAACTGCAACAGCTGATGCTGCTGTGTCCTTTGACGTTTGATCATGAGTGATTATCTCCAACAACTGCATTTTATCCACTGGTGAAAAGTAATGCATTCCAATGACCTGAAAATTATTCTATTCTTTATTCATTGCAGCAACTTAAGCTTCACAAACATCACCATAGAATTGAATAGTAAAGATATTTCCATCCAAGCATCCATTTGAGGGAATAGGAAATTTAAGATAAAGTCATATTTAACAGAGAAATATTGGAATTGAACCATTGAACCACCATTCTTGGAGAGAATCGTCTCCATTAGAGTTAAATTTATATACATATATATAATCTCCATTGTCTACAAATTTAAAAGCACTTTAACTGCAGTTACTAAACAAAGAGCATCTAAAACGGAGAAATGGCTGTGTTAGGTTAGTTAGTTAGTTAGAAAAGCTACAAAAAGCCTTTTTTTGCCACCAACCTGTTACATAAAAGTGCAGGGGTTAAAATAGACTGAGAAAATGCAAACGTTATAGTATTTCAGCAACTAAGAAGCCATCTTCAGATGATGAAGAGACTAGAAGTGGAGGGGTGGGAGGAATTTATGCATTCTGTAGCATCAGAGAGAGAGAACAAAATTAAAGAAGGGATCGGTCGCTATTTATAATGTGTATTTTATTTCCGTGAATGAAAAGGATTTCGTGTGTGTCTAGCTTGGAAAAATTCTGTACTAACATTATGAAATTTCCTTGTTAACTTTGTGATTTTATTCTTGTAAGCATGATGCTGGACTTAATGTGATTGTGTTTGAGGTAGGCCATACGCTCTTTAAATCTGGTTTCTGTATTTCTTCCAATGCAGACATAGTCGCAATCTTGACAAGATATTTCATAGCTGCCTGATTTGTTTATGTTAGAATAAAGTCTTTTGGGTTTTAAAGAAGATTCAATAGTTTGTTGTTGATGAATATTGGTGTGAAGTTAAATTTGGAAAATATAGGTTTAAATTTTTTGCCTATCCCTGATACAAAGGGAATATTTATGGATTTGTGCTCCTCTTTGTTTAGTGAACTTAACGTGATGTATTGATTCAAGTTGCATTTAAAGGGCGGCCACAGAACGGGATGTTAAAAAATCAAGGTCATTTCAAGGTTTATCCAGGTCAGGTCGAGGATTTTTCATGGTCAAAAAAGGTACAACAGAATACACTATTTTTCTATAATAAAATATCGAGCACCACATATCCCGAAAGTAAGCAACATTCCACTCCATGATAAATAACATTATGAATATACCTCTATTGTAGGAACACTTCAATCAAGAACTCCGCTACATCAAGAATATCACCAGACATAACGGCTAAGCATAAGAATAAAAAATCCTTTAGTTGCAGATCATCCGATGGTCATTCCATCCACTTTTGAAGTATTTTAACTTTCATGTTTAATACAGCCATGCTCAAATAACGGTTACATGAAATCATGAACAAGACTTTTTTAAGCTTATTTACCTTATCAGGCCTTTGGCTTCCAGCAGCTATCTTAGTGATGGGCAGCGCACTTGTATTTGAAGCAAATATACAATGGGGAGGAATGACTTTCTCAACTTCCTGTATCACTTTGTGTTTCACACCCAAATCTTCAAATACTGCTTCAATAACCATATCACACTTTTCAAAATTGCTGTATTCTAACGTCGAGTCCAAGTTTGACAAATGGCGGTCTCGCTCAAAGCTTTCCAATATCATGAGAAAAAAGAAAATTTGACAATTTAGCTACCACAAACCAAACCGAATGCACACACATATTCCTATACTAAGGCTAAACACCATATTTTCCCAGGTGCAACTTTCCCATCTATCACAGCTATTAAATATGCAATGGTATTTATAGTAAAAGGAACTTGATGGCCAAAGACTTCCAACACAATCTTATGTCTTTTTATAAAAATAACGTAATTTTGACTGATTGAGCTGGATATAGAAAAATATTTGCACAAAATGAGCATTTGCCAAGGATTGAACCAAAATCGAACACAAAGAAACCCAAAATGGAATTTGCAAGTTCCACCCAAGATCTGCCCAACTATTAACATTATTCTTATCTGCTTCATAGACGTAAATCTTCCTTAGTTAATTTTATGTGCAAGATGTGTAAGGAAATTGCTTTGAATTATGGCCAGCTATGCAAACAGCCACTGTTACTTGGGTGAAGATTTACCAAAAAGACTCATTCAGTGGTCAGGAAAAAGTAGCAATGAGAAAGTTATGAATGGTGCAGCTGCACCTGAACATGAGAAGAGTGGAAAAAGATAAAATGTTAGGAGGGAAAATCTGAAGGTATCCTGACTGACACTCACCGAAAGTCATAACTAATGAGCATCAAAATGAAGATATAGCACCTTGGTGGTGACTTATCAATAAAATTAGGAAAATAAGAATTTTATATAAAATTATTTCATTTACTCTCAGAATTTTAAACTCTAAGAAAGTCATCAATGAGCATTTCTTACCGATTTAATAAAAACATTCCTCAAAACACAAAGCCCAAAAATGTTAAACAAAGGCATGTGGTCCACAAGAATATACAGTATTTGAGGCAAAAACTTTTCATACCTAGACAGTCTTTTTCTCTTCACGCCTTTATCGAGGCCACTCTGAATTTGGTTCTGCCCTCGAGCCAATCCAGCCATAGTTGTGTCTTTCATGAGGACCTTGTATCCCTTATCAATGGAAACTTGAACTATCCCAGCACCCATCAGCCCAGCTCCAAGAACAGCTATGGTCCTACAGACAATCACAGTTATTATACAATATTTAGGAATATGCAAAACGTTGAGACAATACAGCCATGAAACTATGATGTTCCATTTCAAGTAGAATGGGATTCATATTGAAATCTCAAGAAATGTTCTAAGGGGGAAATAACACAATGTTCTGATGGCTTTTGAGAAATTTTCCTTAATGTAATTAACAATCAATATAGATAATTTTAGATAAGAAAGATACAATTGGACATCTTTAATTATCCTGTCTTAGGACCTAACAAGTATTACTTAAAATAAAAATGGTAGTTCATACTGTATTATAGAAAAATAATTAAAACTGAAAATTACTAGAAGTCACACATAAATTTCCATACCTTATAGCAGAATTTGGTATTAAAATAATAAATTTCACTCAGACGTAAAAAATAAGCAATGAAACATACAATTGCATACAAATATGGCAAGTAGCGCAAAGTTGTTACAGCATATATAGTACAGGTACTATTGCAAAAATTTGATACTGTAAAGAATACTTGGATCATTAAATAATGATAATATGTGCACCAATTGAATAAAGATTAAGAATATATCAATGAAGATAGGAAAAATGCTAATTAAAAATTAGTACCATATTTACCGGTCTATAACAGACAATTTTTCCAAAAACTTAAGATTGAAATTCACACAGCATGAGGAACATCGAACTTGAAAAGCGTTTATTCCCCAAATGAACTGGGGCAAACGGTGCTTCATGTAGCTGGAATTGAAGTGGCGATGGAAGACTGACGAGAGCTGCTGACGCAAGTTGCGTCAAGAGAGTCGCCACACGCGTATATTACAATTTTTATTTAAACTTAATTAAATTAAAAGGATTTTAAACTGAGTCTGAAGTATCTAATTGTATAATTTTGGAAAATGTCTCTTATCTTCAAAAGTACTTTTGCTGTACTATTCAAATACACTCAAAAGTGAAGTAATTTTCATATGCTTAACATAGCATTTTTTCATAATAAATACTAAAAAAACATTAAATAACAATTATGTAAAATGTGGAAAAAAAAGGTATAGAGATGCAAACATATGAGCATGTACCAATTTCGTATAAATACTCTTAGCTTAGCACAAGTGGCATGAAAATGCAACCATCTGAAATAATATTTAGGTATAAAAGAGAACGTACAAAGAGATTTTATATTTTTTAAAATCTCCTTTAACTTAGAAAATTGTAATGGCCTTCACAGTCGCTCGCAGCTGCTCTATAGAGTGCTTTGCATCCTGACCATTCTTTTATTTTTCAAATTAGAACTCTCCTCTTAAAATTATTGTGCATTTTGTATGACAATGCATGTATAACACTTCAAAACCAGACTTATATGTATTGTCCGGGAATGAGATAGGGTGTTTTTTTGTATGTTTATTAAGAATTTCTCTGTATATTTCACATGTCATAAATTAATCAATGTATAAATTGTTATTTAATGTTTGTTTATTAATGCTTGTTTCTTTATTATTCTAGTGTGTTGGTTTGTACATCTTATGACCTTGAAAATTATCATTTCAGATTTCAATATATGTATGCTAATAATATCAATATTAAAATAAATAATAACATTAAAAAAAAAATAAAAAAAATATAAAAGAAATAGCTCTCGCGAATGGTTACCCCCCTACCTTAACCCATCCAGATCTGCTAGCAATTTTAATACTTTCGTCAGAAACGGAATCTAATTTTTATGTTTTCTAGTAGATTTATATACTTTATAGTGAATATCAACAAAGAAAAAAAAATTTGAACAATTAGAGAATATGTTAGAAATGGGCAGCCTCCGCTCCTGGGTACCGTCGGCTAGGCCGCCGATCCGAATGGGTTAATAGACAAATTGGTTAAACGGAAAGAAAGACGTACAAGCGACTTCTCTCGCTCGAATCCCAATCTCAGACGGATAACCCCCGACGTGTTGTTCTTCCTTTTAAAAGCCACATTTCTAACCAACTTGCCAATTTCTGCACAGAAAATTAACATCACGCCAGTTTTTAGTAATAAGAATAACTTAAGAAAATTTAAGTGGAACCTATGAATAGATTCGGTATTCACAAGCTAAACTGTGACACATGAGATGCTCTTTACATCGGTCGGACCATCAGCAATTTTAACACTCTTACAAAAGAACATTTCAAGGCTTTTGTGAATGAGTCACCTGCCTCCCATTTTGCAAAACATCTCTTTGAAAACAAGCATTCCAGCAGTTTTTATCCCGACATTTTATACTTCGAAAATAAAGATAAACGTCTCAATGCCTTGGAGCAGTTTGAAATTATACGACATTATACACAAACTAATCACTTTCTTACTAACGAGTACCTACTTCAAGCTGCCCCTTCTTTCACTGGCGACACCTCTTCCGTTCCCCCTTCCCTCCAGTCTCATCCCCTTCCTGATTTTCCCAATCACTGTAAAGTGAAAATTTTGTTTGTGATGACCTGATGATGGTGGAGTTCCACCAAAACTGGTCTTTTTTAAATAAACCTGTGGAAAAGTGAACATCTGTCTACTTTCATTAGCTACGTAAACTTTGATAATGCACAAAATAATTTCAATAACTGCTTGAAGAAGGCATAATTTGAAAATTGCCAGCCAACATATCTAGATTACGATAACTTTGGTTTATTACGGAAGAGCTAAATTTCACGATTACTAGTGAAAGACAGTTTCCAGTTCATAAAATGAGGCTTGTTTTAGTCAACTACGTAAATTTCATGGGAATGATAAGGACTCACTTTTGCCAATACTGCTTCAAAGTCAATTGCAGACATCCAAAGAAAGTTTCTGAATTGTTGTGAAACCTCCATTTGAAGTAAATTGAGCTAATTGTTGTACGCTCCATGAGAGTCTCTTCTCATTCCCTCACTCTACATTCTTCTTTCTTCTATGGTGGTAAAAATCACAAACACCCAAAGCAATACAAATGGGTCTTACCAGCACCGTGTCAACATACCGGAAAAGAAGGTGTGGATACCAATGCTCGCCTTGATAATAAACACTTGCTCAGGTCTAAGTTGCTGGAAGTATAAAACGCTTTTGCGAGGGGAAATTTGAACTCTCATAACTTTCCGTCAAAACAACAACTTATTGCACACAGTGTAAACTTTAACGTCTTTCGTGCGAGCTCAGTCGCAAGATGCTCGCTAGTCTAAACCTACCTTAAGTTAAACTGTTATACTGCGCATTAACTTACTTCACTTCAGTCTGAGGAGCTCCGAAACGGTTCTTTTTGCACTCAGTTTGTCCATGAAACAGTCCAATGAGGCCACGGCTCTGAGGTGTCATTCCTAATTCCCCAAATGCTTTACTTTCTGCTTCATAACCAGCAATCTCACCTTTGTCTATGCCAGTTCGAAGAACTTCGAGGATCTATTAGAGAGATATACATATATTATAAATTGATTGTAATTACTGTTTAAAAAAAGGATTGCTATAAGACCAAAGCTATTTTTACTTCTAGGCTGAAAGAAATTCGTATTTAAATATAGTAGAAGTTCGTTATTACGAGAGCAGACGAATATCAGAAAAGAGCTCATTATAAAGTGTACTCGCTATAGCCGATTTCTAACACAAAATGACTGCCCTATTGAATAGAGCAGCAAGTGCGGCAGAATGGAACTGTGGGGTTTTTAATCCTCTCGCTAATTCTTCATAATTAGGGACATGCAAAAGTCATAAATGTGATAATGCCAATTTTTACGCAAATTCTGCAGTTTTCCCGTGAACACGAAAATTTCCTGTTAATAGCAAATTTCACCATTTCAAACATGATTTTCAACATTTTCTTCTTCTGCTTCTTCCACGAAAGTTTTTCTGAGGCGTATATTAATGCCACATTGTTCCTATATACTGAGGATTTGGATAGCTTTCTTAGCTAATTTTCAATAATATAAGGTAGAATAACAGTACTGCACTATAGGAATCAACGATCGTGAATGAGTCATCAGCGAGAAATCACTGCATAATATTTTCACCAACAGTATAAAATTTTACACAGTTCTAATTCATTTCATTACAAATATTTTGGAGAGGATGAACGATTAATAACGAAAGAAAAGTAGTAACTCATCTGATATATTCATAATGATCATAGATTTTATATGAAAATAACACGTGCAAATGAGTTTGTGAAAAATGCCTTACTTGTCGAAAGATGACATCTAATCATCAAATATGCTGAAAAAATTCTTGGGAACTAGTTAAAATAAAGTTACCTTCCCGATGTCCTCAAAGTAACGAATGATGTTCACAAAGTAACTAATTCGAGGAAAAAAGATGACCTGTTTGTCAAGAGGATGTCCACACCACGTTCATGCATGTCCGCAAAGTAGCCGAAATACCATTTCTTATCGCGACTACCAGAGCTCTGGTTTTTATCCCGGGAAGGCTCGAGAAGTAAAGTGAATTAAAAGCAGCTTGCCTTCGTTTGAGACATCGGCATTGTGACTTTATTTTGTTTCATTGTATGAAAAAAAGTATAATGCCGAAGGAGGCAGTGACCGCAAAACAACGCGAAGCAGAATTTCAGGACCACGGATATTATGCTGATGACAAAAGAATATTTTGTCGTTTTTGCAATGCAACTGTTTCGTGGGAAAGGAAGGACAGATAGCACGAAGCATACCTATTGCAAGTGAAAAACAAGTCTAGCGTAGAAAAAAAATTCTGCAAGTGGAAGTAGAACTATTCGGCAGGCATCAATTACAAAATTGCTCCTAACGACCAAGAAGAGAGATGCCTCCTATGAATTTGCAAAAGACACAACAGAGGCCTTCATAAAAGCCAACATTCCGCTTGAGAAGGTGGACGATCCAAACATAGAAGATGGTAAACAAATATGTAGAAGGTTAGTATGAAATTATATACTTTAGTAGCTGTACTAGACAATAAGTGAAAATTTTGTGTGTTTCATACACCTAGTTATTCCGTAATGCATGCGAACATAATAGGTTCCCATAAACATTGATCAAATTTTATGAATTCTGCAATTTCTTTGTTTTACACATTAGGATTCATTCTCCTTTTATTTTATATCTACAAAGATAAAAATAAGGTAGACGGGATTGTACTTTTTACACAGCAGTCTGTAAATTTTCTCAATTGCAAGATATCTCTCTTTCTTAGCCAAAAGATTGTCAATTATCTTAATGTGGAAACCATTTTTAACTGCTATATATTTAATAGTTGACAGCTCTTTCTGATAGTTTAATTTTTGTGTAGGGATAGTTAATGAGAAGAGAGGAAAAGAGATATCTTGCAATTGAGAAAATTTACAGATGCCCCATTGACAATGGACCTAAACCCAAGTGGGTTAAATTAAACTTCATTAATAACCTGTCATTAAAAAACGCTAACTTGCTACCCAAGGAATCTCTAAGACCAGCATTCAAAAATCATCTGAGTCTTAGTTAACCTTTTTGTAATAATAAGGACAGGATTGACCCTAAATTGAAATCAGGGATTTACAAATTGGAATGTAATGGGGTTTACATCACTGCCCCTGACCAGCAATTGCATCCTGTCCAGCCTACGAAAGCGAGTGAATTCATTCGAATGAAAACAATCGAATAACTATTCGATTGTTTTCATTTTTCAATTCATTTTCATCGATTCATCGATTTTTCAATCGATTGTCCCATCTCCATTCTTTACCTTGCTCAAGCAGTTAGTTTCATTGGACCACTGAACCTATTCTATTTTTTCTATTCTTAATATTTTCCTTTGCTTCAATTTTCATAGGCATTCTGTATGATAGGCAACTGCGCAAGAGAATTCTATTCACAAAAAGAAAATTTGACTAAGTGGCGCTGCTATAGAGGACATGCATGTAAAGTGCTCCAGGTTTTTGTGCTTTTTGTAGTAGAAGGCCTTATAATATTCAAAGTAATATTCGAAGAAACTACCTGGCTGGCAACCCGAGAGAACTTCATCCACAACATTTGCCGGGAAAGCACCAAATCCTTTCTAAATTACAGCTAATTAAACAATAACGAAAATTTACAAAATTCAACAAAGAGTTGACATACCTTAAGAGGCGCTGGGTAAAGACCTCCAGTCATTTTCATCACCTGCCCTTTGGCTTTTGTAAATATCTGATCCTTCACAAAATCATATTTAAGAGCAAATTCCATAATGCGATCCATCAAATTCTTCTTACGGTCAGCTTTTAATGTACCAGCTGCCAATCCTCTAGCAGCTTTAACAGCAACTTCTTCAAGGTATTTGAGTGTCCTTAAATAGATTAAAATATGTTCAACAATAATCAACACCAAGAAGTTTGTAAAAATTTAAAAAAATCAAAATATTAAAAATCATGATGGGGATTTGAAACAACCACTATAAACTCAAAAGAAAATTTAATACTCAAAAGGATTAATTAAAACCAACTGAACTAGTTGATTCTCAATGGGGAAAATAGGATTAAATATATATTTGTCCACTTTGTTCAGAATAGAATCTAATCTTTGCTTGATTCAATGGGACAGGTAATCGAAAAATAAAATTTTCTGTCAAGCTTGTCTCAAGCTCATATGATGATTATTTTCAATTTAATTTTGCTGTTTAAATAAAGACGATTAATTTTACACACGCTTCTTGAGGAAATACTGCTCAGGGATCGTAACTACACCAATTTAAACTTGAAAGTTGAGTGCACAACCAATTCAGTTGTGCTCTTCACCTAGTGGGGCAGTGGTTGAGTCCTGGATTGGGTTGTGAATGTAATGCGAGGCGTCCACATTTACAACTTACGGTTGTGTATGCAAGCCAAGTTTATAGCCATGCAATTGATCACTTAGATTCCTTTATATATGACAAAAATGACTAGCCAATCCTATGGGTGACAGATTGTTTACATCATCAACATTTTTGGATTTTTTTTCCATGTTTGAGAACATTCTTCAAACTTTGATTCTAAAATAATATTCTATGACCAAAATATTACTCTTGATTCAATTTCCATCTTTAGGGAGCATGTTTTGACTTCACAATTATTCCTTCTAGTTTATGAGGTTGGTTTACCTTTGGCAGTATTTTCACAGTATTTCATTAATTCATTTCCCAGGTAAAATCCATTTCAAATGAAAATCCAAACTACAAGTATACATTATGCTCTATATACAGTAGAATCCCGATATATGGTTCTTCAGGGGGGCCAGAATTTTAAATACTATATGAGGACCTGCTATTTCTTTTTGAGGTTTTAAAGTTTGTAATGATTAGAAAAGCTTTCTATGAATAAAATATATCATTTTAAGTACTAAAATGTGTCATATGCAACAATAAAAATTTTTCATTAATTTGATGTGCTTTTCCCAAAGAAAGATGGAATACACTTTTCAGAAATCAGCTACAAAATGGGAGTAATAATTAAATATGATAAATAATTTGTGAATGATAATTTAAGCAAATTATATTTTCAATTATCTTGAAGATAACTGATACACGCATTTCTTTGTTTGAAGTTTGCACAGATGGAATTGTTTTGGCAGCGCTTTGAAAATTGTCTATACGAGTAAAATGTAGCTTGCATTCTGCAAGCAGATCGACAACACTAATTTCATATTGGCATTACATTGGGACGGTCCTCACAAGAAAAAAAAAGGATTGAAAATATTCTTAAAATTCGCTTTAATTTAATCGCCTGGCATTGAACCCAGGTCTTCCTGGCTAACTTACTATGGAGAACAGCAGAAGATCACCATCTCTAGCCATGTGTGAAAATTCAAGCGGAAATATTGGCTGCAACTGCCTCATAAGACGTTCTAATTTTCACGAATGTAAATGGCTCTCTGGATTCGAACCAAGGACAGTCTTGGAAATCTAAAACATGATTTTGAAATGTATCTATGATTTCTACCTACATACCGAATTTCAAGTTTCTATATTGTTGGGAAAGGCATCAAAATAATTATTGAAAATCGGATCAGTTACTGATTGTAGAGACGCCTGGTGTCGAACCGAGGACACATTGATAGCTGTGAATGCACAGTTTGATTTGTAGGGACTTGATCTTATTTAATTCAAAGTTTGAAGTCGATATTATGCCCGGAAGTACCGTATTTCCCGGCCTATAAGACGCACTTGCTCTAAAATCACACTGCGTCTTATGGGCCGATGGTAAACGGGTATAACTCCGTCCTATAATAAGCAAGCCGATTCGCCAGGATAAATGCATACCATTAAGTATTTTTTTACCGTATCAGGCATTGAAAATAGTTCAGTTGATTACACATTTCGATAATAACACTTTTTCGATTAAGTAGTAAGGAATACAGTTTTAATATTTCAACGACAGAACTTCCTATTCAAAAATTCCTAGATAAATTGGAAATGCATACAACATAGCACGTTTAGTTTAATCTCGCATGTGGCGCTGCTGCAAAACTTATACACATTGGGCCAACGGAGATGTCATCCCTATGCTAATACATTGTATCTCTCGTGATAAAGAGTTTATAAGCATATCTGGAGAAGCGTCTATATATCTATTATATATAGACGCTTCTCCGGATATCTATTATATATAGACGCTTCTCCGGATATACCTATATATATATATATAGGGGATCAAAATTCTAACCATGTTCCACAAGTGCCACTGTTTTGAAATTTTTACCACGTTATGGCCATGACGTGTAACCTCCAGGAAAAAGCCGACTTTAAACCTCGGTGTCATGGGTTCGATTCCAGAAGGCCCCAAAGTCCCGATTTTCTCCATAAGATTACATGGCGGGGATTTTCGAAAATTTTTTTGAGGCACTTCCCGGAAAAGGAGAGATTTGAAATTCAAGGGACCGCTAGATGCCGTGCATATCTAAAGGAAACCATAAAGACATCTACGAATATTATCCTTGGTTCGATGCTAGGTCGGTGCAAAAATCGGCCGTTTAAAATGCATTGGGCGATTTTTTAAGATTTTTTTTGGACCCTTTTCTGATGGCATAGAAACTTGAAATTCGGTATGAGGTTAGATACCATAAAAATATATCATAATCGAATTTTACATATTCGCTGATGGTCCTTGGTTCGATCCCAGAGGGACATTTACATTCCTCAATGCATTTCTTACGGAGATAACGGAAACAAATTTTAGGTACTTCCCGGCACGATATCGTCTTCACACTTTGCATATAGAAAGATCAAGTCAATACAAATCAAACAGTGCATTCACAGCTATCAATGTGTCCTGGGGTCGACACCAGGTGTCTCTGAAATCAGAAGTTTATCCGATTTTTAGGAATAATTTTGAAACCTTTGCCAATAATATAGAAACTTCAAAGTCAGCATATAGATAGAGATTATAAATAACTTTCAAAAACATTTTTTAGATTTCCAAGATCGTCCTTGGTTCGAATCCAGAGAGCCATTTAATTTGGTGAAAATTAGAACGTCTTTTGAGGCAGTTGTAGCCCATATTTCTGCTTGAATTTTCACACATAGTTAGAGATGGTGATGTTCTATTGTGCTGCATAGTAAGTTCACAGTAAAGACCCGGGTTCGATGCCAGACGATGGAATTTCAGCGAATTTTAAGAAAAATATCAATCCATTTTTTTCTTTTCATGGCCGTCCCGATATGATGCCGACATGAAAATAGTGTCGTCGATCTGCTTGCAGTATGCAAGCAACATTTTACTCGTACTTATATATATATATATATATATATATATACGAGTAAAATGTTGCTTGCATACAGCAAGCAGATCGACAACACTAATTTCATATCGTCATTATATCGGGACGGTTCTCAAAAGGAAAAAAAAAGGATTTAATTTTTTCTTAAAATTCGCCGAACTTTCATCGTCTGGCATCGAACCCGGGTCTTACTGGTAAACCTACTATGAAACACAATAGAAGATCACCATCTCTAACTATGTGTGAAAATTCAAGTAGAAATATTGGCTACAACGGCCTCAAAAGACGTTCTAATTTTCACGTATGTAAATGGCTCTCTGGATTCGAACCAAGGACAATCATTTAAATCTAAAATATTTTTTCAAAATTTATGTATAACATTTCTATCTATGTACCGATTTTCAAGCTTAAATATTAAAGGGAATAGGTTCAAAATAATTCGTAAAAATCGTCACAGTTACTGATTGCAGAGGCACCTGGTGTCGAACCAAGGACATCATGTACGCTGTCAATGCACAGTTTGATTTGTTAGAACTTGCTCTTGTATCATGCAAAGTTTTAAGTCGATAGCATTTCGGAAAGTACCTAAATTTTGTTTCCGTTATCTCCGTAAGAAATACATTGAGAAATGCAAATGGCCCTCTGGGATCGAACCATGGACCATCAGCGAACATGTAAAATTTGATTATGAAATGTATTTATAATATCTATCCACGTGTCGAGTTTCAAGTATCCATGTTATCGGGAAAGGATCCAAAAAAAATCTTAAAAATCGCCGCAGTGCATTTTAAACGGCCGATTTTTGCACCGACCTAGCATCGAACCATGGACAATATTCGAAGATATTTTTTTGATTTTCGTTGGATATGCACGGCATCTAGCGAGCCCTCGAATTTGAACTCTCTCCTTTTCCGGGAAGTGCCTCAAAACAATTTTCGAAAATCCCCGCCATGTAATCTTATGGGGAAAATCGCGACTTTGGGGTCTTCTGGAATCGAACCCATGACACTGAGGTTAAAACTCGGCTTTTTCCTGGAGGTTACACGTCATGGCCAATATGTCGTTAAAATTTCAAATCAGTGGCACTTGTGGAACATGGTTAGAATTTTGATCCCCTATGAATGTATATATATATAGGTATATCCGGAGAAGCGTCTATATATAATAGATATACACTGGGGATCAAAAGTCTAACCATGTTCCACAAGTGCCACCGACTTGAAATTTTTACGACATATTGGCCATAACGTGTAACCTCCAGGAAAAAGCCGACATTGAACCTTGGTGTCATGGGTTCGATTCCAGAAGGCCCCAAAGTCGGGATTTTCCCCATAAGATTACATGGCGGGGATTTTCGAAAATTTTTTTGAGGCACTTCCCGGAAAAGGAGAGAGTTGAAACTCGAGGGACCGCTAAATGCTGTGCATAGCCAACGAAAATCGGAAAGACATCTTCGAATATTGTCCTTGGTTCGATGCTAGGCCGGGGCAAAAATCGGCCGTTTAAAATGCATTGCGGCGATTTTTAAGATTTTTTTTGGATCCTTTCCCGATAACATGGATTATTTAAACTCGGCACGTCGATAGATATCATGAATTTATTTCATAACCGAATTTTACATATTAGCTTATGGTCCTTGGTTCGATCCCAGAGGACCATTTGCACTTCCCAATGCTTTTCTTACTGAGATAATGGAAACAAATTTTAGGTACTTCCCGGCACGATATCGACTTCAAACTTTGCATGTAGAAATATCAAGTCCATACAAATCAAACAGTGCATTCACAGCTATCAAAGTGTCCTGGGTTCGACACCAGATGTCTCTGCAATCAGAAGTTAATCCGATTTTTAGGAATTATTTTGAAACCTTTGCCAATAATATAGAAACTTCAAATTCGGCATATAGATAGAGATCATAAATAACTTTCAGAAACATTTTTTAGATTTCGAAGATCGTCCTTGGTTCGAATCCAGAGAGCCATTAAAATTCGTAAAAATTAGAACGTCTTTTGAGGCAGTTGTAGCCCATATTTCTGCTTGAATTTTCACACATCGTTAGAGATGGTGATGTTCTATTATTGTGCTGCATAGTAAGTTCACAGTAAAGACCCGGGTTCGATGCCAGACGATGGAATTTAGGCAAATTTTAAGAAAAAATTAAATCCTTTTTTTTCTTTTGATGGCCGTCCGGATATGATGCCGACATGAAAATAGTGTTGTCGATCTGCTTGCAGTATGCAAGCAACATTTTACTCGTAATAGATATATATACACTGGGGATCAAAATTCTAACCATATTCCACAAGTGCCACTGAATTGAAATTTTTACAAAGTATTGGCCATAACGTGTAACCACCATAAAAAAGCAGACTTTGAACCTCAGTGTCATGGGTTCGATTCCAGAAGGCCCCAAAGGCACAATTATCTCCATAATAAATAAATAAAAGATACATGGTGGAAATTTTCAAAATTTTTTAAATACTTCCCGGATAAGTAGAGAATCAAAATATGGCCAAGAACTATTTTTATGTAATTATAATAATTTGGAGGACCGCCTCTAGAGGGCAGACTCGGCGGCACATCGCCTTTCTTTTATTTTCTCTCTGCGAAGTCACTGTTTCACTTGGCCTTGGGTTATCCAGTTATTATCTAGGGGATCCCCAACCACAAAAAAGCCACGAAGAGTACCTCAAGGAAGAGGAGTGACCACGTTGCTGCGGAATTCAGGCGAGTGCCCTCAGTCTGCCTCCAAAACCTCACATTTATTTATTTAATTTTCTTTAATAATAATCATACAGTCCATTTGCGTCACCAACTATCGAGAAAATTAATGACTTAAAATGATCACAGCTTATTTACGTAGAATATGACAAGGCACACGCGCACACACTCATAAACACGCAAACACTAATAACTATCCGACTCTAATCTGTCCAAAGAATCATCTTCCGATCCAGATTCTGCTGCATAAGATACAAACAATATTTGAAAGGCCTCGGAATTGATGTCATGGGATTCGGCCCCACCGTGTGCCGGTGCTCAAAAACTCCATCAATTTGGGTGAAACTTTGAGAGAATATTCTTTAATGCCTTTTCACAAACCTCCAAAATTTGTTTTATACGCTATCGTATATAAAAAATGTCATCAATCTCTCAAAATCTTGGCAAATTTGCAATTTTATTCCTTTTTTGAGGTTTGTGCAAAGCGTTTCTAGGTACAATAAATCTATTTTGAATTTTTCATTTCAGATGATTTTTGCGATCTACGGATCTCCTGGCGCATTTTTAGGCACCATTGCCGGAATTTAAATGTAAATGTTAATGCCAAGGAAACTTTTTTAATGTTCCCAGTATCGTCAATAAAATGTAGTTCATATTCAAAAGTATTCCGTCATTTAGGTTTTGCACAATAAATTCATTAAGAAAAGCATTGTTTACAAGAGTTTCCCCCTTAAATAGCAAGAACAAAATTACAGCAATTCTAGAGTTTTTCTTTATCAAACCGATTTACAAAAGGACATTTATATATTTGCTTGTGGTGATCAAGATGAAAAATAAATATTATGTAGAGGAGGATTTTTGAGAGACAGACTTTTAACGCAAACTTGATTTTATAGCAGAGATTTTAAAGCAGTGGGTTTCTTTGATTCTCACAAAAAGCGTAATATTCAATGGAATGCAATATATAATTTTTCGTAATTACGCTAATATTCTTAAGGTTAAAATTCAGCATTTATTAAAAAAATTAGAATAATGATCTGCTGTATATTAAGTCCGTTGTATTTAAATGCTGCAGATTTATTAAAAAATAGAAATTAAGACCCAGGGAGTTTACTAGTTATCAAATAAAAATGTGATAGTATAGTGAAAGTCCGTTATAAGGAGTACCGCATGTAACGAGAGTTGCATTATGGCGAGTGATTTTTGATTGATTGACAGCGATTGATGAAAAATATCTCAAGAAAGCAATTTGATATGAATTGAGATTATCTCCACCATTACACTTTGACAATTATTGAGCAATAATTTTCTTCGTTTTATATTAGAGGATGCAGTTTTGTTATAATGAATTAATCAATAAAATTGTGTTAACTCGAAAATAATGTGCCATTGTACGTAACAGGCACCCTGTAATAACATAGTCAGACATTGAAAAATCATCACCCCTTGAGATATGCTGTCACGCCAGTCGCTGGACACATCTGTACTATACATACACACACTAATACACCAGAACCTCTATTTAACGAAAGCGACGGGACCGAATTTTTTACTATTCGTTAATTGGAGGTTCGTTATTCAGAGGTGTATTTACAATTGCATACCTCAAAGGGGCCATAACATACCGTATTTCCCGTTTCCGAGGGCAAAGCATTTTCCCCGAAATTAGTATATCAAATTACAATGGATCTTAAACGCCAAAGGTCACGTATTTCTTAAGCCAAAGAAACACTGGCCTATTTGCCAGAATTTACGATAATTAAAATGGTGAACTTGAAAGTATTTCAATAACGATCAACCCAATTAATAACTGCAACATTGAATATGCTGCTACTGCCAAAATCGCATCGTGTTAATGCGGTGGAATGCTTAAAAAACAAACATCGATTTCTGCATCACTTTTGAAATCCACTCGGCTTGCGCTTCGTACTCAAATGCGAACACTCGGCGTACGATGGCGATCTCCCAATACTAATACATTGTTTTTTCGTGATTTTGCGGCGTTGATTCAGAGTTATCAAGTTTTGAGTGAGTCGAACGTTTTGGAACGCAAAATGTTGTTTGAGCAATGTGTAACACGAAGCAATTTTGTTATTTTCGCGTTTCTAAAGATTTTATTGGTAAATAAGCAGGGACTTGTTTCTGCCTACATCATGGTCAATTGCTGTGCATCAGAACATCTGCCCCCACAAAATGTTCCGAAACTATAATGTATGCAGCTTCCTTAATTTTATTGGTAAATTTATTTACCTTTTTATCATTTCATTCATTATCTGAACTCTATGAATCAGAAAGAACGTCAGGATTAAGCCCTGGCATTTAAATGAACATTTCATTGTGCTCTCTGCTGCATCTGCAGGTAAAAAAGTTCTCGTATTCGTCATTTTAAAAACTTCTACTGCATTGAGCCCCAATTATGAATTAGAAAAAATATTTGCGCAAGCGGAAAATCTCTAATTAACCTAGAAAGCTATTTTAATGCATGATAGAGTAACTTTATCTCATTGCGGTAAACGATTATTAAGGAATTTTTATGTCATACTTGGTATTAATCAATTAAACACTGAGAAGGATTAATGCAGTATAATATACATAAAATAAACATTATAATAATCAATGAGGTTTTAAAGCAGTTTGCGGAAGTTTGGCAGATGATTCGTTTTTTATATTGCTGTAGCAGACGACACCGGCATCCGAGAAGTTTACATTGCAGGCATGTTTTATTTTCCATGATGAAAAGAATCAAGAGGACTTAGAGAAAAAAATCGAACATGATCATTTAGTAAAAGGTTCATTTAAACTATCTGAGTCCATGTCATAGGTGAGACAAGCTCCTGAGTCCCTTATGAGAGGAAAATAAAACTCCAAAAATACATGTAGTTAAAGGGGAGCCGGCGAAAAAGTTCCCACCAGTGCTCTGCGGGTTACGTTATTATGCCGAGAGTATGCGAGTTTCACTAAACAATTTCTGATTGGTTGCATCACCAAACAAGTAAAATACTCTCTGATTGGCGTGTTCATCGCATGCCTTTTCTTTGGCACCGAGATTATTGAAATTTTTCCATGTAAATGGAAAATACGTTTTTAGGGACTGGTGGAAGTGTTCGTTATTTGGAGGTCTTCGTAATTCCAGAGTTCGTTGTAGGGAGGTTTTCATACGTACATGGGAACATGGGGGGACATAATTACAAGGGAAATTCGTGGGACTGGGAAATTTGTTCGTTATTTGGAGGTGTTCGTTAAGTAGAGGTTTTGGTGTATATGCATACATTTATACAAGTATACACTGTTTAAAAAAATTTTGGTAGCCGTCTACTCCGCAAGTCCTACGTAAGTGCCGATTCAAAATTGTTTATTTAAACATTTTTAGGGGTAGCCAATTCTCTTTTAATTAAAAACTATCAGCCTACTGTTTCATATGTAGTGCAAACGTCAATTCAGTGTAAACATAAGTATAGAGTCCAAAGATCGATGGAGTATTGGTGGAACATTTGACAAGTTATATGGAACTAGGGTGAGCCTAGGATGCAGCCGGCCCCTTACTATCTGACATGCCAACGAGTAGTACTGTACCTGAATCTAGTTAGCCGTCGATTCTAATGCGCACCCCGATTTTTTAGGTGAAAAAAAAAGAACCAAAAGGGTTCCTATTATGTTTGGGATTAAAAACCCTACAGTTCCATTCTGCCACTGCTCTTGGATTCAAAAGAACAGACTTAGAAATCGGCTATAACAAATACGCATTATAATGAGTACTTTTCCGGTTTTTGTCAGCTCTCGTTATAACGGGCTGTATTTCCTTCCAGATCCCAGAGAACAGATATGCAAAATTTGACAACTGGTGTGGGATTGAACACTGTAACTTTAGCCAATGGCAAACAAATGGAGATTTTCCAAGCTACTATCATAAGGTTATCACGATGGAAAGCAATAAAGGTTTCAGAATTTTCACTTACTGCCTACTTATTATAATTACCTTACGTCCGGAGGCTCGAGGCCCGGGCCCAACGGGTCTACCAGCTGGTCCACAATTCCCATTCTCTTAGCACGGTCAGCACGGATTGTTTTGCCAGTTAGGGCCATATCAAGGGCATTGGGCAGTGATGTGAGTTTAGGAAGACGCTGAGTGCCTCCAGCACCTGGAAGCAGTCCAAGCATAACCTCTGGCAATCCTAGACCAGTCTTCCGATCCTTGACGGCAATGCGGTAATGGCAAGCTAGGGCTACCTAAAATAACCGCGAAAGATCTTGAGAAAGTAACCTACAACACAACCAGTGAAGTTGCTGCATAGAATTAGATGGGATATTCCTAGATTTTATCAACAAGATGACCCATAAATGACATAGCAAAACCCCTGATTTTAAATTTGTATTTTTATTCCCACAAGTTCTGATTACAAACTATACAAATAATTTGAAACTTTGATCGCAGTTTTTGGCAGTAATTTATCTAGTTTTTATAAATTATGTAAGAATTTATTTAATTATAATGTTTATTTATTTTTAATTTTCAAGTGAAGATGTGTGAATATGCTAAAGCACAAGAGACAAAGTAAAGACCAAAATCGCTTATACATCATGAAAGAATTTTAAGGATAAAAAATATTAGTTTTCCTTTAAGAAACTCAAATATCGATTTACTTTCAAGTAGGAAATATCAAAAAGGAAAAAAAATACTCATGCATGGCCAGGTAATTTCACACGAAACCTTATAATCTTCTGATAAAATAGATTTTCCATATATCTAGTAGATTGTATTCCATAAGGCTGAGGGATTAGCTAGTGTTAGGAACATTCAATTCAGAGATCAATAAATCTTGTTTTTCCACTTCCTTAATTTAAGATTATTACACCTTTGACACACTGTATTATCTAAGTTGGATAATGCCCAGATGTGGGGGCCAAAGCTGGCAATCTGCACAAGATTTGGACTTGTTACAGCAATTTTTGGCAACACCCATGCACATTTATGACGCAACATAGACATTTATGACTTAATCCAATGGGGTTTCTAATAAATGCAGAAAAAATAGAAAACTATTTCCTAGCAACAACTATAAATACAAGTCTTAGCGTAAATGTTATCCCAGATTGTAAATTCAACAAAAACAACATTATTCTTCATTTTTCAGGAATTCTACAAACCTACTGCATGGAATCCTACCAATAGATTAACATTTTCAAGTGATAAACGAAAACTAATGCATGGCAGCATTGAAATAATACCATAGATATTATGGTATTAAATGGTTTCAATAAAAATTATGAATTTGCTTGGCCTAAATGTACATTATCAGTAAACTTCAATATATAAAAATGTTTGACAAAATTGAACCTTAGAGAGTTTGCTATTACTAATGGAATAGAATGAACACAAACTGAGAAAAAAAAACCTCCAATGATACTACAAAAACAAATAATGAGAAATATATTCCAAGTGTGAATGCCAAACGTTTATTTTGTTTGATAGTAGATTCTCTTGCACTGAGCTACCTAAGCAGAATGATTTTCATTGTACACCTTCAATACATAAGATAAACATTGCCATAAATTCACTGTCAACCACACACAATTCAACCTATAGGCTAAAAAACACAAACAAATACCTCAAAGTTAGAGTGCAAATAAGATAACTCTATACCACAGCAGACTCTTAAACTACTTTGAACAATCATGTATCCAGGAATAATGTATGAAATTTGTATTCAAATAATTAAAGAGATTAAGTAGCAATGATAGAAAATGGATATGGGTTCTACAAAAATAAATTCCCAATGCAGTTCTCTATGACTACAGAACACAGCAACTTAGTTGTCATAATAAATGATTTCCTCTGAGGTGAAATTAACCACAATACACTATTCTCATATGACTTTCATGTGCTGAAGTGTTCAGCCATTACGCTCAATATCCATGCTATAAACACACGCTAACCTCACAATCAGATATTTTCTCTGAAACGAGTTTTGAATGTGAAACGACTATTGGGGATTAGAAGCAGAATCATTATGCAGATCCAAGCTAAAAATTAATTTATTTATATAGCAATGATACACTGTTGTCCTAGTAAAAAAAATTGGGACACAGCTGTTAAGGAATTGAGGTTTAAAATCTCCTATAGGCGTTATCGCATTAACATCAATTCAACCCAAAATTATAGTAATTACTGAAAAGTATATCCACAATTCAACTCTATAAAACAAAGACGCATAATATTGCCACACCTGCTAAATATAGCCATTTTTTTTCCAAGAGTAGGAGAATGTCTGATTCATGGAAAATTTAATAATCCTTCCACACCCTCTTAAGTCGATTCTTTCATCAAAATTACTAAAAATGCAGTTCACTAATTTTGATAAGGTCACTCCAATTAAAGATGAACATAAAATAATGTCCATCATGATAAAGAGCAATCAATAAAATTATACAATTATTATAACAAATACTTAAGTCCAAACATAATTTTTTCATTCAAAGTTTTCAGTGTCAGTATAACAGCAAAACAGACAGAGCAAAGCTAAGGATTTTTTATCTAAAAATGCTTAGAAAATGTCAAATGAACTACACTTGCTGTATGTATCCATAATAAACATGAGAATGCTATAACCTGAGTATCTCAGAAACCGAAGCAGCATCTAGAGAAAGAATACAAATAAGTCATTCCCAGAATAGGGAGACATTAATGGGGCTGCAAAATGATTTAGGAAATTAAATATAGATTCAATCGGAATATCAGTTTCTATTACCACATTCGATCCTAAATTTGCGTAGTAAAACTCGAATTAACTGTTTTTCTATAAATGCTTTACAAAAAACTATATGGTGATACAGAATCAAACCAATTTTGTTTTCAAGTACATGTTTAGAAATTTTGACCAAGTATTCTTTGAGGAGAAACTTAATCCCCGAATACCATATTTTTCTAGAGACTCAAATAACCTTCTCTTAAGTTCAACAATTGCCTCTAAGCAATTAAAAAATATCTTAAATATTCTCATTATAAATTCCCACAATAGTTGGATTGAGATCTCTAGCAACATCGAAGCAAACAAGTAATGTTTAATTCATCCAAATAACACTTTAGTTGCTCAAATTAATTCTACCTTAAGGTAAAAGATGATTCCTGAGTTAAAAAAGATTATTTATTGAAAAAGATGACTCACTTCCAGCCCACCTCCGAGACAGGGACCCATGATAGCAGCCACAAGAGGCTTCTTAAACCTTTCCATTCGTGCCAAAATTTTCTGCCCATCTTTAGATACTTTGGTTATTTCTTCAGAAGATTTACAGGCTTCCAGCATTTTTATATCTGCCCCAGCTATGAAGGATCCTGGCTTCCCAGACATGAGCACAGCAGCTTGTACACTTGGATTGTTCTCTAATTCATTGATTAATTGCTCCATCTCATCCATAACTTCCTTTTTCAGTGTGTTCATCTGAGAAAAAAATTATCAATTAGCCAGGCGATCATTAATTGCCAACAATTACGCTAAAAGTCTTAATTCAATGACACATTGAATTTAATGTAAAACGCACATAACTAAATGATATGTATTGCTATTCTTTACCCGTTCAACATGAACTACATAAAACATTGATGGAAACATTTACTTAGGGTGTCAAACACTTCATCAGTAATCCGTATACATGAACATGATCATTGGACACACGGAACTGAAAGACCACAGCTCAGAAAGGTCATAAAAACCGGATAGAGAACTAGTATACATCAACCGAGATACGAGGAAATTGCAGAAGAGATATTCACCACCCCAAATTACTCACTGACTTAAGGTTACCCTAATTTGTATTTTAAGTTTACGATAAAATAAAATACAATCAAGAAATCTTCCGTCAGTAGTTACCGAATGGCGGAGAGCATAACAGTATCGGTCGTATGATGAAGATCATAGGGAAACATTATGCAAAAATATTGCATATGAAATCCTACCTTTTGGCCAGGAGAGTCCAGTTTGATAACTGCAACTCCCTGTTTTACTTCATATTTAGTATGAACTCCGTTCATCTTCAATGTCGTAGATAGGTATCGAAATGCATTGGGATCTACAAAAAGTAACTTCTTAGTTATATCACCCGATAAAAGATACAGGTTAGATTCAGCCAAGTCATCTTACAGATAAGAATACTCAGATGGGTCTACAGCTAAATAGTGCAAAGGTTTAAAAAACAAAACTGAAAGAGCTAACGAAACTATACCCTTACCTCTAATTTTAAGAGCTATAAAATTTTTACTAGAAACTCTGTTGAGAGACGAAAGAAACCTTGTGCTCGCCATCTTAAGTGACGATTAGAAAAGGAAGACACCTATCGCCAAGTACAACACCTAGATTCAAATGTAATCAATGAAGAATTTCTAAAATCCTGTAGGGCACCTAAGCATTCACTGCAGTCACTTAACAATTTTTATTTTAATTTTTAAGGATTAATTGATTTCATGAATTTCCAAACTAGAATCATATAAATTTAGAAGTAATTCAACATTAGGTTAATAATTATTGTTTAATTTCAATGTTTGAAGTCGATTGTAGGTATATTAGTTGATATTCTTAATTGTTTCATATCTCTGGGTAATTGAATAGGCAGTAAAATAAAACAGATTTTTCTTAAAATCACAAGCATTTCATTGGCGGGAGTAGAATTGGCAACCTACTCTATGCAATGGTGTCAATGTGAGTAATAATGGCAGCCTCTTCTTCGAGGTATGATATCGAGACCTTTCAAGGTTTTATTGATAGTTCTTTCTTGTGTGTGATTATTTTACTTGCTGTCGCAATGCTCGTCCTTACACCGTATCATTTTTATTTGAGCTTACCTAATATTTGGTAGGACTATTTCACTCATTTAATTGGTGAAATTGTGTCTTTCTATTCTTCGTTAAAGAAATTCGTCCAACATATTTATGGTAGAATAAGTAGTATAGATTATCTTCTAATGTTAGTAAATACATTATTTTTTATTTCTTAGAGGCGGATTCACTAACTTCATTTGCTCTCATTATTATAGAGTGGATGCCAACAAAGTGTGTTGTTACGCTCATCCTGATGCTCCTTTGATAGAAGACTACAGAGCTGGTGACCAGATTTGCTCAGAATGTGGGCTTGTTGTGGGCGATAGGTATGTACTAGATGGGTCGTACGTCCCTTTAAATATTTATTTTTGGAGACTGCAATTTCATGGATGTCTATGCCGTGCGGAGTGAAAGCTTTAAGAGGGTGCTTTTATGTGCCCTTTTTGCAATTATTTCTTACAATTTCACAATTTTTCGCCAAGTAGGTGCTTACAAACATTTTATCCTCACGTTCTGAAGTCTAATGTAAAATACAGACTTCGTAATGTTTAAAAACGTATGTCTGTCTGTCGTAATAAATCCGATCTTGATAGGAAAAGATTTCAGTACAGATGCTGCTCTCAGGTAACTAAAGTTGGATATCGAAATGTGATGTATCTATGCATTTCTGTTGTTCCTTATCATAATGTGAAACGATTTGCAAGAAAAAAATATTATTGCCATCCATGAAAAGGCTGAGAATTATAGGTAAGGATTTAATTTTCTTTTGATCTTGCACTGTAGGTACTTTCTTCATCATAATGGAAAATCTCCGAGACATTTATTTATTTATTTACGGGCAAGTACCCAATTTCAAAGATAGAAAAATATATATATAAAAATATAGTTAATACTAATTAACAATTATTAAAAAAAAAATACATTTGCAAAAATTTGTATTATAAAAAATATTAAATTACTCTATATATTCTAGTATAAGGTAACTCGAGACACCACCATAGTATCACATTACATTTTGGTGATTTTTATCATTATTATAATAAACAGTTTATTTATACATTTTAAAAGTGATAAGAGGGCAGAAGCCCAATTTCACAATAAAAAAAACCATCTTCAATAACATTTCAAGACTTGGATAAGATTTTACAAACAAGTGAATTAAGTAAAAATCGTTTCATATCAACACAATGAATGTATATACTTAGTAATTATTACATCATAGTCATTTACATAAGCCATTCGTTGTACATTATGTTTTGATATGATATGAATGCCATATAGCATAATTACACAATTTATACTATTTAAGAAAACATAAAAATGAAGTCCACAGAGTATATATACCTCACTTTAGTTCCTAACGTTGTTTAGTACTAGTTCCTTTCATGCTCTTTCTGAGCAATTATTGATGTCTATTTTAGTATTGGCAATTTGGTCAAAGTTTCGTGTCATTCTGTTAACTGCACTGTGGTAGGTATAATTTCTACTGCAATAATTTACAGAAAAGGTGTTTGATTTTCTTGCATTGTATATAGGTACATGGAAGTTAATGAGACTAAGTAGCTGGGGACAATTTATTTTGTTGTTACACAAACGATACAAAAATAAAATATCTAAGAGAGTTCTTCTAGTATGCAATGTATTCAAGTTTAGGTAGGACATAATATCAGAGTGAGGTATTGTATAATCTGTCGCAACACTACGAGCAGGAAAGCACTTGTAATAGATTAATCTTTGGAATTTGCGTTGAACATTTTCGGTTATATGTTTTTTACAATGAGGTGCCCAGACAGTAGTGCAATATTCTAGTATAGGACGTACAAGAGCACAGTATAAGGCTTTGAGAGCAAGAGCATCGTTAAATTCTTTCGAGAATCTGCAGATAAAGCCTAACATCTGGTAGGCTTTAGTTGACATTTCGTTTATGTGTTGATTGAATGACAATGATGTTTCAAAGATGACTCCAAGATTCCTAATAAAGCAGACTCGGTTAAGGGAAGTTCCATTTATTTTATAGTCAAACCTAATAGGATTGTTATTTTGACAAAAAGACATGATATTACATTTACTTATGTTTAAATCCATATAATTATTGGTACACCATTTGCTAAGCTCACTTAGTTGGTTTTGAATAAGTTGACAGTCTTTAAAATCTTTTATGCTCAAAAAAATTTTCAAATCATCTGCAAAGAGTAGGAACTTACATGGTTTAATGATTTCTGATATGTCGTTTATAAAAATTAAAAATAGCAATGGACCTAAGTGGGAACCTTGGGGAACACCACTAGGTGCAGTGAAGGATGCAGAGATAGCAGATGATACCTTCACCCTTTGAGTGCGATTTAACAAGTAGCTAGAAAACCAATTTAACATAGAGTCATGAATACCAATAGCAGCAAGCTTGGCAATCAACAATTTATGATTTATTTTATCAATTGCCTTTGTAAAGTCTGTGTAAATAGCATCAGTTTGTTGACCTTTTATAAAGGAATCCTCTATATAATTTTTAAACAGTAACAAGTTAGTACTGGTGGACAAGCCTTGTCTGAAACCATGCTGTTCAGGTGCTAGAAAGTTTTTGAATAAAGGTGTTAGTTTGTCAACCACTAAGCTTTCTAAAATTTTCCCTATACATGATTGAATGGTTATTGGACGGTAATTACTAATCATACTTTTATCCCCTGTCTTGTAGATTGGTACTATAAAACTATCTTTTAAAATATTTGGAAAAATACCATTTTTTAGTGATAAGTTAAATAATATATACAGGGGAAGTAAAAGTGAGTCACAACAGTTTTTTAATAGGGCTGGTGGTATACCATCTGGTCCACAGCTTTTACTAGAGTCTAGTGACTTTATTTTCTTGGATATTTCACTCACACTAACATTAAGATGTCCAAGTTCTACATTAGTGGTATAACAAAGTTAGTATTAACAAACATTAACCATAATTCATATTTGTGGCTGGCATGCTGCTTAGAACAAAATACTAGTTTAGAGAGTTTGTCCGTATACAAGTATCTACGGTGACCATTCGGGTAAACTTCTCGATGAGGACCGTTTGGGATAAAATAATTTGTTTAGTATTTCTCCCTAATGGTCCTCAGCGAGATTTTTACCACCATTCATTACAAATAAGAAAAGAATATCTAAATATAAATGGTCGAAGGTTTCACTTCAGATTCATCTATTTTTCAATTCCGTCCCAGAATTGATTTAATTTAGGTGAATTTGTGATTTTTTTCAATATCTTAGAATTACTTTTTATGGAAAAAGCGCACGATGACATCCTTTCCAATCGCAGGTTTTGACACCGAACCATTAAGATTTGCCGTGAAGTATCTTATCATTTCCTAAACTTAATAACAATAGCCCGCAAATAAAGAAAGCAGTATCACTGTTCTTAGAAATGCATGCATGCATGTAATTAATCATTGATTAACAATCAGAGGCGTTAGAAAAGAATGAGGTTTGATTTTGCTTGTTACGTTAGAATTTCAGTAAAGAATACAGATGATGTATTATCGTCAAGAAGGACAATACTGTTGCTGTATAATGTTGCAATATTATATAATGTTTTTCCTTAGTAAGATATATTATTCCAAATATTTCATGATATTATCGTGCTTCCATTATTAAAATACTATTCAATTTGTAAGGAATGTTGAGCATGATTTATCAGATAAGATAAAAGCTTTTTTTTTCGCCAGGGTAATAGATGTTGGCTCAGAATGGCGGACATTCAGCAATGAAAAGGCGGGAGCAGATCCTTCTCGAGTTGGTGGGCCTGAAAATCCTTTGCTTAATGGCTCTGATCTGTCGACAGTTATTGGTCCAGGAAGGGGTGATGCCTCTTTTGACTCCTTTGGTGTTTCAAAGTATCAAAACAGGAGGACTGTAAGTTACGTTAGCTCTTTGTAACCCTAACTTATTTTTCCAGTCATTAAGTCTATCAGCTTGTTGTAATAATTAACTGTTGTTATTTGATTGTCAACCTTGCATTAGGTGTGATTAAGTTTTCTTTCTATTCTAATTGATTTAGAACAACATTACATTACTAATTAGGTTAGAAATGACCTAAAGATTGCAGCCATGGGTTATGATAATGAATTTTAATTTTGCAATACCCCTTGTAAAGGAGTTTGAAACAAAAGGGAAGTAGATTCTGTTAAGACTGTTTGCTTATTTTCTTGACATACACATGTTAATATATGTGGGTGTGCGGTCAACTGTAAATGCATTGAAAGGATAGTCCAAGCAGCTGTGTTCAGCATTGCACTGGAATATGATGCAAATTTTGTGATGTTGGTGTTATATTTTAAAGTTACAACCTCTTAATATTTTTCTAAAGATTTAAATACGTTTGATATATTTTCTTTTAGTTGATGCATGTACTTAACTTTCCTAGATGAGCAGTTCTGACCGTGCATTGATCAATGCCTTCAGAGAGATAAACAGCATGGCAGACCGCATCAATTTACCTCGGACCATTGTAGACAGAGCCAATAACCTATTTAAGCAAGTGCATGACGGTAGGAACCTCAAAGGACGAGCCAATGATGCTATAGCTTCTGCGTGCTTGTACATAGCATGTCGCCAGGAAGGAGTACCACGCACATTCAAGGTAAGCAGTCAATTTTTGTTTAATTATTTGATGAGGAATTGTTTCCTAAACAAAGAAATTAGTCTTGTACTTTTAAGGCACCACTTATTCATGAACAGTTTTTATTATGTCAGTGATAGTAATTATAATTTTGAAATACACCATAAAGACAATATATTTACTTTGGTACCCCGAGAGCTGCACATAGGCGTGTGGCAGGGGGTGTGAAACACCAAACTACCTTAACAATTTTCATATTGGCACACCTAATATAAAAAAAGACCAACGAAGACCATTTGTTCTTTCTATAATCTCCCAAAATCTTTTTGTCTTCTGGCTGCCAATATGAAGTTCGCTAAGAGCTGGAATCACAACATCGCATATTTCGTCGTGTAAATCACTGTTTAAAAAATTTTCCAATTATTGTATAAGCTCAGTTTTCTTTCCTAAGAGATTTCCAGTTGAGGGCTTCAATCATTTTGGACACGCTAGTATTGAATCTATAGTCTTCCTTTACTAAACAAGCCGCTTTAGGTTGCACGCGCTCTAGCTCCAAGATCAAACCCTTCTTATGTGGATTCCAAACTGCGCAACAGTACTCAAGTAGTGGACGAACCAGTGAAAAGTAAGCTACCTCTATTCACTACCCCTCAGGATGCAGTTACATAGCCTCGGAGTCTTATCGGCTGACCCAACTATGTTCTGGATGTGCATTTTAAATGAACTGCTGAAGAGGACACCTAAGTATTTACGCTGCTGAACAGATTCTAATCTCGTGCCACTCATCTGTAAGGAGGTTTCAATTATGCTTATGTTCCAGGAATGCTCATTGCTACACATTTTTCAATGTTCGAATCAAGTTGCCAATCTTCACACCATATCTATTATTTATAGATCCGGATTCATTCATGTATCCATACATTTATTCAAATCATCTGGCATTGACTTAAGCCCTTTTTTGGATACTGGAGTGATGTGCGCTTTTCTCCACGAGACTGGAACCACATGTTGATGGTTGAAAAACCAACAACTCTCATCTCTATTTTGGATTCCTTCCATCCTTATACAGTACAACCCCTCTTATACACTATTCAAGGGACCCGACGCAATGTGGTGTAAACGGGGAAATGTATAAATCGAGGGAAACCACTTATGCTGGTAAACATGCTCATTGAAAAGGCTAATATATCACAAATTCACGTTATTAATATTATGGTGTGCTTCATTCTTATTTGTAATACTTACCTTAAATATCCAATGTAAGTGAAATTAGGCTGATATTACTTTATCCTTGTTATTTCTACATCCACTGGCTAGGAGAAGGGTGATAAAAATATCATAGTCTATTCATTTCACTTGGTTATCACTCTAGGTAAATGGTTTAGAATAATCTAAGATTCAAGAAATATTGTTTCTTCAAATGAAAATTATAGATTTTATTGGCAAGCAAAGAAATCCAATATTGATTTCTGTTTGCATCTCTTATTTCTTATGTCCTCTATTTGTCTTTCAAGTTCGTAAAGATGATCAAAATTACTACCCTCTATAGATGATAAATATCTATGCAAAGCTTCCTCTGCTGTGCTTGCCTCAACACTGGTAGGCATCACTTCACAATTATCCACTTCTTCATCACTGATAGGGGATTCAGTGGCTAATTGTTCAGCAACAAACTCCTCCTCATCTCTCTCCTCAGCAGTCAAAACAGCATGATCCATCTGCAGATAGTCTTCATCTTTTTCTCCTGGCAGTTGAGACTCACCACAATTTTTGAAGAAGCCTGCTCTGCAATTAGAGATTGTAGTCTGCTTCACGGCCTTCCAAGATTTTGCAATGAAGTGGAGTGTTTGTAGGACTGAAACTTTAACAGATACAGGATCCTTCCCAGCATCCATCAGGCACAAAATTCACTGAACCAGATTCTTTCTGTAAAGAGACTTAAAGGAGTGTATAATTCCTAAATCCATAGGTTGTAACTTGCTTGTACAGTTACCTGGAAAAAAGTCTTAACTGCACATTCCTCAAGTGCACATTAGTGGGATACGCATGACAGCGGTCGACAAAAAGTAAGATCTTCCTATTTTGTCTTCCCATTCTTGCATCTAAAGCAGCCAACTGCTGCTGTAAAAGATCAGAGGTTATCCAAGCATTTTGGTTGGCATCATAGGAGGTTGGTAATGACTGCACATGCTTGAAGCAACAAGGCTTTTTAGACTTCCAGTTTACAAATGAGCAGAGCTTCTCTGTGCCATCAGCATTAGCTCCCAACATCACTGTGAGCCTCATTTTGCTGTGCTTCCCTCCATGGCATTTATCACCTTTGAATGCCAAAGTTTTGCTAGGCAAGACTCTATAAAACAGTCCAATTTCATCGAAGTTAAAAATGTTCCTAGGTTAATATTTCCTGGTCAGCTCCTGTAATCTTCCATCGATTCATTCTTCCACTTTCTCATTGTTGACGGAATTTGATTCACCACAAACAGTTTTGTAGGTTATGATGTATCTTTTCCTGAATCAATCGATCCAGCCGTTGGATGCGCTGAAATCTTCGATTCCTAGAATATTGGCCACCTTAAGCGCTTTTTCCCTTAAGAGCACACCATCAATGGGAATGTCTGATGCTCTTGATGTTTCAAACCATCTCTTTACCACTCCTTTTAATTCCTCGTATTTTGAGTATGTTGCGTATTTCCGTTTCTTGGAATTTGGTCCACATTCTGAAGCACTGGTGGCAATGCTTGCCCTGTTTTTGATAATTGTATTTAGTGTGGATAAGGAGATCTGCAACTCATGAGCAAGAGCAACATGTGTTCCACAGAACTTTTCCAAAATAAGGATTTTTTCTTCAGTTGTAAACGTCTTTCTTTCCCTCTTTTTTCCATCACTAAATACAAAAATAAACAACTATTAAAACTAGAAGGAATTTTGCTCCTCAAAGAATCGATGACGCAAGATGAGAGAACACTGCAAACTGCGAAACTAGAAAACTCGTCCCTTTCTGAGATTTGAAAACCCTTGTATTCCTCTCCCACTTGACTCACCAACTTTATCCCCTCCTTTCTAAGGCTACGCTCATATTGGACACGTATTCCGATCTGGCCCAACTATGAAACCGATACGTAACAAAAAATATCTGGTAAGACAATGCTGGGTAATGTTCTGCCAGTGGACACGGATATTCTTCTTCTGACACAAGTCTCTTCTTCGTTGTACGTTCAAGAACATGTGTACCTCAAAATCAGAGATTCGGAGGACGATGTTATCGATTATTTACTGTGGGAAAAAAAAATACATCTGAATATTTTTGATAAACCGGCAAATCTGGATACACAAATTATAGTTGGAGTAGTTTTTTTTTAAAGCACTTCGAAGCTTAGACCATATCGTACATGTGCTCACACCGGGAATTGAACCTAGGACCGCTTCCTCAGTCGCAAGTATTATCCACTTGGCTGATTACCTTTAGGCATTATCTGTCAGGAAAATCTTTTATAAAAGTATTGTAGATAATACTAACAAGTGCGGAGGGTAGTGTCAAAATTGGGATAAAATTGGCCAAGACACGGTAGATGTTACGAACGACGAAATGGTATCTTATTTCTGAGTTAAATAAGCAGTACTAAACAAAAATTTCTTCTAAATTCTTTCTAAATTTGTTTAAAATTATGCTATCCAAACTTGAATTTGTGAGCCGACAGACGAAATTACATCGGATTCTCGGATTACGAGGGGTTTGAATCTTCCTTCTCAGCGGAGAATAAAAACACGGCCACTTAAGGCCAAGATAGGAAGGAGAGAGTCTAGTCCACATTGAGAAGCTTTGTATCGAAGCTATGCGAAGAAATTTCGTAAATGTTTGGAGTTGAAGTGTCATGACTGTTTCGAGCAAAAAATCGCCAGTTATGGGGATGTTTTGAAAGTTACTAATCATGTTTCCCGTTGAAATAGTAAAAAACATCCCGCACGATACAATGTTGTGAGACGTAAATGGCGGGATACGTAAAATTTCAGAAACGTATACATGAGGATTTTAATGCATTGTGAACATAGGAAATCCGAGGGGACGGACAGAAAGTGACGTAAAAGACGGGAACGTAAATGTGGGGTAGTACTGTATTTCATTTTCCCACAAAATTGAAATTACTTATACATCTATAGTTCCCATATTCCAATTAATTTTTACCAGGCAAAGAACGTTACTAAAATATAAAAATTTTTAATTCCCCACTTTTCAAAAAAATCTTCAAAAAGGTTTTTGAGTTACATGTGGTCGAAAATTTAATGCGCCACATTTTCGAACCCAAGAAATACTTGGAAGCGGCCATCTTCGAGTATAAAATATCGTGAAGACTACAATTAACATTTCAGGTTAACACAATTGATTTCTTATTCTTGCAACAAATTAAATCTTTTTAACGGATTCATTGAGATCAGATAAAATCAAATTACTTAAAATCTTAACATCCAATTCTTTTTATTTTTCAATGGTTGTGGAAATAACATTACACTTATATTATTAACAATATATTACTAAAAACAGAAAAAGAAAAATTTCAGTATTAAGTACAAATTTCAAGCTTAAAGCTATTAAAACCATGACTAAATTTACATTTTAAAATATTGATGGCAATACATGACACAAAAACAGTAATACAGTAAACCCTCGCTAACACGAATCTCAAGGGACCAGGCAAAGTGTTCGTGTTAAGAAACAATTCGTGTTAACCGTATCGCGGCAATAAAGTGCGAATATACTTGCTGATATACTGACGTTTATTATGATGTTGACGTATAAGTAACGATCACAAAATCTTTATTAAGTCTTTCTTTACCAATTGGCAGGTAAATACATTCCGTCGTTTAATTTTTGCGATAAATTTACAATAAATTAGTAAAAAAAATTATTTTACATCACAGTCATTACGTAAATAAAAAATAATCAGTCTTCAAAGTCAAAATTTTAACTTTTATTAGGTTTAAAGAAATCATGTAAATTCTTTTGCCGAAGAGTATGGCGCAAATGGTTCATGCAGTCAAGTCTAATCCGATTCAAGTTATCAGAAAAGGTCCTGGAAACATTTGCCATTGCTGCATATCGTTGGAGCGTATTTAGAGCCGTTGTGACTTCTCCACGGGCTCAAGCGACTCCTAGTAGTAGTAGTAGCATTGCTAAAAGTGCTTCGACAGCTTAGGTCATTTCACACATTGGCTCCCACCGGGAATCGAACCCGGGACTGCATTCACCGAAGGCAAACACGCTGTCCACATGACTATCCGGGAGCCTAACTCCTCCTCACTTTCATCCGAGGATGATTCTTCGCTATTCGCATTTACTTCCTCGTCAGGAAAGGAACATACGGCCAGATCATTGTCAAACTCCAAACATTCTTCAAACGTTAACTCAAACTGGAAATTTTAAGCAAAAACTCAATTTAAAACTGTTTTACAGACGATACAATCAACGCTCTAACTGCGGAGATATTCTCACGATACTTACCTTTGTCGACGAAAGTGTTTGCGAAAGCTCCCATTCCTCAGGTGTGTCCTTTCCAGTAGCCGCTCCTTGTCCAACAGCAGAATCGATATCACGATGGGTGCAAGTCTTATCAAAGCAACTTTTTATATGCTTTGCAGAAACAGATTCCCAAACTGCTCCAATCGCTCTTACAGCATCCAAAACAGTCCAACTTAATTTACCACTTCCTTCCGCTGCGAGGATCGCTGCTCGTACCAGATAAGTCCGATAATATCTCCTCAATAGAGCAGTGATTCCCTGATCTGGATCTGGCTGCAAACGAGTGGTTAAGTTTGGCGGAAAAAACCAAACCTTTGACGTTAGTCAACTCCATTTTTCCTAGGTTGTGGGCAGCGCAGTTGTCCATCGTGAGTAATACATGACGATTCTGAGCAGCCATACTCTATTAAATCGCACGAGTCATTCACGAAATGCAGTGCCATGCAAATCCATGCCTTCTTGTGGTGGGTGTAATCGAAGGGCAGCTTTGAAAGATCGATGTGGTTAAAGCATCAGGGGCTCTTTGATTTTCCAATCAACCACCCTCGTAACTTCTCACTTTCGTCCGAGTTGCAAGTGAGAACAACGGTCAATCGCTGCTTACTGTGGCTGCCTCCATGGCATTTCTTTTCCTTGATGACCAGAGTGCTGCTTGGCAAGAGGTTATAAAATACACCAGTTTCGTCCATGTTAAAAAACGTCTCGAGGAGAGTACTTTTCTCGAATAAGTTTAAAATCAGCCAGCCACTCATTGACACTTCCTTCGTTCACTTTATTTGCTTCCCCACATATCACTTGTGAAGAGATTCCATGGCGTTTTTGGAATCGCCATAGCCAGCCACTGGACCACTTAAAGTCATTCATTCCCAAGCTAGATGCAATTGACAATGCCTTTTGCTGTATAACGGGTCCACTTATGGGCACGTCTGCTGCTCGGACGTGATTAAACCATTCCATTAATTCCTCTTCGAGGTCCTTAAAATGTGATCCACGCATGCACTTTCCTTTCAGCTCAACACCTCCTGATGCAGCCGCTTCGTTAATTTCTTCGCGAGTTTTGATTATCGTTGACAATGCAGATTTTGGTATACCAAAATCGTAGGCAATCTGAGTTTTCATTCGTGCTCCGAGTTCCACCTCACTTAATATTTGAAGCTTCGTTTAAAGATCAATACTCATTTGCTTTCATTTGCTCATAGCAAAAGGACATTTTGTTCCTGTAGCTACAGTTGTTCAGTAAAGACTCACTCACAGTCGTCGACACAAGAAGGCTAAGAAAATTCATCCAAACTTATCTCCCTGAGTCACTCCTTGCCTACCAGTCTTACTATCTCATTGGGTCCATTGCATTTTCTTGAGTGTCTTACATTGTATTGGATGCCTTACATTTTCTTGGGTTATCGTTTCAAAACGAGCGACCTAGGCAATGTATTTTCCTCCCAGCCATGGTTCTATATCTGCCAGGCAGTTCGCCTTAAGTGAACTGTATGATTCAAGGGATGGAGGAAACTGTTCGAAATTCGTCATAACCGAAATTCGTGTTAAACGAACAAAACCCCGTAAGACACAATACATCCCTGCCGGGACCGTGATACTGTTCGCGTTATCGAGAGGTTCGTGTTAAAAGAGTACGTGTTATCGAGGTTTTACTGTATTAAGTATAATCCTTCTTAAAAAATAACATACATTGTGATTAAATAACAAAAAAATTATCACTACTATTAAAACCTTTTCTAACAACAACTATTGAATATAAGTCTATATCTACTTTTTTAATACTTATGATAACTTCTGAATCACTGAAAACATAACCCAGGCAAATCAGGACAGGTATCGCATGTCGTGGTTACATTTTTTCTTATATTTTTTTGTAACACTCCCTACAGTATTTCCGCAATTCTTTACTTACTATAGAGTACACTGCCTTCATCAGAAGGCAGTGTACTCTATTTGTAGGAAGGGAAAGGGGACGATCTGGAGAAACCGGCATATTTTTTCTAATTAAAGTTTGCGCGATTATTTCTCTAAATGTCTTTAGAGGCATTTTACCAGATTCTGGTTTGAATTTCTTAAATAAAATCCAACTTTTGTTGGACATAATATGGAAAATATGCAGACCTACCTTCAAATACCACCTGAGAGTTTTTCTCTCTAGAGGGTAATACGATAGGTATTGGTCAGACCGATCAATTCCTCCCATCTCTTTGTTGTATTTCACAACAATTTCTGGCTTCATTTTCATCCCCTTCCTGGTGCTGGCTTCTATCATCTCTGGTCCAAATTCAAATGAAATCACCAGAACCTCTCTTTTGTCGAACCACTTAAACACGCACACCCCATTCTCTAAGATTCGATGAATTGTTTCCTCTGGTTTTAGTTTTTTCCCCACAACAGCGGGTGGATTGTTCTTATGGGATTTTCTCAATGTTCCGGTTGAGTATGTGTCCCTTCCTAATAATTCGGAACACAGAGAAACAGATGTGTAATAATTATCCGTGTAGAGGGAATGTCCTATTCCTAAACGACCCTCCATAAGCTTCCTCACCACTTTCTTTGCATGGCCTTTCCCACCTACTTCAGGATCCCTAGATCCAGTATATAGTAAATATTCCCTTATTCTGTAATTACACTAGATGATCAACAGTTAAAAATTAAAAGAATAATTCTATGTGGGTCTTGTTTTTTTTTCATTACAATTGTATTAGACAAAAATATCCACGTAAATATCAACTTAGAGATTACAATAATCTTTAAAGAATTTAAGTGTTGCAAAAACAGCCTATTCTGTAAGCATGGACATCCATCTCTTTGATACCTAAATATACTCTAAAATATGAAAGTCATTTATGGATGTATTATGGGTTCTTTTGTGTTTTATAGGAAATCTGTGCTGTCAGCAAGATTAGCAAAAAAGAAATTGGAAGGTGCTTCAAGTTAATACTCAAGGCCCTGGAGACCAGTGTTGATCTTATCACAACTGCAGACTTCATGTCTCGCTTTTGCTCTTATTTAGGTGAGATGCCTTTATTTTTAGTGTATGACTTCTCTCTAAAATTATCATGTTTACTCTAATGTAATGTGCACCCTTTTGGGTCTTTATTTGGCTCAAAAATTGGCCAAAAGTTTTTAATTGAAATGGAATCCGTTAGCCCATCAATCTTACTAATTGGCCAATTTTAAGTTGAAGGATCTGGTGCTTTCCTGGTGAATTTGTTGCAGAATCTCTTTTTGGGTTATCAACTGGGTGGTGTAGTGGAGCGGGTCCAATGTTTCGGCTGCTTTTTCCGGAGCCATCTTCAGGGAAGTGCTGAGTTATGAAAATAGTCCGGTTTATATAGGGACACCAGGGTCCCTTTCACATTCCTCATTGGCCATTGGGATGGCCAGATCTGATTGGCCGGAAGGGCTGACTTCTCTCAGAGCAGTCAGCCCTTGGAACAGTTTCCACGTTTTGTGAAGGGTCCATCTCTGTTTTTATTCCTTCTCCTCCAGTTGGATTTCGATGGGCTCCATGATGACTTGCTCACAAAAGGCCTTACATTCATGTCTTCAAATTTGATTTGATACTAAGCATTGCTCCGCAGATTTCTCTTGGTTGCTTGAGTCAGATGTAATTCGGATGTTCCTTGATTTGGGTCTCAAATATCCTTGCCGCCCAATATAAGCAGCTCCACATTTGCGGAGGACTTGGTATACCCCGGGTGTTTTGAGCCCCATCCAGTCCTTGACCTTTGTCAGTTGAGTCCCAGTAGACTAATTTCGTAACTCATAACGCCTCAATTTTGATGTTATATAGCGCCAAATCGCTACACAGCACCCCTCACGATTACCTAGCACATCTCCGGCACTCTGTAATGTCCACCCATGATATGTCTGTGCCTGAAGAATTAACATAACTGGAAAGGACAATACAGAACGCCAAAAACGAGGCGCTATGGTAAGGCCATGTTAGAAGTCGGTTTAATCATAACATCTAGCATAAGAATATGCTTATATGCGGCAGAGGCTTAATATTTCATCTTCTAAAAACAACTGTCAGATGCAATCAGTTATCTCGAAGGCTTTAATCGATGGAAATTGAATGGTAAAGTTAATTTTTCAAACATTTTCCTTATCGTTATTGAAATCTCCTCAAACTTCTTTGGACATTACCATTTTGCACTTCATCGCATTATCCCTTCACCTTAATAATGGCCAAAGTGGGAAATTACGTGCATTAACCCGTTCAGTTTGCTGTCATGTTTTTCTCGTTTTTATGTAACTAAGTGTTCCTTACATATGCTATATCACTGACTAGCAAAAATAAGTACATAATCGCATAGATATTATTTTAATGAAGCCTGCATAAAAATTTTGGAATCTCTAATAAATGAACGAATGTCATGCAATCAACCAATATATTCAAAATGCCAATCCCTGTCAGCATCTAGATGCAACCAGTTTTGGACATTAGACCATTATTTTAATAATTATTATTAATATTAGAAATAGTCGATTGGCTGAGTTGCAGATTCCATAATAATCTGAATATTCTTAAGTTATATTGTCTGAATTTCAACTGAAAAATCAAAATTGTCATTGCTAATTTAATCTGAGTTTTGTTTTCATGATTTATCCAAGGGCTCCCAAATACAGTACAAAGAGCAGCAACTCACATAGCCAGTAAGGCAGTGGAGCTCGACATAGTCCCTGGACGTTCTCCTATCTCAGTAACTGCAGCAGCTATCTACATGGCATCTCAGGTAATGGAAAAATTAATATATCTACAATGTATGACTTGTTTTAATGTATGACTTAGTGATGTGAAAGTGAATCGCCTCAAAGGTCACTCTGGAAAAGGACTCAACTGGAGTCGTTTTCGGGTCAGGTCATTCCTTTGAAGTACATCATATTGAAGGTTACATAAAATACAGAGCTCAATTGACGAAGCATCACAATGAATTACAAAATAAAATATTTGAACTCGAAAATACAGTACATGTCCATTATAAAAAGAGTTGCATTATAGCGAGCGATTTTTTTACCATTGTCCGTTTCACTGCAAAAGGGATAGGGAGTTACATCCATTATAATGAGTAGTAACTTCTGAACTTCTGATCTATCTAACTGCAGAATTTATTAAAGCGTTACTATGCGAAGTTTTAAAGTCCCCACTCAAAAATACAACTTTCTTATTTTTGGCCAGCTTTTTTCGATTCCAGCCCACTGTGCAATGAGATGTACTTTGTTTTAAAGGATGCTGTTGTGTGACTCAAAATGTTTTCACTAGAATTGACGATTGTTACTAATGTAGATAAAGAAATGCCATACTTCCTAGCCATTTCTGTTTTCGTCTGCCTGCGATCACGTACTTCCTTGATAATTGACCTTTTGGTGACCAAACTCAGGGACTTCTTCTTTTACTTGGTCAGCAATATTTTATCCATTATTTTACTAATAGGCACACGGGATATCAGAACAGAGGCCACCTTGCTCAGAGAGTGATTCTGACTGAATGTGCGCAATTTTTCCTCGCTTGGAGTAACATTTTTCACGCTTGCTAGGGCTGACGCAAATATGCGCAGAGGCGGCGTGCATTGAATTTTAAAATGTTGTTAAGGTGTTTTGATACCTTTTACAAAATTTGTTTACTTTTAAATACTCGCTTTTACATTTGCATAATGCCAAATGTTTACACATCGAATGAGGCATTGACAATAAAACACATAAGTAAATATTTATAGAATGACACAGTGGTGGCACGTTCACTAAAAGACTAAAATAGTTCACTTTAAAATTCCTATTTCATTAAGTGGCTGCGATTATGGCTAAATATTCTGGCTCTTACTAGAATATTGCCTCTGCTTACATGGACGCAGTATAATTCACAGCAACCGCGGATAAAAGCAGTAGAAATATGAAAATAAATATTTCGGGTTGAATCAATACAGTAGAAGTCCGTTATAACGAGAGCTGACAAAAATCGGAAAAGTACTCGTTATAACGCGATACTCGTTATAGCCGATTTCTAACAGTAAGTCTAATTAAGTCTGTCTTCTTGAATCCAAGGTCAGTAAATGTGTCCGAATGGAACTGTATGGTTTTTAATTCCTATGCAAATACTTCAGAATGCGTAACAGAGTACGTTCGCGTCAAAAATATTATATCATTGACTCATAAACCATAACCAAAGTGCGTCCTCTAACATAAAATGTGGATCATCATTGCTAAATTATCGTCGAAAGTAATAATATATCATTAGATAATCGTATTAGTTAGGATTTAGTGATTTAGCTTAATAATTAAACATGGCTTTCCAGTAGTGTAAGTAGTTGGAGTCATGCTCGTTAGACACGAGTTTTTCTCCGGTGCCGGCAATTCGCAGCTGGTGAGAGCAGAATTCCTTCTCCTCTACTCTAATGGACACATTTCTCCAGCATCTGGGCACTAACTCCGAATTCAGCTCAGCAGATCCATCGACAGAATCATTTTCTGTATTTTTTTTAAACCCGAATGTTTGAAACACTTATTCACACTTTCGGGTGATATTTTCCCCAGGCCAATGCAAACCCATGGATTGCCTCCAGGACATTCCATTTGATGCGGGTTTCTTTTGACATTAACTTCTTCATTAACGTATTAACGAGGTGTGATCTAAAATGGCGCTTTGTAGCTCGAATAATGCCCTGATCTAATGGCTGCAACACACTTGTGCAGTTAGGGGGAAAGAACACAAGCTCTATGTTCGTCAATTTAATGACGGGGTGGGCCGGACAGCGATCCATGAACAGCACAATATTCTATTTCTCCCTCCAATTTTGGCATCAAAAGCCTTTAGCCACAGCGTAAAAATTTGTCCTGTCATCCATGCTTTGGCGTTGGACTCGGAAGTACAGGGAATATTTCGCTTGCCACAAAAAGCTCGGGGACGCACGGATTTTCCAATAATTATTTATCACACCCAGTCATGTTTGTGTAGAGGAGACCTGTAAGCCTCTCCTTACTCCTTTTTCCACCTTAGCAGCGGTCGCCCTTAACAGCCAAGGTTTTTTCCGGCAGTAAATTGTAAAACAGTGCTGTCTCATCCGCATTGTATATGCCCTAATTACGTGGAGATTAATAACAGTTTGTCACACTAAATACATGGCCTATCTTACAATTTATAGTATTTAAACGATAATTTGCTTTTTGCATTACTTACCTTTTCTTCGTATTTTTCGAGGATCGACTTGAGAATTGGAAGCCAATTATGTGCCGCTTGCTCATTTACTTAACTGGATTCACCGCTAATTATGTGGAGTGATCTCTTCTTCCTTTAAATCGGTTCAGCCAACCATCTGTGCTACGGAAATTGTCCAGTTTCATGCGAAGGGTAAGCTCTTCAGCTTTCGCTTTTATCATTGTTCCGCTGATTGGAATTCCTAGAGATAGCTGCTGAGTGAACCATTCTAATAGAATGGACTCCAAATCCGTATTATCCATTGGCCGTAGTTTTTTGCACCCTCCTGGAGTGTTTTGCATCATGAATGCAAACTTAATTTTTTCTTTGTTCTTTAAAATCATAAATAAAGTCGACGATGACATGCCATACCGTCTGCCGATTTCAGATTTACTCGCGGTTTCTCTTTCGCACAATTTCAAATTTCTTTGCTAAATCTAAAGCCTTTCTTTTGCTCTCCATCACATGACTGATGGAAGAGCGATGGCCATCATGTGGAACCCCCAATTCATATCAAATTTCATTCTCAAGATATTTTTCATACACACGCTTCATAACTAATGAATCGGCGCGAGGGAGAGGTTACCCTGTAAATCCGAAACAGCGCTGCTTATATCTCTTATATCCCTTCCATTAGACAGTTTGGTGCCAAGTTTCGAGTGAAAACAAATCCCACAGGTGGATGCCAATAAAATGGAAACTCGATTCAACCTGCTAACTAGAGGGATTATCATCGAAAAAAAACAAGATACAAGGGGATAAGATATAGGAGACGTGAGGGACAAAGGGGATAGTGAAAATCGTGAGCCGTCTTCGATTTCGAGATATGCCACCTGCAAGGTGAATATAGGACCGTGACACTCGTTATAACGATACCTCAGATTTTGATCACTCGTTATAATGGAAGTAACTCCCTATCCTTTTTGCTGTGAGATGGACAACGTCCAATGAATCACTCGCTATAACGCAACTCTCGCTATATGCCGTACTCGTTATAACGGACTTCTACTGTATATGCCTTTGTTGTACAAAATCGCTGTATTCTCAAAAATTGAGTTTTTATTTAAATTCTCAATTCATATTTTTCCGTATGTATTTGTAACCTTTCCTTGACTATTATGTTTAGAAATACAGTATTGATTATTCTATTGAGATTATCTTTTATTTTTTTGGAGGTAGCATTAGAGTTTTGGCTATCATATGACGTCGACCCAGGCATACCCAAAAACATCCCTGCACATGAGATTTGGGATGATAATGTGATATAATTACTGTTAATGCCAAAAATAATGAAACTATTGAAAAATCTGTTATAAAGGGTGACTGAATTGCCACAATCACACGGCATGACATTGTGTATAGCAATCCAAGCAAAAGTGGCTTTGGTATGGTACTTCGGTACCCCATTCAGAAACTAAAGGTATTTTGGAAATGAGTCTGCGAAACAAATTTCTTTCAATTTCATAATATATAAGAAACATTGATGCACAAATACATGGAATAAGAAACATATGTGGTTAAAAATAAAACTTTTCTATTTAATTTAGCTATTTTGGGGTCCTCCAGTACCCCGCACTGTCAAGGAAGGGTTAAAGACCAAAATACCTTTTAATATTCAAGTTGCATTAGTTTGTTGAAATATCAAATATAATCATAAGAAAATAAATCAATTACCTTATATTGTTTTATTCGGGTTTGAAGTATTTGGCAGGACTGTCACCAAATATTCTTTTTGAGATTAATGCCCTAAATCAAATACACCTATTTTTGCCCAGGTCGCATCCTTGTCTTTGCAAAGAGCAAACAAGGGAAATAGTATAGCTTATTGGAAGAGTCGCAGCCACAAATCCAACTGTTTCTCTTGTATATCTATGTCTTAAACACTCGGCTGTATTGCCTGCCTCTGCTACTCTGTCTCTGAGATAGGTTCAGCAAATGGTTAGGCCTTCCTATTTCTTTTATTGCACATTTTTTTTAAACAGAAATAGAGGAAAAATTATTCCCTTTCAGAAATTGGACACTATTCATCATGAAGAGTGAGAAAAACTGTTCACAAACAAGTAACGCAGTAGGTTTTCATAAAGCAACCACAACACCGGTAACTGAATATGTACACTGGATACGAAAGAACTCCGTAAATTCACAATATTGCACCATATTAAGTGTAGCCATTACATAGCTGCAGAAACCAGTGCATAAAATAACATACAAAGTAGGCAACACGAATGCCACCTAGTGCCAAGATTTTGTCGCCCAGTGACAGTATTTGGTGCCGGAAAAAAAGGAAAAAACTCAAGTTCTACGCGTGTTAAACTAAAGTCAGGAAGCGTTAAATGCTAGAGTTTGGATAAAATGTTTCTTTTCATGGAAAGAGTTCGGGAAGGTGGTGGGCCCTATGTTCCTCCTCCTCCAGACAACATTGTCAACAGCTAGGCTTCACTATAACTTTAAAGTATCACAATATCCATCAATTTTCAACAAATTAATTCTGGCAGATCTTTAAGACCGACTTAAACTTCTCATAGTGCTGGCACGGAGAGAGATGTGTCAATCCATTCCAAACTTAAATCCAACAAACATTCGAGCCTTTCTAGAGAAGCTATAAATTCTAGGATGTACACATCGCAATTAACAGTGTTGAACTGCATATTATGACCAAGGACCTGCTGTTTCCCGATTTTTAGAGATTAAAGACAGAGGAAGAAAGATTCTGGATGCAGAAACTTATGAAATGCATGAATATGTTAAAAAGTATTTTGCCAAAGATAGAAGTACAACGTAATTATTTCTTTAAAGAAACAATTACAAATGAAAAATGTTATAAATTCTCATTTGAAATTAATTATCCATATATATATACGAGTAAAAGTTGCTTGCATACTGCAAGCATATTGATGATACAAATTTTAAGTCGATATCACATCAGGAAGGTCCTCAAACGTAATTGTACAATTCACCTTTGAAATATATGGTAGAATACAAATGGCTCCCCAGCGTCGAACCAATTATCATATGGTAAAAGTTAAAATCTAAATATGAAACGCTCATTTCTTGTTTGCATGCCTGGCCATATAATTTTCAATTTCTCGGTAAATGAATCATAAAGAAAATTGAAATTCCCACCATACAGTTCAAATGTTATCGAGCCCAGGACATATCGGAAGTTATGAAATGAAATATATTTATGATCTCTATTCACATGCCATGTTTTTAAGTTTCCATGTTATCAGGAAGACATTTTTTTTAATCTGAAAAATTGCCGCAATAGATTTTAAATTGGAGAATATTTGCCCAGTCCTAGCATCGAACATGGGATGATCTTCGAGGGTGTCTTAATAGTTTTCGTTGAACATACACGGCTTCCAGCAATCCCTGGAATTTCAACTCTCTATTTTGCCGGGAAGTGCCTAAAAAAATTTCTAAAAATCCTACGAAGCCATTCTCATCGGCTGTCGCTGCAACGTCTAGCTAACGTCTAGCTAACGTCTAGAAGTCTAGCTAGTTAGAACCAACAGGAATCGCGACTCAACGAAGGAAAAGTTTTGCCCAGTAATTTGTGTTAAGGTTATTTGGGTTATGGTAAGAACATTGGTATATAGAAAAATAGTGCAGTAGCTTTCTTAGGGGGCTCAGTGAACCCAATGGACCTGCCTCCTCTGGAATGACAATACCAGTGCATCGCGGCATGGATGATCATCCACAGGGATTTTACCACAGTGTAAGGACGTCAAAAAGCACTACACTCATATTCGATTTTTCCACATTTTCCCATCTAAAATACATGTGCTGAGAGCCCTCCCAACATAGACTGCTCCTGTTTACGGCGATCATCATCCCATTGTATTGAGCTCAGTGCGACAAAAACATTTCAAATACTTCATAAAACCGGGGTTCAGTCACTCCTATGGACCGGCTTCTCACTTTGTAAAACATGAAATCAAGGTTTTTTCGTAAAACAGGGTGGCTGCAGGACCTTTAAAAAAACTTGAATTTTTGGTGACCTTGAAAAACCGTGAAAACGCCTTGATTTTTTTGCAAAACCTTGAAAACTCCTGATCCATCTCGTAATCCTGGTTCATTCTGAAATAAACCACTCATTCAAATTCAAAATCAGTGCCACCTTGGCAAAAACTCTGAAACCTAATACATGAACAACCCTCGCCATTCGTGCCGCTGATTCACGTGAAGTCCTGTGAGCATTTATGTGAATACATCAGGTATTGAAGGCATATATCGAAACTGAAAAAAACAGTTTGTTCTGTCGAAAAAAAGAATATTACAGAAAACAAACGATCCTTGGTCTATGAGTGGGTAAGTGGAACATTGTATGTAAAATTGACATTGACAAGAATGGTTGATGGAATTCACGCCCAATGAGCCCGGGTGCCCAAAAGCTACTATTTTAGCTCTTCTGAAAATGTGTTTGACCAGATTTTTGTAATGAATTCTGCAAATTTGAAATCCAGAAACTATTTTGACCTTGAAAAATCCTCGATCTGACCTGGAAAAACCTTGATTTTTTAGCATCGCGTTCTGTGGCCACCCTGGTACAACTGAAGTAATTTTACATATACAAAGATCGGGACCTGCAGAATGGTTTGTAAAATTGAGGTTCTTAAAAACGGGGTTCTACTGTAACAGCGCAAGTGGGATTATTAATATGTAACTGCACTTAGCAATGACAACCAAAAATTTTTACACTTCCTTGATTATCTCAGGTGATGGAATACACAAATGAGAGGAGCAAACTTTCAGGAGTTAGCAGTTCAAAAGTCACAAATAAAGGAACTTAGGAAAATTCACCTCAAAAAAGAGCACACAATCTTAGAAAAAATGTCTCACTTCACCTAAATCTATCCAAAAACTGACTATTTTCTCAGAAAGTGTTGGAAACCTCATAAACTGAAGCTACGCAGAAGGAGGGCATAAAACAAAAGTGAAAAAATCTGATGTGGCCAGCACATGACTTTCTCCATATATATCAGATGTAAATATTTATCTACGACAGTATTTTCGAACTCTATATTCAATCTGAACTTGGAAGATAAGTGATTAATTTCTTCCATACTATCTTTGACGTCACAAACATTATAAATAATGTTTTTCGGGACACAATCGATGAAAAACGATGAAATTGGCCTTTCGCCCCAGCGCCCAGAGCGCCCGCAACGTACATAATCAGCAACTTCCGGTTTATCAATATTTCACAAATAACTCCTACACAATCAGTGATACAAAAATATGTTTCGTACAAAAGTTATAGTAAATTATATTTTCTAAAACTTTTATAAATAATAGTATATACCTAAATATGATATTTATGGAGATATTTTGAATACCGGAAATAACCACTGAAGACTAAAGCTCAACTTCCGGTGAACCGATTTACTCCAAAAACTAATCAACTCTAACGACATCAACCAAAATATAATATATGAAATTTGGTGTTGATCCCACAAATAGTTTTCATGATAGAGCGCCCACTAAGTACATAATCAGCTACTTCCGTTTTATCAGTACTTCACGAATACCTCCTAATCAACCGGTGATACAAAAATATGTTAAATACAAAAGTTATAGTAAATTACATTATCTAAAACTTTTATAGGGTATACAATATACCTATATATCATATTTATGGAGATATTTTGAAAACCGGAAATGAGCTTTGTTGAATAAAGCTCGACTTCCGGTTAACCGATTTACTCCAAAAACTAATCAACCCTGACAGCACACAGGACAGTACTATATATGAATTTTGGTATTGATACGACTAATACTTTTCACGTTAGAGCGCCCACTATCACACACACACATACACACAGACATCATTCCGAAAATGGTCAAAACGTGTTCTAGGGACCCCAAAACATGTATTTCCGTTGAAATCTCGAAGTCGATTTTTTTCATGAAAACTATACTTTCTCTATACTTCGTATATGGAGAAAGTAAAAATGGTTACTTTAAGAAATCGGCTGGGGTGTAGAAACACCCTGGCAGGTTAAGGGAGCAAGGTCCAACTATGCAATATGTTCGCACAGTTTTCACGGTCACCTCACGAGGTGATTGAATGCCTGAAAGAGGGACCAAGCGATCATTCCAGGAGGAATTGATTCCATTCTTTAACCACTCAATGTTTGTGTCAATCGTCCATTGAGTGGTTAAAGAATGGAAGCAATTCCTCCTGGAATGATCGCTTGGTCCCTTCAAGTCACATCTGAAAAAGTTGTACTCAGAATGGATGCGTAGTGTAGTTCACGGGACAATGCCGACTGAGCAAATTAAGAAGCCAAGCATAGGTCAAATGGCCAGTGGATAATTCCAGACCTCTTGGAATTTAACAAAAGAAGAATTAATTTTTCGAAGCTTTAAGAAATGCTGCATTTCCAACGAATTGGACAGTGGTGAAGATTACATGATTTGGGACGAAGGCAGTGAAGATGAGAGTTCTACCAACAAGGAAATGTCTTATTTGCTTTAGTTTTTATCCTTATGACATAATTTAGATTCTAAATTGATTTTTTAAATATCCTATGCAGGTGCATTTTCAAGACGAACGTGAATTTTTGCTTGCCTGCATGGCAGTTCTATATTTTGAAGACCGATGCAAAATAATGCATTTAGTTTATAATAATTATTTTTCTGCTGTTTTTAATGATAAAGCATAGTTTTCCATTGTAATAAATGCTGTTATTTTTCCATTTAATTGTACACATTTTTCCAATATTTTGAATATTTTTTTTACCAAAATTCAATGCCCCAAAACAAGATGTGCATATTGCACTGGGGCATGTGGTGCACCAAGGGGCGAAAAAAGTTACCACCCAACTCGATAAACTAAGTCCAGGTTTTGGGTGAGTGGGACTGCTCTGTAGAAGAGAGAGAAAATAAAAATGAAGGACATGGTCCGTTACGTTAGCTCAGATTTTGCATTTGGATAGAGACATTTTCGTTATTTATTTAAAAATCCTTCACTGCTATCCATTTACCTGCCATAACATTTAATGTGTTAATCTAAAATCTATCCTTTTTTGCAAATTTCATTCCATGCGGTTGAAGTTTTCACTGAATAATAAATTAAACAATTTCCTCTTTGAATAATTTTAAAGGAGGGGAGTTACCATTTATGACACAATTACTCCTTCACCTTTACCATGGAATTACTATCAGATTCTTCGGCTTCATTGATGTTCTTTTATAATATATGTACCTAAATTGGTGGATTACTGTAAACCTACGGAGTTCCTCAAAGTTAAAGCTCAGTCGATTGATTTAATTAAGGAATATTTTTTTCTAGATTGCTGTATGCCCTCGCTCTTTTGGGGCTTTTACTCAGTTGGAAACTTTGGTTTTGAGTCGGGTGGTAACTCTTGTTTGCTGTTTGGTGTACACCATTAACTGAAAATAGATGCATCACTATCATATAAAGGAGGGAAAATTAACAAATTTGTTTATTCCATTTTTTTATGGATTTTTGACATCTCAAGCAGGATAAAAATCCCTTGACAAAGGGTTAAACAACTAAGAAAACCCAACTTAATATTTTCCTCAAGATCCATCAGTATTGTTTTCTCATTTATTAAATGGCATTCCACTAAGTCGTATTCTCCCTGTGTCGTTTCTCTTAAATAATAAGCTCATTTTGCTGTCTGTTGAATGATCTTTCAAATCTACTAATGAAAGAAACTATGTTAAAGAGTTACTTATTAACCTTAGAGTGTGGATTTTTCAAATCAAACTTTCTTCTTCTTGCAGGCTTCTGAAGACAAAAGGAGTCACAAAGAAATAAGTGATATTGCTGGTGTTGCTGATGTAACCATACGTCATTCTTACAAACTGATGTACCCCAATGCTGCGCTTCTTTTCCCTGCAGACTTCAAATTTGCCACTCCTATAGAGCAATTGCCTCAGATGTGATTAATCATGTTTTTTGAAGAAGTAGTTAAAAAAGCAACATATTGATAGCCAATGAACAATTTAATGATCAATGCAAGTTATTGTTGCTCAGGTTGTAGAAGTCTTAAGAGGATCAACTCACTTGCTTCAGAACTGAAGTGCAATGCTTTATGACTATGTTCAAATCATAGAGAGATAAAATGGAGAGGTATTTCATTTTAGAATGGAAAAGTGTGTTCCAGTTCTGTGAGTGCTTCAAGATATCCAAGGAAAAAAACTTCTCTTTAACACCTGTATTTGCTCTAGTTAGGGGCATGTTTTGTAGAATTTGTTGACTGTCAAAAATGGATGTTTTCATCTTGTTTCTTTTTGGAACAAGTTCTTGTTTTCTAACAGTTAAAGGGTATGCAGAAGGTGCATCTTTATTCATGTGTTATTCTCCTTTATTGTCTAGATGTGGTTATTCATTTGAAGATAATTTTTCCATAAATTTTTCATTGGTATTTACACATAACAAAGAAGGCTTTGCAAATGTCCAAGTATCATATTACTCATTCTTAATTGCCTCTGCATTAGAATGGAATAACAGCAGGTTGTATTGCCCCATCTTTGTTTTATTATCTTTCATTTAAAATAAATTCAGGTACTTAATATGAAACATTTTCTTTTATCTTATGTGACTTTATAAGTCTTCAGATTCTGACCATATGCTATAAAATATTCAATTACTATATTTTTCAATGATAGAAACTTAACACAGTGAAACCCCTCTACAAGGGAAAGTCTTGGGGACCTTGGCATTTGTCCGTTGCTGAGAGGTGTCCGCCAAAGAGGGGCATTTTCTACATTCTGACATCACAAAAAGAAATTTATTTCCGAAATAAGTAAACAATATCAATGTAATTACAAATAAACTTCATACTTTATGTGATCTATGTGTCAAAATATTAAATTAAAACACAAAATAAGTTATTAAGAAGTAAATAATAATTTGAAAAGATTTATGATTTACATATTATTCTTGAGAATCAAATTGATCCCTTCTAAAATATGAAGGTATCTCTGTTTGTTTGTTCCCTTTCGAAATCGCTGTTTGTTTTTCGTGATGAATTATGGCATCGCATATGATATTATATCCTTTAATGTCCTGTTTCCTGCCATAAAAATCATTTATTTTTCAGATTATCGAGGCCCTCACTATATTTTTTAATGCTGTCGTCAACTGCAATGTGAAGAAACACGTTTTAGTTAAAATGTATGTATGGAATCACAAACAATAATGTACTCTCTTTCTGTCATTTCTTGATTATCAGTATCATCTGGCTCTATAATTTCGTTTGGGTCATTAGTTTTTGAAAAGAATTTAGAATATATTTTACTTTCAAACTGCTATCTTCTGTATATAACTTTTCGTCTATATTTGAGTACTTGCAAGCTTTCATACTCATATTAGACCATTGTAATGGCCACCAAATCCTGTAGGTGGGTCATTGGGATAATGCAAAATCGTACCCTGCACTCATCCCCCCCCACCCCTTCGGAATTACACCTAAGAGGGGATCCATGGTTAGCTGAATATCTGCGTGGAAACAGGCTTTGCCCCTCCTAATTTCTTGAGCGCAGTCGTCTACCAAATCTAAGTCTATAAACCTGGTCTCGACTGGTCCGATAGATAATGATATACATTAACGCGTGTTGATGACCTTGTTTTCAACTTGTATTAGTATTGCACAGAGAAGGACCTTCCACGCTGATACAACCTCCTTGGTTGTGGACGACATCGAAGGTTCTAGCATCACGTATCCCCAAATATTCCATCACGTGTCACCCTTTTGGACTCCCACGTATGACTCCCTTTCTTGGAGCGTTCCCCCCTATTCCCCTATAGCGAATAATACACGGATTTTCCTATATAAGAATGTCCAAAAGAGGACATCTTGTCTCCTGTCTTTTGCTGAAACGTCAACCTCACTCTCTCTCCCGATCATTATGCGTCGCGACTTATCTCTTTTGATCTAAGTACTCGTGTGGACAATAACTGCAGAACCTCGCCTGATCCAAGCAAAGGAATCATCAGCGACCAGCTTCTCCACTCTATCCGCAGCTCATCCCCCTCCCGAGTTCACCCCCAGTCCCGTGGGAAAATAAAGGTAATAAAGAACAATTTATCTTACTGCTTTAAAAGATAGTATTTCTTTCCGGCAATCTACCGAAAACCAAGGTCAAGAATCCTAAAACTCATAATCGCTTAAACCTCCAATTAAACTCGGGGGTGCGGCATAACAAACTATCTATCCGTACATTATCCTCTTCTTAGTCTTCTGTACCACTAAGGAAACCAGCTTACCAGCCTAAACAATTCTTAACTGTTTTAGGCATCACAGCACTCCCAAGCATTCTTGGTCCATATGGCATCCATTAAAACGTCAATACTTCTGGCTAAATCTTGAGCAGATGAATGTTTTTCTAAGTTAGCTATCAAATGATTTAGCACAAATTGGCAGTACTTCACTTTTAAACTCTGTCTAATGCCTTGATCCATGGACTGCGATGTTGAGGTAATGTTTGGAGGAAAGAAGATCAGTTTTGCATTATCTAACTCAAGGTGAGGGTGGGAAGTTGCATTATCCAAAAATAGCAATATTTTTCTCTTCTGAATCTTCATTTGTCTGTCTAAATTCTCCAACCACTCAGTCATGATATCAGTTGTCATCCATGCTTTTGAATTACATTTCCATGATACTGGAAGAGAATCTATATTCACTCCTTTAAAGCACCTTGGCTTGGCAGCTTTTCCAATGACTAGAGGCTGCAACTTCTCTCCATTCATATTGGTGCAAAGAAGAACCATCAAATGTTCTTTTGCAACTTTTCCTCCAGCACAATTATCTTGATTAATGGATAACGTTTTTCCTGGAAGGACACAATAAAACTACCTTGTTTCATCAGCGTTATACACATTTTCAGGAACAGACCCTTTCACTATTCCTCCAATTATTTTTAAATTTAAATGCAAAAGCAAGTACAATATAGTTAGAAGAGTATAAGCAAGAATATTGCTTTGAGAGGGTGGGAACAGTGTTGGTCCTCTACTGTTGGAAACAAGTTGTGTGCCATTAAAGAGGATACCAAACCCTGGAACTCCTCTGTTAGAAATATTAGAAGAGAAGAGGTGGTCATAACTCGACTGAGAATAGGGCATAGTGATTATACACACACATACCTTTTCTCCAACCCCAGGATTCCACCCCAGTGTGAGGACCTCACAGTGAAGCACATTCTCACAAAAATATTCCCAACATAGAGCGAAACACTTCGGAACAGGTACACTGAAGGAAATCCTTGGGAACGACTCTAAGATGGTGGACAAAGTTTTAATTTTTAAGGATATTGAACTTTTTTCAAAAATGTAAGGGAAAACTTTTGCTCATCTTTATTCTATTCAGTCTTTTACCAATACTTATTTATTTTATTCTTTTAATATGTTTTTAAACCTATTGTTTTAATATTAATTTATTAGTTTAATTTTTTCCAGCACACCTATGACACAACCTTTTTGTATGGTTAAGAAGAAGGTTTGAAACATTCAATCTGATGTTAAATCATTTATATTGAGGAAAAGGTGCGAAATGACCTCAGCTGTCGAGGCACCTTCATAAATACTACTACTACTACTGCAAGAATATTGTTACACAGTCACATTAATAGCTTCATCCCTTTCTTTCAGATCTTCAATCTTATAACAGTAGTTTTATACTATTACTTTCAAATGTTCGCTGTTGTACTAATATTATAAAAGTACCTAATCTAGTTGTACTCATAGAAATTAGCATTAAAAAGCAGGTATTAATGTTCATACTTTTACTTTTTCTTTCGATTTCTTTTTCATTGCTACTATTTGAATGGAAATATTTTATAAAAATTATATTTTAAAAAGTCTTTTACATTAGTTTTTGCCACCACCAAGCACAGCCAATAAGGTTGTTACATCGCAGAGACATTTTATTTTTTAGTTTTCATTGGACAGTAAATATTTATCTTGCTGGAAACTTTGAAATATCTATATTTTTTTCTCCAATATCTCTAAATCTCCACAGTGGCTTTTATGGAAGAATTTGGGACCAACATGGAATCAAAGCCATACTGGAATCAATCTTCTCTATCTGCACTACAGAAGCATGCCTACTCATATTACCTAGTAATAGTATTGTTAGAAGTGCTTCAACAGCTTACGTCATTTTGCAAGTGGGCCCCCACTGGGAATTAAAGCCAAAGCCCATTTGGCTATCCAGGAACCTATCAATACCTTGATTCTTGATACTCTTCTCTGAGGGAAGCTCCCCAAAATATTTTAGAATAGCAACAGAGTAAATTTTTATAGAATTTTTATCATGAAAAGGCTGTCTTCTATGTTCAAAACCTCTGTTAGGATAGGATGGATATCCCGCTCTAATAATAGGAGGTTTTTGGTTTTGTCTCAAATATAATAGAAAGACCTAAAAAATATAACTGCTGGCTTAGGCTGAGAATTTGTCTTTATCTAAATTGTGATGCAGGTGGATGGAATAGTACCATAGATCGGATTTTCAGGTGAAGATTTTATACAAAGACCTTGTGGGGTCAATTTTTGAACTATTCCATAATTTTAGAGCAAAACAGATCTATGATATTCCTATCATACACATGTGGTATCCCTAATGTTTAGGGACATGCAAAAGGTGGGGTTATTTTATAACCAAAAGTGGTGATATTTTTTTACAAAAGTGATGTTATTTTACCCTGAAATCGATGTTATTTTAACGACAAAAGTAATTGATGTTGATTGAGTGCCACGCTTTTAAAGGGCCCACCCGTTGCCCTGACTTTTTGATGCTATTGACTAGGGATAATTCAATAATAAACATGGAGCATTGACTAAATTCACATTATATATATTTTATTCTTCACATATTCAACTTACATAATGATACAAATTACTTTTTAACATCTGTAGTTTCCAATGAAAAAATTGCCATTGTGGCCAAATTGACTTCTTTTAGATTTGTTCTCCTATCTGATAACACAGTGCTATAGCAGGAAAGAAATCTCTCTGAGTCCACATTTGCACAGGGGGTCCAAATTGCTTCCAGGCACTTAAATGCAAACCATGTCTCAGACAATAAGAGCACCTGTATTACCTTAATTATATCCGCTGAAGCCTCGGAATTTTGGTTTTGTAGTAATCGCTGTCATTCTTCAAACCCCAACATCAACTTCTCTGTCTCCATTGACTCAAGGCCATGAACTTTTTTTCATTTTGTATTTAAGTCTGGGTTCACCTCTGTAGTCAGAACTTCTTGGGGAACAAAAACTGAGATTTTTTCAAATATATTTCTGCTTGGGTCTTCTACCATAAGAGTAAGTTTGGTTGATGCCTTTAAAGCCATCTGCATTAGTATTGACTTTACAGCAGCTGCTTTAGATGTTGTCATGCTTTGTAAGTAATTAGTGGTTTTATAAAAAAATACCCTTCTGAATATTCTTGAGACTCATTTTAACTTCCTTAATTCTCCATGTAATGTGTGTGCATTAGGATAGTTTGAACCCACCAATAATTTAAGTCAACCAGCTGTTTCCAATGCTCCAAATATTGTCTGGCATAGAATCTATGGTATCATTATTTAAAGTACAAAAATATCCTATACCAGAATTGTGAATTGCAATTGAAAGTGAATTCAATGTTACAAAAGTCAACAATGCATCGAAAATAATCTGCTAAACAAAAAGCACTTGGAAATTAAGAGTTCTATCTGCTGAAAACAGGAATAAGGAATAATACTATTTTCATTTCTGTCCTGAAGAAATTTTAAGTACAAATGGTTTCTTTTTCTTGTGTGGAGGAATAAAATTTTGGTCATCAGTACTACTCTATTAAGGTCAGCAATCTGATGGATCCAAATATTTCCCACAATATTTAATTTGCAAGCTCAGTTGACATCTGAGTATTGCACATTATAAATCCTCAGGTATTGTATAGGTAAAGTTATGCCATAATACACTTGCATCAGCACTTTCTAGAAAGTGGACACCACCAACGTAAAGCAATGGCTGCTCATTAAAATGTCCTAAACAGTACCACAAATACACATCTGCCTTTTTTGTCCATGGTTTCGTCACAAAAATCATCAAGGCTTGCCTTGAACAGCAACTAACTTCTTCGATTCGGTCCTTGGCCAGGTCATTAACATATTTTTCTCAAAGTGTTCGTGCATGGGGTAGGTCACCAGCCCCTGGGTTTAATTGTAGGTATAAAATAAAAGGAAAATGAATCCTAATGCATAAAACAAAGAAGTTGCAGAATTCATAAAATGTTATCAATACTTAAGGGAACCTCCCCTACAACACACATTTGGATATACATATGTATTTGTGATGTATTTTAACTGGATGCATACATATGTATTTATGAATTGTATTACATTTGCAATACAAATGTATTTATTGAGCATTTATACATATGTATCCATATATGAAAAATACATTATGTATTTTTCATGCATGGATACATTTGTAAAAATCTGATGTGGCCAGCACATGACTTTCTCCATATATATAAGATGTGAATATTTATCTACGACAGTAATTTCGAACTCTATATTCCATTCCATAAACTTGGAATATGAGTGATTAATATATATATATATATATATATATATCTATTATATATAGATGCTTCTCCGGATTCATTCATATATATAGATAGGTATATAGATAGATAGGATACAAATTCACAGCCTAAACCACAAGCGTGATTGATTTCAAATTTTTACTGCGTATTGGCCATAACAATTAACTGCCAGAAAAATTGTGATTTTGATCCTCAGTGTCATGGGTTCGATTCCAGAGGGCCCCAAAGTCCCGATTTTTCCCGTTTAAATGCATTACTTAGATTTTCGGGAATTTTTAAAAAATACTTCCCGGATAGGTAGAGAATCGAAACTCTAGGAGCCTTTATATATGGTCATTATCTATCGAAAACATAAATGAGTTTTACTGAAAATATCCTGGGTTCGATGCTAGGTCGGGGCAAAAATCGGCCGTTTAAAATGCATTGTGGCGATTTTTAAGATATATTTTGGACCACTTCCCGATGGTATGGAAACTTGAAATTCGGCATGGAGTTGGAGATTACAATAATATTTCATTATCAAATTTTTTATATTCGCTGATGGTCCTTGGTTCGATCCCAGAGAGTAATTTGCATTCCTCAATGCATTTCTTATGGAGATATCAGAAAACGGATTTAGGTACTTCCCGGCATGATATCGACTTCAAACTTTGTATGATATAAGATAAAGTCCTTATAAGTCATATTGTGCATTCACAGCTACCAATATTTTCTGGGTTCGACACCAGGCGTCTCCACAATCAGTAATTTATCCGAGTTTTAAGAATTAATTTAAACCCCTTCCCAATAATATTAAAACATGAAAATAGGCATAGAGATAGAAATCATAGATTCATTTCAAAAACATGTTTTAGATTTCCTAGATCGTCCTTGGTTCGAATCCAGAAAGCCATTTATTTTATTGAAAAGTAGGACAAAATTTGAGGCAGTCGGAGCCAATATTTCTGCTTGAATTTTCACACATACTTAGAGATGATGATCTTCTGTTGTTCTCTATAGTAAGTTCGCCAGGAAGGCATAGGTTCGATGACAGACGATTAAATTGCAGTGAATTTTAAGAATATTTTCAATCCCTTTTTTTTCTTTTGAGGGCCGTCCCGATATGATGCCGACATGAAATTAGTTTTGTCGATCTGCTTGCAGTATGCAAGCTACATTTTACTCGTATATATATATATACATATCTATTATATATAGACACTTCTCCGGATATACCTAGATATTCATTCATAGGGGATCAAAATTCTAACCATGTTCCACAAGTGCCAATGCCTTGAAATTTTTACGACATATTGGCCATAACGTGCAACCTCCAGGAAAAAGCCTCCGACTTTGAACCTCAGTGTCATGGGTTCGATTCCAGAAGGCCCCAAAGTCGCGATTTTCCCCATAAGATTACATGGCGGGGATTTTCGAAAATTTTTTTGAGGCACTTCCTGGAAAAGGAGAGAGTTGAAACTCGAGGGATCGCTAGATGCCGCGCATATCTAAAGGAAACCATAAAGACATCTACGAATATTATCCTTGGTTCGATGCTAGGTCGGGGCAAAAATCTGCCGTTTAAAATGCACTGTGGCGATTTTTAAGATTTTTTTTGGATCCTTTTCCGATGGCATAGAAACTTGAAATTCGGTATGAGGTTAGACACCATAAAAATATATCTTAATCGAATTTTACATATTCGCTGATGGTCCTTGGTTCGATCCCAGAGGGACATTTGAATTCCTCAATGCATTTCTTACGGAGATAACGGAAACAAATTTTAGGTACTTTCCGGCACGATATCGATTTCAAACTTTGCATATAGAAAGATCAAGTCCATACATATCAAACAGTGCATTCACAGCTATCAATGTGTCCTGGGTTCGACACCAGGTGTCTCTGCAATCAGAAGTTGATCCGATTTTTAGGAATTATTTTGAAACCTTTCTCTATATTATAGAAACTTGAAATTCGGCATATAGATAGAGATCATAAATATCTTTCAAAAACATTTTTTAGATTTCCAAGATCGTCCTTGGTTCGAGTCCCGAGAGCCATTCACATTCGTAAAAATTAGAACGTCTTTTGAGGCAGTTGTAACCAATATTTCAGCTTGAATTTTCACACATAGTTAGAGATGGTGATCTTCTATTTTGTTTCATAGTAGGTTTACCAGTAAGACCCGGGTTTGATGCCAGACGATAAATTTCAGCGAATTTTCAGAAAAAATTAAATTTTTTTTTTCTTTTGAGGACCGTCCCGATATAATGCCGATATGAAATTAGTGTTGTCGATCTGCTTGCAGTATGCAAGCAACATTTTACTCGTATATATATATATATATATATATATATATATATATTATCTTTGACGCCAAAAACATGATAAATAATGTTTTACGGGACATGATCGATGAAAAACGATGAAGGTGGCCTTTCGCCCATAGAGCCCAGAGCGCCCACAAAGTACATAATCAGCAACTTCCGGTTTATCAGTATTTCATGAATAACTCCTACACAATCAGTGATACAAAAATATATTTCAACCAAAAGTTATAGTAAATTACATTTTCTAAAACTTTTGTAAATAAAAGTATATACCTAACTATCATATTTATGGAGATATTTTGAAAACCGGAAATGAGCTTTGAAGATTGAAGCTCGACTTCCGGTAAACAGATTTACTCCAAAAACTAATCAACTTTAAAAATACTAACCAAAGTACTATATATGAAATTTGGTGTTGATACAATGAATTGTTTTTAAGTTAGAGCGCCCACAAAGTACATAACAGCTACTTCCGGTTTATCGGTATTTCACAAATAACTCCTAATCAACCGGTGATACAAATATATGTTAAATACAAAATTTATAGTAAATTTTATTATCTAAAACTTTTATGAGTAATATAATACACGTTTATATCATATTTATGGAGATATTTTGAAAACCGGAAATGAGCTTTAATGAATGAAGCTCGACTTCCGGTCAACCGATTTACCCCAAAAACTAATCAACTCTGACAGCACACACCACAGTACTATATACGAAGTTTGGTATTGATACGACCAATAGTTTTCACGTTAGAGCGCCCACAAACACACACACACATACACACACACACACATACACACAGACATCATTCCGAAAATAGTCAAAACGTGTTCTAGGGACCCCAAAACATGTATTTCCGTTGAAATCTCGAAGTCGAATTTTTTCATGAAAACAATACTTTCTCTATACTTCGTATATGGAGAAAGTAAAAATGGTTCAGAAATACACAAAAAATACATATACGTATATTTCTTGTATTTTCGCATTAAGAAATGTTTGTTTAAGTTTTACCGGAAATTATTACCTAGAACAAATTTGCAAGTTTTCCTAATTTAAATGATCTGTTCACCATGTATTATATATTCTCGGAAGTGGCACACAAATTTAATTTTAAGTGGAAGTGAGCGTACGGAGCGCACATATTGTAACGCGGTAACGCTATCTGTCGGCACAATCTCGGAACTCATGAATTTTGAATTCATCAAGATCAACGAATTTCGTTGACTTCGTCGTCAGCCTCATGCAATCTGGAGTTTGGCTTCCCTTCTCCTGTGTTCGGGGGTTTTCATAAATCGTGATCCAGTGGTTTCCTGTTCCTGATTTATCAAGGTAATGTGTGATTTCTTTTATTCAATGTGATATGAGATGATTTTCTCAGATATGATCGATCACCTGTTGATCGTTTTCATAAGTTTCCTTTAATGTTTTAACGGCTAAATAAAATGTGACTATAGTTAGTTAGACTATATATAAAATCATTGATGTATCATATATATATTGATATTGTTTTTTTAAATTTCTTTGCAATTTGCACTTTAGTGTGAACTTTATTGACCATTGCATATGCTCGCTTTGCATCATCGCGTTCATACGTCCTTACTATTATTGCTTTTGTGCTTTCCTTCAAACGATATTTCCGTTCATTTTATTATATTTGATTATACTAGATGAACCGGTGAACTTCGTACCACCTAAAATTAAAACAATCGCCTTCGTTGTCAAGGGGGATATGGGTTGTTTACAACTTCGAAATTTTGATAAAATTTTCACGCATTTTATCAAAATTCTCGAAATTTCGATTCGTAAACGATATTTCACGACCAAAATAAGAATATTTATTCTATTCCCATTCTTTTGGTGCTTGATTCGACTTTGTGCAATTATTATTTCTAATTTAAATTTTAAAACGAAATAAAGCCTGCTGCGACGAAAATGAACTGTACGTGCATCCAGAGTTTATCTATCGCCATTTGTTGAGTTGACTGTAATCAAATCGGAGTAGCCTTGTTATTAAAACCTTAATTATCAAGCCTTGCTAGTTACCTTCAAAATTGAATTATTTTATTCTCAACAATCTTACATAAATGTTTGTTTTCCTACTAGCTAAATGACCAATGTATTTGTTCTAGGTAAATTTCTAGAAATTTACCTTTGTTCTAATTACCTCTGTTCTCAGAAAAATGTACCTTTTATAAGTATCTTAAACCTTAGTTCAATTAAGTCTTTACGTACTTATTGAAGTAGTGCATTTTATGAATGATAACGTGTGTACATCGAAGTCATTAATGATGATTTATTTTTTTCATGCTCCTGCTTTCTCGAATCTTCAGCTGGTCCCAATGTAAGTACCTAATTTAAACATTTGTGTAGTTATAATCATGGTGGATTGCCAGGTTGCATAGCAGCTCTGCTTCTAATAGTTAAAGTTATGTGTCTGTACGCTCTGCATATAGAGATTTACGACTAAATATCACTCTATTTTTATAGATAGCTTTTATCAGTAATGAGCTCACAAAAGTGAAAAATTATTTTATTACCTTAAGGCTTATTATAGGCCTGACTCATTTGGAGAAGTTTCCATTATATACCTTTAAGTTCATTAGAGGTATTACATTAATTCAAATTGTCATATTGACTGTGTGAAGACTTCATCATAGTTCACATGACCTTACTGCTTTGAATACATTTCCATATACTCAATATAAGCATTTAATTCACTTAGTGATATATTGATCACAAACTCATATCTCATTAAGAGAGCAAATCTTAAAAAGGGCCTAATATTTTTGTGTAGATGTTTTTTTTAACTTGTGCTTCTCCTTTTCAAGGATATTTTGGATGATGCAGACTCTTGATCTGTTTCCTGGATTGAAGTGTGACTTATTTCCAATGCTGGATATTCGCCAGCAGCTGTGTCGGGATAGTGCAGCCATTGTTCTATGAGAGATGTGTCCTGTAATCTGGCCCTGGGATGCCTACCTACAATGCACAGTTGTAGTTTGTTTGTATTATATTTTTTTATTATCTTTGTTTGAATCTTGATCTTTTGGCTTAAACTGAGTGTAACTGGCCCTGGGATGCCTACCTACAATCTACAGTTGTATTTTGTTTGTATTTAATTTTTTATTATCTTGGTATGAATAAATTTTATGTTATCCAAATGTGCTGGTTTCAATTTCTTACATACCCCATGACCCTCATTTTTTCATATTGACTGGTTTTTCATGTATTAATTTTAATATTTTAATATTAATGTTGACTATGGGAAAATAATAAAATTGTTAATATGCCTATTTTAGTAGTGTATGAAAATGGAAAATTTAATTTAATAATTTAATTATGCAACAATTTCCCAGTTAACTGGGAAATTGTTGCACAAATATATTGTCATTTAAAGTTTGTGTATGTAGGCCTGAATATCAATTTGTAAATTTGACGTATACATACAAATGTATTATTCGCGTAAGGCTACTCAATTTTACAATCCGTAATACGCGCGTATACATACATCTGATGGAACTTTTGAGCCACTTTTCCGTCAAATATACGTTCGAAATTCGCGCGTATTCCAACTTATACATATGTATCTCGTGAAGTATTTCCTGCGTATTCTTTATTTAATACAGATGTATTACATATCCTGTGTTGTCTGGGCTATTACGTTCGCAGGCATTCTGGAATAACTAGGTGTTTGAAAAACATAAAATTTTCACTGATTAATGCATACTAGACCATGGTCTAGTATGTACAGCTACTAAAGTAAATAATTTAATACTTACCTTCTACATATTTGTTTAACCATCTTCTATGTTTGGATCGTCCACCTTCTCAAGCGGAATGTTGGCTTTTATGAAGGCCTCTGTTGTGTCTTTTGCAAATTCATAGGAGGCATCTCTCTTCTTGGTCGTTAGGAGCAATTTTGTAATTGATGCCTGCCGAATAGTTCTACTTCCACTTGCAGAATTTTATTTTTTTATAATATCAGTATAAACTCAGTAGTTTATCTACGTTCATTATAAATATATCAGATGAGTTACTACTTTTCTTTTGTTATTAATCGTTCATTCTCTCCAAAATATTTTAATGCAATGAATTAGAGCTGCGTAAAACTTTTATACTATTGGTGAAAACATAACGCAGTGATTTCTTGCTGACGACTCATTCACGATCGTCGATTCCAATAGTGCAGCACTATTATTCTTCCTTATATTGTTGAAAATTAGCTAAGAAAGCTATCCAAATCCTCAAGTTTATCGGGACAATGCGGCATAAACATACGCCTCAGAAGAATTTTCGTGGGAGAAGCATGAGCAGAGGAAAAAATGATGAAAATCGCGTTTGAATTGGTGAAATTCGCGATTAACACGAAATTCGCGGGAAAACCGCAGAATTCGCGTTATCGCATTTGCGACTTTTGCATGTCCCTACTAATTTTAGACCTCTAACATACCGGTATATGACAGGAGATAACCTAATCTCTTGGTGCAAAGATTTAACACTAAATAAGGAACAAATTATCGAATAATTCGAGATTGTTAGTCTACAAAAAGAGTGTAGAGAATGATACTTGATATAAATTAGGAAAATATTAACTGACCAAATTTCTTTTGCTCCATAGCCAGTTAAACTTAAAATGTATTTTTGAAAGAATTCCATAATGAGCATTTTTTTGCTAACAAAACTGATTGAGCCTTATGCATAAATTCTTTTTGCCAGTTGCTCCTTTCTCTTGATTAAAGACACCAACTTTATGCATTTCCAATAAGTATTCAATAGTCCTCTTATAGGCAAAGGAACTGTTAATTAAGGAACTATTAAAAGGCAAAGGAACTGTTAATTAACAGTTCCTTTGCCCATGAACTAAGTAACAGATGCACTTTCTCATCATCATCTTGTCCCACTTAAAAAAAAAAAACTTTTTTCCTCGTTACATCTAATTCACTTTTTATCTATTCTGTCAGTTAAATTTTCATGAAACATAATTTGTTACAATATTTGTCACACAAAACAGTGGAATTGAATAACCAACTAATTACACAATGCAACCAGAAATAAAAAATCCTTGCAATTTATGAAAATAGCGAGTGTCAATTTTTGGAATAATTACAAATTATAAATGAAATATTCATTTAATTAGCCATCCTAAAAGCTTTCATAATGGAAGCATGAATGCGGTTCCCCTTATTAATCTGAAACTTTTCTTAACTGATAGTTATACATTAAACACTGAATAATGCATTCAGGATGAAAGTAAATTTTATAATTATTTAAATGATCTAAATCCTTCTAATATGAAATTAACAAAGATAGTTAACGTGGTGTATAAATGGGTATAAATACATCATGCTATAAAAAATATGATTTTAGGCAATAAATTTTATTTGACCTTAAAAAAAAGAAAAACAGGAACAAGAACAATAAACATGAACAGCATTTGGAACTAAGTAAATATACAATTTTATTTACTGTGGAAACTCATTTTGAATAACATTTATTTTGGAAACACCAGGGCAACATAATAATGGATAAGGTAAGTTTTCCAAGAATATTAACTCGCAAGTACTACTAACTCTACTTATGCGGTGGTAGTTGAAACTAAAGATAACTGTTTGGGTACAGATTCAGAAATTCAGCCCAAAATGTTTCTGCCATTTAGAGAATCACAAACTTTGGAGATCAAAATTAATATATTGCAAGTTTTTATACAGAATTCAAAACTCATCATTTGTGTATGTATTTCTTAACAATTACTGTAAACTATGAGATTTATTTAACAAGAAAAGGAAACTTTCTTCTAAAAACAGCACAAAGCATGAAACTCTGAGCACCACCAATTGCATTAAAACTGCAAGTTCGTGCATTTAGGAGTGGTAAGGTTAGAGTGCTGGCAGGATTCAATGGGATGAGGCTCTCCGCATCTAGAGACGTTAAAAACTCAAACTCCCTGGACGTCCTTCAGGCGTGCCGAAGTCCCTTTTGCCACTTTCTGGAGGGCTTAGCCGATTGGAATGAGCAACATTGCTTTCTTTTCGGATCACTTAATTAATCTGATCATGCTAGAAGTCTCTCAAACGGCTTGCGATCTTTGAACTTGCCCTGTTTCTGCACTTAAATTGTACGATAATTTATCTTCTTTGAAAATTATAAGGATAGCATTTTCTGTTGACGGCAATAGGTACTTTAGAAGATATTGAACAAAAACTAAAAGCCTTACACAGATATGACTTGTTTTTTTGAGCATTGCTCATCCCGCACTGCACTTTTGAAGCTACGAACTTGATCACATATCACTGGTATAGGTCCTAACAACATATAAAAAATCAGCCATATATGAGCTTTTAGGTTGGAAGTATTATTTGACTTGACTATAAAGGATATACATTGATGCTCTTCTTCTTAGAGGAATCCGTCTTCCAATAGGTTTCAACTGGATACCCTCCATCGCATTTGGTCCTGAGCATCTTCTTTCGTTTGCCTATTACTCTGGTCATTTTATATATGTCATGGTGCATTCCCAGTCTTCTTCCCCTTCCTCGTTTTCCTTCTATTTTTCCTTCAATAATTCTCCTAAGAAAGCAATTTTAGCGTAGTATATGCCCGATCCAAGCTATCTTCCTCTTTTTGATTTCCCTCAGCAGTTTTCATTCCTCTTCTATTCTTAATAGTACTTCATCATTTCTAATTCTATCTGTCCACTTCACCTTGAGCATCTTCCTCCACAATCAAATTTCAAAACTTCCCAAGTACTTTTCATATTTCTTTTGGACTGTCCATGTCTCACTGCTGTAAGTCACCACACTTCATACAAAGCAATTAGCAAATCTCTTTCTCAGATCTATTAGAATTCTGAAGTCCCTTCACCTTCTCAAACACTTTTTTACCCATAGCTATCTCTGTCTGCCTACTCTGTCTTACTTCCTGGGTACAGCTACCATTCTCGGTCACTAAACTTCCCAGATATTGAAATTATTTCACATTCTCAAAAAGTTTTCCTTTTACAGATATATTAATGATTCCTCCATCCTACTTACTCTCATCACTTTTGTCTTTCCAACGTGTATGTTCATTTCATATTCTTTACCTACCCTTGCAATATTCTCCATCATATACTGTAGCTACTCTTCTGTTTCCACCAATACTGCTAATCCATCTGCATACTTTACAGTCTTTATTGTTTCTTCTCCTACCACTACACCTCTTGCCTTAATACATGTCCCAATTCCCATCTAACATTCTTAGACCAACCAGCCTTAGGCATCCAATTGAATCTCATGTTCCTTAACCTTTTCTAAACCGGAACTGGTTTCCTCCCATATTTTCTTCCATTTTTATTTCTATTCTTTGTAATAATATTCTTATTATAGCTTTGGTATAATGATAAATTAATTATCGTATATTATTTAAATTCTTTAGCATTACTTTTCTTTGGTAAAGGAACGCAAATTTTCAAGCCAAATTCCTGATTCATATATTCTACTGATTGGACAGGACTTGGATTAGACTTATTTTCCCATCTTCAATTAAAATTCCCTGTTTGCTTATTTTTCTTGGCTCATTTTTGTTATAGCCTTAATCGTTCTGTTCATATAATCTAATTTCCTTGTTTTACCAGTTCTTTCTCTTCACACTGTTTTTGAATTCACAGTTCTCTCTATCTTGATCAGTCAGTCTCCGTAATTCATTGTGAATGTTTTCTGGATTGTCTGCTATCATATACTGAAGAGACATGTTTCCATTTCCTGCATTCATCCATTCTGTGTAACATGCTCTCAGTAATCCATTCTTTTTTATTCCTTTTCTCTGTCTTCTCTCCAACTCCTTCCTCTAAAGCCTTCAGTATAGTATTTCGAATAGCATCCCATTCCTCTGTTATCTCTTTGTTCTACCTTGAATTGCATAGTTTGTTATCCATATTTTGAGCATACTCAAACATACTTTTTGAGTTTCAGCTTTCCAACATCCCAATTTCTCCCTTGTTGTAATTTACAACATACTTCAGCCTTGTTTGTACATCTACCTCAAAAAAGTTGTGGCCTGTGTTATTGTCGGCTCCTGGGAAGGTTTTGGAATTCTTGACACTAATTTTGAAACTTTGGTTTACAACAATAAATACTATTTGATACTTAGCAATATCCCTGGGGCTTTCCAGGTATATGTCCTAGGTGGATGGTTGATAAACCACCTATTCCCTACCCAAAGATCCGAATGTTTGCGAAATTCTATTAATCTTTCTCCTCTTTCATTTCTCTTTCCAAGCTAGGTTATGAATCTTGTAAAAAAAGCAATCAGGATCTCAAAGTTTTGTGATTCTCTAAATGGCAGAAAGAAAATTTTGCTGTGCTATTGCAGACTTGTTTGAGTTAGTTTTTCACTGCTGATGAAAACTCAATGTTCTATTGTTTTCCATAATTATTGTTTCTTCAAAAATCTACATATGCTATAGGGAACTTCACAACTCTCACATTCTGTAACGATTTTCTTTCATTATATTAATTGGATTGATAATATATTTTTTACTCTTTCTTGTGGTAGAAGAATCATATTCGTGGGATTCTTAGTTGAAGTGTTATGATTTTTTTAGCTGACTCATCTAAACAAGAAATTTACCTTTATTTTAAATCATGAGAATAAATATTTGCACAGTATTATCATTACCTGATTACGAATCTTGAGTATGTAGTTATGTTTTTATGGAAGCCCTTTAACCCGTTCAGATCGGCTAGCAATTTTAACTCTTTCGTCAGAAACGGAATCCATTTTTTTTTGTTTTCTGGTAGATTTATATACTTTATAGTGAATATCAACAAAGAAAAAAAATTTGAACAATTAGAGAATATATTAGAAATGGGCCACCGATGGGCGGCCTCCGCTCCTGGGTACCGTCGGCTAGGCCGCCGATTGGGGGCCTCCGATCCGAATGGGTTATAGTTCTTAGGTTCTTATGTAGAGTTTTTTTACTCTATGTGAATGTGTGATGTAGATAGCTATGCAGTAGGTGTCCAGTAGCACTTCATGATTGATTACTTTGTCGTGCACCAGCCAACGGCGAGAATTCGGACCGGGAGTCCCTTTTGTTTTAGCCGAGATCACGTCCGCTTGCGATCGTGTACCTCCGCAGAGTGTAAACTCACAGAAAAATAAAGAAACATTTCTATCACAGTTTGTTTTTTGCATCTTCTTTCCACCGATGATCAAACCCGATCTCGCATGTTGGGGTGGAACGCACCACAACCACCCCCTGTCGACACACTATAATTGCGACAACTTTCAAACAATGATTTCATGTTAGCTATTTTATTAAAATTCAGTGATAATGCTGAGTAGTGCACTGAATGTTATTCTCAGTAATTTTTGTTAGATTTTTGAATGAATGATATGTAATTAAAAATCAGTTGTTCATCAAAATAATCCAAAAATCTAATTTACTTAACCCCATGAGGATTTCGATAATTTTAAAATAATATAATTTACTTTCACCTGGAATGCATTGTTTAATGCTTATTGTATCAGTTAAGGTTTCATATAAATAAGGAGAACCACATTCATGCTCCTGTTATGAAAACTTTGTGGCTGGTTAATGAACTGTATACTGTTTTCTAAGCTTATAATTAGCATTTATTCAAAAATTGGCACTGTTACTGTTTTCATACATTACGCTGTAAGATTTAAGTTTGTATTGCTAGTATGTTTGTGGGAATTTTTGTTTCATTTTTGGTTACATTGTGAAATTATCATTTCAAATGTATAATGTAATATAATTCACCAAATCGAGTTGGTATTCAATTCCATTGTTGTTATTTTGTACGCAATTCATATATTGTGATTACATAATGTTGCCTGAAAATTTAACTGACAGATAAAAGTAGACAAATAGAATAGAACAATAAAAAGTGAAGTAGATGCAATGAGGATTGAAAAATGAAGTTATTTTAAAAACGTTAAGTTAATGATGATGAGAAAATCTATCTCTTACATAGAGTTAATGTGCATAAGAAAGGTTGAGGGGACTATCGATTGCTTACTGGAAAACTATAAAGTTGATGCCATTAATCAATGAGAAAGGAGTAATTGGCAAAAACATTTATATATGAGGATAAATCAGTTTTGTCAGAAAAATAATGATCTCATCACAGAATTATTTTGGGGGTTACATTTAAAGTTTAACTGGCTAAGGACCAAAAGAAATAAGATCAGTGAATGCTCTTATTATTTTCCATTTTTTTTTATAAAATCTTTCTCAACATTATTTTTGACTAAATTCACATTATATATATTTTATTCTTCACATATTTAACTTACATAAAGAGACAAATTACTTTTTAACATCTGTAGTTTCCAATGAAAAAATTGCCATTGTGTCCAGAATGTCTTCTTTTAGATTTGTTCTCCTATCTGATAACACAGTGCTATAGCAGGAATGAAATCTTTCTGAGTCCACATTTGCACAGGGGGTCCAAATTGCTTCCAGGCACTTAAATGCAAACCATGTCTCAGACAATAAGAGCACCTGTATTACCTTAATTATATCCGCTGAACCCTGGGAATATTGGTTTTGTAGTAATCGCTGTCATTCTTCAAACCCCAACATCAACTTCTCTGTCTCCATTGACTCAAGGCCATGAACTTTTTTTAATTTTGTATTTAAGTCTGGGCTCACCTCTGTAGTCAGAACTTCTTGGGGAACTAAAACTGAGATTTTTTCAAATATATTTCTGCTTGGGTCTTCTACCATAAGAGTAAGTTTCGTTGATACCTTTAAAGCCATCTGCATTAGTATTGACTTTACAGCAGCTGCTTTAGATGTTGTCATGCTTTGTAAGTAATTAGTGGTTTTATAAAAAAATACCCTTCTGAATATTCTTGAGACTCATTTTAACTTCCTTAATTCTCCATGTAATGTGTGTGCATTAGGATAGTTTGAACCCACCAATAATTTAAGTCAACCAGCTGTTTCCAATGCTCCAAATATTGTCTGGCATAGAATCTATGGTATCATTATTTAAAGTACAAAAATATGCTATACCAGAATTGTGAAATGAAATTGAAAGTGAATTCAATGTTAAAAAAGTCAACAATGCGTCGGAAATAATCTGCTAAACAAAAAGCACTTAGAAACCAAGAGTTCTATCTGCTGACAACAGGAATAGGGAATAATACGAAACTATTTTCATTTCTGTCCTGAAGAAATTTTAAGTACAAATGTTTTCTTTTTCTTGTGTGGAGGAATAAAATTTTGGTCATCAGTACTACTCTATTAACGTCAGCCATCTGATGGATCCAAATGTTTCCCACAATATTATATTTGCGAGCCCAGCATTGTATGTGGATTATTATTAATATTAATAATAATCAATTTCAAGCCTGCAACACACTTTGTCATATATTTAGCTGAGTTAGTTATAACACTTTTAACATCTGAGTATTGCATATTATAAATCCTCAGGTATTGTATAGCTAAAGTATTACCATAATACACTAGCATCAGCGCTTTCTAGAAAGTGGAAACCACCAACGTAAAGCAATGGCTGCTCATTAAAATCTTTAAATGTCCTAAACAGTACCACAAATACACATCTGCCTTTTTTGTCCATGGTTTCGTCACAAAAATCATCAAGGCTTGCCTTGAACAGCAACTAACTTCTTCGATTCGGTCCTTGGCCAGGTCATTAACATATTTTTCTCGAAGTGTTCGAGCATGGGGTAGGTCACCAGCCCCTGGGTTTAATTGTAGATATAAAATAAAAGGAGAATGAATCCTAATGCATAAAACAAAGAAGTTGCAGAATTCATAAAATGTTATCAATACTCAAGGTAACCTATTACGTTCGCAGGCATTCTGGAATAACTAGGTGTTTGAAAAACATAAAATTTTCACTGATTAATGCATACTAGACCATGGTCTAGTATGTACAGCTACTAAAGTAAATAATTTAATACTTACCTTCTACATATTTGTTTAACCATCTTCTATGTTTGGATCGTCCACCTTCTCAAGCGGAATGTTGGCTTTTATGAAGGCCTCTGTTGTGTCTTTTGCAAATTCATAGGAGGCATCTCTCTTCTTGGTCGTTAGGAGCAATTTTGTAATTGATGCCTGCCGAATAGTTCTACTTCCACTTGCAGAATTTTATTTTTTTTATAATATCAGTTTAAACTCAGTAGTTTATCTACGTTCATTATAAATATATCAGATGAGTTACTACTTTTCTTTCGTTATTAATCGTTCATCCTCTCCAAAATATTTTAATGCAATGAATTAGAGCCGCGTAAAAATTTTCTACTATTGGTGAAAACATAACATAACATGGGGTTAGAAAGCATAAATATATTTCATAATCGAATTTTACATATTCGCTGATGGTCCTTGGTTCGAACTCAGGGGTTCATTTACATTCCTCAATGCGTTTCTTATGGAGATACGGAAACAAATTTTAGGTACTTACCGGCATTATATTGACATCAAAATTTGCATATAATAAGATCAAGTCCTTTAAAGAAAACTGTTTATTCACAGCTACAAATGTGTCCTGGGTTCGACACCAGGCGTCTCTGCAATTAGTAGTTGATCCGACTTTAAGAATTATTTTGAACCCCTTCCCTTTAATATTAAAACTTGAAATTCGGTACATAGATAGAAATAATATATTAATTTCGAAAAAATGTTTTAGATTTCAATGATCGTCCTTGGATCGAATCCAGAGAGCCATTTACAATCATGAAAAGTAGGACGTCGTTTGAGGCAGTTGCAGCCAATATTTCTGCTTGAATTTTCACACATAGTTATAATTGGTGATCTTCTGTTGTGCTGCATAGTAGGTTCACCAAGAAGGCCTAGGTTCGATGCCAGACGATTGAATTGAAACGAATTTTAAGAGTATTTTCAATCTTTTTTTTACTTTTGAGGACCCTCCGGATATAATGCCGATATGAAATAAGTGTTGTCGATCTGCTTGCAGTATGCAAGCTACATTTTACTCGTATCTATTATATATAGATGCTTCTCCGGATTCATTCATATACCATATACAGTAGAACCCCGTTTTTACGAACCTCGATTTTACGAAGTGACACAGTTTTACGAACCATTCCGCCGGTCCCGATCTTTGTACACGTAAAATGACCTCGGTTTTACGTAAAACCTCGATTTCATGTTTTACGAAGTGAGAAGCCGGTCCCTAGGAGTGAATGAACCCCGGTTTTACGAAGTATTTGAAATGGTTTTGTCGCACTGAGCTCAATACAATGGGATGACGATCGCCGTAAACAGGAGCAGCTGAATCCAGATCGACTATGTTGGGAGGACCCTCATCCCATGTATTTTAGATGGGAAAATGTGAAAATTTCGTGGGATTCAAACATTTTGATTACAATTTTCGCGAAAAATGATAGCTTATAAGACGTAGCCGTGCTCTTTCTTTCTTCATCAAGCTTTCTAGTAACATTGCGAATCCGCGACGTGGGATCGTATAGATCAGCAGTTTCCAGGAGTATATGGTTTCTATTTGGACGAGAGATTGAGAGAATAGAGCATGATAAGAATTTGTTTTCGATTTGGGGAGTTTTAGGATCAGGTCTTGGCTGCTAAATTGGAGTGCGACAACTTAAAATGCTCGAGGCTGCTTCAGGGATTTTGGATTTTAGCTGGTTAGTAAAAGATTGAAAAATAATGGTTGGATGGTGGACACCCTGAAACATGTTGGTCTCCAAGCGAGGAAAAGTTGCGCGCGTACAATCAGAATCACTCTCTGCGCGAGGTGGCCTGTGTTGTGATATCCCGTGTGCCTATCAGAAAAATAATGGATAAAACATCGCTGACCAGGAAAAAGAGGAAGTCCCTGAGTTTGGTCACCAAAAGGTCAATTATCAAGAAAGTACGTGATCGCGGGCAGACAAAATATTCTGAAGGAGAAGGCTCAGGTTTTGGCTCTTAAACTGAAGTGCGACACCATTAAAGCCTCAAATGGGTGGCTTGATAGATCAGGAAAAGATACGGAATCACTTCAATGAAAATCTGTGGAGACGAAGGTAGCGTCAACACAAAAGACGTTGAGCAGTGGCATGGAATAAACGATGACATTGTTTCTTAATATTCCCCTCAAGATATATACAACTTGGATGAAACAAGTTGGTTTTTCAAGGCTTACCTGACTCCATCCTCGGGACCTATGGTTAAAAATGTCTCGGAGGTAAAATATCTAAGGATAGGATTACAGTAATGCTGATATGTAACCAAGATGGATATGAAAAGTTGAAACCAGTTGTGATTGCAAAATCAAGAGCTCCGCGTTGCTTCAAGAACGTGAAAAATTTGCCTGTGCTGTATGAAAGTAATAAAAAAGCATGGATGACGACGGACATTTTTCAGAAGAAAATTATCTTCTTGCAGAGGAAGAGCGCATGCGAGAATCGCAATGTACTACTTCTTGTAGATAATACCCCAGTTCATAAATAATGCTCTCAAACTTACTTTTTGTGAGTCCAGATAGCACCAGTAAGATGCAACGGCTGGACATGGGAATAATTAATAACTATAAAGTCCACTACCGAAGATTTCTCGTCCAGCACTATCTTCGGACACTTGGTGAGTTCTATTTATTTTCTATCAATTTGTGTTTAAAAAATACCTACTCGTCGTCGCAAAGGATACATATTTTATATGTATATCCTGTGCGACCTCCATATTTTCTCTGGAATTATTTAATATTAGCAATAAGATAGCCACAATCCCATCGCAGAAATTTGGTCAACCTTTCACTTGAAAGTAGCATTCCTGTGGAAGTTCTTCGTTGCAGCTGTCATGGAAATTAGTTTAATTAAAGAATACTGCATTTGTAGTAATACGTCACTATGTGCAACATGTGCCTTCATGGACATTGCTCCATGCTGTGCAAGGAATTGCCAGAGCATGGGACAGTGTCACTGCAAACATTATTTCCAACAGTTGGAGATCAGCTGCTTTTGGTGACGCATCAACTATAGAGACAGAGGAGTTAGGACCTCCTTAATAAAGAAATGGCACAACTAAATCAAAACATCCCAGATGCATCCTCTCATGCTGAGTCAGACGTCAAGTGTGACTCTCATGTGGTGACGCATAACTGCAGTGAATTTAGTGAAGACGAAGAAGATGAGGATGAAGTGAACTTAGATAGCTGGATGAAGTGAACTTAGATAGCTCTTCTACAAGCTACGAAGGTGACCCAGAAGCACCTTCCCCCCCTACAAGGGATGAATTAAGACACTCCATAAAAGTGCTTCACAATTTTCAGATTTTTACTGATTGTGTGCCTGATTTATTCAATTATTACCTTTCAGCAGGGCCGTAGCTAGCATGGGGCAGGTGAGGTGGTGCCCCAGGGCCCCTGGCGGGAAGGGGCCCCATCTCATCGACCACTTTTTTGGCCCTGAAATAGCCTTACCTCGGCTAAGACTTTAGGGGCCCCTGAAAATGCCTCAAATTGAACAATTGTCTCCCTATATGTGCGGGAAATTCAAACTAGACAACTCTAGGTGTACTTTAAAATTTAAAAAAAGATTTCCGTATGGGGGGCCCCAAATTTACTTGTTGCCCCAGGGCCCCTGAGGCTCTAGCTACGGCCCTGCCTTTCAGGTATTGAGAAAATCACCTCAAATTTCATTGAAACTTCCAAAAAACAAAGAAAATTGATGATTATTTCAAAAAGTAAACAGTTTAGAATATTTTTTTTCTGTTGTATTAAACATTAAACTGGATGTATAATTCATTTTATTGAAATACTACCTTCCTTTCTATCCCATTTAACTTTATGCACTGTGTTACTGGACCTGGATTGGTACTGTATAGATTTTGATTGCTTGAAAGAAAACCTCAAATTTACAAAGCCCAAATTTTACAAAGCTCAAATTTTTGGGTCCCTTCAACTTCGTAAAATTGAGGTTCTACTGTATATAGAGAGGATACAAACTCACAGGCTAAACCACTAGCGTCATTGGCTTGAAATTTTTACGACATATTGGCCATAACGTATAACCTCCAGAAATATTGCGATTTTGAACCTCAGTGACATGGGTTTGATTCCAGAGGGCCCCAAAGTCCCGATTTTTCCCGTTTAAATGCATTGCTTTGATTATCGGGAATAAAAAAAAAATACTTTCCGGATAGGTAGAGAATCAAAATTCAAGGAACCTATGTATATGGTCATGATCTATCGAAAACATAAATGAGTTTTACGGAAAATAACCTGGGTTCGATGCTAGGTCGAGGCAAAAATCGGCCGTTTAAAATACATTGTGGCGATTTTTGAGATTTTTTTTGGACCCTTTCCCGATGGCATGGAAATTGAAACCTTGCACGTGGATAGATATCATAATTATATTTCATAATCAAATTTTACATAATCCCTTATGGTCCTTGGTTCGATCCCAGAGGGCCATTTACATTCCTCAATGCATTTCTTATGGAGATTACGGAAACACATTTTAGGTGCTTCCCGATATTATATCTACTTGAAACTTTGCAAAAGATAAGATCAAGTCATTACTAATCAAACTGTGAATTCACAGCTACCAATGTTTCCTGGTTTCACCACCAGGCGTCTCTACAATCAGTAAATGATCCGATTTTTAAGAATTTTTGGAACCATTTCCCAATTATATAGAAACTTGAAATTCAGCATACAGATAGAAATTATTGATACATTTCAGGAACATGTTCTAGATTCCCACGATCATCCTTGGTTCGAATCCAGACAGCCATTTACATTCGCGAAAAGTAGAACGTCGTTTGAAGCAGTTGTAGCAAATATTTCTGCTTGAATTTTCACACATAGTTAAATATAGTCATCTTCTATTGTGCCGCTAAGTAAGTTCAACAGGAAGACCCGGGTTCGATGCCAGACGCTAAAATTGAAGCGAATTTTAAGAATATTTTCAATCCTTTTTTTTTTCTTTTGAGGACCGTCCCGATATGATGCCGAAATAAATATAATATTGCCGATCTGCTTGCAGTATGCAAGCTGCATTGCACTCGTATATATATCTATTATATATAGATGCTTCTCCGGATTCATTCATATATATACCCAGATACCCAGATACCCAGATAGGATACAAATTCACAGGCTAAACCAAAAGCGTCATTGACTTGAAATTTTTACGACGTATTGGCCATAACGTGTAACCTCCAGGAAAAAGCCGACATTGAACCTCGGTGTCATGGGTTCGATTCCAGAAGGCCCCAAAGTCACGATTTTCTCCATAAGGATACATGGCGGGGATTTTCGAAAATTTTTTTGGTGCACTTCCCGGGAAAGTAGAGAGTTGAAATTGGAGGGATCGCTAGATGCCAATGATATCTAAAGAAAAGCATACAGACATCTACGAATATTATCCTTGGTTCGATGCTAGGTCGGGGCAAAAATAGGCCGTTTAAAATGCATTGCGGCGATTTTGAAGATTTTTTTTGGATCCTTTCCCGATAACATGGAAACATAAAACTCGGCACGTGGATAGATATCGCGAATATATTTCATAATCAAATTTTACATGTTCGCTGATGGTCCTTGGTTCGATCCCAGAGGGTCATTTGCACTTCTCAATGCATTTCTTACGGAGATAACGGAAACAAAATTTAGGTATTTCCCGGCATGCTATCAACTTCAAACTTTGTATGAAATTAGATCAAGTCCTAGCAAGTCATTTTGTGCATTTACAGCTTCCAATACGTCCAGGGTTCGACACCAGGCGTCTCTACAATCAGTCACTGATCCGATTTTTAAGAATTATTTTGAACCCCTTCCCAATAATATTAATCCCGTTTTTTTCTTTTGAGGGCTGTCCCGATACGATGCCGATATAGAATTAGTGTTGGCGATCTGCTTGCAGTATGCAAGCTTCATTTTACTCGTATTTATATATCTATTATATATAGACGCTTCTCCGGTTTCATTCATATATATAGCTATATAGATAGGATACAAATTCACAGGCTAAACCACAAGCGTCATTGACTTGAAATTTTTATGACATATTGGCCATAACGTGAAACCCCCGGGACAAAAGCGACTTTGATCCTCAGTGTCATAGGTTCGATTCCAGAGGGCCCCGAAGTCCCGATTTTTCCCGTTTAAATGCATTGCCGTGATTTTCGGGAATTAAAAAAAAATACTTTCCGGATAAGTAGAGAAATAAAACTCAAGGTGCCTATATTTATGGTCTTGGACTTTCGAAAACATCAACGACTTTCACAAAAAATATCCTGGGTTCGATGCTAGGACGATGCAAAGATCTGCCCTTTAAAATACATGGAAGATGTTTTTCATTATTTTTTTTGATGCACTTCTCTAAATATTAGGAAGTTTTTGCTTAGCCGGAAAGTGTAAGGTAAGAATTGGTTTAAGAAAAAAATTTTCAAAAGACCGTACTATTCCTGGGTTCGATGCCAGAGCACATTAACATTTCTCTCATAAGGAATATAAGGGAAAAGTAAGACTTCGATTGAGGCAGTTGCTGCCAATATTTCTGCTTGAATTTTCGCACATAGTTAAAGAATAATATCTTCTATTATGTTGCATACTAAGTTTTACCAGAAAGACCCGGGTTCGATGCCCGGCGGTAAATATGTCTCCCGTTTAAAATACATATGGTTTGTATTTCATTATTTTTTTGATACACTTATCGAAATGATAGGAAGTTCGTGCTTGGCTGGAAGATGTATGGTTAAAACTAGTTTAAGAAAGCAGTTTTCAGAAGACGGTACTATTCCTGGGTTCAATGCCACAGCACATTAACATTTCTCTCATAAGAAATATAAGGGAAAAGTAGGACTTCGTTTGAGACAGTTGCAGATAATATTTTTGCTTGAATTTTCACAGATAGTTAGAGATGGTGATCTTCTATTGTGCTGCATAGTAAGTAACACCAGGAAGACCCAGGTTCGATGCCAGACGATTAAATTGAATCGAATTTTAAGCATATATTCAATCCTTTTTTTTCTTTTTTATGGATACATGAATGAATCCGGAGAAGCATCTATATATAATAGATATACGAGTAAAATGTAGCTTGCATACTGCAAGCAGATCGGCAATACTAATTTCATATCGGCATCATATCGGGACGGTCTTTAAAAGAAAAAAAAGGATTTAATTTTTTCTTAAAATTCGCTGAAATTTCATCGTCTGGCATCGAACCCGAGTCTTACTGGTAAACCTACTATGAAACACAATAGAAGATCACCATCTCTAACTATGTGTGAAAATTCAAGCAGAAATATTGGCTATAACTGCCTCAAAAAACGTTCTAATTTTCACGAATGTTAATGCCTCTCGGGACTCGAACCAAGGACGATCGTGGAAGTCTAAAATATGTTTCTGATAGATATTTATGATCTCTATCTATATGGCGAATTTCAAGTTTCTATTTTAGTGGGAAAGGTTTCAAAATAATTCCTAAAAATCGGATCAAATTCTGATTTCAGAGACACCTGGTGTCGAACCCAGGACGTATTGCAAGCTGTGAATGCAGAGTTTGATTTGTAAAGACTTACTCTTGTATCATGCAAAGTTTGAAGTTGATAGCATGTCGGAAAGTACCTAAATTTTGTTTCCGTTGTCTCCGTAAGAAATGCATTGAGAAGTGCAAATGGCCCTCTGGGATCGAACCAAGGACCATCAGCGAACATGTAAAATTTGATTATGAAGTATATTCATGATATCTATCCACGTGCCGAGTTTCGAATATCCATGTTATCGGGAAAGGATCCAAAAAAAATCTTCAAAATCGCCGTAATGCATTTTAAACGGCCGATTTTTGCCCCGACCTAGCATCGAACCATGGACTATATTCTAAGATGTTTTTCTGATTTTCGTTGGATACGCACGGCTTCTAGCGATCCCTCGAGTTTCAACTCTTTCTCTCCCCGGGAAGTACCTCAAAAAAATTTTCGAAAATCTCCGCCATGTATTCTTATGGAGAAAATTGCGACTTTTGGGCCCTCTGGAACCGAACCCATGACCCTGAGGATCAAAATCGAAATTTTTCTGGCGGTTACACGTTATGGCCAATACGTCGTAAAAATTTCAAGTCAATCACGCTTGTGGTTTAGGCTGTGAATTAGTATCCTATCTATCTATCTATCTATCTAGGTATATCCATGAATGAATCCGGAGAAGCATCTATATATATCTACGAGTAAAATGTAGCTTGCATACTGCAAGCAGATCGACAACACTAATTTTATATCGGCATCATATCGGGTCGGTCCTTAATAGAAAAAAAAGGATTGAAATATTTCTTCAAATTCGCTGAAATTTCATCGTCTGGCAATGAACCCGGGTCTCTCTGGTGAACTTACTATGCAGCACAATAGAAGATCACCGATTCTAACTATGTGTGAAAATTCAAGCAGAAATATTTGACCACAACTGCCTCAAAAGACGTTTTAATTTTCACGAATGTAAATGGCTCTCTGGATTCGAACCAAGGACGATCTTGGAAATCTAAAACATGTTTCTAAAAGTTATTTATGATCTCTATCTATATGCCAAATTTCAAGTTTCTATATTGTTGGGAAAGGTTTGAAAATAATTCCTAAAAATCGGATCAATTTCTGAATGCAGAGACACCTGGTGTCGAAGCCAGGAAATACTGTAAGCTGTGAATGCAAAGTTTGATTTGTAAGGACTGGCTTTTCTATCATGCAAAGTTTGATGTCGATAGCATGCCGGGAAGTACCTTAATTTTGTTTCCGTTATCTCCGTAAGAAATGCATTGAGAAGTGCAAATGGCCCTCTGGGATCGAACCAAGGACCATCAGCGAACATCTAAAATTTGATTATGATATATATTCATGATATCTATCGACGTGCCGAGTTTCAAGTATCCATGTTATCAGGAAAGGATCCAAAAAAAATCTTAAAAATCGCCGCAATGCATTTTAAACGGCCGATTTCTGCACCGACCTAGCATCGAACCATGGACAAAATTCGAAGATGTCTTTTTGATTTTCGTTGGATATGCACGGCTTCTAGCGGTCCCTCGAATTTCAATTCTCTCCTTTTCCGGAAAAGGCCTCAAAAAAATTTTGGAAAATCCCCGCCATGTATTCTTATGGGGAAAATCGCGACTTTGGGGCCTTCTGGAATCGAACCCATGGCACCGAGGTTCAAAATCACATTTTTTCTGGCGGTTACACGTTATGGCCAATACGTCGTAAAAATTTCAAGTCAATCACGCTTGTGGTTTAGGCTGTGAATTAGTATCCTATCTATCTATCTAGGTATATACATGAATGAATCCGGAGAAGCATCTATATATAATAGATTATATATAGATGCTTCTCCGGATTCATTCATGGATATATATACCTATATAGATAGATAGGATACAAACTCACAGGCTAAACCACTAGCGTCATTGGCTTGAAATTTTTACGACATATTGGCCATAACGTTTAACCTCCAGAAAAATTGCGATTTTGATCCTCATCGTCATGGGTTCGATTCCAGAGGGCTCCAAAATCCCGATTTTTCCCGTTTAAATGCATTGCTTTGATTTTCAGGAATTAAAAAAAAATACTTTCTGGATAGGTAGAGAATCAAAACTCAATGAGCCTATATATATGGTCATGATCTATCGAAAACGTAAATGAGTTCTACGGAAAATATCCCGGGTTCGATGCTAGGTCGAGGCAAAAATCGGCCGTTTAAAATGCATGGCGGCAATTTTGAAAATTTTTTTATATCCTTTCCCGATAACATAGATACGTGAAACTCGGCACGTGGATAGATATCATATATATATTTCATAATCGAATTTTACATGTTCGCTGGTGGTTCTTGGTTCGATCCCAGGGGGGCATTTCCACTTCTCCATGCATTTCTTACGGAGATAACGGAAACAGAATTTAGGTTCTTCCCGGAATGCTATCAACTTCAAATTTTGAATATGGAAAGATCAAGTCCATACAAATCAAACATTGCATTCACAGCTATCAATGTGTCCTCGGTTCGACACCAGGCGTCTCTGCAATCAGAAGTTGATCCGATTTTTTCTCTTTAGAGGACCGTCCTGATATGATGCCGATATGAAATTAGTGTTGCCGATCTGCTTGCAGTGTGCAAGCTACATTGCATTCGTTATATCTATTATATATAGATGCTTCTCCGGATTCATTCATATATATACCCAGATAGGATACAAATTCACAGGCTAAACCAAGAGCGACATTGACTTGAAATTTTTACGACATATTGGCCATAACGTGTAACCTCCAGGAAAAAGCCGACATTGAACCTCGGTGCCATGGGTTCGATTCCAGAAGGCCCCAAAGTCGCGATTTTCCCCATAAGATTACATGGCGGGGATTTTCGAAAATTTTTTTGATGCACTTCCCGGAAAGGTAGAGAGTTGAAATTCGAGGGATCGCTAGATGCCGTGCATATCTAAAGTAAACCATAAATACATCTACGAATATTATCCTTGGTTCGATGCTAGGTCGGGGCAAAAATCGGCCGTTTAAAATGCATTGCGGCGATTTTGAAGATTTTATTTGGACCATTTGCCGATGGGATGGAAACTTGAAATTCGGCATGAGGTTAGATATCATGAATATATTTCATAATCAAATTTTACATGTTCGTTGATGGTCCTTGGTTCGATCCCAGAGGGCCATTTACATTTCTCAATGTATTTCTTACGGAGATAACGGAAACAAATTTTAGGTACTTCCCGGCATGCTATCAACTTCAAACTTTGCATGATACAATAGCAAGTCTTTACAAATCAAACTGTGCATTTACAGCTCACGATAAGTCCTGGGTTCGACACCAGGTGTCTCTGGAATCAGAACTTGATCCGATATTTAGGAATTATTTTGAAACCTTTCCCAATAATATAGAAAGTTGAAATGTGGCATATTGATATAGATCATTAATAACTTTCAGAAACATATTTTAGATTTCCAAGATCGTCCTTGGTTCGAATCCAGAGAGGCATTTACATTCGTGAAAAGTAGAACGTCGTTTGAGGCAGTTGCACCCAATATTTCTGCTTGAATTTTCACACATAGTTAGAGATGGTGATCTTCTATTGTGCCGCATAGTAAGTTCACAGTAAATACCCGGGTTCGATGCCAGACGATGAAATGTCAGCGAATTTTAAGAAAAATTTCAATCCTTTTATTTTTCTTTTGAGGACCGTCCCGATATGATGCCGATATGAAATTAATATTGCCGATCTGCTTGCAGTATGCAAGCTACATTTTACTCGTATATATAAATGCTTCTCCGGATTCATTCATATATACCCAGATACCCAGATAGGATACAAATTCACAGGCTAAACCACTCGCGTCATTGACTTGAAATTTTTACGACATATTGGCCATAACGTGTAACCTCCAGGAAAAAGCCGACTTTGAACCTTGGTGTCATGGGTTCGATTCCAGAGGGCCCCGAAGTCCCGATTTTTCCCGTTTAAATGCATTGCTCTTATTTTTGGTAATTTTAAAAAAATATTCCCGGATAGGTAGAGAATCGAAACTCAAGGAGCCTTTACATATGGTCATGATATATACCGAAAACATAAATGAGTTTTACGGAAAATATCCTGGGTTCGATGCTAGGTCAAGGCAAATATCGGCCGTTTAAAATGTATTGTGGCGATTTTTAAGATTTTTTTGGACCCTTTCCCGATGGCATGGAAACTTGAAATTCGGCATGGAGTTGGAGATCAATAATATATTTCAGGATCAAATTTTACATATTCGCTGATGGTCCTAGGTTCGATCCCAGAGGGCCTTTTAAATTCTTCAATGCATTTCTTACCGAGATAACGGAATCAAATTATAGGTACTTCCCGTTACGATAAAGACTTTAAACTTTGCACTAAGTAAGATTAAGGGTATACAAATCAAGCTGTGCATTCACAGCTGTCAATGTGTCCTGGGTTCGACACCAGGCGTCAGTACAATCAGTAACTGATCCGATTTTATATAATTACTAGCTGAAGCGCCCGTTGATTCTCAACGGGGAATATGGAAGTAGATTAAATTCAAGTTGCCGGTCTTGCAATGCGTAAATTCCCTTTAGAATACAGTCTATAATCCCATCCTATTCTTACTATACAGGAAAATTCATGAGCTCGGCTCAACAATCGCATTGATCGTCAGGATTGGCTGTTTACAACCGCAAAACTTTGGAAAATTCACCCTTATTTTGTCGAAATTCTCGAAATTTCGATTCGGATACAATATTCCACGATCAAAATTAGAATATTCGTTTAATTTCCGTTCTTTTGCTTCTTCTCTTGACTCTGCACGACTATGTTTCTATTTTAATTCTCCAAAAGAAATATAGCAAACCAATATATATAGGAAACCCATCTGAGCGATCTTGGTTCAAACCCAGCAAAATTATTATCGAATAAAATTGAGACAGTACGTCATTCCAGGTCCCAGAAATCACGTACCCAAAGTTTTGACGCGAATTTGGCAAACGGTTTGTACTAAAATCGAGGACACACAACATACAAACAAACGTACAAACCCACAGAATGTTTGCTTTATATCATACGAGACATCTAACTTCCCTCATCCATAAGCTGGTAATATCCTGACTATAATGACGAACCTGTAATTGCTGGTTACCTTCTTACAGAAAATTTCTCGTTATCCATGTAATATATCGTCCTCTTCTATCATCAGCATTATAAAGTCCTCGAGTATTTTTACGGGATAAAACATGAGCTCGGATTCAACAATGGGATCGGTCGTCAGGAGGATGAGTTGTTTATAGCCCCGAATTTTCACAAAAGTTTTGTTTATTTTACCGATATTCTCGCAAATTCTAATCAAAGTAAGATTCCACGACCAAAATAAGAATTATCATTCGATTTTCTTTCTTTCGGTGTTTGTCTCGACTCTGTACGACTATTCCTTCTAATTTAATTCTTCAAAAGAAATAAAGCCTGCAACCGATAAAAGTGAAGCTTACGTGTATTTCTTATGAAAATCTATCTGAGCAATCTTGGTTCGAACCCAGCAAAATTCTTGAATAAAAATGCAACAGTACTTCCTTCCTGATATCAGAGGACACGTGTTCAAACTTTGAGTCAAATCGGGCAAACGGTGTGGACTCCAATCCATGACAAACAAACAAACCCACAAACAAACCCACAGATTTTCTGCTTTATATATATAGATTTTGAACCCTTTCCCAACAATATAGAAACTTGAAATTTGGCATGTAGATAGAAATGATAGATACATTTCAAAATCACGTTTAAGATTTCCAAGATCGTCCTTGGTTCGAATCCAGAGAGCCATTTACATTCGTGAAAATTAGAACGTCTTTTGAGGCAGTTGTAGCCATATTATATGAAAATTATTTTCTTAAACCAATTCTTACCTTACACTTTCCTGCTAAGCACGAACTTCCTAATATTTCGAAAAGTGCATCAAAAAAAATATGAAAAGCGGCTCCCATGTATTTCAAAGGGCAGATCTTTGCATCGTCCTAGCATCGAACCCAGGATATTTTTTGTGAAAGTCATTGATGTTTTCGAAAGTCCAAGACCATAAGTATAGGCACCTTGGGTTTTATTTATCTACCTATCCGGAAAGTATTTTTTTTTAATTCCCGAAAATCACGGCAATGCATTTAAACGGGAAAAATCGGGACTTCGGGGCCCCCTGGAATCGAACCTATGACACTGAGGATCAAAGTCGCTTTTTTCCTGGGGGTTTCACGTTATGGCCAATATGTCATAACAATTTCAAGCCCATGACGATTGTGGTTTAGCCTGTGAATTTGTATCCTCGCTATATATATATATATGGATACATGAATGAATCCGGAGAAGCATCTATATATAATAGATGAATGAATCCGGAGAAGCATCTATATATAATAGATGAATGAATCCGGAGAAGCATCTATATATAATAGATATATATAGAGAGGATACAAACACACAGGCTAAACCACTCGCGTCATTGGCTTGAAATTTTTACTACGTATTGGCCATAAGGTGCAACCTCCAGAAAAATTGCGATTTTGAACATCAGTGTCATTGGTTCGATTCCAGAGGGCCCCAAAGTCCCGATTTTTCCCGTTGAAATGCATTGCCTCGATATTTGGGAATTTTTAAAAAATACTTCCCGGATAGGTAGAGAATCATAACTCAAGGAGCCTATATATATGGTCATGATCTATCGCATGTCAAAATCGCAAATCGCAAGTAGATCGACAAAGCTAATTTCATGTCGGCATCATATCGGGACGGCCCTCAAAAGAAAAAAAAAGGGATTGAAAATATTCTTAAAATTCGCTGCAAATTAATCGTCTGGCATCGGACCAAGGCCTTCCTGGTGAACCTACTATGCAGCACAATAGAAGATCTCCATCTCTAACTATGTGTGAAAATTCAAGCAGAAATATTTGCTCCAACTCCTCCAAACGACGTCCTTCTTTTCAATAATGTAAATGGCTCTCTGGATTCGAACCAAGGACGATCTAGGAAATCTAAAACAGGTTTTTAAAATGTCTCTATGTTCTCTATCTATATGCGTAATTACATGTTTTAATATTATTGGGAAGGGGTTTAAATTAATTCTTAAATATCGAATATTTTACTGATTGTAGAGACGCCTGGTGTCGGCCGTTTAAAATGCACTGTGGCGATTTTTAAGTTTTTTTTTGGACCCTTTCTCCATGGCAAGGATACTTGAAATTTGGCATGAGGTTGGAGATCATACATATATTTCATAATCGAATTTTACATATTCGCTGATGGTCCTTGATTCGATCCCAGAGGGACATTTGCACTTCCCAATGCATTTCTTACGGAGAAAACGGAAACAAAATTTAGGTACTTCCCAGCATGCTATCAACTTCAAACTCTGCTTGATACAAGACCAGGTATTAAGAAATCAAACTGTGCATTCACAGCTTACTTTATGTCCTGGGTTCGACACCAGGTGTCTCTGCAATCAGAATTTGATCCGATTTTTAGGAATTTTTTGGAAACCTTTCCCAATTATATAGAAACTTGAAATGCGGCGTATAGATAGAGATCATAAATAACTTTCGGAAACATCTTTTATATTTCCAAGATCGTCCCTGGTTCGAGTCCCGAGAGCCATTTACATTCGTGAAAATTAGAACGTCTTTTGAGGCAGTTGTAGCCAATATTTCTGCTTGAATTTTCACACATAGTTAGAGATGGTGATGTTCTCTTGTGTTTCATAGTAGGTTCATATATATACGAGTAAAATGTTGCTTGCATACTGCAAGCACATCGATAACAAAAGATTTTTGTCGGCATCACATAGAGTGAGTCCTCAAAAGAAAAAAAAATGGTTGGAAAATATTCTTAATTTCCGCTGCAATTTATCCGTGTGGCATCGAACCCAGGTCTTCCCGGTCATACTTACTATGCAGCACCATAGAAGATCACCATCTGTAACTATGTGTGAAAATTCAAGTAGAAATATTAACTGCAACTGCCTCAAACGACGTCCTACGTTTGGCTTATATTCCTTATGTTAGAAATGCTAATGTGCTCTGGCATCGAACCCAGGAATAGTACGGTGTTATCTGATTTTTTTTCTAAAACCAATTCTTTTCATACATCATCCAGCCGAGTACGAACTTCCTATCATTTCGATAAGTGCATCAAATAAATAATGAAATACTAAACCAATGTATTTTAAATGGGAGACATATTTTCCGCCCGGCGTCGAACCCGGATCTTTCTGGTAATACTTCCTATGCAACATAATAGAAGATCACTATCACTAACTATGTGTGAAAATTCGAGCAGAAATATTGGCTGCAACTGCCTCAAACGACGTCCTACTTTTCCCTTATATTCCTTATGAGAGAAATGTTAATGTGCTCTGGCATCGAACCCAGGAATAGTACGGGCTTAAGAAATTTTTTTCTGAAACCAATTCTTAATATATATCTTCTAGCTGAGCGAAAAGTTCTTTACATTCCGGTAAGTGCATCAAAAAAATTAATGAAAAACTATCCCCATGCATTTTAAATGCGGGATTTTTGCATCGTCCTAGCGTCGAACCCAGGAGGTTCTCATTAGTAATCATTAATGTTTATAATAGTTCTTGACCATATCTCTAAGCTCCTTGAATTTCGATTCTCTACCTGTCCGGGAAGTATTATTTAAAAAATTTTGAAAATCGCCACCATGTATCCTTATGGAGAAAATCGGGACTTTGGGGCCTTCTGGAATCGAACCCATGACACCGAGGTTCAATGTCGGCTTTTTCCTGGAGGTTACACGTTATGGCCAATACGTCGTAAAAATTTCAAGTCTTTGGCACTTGTGGAACATGGCAAAACTTTTGATCCCCTATATATATATATATATATATATATATCTATTATATATAGATGCTTCTCCGGATTCATTCATGTATCCATATATATATATATACGAGTAAAATGTAGCTTGCATACTGCAAGCAGATCGACAACACTAATTTCATATCGGCATCATATCGGGACGGTCCTCAAAAGAAAAAAAAAAGGATTGAAATTTTTCTTAAAATTCGCTGAAATTCCATCGTCTGGCATCGAAGCCGGGTCTTTACTGTGAACTTACTTTGCAGCACAATAGAAGATCACCATCTCTAACTAAGTGTGAAAATTCAAGCAGAAATAATGGCTACAACTGCCTCAAAAGACGCTCTAATGTTCACGAATGTAAATGTCTCTCGGGATTCGAACCAAGGACGATTTTTGAAATTTAAAAAACGTTTCAGAAAGTTCTTAATCATCTCAATCTATATGCCAAATTTCAAGTTTCTATATTATTGGGAAAGGTTTCAAAATAATTCCTGAAAATCGGATCAACTTCTGATTGCAGAGACACCTGGTGTCGAACCCAGGACACTTTGATAGCTTTGAATGCATATTTTGATTTGTTAAAGTTTGTTCTTCTATCATGCAAAGTTTGAAGTTGATAGCATGCCGGGAAGTACCTAAATCTTGTTTCCGTTATCCCCGTAAGAAATGCATTGAGGAATTGAAATGGCCCTCTGGGATCGAACCAAGGACCATTAGCGAATATGTAAAATTTGATCCTGAAATTTATTATTGATCTCCAACTCCATGCCAAATTTCAAGTTTCCATGCCATCGGGAAAGGGACCAAAAAAAATCTTAAAAATCGCCACAATGCAATTTAAACGGCCGATTTTTGCCCCGACCTAGCATCGAACCCAGGATATTTTCCGTAAAACACATTTATGTTTTCGATAGATCATGACCATAAATATAGGCTCCATGAGTTTTGATTCGCTACTTATCCGGAAAGTATTTTTTTTTAATTCCCGAAAATCAAAGCAATGCATTTAAACGGGAAAAATCGGGACTTTGGGGCCCTCTGGAATCGAACCCATGACACTGAGGTTCAAAATCGCAATTTTTCTGGAGGTTATCCGTTATGGCCAATATGTCGTAAAAATTTCAAGCCATTGACGCTAGTGGTTTAGCCTGTGACTTTGTATCCTCTCTATATATATATATATATATATGAATATATGATATATGAATGAATCCGGAGAAGCATCTATATATAATAGATATATATGGATACATGAATGAATCCGGAGAAGCATCTATATATAATAGATATATATATATTCATATATATATATATCCGAGTAAAATGTAGCTTGCATACTGCAAGCAGATCGACAACACTAATTTCATATCGGCATCATATCGGGACGGTCCTCAAAAGAAAAAAAAAAGGATTGAAATTTTTCTTAAAATTCGCTGAAATTCCATCGTCTGGCATCGAACCCGGGTCTTTACTGTGAACTTACTATGCAGCACAATAGAACATAACCATCTCTAACTAAGTGTGGAAATTTAAGCAGAAATATGGGCTAGAATTGCCTCAAAGGACGTTCTAATTTTCACGAATTTAAATGGCTCTTTGGATTCGAACCAAGGACGATCTTGGAAATCTAAAAATTGTTTCTGAAAGTTATTTACGATTTCTATCTATATGCCGAATTTGAAGTTTCTATATTATTGGCAAAGGTTTCAAAATAATTCCTAAAAATCGGATCAACTTCTGAGTGCAGAGACACCTGGTGTCGAACCCAGGACACAGTGATAGCTGTGAATGCACTATTTGATTTGTATGAACTTGATCTTTCTATATGCAAAGTTTTAAGTCGATATCGTGCCGTGAAGTACCTAAAATTTGTTTCCGTTATCTCCGTAAGAAATGCATTGAGGAATTTAAATGTCCCTCTGGGATCGAACCAAGGACCCTCAGCGAATATATAAAATTTGATTATGATATATTTTTATGGTATCTAACGTCATACTGAATTTCAAGTTTCTATGCCATCGGAAAAGGATCCAAAACAAATCCTCAAAATCGCCGCAATGCATTTTAAACGGCCGATTTTTGCCCCGACCTAGCATCGAACCAAGGTTAATATTCGGAGATGTCTTTATGGTTATCTTTAGATATCTTTGGCATCTAGCGATCCTTCGAATTTCAACTCTCTACTTTCCCGGGAAGTGCACCAAAAAATTTTCGAAAATCCCCGCCATGTATCCTTATGGAGAAAATCGCGACTTTGGGGCCTTCTGGAATCGAACCCATGACACCGAGGTTCAATGTCGGCTTTTTCCTGGAGGTTACACGTTATGGCCAATACGTCGTAAAAATTTCAAGTCGTTGGCACTTGTGGAACATGCTTAAACTTTTGATCCCCTATATATATCTATTATATATAGATGCTTCTCCGGATTCACTCATGATATACCCAGATACCCAGATAGGATACTAATTCACAGGCTAAACTACTGGCGTCATTGACTCGAAATTTTTACCACATATTGGCCATAACGTAAAACCCCCAGGAAAAAAGGTAGCCCATCTTTCTGCTTGAATTTTCACACAAAGTTAGGGATGGTGATGTTCTATTGTGCTGCATAGTAAGTTCACAGTAAAGACCCGGGTTCGATGCCAGACGATGGAATTTCAGTGAATTTTAAGAAAAATTTCAATCCATTTTTATCTTTTGATGGCCGTCCCGATATGATGCCGACATGAAAATAGTGTTGTCGATCTGCTTGCAGTATGCAAGCGACATTTTACTCGTATATATATAGGTATATCCGGAGAAGCGTCTATATATAATAGATATATACGAGTAAAATGTAGCTTGCATACTGCAAGCAGATCGACAACACTAATTTCATAACGGCATTAAGTCGGGACGGTCCCAGAAAGGAAAAAAAGGATTAAAAATATTCTTAAAATTCGCTTCAATATAATTTTTTGGCATCGAACCCGGGTCTTTTTGGTGAAATTTCTATGCAGTACATCAGAAGATCATCTTCTCTAAATAGGTGTGAAAATTCAAGCAGAAATATTGGCTGCAACTGCCTCAAACGAAGACCTACTTTTCACGAATGTTAATAGCTCTCTGGATTCGAACCAAGGCCGATCTAGGAAATATAAAATGTGTTTTCGAAATGTATCTATAAGTTCTATATATATGCCGAATTTCAAGTTTTAATATTATTGGGAAGGGTTTCAAAAAATTCTTAAAAATCGGATCAGGGACTGATTGTAGAGACGCCTGGTGTCGAACCCTGGACGTATTGGAAGCTGTAAATGTACAAAATTACTTGCTAGGACTTGATCTAATTTCAAACAAAGTTTGCAATAGATATCATACCGGGAAGTACCTAAAATGTGTTTCTGTTATCCCCATAAGAAATGCATTGTGGAGTGCAAATGGCCCTCTGGGATCGAACCAAGGACCCTCAGCGAATACGTAAAATTTTATTATAAAATATATTTATGATTTCTAACCCCATGCCAAATTTCAAGTTTCCATGCATTCGAAAAGGGGTCCAAAAAAAATCTTAAAAATCGCCACAACGCATTTTAAACGGCCGATTTTTGCCCCGATCTAGCATCGAACCCAGGATATTTTTCGCTAAACCAATCTATGTTTTCGATAGATCATGTTCATATATATAGGCTCCTTGAGTTTTAATTCTCTACCTATACGAGAAGTATTTTTTTTTAATTCCCGAAAATCAAAGCAATGCATTTAAACGGAAAAATTCGGGACTTTGGGGCCCTCTGGAATCGAACCCATGACACTGAGGATCAAAATCGCAATTTTTCTGGTGGTTACACGTTATGGCTAATACGCCGTAAAAATTTCAGCTCAATTACTCTTGTGGTTTAGGCTGTGAGTTTGTATCCTCTCTCTCTATCTATTATATACGAGTAAAATGTAGCTTGCATACTGCAAGCAGTTTGACAACACTAATTTCATAACGGCATTATATCGGGGCGGTCCCGGAAAGTAAGAAAAGGATTGAAAATGTACTTAAATTTCACTTCAATTTAATCATCTGGCATCGAACCCGGGTCTTTTTGGTAAAATTACTAAGCAGCACATCAGAAGATCATCTTCTCTAAATACGTGTGAAAATTCAAGCAGATTTATTGGCTGCAACTGCCTCAAACGAAGACCTACTTTTCACGAATATTAATAGCTCTCTGGATTCGAACCAAGGACGATCTAGGAAATATAAAATATATTTTCGAAATGTATCTATATGTTCTATATATATGCCGAATTTCAAGTTTTAGTATTATTGGGAACGGGTTCAAAATAATTCTTAAAAATTGGATCAGTGACTGATTGTAGAGAGGCCTGGTGTCGAACCCTGGACGTATTGGAAGCTGTAAATGCACAAAATGACTTGCTAGGACCTGATCTAATTTCATAGAAAGTTTGAAGTCGATATCATCCCGGGAAGTACCTAAAATGTGTTCCCGTTATCCCCATAAGAAATGCATTGTGTAGTGCAAATGGCCCTCTGGGATCGAACCAAGGACCATTAGCGAATACAAAAAAAATGATTATGAAATATTTTTATGATTTCTAACCCCATGCCAAATTTCAAGTTTCCATGCATTCGGAAAGAGGTCCAAAAAATTCTTTAAAATCGCCGCAATGCATTTTAAACGGCCGATTTTTGCCCCGACCTAGCATCGAACCCAGGATATTTTCCGTAAAACTCATTTATGTTTTCGATAGATTATGTTTATATATATAGGCTCCTTGAGTTTTGATTCTCTACCTACCCGGAAAGTATTTTTTAAAAATTCCCGAAAATCAAAGCAATGCTTTTAAACGGGGAAAATCGGGACTTAAGGGCCCTCTGGAATCGAACCCATGACACTGAGGATCAAAGTCGCTTTTTTCCTGGGGGTTTCACGTTATGGCCAATATGTCATAAAAATTTCAGATCAATGACGCTTGTAGTTTAGGCTGTGAATTAGTATCCTATCTATCTATCTATCTATCTATATAGGTATATATATGAATGAATCCGGAGAAGCATCTATATATAATAGATATATAGAGAGAGAGGATATATATATATATATATATATATATATATATATATATATATATATATATATATATGGATACATGAATGAATCCGGAGAAGCATCTATATATAATAGATATATATATATACTATACGAGTAAAATGTAGCTTGCATACTGCAAGCAGATCGACAACACTAATTTCATATCGGCATCATATCGGGACGGACATCAAAAGAAAAAAAAAATTCAAAATATTCGTAGAATTCGCTGCAATTTAATCACCTGGCAGCGAACCCCGGTCTTCCTGGTGTACTTACTATGCAGCAAAATAGAAAATTACCATATCAAACTATGTGTGAAAATTCAAGCAAAACTATTAGGTGCAACTACCTCAAACGACGTCCTACTATTCACATACACTCCTTATTTGAGAAATTATAATGTGCTCTGGCATCGAACCCAGGAACAGCATGGTCTTATCTATTTTTTTTCTTAAACAAAGTGTTAATATACATCTTCCATCTAAGCAAGAGCTCCCTTACATATCGATAAATGCATAAAAAAATTATGAAAAGATACCCCATAGTATTATATATGGGTGATATTTTTACCGCCCGGCATCGAACCCGGGTCTTTCAGGCAATACTTTCTATGCAGGACAAAAGAAAAACACCATCTCTAACCGCGTATGCAAATTCAAGCAGAAATATTGGTTACAACTGCCTCAATTGACGTCCTACTTTTCCTTTATATTCCTTATGAGAGAAACGTTATTGTGCTCTGGCTTCGAACCCAGGAACAGTACGGTCTTATGAAAATTTTTTTCTAAAACTTATTCGTACCATACATCTTCCAGCCAAGCACGAACATCCTATCATTTCGATAAGTGCATCTAAAAAAATAATGAAAAACGGCTCCCATGTATTTTAAAGGGCAGATCTTTGCATCGTCCTAGCATCGAACCCAGGATAACTTTTGTAAAAATCATTGATGTTTTCGAAAGTCCAAGACCATAAATATAGGCACCTTGAGTTTTACTTCTCTACCTATCCGGAAAGTATTTTTTTTTAATTCCCGAAAATCACGGCAATGCATTCAAACGGGAAAAATCGGGACTTTGGGGCCCTCTGGAATCGAACCTATGACACTGAGGATCAAAGTCTCTTTTTTCCTGGGGGTTTCACGTTATGGCCAATATGTCATAAAAATTTCAGATCAATGACGCTTGTAGTTTAGGCTGTGAATTTGTATCCTATCTATCTATATAGGTATATTTATGAATGAATCCGGAGAAGCATCTATATATAATAGATAGATGCTTCTCCGGATTCATTCATATATCATACGAGTAAAATGCAGCTTGCATACTGCAAGCAGATCGACAACAATAATTTCATGTCGGCATCATATCGGGACGGCCCTCAAAAGAAAAAAAAAGGTATTGAAAATATTCTAAAAATTCGCTGCAATTTAATTGACTGGCATCGAACCCGGGTCTTCCTGGTAAGCTTACTATGTAGCACAACAGAAAATCACCATCTCTTACTATGTGTGAAAATTCAAGCAGAAATATTGGCTACAACTGCCTCAAACGACGTTCTACTTTTCAGGAATGTAAATGGCGCTCTGGATTCGAACCAAGGACGATCTTGGAATTCTAAAACATGTTCATGAAAGTTATTTATGATCTCTTTCTTTTTGCCGAATTTCAAGTTTCTATATTATCGGGATAGGGCTCAAAATAATTATTAAAAATCGGATCAACTACTGATATAAGAGACGCCTGGTGTCGAACCCAGGAAATATATTTACGCTGTGAATGCACAATATGATTTTAAAGGACATTATCTTATTTTGTGCAAAGTTTGAAATCGATATCATGCCGGAAAGTACCTAAAATTTGTCTCCGTTATCTCCATAAGAAATGCATTGAGGAATGTAAATGGCCCTCTGGGATCGAACCAAGGACCATCAGCGAATACAAAAAATTTGATTATGAAATGAATTTATGATCTCCAACCTCATGCCGAATTTCAAGTATCCATGCCATCGGGAAAGGGTCCAAAAAAAATCATAAAAATCGCTACAATGCTTATTAAACGGCCGATTTTTGCCTCGACCTAGCATCGAACCCAGGATATTTTCCGTAAAACTCATTTATGATTTCGATAGATCATTACCATATATATAGGCTCCTTGAGTTTTATTTCTCTACCTATCCGGAAAGTATTTTTTTTTTATTCCCGAAAATCACGGTAATATATTTAAACGGGAAAAATCGGGACTTTGGGGCCCTCTGGAATCGAACCCATGACACTGAGGATCAAAGTCGCTTTTTTCCTGGGGGTTTCACGTTATGGCCAATACGTGGTAAAAATTTCGAGTCAATGACGCCAGTAGTTTAGCCTGTGAATTAGTATCCTATCTGGGTATCTGGGTATCTGGGTATCTGGGTATATCATGAATGAATCCGGAGAAGCATCTATATATAATAGATATTCATATATATATACGAGTAAAATGTAGCTTGCATACTGCAAGCAGATCGGCAATACTTATTTCATATCGGCATCATATCGGGACGGTCCTCAAAAGAAAAAAAAAGGGTTGAAATATTTCTTAAAATTCGCTGAACTTTCATCATCTGGCATCGAACCCGGGTCTTTCCGGTGATACCTACTATGCAGCAAAATAGAAGATCACCATCTCTAACTATGTGTTAAAATTCAAGCAGAAATATGGGCCACAACTGCCTCAAAAGACGTTCTAATTTTCACGAAAGTAAATGGCTCTCTGGATTCGAACCAAGGACGATCTTGGAAATCTAAAACATGTTTCTGAAAGTTATTTATGATATCTATCTATATGCCGAATTTCATGTTTCTATAGTATTGGGAAAGGTTTCTAAATAATTCCTAAAAATCGGATCAACTTCTGATTGCAGAGACACCTGGTGTCGAACCCAGGACACATTGATAGCTATGAATGCATAGTTTGATTTGTTAAGACTGGTTCTTCTATCATGCAAAGTTTAAAGTCGATAGCATGCCGGGAAGTACCTAAATTTTGTTTCCGTTATCTCCGTAAGAAATGCATTGAGAAGTGCAAATGGCCCTCTGGAATCGAATCAAGGACCATCAGCGAACATGTAAAATTTGATTATGAGAATATTCATGATATCTATCGACGTGCCGAGTTTCAAGTATCCATGTTTTCGGGAAAGGATCCAAAAAAAATTTTCAAAATCGCCGCAATGCATTTTAAACGGCCGATTTTTGCCCCGACCTAGCATCGAACCATGAACCATGTTCGGCGATGTCTTTTTTTATTTTCGTTGGATATTCACGGCTTCTAATGATACCTCGAATTTCAACTCTCTCCTTTTCCGGGAAGTGCCTCAAAAAAATTTACGAAAAACCCCGCCATGTATTCTTATGGGGAAAATTGCGACTTTGGGGCCCTCTGGAATCGAAGCCATGACACTGAGGTTCAAAATCGCAATTTTTCTGGTGGTTATACGTTATGGCCAATACGTCGTAAAAATTTCAAGTCAATGACGCTTGTGGTTTAGGCTGTGAATTAGTATCCTATCTATCTATCTATCTATATGAATATATGAATGAATCCGGAGAAGCATCTATATATAATAGATATATATATATATATATACACGAGTAAAATGATGCTTGCATACTGCAAGCAGATCGACAACACTAATTTCATATCGGCATTATATCGGGAGGGTCCTAAAATAAAAAAAAAAGGATTGAAAATAGTCTTAAAATTCGCTTCAATTTAATCGTCTGGCATCGAACCCGGGTCTTCCTGGTGAACTTACTATGCAGCACAATGGAAGATCACCATCTCTAACTATGTGTGAAAATTCAAGCAGAAATATTGGCTGAAACTGCCTCAAACGACGTTCTACTTTTCATGAATGAAAATGGCTCTCTGGATTCGAACCAAGGACTATCTAGGAAATCTAAAATATGTTCATGTAAAGTATGTATGATCTCTATCTATATGCCGAATTTCAAGTTTCTATATTATTGGAAAAGGTTTCAAAATAATTCTTAAAAATTTGATCAGTTACTGATTGTAGATACGCCTGGTGTCGAACCCAGGACATATTGTAAGCTGTGAATGCCCAGTTTCATTTGTAAACATTTTCTCTTGTATCATGCAAAGTTTGAAGTCGATAGCATGCCAGGAAGTACCTAAATTTTTTTTCCGTTTTCTCCGTAAGAAATGCATTGAGAAGTGCAAATGGCCCTCTGGAATCGAACCAAGGACCATCAGCGAATATGTAAAATTTGATTATGAGATATATTCATGATATCTATAGACGTGCCGAGTTTCAAGTTTCCATGTTAGCGGGAAAGGATCCAAAAAAAATCTTCAAAATCGCCGCAAGTAATTTTAAACGGCCGATATTTGCCCCGACCTAGCATCGAACCATGGACCATATTCGAAGATGTCTCTCTGATTTTCGTTGGATATGCATCGCTTCTAGCGATCCCTCGAATTTCAACTCTCACCTTTTCCGGGAAGTGCCCCAAAAAAATTTTCGAAAAACCCCGCCATGTATTCTTATGGGGAAAATCGCGACTTTGGGACCTTCTGGAATCGAACCCATGACACCAAGGTTCAAAGTCGGCTTTTTCCTGGAGGTTACACGTTATGGCCAATATGTCGTAAAAATTTCAAGTCAATGACGCGAGTGGTTTAGCCTGTGAATTTGTATCCTATCTGGGTATCTGGGTATATATGAATGAATCCGGAGAAGCATTTATATATACGAGTAAAATGTAGCTTGCATACTGCAAGCAGATCGGCAATATTAATTTCATATCGGCATCATATCGGGACGGTCCTCAAAAGAAAAATAAAAGGATTGAAATTTTTCTTAAAATTCGCTGACATTTCATCGTCTGGCATCGAACCCGGGTATTTACTGTGAACTTACTATGCGGCACAATAGAAGATCACCATCTCTAACTATGTGTGAAAATTCAAGCAGAAATATTGGGTGCAACTGCCTCAAACGACGTTCTACTTTTCACGAATGTAAATGCCTCTCTGGATTCGAACCAAGGACGATCTTGGAAATCTAAAATATGTTTCTGAAAGTTATTAATGATCTATATCAATATGCCACATTTCAACTTTCTATATTATTGGGAAAGGTTTCAAAATAATTCCTAAATATCGGATCAAGTTCTGATTCCAGAGACACCTGGTGTCGAACCCAGGACTTATCGTGAGCTGTAAATGCACAGTTTGATTTGTAAAGACTTGCTATTGTATCATGCAAAGTTTGAAGTTGATAGCATGCCGGGAAGTACCTAAAATTTGTTTCCGTTATCTCCGTAAGAAATACATTGAGAAATGTAAATGGCCCTCTGGGATCGAACCAAGGACCATCAGCGAACATGTAAAATTTAATTATGAAATATATTCATGATATCTAACCTCATGCCGAATTTCAAGTTTCCATCCCATCGGCAAATGGTCCAAATAAAATCTTCAAAATCGCCGCAATGCATTTTAAACGGCCGATTTTTGCCCCGACCTAGCATCGAACCAAGGATAATATTCGTAGATGTATTTATGGTTTACTTTAGATATGCACGGCATCTAGCGATCCCTCGAATTTCAACTCTCTACCTTTCCGGGAAGTGCATCAAAAAAATTTTCGAAAATCCCCGCCATGTAATCTTATGGGGAAAATCGCGACTTTGGGGCCTTCTGGAATCGAACCCATGGCACCGAGGTTCAATGTCGGCTTTTTCCTGGAGGTTACACGTTATGGCCAATATGTCGTAAAAATTTCAAGTCAATGTCGCTCTTGGTTTAGCCTGTGAATTTGTATCCTATCTGGGTATATATATGAATGAATCCGGAGAAGCATCTATCTATTACGAGTAAAATGTAGCTTGCATACTGCAAGCAGATCGACAACACTAATTTCATATCGGCATCATATCGGGACGGACATCAAAAGAAAAAAAAAATCAAAATATTCGTAGAATTCGCTGCAATTTAATCACCTGGCAGCGAACCCCGGTCTTCCTGGTGTACTTACTATGCAGCAAAATAGAAAATTACCATATCAAACTATGTGTGAAAATTCAAGCAAAACTATTAGGTGCAACTACCTCAAACGACGTCCTACTATTCACATACACTCCTTATTTGAGAAATTATAATGTGCTCTGGCATCGAACCCAGGAACAGCATGGTCTTATCTATTTTTTTTCTTAAACAAAGTGTTAATATACATCTTCCATCTAAGCAAGAGCTCCCTTACATATCGATAAATGCATAAAAAAATTATGAAAAGATACCCCATAGTATTATATATGGGTGATATTTTTACCGCCCGGCATCGAACCCGGGTCTTTCAGGCAATACTTTCTATGCAGCACAAAAGAAAAACACCATCTCTAACCGCGTATGCAAATTCAAGCAGAAATATTGGTTACAACTGCCTCAAATGACGTCCTACTTTTCCTTTATATTCCTTATGAGAGAAACGTTATTGTGCTCTGGCTTCGAACCCAGGAACAGTACGGTCTTATGAAAATTTTTTTCTAAAACTTATTCGTACCATACATCTTCCAGCCAAGCACGAACATCCTATCATTTCGATAAGTGCATCTAAAAAAATAATGAAAAACGGATCCCATGTATTTTAAAGGGCAGATCTTTGCATCGTCCTAGCATCGAACCCAGGATAACTTTTGTAAAAGTCATTGATGTTTTCGAAAGTCCAAGACCATAAATATAGGCACCTTGAGTTTTACTTCTCTACCTATCCGGAAAGTATTTTTTTTTAATTCCCGAAAATCACGGCAATGCATTCAAACGGGAAAAATCGGGACTTTGGGGCCCTCTGGAATCGAACCTATGACACTGAGGATCAAAGTCTCTTTTTTCCTGGGGGTTTCACGTTATGGCCAATATGTCATAAAAATTTCAGATCAATGACGCTTGTAGTTTAGGCTGTGAATTTGTATCCTATCTATCTATATAGGTATATATATGAATGAATCCGGAGAAGCATCTATATATAATAGATACGAGTAAAATGTAGCTTGCACACTGCAAGCAGATGGACAACTCTAATTTCATGTCGGCATCATATCGGGAAGGCCGTCAAAAGAAAAAAAATGGATTGAAAATATTTTGATTATTTGCTGCAATTTATTCGTCCGGCATCGTACCGGGCTCTACTTGGTGATAATTACTATGCAGCACAATAGAAAATCACCATCTCTTACTATCTGTGAAAATTCAAGCAGAAATATCAACTGCAACTGCATCAAACGACGTCCTACTTTTCCCTTATATTTCTTATGAGAGAAATGTTAATGTGGTCTGGCATCGAACCCAGGAATATTACGGTCTTCTGAAAACTGTTTTCTTAAACCAGTTTTAACCATACATCTTCCAGCCAAGCACGAACTTCCTATCATTGCGATAAGTGCATCAAATAAATAATGAAATACTAACCCTATGTATTTTAAACGGGAGACATATTTACCGCCCGGCATCGAACCAGGGTCTTTCTGGTGATACTTCCTATGCAACATAATAGAAGATATTATTCTTTAACTATGTGCGAAAATTCAAGCAGAAATATTGGCTGCAACTGCCTCAATCGAAGTCTTACTTTTCCCTTATATTCCTTATGAGAGAAATGTTAATGTGCTCTGGCATCGAACCCAGGAATAGTACGGTCTTATGAAAATTTTTTTCTTAAAACAGTTGTTACCTTACACTTTCCGGCTATGCACGAACTTCCTATTATTTCGAGAAATGCATCAAAAAAAATAATGAAAAAAAGCTCCCATGTATTTTAAAGGGCAGATCTTTGCATCATCCTAGCATCGAACCCAGGATATCTTCTGTGAAAGTCATTGCTGTTTTCAAAAGTCCAAGACCATAAATATAGGCTCCTTGAGTTTTATTTCTCTACCTATCCGGAAAGTATTTTTTTTAAATTCCCGAAATTCACGGCAATGCATTTAAACGGGAAAAATCGGGACTTTGGGGCCCTCTGGAATCGAACCTATGACACTGAGGATCAAAGTCGCTTTTTTCCTGGGGGTTTCACGTTATGGCCAATATATCATAAACATTTCAAGTAGAGATGGGTCGAATCCAGTTTTTCTCGAATCCGAATCTCGAATCCGAATCTTAAATTCACCCTCGAATCTCGAATCTTATTTTGAATCCAAATCTTAACTTTACCTTGAATCCTAAATTTTATCTAAAACCTAAATGTTGCCTTTTCCTTTTTACATAAGCTTGTATTTATTTTGAATTCTAATATTAATTTTCCACACTATAGAATTAAACACTCCAACTGCAAGCATATAAAAACTTTATTGCTTTAAGTTTTTATTTAAATAAATGAGTATTTTAACATGTTCAGGATCAAGCCGATTCCTCTTCTTATCACATATAATGCCAGCTGTGCTGAACAGTCTCTCTGATTACACTGTTGCGGGTGGTGCTGAAAGGTACTTCCTAGCCAGTTTTGGTAGCACTGAAAACTGATGTACAACTCTTTTCCAGTATTCTAAGGCATTGTTTTCAGGAGGAAGAAGCTCTTCTCGCAAATACCTTTCCACTTCTTCCTCAGCAGTAGCAGAATGATTAGATGTTTGTACAGGGCTCATAATACGGCTATAAAATGACCACATTCCATGCATCGACGTCTTAACATCTGATGTAGGAGCCTATGATAAGAAAGAAAATGGAAAGATTTTAACATCTCTATATAAACCATGAAATAAGAAGCAATCAAATGATAAATTGCTTACGCTAGCCTACTCACCAGTTCTCTCCTTTCCTCAGGATATGTTCCACTTATGTTTTTAACCTCCTGAATTAGCTGGGTTTTGGCTTGTTGAAAAAGCTCCTTACTTTAGAAAACACTTCCTTTGAACCTTGGATCAAGGAGAGTTGCAACAGCGTAGAATTCATTACTTTTCACTGATGGGTATCGGCACTTCAGGACACTCGGCAAACATTTGAAAGCAATGCTTCCTCATGTGTTTCTTCATTGCACTCGTGCTATGCGATTTCCCACCCTCGATTTGCGCCTGGATATCAGATGACACGGCCGCCGCGCCGGGCTCATCTATGCATTCGCTTCCGAAGCATTTGAGTTTTTGGATACGCGTGCCCTCAATTCGCTGTTTTTCAGCTTTGAATTCTCGAAAGTCGCCTTAAAAATCGCCAGTCACCAATCCCCCCATTAGGTAGCCAAGTAGTATGAAAAATCGCCAATTTGGCGACTTGTGCGCACATCTGGTCACCCTGGCGCATATTCTGAATTTACCCGCTCAGGAAATAGGAATTTATCACTCTCGAAGCATCGATTCTATCATTGCTTTCGATTGCACTCATGGTAATGGTGGTAACGTTGAAATTGCTGGTTGGTTGAAATAAACGAAAGGATTTTCATCTGCTGAGGATGTAAGTGACTTAGATTTTTAAGGATTCGGATTCGAGGTGAAACACAATGGATTCGAGGATTCGAAGATTCGAGAAAAGAGGCATTATTCGAGGGATTCGAGGATTCGAAGATTCGAACGTCCCATCCCTAATTTCAAGTCAATGACGCTTGTGGTTTAGCCTGTGAATTTGTATCCTATCTATATAGCTATATAGCTATATAGCTATATAGCTATATATATGAATGAATCCGGAGAAGCATCTATATATAATAGATATAGATGCTTCTCCGGATTCATTCATATATATAGATAGGTATATAGATAGGTATATAGATAGGTATATAGATAGATTGGATACAAATTCACAGCCTAAACCACAAGCGTGATTGAGTTCAAATTTTTACTGCGTATTGGCCATAACAATTAACCGCCAGAAAAATTGTGATTTTGATCCTCAGTGTCATGGGTTCGATTCCAGAAGGTCCCAAAGTCCCGATTTTTCCCGTTTAAATGCATTGCTTAGATTTTCGGGAATTTTTAAAAAATACTTCCCGGATAGGTAGAGAAATAAAACTCATGGTTCCTTTACTTATGGTCATGATCTATCGAAGACATAAATGACCTTTACAAAAAATATCCTGGGTTCGATGCTAGGACGATGCAAAGATCTGCCCTTTAAAATACAAGGGGAGTTGTTTTTCATTATTTTTTTTGATGCACTTCTCGAAATAATAGGAAGTTCGTGCTTAGCCGGAAAGTGTAAGGTAAGAATTAGTTTAAGAAAAAAATTTTCATAAGACCGTACTATTCCTGGGTTCGATGCCAGAGCACATTAACATTTCTCTCATAAGGAATATAAGGGAAAAGTAAGACTTCGATTGAGGTAGTTGCAGCCAATATTTCTGCTTGAATTTTCGCATATAGTTAAAGATTAATATCTTCTATTATGATGCATAGGAAGTTTTACCAGAAAGACCCGGGTTCGATGCCGGGCGGTAAATATGTCTCCCGTTTAAAATACATAGGGTTACTATTTCATTATTTTTTGATGCACTTATCGAAATGATAGAAAGTTCGTGCTTGGCTGGAAGATGTATGGTTAAAACTGGTTTAAGAAAACAGTTTTCAGAAGACTGAACTATTCCTGGGTTCGATGCCAGAGCACATTAACATTTCTCTCATAAGATGTATTAGGGAAAATTAGGACGTCGTTTGAGGCCGGTGTCAGCAAATATTTCTGCTTTAATTTTCACACATAGTTAGAGATGGTGATCTTCTATTGTGCTGCATAGTAAGTATCATCAGGAAGACCCGGGTTCGATGCCGGACGAATAAATTGCAGCGAATAATCAGAATATTTCAATCCATTTTTTTTCTTTTGACGGCCTTCCTGATATGATGCCGACATGAAATTAGTGTTGCCGATTGGCTTGCAGTATGCAAGCTACATTTTACTCGTATATAATAGATATAACGAATGCAATGTAGCTTGCACACTGCAAGAAGATCGGCAATACTAATTTCATATCGGCATCATATCGGGACGGTCCTCTAAAGAAAAAAGAAAAGGATTGTAATTTTTCTTAAAATTCGCTGAAATTTCATCGTCTGGCATCGAACCCGGGAGCTACTGGTGAACTAACTATGCAGCAGAATAGAAAACCACCATCTTTAACTATGCGTGAAAATTCAAGCAGAAATATTGGCTACAACTGCATGAAAAGACGGTCTAATTTTCACGAATGTAAATGGCTCTCTGGATTTGAACCAGGGACGATCTAGGAAATCTAAAACATGTTTTCGAAATGTATCTATGAGCTCTATATATACGCTGAATTTCATGTTTTAATATTACTGGGAAGGGGTTCTAAATAATTCTTAAAAATCGGATATTTTACTGATTGTAGAGACGCCTGGTTTCGAACCCAGGACATATTGGTAGCTGTGAATGCACAGTATGAGTTATTAGGACTTCATCTTGTTTCATACAAAGTTTAAAGTAGATATCATGCCGGGAAGTACCTAAAACCTTTTTCTGTTATCTCCATAAGAAATGCATTGAGGAATGTAAATGGCTCTCTGGTATCGAACCAAGGACCATCAGCGAATGTGCAAAATTTGATTATTAAATATATTTATGATCTCCTTCTCAATGCCGAATTTCAAGTTTCCATGCCATCGGAAAGGGGTCCAAAAAAAATCTTAAAAATCGCCACAATGCATTTTGAACGGCCGATTTTTAACTCGACCTAGCATCGAACCCAGGATATTTTTCGTGAAACTCATTTATGTTTTCGATAGATCATGACCATATATATAGGCTCCTTGAGTTTTAAGTCCCTACCTATCCGGGAAGTATTTTTTAAAAATTCCCGAAAATCACGGCAATGCATTTAAACGGGATAAATTGGGACTTTGGGCCCCTCGGGAATCGAACCAATGACACTGAGGTTCAAAATCGCAATTTTTCTGGAGGTTACACGATATGGCCAATATGTCGTAAAAATTTCAGGTCATTGACGATTGTGGTTTAGCCTGTGAATTTGTATCCTCGCTATCTATTATATATAGATGCTTCTCCGGATTCATTCATGTATCCATATATATATACGAGTAAAATGTAGCTTGCATACTGCAAGCAGGTCGACAACACTAATTTCATGTCGGCATCATATCGGGTAGGCCGTCAAAAGAAAAAAAAATGGATTGAAAATATTCTGATTATTCGCTGCAATTTATTCGTCTGGCATCGAACCCGGGTCTTCCTGGTGATACTTACTATGCAGCACAATAGAATATCACCATCTCTAACTATCTAAGAGAATTCAAGCAGAAATATTATCTGCAACTGCATCAAACGACGTCCTACTCTTCCCTTATATTTCTTATGAGAGAAATGTTGATGTGCTCTGGCATCGAACCCAGGAAAATTACGGTCTTCTGAAAACTGTTTTCTTAAACCAGTTTTAACCATACATCTTCCAGCCAAGCACGAACTTCCTATCATTTCGATAAGTGCATCAAAAAAATAATGAAATACTAACCCTATGTATTTTAAACGGGAGACATATTTACCGCCCGGCATCGAACCCGAGTCTTTCTGGTGAAACTTCCTATGCAACATAATAGAAGATATTATTCTTTAACTATGTGCGAAAATTCAAGCAGAAATATTGGTTGCAGCTGCCTCAATCGAAGTCTTACTTTTCCCTTATATTCCTTATGAGAGAAATGTTAATGTGCTCTGGCATCGAACCCAGGAATAGTACAGTCTTATGAAAATATTTTTCTTAAACCAATTCTTATCTTACACTTTCCGGCTAAGCACGAACTTCCTATTATTTCGAGAAGTGCATCAAAAAAAAATAATGAAAAACAGCTCCCATGTATTTTAAAGGGCAGATCTTTGCATCGTCTTAGCATCGAACCCAGGATATTTTTTGTGAAAGTCATTGATGTTTTCGAAAGTCCAAGACCATAAAAATAGGTACCTTGAGTTTTATTTCTCTACCTAACCGGAAAGTATTTTTTTTTAATTCCCGAAAATCACGGCAATGCATTTAAACGGGAAAAATCGGGACTTTGGGGCCCTCTGGAATCGAACCTATGACACTGAGGATCAAAGTCGCTTTTTTCCTGGGGGTTATACGTTATGGCCAATATGTCATAAAAATTTCAAGTGAATGACGCTTGTGGTTTAGCCTGTGAATTTGTATCCTATCTATATAGCTATATAGCTATATATATGAATGAATCCGGAGAAGCATCTATATATAATAGACGAGTAAAATGTAGCTTGCATACTGCAAGCAGATCGACAACACTAATTTCATATCGGCATTATATCGGGACGGTCCTCAAAACAAAAAGAAAAAGGATTGAAAATAATCCTAGAATTTGCTGAAATTCCATCGTCTGGCATCGAACCCGGTTCTTTACTGTGTACTTACTATGCAGCACAATAGAACATCACCATCTCTAACTATGTGTAAAAATTCAAGCAGAAATATTGGCTACAATTGCCTCAAAAGACGTTCTAATTTTCACGAATTTAAATGGCTCTCTGGATTCGAACCAACGACGATCTACGAAATCTAAAACATGTTTTTATAATGTCTCTATGTTCTCTATCTATATGCCTAATAACATGTTTTAAGATTATTGGGAAGGGGTTTAAATTCATTCTTAAAAATCGGATAATTTACTGATTGTAGTGACGCCTGGTGTCGAACCCAGGAAATATTGGTAGCTGCGAGTGGACAGTATGACTTATTAGGACTTCATCTTATTTCATACAAAGTTTGAAGTCGATATCATGCCGGGAAGTACCTAAAATGTGTTTCCGTTATCCCCATAAGAAATGCATTGTGGAGTGCAAATGGCCCTCTGGGATCGAACCAAGGACCCTCAGCGAATATGTAAAATTCGATGTGCTTGCAGTATGCAAGCAACATTTTACTCGTATAATAGATATATGAATGAATCCGGAGAAGCATCTATATATCTATTATATAGATAGAGTAAGGATGGGGTAGAGTGCTGGACAGGCTGCGCAGTAGCCGAGCCGATGTTACAGCATTAAACCACGTGACTTTTCCGTTTTCTAGCGGCAATTCAAATACGCTGTGGAGTTTCATCTTGAAAAATCGAGTTTTTAAGTAACTCTGAACTACGTAGTTAATGCGTATATTATTTTAATAGATAGTAGAGTTTCCACTTAAAGTTTTCTTATTATAATAATCAACGTCGGGTATATATTCATCATTGTTTAAGAATATTTAGATACCTCTCGTCGAGTTCTTCGGAACGAGTATCAACTCATCAAGGTTTACTCGAGTAACAAGCAAGATAAATACAAAATAACAAAATTTCAAATAAATTCCCAGTTATCGTTGAGTTTTTCGAACATATCCGGAGAAAATTACGTTTAAATGGAATATCAAGATACTTCTCGTCGAGTTCTTCAAAAAGAGAATCATTTCGACTAGGTTTACTCGGATGAAAAGCAAGATCAAGCAAGAAAAGGAAGAGAGCAAAAAAACTGAAAGTTTCGAATAAATTCCCAGTTTTCGTTGATTTTTTCGAACATTTCTGGAAAAAATGACGTTTAAGTGTTGTTAAGTTTAAATTACACATATAGCTAGAGTAACGTTTAAAACTAAGGCAAACTTGGGTTTAAGTGGTCGAATATCACAGTTAACATTTTCTTTCATATTTAAACAATGTGGAACTTTCATGAATAATTTAATAGAAACGCACTCAATTTATTACAACGAATGAAAGAACAAGATACTTAACTTCCTCCATTCAAAAGTTACGAGTCTTCAAAACGAGACAGGTTCGTCGATTTTTGCGAATATTTGTAAATTGAATAAATTGGAAACTGTACCTTGATATGCCTCCGGTTGAATCAACTACTGGTATAGGTATAGCTCCAAATAAAGGAAATGATTTAGAATGGAATGAAATTACAGTGGGATTTTTCTGATAATATTTAATAATCACTTCTTTAACAAAGTTTTAGGAAACATCCTCCAGCCACATCACTGACAACTTCTCACATTTAGAATTCATTCATATTTAAGTATCATTATTTAGATATAAATTATAAATTATTACATATTAAATTCTATGGTATTAGGCCGGACTTCGTGGAAAGCCATAATAAGAAATAAATAAGGCACTTCGTAATTTCCACACTGTTATTTATTTAAAAACGACCGGTTTCGGCTAACGCCACCCTCAGGTTTAATTTCTTAGTAATACATATTTTAAAAACAATACAGCTATGTTTACAGAAGGTAAGTGTAAGACAAAGATTCAGAAAGTTTAATTTTACGCAACAGGCCATCTCTCCATCCGAGATCTTTTTCACAGATGCTTCTAAAACAAGACATGTAAAGGAGTCCATTTCTCTGCTACGTGATACTTCACATTACTACATGTTGTAATTGAATTTAAATTTATTTCAGTTGAAGTTCATTAGTTTATATTTCCTGGAATTGCATTGTAACTTACTTTTAAGAAGCCATACGTGCAATTTTGTAAGGTTAACTTGTAAGGTTAATGCGGTGTAATCTCCAAGGTTTCTAATTGCTTGACAAATATTACAATTGGCAGCAAATAAAGGGATGTTTGATATAAGAATTTTTGGCAAGTTATTTATATAAATTAAAATAATTATAGGCAAAATAACGTTATGTAGGGTTCCAGGAAAGTTTTCCATTTTCCAGATTTTAGAGTGTTTAGAGGGCACAAAATCCTTTCTCCTCAAGCTGAGAATCCATAGTTTTCTCCTTTCATGATCTACTGGGAAGCTATAAATTCAATATTAATAATTATAAATAATGAGAAAAGCCTGCGACACTTTTAATATACTCGAGCGCTCCAATGAACTCGATTCAAGCAATAATATTGAATATGCACCGAAGGGAATAATATTCCTATACGGAAAAACAAAGTTTATTTTGTTATAATCATCGACAAACAAGAATAAACCGTAAAAACTGCTATATTCCATTTTTGTCACATGGAATACTCTGTAGTAATAGCCGCAATCGCCTATTTGCTAGCTACTTCATTACCTTATTACATAATCTGTAAATGGCAAATGAAAGTTAAATGATAAGAAAACAATTCTAGATAAGTATTAAAATCACCATAAACACAAAACTTACGAGTTAAAAGTGATTTCTTTAACGTCATTTTCCTTGCAGTTCCATGCGCAGCATTTCAAAACCATGATTCCCAAGTCCTTTAATCTTTTACGGTTAATTTTCATCCAGATACCGAAAATAAATATTGAGTTACATTAGCCAGACTATAGAGCATCTAAATAAACTCGAATTCAGAGCATCAGCTGTCCGTAAAGGACATAAATACTTAAAAAACCAACTTGAGTACACGAATTTCTCACTTAACTTACCGGCGAGATTTCCGAAAGCGGACCAAAGTCACGTGGTCTCCTACGTTCAATCCTGTAACATGCGCAGAACGCAACACGCGCTCTACCCCATCCTTACTCTATGGGACAGTATGACTTATTAGGACTTCATCTTATTTCATACAAAGTTTGAAGTCGATATCATGCCGGGAAGTACCTAAAATGTGTTTCCGTTATCCCCATAAGAAATGCATTGTGGAGTGCAAATGGCCCTCTGGGATCGAACCAAGGACCCTCAGCGAATATGTAAAATTCGATTTGCTTGCAGTATGCAAGCAACATTTTACTCGTATAATAGATATATGAATGAATCCGGAGAAGCATCTATATATCTATTATATATAGATGCTTCTCCGGATTCATTCATATATATAGCTATATAGGTATATAGATAGGATACAAATTCACAGGCTAAACCACAAGCCTCATTGACTTGAAATTTTTATAACTTATTGGCCATAACGTGAAACCCCCAGGAAAAAAGCGACTGTGATCCTCAGTGTCATAGGTTCGATTCCAGAGGGCCCCAAAGTCCAGATTTTTCCCGTATAAATGCATTGCCGTGATTTTCGGGAATAAAAAAAAAATACTTTCCGGAGAGATAGAGAAATAAAACTCAAGGAGCCTATATTTATGGTCTTGGTGTTTCGAAAACATCAATGACTTTCACAAAAAATATCCTGGGTTCGATGCTAGGACGATGCAAATATCTGCCCTTTAAAATACATGGGAGTAGTTTTTCATTATTTCTTTTGATGCACTTATCGAAATGATAGGAAGTTTGTTCTTTGCTGGAAGATGTATGGTAAGAATTGGCTTAAGAAAAAATATTGATAAGACCGAACTGTTCCTGAGTTCGATGCCGGGGCACATTAAAATCTCTCTCATAAGGAATATAAGGGAAAAGTAGGACGTCGTCTGAGGCAGTTGGAACCAATATTTCTGCTTGAATTTTCACACATGGTTAAAGGTGGTGATCTTCTTTAATGCTGCATAGAAAGTATTACCAGAAAGACCCGGGTTCGAAGCCAGACGGTATATATATCCCCCATTTATAATATATTGAGTTAGTTTTCATTATTTATTTTGTTGTACTTATCGAAATAATAGGAATTTCTTGCTTTGCTAGAAGATGTATATTTAGACTCGGCTTAAGAAAAAAAATTTGATACGACAATGCTGTTCCTGGGTTCGATGCCAGAGCACGTTAAAATTTCTCTCATAAGGAATATAAGGGAAAAGTAAGTCGTCGTTTTAGGCAGTTGCAGCCAATATTTCTGATTGAATTTCCACACCTAGTTAGAGATGGTGATCTTCTGATTTGCTGCATAGTAAGTTAACCAGGAAGACCCGGGTTCGATGCCATACGATTAATTTGCAGCGAATTTTAAGATTATTTTCTATCCTTTTTTTTTCTTTTTCGGACCGTCCCGATATAATGCCGATATAAAATAAGTGTTGTCGATCTGCTTGCAGTATGCAAGCAACATTTAACTCGTTATAGATATATAGATGCTTCTCCGGATTCATTCATATATCTATTATATATAGATGCTTCTCCGGATTCATTCATGGATATACCTATATAGATAGATAGATAGATAGATAGATAGATAGATAGATAGGATACTAATTCACAGCCTAAACCACAAGCGTGATTGACTTGAAATTTTTACGACGTGTTGGCCATAACGTGTAACCACCAGAAAAATTGCGATTTTGATCCTCAGGGTCATGGGTTCGGTTCCAGAGGGCCCCAAAGTCGCGATTTTCTCCATAAGAATACATGGCGGAGATTTTCGAAAATTTTTTTGAGGTACTTCCCGGGGAGAGAAAGAGTTGAAACTCGAGGGATCGCTAGAAGCCGTGCGTATCCAACGAAAATCTGAAAAACATCTTAGAATATAGTCCATGGTTCGATGCTAGGTCGGGGCAAAAATCGGCCGTTTAAAATGCATTACGGCGATTTTGAAGATTTTTTTTGGATCCTTTCCCGATAACATGGATATTCGAAACTCGGCACGTGGATAGATATCATGAATATACTTTATAATCAAATTTTACATGTTCGCTGATGGTCCTTGGTTCGATCCCAGAGGGCCATTTGCACTTCTCAATGCATTCCTTACGGAGACAACGGAAACAAAATTTAGGTACTTTCCGACATGCTATCAACTTCAAACTTTGCATATAGAAAGATCAAGTCCATACAAATCAAACAGTGCATTCACAGCTATCAATGTGTCCTGGGTTCGACACCAGGTGTCTCTGCAATCAGAAGTTGATCCGATTTTTAGGAATTATTTTGAAACCTTTGCCAATAATATAGAAACTTGAAATTCGGCATATAGATATAAATCATAAATAACTTTCAGAAACATATTTTAGACTTCCACGATCGTCCTTGGTTCGAGTCCCGAGAGGCATTAACATTCGTGAAAATTAGAACGTTTTTTGAGGCAGTTATAGCCAATATTTCTGCTTGAATTTTCACACATAGTTAGAGATGGTGATCTTCTATTGTGTTTCATAGTAGGTTTACCAGTAAGTCCCGGGTTCGATGCCAGACGATGAAATTTCAGCGAATTTTAAGAAAAAAAATTAAATCCTTTTTTTTTCTTTTAAAGACCGTCCCGATATGATGCCGATATGAAATTAGTATTGCCGATCTGCTTGCAGTATGCAAGCTACATTTTACTCGTATCTATTATATATAGATGCTTCTCCGGATTCATTCATATATATACCCAGATAGGATACAAATTCACAGGCTAAACCAAAAGCGTCATTGACTTGAAATTTTTACGACATATTGGCCATAACGTGCAACCTCCAGGAAAAAGCCGACTTTGAACCTCGGTGTCATGGGTTCGATTCCAGAAGGCCCCAAAGTCGCGATTTTCCCCATAAGAATACATGGCGGGGATTTTCGACTATTTTTTTGGGGCAGTTCCCGGAAAAGGAGAGAATTGAAACTCGAGGGATCGCTAGAAGCCGGGCATATCCAACGTTAATCATAAAGACATCGTTGAATATGGTCCATGGTTCGATGCTAGGACGGGGCATATATCGGCCGTTTAAAATGCATTGTGACGATTTTTAAGATTTTTTTTGGACTTCTTCCCGATAACATGGAAACTCGAAATTCGGCATGGGGTAGGATATTATAAATATATTTCATAATCAAATTTTACATATTTGCTGATGGTCCTTGATTCGATCCCAGAGGGCCATTTAAATTCCTCAATGCATTTCTTACGGAGATAACGGAAACAAATGTTAGGTACTTTTCGGCATGCTATCGACTTGAAACTTTGCATGATACAAGAGAAGGTCTTCACAAATCAAACTGTGCATTTACAGCTTACAATATGTCCTGGGTTCGACACCAGGTGTCTCTGAAATCAGAAGTTGATCCGATTTTTTGGAATTATTTTGAAACATTTAACAATAATGTAGAAACTTGAAATTCGGCATATAGATAGAAATCATAAATAATTCTCAGAAACACCTTTTCGATTTCCAAGATCGTCCTTGGTTCGAGTCCCGAGAGCCATTTACATTCGTGAAAATTAGAACGTCTTTTGAGGCAGTTGTAGCCAATATTTCTGCTTGAATTTTCACACATAGTTTGAGATGGTGATCTTCTGTTGTGCTGCATAATAAGTTCACAGAAAAGACCCGGGTTCGATGCCAGACGATGAAAAATCAGCGAATTTTAAGATAAATTTCAATGTTTTTTTTCTATTGAGGACCGTCTCGATATGATGCCGATATGAAATAGTATTGCCGATCTGCTTGCAGTATGCAAGCTACATTTTACTCGTATACCTATATAGATAGATAGGATACAAATTCACAGCCTAAACTACAAGCGTCATTGATCTGAAATTTTTATGACATATTGGCCATAGCGTGAAAACCCCAGGAAAAAAGAGACTTTGATCCTCAGTGTCATAGGTTCGATTCCAGAGGGCCCCAAAGTCCCGATTTTTCCCGTTTGAATGCATTGCCGTGATTTTCGGGAATTAAAAAAAAATACTTTCCGGATAGGTAGAGAAGTAAAACTCAAGGTGCCTATATTTATGGTCTTGGACTTTCGAAAACATCAATGACTTTTACAAAAGTTATCCTGGGTTCGATGCTAGGACGATGCAAAGATCTGCCCTTTAAAATACATGGGAGCCGTTTTTCATTATTTTTTTAGATGCACTTATCTAAATGATAGGATGTTCGTGCTTGGCTGGAAGATGTATGGTACGAATAAGTTTTAGAAAAAAATTTTCATAAGACCGTACTGTTCCTGGGTTCGAAGCCAGAGCACAATAACGTTTCTCTCATAAGGAATATAAAGGAAGAGTAGGACGTCATTTGAGGCAGTTGTAACCAATATTTCTGCTTGAATTTGCATACGCGGTTAGAGATGGTGTTTTTCTGTTGTGCTGCATAGAAAGTATTGCCTGAAAGACCCGGGTTCGATGCCGGGCGGTAAAAATATCCCCCATATATAATACTATGGGGTATCTTTTCATAATTTTTTTATGCATTTATCGATATGTAATGGAGCTTTTGCTTAGTTCGAAGATGTATATTAACACTTTGTTTAAGAAAAAAAATAGATAAGACCATGCTGTTCCTGGGTTCGATGCCAGAGCACATTATAATTTCTCAAATAAGGAGTGTATGTGAATAGAAGGACGTCGTTTGAGGTAGTTACACCTAATAGTTTTGCTTGAATTTTCACACATAGTTTGATATGGTAATCTTCTATTTTGCTGCATAGTAAGTACACCAGGAAGACCGGGGTTCGCTGCCAGGCGATTAAATTGCAGCGAATTCTACGAATATTTTGAATTTTTTTTTCTTTTGATGTCCGTCCCGATATGATGCCGATATGAAATTAGTGTTGTCGATCTGCTTGCAGTATGCAAGCAACATTTTACTCGTAATAGATATATATATAGAGAGGATACAAACTCACAGGCCAAACCACAAGCGTCATTGACTTGAAATTTTTACGACATATTGGCCATAACGTGTAGCCGCCAGAAAAATTGCGATTTTGTACCTCATTGTCATGGGTTCGATTCCAGAGGGCCCCAAAGTCCCGATTTTTCCCGTTTAAATGCATTGCCGTGATTTTCGGGAATTAAAAAGAAATACTTCCCGGATAGGTAGAGAATCGAAACTCAAGGAGCCTATATATATGGTCATTATCTATCGATAACATAAATGAGTTTTACGGAAAATATCCTGGGTTCGATGCTAGGTCGGGGCAAAAATCGGCCGTTTAAAATGCATTGTGGCGATTTTTAAGATTTTTTTTTGATCCTTTCCCGATGGCATGGAAACTTGAAATTTTGCATGGGGTTAGAAATCATAAATATATTTCATAATCAAATTTTACATATTCGCTGAGGGTCCTTGGTTCGATCCCAGAGGGCCATTTGCACTCCACAATGCATTTCTTATGGGGATAACGGAAACAAATTTTAGGTACTTCCCGGCATGCTATCGACTTAAAACTTAGCATGATAGAAGAACCAGTCTTAACAAATCAAACTATGCATTCATAGCTATCAATGTGTCCTGGGTTCGACACCAGGTGTCTCTGCAATCAGAAGTTGATCCGATGTTTAGGAATTATTTTGAAACCTTTCCTAATAATATAGAAACTTGAAATTTGGCATATAGATTGAGTTCAATAATAACTTTCAGAAACATTTTTTAAATTTCCAAGATCGTCCTTGGTTCGAGTCTCGGGAGCCATTTAAATTCGTGAACATTAGAGCGTCTTTTGAGGCAGTTGTAGCCAATATTTCTGCTTGAATTTTCACACATAGTTAGAGATGGTGATCTTCTATTGTGTTTCATAGTTGGTTTTCCAGTAAGGCCCGGGTTCGATTCCAGACGATGAAATTTCAGCGAATTTTAAGAAAAAATTAAATCCATTTTTTTTCTTATGAGGACCGTCCCGATGTGATGCCGATATGAAATTAGTATTGCCGATCTGCTTGCAGTATGCAAGCTACATTTTACTCGTATATATATATGGATACATGAATGAATCCGGAGAAGCATCTATATATAATAGATATAGAGAGGATACAAATTCACAGGCTAAACCACTAGCGTCAATGGCTTGAAATTTTTACCACATATTGGCCATAACGTATAACCTCCAGAAAAATTGCGATTTTGAACCTCAGTGTCATGGGTTCGATTCCAGAGGGCCCCAAAGTCGCGATTTTCCCCATAAGATTACATGGCGGGGATTTTCGAAAATTTTTTTGAGGCACTTCCCGGAAAAGCAGAGAGTTGAAACTCGAGGGACCGCTAAATGCCGTGCATAGCCAACGAAAATCGGAAAGACATCTTCGAATATTGTCCTTGGTTCGATGCTAGGCCGGGGCAAAAATCGGCCGTTTAAAATGCATTGCGGCGATTTTTAAGATTTTTTTTGGATCCTTTTCCGATAACATGGATTATTGAAACTCGGCACGTCGATAGATATCATGAAGTTATTTCATAATCGAATTTTACATATTAGCTTATGGTCCTTGGTTCGATCCCAGAGGACCATTTGCACTTCTCAATGCATTTCTTACGGAGATAACGGAAACAAATTTTAGGTACTTCCCGGCACGATATCAACTTCAAACTTTGCATGTACAAAGATCAAGTCCATACAAATCAAACAGTGCATTCACAGCTATCAAAGAGTCCTGAGTTCGAAACCAGGTGTCTCTGCAATCAGTCACTGATCCGATTTTTAAGAATTATTTTGAAACCTTTGCCAATAATATAGAAACTTCAAATTCGGCATATAGATAGAGATCATAAATAACTTTCAGAAACATTTTTTAGATTTCAAAGATCGTCCTTGGTTCGAATCCAGAGAGCCATTTAAATTCGTAAAAATTAGAACGTCTTTTGAGGCAGTTGTAGCCCATATTTCTGCTTGAATTTTCACACATCGTTAGAGATGGTGATATTCTATTGTGCTGCATAGTAAGTTCACAGTAAAGACCCGGGTTCGATGCCGGACGATGGAATTTAGGCAAATTTTAAGAAAAATTTCAATCTTTTTTTTTCTTTTGATGGCCGTCCGGATATGATGCCGACATGAAAATAGTGTTGTCGATCTGCTTGCAGTATGCAAGCAACATTTTACTCGTATATATATATATATATATATATATATACGAGTAAAATGTAGCTTGCATACTGCAAGCAGATTGACAACACTAATTTCATGTCGGCATCATATCGGGACGGTCCCGGAAAGGAAAAAAAGGATTGAAAATATTCTTAAAATTCGCTTCAATTTAATCGTCTGGCATCGAACCTGGGTCTTTTTGGTGAATTTTCTATGCAGCACATCAGAAGATCATCTTCTCTAAATACGTGTGAAAATTCAAGCAGAAATATTGGCTGCAACTGCCTCAAACGAAGACCTTCTTTTCACGAATGTTAATAGCTCTCTGGATTCGAACCAAGGACGATCTAGGAAATATAAAATATGTTTTCGAAATGTATCTATAAGTTCTATATATATGCCGAATTTCAAGTTTTAATATTATTGGGAAGGGGTTCAAAATAATTCTTAAAAATCGGATCAGTGACCGATTGTAGAGATGCCTGGTGTCGAACCCTGGACGTATTGGAAGCTGTAAATGCACAAAATGACTTGTTAGGACCTGATCTAATTTCATACAAAGTTTGAAGTCGATATCATACCGGGAAGTACCTAAAATGTGTTTCCGTTATCCCCAAAAGAAATGCATTGTGGAGTGCAAATGGCCCTCTGGGATCGAACCAAGGACCATCAGCGAATATGTTAAATTTGATTATGAAATATATTTATGATTTCTAACCCCATGCCAAATTTCAAGTTTCCATGCATTCGGAAAAGGGTGAAAAAAAATCCTAAAAATCGCCACAATACATTTTAAACGGCCGATTTTTGCCCCGACCTACAATCGAACCCGGGATATTTTCCGTAAAACTCATTTATGGTTTCGATAGATTATGTTCATATATATAGGCTCCTTGAGTTTTGATTCTCTACCTATCCGGGAAGTATTTTATTTTAATTCCCGAAAATCAAAGCAATGCATTTAAACGGGAAAAATCGGGACTTTGGGGCCCTCTGGAATCGAACCCATGACACTGAGGTTCAATATCGCAATTTTTCTGGCGGTTACACTTTATGGCCAATATGTCGTAAAAATTTCAAGTCAATGACGCTTGTGGTTTAGGCTGTGAATTTGTATCCTCTCTATATATATATATGATATATGAATGAATCCGGAGAAGCATCTATATATAATAGATATCTATTACGAGTAAAATGTAGCTTGCATACTGCAAGCAGATCGAAAACACTAATTTCATGTCCGCATCATATCGGGACGGCCCTCAAAGAAAAAAAAAGGGATTAAAAATATTCTTAAATTCGCTGCAAATTAATCGTCTGGCATCGAACCAAGGCCCTCCTGGTGAACCTACTATGCAGCACAATAGAAAATCACCATCTATTACTATGTGTGAAAATTCAAGCAGAAATATTGGCTCCAACTGCCTCAAACGACGTCCTTCTTTTCGTTAATGTAAATGGCTCTCTGCATTCGAACCAAGGACGATCTAGGAAATTTAAAACATGTTTTTAAAATGTTTCTATGTTTTCTATCTATATGCCTAATTACATGTTTTAATATCATTGGGAAGGGGTTTAAATTAATTCTTAAATATCGGATATTTTACTGATTGTAGAGACGCCTGGTGTCGAATCCAGGACATATTGGTAGCTGTGAATGAGCAGTATAATTTATTAGGACTTCATTTTATTTCATAAAAAGTTTGAAGTCAATATCATGCCGGGAAGTACCTAAAACTTTTTTCTTTTATCTCCATAAGAAATGCATTGAGGAATGTAAATGGCTCTCTGGGATCGAAGCAAGTACCATCAGCGAATATGTAAAATTTGATTATTAAATATATTTATGATATCTAAACCAATGCCGAATTTCAAGTTTCCATGCCATCGGGAAAGGGTCCAAAAAAATATTAAAAATCGCCACAATGCATTTTAAACGGCCGATTTTTGTCTCGACCTAGCATCGAACCCGGGATATATTCAGTAAAACTAATTTATGTTTTTGATAGATCATGACCATATATATCGGCTTCTTGAGTTTTAAGTCCCTACCTATCCGGCAAGTATTTTTTTAAAATTCTCGAAAATCAAAGCAATGCATTTAAACGGGAAAAATCGGGACTTTGGGGCCCTCTGGAATCGAACCCATGACACTGAGGTTCAAAATCGCAATTTTTCTGGCGGTTGTACGTTATGGCCAATACGTCGTAAAAATTTCGAGTCAATGACGCTTTTGGTTTAGCCTGTGAATTTGTATCCTATCTGGGTATATATATGAACTAGTAAATGGGTGCTTGCAAAATTATGAAGGGATATGTGTCTTTTTAATTATACTACTGTCTATCGTATACCTAATTTTCAAATATGAGATCGAGTTTCATCTAATAATATAATAATTATTTCGAAAGCCTTTCACGTTTAATTGAGACGGGAGTTTTGCAGTTGAGACCTTAAAGAATACGCATACGTAAAATTAAATTAAAGAAATGCGCCAAACAAATTTAAGTAATAATAAAAGTCTTCGTAAGATAAAAAGGCGAGAAATCGATAGATGATTCGTTACCTGTAGTACTCGGTTCAGTGCAAGGCATACTTCAATTGAATCCTATGCACATTAAATGGCGTCTAAAGCGGCACTATGAGCTCCGTTTCTAATTAAATAAACAAATAGAAATTAGGCAACGTAGTTGAATAATTTTGAAGAATGTAGAAAAAGAAGTTGAATTTAAAGCCCATTTGGAGATGTTGGGAAAATATTTTGCATGCGATGATAAATGCAGAAATTGTTTTTACTTACAAAAATTATCCAGCGAACAACATAATCCGAAGGTCGTTCAAGGTTTTAGGACGTCCCCCTTTGGATTTCAAAGGCCTTCTACGCTTATTTGATACGGGAGATTTGGAGTTGATTCCTAATGAATGTGCATTTGTAAAATTAATTTAAGAAAATACGCCAATCAAAGCAAAGTTAGAATAAAAATCTGCATAAGATAAAAATGCGGAAAATAAATAGACGATTACCTGTGAAGTATTCGGTTCAGTGCCAGACATAATGAAATTGAATCCTATGTTCATTAAATGGCGTCTACCACGACAATGAGCTCCGTTTCTTATTATATAAACAAACAAATATGCTACAGGTAACGTATCTATGTAAATAATTTTGAAAAACGTAGAAAAAGAACTTAATTCTAAAGCCCGTTTGCAGAATATGAAAAAATAATTTGAGGTGAATACAATAGAAAAGAGTAAACATAGTAAGCATACATTTTTAATCGCAGAAATTGTTTTACTTACGAAGAATCATCCAGCTGATACGTAGAAAAACGTAATCCAAAGTTCGTTCAAGGAAATCAGCGTATTTTATGAGTAGATTTTTGTTGTTTATTTTGATGAAAGTTAAATGTTCTTGATGTATATTAATATTACAAACAAAAGAATATTGAAAAATATTTCAAAAACTTCATACTTTCATCACGGCGTATGTTATTTGAACTGCAAACAAATTTGTATTCCACGTAAATAATGGTCGTAGCCAAAGTTTTTATCTTGGGGGGAAGGGTGCAAATAAAAACAGTATTAATTTGTATTTAATTTAAGATGTTGCCGACATGGCGAAATTGGATGCAGGAAAAATGACCTCTTTGAGGTATAATTTAGTTAAATACTCTCCACTGTACATACATTTTTCATGCTTATGTGAATGAAAACATTTGGTTCTTCATGGACATTTATCGTTTCCCCAGCAGTATCCCATATCATTACGTAAGGTACTACGTATTAATTAAAAAAACGAAAATTTAACTTAATTTTAAATTCTGTATGGATAAGATGACAGAATAAATATATGTTATTAAAATAGAAAAGACGATACATAATAGGCATACAATTAAAAGCACAATTTTCACACACGAAAGGCAATCCAACATATACGTATAATCCTAACATCGTTCAAGGATATAATTTTATTTCCTGTGTAGATATTTGTTGTTCATTTAAATGAAAGTTACACTTTCTTGATATTCAATTATAATATGGTCCTTCAAGAAAGGCGGGCAGCAACGGGTTTGGCTGCCCGTATGAGCTTTTTGGTTACAATGTATCACAATGTATGTAGTATGAAATTGAGGCATACGTTACTTAAAGCTTCCCCTCCTAAAAGGAACATCATCTAAAGAAGCCACACTATGAGGTGGCACGCGAGACAGGACGCTGGAGCTTATCTGTCGATCTTAAGAGAAACTAAGGGCAAAATACCAAACACACCGAGTGCGGTGAGAAAGTGGTCACTGTGCTAGGACTCCAACACCAAGGTACGAATTCCGGCTAGCAAGATTTTTCTGGCTATAGAATGGTTGAGTGTCTTTGTTAATAGTATTAGTTATTGAAATGGTGGTAATTGGGATCTTCCTGCTTTCATCAGAGAAGTTATGAATATTGTTATTAATTATAACGCCATAAAGTAGGAATCGGAAATGGCCATTGCAAAGGAAGTTTTTAGACATAATTTAATATACGATAAATGCATTGGGTTAAGTGAGAATAAAGTGAAATACTACTATACTAAACTATACCGATTTTGATGCTAATGATTCGTATTGTTTGCAGTTATATTATTTCTAAATAATATCGTTGAAACTATTAATTTACATTAATATTCTGATAGTAATATTTTAGGATGATGTAAATTTCAGTTGTACTTACTTTTACTCAGGCATAGGTAGACTTGATCCGGTATAATACGTTCTTCATCAGTAATTAATGAGTATTTTTCATCGAAATTGCTTTCTTATCCCCCTTATATAGATTCAGTGTAGACTTTTAAATTTAATCCTCGAATAATCTCACTACTTACATGACTTTTCCGATTATCTTCGTTTATAAATGGTCTCGTATTTTCTACATAAACTTATGTTATCACAGTATGTATTCCCGAATAATTCATTGACCGTGCAGATATTCGCTGTCCATTTTGATGAAAGTTACATTTTTCAACCTTCAGTCATAACAAATATGGAAAGAAATTTTTTTTAATTATACCACTGTCTATTGTATGCATAATTTTCAAATAAGTGAGATCGAGATTCGCCAAATAATATGATAGTAAAATAATCATTTCTAAAGCCTTTCGCGTTTATGAGATACGGGAGTCTGTAATGAATACGCATTCGTAAAATTATATTAAAGAAATACGCCAAACAAAGTAAAGTCAGAATAAAAATCTGCATAAGATAAAAATGCGGAATAAATAGACGATTACCTGTGTAGTATGTGGTTGAGTGCAAGACATTCTGCAAAATAAAATTTTTTTTGGACCCCTTCCCGATGGCATGGATACTTGAAACTCGGCACGTGGATAGATATCATGAATATATTTCATAATCGATTTTTATGTTTTCCCTGATGGTCCTTGGTTCGATCCCAGAGGGCCATTTACATTTCACAATGCATTTCTTATGGAGATAACGGAAACAAGTTTTAGGTACTTCCCGGAATGATATCAACTTCAAACTTTGAATAAAATCAGATCAGGTCCACACAAATCAACCAGTGCATTCACAGTTACTAATGTGTCCTGGGTTCGACACCAGACGTCTCTACAATCAGTAGTTCATCCGAAATTTATGAATTATTTTGAACCCTTTCCCAATGATATAGAAACGTGAGATTCGGCATTAAGATAAAATAATAAATAACTTTCAGATACATCTTTTAGATTTCCAAGATCGTCCTTGGTTCGGATCCAGAGAGCCATTTACATTCGTGAAAATTAGGACGTCTTTTGAGGCAGTTGTAGCCAATATTTCTGCTTTAATTTTCACACATAGTTAGAGATGGTTATCTTCAATTGTGCTGCATAGTAAATTCACCAGTAAGACCCGGGTTCGTTTCCAGACGATGAAATTTCAGCGAATTTTAAGAAAAAATTCAATCCTTTTTTTTTTTCTTTTGAGGACCGTACCGATATGATGCCGATATGAAATTAGTATTGCCGATCTGCTTGCAGTATGCAAGCTACATTTTACTCGTATATATATATATATATATATATATATATATATATATATATATATATATATATATACGAGTAAAATGTAGCTTGCATACTGCAAGCAGATCGACAATAATAATTTCATGTCGGCATCATATCGGGACGGCCCTCAAAAGAAAAAAATCAGGTATTGAAAATATTCTTAAAATTTTCTGCAATTTAATCGTCTGGCATCGAACCCGGGTCTTCCTGGTAAGCTTACTTTGCAGCACAACAGAAAATCACCATCTCTTACTATGTGTGAAAATTCAAGCAGAAATATTGGCTACAACTGCCTCAAACGACGTTCTACTTTTCAGGAATGTAAATGGCTCTCTGGATTCGAACCAAGGACGATCTTGGAAATCTAAAACATGTTCATGAAAGTTATTTATGATCTCTATCTATTTGCCGAATTTCAAGTTTCTATATTATTGGGATAGGGCTCAAAATAATTATTAAAAATCGGATCAACTACTGATATAAGAGACACCTAGTGTCGAACCCACGAAATATATTTACGCTTTGAATGCACAGTATGATTTAAAGGACTTGATCGTATTTTGTGTAAAGTTTGAAATCGATATCATGCCGGGAAGTACCTAAAATTTGTCTCCGTTATCTCCATAAGAAATGCATTGAGGAATGTAAATGGCCCTCTGGGATCGAACCAAGGACCATCAGCGAATATAAAAAATTCAATTATGATATATTTTAATGGTATCTAATCTCATACCGAATTTCAAGTTTCTATGCCATCGGGAAAGTGTCCAAAAAAATAATAAAAATCGCCACAATGCATTTTAAACGGCCGATTTTTGCCTCGACCTAGCATCGAACTAAGGATATTTTCCGTAAAATTCATTTATGATTTCGATAGATCATTACCATATATATAGGCTCCTTGAGTTTTATTTCTCTACCTATCCGGAAAGTATTTTTTTTAAATTCCCGAAAATCACGGCAATTCATTTAAACGGGAAAAATCGGGACTTTGGGGCCCTCTGGAATCTAACCTATGACACTGAGGATCAAAGTCGCTTTTTTCCTGGGGGTTTCACGTTATGGCCAATACGTGGTAAAAATTTCGAGTCAATGACGCCAGTAGTTTAGCCTGTGAATTAGTATCCTATCTGGGTATCTGGGTATCTGGGTATATTATGAATGAATCCGGAGAAGCATCTATATATAATAGATACAAGCAGATCGGCAATACTAATTTCATATCGGCATCATATCGGGATGGCCTCAAAAGAAAAAAAAAAGGATTGAAATTTTTCTTAAAATTCGCTGAAATTTCATCGTCTTGCATCGAACCCGGATCTTACTGGCGAACCTACTATGTAGCACAATAGAAGATCTACATCTCTAACTATGTCTGAAAATTCAAGCACAAATATTGGCTACAACTGCCTCAAAAGACGCTCTAATGTTCACGAATGTAAATGGCTCTCGGGACTCGAACCAAGGACGATCGTGGAAATTTAAAAATTGATTCTGAGAGTTATTAATGATTTCAATCCATATGCCAAATTTCAAGTTTCTATATTATTGGGAAAGGTTTCAAAATAATTCCTAAATATCGGATCAACTTCTGATTGCAGAGACACCTGGTGTCGAACCCAGGACACATTGATAGCTATGAATGCATTGTTTGATTTGTTAAGACTGGTTCTTCTATCACGCTAAGTTTTAAGTCGATAGCATGCCGGGAAGTACCTAAAATTTGTTTCCGTTATCTCCATAAGAAATGCATTGAGAAATGTAAAAAGCGCTCTGGGATCGAACCAAGGACCATCAGCATATATGTAAAATTTGATTATGAAATATATTTATAATCTCCAACTCCATGCCGAATTTCAAGTGTCCATGCCATCGGGAAGGGGTCCAAAAAAAATCTTAAAAATCGCCACAATACATTTTAAACGGCCGATTTTTGCCTCGACTTAGCATCGAACCCAGGATATTTTCCGTAAAACTCTTTTATGTTTTCGATAGATCATGACCATATATAAAGGCTCCTAGAATTTCGATTCTCTACCTATCCCGGAAGTATTTTTTAAAAATTCCTGAAAATCAAAGCAATGCATTTAAACAGGAAAAATCGAGACTTTGGGGCCCTCTGGAATCGAACCCATGACACTGAGGTGCAAAATCGCAATTTTTCTGGCGGTTACACTCTATGGCCAATACGCGTAAAAATTTCAAGTCAATGAAACTTGTGGTTTGGCCTGTGAGTTTGTATCCTCTCTATATATCTATTATATATAGATGCTTATCCGGATTCATTCATATATCATACGAGTAAAATGTAGCTTGCATACTGCAAGCAGATCGGCAATACTAATTTCATATTGGCATCATATCGGGACGGTCCTCAAAAGAAAAAAAAAGGATTTAATTTTTTCTGAGAATTCGCTGAAATTTAATCGTCTGGCATCAAACCCGGGTCTTACTGGTAAACCTACTATGAAACACAATAGAAAAACACCATCTTTAACTATGTGTGAAAATTCAAGCAGAAATATCGGCTATAACTGCCTCAAAAAACGTTCTAATTTTCACGAATGTTAATGCCTCTCGAGACTCGAGCCAAGGACGATCGTGGAAATCTAAAACATGTTTCTGAAAGTAAATTATGATTTCTATCTATATGCCGAATTTCAAGTTTCTATTTTATTGGGAAAAGTTTCAAAATAATTCCTAAAAATCGGATCAACTTCTGATTTCAGAGACACCTGGTGTCGAACCCAGGACGTATAGTAAGCTGTGAATGCACAGTTTGATTTTTAAAAATTTACTCTTGTATCATGCAAAGTTTGAAGTCGATAGCATGCCGGAAAGTACCTAAATTTTGTTTCCGTTATCTCCGTAAGAAATGCATTGAGAAGTGCAAATGGCCCTCTGGAATCGAACCAAGGACAATCAGCGAACATGTAAAATTTTATTATGAAATATATTCATGATATCTATCCACGTGCCGAGTTTCAAATATCCATGTTATCGGTAAAGGATCCAAAAAAAATCTTCAAAATCGCCGCAATGCATTTTGAACGGCCGATTTTTGCCCCGACCTAGCATCGAACCATGGACTAAATTCTAAAATGTCTTTCTGATTTTCGTTGGATGCCCACGGCTTCTAGCGATCCCTGGAGTTTCAACTTTTTCTCTCTCCGGGAAGTGCCTCAAAAAAATTTTCGAAAATCCCCGCCATGTATTCTTATGGAAAAAATAGCGACTTTGGGGCCCTCTGGAATCGAACCCATAACCATGAGGATCAAAATCGCAATTTTTCTGGCGGTTACACGTTATGGCCAATATGTCGTAAAAATTTCAAGTCAAGGACGCTTGTGGTTTAGGCTGTGAATTAGTATCCTATCTATCTATCTATCTATCTATCTATATAGGTATATCCATGAATGAATCCTGAGAAGCATCTATATATAATAGATACGAGTAAAATGTAGCTTGCATACTGCAAGCAGATCGGCAATACTAATTTCACATCGGCATCATATCGGGACGGTCCTCAAAAGAAAAAAAAAAGGATTTAATTTTTTCTCAAAATTCGCTTAAATTTCATCGTCTGTCATCGAACCCTGGTCTTACAGGTGAACTTACTATGCAGCACAATAGAAGATCACCATTTCTAACTATGTGTGAAAATTCAGACAGAAATATTGCCTACAACTGCCTCAAAAGACGTTCTAATTTTCACGATTGAATTGGCTCTCTTGATTCGAACCAAGGACGATCATTGTAATTTAAAACATTCATTCCAAATTTATCTATTATTTCTATCTATATACCGAATTTAGTGTTTTAATATTAAAGGGAAGGGGTTCAAAATAATTATTGAAAATCGGAACAGTTACTGATTGTAGAGACGCCTGGTGTCGAACCCAGGACATATTGTAAGCCGTGAATGCAAAGTTTGATTTGTATAGACTTTTTCTTGTATCTTGCAAAGTTTGAAGTCGATAGCATGCCGGGATACCTATATTTTGTTTCCGTTATCTCCATAAGAAATGCATTGAGAAGTGAAAATGGTCCTCTGGGATCGAACCAAGGACCATCCGCGAACATGTAAAATTTGATTACGAAATATATTTATGATATCTATCGACGTGCCGAGTTTTAAGTATCTATGTTATCGGAAAAGGATCCTAAAAAAATCTTCAAAATCGCCGCAATGCATTTTAAACGGCCGATTTTTGCCCCGACCTAGCATCGAACCATGGACCATATTCGGCGATGTCTTTCTGATTTACGTTGGAGTTGCACAGCTTCTAGCGATCCCTTGAGTTTCAATTCTTTATTTTTCCGGGAAGTGCCTCAAAAAAATTTTCGAAAATCCCCGCCATGTATTCTTACGGAGAAAATTGCGACTTTGGGGCCCTCTGGAATCGAACCCATGACACTGAGGATCAAAATCGCAATTTTTCTGGCGGTTACACGTTATGGCCAATACGTCGTAAAAATTTCAAGTCAATGGCGCTTGTGGTTTAGGCTGTGAATTAGTATCCTATCTATCTATCTATCTATCTATCTATATGAATGAATCCGGAGAAGCATCTATCTATTACGAGTAAAATGTAGCTTGCATACTGCAAGCAGATCGGCAATACTAATTTCATATCGGCATCATATCGGGACGGTCCTCAAAAGAAAACAAAAAGGATGTAATTTTTTCTTAAAATTTGCTGAAATTTCCTCGTTTGGCATCGAACTCGGTTCTTACTGGTAAACCTACTATGAAACACAATAGAAGATCACCATCTCTAACTATGTGTGAAAATTCAAGCAGAAATATTGGCTATAACTGCCTCAAAAAACGTTCTAATTTTCACGAATGTTAATGCCTCTCGGGACTCGAACCAAGGACGATCGTGGAAATCTGAAACATGTTTCTGAAAGTTTTTTATGATTTTTATCTATATGCCGAATTTCAAGTTTCTATTTTATTGGGAAAGGTTTCAAACTAATTCCTAAAAATCGGGTCAACTTCTGATTTCAGAGACACCTGGTGTCGAACCCAGGACGTATTGCAAGCTGGGATTGCACAGTTTGATTTGTAAAGACTTGCTCTTGTATCATGCAAAGTTTGAAATTGATAGCATGCCGGAAAGTACCTAAATTTTGTTTCCGTTATCTCCGTAAGAAATGCATTGAGAAGTGCTAATGGCCCTCTGGGATCGAACCAAGGACAATCAGCGAACGTGTAAAATTTGATTAGGAAGTATATTCATGATATCTATCCACGTGCTGAGTTTCGAATATCCATGTTATCGGAAATGGATCCAAAAAAAATCTTCAAAATCGCCGCAATGCATTTTAAACGGCCGATTTTAGATATATGAATGAATCCGGAGAAGCATCTATATATAATAGATATATATATAGAGAGGATACAAACTCACAGGCCAAACCACAAGCGTCATTGACTTGAAATTTTTACGACATATTGGCCTTTACGTATAACCTCCAGAAAAATTGCGATTTTGAACCTCAGTGTCATAGGTTCGATTCCAGAGGGCCCCAAAGTCCCGATTTTTCCCGTTTAAATGCATTGCCTTGATTTTCGGGAATTAAAAAAAAATACTTCCCGTATAGGTAGAGAATTAAAATTCAAGGGGCCTATATATATGTACATGATCTATCGAAAACATAAATGGGTTTCACAGAAAATATCCTGGGTTCGATGCTAGGTCGGGGCAAAAATCGGCCGTTTAAAATGCGTTGTGGCTATTTTTAAGATATTTTTTGGACCACTTTCCGAATGCATGGAAACTTGAAATTTGGCATGGGGATAGAAATCATAAATATATTTCATAATAAAATTTTAAATTTTCGCTGAGGGTCCTTGGTTCAATCCCAGAGGGCCATTTGCACTCCACAATGCATTTCGTATGGGGATAACAGAAACACATTTTAGGTACTTCCCGGTATGATATCGACTTCAAACGTTGTATGAAATTAGATCACGTCCTAGCAAGTCTTTTTGTGCATTTACAGCTTCCAATACGTCCAGGGTTCGACACCAGGCGTCTCTACAATCAGTCACTGATCCGATTTTTAAGAATTATTTTGAACCCCTTCCCAATAATATTAAAACTTGAAATTCAGCATATGTATAGAACTTATAGATACATTTCGAAAACACATTTTATATTTCCTAGATCGTCCTTGGTTCGAATCCAGAGAGCTATTAACATTCGTGAAAAGTAGGTCTTCGTTTGAGGCAGTTGCAGCCCATATTTCTTCTTGAATTTTCACACGTATTTAGAGAAGATGATCTTTTTATGTGCTGCATAGAAATTTTACCAAAAAGAGCCGGGTTCGATGCCAGACGATTAAATTGAAGCGAATTTTAAGAATATTTTCAATCCTTTTTTTCCTTTCCGGGACCGTCCCGATATAATGCCGTTATGAAATTAGTGTTGTCGATCTGCTTGCAGTATGCAAGCTACATTTTACTCGTATATAATAGAAGATATATCTATTATATATAGATGCTTCTCCGGATTCATTCATATATCATATATTCATATATATATATATATATATATATATATATATATATATATATATATATATATATATATATACGAGTAAAATGTTGCTTGCATACTGCAGGCAGATCGACAACACTATTTTCATGTCGGCATCATATCGGGACGGCCATCAAAAGAAAAAAATTGAATTGAATTTTTTCATAAAATTCGCTGAAATTCCATCCTCTGGTATCGAACCCGGGTCTTTACTGTGATCTTACTATGCAGCACAATAGAACATCACCATCTCTAACTATGTGTGAAAATTCAAGCAGAAATATGGGCTACAACTGCATCAAAAGACGTTCTAATTTTCACGAATTTAAATGGCTCTCTGGATTCGAACCAAGGACGATCTTGGAAATCTAAAAATTGTTTCTGAAAGTTATTTATGATCTCTATCTATATGCCAATTTGAAGTTTCTATATTATTGGCAAAGTTTTCAAAATAATTCCTGAAAATCGGATCAACTTCTGATTGCAGAGACACCTGGTGTCGAACCCAGGAAACATTGATAGCTGTGAATGCACTGTTTGATTTGTATGGACTTGATTTTTCTATATGCAAAGTTTGAAGTCGATATCGGGCCTGGAAGTACCTAAAATTTGTTTCCGTTATCTCCGTAAGAAATGCATTGAGGAATTTAAATGTCCCTCTTGGTTCGAACCAAGGACCATCAGCGAATATGTTAAATTTGATTATGAAATATATTTATAATCTCCAACTCCATGCCAAATTTCAAGTTTCTATGCCATCAGAAAAGGGTCCAAAAAAAATCTTAAAAATCGCCACAATGCATTTTAAACGGCCGATTTTTTCCCCGACCTAGCATCGAACCAAGGATAATATTCGTAGACTTCTTTATGGTTTCCTTTAGATATGCACGGCATCTAGCGATCCCTTAAATTTCAAATCATTCCTTTTCCGGGAAGTGCCTCAAAAAAATTTTCGAAAATCACCGCCATGTATTCTTATGGGGAAAATCGCGACTTTTGGGCCTTCTGGAATCGAACCCATGACACCGAGGTTCAAAGTCGGCTTTTTCCTGGAGGTTGCACGTTATGGCCAATATGTCGTAAAAATTTCAAGTCAATGACGCTTTTGGTTTAGCCTGTGAATTTGTATCCTATCTGGGTATATATATGAATGAATCCGGAGAAGCATCTATATATAATAGATACGAGTAAAATGTAGCTTGCATACTGCAAGCAGATCGGCAATACTAATTTCATATCGGCATCATTTCGGGACGGTCCTCAAACGAACAAAAAAAAATATTCAAAATATTCTTAAAATTCACTGTTATTTTATCGTCTGGCATCGAACCCGGGTCTTACTGGTGAACTTACTATGCAGCACAATAGAAGATCAACATCTCTAACTATGTGTGAAAATTCAAGCAGAAATATTGGATACTACTGCCTCAAAAGACGCTCTAATGTTCACGAATGTAAATGGCTCTCTGGATTCGAACCAAGGACGATCTTGGAAATATAAAAAATGTTTCTGTAAGTTATTTATGATCTCTATCTATATGCCGAATTTAAAGTTTCTATATTATTGGCAAAGGTTTCAAAATAATTCCTAAAAATCGGATTAACTTCTGATTGCAGAGACACCTGGTGTCGAACCCAGGACTCTTTGATAGCTGTGAATGCACTGTTTGATTTGTATGGACTTGATCTTTGTACATGCAAAGTTTGAAGTTGATATCGTGCCGGGAAGTACCTAAAATTTGTTTCCGTTATCTCCGTAAGAAAAGCATTGGGAAGTGCAAATGGTCCTCTGGGATCGAACCAAGGACCATAAGCTAATATGTATAATTCGATTATGAAATAAATTCATGATATCTATCGACGTGCCGAGTTTCAATAATCCATGTTATCGGGAAAGGATCCAAAAAAAATCTTAAAAATCGCCGCAATGCATTTTAAACGGCCGATTTTTGCCCCGGCCTAGCATCGAACCAAGGACAATATTCGAAGATGTCTTTCCGATTTTCGTTGGCTATGCACGGCATTTAGCGGTCCCTAGAGTTTCAACTCTCTGCTTTTCCGGGAAGTGCCTAAAAAAAATTTTCGAAAATCCCCGCCATGTAATCTTTTGGGGAAAATCGGGACTTTGGGGCCCTCTGGAATCGAACCCATGACACTGAGGATCAAAATCACAATTTTTCTGGCGGTTAATTGTTATGGAAAATACGCAGTAAAAATTTGAAATCAATCACGCTTGTGGTTTAGGCTGTGAATTTGTATCCTATCTATCTATATAGGTATACGAGTAAAATGTAGCTTGCATACTGCAAGCAGATCGGCAATACTAATTTCATATCGGCATCATATCGGGAATATCCTCAGAAGAAAAAAAAAGGATTGAAATTTTTCTTAAAATTCGCTGAAATTTCATCGTCTGGCATCGAACCCGGGTCTTACTGGTAAACCTAGTATGAAACACAATAGAAGATCACCATCTCTAACTATGTGTGAAAATTCAAGCAGAAATATTGGCTATAACTGCCTCAAAAAAAGTTCTAATTTTCACGAATGTTAATGCCTCTCGGGACTCGAACCAAGGACGATCGTGGAATTCTAAAATATGTTTCTGATAGATATTTATGATCTCTATCTATATGCCGAATTTCAAGTTTCTATTTTAGTGGGAAAGGTTTCAAAATAATTCCTAAAAATCGGATCAAATTCTGATTTCAGAGACACCTGGTGTCGAACCCAGGACGTATTGCAAGCTGTGAATGCAGAGTTTGATTTGTAAAGACTTACTCTTGTATCAAGCAAAGTTTGAATTTGATAGCATGTCGGATAGTACCTAAATTTTGTTTCCGTTGTCTCCGTAAGAAATGCATTGAGAAGTGCAAATGGCCCTCTGGGATCGAACCAAGGACCATCAGCGAACATGTAAAATTTGATTATGAAGTATATTCATGATATCTATCCACGTGCCGAGTTTCGAATATCCATGTTATCGGGAAAGGATCCAAAAAAAATCTTCAAAATCGCCGTAATGCATTTTAAACGGCCGATTTTTGCCCCGACCAAGCATCGAACCATGGACTATATTCTAAGATGTTTTTCTGATTTTCGTTGGATACGCACGGCTTCTAGCGATCCCTCGAGTTTCAACTCTTTCTCTCCCCGGGAAGTACCTCAAAAAAATTTTCGAAAATCCCCGCCATGTATTCTTATGGAGAAAATCGCGACTTTGGGGCCCGCTGGAATCGAACCCATGACCCTGAGGATCAAAATCGCAATTTTTCTGGCGGTTACATGTTATGGCCAATACGTCGTAAAAATTTCAAGTCAATCACGCTGGTGGTTTAGGCTGTGAATTAGTATCCTATCTATCTATCTATCTATATAGGTATATACATGAATGAATCCGGAGAAGCATCTATATATAATAGATATATGAATGAATCCGGAGAAGCATCTATATATAACGAGTAAAATGTTGCTTGCATACTGCAAGCAGATCGACAACACTATTTTCATGTCGGCATCATATCGGGACGGCCATCAAAAGAAAAAAATGGATTGAAATTTTTCTTAAAATTCGCTGAAATTCCATCGTCTGGCATCGAACCCGGGTCTTTACTGTGAACTTACTATGCAGCACAATAGAACATCACCATCTTTAACTATGTGTGAAAATTCAAGCAGAAATATGGGCTACAATCCCCCAAAAGACGTTCTAATTTTCACGAATTTAAATCGCTCTCTTGATTCGAACCAAGGACGATCTTGGAAATCAAAAAAATGTTTCTGTAAGTTATTTATGATTTATATCTATATGCCGAATTTCAAGTTTCTATATTATTGGCAAAGGTTTCAAAATAATTCCTAAAAATCGGATCAACTTCTGATTGCAGAGACACCTGGTGTCGAACCCAGGACACATTGATAGCTGTGAATGCACTGTTTGATTTGTATGGACTTGATCTTTCTATATGCAAAGTTTGAAGTCGATAACATGCCGGGAAGTACCTAAATTTTGTTTCCGTTATCTCCGTAAGAAATGCATTGAGAAGTGCAAATGGCCCTCTGGGATCGAACCAAGGACCATCAGCGAACATGTTAAATTCAATTATGAAATATATTCAACATATATATCCACGTGCCGAGTTTCAAGTATCCATGTTATCGGGAAAGGATCCAAAAAAAATCTTCAAATTCGCCACAATGCATTTTAAACGGCCGATTTTTGCCCCGACCTAGCATCGAACCATGGACCATATTCGGCGATGTCTTTTTGATTTTCGTTGGATATGCACTGCTTCTAGCGATCCCTCGAATTTCAACTCTCTCCTTTTCCGGGAAGTTCCTCAAAAAATTTTTCGAAAATCCCCGCCATGTATTCTTATGGGGAAAATTGCGACTTTGGGGCCTTCTGGAATCGAACCCATGACACTGAGGTACAAAACCGCAATTTTTCTGGCGGTTATACGCTATGGCCAATACGTCGTAAAAATTTCAAGTCGATGACGCTTACAGTTTAGGCTGTGAATTAGTATCCTATCTATCTATCTATCTATCTATCTATCTATCTATATCCTTGAATGAATCCGGAGAAGCATCTATCTATTATATATAGATGCTTCTCCGGATTCATTCATGGATATACCTATATAGATAGATAGATAGATAGATAGATAGATAGATAGATAGGATACTAATTCACAGCCTAAACCATAAGCGGCATTGACTTGAAATTTTTACGACGTATTGGCCATAACGTGTAACCGCCAGAAAAATTGCGATTTTGAACCTCGGTGTCATGGGTTCGATTCCAGAAGGCCCCAAAGTCGCGATTTTCTCCATAAGGATACATGGCGGGGATTTTCGAAAATTTTTTTGGTGCACTTACCGGAAAAGTAGAGAGTTGAAATTCGAGGGATCGCTAGAAGCCGTGCAACTCCAACGTAAATCAGAAAGACATTGCCGAATATGGTCCATGGTTCGATGCTAGGTCGGGGCAAATATCGGCCGTTTAAACTGCATTGCGGCGATTTTGGTGATTATTTTTGGATCCTTTCGCGATAACATGGATACTTGAAACTCGGCACGTGGATATATATGTTGAATATATTTCATAATTGAATTTAACATGTTCGCTGATGGTCCTTGGTTCGATCCCAGAGGACCATTTTCACTTCTCAATGCATTTCTTATGGAGATAACGGAAACAAAATATAGGTATCCCGGCATGCTATCGACTTCAAACTTTGCAAGATACAAGAACGAGTCTTTACAAATCAAACTTTGCATTCACAGCATACAATATTTCCTGAGTTCGACACCAGGTGTCTCTGCAATCAGAAGTTGATCCGATTTTTAGGAATTATTTTGAAACCTTTCCCAATAATATAGAAACTTGAAATTCGGCAAATAAATAGAAATCATAAATAACTTTCAGAAACATTTCTTAGATTTCCAAGATCGTCCTTGGTTCGAATCCAGAGAGCCATTTACATTCGTGATAATTAGAACGTCTTTTGAGGCAGTTGTAGCCAATATTTCTGCTTGAATTTTCACACATAGTTAGAGATGGTGATCTTCTATTGTGTTGCATAGTATGTTCACAGTAAAGACCCGGGTTCGATGCCAGACACTTAAATTGAAGCGAATTTTAAGAAAATTTTCAATCCTTTTTTTTTTCTATTGAGGACCGTCCCGATATGATGCCAAAAGGAAATTAGTAATACCGATCTGCTTGCAGTATGCAAGCTACATTTTACTCGTATATCTATATATATATATATATATAGAGAGGATACAAACTCACAGCCTATACCACAAGAGTGATTGAGCTGAAATTTTTACGGCGTATTGGCCATAAAGTGTAACCACCAGAAAAATTGCGATTTTGAACCTCGGTGTCATGGGTTCGATTCCAGAAGGCCCCAAAGTCGCGATTTTCTCCATAAGGATACATGGCGGGGATTTTCGAAATTTTTTTTGAGGCACTTCCCGGGAAAGTAGAGAGTTGAAATTCGAGGGATCGCTAGATGCTGTGCATATCTAAAGGAAACGATAAGGATCTCTACGAATATTATCCTTGGTTCGATGCTAGGTCGGGGTAAAAATTGGCCGTTTAAAATGCATTGTGGCGATTTTTAAGATTTTTTTTGGACCCTTTTCCGATGGCATAGAAACATGAAATTCGGCATGGTGTTAGATATCATAATTATATTTCATAATAAAAGTTTACATATTCCCTTAAGGTACTTGGTTCGATCCCAGAGGGCCATTTACATTCCTCAATGCATTTGTTATGGAGATTACGGAAACACATTTTAGGTTCTTCCCGATATTATATTTACTTGAAACTTTGCATAAGATAAGATCAAGTTATTACTAATCAAACTGTGAATTCACAGCTACCAATGATTCCTGGTTTCGCCACCAGGCGTCTCTACAATCAGTAAATGATCCGATTTTTAAGAATTTTTTGGAACCATTTTCCAATTATATAAATGCTTGAAATTCGGCATGTAGATAGAGATCATAAATAACTTCCAGAAACATATTTTAGATTTCCACGATCGTCCTTGGTTCGAATCCAGAGAGCAATTTACATTCGTGAAAATTAGAACGTTTATTGAGGCAGTTGTAGCCAATATTTCTGCTTGAATTTTCCCACATAGTTAGAGATGGTGATCTTCTATTGTGTTTCATGGTAGGTTTCCCAGTAAGACCCGGGCTCGATGCCAGACGATGAAATTTCATCGAATTTTAAGAAAAAATTAAATCCTTTTTTTTTTCTTTTGAGGACCGTCCCGATATGATGCCGATATGAAATAAGTATTGCCGATCTGCTTGCAGTATGCAAGCTACATTTTACTCGTATATATATATATACGAGTAAAATGTAGCTTGCATACTGCAAGCAGATCGACAACACTAATTTCATGTCGGCATCATTTTGGGACGGCCCTCAAAAGAAAAAAAAAGGGATTGAAAATATTCTTAAAATTCGGTGCAATTTAATCGTCTGGCATCGAACCTAGGCCTTCCTGGTGAACTTACATTTTTTCAAATGTAACGATTACAAGTAAAAAAATACCTGGGCTGAGTTTCGGAAGGTGTGTCCCCATTAGTTCCGAGTCTAACCATCTAGGTGGCAGCAGCGTTAGGGGCATTGCTTTTTACTTGGCACTTACAGATAACTTTGGCTGAACGCCGATGGGTTGTGGGTTGGGTGGGCGAGATTCCTTTAATTAAATCGTCTATCATTGTTTTCACAATTTCTGCACTTAAAGATAACTTTGGTTGAACGCCGAAGGGTTGTGGGTTGGGTGGGCGGGATTCCTATAATTAAATCGTCTTACGAAGTCGCGCCGAAAAAGTCCATTTGCGACAAAAACACTGCTTTTCCTTAAAAAGACCTTTCCTTAGAAAGATTTATGTAATCTCGATGAATCAATCGGTAAACGAGTGAAAAACAACGTATTTTCTACAGCCGTGGGCGTACCTTATAGTTTTCTTCGTAAGAGTAAAAATATTCTATTATGAAACTTTTCCGCAGTTACCAAAACAAAAATAGTTGAATTACGTTACCCCGTAATTCTCGAATCAAGAATTCTTATGTTCATCATACTAATTTTATTGCAAATAAATGTTTTCCACTTTAACTTAGCGCACAATAAATCATAAAAATAATATTAATAGGCTAATCATCAAATTTATTGTTTTTCGATTTATTATGACGCTTCTCACTGTCTTTCCCCGCCGTCCTATGCTATGACGGCGCGAAGGTGAGAAAAAGCACTCTCACGGATAGATAATCGCTGCTATCACCCTCCGTCGTTTGTATGATGTTGCCCCTGTCAACGACGTCGCTCTCTTCCTTCTCACAGTTACATAATCGTGGTGCTGGTTTTTGAGGGATTTTTTTAGGTTTCAAAGGTCGACTTATACGCCGCCATATGCGTTAATATTTTTTTCGGTGTTTAGTCAACCACTTTTCCTAAAGATGTCATATTATATCTTGCTGTATTCTTCTTGATGATTTATCAAATTATATTAGCGGTAGGATTATGGAAGGGAAACAAGCATTATTCATTTTTTGCTCATATGTTTTCATATTTCAGCAAAATTGAACATTTTTAGGAAATCTTAGGAAATGTACTCTCAATATTTGAGCCCTTATCATCAGGTAGTCATCCTAGTACATATTATCTCAGTCATTTAAACCTAAAAATAGATTTATCCATTAAACATACAAACAAAGGTTTTATTGGTAAGAAGAAGATGTGTTCCTTGCAAATCATGGTGATCTATTCAAAAGTATACATATTTGAAAAATTAGATAAATCATAGCTACACTTTCTACAGAATGACAGCAATTAATAATGAATTATATACAGACATTTGAAACAATTAAGAGCCAGTTATTGTATGAATGAGAGTTTTAACTCCAGGTTCATAAAATTATATTTATCTAAAATTTAAAGAAAATTAACACAAACAATTATTTATCTTGATTCTCTTTATACCCTGACATATAATTCTTATATGAACGTAACTGAGATAACAAATTCACAAAAAGAGAGTTCTTGGAAAGAAAAGTATTACATATACTGATAAATTCTGATGACAAACTACAAATAATATATCAGAGAATTAGACTGGAATAAAAACTATTTTAAAACAGTTCACTCAAACTATTTTTCAAATTAACACTGTTTCTAATAATTTAATTAACGTTTTTCAAATTTTGTTCTTCATGTTATGATAAAATTTAATTGTGAACACATTTCCCAGCTAGCACACTCGGATCCGTTTACATAAACAGAGAGTCAACGCAAAGAAAACAGCGTTTACGGCAACTGTTGATGCAACGTTGAGGTATTTTTTACGTAAGCTGTTGACCCTTCGTTGACCAATTTCTGCTGTTAGCCAAATCCCTCTCTTTAAAAAGAGTATTTTGAGTCAATTTCGACCTTAATCATATTAAGGGCATCCAATTTTCCTTCGATGGAGTGGAGCAATTACTCATGGAAATGTTAACTAATCGAGTACAACTTATATGTGAAGCGAATGTAAATGTTCCTCGTCCTGAAACTAAAGATTTTCTTTTAGTATGTTTTATGATTCATATCGTGAATGATTCCGTTATCTAAAATTATATTTTTTAACGCTGAATTACATAAACTGATGTAAAATTAGCGAACATAAACAGTGGTTTGTACGTGAAACTTTCGTATGCCCAACTTTCTTAGTATTGTTTTGTTGCGCCGTGTGCGAATGGGATTCTGGGTAAAACTTCTCAACGGTATAGTTAACGTCCATGCTGAATTTTCCTGTGGTTGTCCTCACGGTGAAGTCCGTTCCATTCACGCTAAGAAGTCCTCTGCTCTTTTGCATCGCTTGCTTATTAGCTCATTATTTTCAACTATTCTTTTCTGTACAATCGCCCCTCGTATCACTTAAATTTCATTATTCATATTTCAATCCTCATGTTATCAATTTCATATACTCGTTTAAGGAAGACATTTATATGCCCACGCAATTGCAGCGATTCCGGTACTTGTGCTTTTTAGCGGCGCTCGTGTTGGAATGATTATTTTTCCTCTATAGAAGGTAAGTTATTTTAATGTTGTGAGATATTGTTCATTTTGTTTAATTAAGTATTAAGTTAAGTGATTAATGAAGTTAACTTTTGTGTGTGTGTCTGAAATATATTCCATCCTAAGGAAATTATTTTAAAATTTCAACACCCTAGTTAAGTAATTGAGTTAATATAAGTTGAAAAAGAAATGAGTTATTTACTAACGAACTTTCTTCTTGCAGAGAGAGTGAAGGCGAAATCTGTTCAAGGGCAGAAATTCGATTTAACGAGTATTGAAAGAGGTATTGGAGAACAGAAGAGGGGAAGTTATGGTAACAAGAAAATGGTGCTACAGATAAAGATATTCTTATGTTAATTGTTTTTGGTCAATAAAAACTTATGTAAGTAGTCATTCATTTTTTAATTGACCTGTAAATATTTATAAAGAGAATACTGGGAACCCGCCGTCCAGCGAGCCTTTCTTATTAGTACTAAATGTACCACTAGAGGCCGCAAATGAACCGCATACCATTTTAGTTCGAAATGCAGCCATAAGAGGCCTCACCAATCGCTTAAGGAAACGTGTTTCCCTTATGTTGCGGACATTTGATGCCGTAATTTCCCTTCTTTTTCTCTATCGTTTACAGAACATTTACGTAAACAGAGATGCTCCTGGCAGGGTTGTTTCCTTATCATTGATGTAATGTTTACATAAACTTTATGTGAATGCCAACTATCGTGGTAGCTGGGTTGGTTGTCTTCACAACATCGGAGAAGCTTTAGCTGCTTCAATTAATGTGCCCATAACCTGGATGCATTCTTTTAATCCTGCCAGCAGGATAGATCAGTATGCAATCATATAAACTTCTCTCTGATAAAAAATAGATCAACATTCATAATTCTGTTTACAAATAAGTTATGGTATAATTTTCCTTTGGTTAGGCTTCACAAAAGGTCGTGCTAATTTTAGTCCTTTACTACCCATTCTTTTTTTCATGAGTTCACCTCATGAGCTCAGCATGCCTGTTATCACAATGTAGTCAAATATCTTTAAATTAATATTTCTGAAGATCATTGATAGCTTCTTCCAGAATGAGATGATTATCTGTTAAAGAAACCAAACAATCGAGAATTTTGTCTCTTATCAGTGGCACAGCCATCATTTTCTTGGCCTCTGGATGACTTCCTTCTATGGTTCTGTTGTGACTGTAGTTGCGGTTGTCGATGCCTCTGCTCCTGTGTCGTCAGCTTCTTTTTCATTTGTTCATCAAGTAAATGGTGCATGTCCATCTGCAAAGTTAATAAAGATTCAATTCCTAAATATTTATGAATGTGCATAAGCAAAGTTAATTTCATGGGAGAAAATTGATTTTATGTTCAACAAATTCACTGATAATAAATTAACACTACAAGATAGGTGGGCCTTATCTACAAGGTTGAGTTAGCTTCATTAATTTATTTAATCCAAAGGTGTATATAGTTTACAACTTTGTATCTTAGCTAAATTTTTATGAGATTTATAAAACCTATTTGATTTTAATGAAACCATTCAATGATCTTTTAGAAGGGATTTAGAGGAGTAATTGACTTATTTCTCAACAACAAGAGAAAAATATTTTTGGCAAATGATGCATAAGTGATAAGAGGATTTGATTACACCTTGATTTGAATACTGTGTCAGTTTTTAATCTTCTTTGAAGAAGGTGAGTATGGAAGAAGAGTCTTGAAAATGGGTGGTACAAAATCCAGCTATCTCAATGATAGGACTGAAGGACGTGAATCTCTTTATCGCTGTTGATATATCAGTCCAATAATTTTCTGCCAAATGGAAAGTTATGATATTAAGCCAGATAACTTACCTGCCACTGTTCCAACTGCTGACTAAGCTAACCATTTGCTGAACAGCCTCAATCAGCTGTGAATTGATCTGCAGAAGATCTATTCTTGTTTTTGCTAGTTCCACTTCTGCAGCATTCTTTCTAGGGAGAGCTTTGTCTCTCATTTCCCATGCCTTAGCAACTGATTCTTCTTTTGCATGCTCACTACTATCTGCGTCTGATCTGGCCACATCTCGCTCTTCTTGAACAGCACGCAGCTGAGCTTCACACACACTTAACTGAAAATGAAAATTATGGAAACCATATTAGGAAGAAAGATTTTAATTTTGAGGACTCACTCTTTATCAATGCTATCCACTACCATTAATTTTATACACTATCTTTTAGTTGTCTGAAATATTTAATCTATAACATGAGTAGAAATTCGACTATGAAGGAATTGAAACAATTCAATCTGGTGACAAAGTTGGAAATAGTAGCTCATTCTTTGTGGAGAACCAAAGTAGAAAACAGAACTGTATTTTATACGTAGGTCAAGAATCCTTTAAAGAGATCAGATTAGGAGCAAGGTCGTGATTGCTTGATAAATTCGGAAAGAGTGAACTTGAGGAAGATTCAATTTATATTATGCAACCCCGCAGCTACTTTGGCCAATCTGAGAATGTTCATAAAATAAGAGAATTACATCCAGTACATTATCACAAGGGAACCCTGTAAGACAAACATGACCATGATGAAACACTATCAATCCCATATTTTTCCCTTTAGGCCTTAGTTTTATATATGCTACATGTTGTTTTTCTGACAAGGGCCACTATGATATCATGTGTTCCATTTGATTTGACATTTTTGTTCCATTGAAGTGCACAATCGAGGCATTTTTTTCTTCAATTTTCATATATATATTGCTGTTGTAAATAAAATTATCTCTTCTTTATTCTAGTAATAAAAGTATTTTCTCACCGGTTTCCTATCCCTATGTTGTGTTGATATCTATGTTTTATGTAATATTGACATGTATGTATGCTTTAAAATATGTTATTTTATGTTATGTTATATATGTTATATATGTTAAAATTTTATTGATGTATCCTATATATGTACCTATTGATAGTATATTTATAAAATGTAATCATGTTTCTTACCATCTTTTTAGTTAATACTATCGGTAGGTTTGCGCAGGTTTTTCACACCCCCCTTCTTAGTGGGTGTTTTCCTGCAGTGGATAAATTTTTTTTCCTAAGAATTTCTTTCGTTTTTTACATCCACAATTTCTTCTCAGATCTTTTTCATACTATCTCTTTAAATTAATTATTTATGTATTGTATGACGATGGGTTAGATGGAAGAGGAGACTTTTAGTCTCAATCTCGCCCGAATAAAGCGGTATTATTATTATTATTATTATTCTTATTATTATATCAGTTTAAAAAGTTCTTTGGCAGCAGAAGTCAATATGGGTCCTCACTAGGAATGAAACCTGGGACCACTATCACCAAAGGGAAATGCCCTACCTACTAAGCTATTCAGGAGCCCTCTATGCCCTACCAATGGATTAGCTCATGGTTCACCGGGTTCAATCACTCAAAATAATAGAGTAAATTTTCACTATATTATGGTCCACTTTTGGTGCTCCTTAATACGGTGCCCCAAGACGTAATGGAAAAAAATTGTTTGCAAATTCAATTATGCATACCCTCTAATTATTTTCTATTTGGACTCATAAAACTTACCCAATAAATATTATTGCGATTGGATTGTGGTTATCAGTGCCCACTTGATGCCAAACAATTACGAGAAATGAAAATTTGAACAGACAAGGGGGACACCAGGTTAATGGGTAATTAACTAACGGATTCTCACGAATCTTTCAGGGCATGTTCTTTGCTTAAAAATAGTCAGCTTATATCTGGCTGTTTAACTCAATGTGCTTTAGTTTATAAACAAATAGCAACTGAATATCAAAGTTAGGCCACCATGCCACACACCTATCTTGCTCAATAGAAATTTATTTTCTTTCTTATTTTTGCAACTTAGAATATGCATACTCTATATTTTTTTTGTTTGGACTTCATAACTAACATAATAAATATTATTAAGATTGAGTTATGGTAACCCGTGCCGACTCGATGCCAAAGATGAGAAATGAAAATTTGTACTGATTTAGTATGGAAGGATTCCAGAACTCAATGTTTACTTAGTAGATAAAACAGCAATATTCCCAAATTGTGTATGTTTACTATCTAACATGTAAAATAATTACTCTTGAAATTTTCTTTTTAAAGTTTGCATTTTGCAGTCAGAATAAATCTTCCGGTGTTCTTGTACGCAACGTAATAAAAATTGCTTTTGTTCCTCCTCAAAAGTGATTAACCCTTAACCAGTGACGTGCAATTTTTGTCACACTACCAGTGATGTGCGGTCTGGGAGACTGCAATTTTTTAAATATCTTTATAGTTACTAAATGACACATTTAACAAAGTTTAAAAGCCTTAGTAAACTAATTAGTTATTCAATAATTTGAATTCAAATTTAATTTGATGTTAATATGAACAAAATTTCAATTATTAATCATTTTACGAAGATAGTCAAAAATTTGAATGAAAAAAACAAATCCTATCAAAATAATGTTGCATATTAAAAATCAGGAGCCTATTTTTGTAGCGAAGCCTTTAATGTATTTTTGGGATGATAATTGATAAAACATTCTTGAAAAATATTTCATTTATTGTGTTTTTCATGGATTCTGCAAACGTTCGATATTACATTTTTCGTGAAAAATGTCCTACCCCTCCATAGAAGCACAGCTCTTGCAAATTTTTTTTGTGCATTATAAAAAAAACTGTTTGTCTACATTTGGACCAACAGAAGGAGGTTTTTCGTTTTTTTCATGGAGGGCAAAGTCGGCAAGTCTTCCGCTTCTCTAGTTTATCTTCAAAATTTCGAGGTTTTTCAACTGTTAGGTTCAGAATTCGGCCTATATTGGCTCTTAATTGTGTGAGAATCTTGCTGTTTGACATTATCCTCTTTAATTGTGGCCCTACTAACTCCGCTGCAATGCATTTAATAAAGTCGTACCTATTCAGATACTTCTTGTCTTTTAGAGACTGCTGGAACACAAAAGAATTCACCAATGAAATGTCTAAAATCCTAAGAAACACTGCCATTGGCCATCTCCTTGTTCTTCGACTAGATGAGTAGCTGCTGCACATTTTATGTAGTGTATCTATTCCACCCTTGATTGAATTATAGAAAGCTATAATTTCAGGTTTCATTGTCACGTCATCAGTGCTCTCTGTGGTGCATTGACGACACCAACCAAAGAGTCCTGTTTTTCTTTGGCACATGAGGAACTAGAGTCATGTTGCCGTATATACATACAACGAGGACCCTTTTGTGCCTTCTTTTGAAGGCCCGAACTCATTGGATATTTCCCTTTAGTTTTTTCTTATCGTCCCGACATACGATAGCTCAGTCCTTTCACCCTCAGCTTCTAAACCAGTTCAATTGAAGTGAACCAATTATCAGCTGTAATATTTCGATTAAAATGAAATATTGGCTCAGTGAGACGCGGAACTGATTGCGTAGGTTTCGATGTCTTTTTGTCTTCCTCTGACAGACCTTTTCCGTTGGTACTTTTTCCGGCGTACAAATAGGCATTATACAAATAGCTATTCGATGTATCCGTCAAACACATCATTTTGAGGCCATACTTAGCTGGCTTACTCAGGATGTACATTTTAAATCGGCACCGACCCCTGAAGGCAATTAACATTTCGTCAATACAAGTTGTTGTGCCCAGTGAATAGCAACAATGAGAATTTTTTACGAAATGATTTAACAAATCAGAAATTGGTGCAACTGGGTCACTTTCGTACCGGACGATTCGGTCTTCATGGTTATCAAACCGAAGACATAAAAGGAGAACAGCAAATCGTTGTCCATACATTACTAAATGAAAAATTTCCTTTCCCATGCCATCTGCAGCAAAAGTACTACCAATATCTACATCGTTAGATTTAAATATTGCCGAATATATTAATAACCCAAGTAAAGCTCTTAATTCAACATAATCTAAATCTTGGATTTCTGGCCTACTCTGGTATACTTTTCTCATAACTTCTGAAGTTTGACATTTTTCCAACACAAAATCAAATTTATTATATCGTCGTCAAAAATAAGCGACCAAAAATGGAGAGGTTGCAGTTCCCCATCTAGAGGTATAACAGATTTCTTCAAACCTGGTTTTTCTGCGACAATGTTATGCAGACTAGTGTAAACGTTTCTCTTTGGCTCTTTAGAACTCCTTTTATAGAGATTTTTTCCAAATAACATCCAACTTTCTTAGAAATCGGATTCACTGAAACACTTACTTCCTCATCATCGTCTTCATCATTCTCGTCGGAATCCGTATTGTGATCACTAACAATAATATTATCCTCCTCAATCTCACTTTCCACTTCACTCTTATCTTCCCTCAAGTATTCCATTACTTGCTCCTCAAAATCAGGAGCGTCCTGTCGTATTATTTGGTCCATATTCCGCTGACAACATGCTTCACTAAAGGTCATTCATTCCAGGCACAAATGAGTAGTGGCAACAAAGAGAAATTCTCGTAGGATTTGGTTATTCTGAGTTTGCCGCCACTTCGGTCGCATCCGTAGTAAGTGACATTCTAGTGTTAGAATCACAGCGAAATATAAAGACGAAAAATTCGGTTCCATACACATAAGGTGTTTTAATGCAAGTATGATTTAATATTTTTCTAAAAAGATTTTTATTGTTGGAGTTGATATTATAAAATAACTAAAACAATCAGTATTCTTGAGGACGACCTCAACATTAGCCTACTATCATAAAATCCATATATTTTGCCTAATTTATTCTTTTCAAATAGTAATAACAAAGAAATGTGAAAATAATAAACAAATGTAATAAATAAAGTTGTATTTTGTAAGCCTCCGTAATAATATTCACCCATATTACGAATTGAGTTTTCCCGAATTAGTGACGTGCGGTCTCTCAGACCGTGCATGAAATTAAATCGCAACTTAATAGAAATACAAGTAAGATAAATGAAATTCGAAGAATTCTATATACTACGTAAAGGTATCTAAGAAGGTACCATAAATAACAGATTTGTTAAAAATCAAATAATTTTTTTATTCACAATAAAAAAATCGCTGCGGTCTCTCAGACCGCACGTCACTGGTTAAGGGTTAAACCATCAAAGTCTTGCATCAACTTGACCGCTCTTTTAGCTGTATCATTCACTGTCTTCAGCATTGAAACCTCCTTTCTGGCTTCTTTAAATGAAGCAGTATTTGACCACATAGTAGGACAATCGAGGAGAAAACTGTCATCTATTTTAACCCTTAAAGGACGGACGTTCCCATATGGGAACGGACTGCAGCTGGGTTCTCTAGGTAGCTAAACAATATCTTGAGTATCATAAAATGGTCAATAAACGATATTTTGTGAGCTAAGAGGGTCCAAAGCTTAGTTTCATTTGAGTTTTGGTGCATTTAAGTCAAGGGAAATATTTCTTGTGATTTTTCGAAAAACAGAGAAATTTTGAGATGGATCCTTCTGGCAACTAATTTTTATAAGTTTTACCGTTTTTAATTTAAAGTGGTCTTTTGCTTGTATACCTTTAGTATGATGTTCTAATCATCGAAAGAAATTAAATAGAGCAGAGTTTGTTGTTGTTATAACGTTGTTTATTGCTGCGTTCCCATATGGGCACGTCAGGCCTTCCCACTACTACGCGACTTCCTTGCCGATGGCTGTCAAGGAAAGCTATATATAGTATATAAAAGAATATTTTGCGACATGATACAGTATTTTTGGTGCAATTAAGTTAAGAATTATTTTAGTTTTAAGTTGTGACAAGAAGACTATGGCAATTTTTATGCATATTTATGAACTAAATCTCGGAAAACCTAAAATTATATAGTAGAAGCGGCAACAACAAATATTAGCAAATGATTATTGTACTAGATATACAAATCCTTTCAAATTTTATTAGTTTCACATAAAAATTATATCATTAGAGGTGTTATAGTTTCTATTCAGGAAAAATGTAAGTTTTCATGAGTCGACTTCACTGACGGAGGCTCTCCGAATCCTTGACGAGGATGAAGAGAGTGAGGTAGATGTTACCGATTTCTTCATTTCTCCAACAGAAGAAAATGAGCGAACTGATGAAGCATCGGCTGATGAAGATGAGGAAAGATTGGTTGACAATTTGAAAAAAAAAAGACTGGCTAGCAAATGAGGGCACAAGCAGAAATTCGGTTGGCAACCAACGAAAGTATCGGTGTTGGAGAAGACGATGGGGCAAAAACATCTGTGCGGAGAAAATGGATAAAAGGCAGCATTGAGTGTACGGGAAGTTTTTCGGAAGCATATAACTTTTCATACTCTAAACTTAGCTGCATCTAATTGCTAGAGCTCTTCATCGATGACGATTTCGTCGCATTCATAGTCGAACAAAGTGAGAATTACGCCCGATTTTTTAATTGCCCCAGTCCACAATTTACAGCAGAGGAGATGCGAGCCGTCATTGGCATTTTGATTGTATCCGGGTACAACGTTCTCCTGGAAAAAAATATTACTGGGACGCGAAAAAGGATGTACATATTGAATTGGTTAGTAGAGCGATGAGGAGGGACTGATTCATCCAAATAATGAAATTTTTACACTTAGCGGATAATACTAAGTTAGACAGTCAAGCGATGGGTTCTACAAAGTCTGGCCTACGATGAAAAGAATTACACAGAGATGTTTGCAGCATTTGGTGCCTTCCCAGTTCTTAGATTGTGAAGAAGAGATGATAAGATACTACGGAAGACACAGCTGCAAGCGATGTAGTAGAGGTAAATCGATAAGATTCGGTTATTATAATTTGAAGTGGTATGTGAAATAATATAATAGCATTAATTTATTTAGCTCAATATATAATTTATACGAAAGAATTTATTGCCCCATTTGAAAAGGTGTGGCTACAATTACAACCACCCGGTGGACGACTCAGCAAGGCTTCCACGTCAAAAACTGGCTCCACGCAAGAGTTGTGGTATGATCAATTAATCAGTGTAATTGGTGACATACCGCAAAACAAGGGAAAACACTGCGCATATGAAGAGTGCGAGAGTCGTGGGAGAACAATGCGTAATAAGTGCGATGTTGGGCTCTGTGTTAAATGTTTTACAAAGTACTTAACAAAATAATTATGAAGCAAATACTTATAACTTCCAAGAAAAACCATTTCATACAATATTTTTTTGAAATAAATATGATTTGTTTCAATAAAATGCTTTTTTAAAATTTCATCATGGCGCGGGTAATAGTAGTAGTGGGAAGGACTGACGTGCCCATATGGGAACGGGCATTTGCAACGAACCTATTATTGTTAACTTTTTTTAAACAATTTTCTGTTGCTAATTTAGGTCATCTGAATACCAATATACTAAAATTAGGGTAATTTTTAAGAAAAAATAATTCTCGTCCTTGGAGGGTTAAGATGATCGAATCATGACTTGCTTCTGACTGAAATGAAGTTGTACATGATTTTCTCTTAAATAAAACAGGAGAAATTCAGTTTAAAAAATTATGATCTAAACAGAAAACTAAGGAAACAACTACAATATTTAATTATTTAACTTATCATACAATGAACTGCCTGTTAAGGAAGAACACAGTTGAACTTTGAAAATTTAAAAGAAAGCTATGGTAATATCTGTGAGCAGATTCTTACGCGAGGTCAAACCAGTAATACTTAGGCTCGATATTTAGGATTTGACAGCTGGCGCTCATACACTAAAGGCTACCTATTCGTTAATGGTGCTTGCGGTTTTGACTAAGAATTTTGCAAAAAATCTATGAACGGCATTTTTTGGAAAATTAGGTCGACTTCAACCCCCTGTATAAATTTAATGTTCAGGAATCAAAGTAATTTACTTAATAATAATAGTAATGGCTGCATATAGGATTTATTCAGTACTAACTAAGAGAAGTATCAAAGTTTGCACAAACAAAAACCACTTTTGTATTTTTGGCCAGCTTTTTTTGATTCTATATAGCCCTCTGTACAAAATTATATATACTAGAATAAATATTAACTAAAATTAAAGAATGCTTGGAAGGTATCAAGATTATATTTAATCGCAAAAAAATATTTATCAGAGAAAGAAATGGAAGAAAATAAATTCTTATTAACTTGAGATCTATATAGCAATATAGGTGTATGACGTGGTTGCCTAACTCCGATATTCAGTTGCTATTGTTTTATAAACAAAAGCCCATTGAGTTAAACGGCCAGACATGTGCCAACTATTTCTACAACTAACAATAAAGATTCGTGAGAATCCGTCTGTTAATTACCAATTTACCTGGTGTCCCCCTTGTCAATACAAATTTTCATTTCTCAAAATTGTTTGGCATCAAGTCAGCACGGGTTACCACAATCCAATCGCAATAATATTTATTGGGTAAGTTTATATAGAAAAAAATTAGAGCCACATAAAAAAAAATTAGAGGGTATGCGTTTGAGAAAATATACTTATTTTTTGGGACACCCTACTCCTTATACCATGCAAGCCTGTGTATGGCATTTTCCTAAATAATGTGTGTATAATTTGCAGCTACTCTGTAATAAAGACATATTTCTGCACCTTATTCTAAACATGCTTCAAATAAATTTTGATTGGCAAACACATCACAATCAGTTATAATTTTTGCAAGAGAGAGGCAATTCCTGCTTAACCCTCAAGCACTCATGCCTCATGGCGTAACATGATAAGTCGCACTGGCGCACAGAGTGCGCCAGTGATTATTCTTTTAATATTGTCTTCATATCAGATGATTTCCATAAATTTGTAATTTATAGCCATTATACAATAGTTAAAGCCTTGAAAATCAATTGATTGCATTTATTTTTCAATAGATTTTTAATGATAAACAGAATGAATCACGCTTTAACATTTTTAAACGCTTGAAACCTTCAAGGAAATAACTTATGTATAAAGTTGTGCACAAACCTTCACAATTCACATTCATTTATTATTACACAGAAATGGTCTATTATCCCAAAAATATTACTCCTCTTTGCAGTAAAATATTCAGATGAACCTGGGCACGGGGTGCACCTGAGCGACATGAGCTTCAAAAGAGTTTCTTTGCTGCTGTAAATTGAACCCAATTTATGCAAAACTTAGGTGGTACATAGAAAACATTGTTGTAGGAGGACTTGAGGGACACAGAATGATTACAAGGAAAGATAAAAAAGTTACAAATGAAAATGTATACACTGGTGCACTCAGTGCACCAGCACGAGTGCTCAAGGGTTACTTACCCTATTCAATATTCGACAGTCTATGGAGCTCAACATGGGTAAGGATTCTGGATGTTATTGGGTCAACCATGTTTCTTCACATTTCCAATTAACTATCACATTAAAAAATAGGCATAGGTATGTTTGATACAGTGGAATCCTTGCTCACATACTTCTTACACAGGAAGTGGAGGATCCATAAACTAGTTATACTAAGAGTCTGTGACCACCCAAAATTCCTTTTTTTCACTCTTTGCTTACTATGGGGGTAAACAAGGTTGAAACTCAAAAGAAACTTCACCCTATAACTACTATGTGTGAATGGCCACTCTGTATCACCCACTTTGATAAAAACTCATTTTGAGGGGTTTTCAAATTAATTTGATCTCGTTGAGAATATTTTGACGATTTTTATCAAAAATAAAATTTACTGCCATTAGTGAGATCTTGGATTTTGAATCTTAAAATTAAAATCCGTAAGTTTTACGCATAATAATTACTTTAAATTTTTGTTTCTATTGTACCATAAAATGTATACATATAAATTTATAAAGTGATAGGATGATCATACTTTGCTAGTCAGATTCATGCATTCCTCTGTTCTTCTTTTCAGTTCATCCTGTACATCATGAAGCTACCGTTGGGCCTTTTCTGCTGATTCCTTTGCTCTATGGAGTTCGGTTTCCAGCCTCTCAATCTGTTCTGGACCATGTCCACAGTTGGGACAGATGCCATTCTCCTCCCCAAGCCTCAACGTTTCTGAAAGTTGCTGCACCACACTTTTCAAGAATCCAGGCTGCAAAATTATAAGGATTTACTTCATGAAAATTTTAAGGAGAGGAAAATTTATGAAATTGCAAACTATGGTCACTCTTTCAGTAAAAGTTTGTTGACCCTGATTTTAGATAGTTAATGATTTCCACACAAAGAAACAAACAACAATAGATAAGTTGATGATGGAAATAATTTCATTCTAAAGAATAACACATCACTAATAAGACTTGAACTTGCCAGTGCATAATGTGGAAAGTTTGTGTTCAATTGACTATTTTTTAAAAGTCTTAAAACTAAAAAAAATCAAGTTTTAAACTATACCAAGTGCCAAAATATAGCTCGCCATGGACATAAATACCTATGTGCAAAGAGTAACTAGTATAGTAACTAGAGTATAGTTACTCTGTGCCTATACATATGTATGCATTTTTGACTTCAAGAATTTTGTTTATGAATATTTTATTATTATTATTATGTTAAATCTGTGGATAGGTATGCACCAGGTGGCAGAGTTTGTTATTTTACATTGATGTTCATAAATTCAAGTCATGGATAGACATATTACAACAGAACAATTTAAGGTGATTAAAGGTTATAAAAGGTGATTAATTAACATTTCATGATTTAAACTCAAAAATAATACCTTTACTATATCAAGTTGAAAGAAAAACAATACCCAATTATACACTCATTTTAAGAAGTAATTCTCTCACATCAGTTCAAATAACATAAGAAAAGAAATTAAATTGCTCTTATTAATCACAGGCGTCAAAGATTTTTCTATTACTGTAACTCTCCAAATAATGGAAGGATAACATTCCTGAGTCCTTAACCCTTGGAAAATTTAAAGAACCCATAATTGAACTTTTAATCTTGAATTTACACTGGGTTAGTTATGCGATCTTACTTTGTAATGCTAAGTAAATAATTTACCTTAATTTTTTCTGGACTCATCTGATCATCATCATTTGAAGATGACATGGAGGTGCTAGACATTCCCGAATTCCACTGAACTCCTCTCCTAAGGTGATCATTTATGCATTTCAGCTGCTTACACTATCTCTTCTTGTTGCTTGCAGAAGAAAAAATCAAAAGAATATAGAGTATCTTTTCAAATAGATTTTTACATATTTTTTTAGAAATATGAGAGGGGCTGATATAATACACAAACTTTCCAGCATATTTTAATTATGGTAAAGTAGGATTAGGGCTTTAACTGTAGACATATTTCTTCAATTCATCCCAGCCAAACTTAAATAAACAACTTTTATTATCAATATGAGTTAGCCGGATATTGAGGAAACCCATGACAATAATAAAGAAAGGAAGAAAGAGGATGGGGAAGAAAAACATTTCTTGGTTAGATTAATGAGAGGGGAAGTGTTTGGGAAGTTGTAATGTATGAAAAGGCTAATTTACTTTAAAAATGTACATGAAGATTGCTTTACTTAGCCCAAAAACAGCTGTGAAATAAAATAATTTGTGGAAGTTAGGAAGTACAGTGTGTTATTATGGCTTTCCATGATATATGGCTGACTCATATTCATTATATTCATAATGCTAGTGAGGCAAATTTGCCCAAATTATTCAGGAAATACAGCATTAAATTTAGAGCAGAGTCATTGAACATCTTCTTCATGAACCAGTGTCCGAAGTTGAAGGTTTTCCCAAAATTTGTCAGGAGGCATATCAACTAACACCACTGAAATTATAAAACGGCTTCTGTTCTGTATTATGTACCTACAGATGGCCATGCTTAGGCTGATAGTGTTACTGAAATAAAATAATTTATGGAAGCTACAAAGTGTAGCATGTTTCTTCATTATAAACAACTTTTCATTGGTGTCCTGCAGCACTTCTCTCTTCACTAACTCTCTTCAGTACTAATTTTATAGGAATAAATATTAGTTCTCAGTTTCATTTTAGTTAAAAATTACACAGAATTATTTTTACTTCAAGCTCATTGCTGTTGTATGTAGCTAAGGTAAGACAGTTCCCAAATAATCTCGGAGGCCATCTTTTTGTAATGTAACCACATGAGTACTCTGAGATCGAATGGTCAAGTATGTCCACACAAAAACTTTGAAGGCATTACAATAGGAAATGATAAATAGTTTCTACTCATTTATTTCTACTTCACGATGATGACTTAGTAACAAAAGCACAATTCTTTTTTATTTGAGCGTGTACCCAACAAATGTGAAACGATTCCGAAAAAAATTTCTGGTTCAGCCTTCATCAAAGATAAAGGCATCTCTCTGGGTGCATCTTTGTTATTTTAATATGCATTTTAAAGTTAAAATTAATATTTATCTCAATACTAAGGTAATTGCAGTTAGATACCTGTTCTAGTCTAGGATTAATCACAATTCCAAATCATTTCATGAAGGCAATCTTTTGTGTGTACTGTGATTAATAAATCCTTCTCTAAGGATGTTTTTATTACTATAGGCATTACTTTGGATTTTTTTGCTATTTATCATGATATAATTTTTAAGTAGTTCCTCAGCTAATTCTAAGCTATTTAGAAAGTTACCAGTTAAAGCGATAGGCTGTTTAGGAATATGGGTTATTTGGAATACAATGCCACTGTTAGTTTTAAGGTAGCTCATTTGAAACATACCGAAGAGTTGCAAGATAATATGTTGCATTCCCATTTGTATAACCACCAAACCCTATGAAATGATGCAATGAGCAAAATCTATCAAAAGATATTGTTTCTGGAAAATGTCTCTTAAGACAATGGCGGCAAACATTTTTATACGCCCATGCCAAATATTGTTATTATTTTTTGTAATTCTTTGGCATGTATATTTAAACCTTCGTCCGTAAAAGTTATAAGACTACGTCATTTCTTAAAATGCATGAGGGTTCCAAATTAGCTCAAACCATATTTCAATGAATAAAATAGTGTAGTAAAATATTTACGCTACGATTATCTGAAGAAAATCGCATTCACGCAGGCGTATCGATAACTCAACGTTCAGTATTTCTCACTTTCATCTGTAGTTGTATTGTTATGAGTGATTCGACAGTGGAGGTCATTTCACGCGTATTGTCTCATCGGGAATCAAACCGTCGCGTCATCAAGAGAATAATTCACTTAAATGAGTGCTTCTGCGAATATTTTCCTTGTTAACTAATAGTATAATGTTGCAGAAGTCTACTAACGTCCCCGACTTCAATCGTGCTTCTAAAGGGACTCATTTATGTTAAAAATTCATTCCTAAATATTGTGAAATGATTCGACAAAAATTCTTCTGAATTGCAGGAAAACGAAGTCAAAATGATAGATCAACATAAATTCGGGGGCCATTACGTAAAATACTAGGTCTAGGTGGCGTGCAATGAGGTTCGTTCCCATGCCCACCCCCTCTTTACCACCTATCGCTGGTTAACCGCGGGATCCTACCTCATAGACAAGAAAGATCGAACTGATGAGAAGAGAGGGCTAAGTTAGCTCTCCCCAGCAGAAGAAGGTGAAAGAAAGGACCCTGGAGGACCTGAGAAGGGATGCCTGCATCCGTAGGCCTCTCAGCTTGGGTCGAAAGGAATAAGGCATTATTCCTTCTTCCCCCACGGAGCAGGTAGTTAGTACACATATAGGCACTTAGTTCTACACTACAGCCACCAAATATTTTTTCGAGTTTTTAGGAAATATGCAAAGAGTATTGACTAGGAAATATTTTTAGACTTTCATGATTATCAACTTGTCTTTAAATAAAGTATAGGTAAGATTTAATTGACAAATAAAAACACAATATAACTACTAAACAATTGACACAATCTCACTTCTCACAATGATCCATGAGAAACTAGTATTGCAGATTTAAAGATTTCCCAGATATCTGATTCAAACTTTAGAAATTTGAAAAGGTATGAAGCCTCTTTAAAGGTGACGAAAAAGTCTGATCACTCACCAAGAGACAGCTCAGTCAGAAGTTTTAATAGCTGCACTCACCTAAAATACAAGAAAAGAGAATTAACATGGAATATTTTTCTTAAATATCTCCTATCTTCAAAAGCTCTATACACGATAGTGTGTAGTTACAGTAAACATGTTCTTGTTATGCTGGTAGAAAATAAGTAACGTCCGTAGCCCAATATCCTCCTTGCAAGAACACACGTAAAGTAGATAAATCAATTAGAAAATAATCTCACAATAATGATAGAGACCACACACTAATTCTGAACAATGTGAATGGGACCTTCTGTAGGATCCCTAATTAGAAATTGTAATTAGAAATTTTCATGAATAATATAAGACGGTTCATTCAGTTGAGATATCATGCGTAATAAATCAGTACTATTGCAATTATATATCAGTACTATAGCAAGTAGTAATCATTGTACTATAATTCTCTTATTCTATGGAAACATCGTTCTAAAATCAAAAGTGAAAATCCATTTAATCGATAAAATCCATTCATTAAATTCCGCGCATCTATCGACATATAAAGGACGTCTGGTTTGTGAAGGACTTTGTTATTGAAAAATTTATTTTGCCAAAGTGATTCAAACTTATGTATTGGGAAGAAAATTTTAATTACCTTAAAAGGTCTGTTTTGTGAATAATCTCGTGTTGTTCTATTTGATAAAATGCATATTCTCAGTTTGCAAAAGAGAGAATCCCTTATTTCCAGTCCGCGCCACAAGAAATCTTTGGCATACAATTGAGTTGCTAGTGGCATTAAGATTTACGTTACGCTTCGCAGTGTAATATATTTACCGATATCAAATTAAAGTATAATGTTTATTGTCTACGTGATACAATGAAATCTATTTTAAATTCCTTGGTTCGTCCGAGGTAAGTAATAGATCACCTTGAACAATGAAAACCAAAGCGAAAGAATCCAAGGTCGTTGGAACAAAACATCGAGATAAACGTAACACTTCACAAAATATTGATCGCAGATTTTGAAAAGAATTTTACCGAAAGTGATTTACGGAGCAATGAACCATAGCTAAATCTAGTAGGTAGGACATTAAAAGAAAATGAATTCAAACAGATGCTAAGTATTGTGAATTTCTGCAGCTCAGATTCATAATATTCAAGAACGATATCCTATGAATGAATTTAAGAATACAGTTTAAGAGAAAGAATAACTATGAAATAATACTCCAATGCAGATGAATCCCCCAAAAAAATCTATATCAATCTATCTATCTCTATGTGAAGGCCTTTTAATATCCTAACACATGACAGAGTGCAATGCGTTTCTTTCTTATGCGGCGGTCACTGCCGTTCCACCTCCTTGTCCGCAAAATACGAAAGAGCAAAGAAATGTAAACGAAGAAAAGAAAACATAATACCGGATTAATCTATGAAACGCGCAAACGAAAGCTTGAGTTGCAGAGAATTGAATTAACGACCATAAAAAGCAATGAAAATGAGAAGAAATTGCCTAGGCTCTTCTATTTTTCTAATACATTCAAATCGCTGCTTAGACAGCGAATAGATACTCATACCGAAGAGCATGCTTTGCCCGCGGTATGGACTTGAGTTACGAATAGTATATGTGGAACGAGACCTTCGTTGACTGAATAATATGATAAAGCAGTCGCAAAGTAAAGGTTTGAGATTTCCATAATCTACAGAAGGTGATATCAAATCTACGCTTATGTAAAAACAGCCTAATTCTATAAGAGTGGGGTAAATGCCAGCAAATATTTCAACAGGGGTTGTGATAATTGATAAGGAAGTCTATTAATAGTTTTATCTGATTACATTATAACGATGACGAGTTACACATACATTGTAAGCTAGTGTCAGCTGATGGCCAGTCGAGATGAAGGGGGAAAGAGGGAACCGTATTGCTACACGACGTAATTGTACTTCAATACGGACTTCGATACTAAAAAATCTAATACTGCAACTTCCAGCAATGAAGAACCATCCGAAGGTTGGTCCAGCTCTCGTTTGATAAATCACAATCAGCATCCATAAATAATAACAATTATGCTAAAGGTTAAGTAATAGAAAGACAGCAACTAAATTACAGTGTTAGCAATACAATTAACTCGCGATGCAATAAACTACTCCTTTATTCTGATGCTAAAAAACGAATATAGGGACGAAAAATTCGCTTAGGCAGTTGACTTGATAATCTCGCTGTAAAATATGCGGAAGGTTTTCTTCGAGATATTTCCTATTTTATAAAATCGAGTAACTAACGCTATCTGTACATTAGAAAGCTAGAGATATTTTGAATCTTGAATAACTCGAGCTCCACACTTAAATTAAACGTTATTCGCAGAGCGGAAGAGCACTCGAGTAGGAATTCCCTAATCATTTAGCTTTAAACTGGAATGCCTCTTAGCGTATTGTATTACGTAAAAAAGGAGATTTACTTGAATAAAACGCGTTCATTTACTTTCACATCCCTAACAGTATTATTGGGATTTCATGCATTTTATACGCTTCAACTGCTACCGATTATCTACAAAAACACACAACATTAAATAGATTACACACAGTTCTTTTCAAAGGTTCCAAATGATTTCAGGAAAGCATTCTTTCACTTGAACGGCGAATTACAAAATATTTAGAAGTGCCATTACATGACGAAAACACTCAATAAAATCTTACCAAATTGATCCAATGTCATTACTCGCGTTTCTTCCGCGAAGGTCATCCTGTGGACATTTCCTTTTGAAACGAAGAGTAACAGAGACCCATCGATGAGAGACTTGAAAGTTCAGTTTTTAAAACCTGGAAAAAATAAATACTAAATTAGTATAACATCAATTAATTTCATTCAGACAAGTATTGTACTCAACGCCCATGAACAGGTCTATTTTATGAGGGATAATTTGGAAATTAGGATGTCCGTTACATGAAACCACTATTTCCGTGCCCTCTAAACTGTTAGATATCAGGTAACGGGCAGCTGGAATGCTAACAAACGGATAATTAAAGTAAAAAATTTTCAGGGACAGTGATGAATATAGAAAAAAACATAAATTCGATTTCCTCAGATTAGAAAGCGGCGACCCATCTTGGGATTGAATCACGAAACGTATTTATCAATACAATATTAAAGAAGGACCAATTTTAATCAGACGCTCAAGGAATAGAAAAATGCATGGTTCTTATTAAACAGAAAACTAAACAAAATATACAGCGCATGGAGATAAGAACACCGTTAAATCTCAACGATGGCATTGCAAGCTTTTGGAACATAAGAAATCAAAAGAATAAAAAAAGATTGCAATATATTTCAGCACGAATAAATGCAGTTTGAATCAGCATGGAGCGCTAATAGAAATCTTCACATACCGATTTCCGATAATTTTTCCTCTAGCGCTATTTCTGTTAAGTTAAGCATTCAGGGCGGTTATAACCATTGATCATTTAAGCTTCAACTGAATTTTCTTGGATACGCTTACGTCAGCCACTTAAGAACTTTAGACAGAACGTAGTTTTCAAATCAAATTCAAATATGATTACTAAATTGAATTTTAATCGGAAAATACGTGGAGCCTAAATTTTATGCGAGTGCATTATGTATGTAAGTTAGGATTTAAGCGATGCCCGGACTTAATATTTTATACAAATACGAAAACTACGCACGTAATTCCGCGACGACAACTTCTAAAATACTGGAACTTTTAGCTCACAAAAGCAATAATTTCCTTAAAAGCAAGAACGCAAGCAATATTCGATTAAGAATTTTCCGTTCAACTTACCATTAAAGGGGAATTCTTGATGATGACCACGAACATCTTCAGGGTTTCAAATGTCGTTTTTTCTTTTTTTCTCAGGAATATTCGTTTAAGGAACAGTAGTTATTGCAAAAAGAAAACGAAGGTCTATAAAATATCACTTACGTTTACCTGTTTCAAAATCCAGCGAAAGTCACAACATTTAAATTGTAACAGAAATTTTAAAACAATTGACATAACTTCCGCACTAGAAGGGGTCTAAGCAGCAACTAAGGAAATTGCCATCAGGATAACGGTTGAACAAGAACGCTGAAATTTGATTGGACGAATTTGGATGTTCTATCGATGGCCCGCCTAAAATAAAAAATAAAAAATTAAAACATTTTCATCAATAATAAATATAATTAAAGTCATATTCAATTTTATGAAGTACCTTCTTAATTTAAATTTGAAATTGTATGGAATATTAGTTTTCGTTAATAAAATTATTTATTTATAGTTCGAGTTAGTTTTGTCGTTTCCTCCAATGGGAATTATCGTAACATCGTAATTGTTTACTGTTTAATTGTAAGTTTTGAAATTGTAATATTTCTATTTGTTTACCATGATAACGAAAAAATCTTTTAAAGATTTTTAAAAATATCAATATAATTAATTTCTCCTCGTCGGCCATAACGAATGAATGGAGTTAGCGCATCAATTCACTTCGTGGAATACATCAGAAAGTATTTTTAAGGTTTCTATTCGAAGACATTTAAATTGATGGAAAACATTGTATTTATTCAGAAAGCCGTACTCATCGATAAAAAAACGAGTGCATTTCATGATTCTGAAGAATAAAAATTACTTCAGATTGAGAAAATATACATCACTTTATCCTCCACCTAAAATTAAATGGAGACGGATTGCTGAAGAATTCAATCGAGAATAGTATATTAGGGAAATTTGGTAAGATAACAGAATGTTAGAAGAAGACATTTTTATATCCTATAACTTACACATTTTTCTATAGTTCCTCAAGTCCTACAAAAACCTTGTATCTGTCTGTGAAGAAGAGCAGAATTCTAAAATCATTTCAACCACATTCCTTCTCGACCAAAAGGTTGAAGGTCTAATCCTTTGGGAACCTTTCTGTTTGATGCCTTAAATATGCTCCGTAAATCCACAAGAACACCTAGCAATCACTTTTTACCCTCTTGAAGAGTTTGCACTAATTCATTTCACATCGACTGTTAATAAAACTTAAAAGTAACTCAAAAAAGATCGCCATTCCAGTCACCAACTCCATGTAACCACGAGGTGATTACGTAACAGACGTAACAATCGTAATTCTTTCCTAAATATGGCCAGTAACCGAAACAGTCAGCGACTGCTAAACGTTAAGCCCGAGTCTCTTTCAGAAAGATTAACCAAACGAAAACAAATGTAACTTATGTACGAACACTGAATGGATGTAATTGGAGCAGAACCGTACATTCAATAATTACTGCAATTTCTGTCAACAATCGTAAGAATTGATTGAAGGATTCGAAAGTGCAATATGAAGTAGATTAAAACTAAAGAATGTCGTTCAAAAAGTGCTGGTTTATCAAATATTCCTTGTAATTGAGGTGGTTCGCAAAATACGTTTGATTTACATTTCAATTAACCAGAATAGATATTCAACTCATGATATACAACGAGGAAATACATACCTTGATACGGAGCACCTAGTTCTGCTTGCTTCACCAATGTTGGAGCACGAAATTAAGAAATGGGTTAGAAAAGAATGACCTCTTACCAACAGAAGCTGTAAGCATGCGCCATTCTAAAGCGAGGAACTTTTATAATCATTGACGCACAGATTTCACAGCAGATTATTCACTTTATGAAAGACATCAACAGAAATAAGAATGGCCAAAACTTGTTTCACGAATACGTGGCTTTCATGCACTCCATCATCACACCAATCACTAACATATCCACAAGAGAACGTAAAGATCAACTTTTCAACATAGATAAATAACACTCCTATCACAAAATGCTCACGATTAAATTTTACACATTTTTCTGAACCGAATAATATTATTTCTATTGGATAATATCCTCACATCAAAACGTTTTCTAGAAACCACATGCACTGGTGGTGTCGTTAGTATTGTCCGTACAAGAAAACCAAGCGATCTCTATGAGGAATATTCTGAGCAATGGAGTTATTCGAAGCGAAGTGAAGTTCGTATTCTGAGACGAAAATGGCGACCTTCGTGGACGATAAGGTTATTCACCCAAACGACTCCTTGTCTGAAACAAAACCCTTCGAAATTCCAAAACCCTTTGCCCGTAAACAGCTCAGAAAATTCCCAAATTGTGATTATGAAAGAATGAGACTATTGACTAATGTGAGGAAAACGTAATTGTACAGCATGAAGGCCGAAATGTTTCGTCACAAACCGATTATAATTTCGCTCTGAAAAACGCCATGCAAACGCTCTAGATTCTTCTCATAGAGGTCACTTGCTTTTCTTTTTTTGGAGGGAACTTTAGTAATGAGACATCTTGTGCATGATACTCCAAAATACTTCTTAATGTGAAGATATATTCCAATAGAAATCTGTGGGCTGCTGGAGAAAAGGGAGGAATCGTGAACATTGTAGGTTTCAATTCTTACATATTTATACAAAAGTGATTGTGATGTTTTCTGGTGTAGATCTAGTGATAAGAGTGATGGTAAAGTGCATATCAGCCATGATGTTCGTGAAACAGAAGTTTTTGGCCTCTCTAATTTCTAGTGTTATCTTCTGTAAAGTGAGAATGTAGTGGTAAGTCGGTGCTTTAATGATTGTATAAGTTCCACGCTTTAGAGAGGTGCAATATTTGAACCTCTGATGAGAAGAGTCTTCCTCAACGCATTTCTTAATTCCGTGCTCCAACTTTCGTAATGGAAGAAGCACAAGGAGCTCCTCAACGAGGTATGTTTTTCCCGTTAGAATTTAATGAAAGGAAATCCCGTATCCAAATGCAGCAATTCACTGACATTTGGAGTAATTGTAATTCTTTCATGGAATATAATTTAATATTCTAAATCATAATTTTTCGTTTGCTTAATGAAAATGTGAGCCAAGCGAATTACGGTGGAATTAGATAGAATATAAGTGACGATATCGTGATAACGAAACCATGAACGATGATGTTCCTTCGAAGGAATGAGCATTTCCTAGTGAAGACCACCTTATTTTGTAAACATAAAGTAACTATATCAAGGTGTATATATATTAAAATAGCAATTTGTTTATGATAAAATAATAACGCCACTAAAGTTTGCTCTTTCAAAGTGCTCAATGAAGGATATCTTCATGATAGTACATAGAATTGGTAAGCTAATTATAGAGTGTATATTTCGGCTCCAATTCTTTCCATTCAGTTGTCGTTCGCAAGTTACATTTGTATTCGTTACGTCACTGCTTTCCGAATGATGTATCTCCACGCATAATACTCGTTAGCTTATACCAAGTCCATTTTAATTCACCGTATTCAGTTACATCGCTTTATACTTTTATCCGAAATCAATTATCTGCTATAATTGCCTTAATGCTTGAGTAAGACGAAAAGATTGTGATATTTAAGTATCGATAACTTAACAGCTTATTTTTATGAAATAAATGCTCAGGAATTGATGATATATGTAATTAAATTATAATATATTATTCAGTTTGTACCACTCTAACCAATTGATTAATTTTAATAATAATTAGGATTATATCTCGTCACTAAAGCATTGCCATTAAAGTAGCGATACTATAGCATAGGGTAATATAATGGTTAACCAGTAATTGAGTTAGTGCTGTATGAGTTTACTTTGCTATGTTATATACGAGCATGAGTCATACGATGAACCCATTTACCCTTTTTAATATTTTAACTATTAGCGTGAGGAGCAATGAAAAATAATTAGCACCTTTTAATTCAATAATATTTTGGAATTTTAATCCGATTTTGGTGTTTTTTCTCAGCTTTTCAAAGAAAATAACAGAATGTTGCTCTCTTTTACTACTACTACTTCGACCTCGAACTATCATTTGTAATTTTAAAAGTCGCGCCGTGATCGGATACTGTCAGCATAATATTTAACTAAGATTATTCTTTACAACCGTACATAGTCTTGAATAAAAATTTTAATTCAATATTTAATTAAAATATTTAATAATGATTAATAAAAATACTAATTTAAAAAAAAAATTAGGGAATATAATTCGAATCAGTGGATTTCGTTGGTTGATAATTGAAAGAAAGTTAGACAGCCAGGCGTCAGCCAATCAGAATCATTCACTTTGTTTCTAAGGAAAGCAGACGTGACCGTTGCTCAGTTGCTGCCGGAAATTCATCGAGGAAGGACTTGCTGCCAAAGTTTTCGACAAAACCGTTAAAATTTAAATTTTTGAAATAGTGGTTCCAGAATTAGGAGATCTCTGCTGTTAGCATCCGCGAGTCTCAAGATTTGGTAAGTCGAACGGTTTTAATTACAGGAGTTTCAATTATACTCAATATTTTCGATTTGGGTGTTTTAAGAAATTAGCCTTTTTCCAAAATGCAGTTATTAGAAATTTCTTGATTTTGTACAAATTGCGTGAAAAATTGATCGTATAATCGAAATATCATTTTTCTTTTAACCGAATCTTATCGTTCTGCTTGTTTTATGTAACAAAGGCATTAATTTTCGGATCTCATCTTCGATTAACGTTCCGTAGCTTTCAGTTAGTGCGTATTCCCAAAACTATTCACAATTTAGATTTCCCAATCGTCGTTCCTCATCACTCAGAGCTCCGCTGCTGCTATCCGAGGTTTTTTATCATTTATAAGCTTGATAGAATTAGTTACTCTAGCTTCATCAATATTGAACATTTTTCTGCATATTTTAAGAAATGACGTTTTCACGAGATAAATCATATTAAAGTAACTTTGTTGTTTCCCATTTAACATCTGGTACTTGCATAAGCTCTCTTTCGTGCGCACGTTCCGTTAATGAAAGGATGCATTGGAAAACGAAGTTATTCGGTAATTATAATAAGAGAAAGAACTTCCTTCTTATATCGTTCAAAGAGTGCCAATTGTGACATACTTAATCATATATAGCGCTAGTCTTACGATAGAATCTAATTAGTTTGTTTAGTTGCGGAAATTCTTCCCATATTTTTACTTTCTCCATATACGAAGTATAGAGAAAGTATTGTTTTCATGAAAAAATTCGACTTCGAGATTTCAACGGAAATACATGTTTTGGGGTCCCTAGAACACGTTTTGACCATTTTCGGAATGATGTCTGTGTGTATGTGTGTGTGTGTGTGTGATACTGGGCGCTCTAACGTGAAAACTATTAGTCGTATCAATGACAAACTTCATATATAGTAGTGGTGTGTGTGCTGTCAGAGTTGATTAGTTTTTGGAGTAAATCGGTCAACCGGAAGTCGAGCTTTTCTGATTAAAGCTCATTTCCGGTTTTCAAAATATCTCCATAAATATGATATATACGTATATTGTATTACTTATAAAAGTTTTAGATAATGTAATTTACTATAACTTTTGTATTTGATATATATTTTTGTATCACCGCTTGATTAGGAGTTATTCGTGAAATACCGATAAACCGGAAGTAGCTGATTATGTACTTTGTGGGCGCTCTAACATGAAAATTTTATATATAGTATTTTGGTTTGTGTGTTTAGAGTTGATTAGATTTTGGAGTAAATCGGTTAACCGGAAGTTGAGCTTTATTCATCAAAGCTCATTTCCGGTTTTCAAAATATCTCCATAAATATAATAGTTAGATATATAGTATTATGAATAAAAGTTTTAGAAAATGTAATTTACTATGACTTTTGTATGAAACATATTTTTGTATCACGGATTGTGTAGGAGTTATTTGTGAAATACTGATAAACCGGAAGTTGCTGATTATGTACGTTGTGGGCGCTCTGGGCGCTGGGGCGAAAGGCCACTTCATCGTTTTTCATCGAACATGTCCTGAAAAACATTATTTATAATGTTTGTGACGTAAAAGCTAATAATATATATAAATTAATCACTCATCTTCAAAGTTTAGATGGAGTATAGAGTTCGAAATTACTGTCGTAGATAAATATTTACATCTTATATATGGAGAAAGTCATGTGCTGGCCACATCAGATTTTTAGAATTTCAATTGAAGGTTTTTCATTGCATTGGCATTTTAAAAAATTGCTGTGATTCCAATTTATCGGATCGGAATCCGCTGATGAGATACCAAATGACCGTTACATATTTGAATATGTGATCCGAAGATGGATATCTCGGAGAATGCATTAATTATTCCGAATTGATTGAAAATAAATTATTATCGATGTGAATAGTCGGTCAAGATTAACTTAGCATTAGGATTTTACCTTATTTAATTGCGAGTGACTGCTAATGAAGCGCGTTCCGAATACTCATAAGTTTTTGATTTCATAGTCAATACGGATATCAAGGCCGGAGAATTTATTGCCTTTCTGCCGATGCTTATTTTTACTTTTATTTTGTATTTGAAGGATAGTTAACTTAACGTTTAACAATATGTATTGACGACGATTTCGATAAATTTTGAATGAATTAATACGAGATTAATACCGTATAAATTATTATTTTATTTATTTATTTATTAGTCAAAACTACAAATAGGCACAAGGCCAGATACAAGTTAGATCTTGATGGATATCCGGGATGTGTGACTGAGTTGCGTAGATTAATACAGTAATTCGCGAAAAGTGGTTCATAATCCTGTTGCAAATAGGGATAACCGTTATTAAATTCAGCAGTTTTTTCTTGGTAGAGTGGGGTTATCGAATTTTCCGTTAAACCATTTCGACTGTTAAACTTTAAAGTTGGTGACGTGGGCTTAAATTGAATATTTATAACGTTTATTTTATGACGCCATATATTTGAAAACAACATTCTTATTCGCTTCCTATATGAAGGCTGTATATGATATGGAATGGCAGAAACTTTATTTTTCTTATTTTTGTCGAAATTTTGACTTGGCCGACAGTTACAACTTAGCGCTGGTGTAGTGTCATGCGAATGTGGTATATACTTATATAGATTAATATGCATTGGAGCTTTCTAATTGTTTTCGATTGTCTGTTAAATTTATTAATTACTTAATAATTAATTTAATTTATGAAGTTATAGAATACGCTTATTGTTTTTCTGCAGTCTTATTTGAAAACACTAAATCCGCCTTTTAGATTAATTCGAATAACCGTCAAACTATGAAATGTGATGAGAATTAATACTCAGAGAAGACTCTTTTAGCTCCCTTATCCTTAATATAACAAAGACTTTGTATATTTTTTTCCTAAGTAACACTCTTTAGCTTATTTCCTCGGATTATGTATCTTTTGTACATTTATCATGTTTCGGTAGCATTTAGGGTCGATTGATTTAGTGAACTAAGGTTTGAAGTAAGCTGGAATAGTAATGGATGACTCTTTAGTTGTATTGTTTCACCATGATGATATATTTGAATCACTATTGTAATAGCTGTTGGAATTCGATGTTGGTCTGAGCTGCATCCAAAAGAAATCTTCCGTAACTAATTCATTTTATCCTTCACTTGTTTATACTATTTTCTTAGAAAACCTTAAGTCGTTCTCAGGAAATAATTATTAATATTATAAGTCATTAATACTATTAACTCGTTATTATATACGTACCTTCGATCCAAATAGCTTTGAGATACTCATGTAAGCGTCAAGGTTAAATAGTGTTTCGCATACGCAAATAATTGGATGAATATTTCACTAGAATTTTCTATATTTACAGATGAAGAAGCTCCAGGAGTGTGTCAATGTCAAAGGTCATCGCTGAGATGAGGATACTTGGAGTGAAATGTTCTGCTTACGTAAGTACATTATTGAATAATATTTAATACTTTGTGTACGTACACACTACTTCTTCAGTAGGAGGATCAAACTGAGTTACTCCCTATTACCCTGTTTTCGGAATTAAAACTCAGAAATGTAGTAAAGTCAATCATTGGTACTTTGAAGAAGTCACGCAGGTGTTTCAATTTGCGGAAAATTTTGCGGAATTAATTTTTAAATTGGTAAATGTCGATGCAATTACCCGTGTTTCGATGTATGCCTTTGATCGGCACCTGCGTTCAGATCTTCACCAGCATACATCTAAATTTAAAAATTAATAAAAGCACTATTCTTGGTCATCGTAATTAAATTATATACAAGCAACTCTGTGTAAATCACTTAATATTGAGATAATAAACTATGCATTCGGTATTTTATTAAAATTACCTAAGTATTTTTTTCGTAGGATATCGTGAAGCTATGAAGCTATTGGTATAACTTTCACTTTCTCCCGTCATTAAAAAAAGACTTTCAATTTCATGCCTTCAGTATAAGCTGTAGGTCCAAATATTTTCTCTTTCTGTCATTGAAACTCACTTTCCATTCCACCTAGACTCGTTGTTTTCGTTGACAGATATTTAGAGGTCACTGATAACATCTGTTAAGAGATTTTGAAAGTAGAGGAGGGTAGGTTTCAAGGGCAATACCTAATTCTGCTATTATCATGGTAGAAGATTTGAATAGTAAAATAATATTTATGTAGTGTTAGTTATATTTGAATAGTAATTTTTCGCTTTCATAAAACATTGAAATAAGTATAAGTAAATATTATGGAGAGGGGCTCATTAGTTTTCACCATATTTTTAAATGATCGATCGCGCAAAATTATGTTTTAATTTTGATTTTATAATAATCGAGAACATATATGCCAAATTTTATTGAATTTCGTTGCAGAAATGTAAAAAAGGCATTGTGTATTCGTTTATAAAATATGATCATACGTTGAATGCTATTTTAACGTTAGAGAGAAATTGGTAGGAAGAATAGGAATAGGTATTTCTACTCAACTCAATCCACCTCTTAAGGGAATTTCATAATTCTATCAATACTAATAAGCTAATAATTCAACAAAAGCTGATCAGATTCAAGTGAAAATTGTGTATCGTAGGATTTGAAAGTTTAATGAGATGTAAGGTCATCATTCTTGTGGTCATCAAAAGTTTTCTATCATCTAATCCAAAATAAATAACAATTGATTTTTATAATCTTTCTCCTAGCAGTAGTGTCTGGTCTTCTAAGAGTTTTCGCTAATTGAAAACCTTTCATTACAAAAACATAATGAAACTTCATAATTTATATTAGAATTCTTCATTTCTCCATCACCAACCCAAGTTATGCTTTTAAACAGATCGTAACCGTCGCTGTTATCTGTACGAAATGTAAGTTAAGATTCGATAGGAGTCATCTATGATATACTCTTAAATTTTTGCAATTGAATAAAATTTCCTCTTATAATGATAGATTTAAGCAAGTAGCAAATAATAGTAATTTATTTAGTGTTTCAAGTTTTTAGTTAATTTGATGCCAGCAAACATATCTCAAAATATACTAATGGTCTTTTAATTATCTTTGTGAGCAACGAGATCATAATGTAAAATCACAGAATAGAGCTTTCATGATGCTATGAATTTTTTGTAGAAAATTGGTTTAATTTGAAGTTTACAATTTAGATAATTGTGAAGAGTATCCGGTAATGTAGACATTTTTCACTATCGCGATATCTTTCTCTGAATTTTGTATGTACCATTATACATTACTGACTTATTGTAGAAAATTACCCCTCATATTTTTTAATCATGTGTGGTAAATTTGCAACCAATTGCCTTCCTGGTCCGTAATTGAGACTCCCTTGCCTTTCTTTCTGTAGTACATGCTTTTGTAAGCAATACTTTAGAGTTTGTTGTTAGCATAAAACTTAACTTATAGTCTTTCGTACGTAGTTCATGACAAAGGAGCAAGATTGGATTCCAAACATTTATACAATCTGAATTACATTATATTTGGAATTATATTTAGATGATAAGGATTTCATATTGAAACGATAACGTACTTTTGAAGATAGAAGAAAACTCGAGCGAGAGGATGATTTTGGAGTATTATGACGAAATATCCATGGGAAAAAAAATATGTACAGTATGTAAAAATATATGCAAAAAGATATATAAAAATAAATACAAACCGAATAGAGTAATATCAAATGCAATATACTGCTATTACGTAATAATTTTAAGAAAGAGCGAGCGATATTTTTTATTAATAAATCGGCGTTAATTTGGTTAAGACTAGATTCTGATAATTCATTTAAAGAAACCAAAATTTCTGTTTAGGACTTTTTGTTTCCTCTCATATTACGGTCTATTCTTCGTCGGATTCGCAGGCTTTGTCTTCCGTTATAATGTCTGTCATGGCGCCATCTTCATCGCTCGTCAGAAGATTGGTTATATGATTGGATAGAATTTGTTTTCTTTATCGGTCTCGGGGACCAGTGCTGACAGAAATCCAGCTTTAGCGAAACATTTTTAAGCAGTCGATATTTTATTATCTTTAAATTAATCAAATTTATGGCATCTTGCACTGATAGTTTTTATCACCTCCGACACTGTGTTCGCAGTAGCAGCCAATAACGATCGCATCATTTACTTACTATATTGTGCCTTCAGCGATCTAATTACTCCCTATTCCATTGATTGCTGAGAGATGCTAGTTGTGTTTGCCGGTAACCAGGCTAGCTCCATATTCGAAGGGCGAATTTTAGGGTGACAGGTTGCGTTATCGAGGAAAAGTATGACTTTAATATCTTTCCTCTACGTTTCGGTATTGAAACTTTTAAGCTACTCTTCCATGATTGAAGCCGTGTTCCACGCTTTTTTATTATTTCAATATGTGATCGGTAGCTTCTCAATGGCAACCTTTTTGAAACATCGTGATCGAGCTGATTTCCGGATGACATGATGCTTAAGGAGCTCCCCAGCCATATTGTTACAAATGAAAATGATGAAACGCACCTTTGAGTGCTTCCATTCTAAAGAATAAGCGAAAATGTAAGATAATTTTTTCCATTTATGCACTAATTTCAAGAAACAGAACTTGAAAAAGGAAACACCCTAGCAGTTTTCTCCTTTAACACAAAATGTTTTAGACAGCAATGCCCTATAAAACATTCCGGATTCGTCCCAGCTATTAATAACTCATGTTTCATAGTCTAAATTTATTCTCGAAACTTACCTTTCAAGTCCTCTACGGTTACCACATCCACGTCATTCGAATTACCGACACCTATGCTCCAAGACACTGAACACTCCTATGCCTTTTCTTGAACGCGGTGGTGCTCTGAGATGATGCTTGGTGAATGAATGCAACTCAAAATACACTGAGAATAAATGAAATAGAATGCTATTACTCTACATTTTTTTAAGTAACATAAAGAGCGATTATAGTGTGATTTATCATTGTTTTCAAAAGTAAATATAATTAACTGTTATTATTATATTTCTTCACAATTTGGATCTGGACTTTAATGCGATAACGGAGCGATATATGGAGCACGGCGGTGCTGAAAGATGGTGCTTAGTCAAGGAATGCAACGCCAAATACACTGAGTATAAATGGAATAGAATACAATTACTATTCATTTTTTGTGATTTTTTCATTGTTTTCAAAAGTAAATATAATTAATTGTTAATATTATCTTCATCCAGAGTTTGAATCGGGACTTTCGATGCCTTGACGGCGCTAAATAAGGAGAACGGTGGTGCTGAAAGTTGGTGCTTGGTCAAGGAATGCAACGGAAAATACACTGAGTATAAATGGAATAGAATACTATTTCTATACATATTCTCTCGACTCCTTCCATCCTCTCGTCCAGGAGATTCATGCTTCGCTTGCCCTTTAAGAGGCAAGAGGAAATAAAATTTACTTTATCTGGGTCCCCGGACATGTTGGAATCAGAGGGAATGAACTTGGCGACTCTGCAGCCAAAGAAGCCCTTGGAAAAGCTAATGCAGATACTCCATTCTTGGCAACACTCGACATCCGAAATATGTTTCGTAAAATCAATTTAAAATTATGGCAGGACTCATGGCTGACCATCGAAAATAATAAATTGCGCGAGATAAAGTCCGTCCCAGCCCCTTGGTCTTCCTCTATCAGGAGAAGTAGGCGGGAGGAAGTAGTGATCACACGCTTGAGGATAGGGCATTGTGCACTAACGCACTCGTATCTCTTCACGAAAGAGAAGAATCCTCCATATTGTGACCATTGTGAATCTCGCCTAACTATAAGACACCTCCTGACTGAATGTACTAAATATCAGTGCATAAGAAATAGGTATTTCCAAGGTTATCTCAAGGAAATTCTGGGGGAAGATGTGGACAAAATAGACTATGTCCCCAAAATTCTTAAGTGAAGTAAAATTAATAAAACAGATTTAAAATTATAAAATAGTTTAAAACTATAAGTATTAAAGAATAAATTTGAATCGGATTTGAAAATTTCAACTAGTGTTAAAAATTAAATAATATTATGATACATATATCTCCTCTGTATACGGTGCAACATGACCTTTGCTGTCGAGGCACCTAATACGACTACTCTATACATATTTTGTGATTTTTTCAAGGTTTTCAAAAGTAAATATAATTAATTGTAATTATGATCTTTCTCCAGAGTTTGAATCGGGAGTTTCGCTGCCTTGACGGCGCTATATAAGGAGAACGGTGGTGCTGAGAGATGGTGCTTGGTCAAGGAATGCAACGCCTAATACACTGAGTATATTATGGAATAGAATGCTATTTCCATTCATATTTTGAGATTTTTTCATCTTTTTCAAAAGAAAATACAATTAATTGAGATTATTATCTTCCTACAGATTTTTCATTCATGACTTTCGATGCTTGACATCGCTATATAAGAAGAACGGTGGTGCTGAGAGATGGTGCTTGGTCCAGCAATGCAATGCCAAATAAACTGAGTAAATTATGGAATAGAATGCTATTTCCATTCATATTTTGTGATTTTTAATTTAAACTTAATTCATGACGATGCTTGACATCGCTATATAAGGAGATCGATGGTGCTGGGAGATGGTGCTTGGTCAAGGAATGCAACGCCAAATAAACTGAGTATATTATGGAATAGAATGCAATTTCCATTCATATTTTGAGATTTTTTCATCTTCTCAAAAGAAAATACAATTAATTGTGATTATTATTTTTCTCCAGAGTTTGTTTCGGGAGTTTCGATGCCTTGACATCGCTATATAAGGAGAACGGTGGTGCTGAGAGATGGTGCTTAGTCCAGCAATGCAACGCCATATAAACTGAGTATATTCTGGAATAGAATGCAATTTCCATTCATATTTTGAGATTTTTTCATCTTTTTCAAAAGAAAATACAATTAATTGTGATTATTATTTTTCTCCAGAGTTTGTTTCGGGAGTTTCGATGCCTTGACATCGCTATATAAGGAGAACGGTGGTGCTGAGAGATGGTGCTTGATCCAGCAATGCAACGCCATAAAAACTGAGTATATTATGGAATAGAATGCAATTTCTATACATATTTTGCGATTTTTTCATTGTTTTCAAAAGTAAATATAATTAATGGTAATTTTTATCTTTCTCCAGTGTTTAATTCATGACTTTCGATGCCTTGATGGCGCTATGTAAGGAGAACGGCGGTGCTGAGAGATGGTGCGTGGTCCAGCAATGCATCGCCATATAAACTGAGTATATTATGGAATAGAATGCAATTTCCATTCATATTTTGAGATTTTTTCATCTTTTTCAAAAGAAAATACAATTAATTGTGATTATTATTTTTCTCCAGAGTTTGTTTCGGGAGTTTCGATGCCTTGACATCGCTATATAAGGAGAACGGTGGTGCTGAGAGATAGTGCTTGGTCCAGCAATGCAACGCCAAATAAACTGAGTATATTATTGAATAGAATGCTATTTCTATACATATTTTGCGATTTTTTCATTGTTTTCAAAAGTAAATATAATTAATATTAATTTTTATCTTTCTCCAGTGTTTAATTCATGACTTTCGATGCCTTGATGGCGCTATGTAAGGAGAACAGCGGTGCCGAGAGATGGTGCTTGGTCCAGCAATGCAACGCCATATAAACTGAGTATATTATGGAATAGAATGCAATTTCCATTCATATTTTGAGATTTTTTTAATTTTTCAAAAGATAATACAATTAATTGAGATTTTTATCTTTCTCCAGATTTTGATTCGAGGCTTTCGATGCCTTGACGGCGCTATGTAAGGAGAACGGTGGTGCTGAGAGATGGTGCATGGTCCAGCAATGCAACGCCATATAAACTGAGTATATTATGGAATAGAATGCAATTTCCATTCATATTTTGAGATTTTTTTGATTTTTCAAAAGATAATACAATTAATTGAGATTTTTATCTTTCTCCAGATTTTGATTCGGGGCTTTCGATGCCTTGACGGCGCTATGTAAGGAGAACGGTGGTGCTGAGAGATGGTGCATGGTCCAGCAATGTAACGCCATATAAACTGAGTATATTATGGAATAGAATGCAATTTCCATTCATATTTTGAGATTTTTTTAATTTTTCAAAAGATAATACAATTAATTGAGATTTTTATCTTTCTCCAGATTTTGATTCGAGGCTTTCGATGCCTTGACGGCGCTATGTAAGGAGAACAGCGGTGCTGAGAGATGGTGCTTGGTCCAGCAATGCAACGCCATATAAACTGAGTATATTATGGAATAGAATGCAATTTCCATTCATATTTTGAGATTTTTTTAATTTTTCAAAAGATAATACAATTAATTGAGATTTTTATCTTTCTCCAGATTTTGATTCGGGGCTTTCGATGCCTTGACGGCGATATGTAAGGAGAACAGCGGTGCTGAGAGAGTGTGCTTGGTCCAGGAATGCAACGCCATATAAACTGAGTATATTCTGGAATAGAATGCAATTTCCATTCATATTTTGAGATTTATTCATCTTCTTTAAAAGATAATACAATTAATTGAGATTTTTATCTTTCTCCAGAATTTTTATTCGGGGCTTTTGATGCCTTGACGGCGCTTTGTAAGGAGAACAGCGGTGCTGCGAGATGGTGCTTGGTCCAGCAATGCAACGCCATATAAACTGAGTATATTATGGAATAGAATGCAATTTCCATTCATATGTTGTGATTTATTCATCTTCTTCAAAAGATAATACAATTAATTGAGATTTTTATCTTTCTCCAGATTTTGATTCGGGGCTTTTGATGCCATGACGGCGCTATGTAAGGAGAACAGCGGTGCTGAGAGATGGTGCTTGGTCCAGCAATGCAACGCCATATAAACTGAGTATATTATGGAATAGAATGCAATTTCCATTCATATTTTGTGATTTATTCATCTTCTTCAAAAGATAATACAATTAATTGAGATTTTTATCTTTCTCCAGATTTTGATTCGGGGCTTTTGATGCCATGACGGCGCTATGTAAGGAGAACAGTGGTGCTGAGAGATGGTGCTTGGTCCAGCAATGCAACGCCATATAAACTGAGTATATTATGGAATAGAATGCAATTTCCATTCATATTTTGTGATTTATTCATCTTCTTCAAAAGACAATACAATTCATTTTGATTTTTATCTTTCTCCAGAATTTGATTCGGGGCTTTCGATGCCTTGACGGCACTATATAAGGAGAACAGCGGTGCTGAGAGATGGTGCTTGGTCCAGCAATGCAACGCCATATAAACTGAGTATATTATGGAATAGAATGCAATTTCCATTCATATTTTGAGATTTATTCATCTTCTTCAAACGATAATACAATTAATTGAGATTTTTATCTTTCTCCAGAATTTGATTCGGGGCTTTCGATGCCTTGACGGCGATATGTAAGGAGAACAGCGGTGCTGAGAGATGGTGCTTGGTCCAGCAATGCAACGCCATATAAACTGAGTATATTTTGGAATAGAATGCAATTTCCATTCATATTTTGAGATTTATTCATCTTCTTCAAACGATGATACAATTAATTGAGATTTTTATCTTTCTCCAGAATTTGATTCGGGGCTTTCGATGCCTTGACGGCGATATGTAAGGAGAACAGCGGTGCTGAGAGATGGTGCTTGGTCCAGCAATGCAACGCCATATAAACTGAGTATATTTTGGAATAGAATGCAATTTCCATTCATATTTTGAGATTTATTCATCTTCTTCAAACGATAATACAATTAATTGAGATTTTTATCTTTCTCCAGAATTTGATTCGGGGCTTTCGATACCTTGACGGCGCTTAGTAAAGAGAACAGCGGTACTGAGAGATGGTGCTTGGTCCAGCAATGCAACGCCATATAAACTGAGTATATTATGGAATAGAATGCAATTTCCATTCATATTTTGTGATTTATTCATCTTCTTTAAAAGATAATACAATTAATTGAGATTTTTATCTTTCTCCAGATTTTGATTCGGGGCTTTTGATGCCATGACGGCGCTTAGTAATGAGAACAGCGGTGCCGAGAGATGGTGCTTGGTCCAGCAATGCAACGCCATATAAACTGAGTATATTATGGAATAGAATGCAATTTCCATTCATATTTTGTGATTTATTCATCTTCTTTAAAAGATAATACAATTAATTGAGATTTTTATCTTTCTCCAGAATTTTTAATCGGGGCTTTTGATGCCTTGACGGCGCTTTGTAAGGAGAACAGCGGTGCTGCGAGATGGTGCTTGGTCCAGCAATGCAACGCCATATAAACTGAGTATATTTTGGAATAGAATGCAATTTCCATTCATATTTTGAGATTTATTCATCTTCTTCAAACGATAATACAATTAATTGAGATTTTTATCTTTCTCCAGAATTTGATTCGGGGCTTTCGATGCCTTGACGGCGCTTAGTAATGAGAACAGCGGTGCCGAGAGATGGTGCTTGGTCCAGCAATGCAACGCCATATAAACTGAGTATATTATGGAATAGAATGCAATTTCCATTCATATTCTGTGATTTATTCATCTTCTTTAAAAGATAATACAATTAATTGAGATTTTTATCTTTCTCCAGAATTTTTATTCGGGGCTTTTGATGCCTTGACGGCGCTTTGTAAGGAGAACAGAGGTGCTGCGAGATGGTGCTTGGTCCAGCAATGCAACGCCATATAAACTGAGTATATTATGGAATAGAATGCAATTTCCATTCATATTTTGTGATTAATTCATCTTCTTCAAAAGATAATACAATTAATTGAGATTTTTATCTTTCTCCAGATTTTGATTCGGGGCTTTTGATGCCATGACGGTGCTATGTAAGGAGAACAGCGGTGCTGAGAGATGATGCTTGGTCCAGCAATGCAACGCCATATAAACTGAGTATATTATGGAATAGAATGATTTCCATTCATATTTTGTGATTTATTCATCTTCTTCAAAGATAATACAATTAATTGAGATTTTTATCTTTCTCCAGATTTTGATTCGGGGCTTTTGATGACATGACGGCGCTATGTAAGGAGAACAGTGGTGCTGAGAGATGGTGCTTGGTCCAGCAATGCAACGCCATATAAACTGAGTATATTATGGAATAGAATGCAATTTCCATTCATATTTTGAGATTTATTCATCTTCTTCAAACGATAATACAATTAATTGAGATTTTTATCTTTCTCCAGAATTTGATTCGGGGCTTTTGATGCCATGACGGCGCTATGTAAGGAGAAAAGCGGTGCTGAGAGATGGTGCTTGGTCCAGCAATGCAACGCCATATAAACTGAGTATATTTTGGAATAGAATGCAATTTCCATTCATATTTTGAGATTTATTCATCTTCTTCAAACGATAATATAATTAATTGAGATTTTTATCTTTCTCCAGAATTTGATTCGGGGCTTTTGATGCCATGACGGCGCTATGTAAGGAGAACAGCGGTGCTGAGAGATGGTGCTTGGTCCAGCAATGCAACGCCATATAAACTGAGTATATTATGGAATAGAATGCAATTTCCATTCATATTTTGAGATTTATTCATCTTCTCAAAAGATAATATACAATTAATTGAGATTTTCATCTTTCTCCAGATTATGATTCGGGGCTTTCGATGCCTTGACGGCGCTATATAAGGAGAACAGTGGTGCTGAGAGATGGTGCTTGGTCCAGCAATGCAACGCCATATAAACTGAGTATATTATGGAATAGAATGAAATTTCCATTCATATTTTGAGATTTATTCATCTTCTTCCAAAGATAACACAATTAATTGAGATTTTTATCTTTCTCCAGAATTTGATTCGGGGCTTTCGATGCCTTGACGGCGATATGTAAGGAGAACAGCGGTGCTGAGAGATGGTGCTTGGTCCAGCAATGCAACGCCATATAAACTGAGTATATTATGGAATAGAATGCAATTTCCATTCATATTTTGTGATTTTTTCATCTTCTTTAAAAGATAATGCAATTAATTGAGATTTTTATCTTTCTCCAGAATTTTTATTCGGGGCTTTTGATGCCTTGACGGCGCTTTGTAAGGAGAACAGCGGTGCTGCGAGATGGTGCTTGGTCCAGCAATGCAACGCCATATAAACTGAGTATATTATGGAATAGAATGCAATTTCCATTCATATTTTGTGATTTATTCATCTTCTTCAAAAGATAATACAATTAATTGAGATTTTTATCTTTCTCCAGATTTTGATTCGGGGCTTTTGATGCCCTGACGGCGATATGTAAGGAGAAGAGCGGTGCTGAGAGATGGTGCTTGGTCCAGCAATGCAACGCCATATAAACTGAGTATATTATGGAATAGAATGCAATTTCAATTCATATTTTGTGATTTATTCATCTTCTCAAAAGATAATACAATTAATTGAGATTTTTATCTTTCTCCAGAATTTGATTTGGGGCTTTCGATTCCTTGACGGCGATATGTAAGGAGAAGAGCGGTGCTGAGAGATGGTGCTTGGTCCAGCAATGCAACGCCATATAAACTGAGTATATTATGGAATAGAATGCAATTTCAATTCATATTTTGTGATTTATTCATCTTCTCAAAAGATAATACAATTAATTGAGATTTTTATCTTTCTCCAGAATTTGATTTGGGGCTTTCGATTCCTTGACGGCGATATGTAAGGAGAAGAGCGGTGCTGAGAGATGGTGCTTGGTCCAGCAATGCAACGCCATATAAACTGAGTATATTATGGAATAGAATGCAATTTCCATTCATATTTTGTGATTTATTCATCTTCTTCAAAAGATAATACAATTAATTGAGATTTTTATCCTTCTCCAGAATTTGATTTGGGGCTTTCGATGCCTTGACGGCGATATGTAAGGAGAAGAGCGGTGCTGAGAGATGGTGCTTGGTCCAGCAATGCAACGCCATATAAACTGAGTATATTATGGAATAGAATGCAATTTCCATTCATATTTTGTGATTTATTCATCTTCTTCAAAAGATAATACAATTAATTGAGATTTTTATCTTTCTCCAGATTTTGATTCGGGGCTTTTGATGCCCTGACGGCGCTATGTAAGGAGAACAGCGGTGCTGAGAGATGGTGCTTGGTCCAGCAATGCAACGCCATATAAACTGAGTATATTATGGAATAGAATGCAATTTCAATTCATATTTTGTGATTTATTCATCTTCTCAAAAGATAATACAATTAATTGAGATTTTTATCTTTCTCCAGAATTTGATTTGGGGCTTTCGATTCCTTGACGGCGATATGTAAGGAGAAGAGCGGTGCTGAGAGATGGTGCTTGGTCCAGCAATGCAACGCCATATAAACTGAGTATATTATGGAATAGAATGCAATTTCCATTCATATTTTGTGATTTATTCATCTTCTTCAAAAGATAATACAATTAATTGAGATTTTTATCCTTCTCCAGAATTTGATTTGGGGCTTTCGATGCCTTGACGGCGATATGTAAGGAGAAGAGCGGTGCTGAGAGATGGTGCTTGGTCCAGCAATGCAACGCCATATAAACTGAGTATATTATGGAATAGAATGCAATTTCCATTCATATTTTGTGATTTATTCATCTTCTTCAAAAGATAATACAATTAATTGAGATTTTTATCTTTCTCCAGAATTTGATTTGGGGCTTTCGATGCCCTGACGGCGATATGTAAGGAGAAGAGCGGTGCTGAGAGATGGTGCTTGGTCCAGCAATGCAACGCCATATAAACTGAGTATATTATGGAATAGAATGCAATTTCCATACATATTTTGTGATTTATTCATCTTCTTCAAAAGATAATACAATTAATTGAGATTTTTATCTTTCTCCAGAATTTGATTCGGGGCTTTCGATGACTTGACGGCGATATGTAAGGAGAAGATCGGTGCTGAGAGATGGTGCTTGGTCCAGCAATGCAACGCCATATAAACTGAGTATATTATGGAATAGAATGCAATTTCCATTCATATTTTGTGATTTATTCATCTTCTTCAAAAGATAATACAATTAATTGAGATTTTTATCTTTCTCCAGAATTTGATTCGGGGCTTTCGATGCCTTGACGGCGATATGTAAGGAGAAGAGCGGTGCTGAGAGATGGTGCTTGGTCCAGCAATGCAACGCCATATAAACTGAGTATATTATGGAATAGAATTCAATTTCCATTCATATTTTGTGATTTATTCATCTTCTTCAAAAGATAATACAATTAATTGAGATTTTTATCTTTCTCCAGAATTTGATTCGGGGCTTTCGATGCCTTGACGGCGATATGTAAGGAGAAGAGCGGTGCTGAGAGATGGTGCTTGGTCCAGCAATGCAACGCCATATAAACTGAGTATATTATGGAATAGAATGCAATTTCCATTCATATTTTGAGATTTATTCATCTTCTTCAAAAGATAATACAATTAATTGAGATTTTTATCTTTCTCCAGAATTTGATTCGGGGCTTTCGATGCCTTGACGGCGATATGTAAGGAGAAGAGCGGTGCTGAGAGATGGTGCTTGGTCCAGCAATGCAACGCCATATAAACTGAGTATATTATGGAATAGAATGCAATTTCCATACATATTTTGTGATTTATTCATCTTCTTCAAAAGATAATACAATTAATTGAGATTTTTATCTTTCTCCAGAATTTGATTCGGGGCTTTCGATGCCTTGACGGCGATATGTAAGGAGAACAGCGGTGCTGAGAGATGGTGCTTGGTCCAGCAATGCAACGCCATATAAACTGAGTATATTATGGAATAGAATGCAATTTCCATTCATATTTTGTGATTTATTCATCTTCTTCAAAAGATAATACAATTAATTGAGATTTTTATCTTTCTCCAGAATTTGATTTGGGGCTTTCGATGCCTTGACGGCGATATGTAAGGAGAAGAGCGGTGCTGAGAGATGGTGCTTGGTCCAGCAATGCAACGCCATATAAACTGAGTATATTATGGAATAGAATGCAATTTCCATTCATATTTTGTGATTTATTCATCTTCTTCAAAAGATAATACAATTAATTGAGATTTTTATCTTTCTCCAGAATTTGATTCGGGGCTTTCGATGCCTTGACGGCGATATGTAAGGAGAAGAGCGGTGCTGAGAGATGGTGCTTGGTCCAGCAATGCAACGCCATATAAACTGAGTATATTATGGAATAGAATGCAATTTCCATTCATATTTTGTGATTTATTCATCTTCTTCAAAAGATAATACAATTAATTGAGATTTTTATCTTTCTCCAGAATTTGATTTGGGGCTTTCGATGCCTTGACGGCGATATGTAAGGAGAAGAGCGGTGCTGAGAGATGGTGCTTGGTCCAGCAATGCAACGCCATATAAACTGAGTATATTATGGAATAGAATGCAATTTCCATTCATATTTTGTGATTTATTCATCTTCTTCAAAAGATAATACAATTAATTGAGATTTTTATCTTTCTCCAGAATTTGATTCGGGGCTTTCGATGCCTTGACGGCGCTTAGTAAGGAGAACAGCGGTGCTGAGAGATGGTGCTTGGTCCAGCAATGCAACGCCATATAAACTGAGTATATTCTGGAATAGAATGCAATTTCCATTCATATTTTGTGATTTATTCATCTTCTTCAAAAGATAATACAATTAATTGAGATTTTTATCTTTCTCCAGAATTTGATTCGGGGCTTTCGATGCCTTGACGGCGCTTAGTAAGGAGAACAGCGGTGCTGAGAGATGGTGCTTGGTCCAGCAATGCAACGCCATATAAACTGAGTATATTATGGAATAGAATGCAATTTCCATTCATATTTTGTGATTTATTCATCTTCTTCAAAAGATAATACAATTAATTGAGATTTTTATCTTTCTCCAGAATTTGATTTGGGGCTTTCGATGCCTTGACGGCGATATGTAAGGAGAAGAGCGGTGCTGAGAGATGGTGCTTGGTCCAGCAATGCAACGCCATATAAACTGAGTATATTATGGAATAGAATGCAATTTCCATACATATTTTGTGATTTATTCATCTTCTTCAAAAGATAATACAATTAATTGAGATTTTTATCTTTCTCCAGAATTTGATTCGGGGCTTTCGATGACTTGACGGCGATATGTAAGGAGAAGATCGGTGCTGAGAGATGGTGCTTGGTCCAGCAATGCAACGCCATATAAACTGAGTATATTATGGAATAGAATGCAATTTCCATTCATATTTTGTGATTTATTCATCTTCTTCAAAAGATAATACAATTAATTGAGATTTTTATCTTTCTCCAGAATTTGATTCGGGGCTTTCGATGCCTTGACGGCGATATGTAAGGAGAAGAGCGGTGCTGAGAGATGGTGCTTGGTCCAGCAATGCAACGCCATATAAACTGAGTATATTATGGAATAGAATTCAATTTCCATTCATATTTTGTGATTTATTCATCTTCTTCAAAAGATAATACAATTAATTGAGATTTTTATCTTTCTCCAGAATTTGATTCGGGGCTTTCGATGCCTTGACGGCGATATGTAAGGAGAAGAGCGGTGCTGAGAGATGGTGCTTGGTCCAGCAATGCAACGCCATATAAACTGAGTATATTATGGAATAGAATGCAATTTCCATTCATATTTTGAGATTTATTCATCTTCTTCAAAAGATAATACAATTAATTGAGATTTTTATCTTTCTCCAGAATTTGATTCGGGGCTTTCGATGCCTTGACGGCGATATGTAAGGAGAAGAGCGGTGCTGAGAGATGGTGCTTGGTCCAGCAATGCAACGCCATATAAACTGAGTATATTATGGAATAGAATGCAATTTCCATACATATTTTGTGATTTATTCATCTTCTTCAAAAGATAATACAATTAATTGAGATTTTTATCTTTCTCCAGAATTTGATTCGGGGCTTTCGATGCCTTGACGGCGATATGTAAGGAGAACAGCGGTGCTGAGAGATGGTGCTTGGTCCAGCAATGCAACGCCATATAAACTGAGTATATTATGGAATAGAATGCAATTTCCATTCATATTTTGTGATTTATTCATCTTCTTCAAAAGATAATACAATTAATTGAGATTTTTATCTTTCTCCAGAATTTGATTTGGGGCTTTCGATGCCTTGACGGCGATATGTAAGGAGAAGAGCGGTGCTGAGAGATGGTGCTTGGTCCAGCAATGCAACGCCATATAAACTGAGTATATTATGGAATAGAATGCAATTTCCATTCATATTTTGTGATTTATTCATCTTCTTCAAAAGATAATACAATTAATTGAGATTTTTATCTTTCTCCAGAATTTGATTCGGGGCTTTCGATGCCTTGACGGCGATATGTAAGGAGAAGAGCGGTGCTGAGAGATGGTGCTTGGTCCAGCAATGCAACGCCATATAAACTGAGTATATTATGGAATAGAATGCAATTTCCATTCATATTTTGTGATTTATTCATCTTCTTCAAAAGATAATACAATTAATTGAGATTTTTATCTTTCTCCAGAATTTGATTTGGGGCTTTCGATGCCTTGACGGCGATATGTAAGGAGAAGAGCGGTGCTGAGAGATGGTGCTTGGTCCAGCAATGCAACGCCATATAAACTGAGTATATTATGGAATAGAATGCAATTTCCATTCATATTTTGTGATTTATTCATCTTCTTCAAAAGATAATACAATTAATTGAGATTTTTATCTTTCTCCAGAATTTGATTCGGGGCTTTCGATGCCTTGACGGCGCTTAGTAAGGAGAACAGCGGTGCTGAGAGATGGTGCTTGGTCCAGCAATGCAACGCCATATAAACTGAGTATATTCTGGAATAGAATGCAATTTCCATTCATATTTTGTGATTTATTCATCTTCTTCAAAAGATAATACAATTAATTGAGATTTTTATCTTTCTCCAGAATTTGATTCGGGGCTTTCGATGCCTTGACGGCGCTTAGTAAGGAGAACAGCGGTGCTGAGAGATGGTGCTTGGTCCAGCAATGCAACGCCATATAAACTGAGTATATTATGGAATAGAATGCAATTTCCATTCATATTTTGTGATTTATTCATCTTCTTCAAAAGATAATACAATTAATTGAGATTTTTATCTTTCTCCAGAATTTGATTTGGGGCTTTCGATGCCTTGACGGCGATATGTAAGGAGAAGAGCGGTGCTGAGAGATGGTGCTTGGTCCAGCAATGCAACGCCATATAAACTGAGTATATTATGGAATAGAATGCAATTTCCATACATATTTTGTGATTTATTCATCTTCTTCAAAAGATAATACAATTAATTGAGATTTTTATCTTTCTCCAGAATTTGATTCGGGGCTTTCGATGCCTTGACGGCGATATGTAAGGAGAAGAGCGGTGCTGAGAGATGGTGCTTGGTCCAGCAATGCAACGCCATATAAACTGAGTATATTATGGAATAGAATGCAATTTCCATTCATATTTTGTGATTTATTCATCTTCTTCAAAAGATAATACAATTAATTGAGATTTTTATCTTTCTCCAGAATTTGATTTGGGGCTTTCGATGCCTTGACGGCGATATGTAAGGAGAAGAGCGGTGCTGAGAGATGGTGCTTGGTCCAGCAATGCAACGCCATATAAACTGAGTATATTATGGAATAGAATGCAATTTCCATTCATATTTTGTGATTTATTCATCTTCTTCAAAAGATAATACAATTAATTGAGATTTTTATCTTTCTCCAGAATTTGATTCGGGGCTTTCGATGCCTTGACGGCGCTTAGTAAGGAGAACAGCGGTGCTGAGAGATGGTGCTTGGTCCAGCAATGCAACGCCATATAAACTGAGTATATTCTGGAATAGAATGCAATTTCCATTCATATTTTGTGATTTATTCATCTTCTTCAAAAGATAATACAATTAATTGAGATTTTTATCTTTCTCCAGAATTTGATTCGGGGCTTTCGATGCCTTGACGGCGCTTAGTAAGGAGAACAGCGGTGCTGAGAGATGGTGCTTGGTCCAGCAATGCAACGCCATATAAACTGAGTATATTATGGAATAGAATGCAATTTCCATTCATATTTTGTGATTTATTCATCTTCTTCAAAAGATAATACAATTAATTGAGATTTTTATCTTTCTCCAGAATTTGATTTGGGGCTTTCGATGCCTTGACGGCGATATGTAAGGAGAAGAGCGGTGCTGAGAGATGGTGCTTGGTCCAGCAATGCAACGCCATATAAACTGAGTATATTATGGAATAGAATGCAATTTCCATACATATTTTGTGATTTATTCATCTTCTTCAAAAGATAATACAATTAATTGAGATTTTTATCTTTCTCCAGAATTTGATTCGGGGCTTTCGATGCCTTGACGGCGATATGTAAGGAGAAGAGCGGTGCTGAGAGATGGTGCTTGGTCCAGCAATGCAACGCCATATAAACTGAGTATATTATGGAATAGAATGCAATTTCCATTCATATTTTGTGATTTATTCATCTTCTTCAAAAGATAATACAATTAATTGAGATTTTTATCTTTCTCCAGAATTTGATTTGGGGCTTTCGATGCCTTGACGGCGATATGTAAGGAGAAGAGCGGTGCTGAGAGATGGTGCTTGGTCCAGCAATGCAACGCCATATAAACTGAGTATATTATGGAATAGAATGCAATTTCCATTCATATTTTGTGATTTATTCATCTTCTTCAAAAGATAATACAATTAATTGAGATTTTTATCTTTCTCCAGAATTTGATTCGGGGCTTTCGATGCCTTGACGGCGATATGTAAGGAGAAGAGCGGTGCTGAGAGATGGTGCTTGGTCCAGCAATGCAACGCCATATAAACTGAGTATATTATGGAATAGAATGCAATTTCCATTCATATTTTGTGATTTATTCATCTTCTTCAAAAGATAATACAATTAATTGAGATTTTTATCTTTCTCCAGAATTTGATTTGGGGCTTTCGATGCCTTGACGGCGATATGTAAGGAGAAGAGCGGTGCTGAGAGATGGTGCTTGGTCCAGCAATGCAACGCCATATAAACTGAGTATATTATGGAATAGAATGCAATTTCCATACATATTTTGTGATTTATTCATCTTCTTCAAAAGATAATACAATTAATTGAGATTTTTATCTTTCTCCAGAATTTGATTTGGGGCTTTCGATGCCTTGACGGCGATATGTAAGGAGAACAGCGGTGCTGAGAGATGGTGCTTGGTCCGGCAATGCAACGCCATATAAACTGAGTATATTATGGAATAGAATGCAATTTCCATTCATATTTTGTGATTTATTCATCTTCTTCAAAAGATAATACAATTAATTGAGATTTTTATCTTTCTCCAGAATTTGATTCGGGGCTTTCGATGCCTTGACGGCGATATGTAAGGAGAACAGCGGTGCTGAGAGATGGTGCTTGGTCCAGCAATGCAACGCCATATAAACTGAGTATATTATGGAATAGAATGCAATTTCCATTCATATTTAGAGATTTATTCATCTTCTCAAAAGATAATACAATTGATTGAGATATTTATCTTTCTCCAGATTTTGATTCGGGGCTTTTGATAACTTGACGGCGCTATGTAAGGAGAACAGCGGTGCTGAGAGATGGTGCTTGGTTCAGCAATGCAACGCCATATAAACTGTGTATATTATGGAATAGAATGCAATTTCCATTCATATTTTGAGATTTATTCATCTTCTTCAAAAGATAATACAATTAATTGAGATTTTTATCTTTCTCCAGAATTTGATTCGGGGCTTTCGATGCCTTGACGGCAATATGTAAGGAGAACAGCGGTGCTGAGAGATGGTGCTTGGTCCAGCAATGCAACGCCATATAAACTGAGTATATTATGGAAAAGAATGCAATTTCCATTCATATTTTGTGATTTATACATCTTCTTCAAAAGATAATACAATTAATTGAGATTTTTATCTTTCTCCAGAATTTGATTTGGGGCTTTCGATGCCTTGACGGCGATATGTAAGGAGAAGAGCGGTGCTGAGAGATGGTGCTTGGTCCAGCAATGCAACGCCATATAAACTGAGTATATTATGGAATAGAATGCAATTTCCATACATATTTTGTGATTTATTCATCTTCTTCAAAAGATAATACAATTAATTGAGATTTTTATCTTTCTCCAGAATTTGATTCGGGGCTTTTGATGCCTTGACGGCGCTATGTAAGGAGAACAGCGGTGCTGAGAGATGGTGCTTGGTTCAGCAATGCAACGCCATATAAACTGAGTATATTATGGAATAGAATGCAATTTCCATTCATATTTTGAGATTTATTCATCTTCTTCAAAGGATAATACAATTAATTGAGATTTTTATCTTTCTCCAGAATTTGATTCGGGGCTTTCGATGCCTTGACGGCAATATGTAAGGAGAACAGCGGTGCTGAGAGATGGTGCTTGGTCCGGCAATGCAACGCCATATAAACTGAGTATATTATGGAATAGAATGCAATTTCCATTCATATTTTGTGATTTATTCATCTTCTTCAAAAGATAATACAATTAATTGAGATTTTTATCTTTCTCCAGAATTTGATTCGGGGCTTTCGATGCCTTGACGGCAATATGTAAGGAGAACAGCGGTGCTGAGAGATGGTGCTTGGTCCAGCAATGCAACGCCATATAAACTGAGTATATTATGGAATAGAATGCATTCATATTTTGAGATTTATTCATCTTCTTCAAAAGATAATACAATTAATTGAGATTTTTATCTTTCTCCAGAATTTGATTCGGGGCTTTCGATGCCTTGACGGCAATATGTAAGGAGAACAGCGGTGCTGAGAGATGGTGCTTGGTTCAGCAATGCAACGCCATATAAACTGAGTATATTATGGAATAGAATGCAATTTCCATTCATATTTTGAGATTTATTCATCTTCTTCAAAAGATAATACAATTAATTGAGATTTTTATCTTTCTCCAGAATTTGATTCGGGGATTTCGATGCCTTGACGGCAATATGTAAGGAGAACAGCGGTGCTGAGAGATGGTGCTTGGTCCAGCAATGCAACGCCATATAAACTGAGTATATTATGGAATAGAATGCAATTTCCATTCATATTTAGAGATTTATTCATCTTCTCAAAAGATAATACAATTGATTGAGATTTTTATCTTTCTCCAGAATTTGATTCGGGGCTTTCGATGCCTTGACGGCAATATGTAAGGAGAACAGCGGTGCTGAGAGATGGTGCTTGGTCCAGCAATGCAACGCCATATAAACTGAGTATATTATGGAATAGAATGCAATTTCCATTCATATTTTGTGATTTATTCATCTTCTTCAAAAGATAATACAATTAATTGAGATTTTTATCTTTCTCCAGAATTTGATTTGGGGCTTTCGATGCCTTGACGGCGCTATAAAAGGAGAACAGCGGTGCTGAGAGATGGTGCTTGGTCCAGCAATGCAACGCCATATAAACTGAGTATATTATGGAATAGAATGCAATTTCCATTCATATTTTGTGATTTATTCATCTTCTTCAAAAGATTATACAATTAATTGAGATTTTTATCTTCCTCCAGAATTTGATTTGGGGCTTTCGATGCCTTGACGGCGATATGTAAGGAGAAGAGCGGTGCTGAGAGATGGTGCTTGGTCCAGCAATGCAACGCCATATAAACTGAGTATATTATGGAATAGAATGCAATTTCCATTCATATTTTGAGATTTATTCATCTTCTTCAAAAGATAATACAATTGATTGAGATATTTATCTTTCTCCAGATTATGATTCCGGGCTTTCGATGCCTTGACGGCGCTATGTAAGGAGAACAGCGGTGCTGAGAGATGGTGCTTGGTCCAGCAATGTAACGCCATATAAACTGAGTATATTATGGAATAGAATGAAATTTCCATTCATATTTTGAGATTTATTCATCTTCTTCAAAAGATAATACAATTGATTGAGATATTTATCTTTCTCCAGATTATGATTCGGTTCTTTCGATGCCTTGACGGCGCTATTTAAGGAGAACAGCGGTGCTGAGAGATGGTGCTTGGTCCAGCAATGCAACGCCATATAAACTGAGTATATTATAGAATTGAATGCAATTTCCATTCATATATTGTGATTTATTCATCTTCTTCAAAAGATAATACAATTAATTGAGATATTTATCTTTCTCCAGATTTTGATTCGGGGCTTTCGATGCCTTGACGGCGATATGTAAGGAGAACAGTGGTGCTGAGAGATGGTGCTTGGTCCAGCAATGCAACGCCATATAAACTGAGTATATTATGGAATAGAATGAAATTTCCATTCATATTTTGAGATTTATTCATCTTCTTCCAAAGATAATACAATTAATTGAGATTTTTATCTTTCTCCAGAATTTGATTCGGGGCTTTCGATGCCTTGACGGCGCTATATAAGGAGAAAAGCGGTGCTGAGAGATGGTGCTTGGTCCAGCAATGCAACGCCATATAAACTGAGTATATTATGGAATAGAATGCAATTTCCATTCATATTTTGTGATTTATTCATCTTCTTTAAAAGATAATACAATTAATTGAGATTTTTATCTTTCTCCAGAATTTTTATTCGGGGCTTTTGATGCCTTGACGGCGCTTTGTAAGGAGAACAGCGGTGCTGCGAGATGGTGCTTGGTCCAGCAATGCAACGCCATATAAACTGAGTATATTATGGAATAGAATGCAATTTCCATTTATATTTTGTGATTTATTCATCTTCTTCAAAAGATAATACAATTAATTGAGATTTTTATCTTTCTCCAGATTTTGATTCGGGGCTTTTGATGCCTTGACGGCGATATGTAAGGAGAAGAGCGGTGCTGAGAGATGGTGCTTGGTCCAGCAATGCAACGCCATACAAACTGAGTATATTATGGAATAGAATGCAATTTCCATTCATATTTTGTGATTTATTCATCTTCTTCAAAAGACAATACAATTAATTGAGATTTTTATCTTTCTCCAGAATTTGATTCGGGGCTTTCGATGCCTTGACGGCACTATATAAGGAGAACAGCGGTGCTGAGAGATGGTGCTTGGTCCAGCAATGCAACGCCATATAAACTGAGTATATTATGGAATAGAATGCAATTTCCATTCATATTTTGAGATTTATTCATCTTCTTCAAAAGATAATACAATTAATTGAGGTTTTTATCTTGCTCCAGATTTTGATTCGGGGCATTCGATGCCTTGACGGCGATATGTAAGGAGAACAGCGGTGCTGAGAGATGGTGCTTAGTCCAGCAATGCAACGCCATATAAACTGAGTATATCATGGAATAGAATGCAATTTCCATTCATATTTTGAGATTTTTTCATCTTTTTCAAAACATAATACAATTAATTGAGATTTTTATCTTTTTCCAGAATTTGATTCGGGGCTTTCGATGCCTTGACGGCGCTATGTAAGGAGAACAGCGGTGCTGAGAGATGGTGCTTGGTCCAGCAATGCAACGCCATATAAACTGAGTATATTATGGAATAGAATGCAATTTCCATACAAATTTTGAGATTTATTCATCTTCTCAAAAGATAATACAATTAATTGAGATTTTTATCTTTCTCCAGAATTTGATTCGGGGCTTTCGATGCCTTGACGGCGATATGTAAGGAGAAGAGCGGTGCTGAGAGATGGTGCTTGATCCAGCAATGCAACGCCATATAAACTGAGTATATTATGGAATAGAATGCAATTTCCATACATATTTTGTGATTTATTCATCTTCTTCAAAAGACAATACAATTAATTGAGATTTTTATCTTTCTCCAGAATTTGATTCGGGGCTTTCGATGCCTTGACGGCGATATGTAAGGAAAACAGCGGTGCTGAGAGATGGTGCTTGGTCCAGCAATGCAACGCCATATAAACTGAGTATATTATGGAATAGAATGCAATTTCGAATTCATATTTTGAGATTTATTCATCTTCTTCAAAAGATAATACAATTAATTGAGATTTTTATCTTTCTCCAGAATTTGATTTGGGGCTTTCGATGCCTTGACGGCGATATGTAAGGAAAACAGCGGTGCTGAGAGATGCTGCTTGGTCCAGCAATGCAACGCCATATAAACTGAGTATATTATGGAATAGAATGCAATTTCCATTCATATTTTGAGATTTATTCATCTTCTTCAAACGATAATACAATTAATTGAGATTTTTATCTTTCTCCAGAATTTGATTCGGGGCTTTCGATGCCTTGACGGCGCTATGTAAGGAGAACAGCGGTGCGGAGAGATGGTGCTTGGTCCAGCAATGCAACGCCAAATAAACTGAGTATATTATGGAATAGAATGCAATTTCCATACAAATTTTGAGATTTATTCATCTTCTCAAATGATAATACAATTGATTGAGATTTTTATCTTTCTCCAGATTTTGATTCGGGGCATTCGATGCATTGACAGCGCTATGTAAGGAGAACAGCGGTGCTGAGAGATGGTGCTTGGTCCAGCAATGCAACGCCATATAAACTGAGTATATTATGGAATAGAATGCAATTTCCATTCATATTTTGAGATTTATTCATCTTCTTCAAAAGATAATACAATTAATTGAGATTTTTATCTTTCTCCAGAATTTGATTCGGGGCTTTCGATGCCTTGACGGCGATATGTAAGGAAAACAGCGGTGCTGAGAGATGGTGCTTGGTCCAGCAATGCAACGCCATATAAACTGAGTATATTTTGGAATAGAATGCAATTTCCATTCATATTTTGAGATTTATTCATCTTCTTCAAACGATAATACAATTAATTGAGATTTTCATCTTTCTCCAGAATTTGATTCGGGGCTTTCGATGCCTTGACGGCGATATGTAAGGAGAACAGCGGTGCTGAGAGATGGTGCTTGGTCCAGCAATGCAACGCCATATAAACTGAGTATATTATGGAATAGAATGCAATTTCCATACAAATTTTGAGATTTATTCATCTTCTCAAAAGATAATACAATTGATTGAGATATTTATCTTTCTCCAGATTTTGATTCGGGGCATTCGATGCCTTGACGGCGCTATATAAGGAGAACAGCGGTGCTGAGAGATGGTGCTTGGTCCAGCAATGCAACGCCATATAAACTGAGTATATTATGGAATAGAATGCAATTTCCATACATATTTTGTGATTTATTCATCTTCTTCAAAAGACAATACAATTAATTGAGATTTTTATCTTTCTCCAGAATTTGATTCGGGGCTTTCGATGCCTTGACGGCGATATGTAAGGAAAACAGCGGTGCTGAGAGATGGTGCTTGGTCCAGCAATGCAACGCCATATAAACTGAGTATATTATGGAATAGAATGCAATTTCGAATTCATATTTTGAGATTTATTCATCTTCTTCAAAAGATAATACAATTAATTGAGATTTTTATCTTTCTCCAGATTTTGATTCGGGGCTTTCGATGCCTTGACGGCGATATGTAAGGAAAACAGCGGTGCTGAGAGATGCTGCTTGGTCCAGCAATGCAACGCCATATAAACTGAGTATATTATGGAATAGAATGCAATTTCCATTCATATTTTGAGATTTATTCATCTTCTTCAAACGATAATACAATTAATTGATATTTTTATCTTTCTCCAGAATTTGATTCGGGGCTTTCGATGCCTTGACGGCGCTATGTAAGGAGAACAGCGGTGCGGAGAGATGGTGCTTGGTCCAGCAATGCAACGCCAAATAAACTGAGTATATTATGGAATAGAATGCAATTTCCATACAAATTTTGAGATTTATTCATCTTCTCAAAAGATAATACAATTGATTGAGATTTTTATCTTTCTCCAGATTTTGATTCGGGGCATTCGATGCCTTGACAGCGCTATGTAAGTAGAACAGCGGTGCTGAGAGATGGTGCTTGGTCCAGCAATGCAACGCCATATAAACTGAGTATATTATGGAATGGAATGCAATTTCCATTCATATTTTGAGATTTATTCATCTTCTTCAAAAGATAATACAATTAATTGAGATTTTTATCTTTCTCCAGAATTTGATTCGGGGCTTTCGATGCCTTGACGGCGATATGTAAGGAAAACAGCGGTGCTGAGAGATGGTGCTTGGTCCAGCAATGCAACGCCATATAAACTGAGTATATTTTGGAATAGAATGCAAATTCCATTCATATTTTGAGATTTATTCATCTTCTTCAAACGATAATACAATTAATTGAGATTTTTATCTTTCTCCAGAATTTGATTCGGGGCTTTCGATGCCTTGACGGCGATATGTAAGGAGAAGAGCGGTGCTGAGAGATGGTGCTTGATCCAGCAATGCAACGCCATATAAACTGAGTATATTATGGAATAGAATGCAATTTCCATACATATTTTGTGATTTATTCATCTTCTTCAAAAGACAATACAATTAATTGAGATTTTTATCTTTCTCCAGAATTTGATTCGGGGCTTTCGATGCCTTGACGGCGATATGTAAGGAAAACAGCGGTGCTGAGAGATGGTGCTTGGTCCAGCAATGCAACGCCATATAAACTGAGTATATTATGGAATAGAATGCAATTTCGAATTCATATTTTGAGATTTATTCATCTTCTTCAAAAGATAATACAATTAATTGAGATTTTTATCTTTCTCCAGAATTTGATTTGGGGCTTTCGATGCCTTGACGGCGATATGTAAGGAAAACAGCGGTGCTGAGAGATGCTGCTTGGTCCAGCAATGCAACGCCATATAAACTGAGTATATTATGGAATAGAATGCAATTTCCATTCATATTTTGAGATTTATTCATCTTCTTCAAACGATAATACAATTAATTGAGATTTTTATCTTTCTCCAGAATTTGATTCGGGGCTTTCGATGCCTTGACGGCGCTATGTAAGGAGAACAGCGGTGCGGAGAGATGGTGCTTGGTCCAGCAATGCAACGCCAAATAAACTGAGTATATTATGGAATAGAATGCAATTTCCATACAAATTTTGAGATTTATTCATCTTCTCAAATGATAATACAATTGATTGAGATTTTTATCTTTCTCCAGATTTTGATTCGGGGCATTCGATGCATTGACAGCGCTATGTAAGGAGAACAGCGGTGCTGAGAGATGGTGCTTGGTCCAGCAATGCAACGCCATATAAACTGAGTATATTATGGAATAGAATGCAATTTCCATTCATATTTTGAGATTTATTCATCTTCTTCAAAAGATAATACAATTAATTGAGATTTTTATCTTTCTCCAGAATTTGATTCGGGGCTTTCGATGCCTTGACGGCGATATGTAAGGAAAACAGCGGTGCTGAGAGATGGTGCTTGGTCCAGCAATGCAACGCCATATAAACTGAGTATATTTTGGAATAGAATGCAATTTCCATTCATATTTTGAGATTTATTCATCTTCTTCAAACGATAATACAATTAATTGAGATTTTCATCTTTCTCCAGAATTTGATTCGGGGCTTTCGATGCCTTGACGGCGATATGTAAGGAGAACAGCGGTGCTGAGAGATGGTGCTTGGTCCAGCAATGCAACGCCATATAAACTGAGTATATTATGGAATAGAATGCAATTTCCATACAAATTTTGAGATTTATTCATCTTCTCAAAAGATAATACAATTGATTGAGATATTTATCTTTCTCCAGATTTTGATTCGGGGCATTCGATGCCTTGACGGCGCTATATAAGGAGAACAGCGGTGCTGAGAGATGGTGCTTGGTCCAGCAATGCAACGCCATATAAACTGAGTATATTATGGAATAGAATGCAATTTCCATACATATTTTGTGATTTATTCATCTTCTTCAAAAGACAATACAATTAATTGAGATTTTTATCTTTCTCCAGAATTTGATTCGGGGCTTTCGATGCCTTGACGGCGATATGTAAGGAAAACAGCGGTGCTGAGAGATGGTGCTTGGTCCAGCAATGCAACGCCATATAAACTGAGTATATTATGGAATAGAATGCAATTTCGAATTCATATTTTGAGATTTATTCATCTTCTTCAAAAGATAATACAATTAATTGAGATTTTTATCTTTCTCCAGATTTTGATTCGGGGCTTTCGATGCCTTGACGGCGATATGTAAGGAAAACAGCGGTGCTGAGAGATGCTGCTTGGTCCAGCAATGCAACGCCATATAAACTGAGTATATTATGGAATAGAATGCAATTTCCATTCATATTTTGAGATTTATTCATCTTCTTCAAACGATAATACAATTAATTGATATTTTTATCTTTCTCCAGAATTTGATTCGGGGCTTTCGATGCCTTGACGGCGCTATGTAAGGAGAACAGCGGTGCGGAGAGATGGTGCTTGGTCCAGCAATGCAACGCCAAATAAACTGAGTATATTATGGAATAGAATGCAATTTCCATACAAATTTTGAGATTTATTCATCTTCTCAAAAGATAATACAATTGATTGAGATTTTTATCTTTCTCCAGATTTTGATTCGGGGCATTCGATGCCTTGACAGCGCTATGTAAGTAGAACAGCGGTGCTGAGAGATGGTGCTTGGTCCAGCAATGCAACGCCATATAAACTGAGTATATTATGGAATGGAATGCAATTTCCATTCATATTTTGAGATTTATTCATCTTCTTCAAAAGATAATACAATTAATTGAGATTTTTATCTTTCTCCAGAATTTGATTCGGGGCTTTCGATGCCTTGACGGCGATATGTAAGGAAAACAGCGGTGCTGAGAGATGGTGCTTGGTCCAGCAATGCAACGCCATATAAACTGAGTATATTTTGGAATAGAATGCAAATTCCATTCATATTTTGAGATTTATTCATCTTCTTCAAACGATAATACAATTAATTGAGATTTTTATCTTTCTCCAGAATTTGATTCGGGGCTTTCGATGCCTTGACGGCGATATGTAAGGAGAACAGCGGTGCTGAGAGATGGTGCTTGGTCCAGCAATGCAACGCCATATAAACTGAGTATATTATGGAATAGAATGCAATTTCCATACAAATTTTGAGATTTATTCATCTTCTCAAAAGATAATACAATTGATTGAGATATTTATCTTTCTCCAGATTTTGATTCGGGGCATTCGATGCCTTGACGGCGCTATATAAGGAGAACAGCGGTGCTGAGAGATGGTGCTTGGTCCAGCAATGCAACGCCATATAAACTGAGTATATTATGGAATAGAATGCAATTTCCATTCATATTTTGAGATTTATTCATCTTCTACAAAAGATAATACAATTAATTGAGATTTTTATCTTTCTCCAGAATTTGATTCGGGGCTTTCGATGCCTTGACGGCGATATGTAAGGAGAACAGCGGTGCTGAGAGATGGTGCATGGTCCAGCAATGCAACGCCATATAAACTGAGTATATTATGGAATAGAATGCAATTTCCATTCATATTTTGAGATTTATTCATCTTCTCAAAAGATAATACAATTAATTGAGATTTTTATCTTTCTCCAGAATTTGATTCGGGGCTTTCGATGCCTTGACGGCGATATGTAAGGAGAACAGCGGTGCTGAGAGATGGTGCATGGTCCAGCAATGCAACGCCATATAAACTGAGTATATTATGGAATAGAATGCAATTTCCATTCATATTTTGAGATTTATTCATCTTCTCAAAAGATAATACAATTAATTGAGATTTTTATCCTTCTCCAGAATTTGATTCGGGGCTTTCGATGCCTTGACGGCGATATGTAAGGAGAACAGCGGTGCTGAGAGATGGTGCTTGGTCCAGCAATGCAACGCCAAATAAACTGAGTATATTATGGAATAGAATGCAATTTCCATACAAATTTTGAGATTTATTCATCTTCTCAAAAGATAATACAATTGATTGAGATATTTATCTTTCTCCAGATTTTGATTCGGGGCTTTCGATGCCTTGACGGCGCTATATAAGGAGAACAGCGGTGCTGAGAGATGGTGCTTGGTCCAGCAATGCAACGCCATATAAACTGAGTATATTCTGGAATAGAATGCAATTTCCATTCATAATTTGAGATTTATTCATCTTCTCAAAAGATAATACAATTAATTGAGATTTTCATCTTTCTCCTGATTATGATTCGGGGCTTTCGATGCCTTGACGGCGCTATATAAGGAGAACAGTGGTGCTGGGAGATGGTGCTTGGTCCAGCAATGCAACGCCATATAAACTGAGTATATTATGGAATAGAATGAAATTTCCATTCATATTTTGAGATTTATTCATCTTCTTCCAAAGATAATACAATTAATTGAGATTTTTATCTTTCTCCAGAATTTGATTCGGGGCTTTCGATGCCTTGACGGCGCTATATAAGGAGAACAGCGGTGCTGAGAGATGGTGCTTGGTCCAGCAATGCAACGCCATATAAACTGAGTATATTATGGAATAGAATGCAATTTCCATTCATATTTTGTGATTTATTCATCTTCTTTAAAAGATAATACAATTAATTGAGATTTTTATCTTTCTCCAGAATTTTTATTCGGGGCTTTTGATGCCTTGACGGCGCTTTTTAAGGAGAACAGCGGTGCTGCGAGATGGTGCTTGGTCCAGCAATGCAACGCCATATAAACTGAATATATTATGGAATAGAATGCAATTTCCATTCATATTTTGTGATTTATTCATCTTCTTCAAAAGATAATACAATTAATTGAGATTTTTATCTTTCTCCAGATTTTGATTCGGGGCTTTTGATGCCATGACGGCGCTATGTAAGGAGAACAGCGGTGCTGAGAGATGGTGCTTGGTCCAGCAATGCAACGCCATATAAACTGAGTATATTCTGGAATAGAATGCAATTTCCATTCATATTTTGAGATTTATTCATCTTCTCAAGAGATAATACAATTAATTGAGATTTTCATCTTTCTCCAGATTATGATTCGGGGCTTTCGATGCCTTGACGGCGCTATATAAGGAGAACAGTGGTGCTGAGAGATGGTGCTTGGTCCAGCAATGCAACGCCATATAAACTGAGTATATTATGGAATAGAATGAAATTTCAATTCATATTTTGAGATTTATTCATCTTCTTCCAAAGATAATACAATTAATTGAGATTTTTATCTTTCTCCAGAATTTGATTCGGGGCTTTCGATGCCTTGACGGCGCTATATAACGAGAACAGCGTTGCTGAGAGATGGTGCTTGGTCCAGCAATGCAACGCCATATAAACTGAGTATATTATTGAATAGAATGCAATTTCCATTCATATTTTGTGATTTATTCATCTTCTTTAAAAGATAATACAATTAATTGAGATTTTTATCTTTCTCCAGAATTTTTATTCGGGGCTTTTGATGCCTTGACGGCGCTTTGTAAGGAGAACAGCGGTGCTGCGAGATGGTGCTTGGTCCAGCAATGCAACGCCATATAAACTGAGTATATTATGGAATAGAATGCAATTTCCATTCATATTTTGTGATTTATTCATCTTCTCAAAAGATAATACAATTAATTGAGATTTTTATCTTTCTCCAGAATTTGATTCGGGGCTTTCGATGCCTTGACGGCGATATGTAAGGAGAAGAGCAGTGCTGAGAGATGGTGCTTGGTCCAGCAATGCAACGCCATATAAACTGAGTATATTATGGAATAGAATGATTTTTCCATTCATATTTTGTGATTTATTCATCTTCTTCAAAAGATAATACAATTAATTGAGATTTTTATCTTTCTCCAGAATTTGATTCGGGGCTTTCGATGCCTTGACGGCGCTATGTAAGGAGAACAGCGGTGCTGAGAGATGGTGCTTGGTCCAGCAATGCAACACCATATAAACTGAGTATATTATGGAATAGAATGCAATTTCCATTCATATTTTTTGATTTATTCATCTTCTCAAAAGATAATACAATTAATTGAGATTTTTATCTTTCTCCAGAATTTGATTCGGGGCTTTCGATGCCTTGACGGCGATATGTAAGGAGAAGAGCGGTGCTGAGAGATGGTGCTTGGTCCAGCAATGCCACGCCATATGAACTGAGTATATTATGGAATAGAATGCAATTTCCTTTCATATTTTGTGATTTATTGATCTTCTTCAAAAGATAATACAATTAATTGAGATTTTTATCTTTCTCCAGAATTTGATTCGGGGCTTTCGATGCCTTGACGGCGATATGTAAGGAGAACAGCGGTGCTGAGAGATGGTGCTTGGTCCAGCAATGCAACGCCATATAAACTGAGTATATTATGGAATAGAATGCAATTTCCATTCATATTTTGAGATTTATTCATCTTCTCAAAAGATAATACAATTAATTGAGATTTTTATCTTTCTCCAGAATTTGATTCGGGGCTTTTATGCCTTGACGGCGATATGTAAGGAGAACAGCGGTGCTGAGAGATGGTGCTTGGTCCATCAATGCAACGCCATATAAACTGAGTATATTATGGAATAGAATGCAATTTCCATTCATATTTTGAGATTTATTCATCTTCTTCAAAAGATAATACAATTAATTGAGATTTTTATCTTTCTCCAGAATTTGATTCGGGGCTTTTGATGCCTTGACGGCGCTATATAAGGAGAACAGCGGTGCTGAGAGATGGTGCTTGGTCCAGCAATGCAACGCCATATAAACTGAGTATATTATGGAATAGAATGAATTTCCATTCATATTTTGTGATTGATTCATCTTCTCAAAAGATAATACAATTGATTGAGATATTTATCTTTCTCCAGATTTTGATTCGGGGCTTTCGATGCCTTGACGGCGCTATAAAAGGAGAACAGCGGTGCTGAGAGATGGTGCTTGGTCCAGCAATGCAACGCCATATAAACTGAGTATATTATGGAATAGAATGCAATTTCCATTCATATTTTGAGATTTATTCATCTTCTTCAAAAGATAATACAATTAATTGAGATTTTTATCTTTCTCCAGAATTTGATTCGGGGCTTTCGATGCCTTGACGGCGATATGTAAGGAGAACAGCGGTGCTGAGTGATGGTGCTTGGTGCAGCAATGCAACGCCATATAAACTGAGTATATTATGGAATAGAATTCAATTTCCATTCATATTTTGAGATTTATTCATCTTCTTCAAAAGATAATACAATTAATTGAGATATTTATCTTTCTCCAGATTTTGATTCGGGGCTTTCGATGCCTTGACGGCGATATGTAAGGAGAACAGCGGTGCTGAGAGATGGTGCTTGGTCCAGCAATGCAACGCCATATAAACTGAGTATATTATGGAATAGAATGCAATTTCCATTCATATTTTGAGATTTATTGATCTTTTTCAAAAGATAATACAATTAATTGAGATTTTTATCTTTCTCCAGAATTTGTTTCGGGGCATTCGATGCCTTGACGGCACTTAGTAAGGAGAACAGCGGTGCTGAGAGATGGTGCATGGTCCAGCAATGCAACGCCATATAAACTGAGTATATTATGGAATAGAATGCAATTTCCATTCATATTTGAGATTTATTCATCTTCTCAAAAGATAATACAATTGATTGAGATATTTATCTTTCTCCAGATTTTGATTCGGGGCTTTTGATGCCTTGACGGCGCTATGTAAGGAGAACAGCGGTGCTGAGAGATGGTGCTTGGTCCAGCAATGCAACGCCATATAAACTGAGTATATTATGGAATAGAATGCAATTTCCATTCATATTTTGAGATTTATTCATCTTCTTAAAAAGACAATACAATTAATTGAGATTTTTATCTTTCTCCAGAATTTGATTCGGGGCTTTCGATGCCTTGACGGCGATATGTAAGGAAAACAGCGGTGCTGAGAGATGGTGCTTGGTCCAGCAATGCAACGCCATATAAACTGAGTATATTTTGGAATAGAATGCAATTTCCATTCATATTTTGAGATTTATTCATCTTCTTCAAACGAAAATACAATTAATTGAGATTTTTATCTTTCTCCAGAATTTGATTCGGGGCTTTCGATGCCTTGACGGCGATATGTAAGGAGAACAGCGGTGCTGAGAGATGGTGCTTGGTCCAGCAATGCAACGCCATATAAACTGAGTATATTATGGAATAGAATGCGTTATCCATACAAATTTTGAGATTTATTCATCTTCTCAAAAGATAATACAATTGATTGAGATATTTATCTTTCTCCAGATTTTGATTCGGGGCTTTTGATGCCTTGACGGCGCTATGTAAGGAGAACAGCGGTGCTGAGAGATGGTGCTTGGTCCAGCAATGCAACGCCATATAAACTGAGTATATTATGGAATAGAATGCAATTTCCATTCATATTTTGAGATTTATTCATCTTCTCAAAAGATAATACAATTGATTGAGATATTTATCTTTCTCCAGATTTTGATTCGGGGCTTTCGATGACTTGACGGCGCTATGTAAGGAGAACAGCGGTGCTGAGAGATGGTGCTTGGTCCAGCAATGCAACGCCATATAAACTGAGTATATTATGGAATAAAATGCAATTTCCATTCATATTTTGAGATTTATTCATCTTCTTCAAAAGATAATACAATTAATTGAGATTTTTATCTTTCTCCAGAATTTGATTCGGGGCTTTCGATGCCTTGACGGAGATATGTAAGGAGAACAGCGGTGCTGAGAGATGGTGCATGGTCCAGCAATGCAACGCCATATAAACTGAGTATATTATGGAAAAGAATGCAATTTCCATTCATATTTTGAGATTTATTCATCTTCTCAAAAGATAATACAATTGATTGAGATATTTATCTTTCTCCAGATTATGATTCGGGGCTTTCGATGCCTTGACGGCGATATGTAAGGAGAACAGCGGTAATGAGAGATGGTGCTTGGTCCAGCAATGCAACGCCATATAAACTGAGTATATTCTGGAATAGAATGCAATTTCCATTCATATTTTGAGATTTATTCATCTTCTCAAAAGATAATACAATTAATTGAAATTTTCATCTTTCTCCAGATTATGATTCGGGGCTTTCGATGCCTTGACGGCGATATGTAAGGAGAACAGTGGTGCTGAGAGATGGTGCTTGGTCCAGCAATGCAACGCCATATAAACTGAGTATATTATGGAATAGAATGAAATTTCCATTCATATTTTGAGATTTATTCATCTTCTTCCAAAGATAATACAATTAATTGAGATTTTTATCTTTCTCCAGAATTTGATTCGGGGCTTTCGATGCCTTGACGGCGCTATATAAGGAGAACAGCGGTGCTGAGAGATGGTGCTTGGTCCAGCAATGCATCGCCATATAAACTGAGTATATTATGGAATAGAATGCAATTTCCATTCATATTTTGTGATTTATTCATCTTCTTTAAAAGATAATAAAATTAATTGAGATTTTTATCTTTCTCCAGAATTTTTATTCGGGGCTTTTGATGCCTTGACGGCGCTTTGTAAGGAGAACAGCGGTGCTGCGAGATGGTGCTTGGTCCAGCAATGCAACGCCATATAAACTGAGTATATTATGGAATAGAATGCAATTTCCATTCATATTTTGTGATTTATTCATCTTCTTCAAAAGATAATACAATTAATTGAGATTTTTATCTTTCTCCAGATTTTGATTCGGGGCTTTTGATGCCATGACGGCGCTATGTAAGGAGAACAGCGGTGCTGAGAGATGGTGCTTGGTCCAGCAATGCAACGCCATATAAACTGAGTATATTATGGAATAGAATGCAATTTCCATTCATATTTTGTGATTTATTCATCTTCTCAAAAGATAATACAATTAATTGAGATTTTTATCTTTCTCCAGAATTTGATTCGGGGCTTTCGATGCCTTGACGGCGATATGTAAGGAGAAAAGCGGTGCTGAGAGATGGTGCTTGGTCCAGCAATGCAACGCCATATAAACTGAGTATATTATGGAATAGAATGCAATTTCCATTCATATTTTGTGATTTATTCATCTTCTTCAAAAGATAATACAATTAATTGAGATTTTTATCTTTCTCCAGAATTTGATTCGGGGCTTTCGATGCCTTGACGGCGATATGTAAGGAGAACAGCGTTGCTGAGAGATGGTGCTTGGTCCAGCAATGCAACGCCATATAAACTGAGTATATTATGGAATAGAATGCAATTTCCATTCATATTTTGAGATTTATTCATCTTCTCAAAAGATAATACAATTGATTGAGATATTTATCTTTCTCCAGATTTTGATTCGGGGCTTTTGATGCCTTGACGGCGCTATGTAAGGAGAACAGCGGTGCTGAGAGATGGTGCTTGGTTCAGCAATGCAACGCCATATAAACTGAGTATATTATGGAATAGAATGCAATTTCCATTCATATTTTGAGATTTATTCATCCTCTTCAAAAGATAATACAATTAATTGAGATTTTTATCTTTCTCCAGAATTTGATTCGGGGCTTTCGATGCCTTGACGGCGATATGTAAGGAGAACAGCGGTGCTGAGAGATGGTGCTTGGTCCAGCAATGCAAAGCCATATAAACTGAGTATATTATGGAATAGAATGCAATTTCCATTCATATTTTGAGATTTATTCATCTTCTTCAAAAGATAATACAATTAATTGAGATATTTATCTTTCCCCAGAATTTGATTCGGGGCTTTCGATGCCTTGACGGCGCTATGTAAGGAGAACAGCGGTGCTGAGAGATGGTGCTTGGTCCAGCAATGCAACGCCATATAAACTGAGTATATTATGGATTAGAATTCAATTTCCATTCATATTTTGAGATTTATTTATCTTCTTCAAAAGATAATACAATTAATTGAGATATTTATCTTTCTCCAGAATTTGATTCGGGGCTTTCGATGCCTTGACGGCGCTATGTAAGGAGAACAGAGGTGCTGAGAGATGGTGCTTGGTGCAGCAATGCAACGCCATATAAACTGAGTATATTATGGAATAGAATGCAATTTCCATTCATATTTTGAGATTTATTGATCTTCTTCAATAGATAATACAATTAATTGAGATTTTTATCATTCTCCGGAATTTGTTTCGGGGCATTCGATGCCTTGACGGCGCTTAGTAAGGACAACAGCGGTGCTGAGAGGTTGGTGCATGGTCCAGCAATGCAACGCCATATAAACTGAGTATATTATGGAATAGAATGCAATTTCCATTCATATTTGAGATTTATTCATCTTCTCAAAAGATAATACAATTGATTGAGATATTTATCTTTCTCCAGATTTTGATTGGGGGCTTTTGATGCCTTGACGGCGCTATGTAAGGAGAACAGCGGTGCTGAGAGATGGTGCTTGGTCCAGCAATGCAACGCCATATAAACTGAGTATATTATGGAATAGAATGCTATTTCCATTCATATTTTGAGATTTATTCATCTTCTTCAAAAGATAATACAATTAATTGAGATTTTTATCTTTCTCCAGAATTTGATTCGGGGCTTTCGATGCCTTGACGGCGATATGTTAGGAGAACAGCGGTGCTGAGAGATGGTGCTTGGTCCAGCAATTCAACGCCATATAAACTGAGTATATTATGGAATAGAATGCAATTTCCATTCATATTTTAAGATTTATTCATCTTCTTCTAAAGATAATACAATTAATTGAGATTTTCATCTTTCTCCAGAATTTGTTTCGGGGCATTCGATGCCTTGACGGCGCTTAGAAAGGAGAACAGCGGTGCTGAGAGATGGTGCATGGTCCAGCAATGCAACGCCATATAAACTGAGTATATTATGGAATAGAATGCAATTTCCATTCATATATTGTGATTTATTCATCTTCTTCAAAAGATAATACAATTAATTGAGATTTTTATCTTTCTCCAGAATTTGATTCGGGGCTTTTGATGCCTTGACGGCAATATGTAAGGAAAACAGCGGTGATGAGAGAGTGTGCTTGGTCCAGCAATGCAACGCCATATAAACTGTGTATATTATGGAATAGAATGCAATTTCCATTCATATTTTGAGATTTATTCATCTTCTTCAAAAGATAATACAATTAATTGAGATTTTTATCTTTCTCCAGAATTTGATTCGGGGCTTTCGATGCCTTGACGGCGATATGTAAGGAGAACAGCGGTGCTGAGAGATGGTGCTTGGTCCAGCAATGCAACGCCATATAAACTGAGTATATTATGGAATAGAATGCAATTTCCATTCATATTTTGAGATTTATTCATCTTCTTCAAAAGATAATACAATTAATTGAGATTTTTATCTTTCTCCAGAATTTGATTCGGGGCTTTCGATGCCTTGACGGCGCTATGTAAGGAGAACAAAGGTGCTGAGAGATGGTGCTTGGTCCAGCAATGCAACGCCATATAAACTGAGTATATTATGGAATAGAATTCAATTTCCATTCATATTTTGAGATTTATTCATCTTCTTCAAAAGATAATACAATTAATTGAGATATTTATCTTTCTCCAGATTTTGATTCGGGGCTTTCGATGCCTTGACGGCGATATGTAAGGAGAACAGCGGAGCTGAGAGATGGTGCTTGGTCCAGCAATGCAACGCCATATAAACTGAGTATATTATAGAATAGAATGCAATTTCCATTCATATTTTGAGATTTATTGATCTTCTTCAAAAGATAATACAATTAATTGAGATTTTTATCTTTCTCCAGAATTTGTTTCGGGGCATTCGATGCCTTGACGGCGCTTAGTAAGGAGGACAGCGGTGCTGAGAGATGGTGCATGGTCCAGCAATGCAACGCCATATAAACTGAGTATATTATGGAATAGAATGCAATTTCCATTCATATTTGAGATTTATTCATCTTCTCAAAAGATAATACAATTGATTGAGATATTTATCTTTCTCCAGATTTTGATTCGGGGCTTTTGATGCCTTGACGGCGCTATGTAAGGAGAACAGCGGTGCTGAGAGATGGTGCTTGGTCCAGCAATGCAACGCCATATAAACTGAGTATATTATGGAATAGAATGCAATTTCCATTCATATTTTGAGATTTATTCATCTTCTTCAAAAGATAATACAATTATTTGAGATTTTTATCTTTCTCCAGAATTTGATTCGGGGCTTTCGATGCCTTGACGGCGATATGAAAGGAGAACAGCGGTGCTGAGAGATGGTGCTTGGTGCAGCAATGCAACGCCATATAAACTGAATATATTATGGAATAGAATGCAATTTCCATTCATATTTTGAGATTTATTCATCTTCTTCAAAAGATAATACAATTAATTGAGATTTTTATCTTTCTCCAGAATTTGACTCGGGGCTTTCGATGCCTTGACGGCGATATGAAAGGAGAACAGCGGTGCTGAGAGATGGTGCTTGGTGCAGCAATGCAACGCCATATAAACTGAGTATATTATGGAATAGAATGCAATTTCCATTCATATTTTGAGATTTATTCATCTTCTTCAAAAGATAATACAATTAATTGAGATTTTTATCTTTCTCCAGAATTTGATTCGGGGCTTTCGATGCCTTGACGGCGATATGTAAGGAGAACAGTGGTGCTGAGAGATGGTGCTTGGTCACAGCAATGCAACGCCATATAAACTGAGTATATTATTGAATAGAATGCAATTTCCATTCATATATTGTGATTTATTCATCTTCTTCAAAAGATAATACAATTAATTGAGATATTTATCTTTCTCCAGATTTTGATTCGGGGCTTTCGATGCCTTGACGGCGATATGTAAGGAGAACAGCGGTGCTGAGAGATGGTGCTTGGTCCAGCAATGCAACGCCATATAAACTGAGTATATTATGGAATAGAATGCAATTTCCATTCATATTTTGAGATTAATTCATCTTCTTCAAAAGATAATACAATTAATTGAGATTTTTATCTTTCTCCAGAATTTGATTCGGGGCTTTTGATGCCTTGACGGCGCTATGTAAGGAGAACAGCGGTGCTGAGAGATGGTGCTTGGTCCAGCAATGCAACGCCATATAAACTGAGTATATTATGGAATAGAATGCAATTTCCATTCATATTTTGAGATTTATTCATCTTCTTCAAAAGATAATTCAATTAATTGAGATTTTTATCTTTCTCCAGATTTTGAATCGGGGCATTCGATGCCTGGACGGCGCTATGTAAGGAGAACAGCGGTGCTGAGTGATGGTGCTTGGAACAGCAATGCAACGCCATATTAGCTGAGTATATTATGGAATAGAATGCAATTTCCATTCATATTTTGTGATTTATTCATCTTCTTCAAAAGATAATACAATTAATTGAGATATTTATCTTTCTCCAGATTTTGATTCGGGGCTTTCGATGCCTTGACGGCGATATGTAAGGAGAACAGCGGTGCTGAGAGATGGTGCTTGGTCCAGCAATACAACGCCATATAAACTGAGTATATTATGAAATAGAATGCAATTTCCATTCATATTTTGAGATTTATTCATCTTCTTCAAAACATAATACAATTAATTGAGATATTTATCTTTCTCCAGATTTTGATTCGGGGCTTTCGATGCCTTGACGGCGATATGTAAGGAGAACAGCGGTGCTGAGAGATGGTGCTTGGTCCAGCAATGCAACGCCATATAAACTGAGTATATTATGGAATAGAATGCAATTTCCATTCATATTTTAAGATTTATTCATCTTCTTCAAAAGATAATACAATTAATTGAGATTTTTATCTTTCTCCAGAATTTGTTTCGGGGCATTCGATGCCTTGACGGCGCTTAGAAAGGAGAACAGCGGTGCTGAGAGATGGTGCATGGTCCAGCAATGCAACGCCATATAAACTGAGTATATTATGGAATAGAATGCAATTTCCATTCATATATTGTGATTTATTCATATTCTTCAAAAGATAATACAATTAATTGAGATTTTTATCTTTCTCCAGAAATTAATTCGGGGCTTTCGATGCCTTGACGGCGATATGTAAGGAGAACAGCGGTGCTGAGAGATGGTGCTTGGTCCAGCAATGCAACGCCATATAAACTGAGTATATTATGAAATAGAATGCAATTTCCATTCATATTTTGAGATTTATTCATCTTCTTCAAAACATAATACAATTAATTGAGATATTTATCTTTCTCCAGATTTTGATTCGGGGCTTTCGATGCCTTACGGCGATATGTAAGGAGAACAGCGGTGCTGAGAGATGGTGCATGGTCCAGCAATGCAACGCCATATAAACTGAGTATATTATGGAATAGAATGCAATTTCCATTCATATTTTGTGATTTATTCATCTTCTTCAAAAGATAATACAATTAATTGAGATATTTATCTTTCTCCAGATTTTGATTCGGGACTTTCGATGCCTTGACGGCGATATGTAAGGAGAACAGCGGTGCTGAGAGATGGTGCTTGGTCCAGCAATGCAACGCCATATAAACTGAGTATATTATGAAATAGAATGCAATTTCCATTCATATTTTGTGATTTATTCATCTTCTTCAAAAGATAATACAATTAATTGAGATATTTATCTTTCTCCAGATTTTGATTCGGGACTTTCGATGCCTTGACGGCGATATGTAAGGAGAACAGCGGTGCTGAGAGATGGTGCTTGGTCCAGCAATGCAACGCCATATAAACTGAGTATATTATGAAATAGAATGCAATTTCCATTCATATTTTGAGATTTATTCATCTTCTTCAAAACATAATACAATTAATTGAGATATTTATCTTTCTCCAGATTTTGATTCGGGGCTTTCGATGCCTTGACGGCGCTATGTAAGGAGAACAGCGGTGCTGAGAGATGGTGCTTGGTCCAGCAATGCAACGCCATATAAACTAAGTATATTATGGAATAGAATGCAATTTCCATTCATATTTTGAGATTTATTCATCTTCTTCAAAAGACAATACAATTAATTGAGATTTTTATCTTTCTCCAGAATTTGATTCGGGGCTATCGATGCCTGACGGCGCTATGTAAGGAGAACAGCGGTGCTGAGAGATGGTGCTTGGTCCAGCAATGCAACGCCATATAAACTGAGTATATTATGGAATAGAATGCAATTTCCATTCATATTTTGAGGTTTATTCATCTTCTTCAAAAGATAATACAATTAATTGAGATTTTTATCTTTCTCCAGAATTTGATTCGGGGCTTTCGATGCCTTGACGGCCATATGTAAGGAGAACAGCGGTGCTGAGAGATGGTGCTTGATCCAGCAATGCAACGCCATATAAACTGAGTATATTATGGAATAGAATGCAATTTCCATTCATATTTTTAGATTTTTTCAACTTCTTCAAAAGATAATACAATTAATTGAGATTTTTATATTTCTCCAGATTTTGATTCAGGGCTTTCGATGCCTTGACGGTGCTATGTAAGGAGAACAGCGGTGCTGAGAGATGGTGCTTGGTCCAGCAATGCAACGCCATATAAACTGAGTATATTATGGAATAGAATGCAATTTCCATTCATATTTTGAGGTTTATTCATCTTCTTCAAAAGATAATACAATTAATTGAGATTTTTATCTTTCTCCAGAATTTGATTCGGGGCTTTCGATGCCTTGACGGCGCTATGTAAGGAGAACAGCGGTGCTGAGTGATGGTGCTTGGTCCAGCAATGCAACGCCATATAAGCTGAGCATATTATGGAATAGAATGCAATTTTCATTCATATTTTGAGATTTATTCATCTTCTTCAAAAGATAATACAATTAAGTGAGATTTTTATCTTTCTCCAGATTTTGATTCGGGGCTTTCGATGCCTTGACGGCGATATGTAAGGAGAACAGCGGTGCTGAGAGATGGTGCTTGGTTCAGCAATGCAACGCCATATAAACTGAGTATATTATGGAATAGAAAGCAATTTTCATTCATATTTTGAGATTTATTCATCTTCTTCAAAAGATAATACAATTAATTGAGATTTTTATCTTTCTCCAGAATTTGATTCGGGGCTTTCGATGCCTTGACGGCGCTATGTAAGGAGAACAGCGGTGCTGAGAGATGGTGCTTGGTCCAGCAATGGAACGCCATATAAACTGAGTATATTATGGAATAGAATGCAATTTCCATTCATATTTTGAGATTTTTTCAACTTCTTCAAAAGATAATACAATTAATTGAGATTTTTATATTTCTCCAGATTTTGATTCGGGGCTTTCGATGCCTTGACGGCGCTATGTAAGGAGAACAGCGGTGCTGAGTGATGGTGCTTGGTCCAGCAATGCAACGCCATATAAACTGAGTATATTATGGAATAGAATGCAATTTCCATTCATATTTTGAGATTTATTCATCTTCTTCAAAAGATAATACAATTAATTGAGATTTATATCTTTCTCCAGAATTTGATTCGGGGCTTTCGATGCCTTGACGGCGATATGTAAGGAGAACAGCGGTGTTTAGAGATGGTGCTTGGTCCAGCAATGCAACGCCATATAAACTGAGTATATTATGGAATAGAATGCAATTTCCATTCATATTTTGAGATTTATTCATCTTCTTCAAAAGATAATACAATAAATTGAGATTTATATCTTTCTCCAGAATTTGATTCGGGGCTTTCTATGCCTTGACGGCGATATGTAAGGAGAACAGCGGTGCTGAGAGATGGTGCTTGGTCCAGCAATGCAACGCCATATAAACTGAGTATATTATGGAATAGAATGCAATTTATATTCATATTTTGAGATTTATTCATCTTCTTCAAAAGATAATACAATTAATTGAGATATTTATCTTTCTCCAGATTTTGATTCGGGGCTTTCGTTGCCTTGACGGTGCTATGTAAGGAGAACAGCGGTGCTTGGTCAAGCAATGCAACGCCATATAAACTGAGTATATTCTGGAATAGAATGCAATTTCCATTCATATTTAGAGATTTATTCATCTTCTTCAAAAGATAATACAATTAATTGAGATTTTTATCTTTCTCCAGATTTTGATTCGGGGCTTTCGATGCCTTGACGGCGATATGTAAGGAGAACAGCGGTGCTGAGAGATGGTGCTTGGTCCAGCAATGCAACGCCATATAAACTGAGTATATTATGGAATAGAATGCAATTTATATTCATATTTTGAGATTTATTCATCTTCTTCAAAAGATAATACAATTAATTGAGATATTTATCTTTCTCCAGATTTTGATTCGGGGCTTTCGATGCCTTGACGGCGATATGTAAGGAGAACAGCGGTGCTGAGTGATGGTGCTTGGTCAAGCAATGCAACGCCATATAAACTGAGTATATTCTGGAATAGAATGCAATTTCCATTCATATTGAGTAATTTATTCATCTTCTTCAAAAGATAATACAATTAATTGAGATTTTTATCTTTCTCCAGATTTTGATTCGGGGCTTTCGATGCCTTGACGGCGATATGTAAGGAGAACAGCGGTGCTGAGAGAGTGTACTTGGTCCAGCAATGCAACGCCATATAAACTGAGTATATTATGGAATAGAATGCAATTTCCATTCATATTTTGAGATTTATTCATCTTCTTCAAAAGATAATATAATTAATTGAGATTTTTATCTTTCTCCAGATTTTGATTCGGGGCATTCGATGCCTTGACGGCGCTATGTAAGAAGAACAGCGGTGCTGAGAGATGGTGCTTGGTCCAGCAATGCAACGCCATATAAACTGAGTATATTATGGAATAGAATGCAATTTCCATTCATATTTTGAGATTTATTCATCTTCTTCAAAAGATAATACAATTAATTGAGATTTTTATCTTTCTCCAGAATTTGATTCGGGGCTTTCGATGCCTTGACGGCGATATGTAAGGAGAACAGCGGTGCTGAGAGATGGTGCTTGGTCCAGCAATGCAACGCCATATAAACTGAGTATATTATGGAATAGAATGCAATTTCCATTCATATTTTGAGATTTATTCATCTTCTTCAAAAGATAATACAATTAATTGAGATTTTTATCTTTCTCCAGATTTTGATTTGGGGCTTTTGATGCCTTGACGGCGCTATGTAAGGAGAACAGTGGTGCTGAGAGATGGTGCTTGGTCCAGCAATGCAACGCCATATAAACTGAGTATATTATGGAATAGAATGCAATTACCATTCATATTTTGAGATTTATTCATCTTCTTCAAAAGATAATACAATTAAAAGAGATTTTTATCTTTCGCCAGATTTTGATTCGGGGCATTCGATGCCTTGACGGCGCTATGTAAGGAGAACGGTGGTGCTGAGAGATGGTGCTTGGAATAGCAATGCAACGCCATATAAGCTGAGTATATTATGGAATAGAATGCAATTTCCATTAATATTTTGAGATTTATTCATCTTCTTCAAAAGATAATACAATTAATTGAGATATTTATCTTTCTCCAGATTTTGATTTGGGGTTTTTGATGCCTTGACGGCGCTATGTAAGGAGAACAGCGGTGCTGAGAGATGGTGCTTGGTCCAGCAATGCAACGCCATGTAAACTGAGTATATTATGGAATAGAATGCAATTTCCATTCATATTTTGAGATTTATTCATCTTCTTAAAAAGATAATACAATTAATTGAGATTTTTATCTTTCTCCAGAATTTGATTCGGGGCTTTCGATGCCTTGACGGCGATATTTAAGAGAACAGCGGTGCTGAGAGATGGTGCTTGGTCCAGCAATGCAACGCCATATAAACTGAGTATATTATGGAATAGAATGCAATTTCCATTCATATTTTGTGATTTATTCATCTTCTTCAAAAGATAATACAATTAATTGAGATTTTTATCTTTCTCCAGAATTTGATTCGGGGCTTTCGATGCCTTGACGGCGCTATGTAAGGAGAACAGCGGTGCTGAGAGATGGTGCTTGGTCCAGCAATGCAACGCCATATAAACTGAGTATATTATGGAATAGAATGCAATTTCCATTCATATTTTGAGATTTATTCATCTTCTTCAAAAGATAATACAATTAATTGAGATTTTTATCTTTCTCCAGATTTTGATTTGGGGCTTTTGATGCCTTGACGGCGATATGTAAGGAGAACAGCGGTGCTGAGAGAGTGTGCTTGGTCCAGGAATGCAACGCCATATAACCTGAGTATATTATGGAATAGAATGCAATTTCCATTCATATTTTGAGATTTATTCGTCTTCTTCAAAAGATAATACAATTAATTGAGATTTTTATCTTTCTCCAGATTTTGATTTGGGGCTTTTGATGCCTTGACGGCGCTATGTAAGGAGGATAGTGGTGCTGAGAGATGGTGCTTGGTCCACCAATGCAACGCCATATAAACTGAGTATATTATGGAATAGAATGCAATTACCATTCATATTTTGAGATTTATTCATCTTCTTCAAAAGATAATACAATTAAAAGAGATTTTTATCTTTTGCCAGATTTTGATTCGGGGCATTCGATGCCTTGACGGCGCTATGTAAGGAGAACGGTGGTGCTGAGAGATGGTGCTTGGAATAGCAATGCAACGCCATATAAGCTGAGTATATTATGGAATAGAATGCAATTTCCATTAATATTTTGAGATTTATTCATCTTCTTCAAAAAATAATACAATTAATTGAGATATTTATCTTTCTCCAGATTTTGATTTGGGGTTTTTGATGCCTTGACGGCACTATGTAAGGAGAACAGCGGTGCTGAGAGATGGTGCTTGGTCCAGCAATGCAACGCCATGTAAACTGAGTATATTATGGAATAGAATGCAATTTCCATTCATATTTTGAGATTTATTCATCTTCTTAAAAAGATAATACAATTAATTGAGATTTTTATCTTTCTCCAGAATTTGATTCGGGGCTTTCGATGCCTTGACGGCGATATTTAAGAGAACAGCGGTGCTGAGAGATGGTGCTTGGTCCAGCAATGCAACGCCATATAAACTGAGTATATTATGGAATAGAATGCAATTTCCATTCATATTTTGTGATTTATTCATCTTCTTCAAAAGATAATACAATTAATTGAGATTTTTATCTTTCTCCAGAATTTGATTCGGGGCTTTCGATGCCTTGACGGTGCTATGTAAGGAGAACAGCGGTGCTGAGAGATGGTGCTTGGTCCAGCAATGCAACGCCATATAAACTGAGTATATTATGGAATAGAATGCAATTTCCATTCATATTTTGAGATTTATTCATCTTCTTCAAAAGATAATACAATTAATTGAGATTTTTATCTTTCTCCAGAATTTGATTCGGGGCTTTCGATGCCTTGACGGCGATATGTAAGGAGAACAGCGGTGCTGAGAGATGGTGCTTGGTCCAGCAATGCAACGCCATATAAACTGAGTATATTATGGAATAGAATGCAATTTCCATTCATATTTTGAGATTTATTCATCTTCTTCAAAAGATAATACAATTAATTGAGATATTTATCTTTCTCCAGATTTTGATTCGGGACTTTCGATGCCTTGACGGCGATATGTAAGGAGAACAGCGGTGCTGAGAGATGGTGCTTGGTCCAGCAATGCAACGCCATATAAACTGAGTATATTATGAAATAGAATGCAATTTCCATTCATATTTTGTGATTTATTCATCTTCTTCAAAAGATAATACAATTAATTGAGATATTTATCTTTCTCCAGATTTTGATTCGGGACTTTCGATGCCTTGACGGCGATATGTAAGGAGAACAGCGGTGCTGAGAGATGGTGCTTGGTCCAGCAATGCAACGCCATATAAACTGAGTATATTATGAAATAGAATGCAATTTCCATTCATATTTTGAGATTTATTCATCTTCTTCAAAACATAATACAATTAATTGAGATATTTATCTTTCTCCAGATTTTGATTCGGGGCTTTCGATGCCTTGACGGCGCTATGTAAGGAGAACAGCGGTGCTGAGAGATGGTGCTTGGTCCAGCAATGCAACGCCATATAAACTAAGTATATTATGGAATAGAATGCAATTTCCATTCATATTTTGAGATTTATTCATCTTCTTCAAAAGACAATACAATTAATTGAGATTTTTATCTTTCTCCAGAATTTGATTCGGGGCTATCGATGCCTGACGGCGCTATGTAAGGAGAACAGCGGTGCTGAGAGATGGTGCTTGGTCCAGCAATGCAACGCCATATAAACTGAGTATATTATGGAATAGAATGCAATTTCCATTCATATTTTGAGGTTTATTCATCTTCTTCAAAAGATAATACAATTAATTGAGATTTTTATCTTTCTCCAGAATTTGATTCGGGGCTTTCGATGCCTTGACGGCCATATGTAAGGAGAACAGCGGTGCTGAGAGATGGTGCTTGATCCAGCAATGCAACGCCATATAAACTGAGTATATTATGGAATAGAATGCAATTTCCATTCATATTTTTAGATTTTTTCAACTTCTTCAAAAGATAATACAATTAATTGAGATTTTTATACTTCTCCAGATTTTGATTCAGGGCTTTCGATGCCTTGACGGTGCTATGTAAGGAGAACAGCGGTGCTGAGAGATGGTGCTTGGTCCAGCAATGCAACGCCATATAAACTGAGTATATTATGGAATAGAATGCAATTTCCATTCATATTTTGAGGTTTATTCATCTTCTTCAAAAGATAATACAATTAATTGAGATTTTTATCTTTCTCCAGAATTTGATTCGGGGCTTTCGATGCCTTGACGGCGCTATGTAAGGAGAACAGCGGTGCTGAGTGATGGTGCTTGGTCCAGCAATGCAACGCCATATAAGCTGAGCATATTATGGAATAGAATGCAATTTTCATTCATATTTTGAGATTTATTCATCTTCTTCAAAAGATAATACAATTAAGTGAGATTTTTATCTTTCTCCAGATTTTGATTCGGGGCTTTCGATGCCTTGACGGCGATATGTAAGGAGAACAGCGGTGCTGAGAGATGGTGCTTGGTTCAGCAATGCAACGCCATATAAACTGAGTATATTATGGAATAGAAAGCAATTTTCATTCATATTTTGAGATTTATTCATCTTCTTCAAAAGATAATACAATTAATTGAGATTTTTATCTTTCTCCAGAATTTGATTCGGGGCTTTCGATGCCTTGACGGCGCTATGTAAGGAGAACAGCGGTGCTGAGAGATGGTGCTTGGTCCAGCAATGGAACGCCATATAAACTGAGTATATTATGGAATAGAATGCAATTTCCATTCATATTTTGAGATTTTTTCAACTTCTTCAAAAGATAATACAATTAATTGAGATTTTTATATTTCTCCAGATTTTGATTCGGGGCTTTCGATGCCTTGACGGCGCTATGTAAGGAGAACAGCGGTGCTGAGTGATGGTGCTTGGTCCAGCAATGCAACGCCATATAAACTGAGTATATTATGGAATAGAATGCAATTTCCATTCATATTTTGAGATTTATTCATCTTCTTCAAAAGATAATACAATTAATTGAGATTTATATCTTTCTCCAGAATTTGATTCGGGGCTTTCGATGCCTTGACGGCGATATGTAAGGAGAACAGCGGTGTTTAGAGATGGTGCTTGGTCCAGCAATGCAACGCCATATAAACTGAGTATATTATGGAATAGAATGCAATTTCCATTCATATTTTGAGATTTATTCATCTTCTTCAAAAGATAATACAATAAATTGAGATTTATATCTTTCTCCAGAATTTGATTCGGGGCTTTCTATGCCTTGACGGCGATATGTAAGGAGAACAGCGGTGCTGAGAGATGGTGCTTGGTCCAGCAATGCAACGCCATATAAACTGAGTATATTATGGAATAGAATGCAATTTATATTCATATTTTGAGATTTATTCATCTTCTTCAAAAGATAATACAATTAATTGAGATATTTATCTTTCTCCAGATTTTGATTCGGGGCTTTCGTTGCCTTGACGGTGCTATGTAAGGAGAACAGCGGTGCTTGGTCAAGCAATGCAACGCCATATAAACTGAGTATATTCTGGAATAGAATGCAATTTCCATTCATATTTAGAGATTTATTCATCTTCTTCAAAAGATAATACAATTAATTGAGATTTTTATCTTTCTCCAGATTTTGATTCGGGGCTTTCGATGCCTTGACGGCGATATGTAAGGAGAACAGCGGTGCTGAGAGATGGTGCTTGGTCCAGCAATGCAACGCCATATAAACTGAGTATATTATGGAATAGAATGCAATTTATATTCATATTTTGAGATTTATTCATCTTCTTCAAAAGATAATACAATTAATTGAGATATTTATCTTTCTCCAGATTTTGATTCGGGGCTTTCGATGCCTTGACGGCGATATGTAAGGAGAACAGCGGTGCTGAGTGATGGTGCTTGGTCAAGCAATGCAACGCCATATAAACTGAGTATATTCTGGAATAGAATGCAATTTCCATTCATATTGAGTAATTTATTCATCTTCTTCAAAAGATAATACAATTAATTGAGATTTTTATCTTTCTCCAGATTTTGATTCGGGGCTTTCGATGCCTTGACGGCGATATGTAAGGAGAACAGCGGTGCTGAGAGAGTGTACTTGGTCCAGCAATGCAACGCCATATAAACTGAGTATATTATGGAATAGAATGCAATTTCCATTCATATTTTGAGATTTATTCATCTTCTTCAAAAGATAATATAATTAATTGAGATTTTTATCTTTCTCCAGATTTTGATTCGGGGCATTCGATGCCTTGACGGCGCTATGTAAGAAGAACAGCGGTGCTGAGAGATGGTGCTTGGTCCAGCAATGCAACGCCATATAAACTGAGTATATTATGGAATAGAATGCAATTTCCATTCATATTTTGAGATTTATTCATCTTCTTCAAAAGATAATACAATTAATTGAGATTTTTATCTTTCTCCAGAATTTGATTCGGGGCTTTCGATGCCTTGACGGCGATATGTAAGGAGAACAGCGGTGCTGAGAGATGGTGCTTGGTCCAGCAATGCAACGCCATATAAACTGAGTATATTATGGAATAGAATGCAATTTCCATTCATATTTTGAGATTTATTCATCTTCTTCAAAAGATAATACAATTAATTGAGATTTTTATCTTTCTCCAGATTTTGATTTGGGGCTTTTGATGCCTTGACGGCGCTATGTAAGGAGAACAGTGGTGCTGAGAGATGGTGCTTGGTCCAGCAATGCAACGCCATATAAACTGAGTATATTATGGAATAGAATGCAATTACCATTCATATTTTGAGATTTATTCATCTTCTTCAAAAGATAATACAATTAAAAGAGATTTTTATCTTTCGCCAGATTTTGATTCGGGGCATTCGATGCCTTGACGGCGCTATGTAAGGAGAACGGTGGTGCTGAGAGATGGTGCTTGGAATAGCAATGCAACGCCATATAAGCTGAGTATATTATGGAATAGAATGCAATTTCCATTAATATTTTGAGATTTATTCATCTTCTTCAAAAGATAATACAATTAATTGAGATATTTATCTTTCTCCAGATTTTGATTTGGGGTTTTTGATGCCTTGACGGCGCTATGTAAGGAGAACAGCGGTGCTGAGAGATGGTGCTTGGTCCAGCAATGCAACGCCATGTAAACTGAGTATATTATGGAATAGAATGCAATTTCCATTCATATTTTGAGATTTATTCATCTTCTTAAAAAGATAATACAATTAATTGAGATTTTTATCTTTCTCCAGAATTTGATTCGGGGCTTTCGATGCCTTGACGGCGATATTTAAGAGAACAGCGGTGCTGAGAGATGGTGCTTGGTCCAGCAATGCAACGCCATATAAACTGAGTATATTATGGAATAGAATGCAATTTCCATTCATATTTTGTGATTTATTCATCTTCTTCAAAAGATAATACAATTAATTGAGATTTTTATCTTTCTCCAGAATTTGATTCGGGGCTTTCGATGCCTTGACGGCGCTATGTAAGGAGAACAGCGGTGCTGAGAGATGGTGCTTGGTCCAGCAATGCAACGCCATATAAACTGAGTATATTATGGAATAGAATGCAATTTCCATTCATATTTTGAGATTTATTCATCTTCTTCAAAAGATAATACAATTAATTGAGATTTTTATCTTTCTCCAGATTTTGATTTGGGGCTTTTGATGCCTTGACGGCGATATGTAAGGAGAACAGCGGTGCTGAGAGAGTGTGCTTGGTCCAGGAATGCAACGCCATATAACCTGAGTATATTATGGAATAGAATGCAATTTCCATTCATATTTTGAGATTTATTCGTCTTCTTCAAAAGATAATACAATTAATTGAGATTTTTATCTTTCTCCAGATTTTGATTTGGGGCTTTTGATGCCTTGACGGCGCTATGTAAGGAGGATAGTGGTGCTGAGAGATGGTGCTTGGTCCACCAATGCAACGCCATATAAACTGAGTATATTATGGAATAGAATGCAATTACCATTCATATTTTGAGATTTATTCATCTTCTTCAAAAGATAATACAATTAAAAGAGATTTTTATCTTTTGCCAGATTTTGATTCGGGGCATTCGATGCCTTGACGGCGCTATGTAAGGAGAACGGTGGTGCTGAGAGATGGTGCTTGGAATAGCAATGCAACGCCATATAAGCTGAGTATATTATGGAATAGAATGCAATTTCCATTAATATTTTGAGATTTATTCATCTTCTTCAAAAAATAATACAATTAATTGAGATATTTATCTTTCTCCAGATTTTGATTTGGGGTTTTTGATGCCTTGACGGCACTATGTAAGGAGAACAGCGGTGCTGAGAGATGGTGCTTGGTCCAGCAATGCAACGCCATGTAAACTGAGTATATTATGGAATAGAATGCAATTTCCATTCATATTTTGAGATTTATTCATCTTCTTAAAAAGATAATACAATTAATTGAGATTTTTATCTTTCTCCAGAATTTGATTCGGGGCTTTCGATGCCTTGACGGCGATATTTAAGAGAACAGCGGTGCTGAGAGATGGTGCTTGGTCCAGCAATGCAACGCCATATAAACTGAGTATATTATGGAATAGAATGCAATTTCCATTCATATTTTGTGATTTATTCATCTTCTTCAAAAGATAATACAATTAATTGAGATTTTTATCTTTCTCCAGAATTTGATTCGGGGCTTTCGATGCCTTGACGGTGCTATGTAAGGAGAACAGCGGTGCTGAGAGATGGTGCTTGGTCCAGCAATGCAACGCCATATAAACTGAGTATATTATGGAATAGAATGCAATTTCCATTCATATTTTGAGATTTATTCATCTTCTTCAAAAGATAATACAATTAATTGAGATTTTTATCTTTCTCCAGATTTTGATTTGGGGCTTTTGATGCCTTGACGGCGATATGTAAGGAGAACAGCGGTGCTGAGAGAGTGTGCTTGGTCCAGGAATGCAACGCCATTTAAACTCAGTATATTATGGAATAGAATGTAATTGCCATTCATATTTTGAGATTTATTCATCTTCTTCAAAAGATAATACAATTAATTGAGATTTTTATCTTTCTCCAGATTTTGATTCGGGGCTTTCGATGCCTTGACGGCGATATGTAAGGAGAACAGCGGTGCTGAGAGATGGTGCTTGGTCCAGTAATGCAACGCCATATAAACAGAGTATATTATGGAATAGAATGCAATTTCCATTCATATTTTGAGATTTATTCATCTTCTTCAAAAGATAATACAATTAATTGAGATTTTTATCTTTCTCCAGATTTTGGTTTGGGGCTTTTGATGCCTTGACGGCGATATGTAAGGAGAACAGCGGTGCTGAGAGATGGTGCTTGGTCCAGCAATGCAACGCCATATAAACTGAGTATATTATGGAATAGAATGCAATTTCCATTCATATTTTGAGATTTATTCATCTTCTTCAAAAGATAATACAATTAAAAGAGATTTTCATCTTTCTCCAGATTTTGATTCAGGGCTTTCGATGCCTTGAGGGCGCTATGTAAGGAGAACAGCGGTGCTGAGAGATGGTGCTTGGTCCAGCAATGCAACGCCATATAAACTGAGTATATTATGGAATAGAATGCAATTTCCATTCATATTTTGAGATTTATTCATCTTCTTCAAAAGATAATACAATTAATTGAGATTTTTATCTTTCTCCAGATTTTGATTCGGGGCTTTCGATGCCTTTACGGCGATATGTAAGGAGAACAGCGGTGCTGAGAGATGGTGCTTGGTCCAGCAATGCCACGCCATATAAACTGAGTATATTATGGAATAGAATGCAATTGCCATTCATATTTAGAGATTTATTCATCTTCTTCAAAAGATAATACAATTAATTGAGATTTTTATCTTTCTCCAGAATTTGATTCGGGGCTTTCCATGCCTTGACGGCGCTATGTAAGGAGAACAGCGGTGCTGAGAGATGGTGCTTGGTTCAGCAACGCAACGCCATATAAACTGAGTATACTATTGAATAGAATGATTTTTCCATTCATATTTTGATATTTATTCATCTTCTTCAAAAGATAATAAAATTAATTGAGATTTTTATCTTTCTCCAGATTTTGATTCGGGGCACTCGATGCCTTGACGCCGATATGTAAGGAGAACAGCGGTGCTGAGAGATGGTGCTTGGTCCAGCAATGCAACGCCATATAAACTGAGTATATTATGGAATAGAATGCAATTTCCATTCATATTTTGAGATTTATTCATCTTCTTCAAAAGATAATACAATTAATTGAGATTTTTATCTTTCTCCAGATTTTGATTCGGGGCTTTCGATGCCTTGACGGCGCTATGAAAGAAGAACAGCGGTGCTGAGAGATGGTGCTTGGTCCAACAATGCAACGCCATATAAACTGAATATATTCTGGAATAGAATGCAATTGCCATACATATTTTGAGATTTATTCATCTTCATCAAAAGATAATACAATTAATTGAGATTTTTATCTTTCTCCAGAATTTGATTCGAGGCATTCGATGCCTTGACGGCGCTATATAAGGAGAACAGCGGTGCTGAGAGATGGTGCTTGGTCCAGCAATGCAACGCCATATAAACTGAGTATATTATGGAATAGAATGCAATTTCCATTCATATTTTGAGATTTATTCATCTTCTTCAAAAGATAATACAATTAATTGAGATTTTTATCTTTCTCCAGATTTTGATTCGGGGCATTCGATGCCTAACGGCGATATGTAAGGAGAACAGCGGTGCTGAGAGATGGTGCTTGGTCCAGCAATGCAACGCCATATAAACTGAGTATATTATGGAATAGAATGCAATTTCCATTCATATTTTGAGATTTATTCATCTATTTCAAAAGATAATACAATTAATTGAGATTTTTATCTTTCTCCAGAATTTGATTCGGGGCATTCGATGCCTTGACGGCGCTATATAAGGAGAACAGCGGTGCTGAGAGATGGTGCTTGGTCCAGCAATGCAACGCCATATAAACTGAGTATATTCTGGAATAGAATGCAATTGCCATACATATTTTGAGATTTATTCATCTTCTTCAAAAGATAATACAATTAATTGAGATTTTTATCTTTCTCCAGATTTTGATTCGGGGCATTCGATGCCTTGACGGCGATATGTAAGGAGAACAGCGGTGCTGAGAGATGGTGCTTGGTCCAGCAATGCAACGCCATATAAACTGAGTATATTATGGAATAGAATGCAATTTCCATTCATATTTTGAGATTTATTCATCTATTTCAAAAGATAATACAATTAATTGAGATTTTTATCTTTCTCCAGAATTTGATTCGGGGCATTCGATGCCTTGACGGCGCTATATAAGGAGAACAGCGGTGCTGAGAGATGGTGCTTGGTCCATCAATGCAACGCCATATAAACTGAGTATATTCTGGAATAGAATGCAATTTCCATACATATTTTAAGATTTTTTCATCTTCTTCAAAAGATAATACAATTATTTGTGATTTTTATCTTTCTCCAGACTTTGATTCGGGGCATTCGATGCCTTGACGGCGCTATTTAAGGAGAACAGCGGTGCTGAGAGATGGTGCTTGGTCCAGCAATGCAACGCCATATAAACTGTGTATATTCTGGAATAGAATGCAATTTCCATTCATATTTTGAGATTTATTCATCTTCTTCAAAAGATAATACAATTAATTGAGATTTTTATCTTTCTCCAGATTTTGATTCGGGGCTTTCGATGCCTTGACAGCGCTATGTAAGGAGAACAGCGGTAATGAGAGATGGTGCTAGGTCCAGCAATGCAACGCCATATAAACTGAGTATATTCTGGAATAGAATGCAATTTCCATACATATTTTGAGATTTTTTCATCTTCTTCAAAAGATAATACAATTAAAAGTGATTTTTATCTTTCTCCAGATTTTGATTCGGGGCTTTCGATGCCTTGACGGCGCTATGTAAGGAGAACAGCGGTGCTGAGAGATGGTGCTTGGTCCAGCAATGCAACGCCATATAAACTGAGTATATTATGGAATAGAATGCAATTTCCATTCATATTTTGAGATTTATTCATCTTCTTCAAAAGATAATACAATTAATTGAGATTTTTATCTTTCTCCAGAATTTGATTCGGGGCTTTCGATGCCTTGACGGCGATATGTAAGGAGAACAGCGGTGCTGAGAGATGGTGCTTGGTCCAGCAATGCAACGCCATATAAACTGAGTATATTATGGAATAGAATGCAATTTCCATTCATATTTTGAGATTTATTCATCTTCTTCAAAAGATAATACAATTAATTGAGATTTTTATCTTTCTCCAGATTTTGATTTGGGGCTTTTGATGCCTTGACGGCGCTATGTAAGGAGAACAGTGGTGCTGAGAGATGGTGCTTGGTCCAGCAATGCAACGCCATATAAACTGAGTATATTATGGAATAGAATGCAATTACCATTCATATTTTGAGATTTATTCATCTTCTTCAAAAGATAATACAATTAAAAGAGATTTTTATCTTTCGCCAGATTTTGATTCGGGGCATTCGATGCCTTGACGGCGCTATGTAAGGAGAACGGTGGTGCTGAGAGATGGTGCTTGGAATAGCAATGCAACGCCATATAAGCTGAGTATATTATGGAATAGAATGCAATTTCCATTAATATTTTGAGATTTATTCATCTTCTTCAAAAGATAATACAATTAATTGAGATATTTATCTTTCTCCAGATTTTGATTTGGGGTTTTTGATGCATTGACGGCGCTATGTAAGGAGAACAGCGGTGCTGAGAGATGGTGCTTGGTCCAGCAATGCAACGCCATGTAAACTGAGTATATTATGGAATAGAATGCAATTTCCATTCATATTTTGAGATTTATTCATCTTCTTAAAAAGATAATACAATTAATTGAGATTTTTATCTTTCTCCAGAATTTGATTCGGGGCTTTCGATGCCTTGACGGCGATATTTAAGAGAACAGCGGTGCTGAGAGATGGTGCTTGGTCCAGCAATGCAACGCCATATAAACTGAGTATATTATGGAATAGAATGCAATTTCCATTCATATTTTGTGATTTATTCATCTTCTTCAAAAGATAATACAATTAATTGAGATTTTTATCTTTCTCCAGAATTTGATTCGGGGCTTTCGATGCCTTGACGGCGCTATGTAAGGAGAACAGCGGTGCTGAGAGATGGTGCTTGGTCCAGCAATGCAACGCCATATAAACTGAGTATATTATGGAATAGAATGCAATTTCCATTCATATTTTGAGATTTATTCATCTTCTTCAAAAGATAATACAATTAATTGAGATTTTTATCTTTCTCCAGATTTTGATTTGGGGCTTTTGATGCCTTGACGGCGATATGTAAGGAGAACAGCGGTGCTGAGAGAGTGTGCTTGGTCCAGGAATGCAACGCCATATAAACTGAGTATATTATGGAATAGAATGCAATTTCCATTCATATTTTGAGATTTATTCGTCTTCTTCAAAAGATAATACAATTAATTGAGATTTTTATCTTTCTCCAGATTTTGATTTGGGGCTTTTGATGCCTTGACGGCGCTATGTAAGGAGGATAGTGGTGCTGAGAGATGGTGCTTGGTCCACCAATGCAACGCCATATAAACTGAGTATATTATGGAATAGAATGCAATTACCATTCATATTTTGAGATTTATTCATCTTCTTCAAAAGATAATACAATTAAAAGAGATTTTTATCTTTTGCCAGATTTTGATTCGGGGCATTCGATGCCTTGACGGCGCTATGTAAGGAGAACGGTGGTGCTGAGAGATGGTGCTTGGAATAGCAATGCAACGCCATATAAGCTGAGTATATTATGGAATAGAATGCAATTTCCATTAATATTTTGAGATTTATTCATCTTCTTCAAAAAATAATACAATTAATTGAGATATTTATCTTTCTCCAGATTTTGATTTGGGGTTTTTGATGCCTTGACGGCACTATGTAAGGAGAACAGCGGTGCTGAGAGATGGTGCTTGGTCCAGCAATGCAACGCCATGTAAACTGAGTATATTATGGAATAGAATGCAATTTCCATTCATATTTTGAGATTTATTCATCTTCTTAAAAAGATAATACAATTAATTGAGATTTTTATCTTTCTCCAGAATTTGATTCGGGGCTTTCGATGCCTTGACGGCGATATTTAAGAGAACAGCGGTGCTGAGAGATGGTGCTTGGTCCAGCAATGCAACGCCATATAAACTGAGTATATTATGGAATAGAATGCAATTTCCATTCATATTTTGTGATTTATTCATCTTCTTCAAAAGATAATACAATTAATTGAGATTTTTATCTTTCTCCAGAATTTGATTCGGGGCTTTCGATGCCTTGACGGTGCTATGTAAGGAGAACAGCGGTGCTGAGAGATGGTGCTTGGTCCAGCAATGCAACGCCATATAAACTGAGTATATTATGGAATAGAATGCAATTTCCATTCATATTTTGAGATTTATTCATCTTCTTCAAAAGATAATACAATTAATTGAGATTTTTATCTTTCTCCAGATTTTGATTTGGGGCTTTTGATGCCTTGACGGCGATATGTAAGGAGAACAGCGGTGCTGAGAGAGTGTGCTTGGTCCAGGAATGCAACGCCATTTAAACTGAGTATATTATGGAATAGAATGTAATTGCCATTCATATTTTGAGATTTATTCATCTTCTTCAAAAGATAATACAATTAATTGAGATTTTTATCTTTCTCCAGATTTTGATTCGGGGCTTTCGATGCCTTGACGGCGATATGTAAGGAGAACAGCGGTGCTGAGAGATGGTGCTTGGTCCAGTAATGCAACGCCATATAAACAGAGTATATTATGGAATAGAATGCAATTTCCATTCATATTTTGAGATTTATTCATCTTCTTCAAAAGATAATACAATTAATTGAGATTTTTATCTTTCTCCAGATTTTGGTTTGGGGCTTTTGATGCCTTGACGGCGATATGTAAGGAGAACAGCGGTGCTGAGAGATGGTGCTTGGTCCAGCAATGCAACGCCATATAAACTGAGTATATTATGGAATAGAATGCAATTTCCATTCATATTTTGAGATTTATTCATCTTCTTCAAAAGATAATACAATTAAAAGAGATTTTCATCTTTCTCCAGATTTTGATTCAGGGCTTTCGATGCCTTGAGGGCGCTATGTAAGGAGAACAGCGGTGCTGAGAGATGGTGCTTGGTCCAGCAATGCAACGCCATATAAACTGAGTATATTATGGAATAGAATGCAATTTCCATTCATATTTTGAGATTTATTCATCTTCTTCAAAAGATAATACAATTAATTGAGATTTTTATCTTTCTCCAGATTTTGATTCGGGGCTTTCGATGCCTTTACGGCGATATGTAAGGAGAACAGCGGTGCTGAGAGATGGTGCTTGGTCCAGCAATGCCACGCCATATAAACTGAGTATATTATGGAATAGAATGCAATTGCCATTCATATTTAGAGATTTATTCATCTTCTTCAAAAGATAATACAATTAATTGAGATTTTTATCTTTCTCCAGAATTTGATTCGGGGCTTTCCATGCCTTGACGGCGCTATGTAAGGAGAACAGCGGTGCTGAGAGATGGTGCTTGGTTCAGCAACGCAACGCCATATAAACTGAGTATACTATTGAATAGAATGATTTTTCCATTCATATTTTGATATTTATTCATCTTCTTCAAAAGATAATAAAATTAATTGAGATTTTTATCTTTCTCCAGATTTTGATTCGGGGCACTCGATGCCTTGACGCCGATATGTAAGGAGAACAGCGGTGCTGAGAGATGGTGCTTGGTCCAGCAATGCAACGCCATATAAACTGAGTATATTATGGAATAGAATGCAATTTCCATTCATATTTTGAGATTTATTCATCTTCTTCAAAAGATAATACAATTAATTGAGATTTTTATCTTTCTCCAGATTTTGATTCGGGGCTTTCGATGCCTTGACGGCGCTATGAAAGAAGAACAGCGGTGCTGAGAGATGGTGCTTGGTCCAACAATGCAACGCCATATAAACTGAATATATTCTGGAATAGAATGCAATTGCCATACATATTTTGAGATTTATTCATCTTCATCAAAAGATAATACAATTAATTGAGATTTTTATCTTTCTCCAGAATTTGATTCGAGGCATTCGATGCCTTGACGGCGCTATATAAGGAGAACAGCGGTGCTGAGAGATGGTGCTTGGTCCAGCAATGCAACGCCATATAAACTGAGTATATTATGGAATAGAATGCAATTTCCATTCATATTTTGAGATTTATTCATCTTCTTCAAAAGATAATACAATTAATTGAGATTTTTATCTTTCTCCAGATTTTGATTCGGGGCATTCGATGCCTAACGGCGATATGTAAGGAGAACAGCGGTGCTGAGAGATGGTGCTTGGTCCAGCAATGCAACGCCATATAAACTGAGTATATTATGGAATAGAATGCAATTTCCATTCATATTTTGAGATTTATTCATCTATTTCAAAAGATAATACAATTAATTGAGATTTTTATCTTTCTCCAGAATTTGATTCGGGGCATTCGATGCCTTGACGGCGCTATATAAGGAGAACAGCGGTGCTGAGAGATGGTGCTTGGTCCAGCAATGCAACGCCATATAAACTGAGTATATTCTGGAATAGAATGCAATTGCCATACATATTTTGAGATTTATTCATCTTCTTCAAAAGATAATACAATTAATTGAGATTTTTATCTTTCTCCAGATTTTGATTCGGGGCATTCGATGCCTTGACGGCGATATGTAAGGAGAACAGCGGTGCTGAGAGATGGTGCTTGGTCCAGCAATGCAACGCCATATAAACTGAGTATATTATGGAATAGAATGCAATTTCCATTCATATTTTGAGATTTATTCATCTATTTCAAAAGATAATACAATTAATTGAGATTTTTATCTTTCTCCAGAATTTGATTCGGGGCATTCGATGCCTTGACGGCGCTATATAAGGAGAACAGCGGTGCTGAGAGATGGTGCTTGGTCCATCAATGCAACGCCATATAAACTGAGTATATTCTGGAATAGAATGCAATTTCCATACATATTTTAAGATTTTTTCATCTTCTTCAAAAGATAATACAATTATTTGTGATTTTTATCTTTCTCCAGACTTTGATTCGGGGCATTCGATGCCTTGACGGCGCTATTTAAGGAGAACAGCGGTGCTGAGAGATGGTGCTTGGTCCAGCAATGCAACGCCATATAAACTGTGTATATTCTGGAATAGAATGCAATTTCCATTCATATTTTGAGATTTATTCATCTTCTTCAAAAGATAATACAATTAATTGAGATTTTTATCTTTCTCCAGATTTTGATTCGGGGCTTTCGATGCCTTGACAGCGCTATGTAAGGAGAACAGCGGTAATGAGAGATGGTGCTAGGTCCAGCAATGCAACGCCATATAAACTGAGTATATTCTGGAATAGAATGCAATTTCCATACATATTTTGAGATTTTTTCATCTTCTTCAAAAGATAATACAATTAAAAGTGATTTTTATCTTTCTCCAGATTTTGATTCGGGGCTTTCGATGCCTTGACGGCGCTATGTAAGGAGAACAGCGGTGCTGAGAGATGGTGCTTGGTCCAGCAATGCAACGCCATATAAACTGAGTATATTCTGGAATAGAATGCAATTTCCATACATATTTTGAGATTTTTTCATCTTCTTCAAAAGATAATACAATTAATTGTGATTTTTATCTTTCTCCAGATTTTGATTCGGGGCTTTCGATGCCTTGACGGTGCTATGTAAGGAGAACAGCGGTGCTGAGAGATGGTGCTTGGTCCAGCAATGCAACGCCATATAAACTGAGTATATTCTGGAATAGAATGCAATTTCCATACATATTTTGAGATTTTTTCATCTTCTTCAAAAGATAATACAATTAATTGTGATTTTTATCTTTCTCCAGAATTTGATTCGGGGCAATCGATGCCTTGACGGCGCTATATAAGGAGAACAGCGGTGCTGGGAGATGGTGCTTGGTCCATCAATGCAACGCCATATAAACTGCGTATATTCTGGAATAGAATGCAATTTCCATATATATTTTGAGATTTTTTCATCTTCTTCAAAAGATAATACAATTAATTGTGATTTTTATCTTTCTCCAGACTTTGATTCGGGGCTTTCGATGCTTTGACGGCGCTATATAAGGAGAACAGCGGTGCTGAGAGATGGTGCTTGGTCCATCAATGCAACGCCATATAAACTGAGTATATTCTGGAATAAAATCCAATTTCCATACATATTTTGCGATTTTATCATCTTCTTCAAAAGATAATACAATTAATTGTGATTTTTATCTTTCTCCAGAATTTGATTCGGGGCATTCGATGCCTTGACGGCGCTATATAAGGAGAACAGCGGTGCTGAGAGATGGTGCTTGGTCCAGCAATGCAACGCCATATAAACTGAGTATATTCTGGAATAGAATGCAATTTCCATTCATATTTTGAGATTTATTCATCTTCTTCAAAAGATAATACAATTAATTGAGATTTTTATCATTCTCCAGATTTTGATTCGGGGCATTCGATGCCTTGACGGCGCTATATAAGGAGAACAGCGGTGCTGAGAGATGGTGCTTGGTCCAGCAATGCAACGCCAAATATACTGAGTATATTCTGGAATAGAATGCAATTTCCATTCATATTTTGAGATTTTTTCATCTTCTTCAAAAGATAATACAATTAATTGAGATTTTTATCATTCTCCAGATTTTGATTCGGGGCTTTCGATGCCTTGACGGCGCTATATAAGGAGAACAGCGGTGCTGAGAGATGGTGCTTGGTCCAGCAATGCAACGCCATATAAACTGAGTATATTCTGGAATAGAATGCAATTTCCATTCATATTTTGAGATTTTTTCATCTTCTTCAAAAGATAATACAATTAATTGAGATTTTTATCTTTCTCCAGACTTTGATTCGGGGCATTCGATGCCTTGACGGCGCTATATAAGGAGAACAGCGGTGCTGAAAGATGGTGCTTGGTCCAGCAATGCAACGCCATATAAACTGAGTATATTCTGGAATAGAATGCAATTTCCATTCATATTTTGAGATTTTTTCATCTTCATCAAAAGATAATACAATTAATTGAGATTTTTATCTTTCTCCAGATTTTGATTCGGGGTATTCGATGCCTTGACGGCGCTATATAAGGAGAACAGCGGTGCTGAGAGATGGTGCTTGGTCCAGCAATGCAACGCGAAATATACTGAGTATATTCTGGAATAGAATGCAATTTCCATTCATATTTTGAGATTTTTTCATCTTCTTCAAAAGATAATACAATTAATTGAGATTTTTATCATTCTCCAGATTTTGATTCGGGGCTTTCGATGCCTTGACGGCGCTATATAAGGAGAACAGTGGTGCTGAGAGATGGTGCTTTATCCAGCAATGCAACGCCATATATACTGAGTATATTCTGGAATAGAATGCAATTTCCATTCATATTTTGAGATTTTTTCATCTTCTTCAAAAGATAATACAATTAATTGAGATTTTTATCTTTCTCCAGACTTTGATTCGGGGCATTCGATGCCTTGACGGCGCTATATAAGGAGAACAGCGGTGCTGAAAGATGGTGCTTGGTCCAGCAATGCAACGCCATATAAACTGAGTATATTCTGGAATAGAATGCAATTTCCATACATATTTTGAGATTTTTTCATCTTCTTCAAAAGATAATACAATTAATTGTGATTTTTATCTTTCTCCAGAATTTGATTCGGGGCTTTCGATGCCTTGACGGCGCTATATAAGGAGAACAGCGGTGCTGAGAGATGGTGCTTGGTCCAGCAATGCAACGCCATATAAACTGAGTATATTCTGGAATAGAATGCAATTTCCATACATATTTTGAGATTTTTTCATCTTCTTCAAAAGATAATACAATTAATTGTGATTTTTATCTTTCTCCAGATTTTGATTCGGGGCTTTCAATGCCTTGACGGCGCTATGTAAGGAGAACAGCGGTGCTGAGAGATGGTGCTTGGTACAGCAATGCAACGCCATATAAACTGAGTATATTCTGGAATAGAATGCAATTTCCAAACATATTTTGAGATTTTTTCATCTTCTTCAAAAGATAATACAATTAATTGTGATTTTTATCTTTCTCCAGAATTTGATTCGGGGCATTCGATGCCTTGACGGCGCTATATAAGGAGAACAGCGGTGCTGAGAGATGGTGCTTGGTCCAGCAATGCAACGCCATATAAACTGAGTATATTCTGGAATAGAATGCAATTTCCATACATATTTTTAGATTTTTTCATCTTCTTCAAAAGATAATACAATTAATTGTGATTTTTATCTTTCTCCAGAATTTGATTCGGGGCAATCGATGCCTTGACGGCGCTATATAAGGAGAACAGCGGTGCTGAGAGATGGTGCTTGGTCCATCAATGCAACGCCATATAAACTGAGTATATTCTGGAATAGAATGCAATTTCCATATATATTTTGAGATTTTTTCATCTTCTTCAAAAGATAATACAATTAATTGTGATTTTTATCTTTCTCCAGACTTTGATTCGGGGCTTTCGATGCTTTGACGGCGCTATATAAGGAGAACAGCGGTGCTGAGAGATGGTGCTTTGTCCATCAATGCAACGCCATATAAACTGAGTATATTCTGGAATAGAATGCAATTTCCATACATATATTGAGATTTTATCATCTTCTTCAAAAGATAATACAATTTATTGTGATTTTTATCTTTCTCCAGAATTTGATTCGGGGCATTCGATGCCTTGACGGCGCTATATAAGGAGAACAGCGGTGCTGAGAGATGGTGCTTGGTCCAGCAATGCAACGCCATATAAACTGAGTATATTTTGGAATAGAATGCAATTTCCATACATATTTTGAGATTTTTTCATCTTCTTCAAAAGATAATACAATTAATTGTGATTTTTATCTTTCTCCAGAATTTGATTCGGGGCATTCGATGCCTTGACGGCGCTATATAAGGAGAACAGCGGTGCTGAGAGATGGTACTTGGTCCAGCAATGCAACGCCATATAAACTGAGTATATTCTGGAATAGAATGCAATTTCCATTCATATTTTGAGATTTTTTCATCTTCATCAAAAGATAATACAATTAATTGAGATTTTTATCTTTCTCCAGATTTTGATTCGGGGCTTTCGATGCCTTGACGGCGCTATATAAGGAGAACAGCGGTGCTGAGAGATGGTGCTTGGTCCAGCAATGCAACGCCATATAAACTGAGTATATTCTGGAATATAATGCAATTTCCATTCATATTTTGAGGTTTATTCATCTTCTTCAAAAGATAATACAATTAATTGAGATTTTTATCATTCTCCAGATTTTGATTCGGGGCATTCGATGCCTTGACGGCGCTATATAAGGAGAACAGCGGTGCTGAGAGATGGTGCTTGGTCCAGCAATGCAACTTCAAATATACTGAGTATATTCTGGAATAGAATGGAATTTCCATACATATTTTTAGATTTTTTCATCTTCTTCAAAAGATAATACAATTAATTGTGATTTTTATCTTTCTCCAGAATTTGATTCGGGGCAATCGATGCCTTGACGGCGCTATATAAGGAGAACAGTGGTGCTGAGAGATGGTGCTTGGTCCATCAATGCAACGCCATATAAACTGCGTATATTCTGGAATAGAATGCAATTTCCATATATATTTTGAGATTTTTTCATCTTCTTCAAAAGATAATACAATTAATTGTGATTTTTATCTTTCTCCAGACTTTGATTCAGGGCTTTCGATGCTTTGACGGCGCTATATAAGGAGAACAGCGGTGCTGAGAGATGGTGCTTGGTCCATCAATGCAACGCCATATAAACTGAGTATATTCTGGAATAAAATGCAATTTCCATACATATTTTGCGATTTTATCATCTTCTTCAAAAGATAATACAATTAATTGTGATTTTTATCTTTCTCCAGAATTTGATTCGGGGCATTCGATGCCTTGACGGCGCTATATAAGGAGAACAGCGGTGCTGAGAGATGGTGCTTGGTCCAGCAATGCAACGCCATATAAACTGAGTATATTCTGGAATAGAATGCAATTTCCATTCATATTTTGAGATTTATTCATCTTCTTCAAAAGATAATACAATTAATTGAGATTTTTATCATTCTCCAGATTTTGATTCGGGGCATTCGATGCCTTGACGGCGCTATATAAGGAGAACAGCGGTGCTGAGAGATGGTGCTTGGTCCATCAATGCAACGCCAAATATACTGAGTATATTCTGGAATAGAATGCAATTTCCATTCATATTTTGAGATTTTTTCATCTTCTTCAAAAGATAATACAATTAATTGAGATTTTTATCATTCTCCAGATTATGATTCGGGGCTTTCGATGCCTTGACGGCGCTATATAAGGAGAACAGCGGTGCTGAGAGATGGTGCTTGGTCCAGCAATGCAACGCCATATAAACTGAGTATATTCTGGAATAGAATGCAATTTCCATTCATATTTTGAGATTTTTTCATCTTCTTCAAAAGATAATACAATAAATTGAGATTTTTATCTTTCTCCAGACTTTGATTTGGGGCATTCGATGCCTTGACGGCGCTATATAAGGAGAACAGCGGTGCTGAAAGATGGTGCTTGGTCCATCAATGCACCGCCATATAAACTGAGTATGTTCTGGAATAGAATGCAATTTCCATACATATATTGAGATTTTATCATCTTCTTCAAAAGATAATACAATTTATTGTGATTTTTATCTTTCTCCAGAATTTGATTCGGGGCATTCGATGCCTTGACGGCGCTATATCAGGAGAACAGCGGTGCTGAGAGATGGTGCTTGGTCCAGCAATGCAACGCCATATAAACTGAGTATATTCTGGAATAGAATGCAATTTCCATACATATTTTGAGATTTTATCATCTTCTTCAAAAGATAATACAATTAATTGAGATATTTATCTTTCTCCAGATTTTGATTTGGGGCTTTTGATGCCTTGACGGCGCTATGTAAGGAGAACAGCGGTGCTGAGAGATGGTGCTTGGTCCAGCAATGCAACGCCATGTAAACTGAGTATATTATGGAATAGAATGCAATTTCCATTCATATTTTGAGATTTATTCATCTTCTTAAAAAGATAATACAATTAATTGAGATTTTTATCTTTCTCCAGAATTTGATTCGGGGCTTTCGATGCCTTGACGGCGATATTTAAGAGAACAGCGGTGCTGAGAGATGGTGCTTGGTCCAGCAATGCAACGCCATATAAACTGAGTATATTATGGAATAGAATGCAATTTCCATTCATATTTTGTGATTTATTCATCTTCTTCAAAAGATAATACAATTAATTGAGATTTTTATCTTTCTCCAGAATTTGATTCGGGGCATTCGATGCCTTGACGGCGCTATATAAGGAGAACAGCGGTGCTGATAGATGGTGCTTGGTCCAGCAATGCAACGCCAAATATACTGAGTATATTCTGGAATAGAATGCAATTTCCATTCATATTTTGAGATTTTTTCATCTTCCTCAAAAGATAATACAATTAATTGAGATTTTTATCATTCTCCAGATTTTGATTCGGGGCTTTCGATGCCTTGACGGCGCTATATAAGGAGAACAGCGGTGCTGAGAGATGGTGCTTGGACCAGCAATGCAACGCCATATAAACTGAGTATATTATGGAATAGAATGCAATTTCCATTCATATTTTGAGATTTATTCATCTATTTCAAAAGATAATACAATTAATTGTGATTTTTATCTTTCTCCAGACTTTGATTCGGGGCATTCGATGCCTTGACGGCGCTATATAAGGAGAACAGCGGTGCTGAGAGATGGTGCTTGGTCCATCAATGCAACGCCATATAAACTGAGTATATTCTGGAATAGAATGCAATTTCCATACATATTTTGAGATTTTTTCATCTTCTTCAAAAGATAATACAATTAATTGTGATTTTTATCTTTCTCCAGAATTTGATTCGGGGCAATCGATGCCTTGACGGCGCTATATAAGGAGAACAGCGGTGCTGAGAGATGGTGCTTGGTCCATCAATGCAACGCCATATAAACTGCGTATATTCTGGAATAGAATGCAATTTCCATATATATTTTTATATTTTTTCATCTTCTTCAAAAGATAATACAAGACATTGAGATTTTTATCTTTCTCCAGACTTTGATTTGGGGCATTCGATGCCTTGACGGCGCTATATAAGGAGAACAGCGGTGCTGAAAGATGGTGCTTGGTCCATCAATGCACCGCCATATAAACTGAGTATGTTCTGGAATAGAATGCAATTTCCATACATATATTGAGATTTTATCATCTTCTTCAAAAGATAATACAATTTATTGTGATTTTTATCTTTCTCCAGAATTTGATTCGGGGCATTCGATGCCTTGACGGCGCTATATCAGGAGAACAGCGGTGCTGAGAGATGGTGCTTGGTCCAGCAATGCAACGCCATATAAACTGAGTATATTCTGGAATAGAATGCAATTTCCATTCATATTTTGAGATTTATTCATCTTCTTCAAAAGATAATACAAATAATTGAGATTTTTATCTTTCTCCAGATTTTGATTTGGGGCTTTTGATGCCTTGACGGCGATATGTAAGGAGAACAGCGGTGCTGAGAGAGTGTGCTTGGTCCAGGAATGCAACGCCATATAAACTGAGTATATTATGGAATAGAATGCAATTTCCATTCATATTTTGAGATTTATTCGTCTTCTTCAAAAGATAATACAATTAATTGAGATTTTTATCTTTCTCCAGATTTTGATTTGGGGCTTTTGATGCCTTGACGGCGCTATGTAAGGAGAATAGTGGTGCTGAGAGATGGTGCTTGGTCCACCAATGCAACGCCATATAAACTGAGTATATTATGGAATAGAATGCAATTACCATTCATATTTTGAGATTTATTCATCTTCTTCAAAAGATAATACAATTAAAAGAGATTTTTATCTTTTGCCAGATTTTGATTCGGGGCATTCGATGCCTTGACGGCGCTATGTAAGGAGAACGGTGGTGCTGAGAGATGGTGCTTGGAATAGCAATGCAACGCCATATAAGCTGAGTATATTATGGAATAGAATGCAATTTCCATTAATATTTTGAGATTTATTTATCTTCTTCAAAAAATAATACAATTAATTGAGATATTTATCTTTCTCCAGATTTTGATTTGGGGTTTTTGATGCCTTGACGGCGCTATGTAAGGAGAACAGCGGTGCTGAGAGATGGTGCTTGGTCCAGCAATGCAACGCCATGTAAACTGAGTATATTATGGAATAGAATGCAATTTCCATTCATATTTTGAGATTTATTCATCTTCTTAAAAAGATAATACAATTAATTGAGATTTTTATCTTTCTCCAGAATTTGATTCGGGGCTTTCGATGCCTTGACGGCGATATTTAAGAGAACAGCGGTGCTGAGAGATGGTGCTTGGTCCAGCAATGCAACGCCATATAAACTGAGTATATTATGGAATAGAATGCAATTTCCATTCATATTTTGTGATTTATTCATCTTCTTCAAAAGATAATACAATTAATTGAGATTTTTATCTTTCTCCAGATTTTGATTCGGGGCTTTCGATGCCTTGACGGCGATATGTAAGGAGAACAGCGGTGCTGAGAGATGGTGCTTGGTCCAGTAATGCAACGCCATATAAACGGAGTATATTATGGAATAGAATGCAATTTCCATTCATATTTTGAGATTTATTCATCTTCTTCAAAAGATAATACAATTAATTGAGATTTTTATCTTTCTCCAGATTTTGATTTGGGGCTTTTGATGCCTTGACGGCGATATGTAAGGAGAACAGCGGTGCTGAGAGATGGTGCTTGGTCCAGCAATGCAACGCCATATAAACTGAGTATATTATGGAATAGAATGCAATTTCCATTCATATTTTGAGATTTATTCATCTTCTTCAAAAGATAATACAATTAAAAGAGATTTTCATCTTTCTCCAGATTTTGATTCAGGGCTTTCGATGCCTTGAGGGCGCTATGTAAGGAGAACAGCGGTGCTGAGAGATGGTGCTTGGTCCAGCAATGCAACGCCATATAAACTGAGTATATTATGGAATAGAATGCAATTTCCATTCATATTTTGAGATTTATTCATCTTCTTCAAAAGATAATACAATTAATTGAGATTTTTATCTTTCTCCAGATTTTGATTCGGGGCTTTCGATGCCTTTACGGCGATATGTAAGGAGAACAGCGGTGCTGAGAGATGGTGCTTGGTCCAGCAATGCAACGCCATATAAACTGAGTATATTATGGAATAGAATGCTATTGCCATTCATATTTAGAGATTTATTCATCTTCTTCAAAAGATAATACAATTAATTGAGATTTTTATCTTTCTCCAGAATTTGATTCGGGGCTTTCCATGCCTTGACGGCGCTATGTAAGGAGAACAGCGGTGCTGACAGATGGTGCTTGGTTCAGCAACGCAACGCCATATAAACTGAGTATATTATGGAATAGAATGCAATTGCCATTCATATTTAGAGATTTATTCATCTTCTTCAAAAGATAATACAATTAATTGAGATTTTTATCTTTCTCCAGAATTTGATTCGGGGCTTTCCATGCCTTGACGGCGCTATGTAAGGAGAACAGCGGTGCTGAGAGATGGTGCTTGGTCCAGCAATGCAACGCCATATAAACTGAGTATATTATGGAATAGAATGCAATTTCCATTCATATTTTGAGATTTATTCATCTTCTTCAAAAGATAATACAATTAATTGAGATTTTTATCTTTCTCCAGATTTTGATTCGGGGCTTTCGATGCCTTGACGGCGCTATGTAAGAAGAACAGCGGTGCTGAGAGATTGTGCTTGGTCCAACAATGCAACGCCATATAAACTGAATATATTCTGGAATAGAATGCAATTGCCATACATATTTTGAGATTTATTCATCTTCATCAAAAGATAATACAATTAATTGAGATTTTTATCTTTCTCCAGAATTTGATTCGAGGCATTCGATGCCTTGACGGCGCTATATAAGGAGAACAGCGGTGCTGAGAGATGGTGCTTGGTCCAGCAATGCAACGCCATATAAACTGAGTATATTATGGAATAGAATGCAATTTCCATTCATATTTTGAGATTTATTCATCTATTTCAAAAGATAATACAATTAATTGAGATTTTTATCTTTCTCCAGAATTTGATTCGGGGCATTCGATGCCTTGACGGCGCTATATAAGGAGAACAGCGGTGCTGAGAGATGGTGCTTGGTCCAGCAATGCAACGCCATATAAACTGAGTATATTCTGGAATAGAATGCAATTGCCATACATATTTTGAGATTTATTCATCTTCTTCAAAAGATAATACAATTAATTGAGATTTTTATCTTTCTCCAGATTTTGATTCGGGGCATTCGATGCCTTGACGGCGATATGTAAGGAGAACAGCGGTGCTGAGAGATGGTGCTTGGTCCAGCAATGCAACGCCATATAAAGTGAGTATATTATGGAATAGAATGCAATTTCCATTCATATTTTGAGATTTATTCATCTATTTCAAAAGATAATACAATTAATTGAGATTTTTATCTTTCTCCAGAATTTGATTCGGGGCATTCGATGCCTTGACGGCGCTATATAAGGAGAACAGCGGTGCTGAGAGATGGTGCTTGGTCCATCAATGCAACGCCATATAAACTAAGTATATTCTGGAATAGAATGCAATTTCCATACATATTTTGAGATTTTTTCATCTTCTTCAAAAGATAATACAATTATTTGTGATTTTTATCTTTCTCCAGACTTTGATTCGGGGCATTCGATGCCTTGACGGCGCTATTTAAGGAGAACAGCGGTGCTGAGAGATGGTGCTTGGTCCAGCAATGCAACGCCATATAAACTGTGAATATTCTGGAATAGAATGCAATTTCCATTCATATTTTGAGATTTATTCATCTTCTTCAAAAGATAATACAATTAATTGAGATTTTTATCTTTCTCCAGATTTTGATTCGGGGCTTTCGATGCCTTGACAGCGCTATGTAAGGAGAACAGCGGTAATGAGAGATGGTGCTAGGTCCAGCAATGCAACGCCATATAAACTGAGTATATTCTGGAATAGAATGCAATTTCCATACATATTTTGAGATTTTTTCATCTTCTTCAAAAGATAATACAATTAATAGTGATTTTTATCTTTCTCCAGATTTTGATTCGGGGCTTTCGATGCCTTGACGGCGCTATGTAAGGAGAACAGCGGTGCTGAGAGATGGTGCTTGGTCCAGCAATGCAACGCCATATAAACTGAGTATATTCTGGAATAGAATGCAATTTCCATACATATTTTGAGATTTTTTCATCTTCTTCAAAAGATAATACAATTAATTGTGATTTTTATCTTTCTCCAGATTTTGATTCGGGGCTTTCGATGCCTTGACGGTGCTATGTAAGGAGAACAGCGGTGCTGAGAGATGGTGCTTGGTCCAGCAATGCAACGCCATATAAACTGAGTATATTCTGGAATAGAATGCAATTTCCATACATATTTTGAGATTTTTTCATCTTCTTCAAAAGATAATACAATTAATAGTGATTTTTATCTTTCTCCAGATTTTGATTCGGGGCTTTCGATGCCTTGACGGCGCTATGTAAGGAGAACAGCGGTGCTGAGAGATGGTGCTTGGTCCAGCAATGCAACGCCATATAAACTGAGTATATTCTGGAATAGAATGCAATTTCCATACATATTTTGAGATTTTTTCATCTTCTTCAAAAGATAATACAATTAATTGTGATTTTTATCTTTCTCCAGATTTTGATTCGGGGCTTTCGATGCCTTGACGGTGCTATGTAAGGAGAACAGCGGTGCTGAGAGATGGTGCTTGGTCCAGCAATGCAACGCCATATAAACTGAGTATATTCTGGAATAGAATGCAATTTCCATACATATTTTGAGATTTTTTCATCTTCTTCAAAAGATAATACAATTAATTGTGATTTTTATCTTTCTCCAGAATTTGATTCGGGGCATTCGATGCCTTGACGGCGCTATATAAGGAGAACAGCGGTGCTGAGAGATGGTGCTTGGTCCAGCAATGCAACGCCATATAAACTGAGTATATTCTGGAATAGAATGCAATTTCCATTCATATTTTGAGATTTATTCATCTTCTTCAAAAGATAATACAATTAATTGAGATTTTTATCATTCTCCAGATTTTGATTCGGGGCATTCGATGCCTTGACGGCGCTATATAAGGAGAACAGCGGTGCTGAGAGATGGTGCTTGGTCCAGCAATGCAACGCCAAATATACTGAGTATATTCTGGAATAGAATGCAATTTCCATTCATATTTTGAGATTTTTTCATCTTCTTCAAAAGATAATACAATTAATTGAGATTTTTATCATTCTGCAGATTTTGAATCGGGGCTTTCGATGCCTTGACGGCGCTATATAAGGAGAACAGCGGTGCTGAGAGATGGTGCTTGGTCCAGCAATGCAACGCCATATAAACTGAGTATATTAAGGAATAGAATGCAATTTCCATTCATATTTTGAGATTTATTCATCTTCTTCAAAAGATAATACAATTAATTGAGATATTTATCTTTTTCCAGATTTTGATTCGAGGCATTCGATGCCTTGACGGCGCTATATAAGGAGAACAGCGGTGCTGAAAGATGGTGCTTGGTCCAGCAATGCAACGCCATATAAACTGAGTATATTCTGGAATAGAATGCAATTTCCATTCATATTTTGAGATTTTTTCATCTTCATCAAAAGATAATACAATTAATTGAGATTTTTATCTTTCTCCAGATTTTGATTCGGGGCATTCGATGCCTTGACGGCGCTATATAAGGAGAACAGCGGAGCTGAGAGATGGTGCTTGGTCCAGCAATGCAACGCGAAATATACTGAGTATATTCTGGAATAGAATGCAATTTCCATTCATATTTTGAGATTTTTTCATCTTCTTCAAAAGATAATACAATTAATTGAGATTTTTATCATTCTCCAGATTTTGATTCGGGGCTTTCGATGCCTTGACGGCGCTATATAAGGAGAACAGTGGTGCTGAGAGATGGTGCTTTATCCAGCAATGCAACGCCATATATACTGAGTATATTCTGGAATAGAATGCAATTTCCATTCATATTTTGAGATTTTTTCATCTTCTTCAAAAGATAATACAATTAATTGAGATTTTTATCTTTCTCCAGACTTTGATTCGGGGCATTCGATGCCTTGACGGCGCTATATAAGGAGAACAGCGGTGCTGAAAGATGGTGCTTGGTCCAGCAATGCAACGCCATATAAACTGAGTATATTCTGGAATAGAATGCAATTTCCATACATATTTTGAGATTTTTTCATCTTCTTCAAAAGATAATACAATTAATTGTGATTTTTATCTTTCTCCAGAATTTTATTCGGGGCTTTCGATGCCTTGACGGCGCTATATAAGGAGAACAGCGGTGCTGAGAGATGGTGCTTGGTCCAGCAATGCAACGCCATATAAACTGAGTATATTCTGGAATAGAATGCAATTTCCATACATATTTTGAGATTTTTTCATCTTCTTCAAAAGATAATACAATTAATTGTGATTTTTATCTTTCTCCAGATTTTGATTCGGGGCTTTCAATGCCTTGACGGCGCTATGTAAGGAGAACAGCTGTGCTGAGAGATGGTGCTTGGTACAGCAATGCAACGCCATATAAACTGAGTATATTCTGGAATAGAATGCAATTTCCAAACATATTTTGAGATTTTTTCATCTTCTTCAAAAGATAATACAATTAATTGTGATTTTTATCTTTCTCCAGAATTTGATTCGGGGCATTCGATGCCTTGACGGCGCTATATAAGGAGAACAGCGGTGCTGAGAGATGGTGCTTGGTCCAGCAATGCAACGCCATATAAACTGAGTATATTCTGGAATAGAATGCAATTTCCATACATATTTTTAGATTTTTTCATCTTCTTCAAAAGATAATACAATTAATTGTGATTTTTATCTTTCTCCAGAATTTGATTCGGGGCAATCGATGCCTTGACGGCGCTATATAAGGAGAACAGCGGTGCTGAGAGATGGTGCTTGGTCCATCAATGCAACGCCATATAAACTGAGTATATTCTGGAATAGAATGCAATTTCCATATATATTTTGAGATTTTTTCATCTTCTTCAAAAGATAATACAATTAATTGTGATTTTTATCTTTCTCCAGACTTTGATTCGGGGCTTTCGATGCTTTGACGGCGCTATATAAGGAGAACAGCGGTGCTGAGAGATGGTGCTTTGTCCATCAATGCAACGCCATATAAACTGAGTATATTCTGGAATAGAATGCAATTTCCATACATATATTGAGATTTTATCATCTTCTTCAAAAGATAATACAATTTATTGTGATTTTTATCTTTCTCCAGAATTTGATTCGGGGCATTCGATGCCTTGACGGCGCTATATAAGGAGAACAGCGGTGCTGAGAGATGGTGCTTGGTCCAGCAATGCAACGCCATATAAACTGAGTATATTTTGGAATAGAATGCAATTTCAATACATATTTTGAGATTTTTTCATCTTCTTCAAAAGATAATACAATTAATTGTGATTTTTATCTTTCTCCAGAATTTGATTCGGGGCATTCGATGCCTTGACGGCGCTATATAAGGAGAACAGCGGTGCTGAGAGATGGTACTTGGTCCAGCAATGCAACGCCATATAAACTGAGTATATTCTGGAATAGAATGCAATTTCCATTCATATTTTGAGATTTTTTCATCTTCATCAAAAGATAATACAATTAATTGAGATTTTTATCTTTCTCCAGATTTTGATTCGGGGCTTTCGATGCCTTGACGGCGCTATATAAGGAGAACAGCGGTGCTGAGAGATGGTGCTTGGTCCAGCAATGCAACGCCATATAAACTGAGTATATTCTGGAATAGAATGCAATTTCCATTCATATTTTGAGATTTATTCATCTTCTTCAAAAGATAATACAATTAATTGAGATTTTTATCATTCTCCAGATTTTGATTCGGGGCATTCGATGCCTTGACGGCGCTATATAAGGAGAACAGCGGTGCTGAGAGATGGTGCTTGGTCCAGCAATGCAACTTCAAATATACTGAGTATATTCTGGAATAGAATGCAATTTCCATACATATTTTTAGATTTTTTCATCTTCTTCAAAAGATAATACAATTAATTGTGATTTTTATCTTTCTCCAGAATTTGATTCGGGGCAATCGATGCCTTGACGGCGCTATATAAGGAGAACAGCGGTGCTGAGAGATGGTGCTTGGTCCATCAATGCAACGCCATATAAACTGCGTATATTCTGGAATAGAATGCAATTTCCATATATATTTTGAGATTTTTTCATCTTCTTCAAAAGATTATACAATTAATTGTGATTTTTATCTTTCTCCAGACTTTGATTCAGGGCTTTCGATGCTTTGACGGCGCTATATAAGGAGAACAGCGGTGCTGAGAGATGGTGCTTGGTCCATCAATGCAACGCCATATAAACTGAGTATATTCTGGAATAAAATGCAATTTCCATACATATTTTGCGATTTTATCATCTTCTTCAAAAGATAATACAATTAATTGTGATTTTTATCTTTCTCCAGAATTCGATTCGGGGCATTCGATGCCTTGACGGCGCTATATAAGGAGAACAGCGGTGCTGAGAGATGGTGCTTGGTCCAGCAATGCAACGCCATATAAACTGAGTATATTCTGGAATAGAATGCAATTTCCATTCATATTTTGAGATTTATTCATCTTCTTCAAAAGATAATACAATTAATTGAGATTTTTATCATTCTCCAGATTTTGATTCGGGGCATTCGTTGCCTTGACGGCGCTATATAAGGAGAACAGCGGTGCTGAGAGATGGTGCTTGGTCCATCAATGCAACGCCAAATATACTGAGTATATTCTGGAATAGAATGCAATTTCCATTCATATTTTGAGATTTTTTCATCTTCTTCAAAAGATAATACAATTAATTGAGATTTTTATCATTCTCCAGATTATGATTCGGGGCTTTCGATGCCTTGACGGCGCTATATAAGGAGAACAGCGGTGCTGAGAGATGGTGCTTGGTCCAGCAATGCAACGCCATATAAACTGAGTATATTCTGGAATAGAATGCAATTTCCATTCATATTTTGAGATTTTTTCATCTTCTTCAAAAGATAATACAATAAATTGAGATTTTTATCTTTCTCCAGACTTTGATTTGGGGCATTCGATGCCTTGACGGCGCTATATAAGGAGAACAGCGGTGCTGAAAGATGGTGCTTGGTCCATCAATGCACCGCCATATAAACTGAGTATGTTCTGGAATAGAATGCAATTTCCATACATATATTGAGATTTTATCATCTTCTTCAAAAGATAATACAATTTATTGTGATTTTTATCTTTCTCCAGAATTTGATTCGGGGCATTCGATGCCTTGACGGCGCTATATCAGGAGAACAGCGGTGCTGAGAGATGGTGCTTGGTCCAGCAATGCAACGCCATATAAACTGAGTATATTCTGGAATAGAATGCAATTTCCATACATATTTTGAGATTTTTTCATCTTCTTCAAAAGATAATACAATTAATTGTGATATTAATCTTTCTCCAGAATTTGATTCGGGGCATTCGATGCCTTGACGGCGCTATATAAGGAGAACAGCGGTGCTGAGAGATGGTACTTGGTCCAGCAATGCAACGCCATATAAACTGAGTATATTCTGGAATAGAATGCAATTTCCATTCATATTTTGAGATTTTTTCATCTTCATCAAAAGATAATACAATTAATTGAGATTTTTATCTTTCTCCAGATTTTGATTCGGGGCTTTCGATGCCTTGACGGCGCTATATAAGGAGAACAGCGGTGCTGAGAGATGGTGCTTGGTCCAGCAATGCAACGCCATATAAGCTGAGTATATTCTGGAATAGAATGCAATTTCCATTCATATTTTGAGATTTATTCATCTTCTTCAAAAGATAATACAATTAATTGAGATTTTTATCATTCTCCAGATTTTGATTCGGGGCATTCGATGCCTTGACGGCGCTATATAAGGAGAACAGCGGTGCTGATAGATGGTGCTTGGTCCAGCAATGCAACGCCAAATATACTGAGTATATTCTGGAATAGAATGCAATTTCCATTCATATTTTGAGATTTTTTCATCTTCTTCAAAAGATAATACAATTAATCGAGATTTTTATCATTCTCCAGATTTTGATTCGGGGCTTTCGATGCCTTGACGGTGCTATATAAGGAGAACAGCGGTGCTGAGAGATGGTGCTTGGACCAGCAATGCAACGCCATATAAACTGAGTATATTATGGAATAGAATGCAATTTCCATTCATATTTTGAGATTTATTCATCTATTTCAAAAGATAATACAATTAATTGTGATTTTTATCTTTCTCCAGACTTTGATTCGGGGCATTCGATGCCTTGACGGCGCTATATAAGGAGAACAGCGGTGCTGAGAGATGGTGCTTGGTCCATCAATGCAACGCCATATAAACTGAGTATATTCTGGAATAGAATGCAATTTCCATACATATTTTGAGATTTTTTCATCTTCTTCAAAAGATAATACAATTAATTGTGATTTTTATCTTTCTCCAGAATTTGATTCGGGGCAATCGATGCCTTGACGGCGCTATATAAGGAGAACAGCGGTGCTGAGAGATGGTGCTTGGTCCATCAATGCAACGCCATATAAACTGCGTATATTCTGGAATAGAATGCAATTTCCATATATATTTTGTGATTTTTTCATCTTCTTCAAAAGATAATACAATAAATTGAGATTTTTATCTTTCTCCAGACTTTGATTTGGGGCATTGGATGCCTTGACGGCGCTATATAAGGAGAACAGCGGTGCTGAAAGATGGTGCTTGGTCCATCAATGCACCGCCATATAAACTGAATATGTTCTGGAATAGAATGCAATTTCCATACATATATTGAGATTTTATCATCTTCTTCAAAAGATAATACAATTTATTGTGATTTTTATCTTTCTCCAGAATTTGATTCGGGGCATTCGATGCCTTGACGGCGCTATATCAGGAGAACAGCGGTGCTGAGAGATGGTGCTTGGTCCAGCAATGCAACGCCATATAAACTGAGTATATTCTGGAATAGAATGCAATTTCCATACATATTTTGAGATTTTTTCATCTTCTTCAAAAGATAATACAATTAATTGTGATTTTTATCTTTCTCCAGAATTTGATTCGGGGCATTCGATGCCTTGACGGCGCTATATAAGGAGAACAGCGGTGCTGAGAGATGGTACTTGGTCCAGCAATGCAACGCCATATAAACCGAGTATATTCTGGAATAGAATGCAATTTCCATTCATATTTTGAGATTTTTTCATCTTCATCAAAAGATAATACAATTAATTGAGATTTTTATCTTTCTCCAGATTTTGATTCGGGGCTTTCGATGCCTTGACGGCGCTATATAAGGAGAACAGCGGTGCTGAGAGATGGTGCTTGGTCCAGCAATGCTACGCCATATAAACTGAGTATATTCTGGAATAGAATGCAATTTCCATTCATATTTTGAGATTTATTCATCTTCTTCAAAAGATAATACAATTAATTGAATTTTTATCATTCTCCAGATTTTGATTCGGGGCATTCGATGCCTTGACGGCGCTATATAAGGAGAACAGCGGTGCTGATAGATGGTGCTTGGTCCAGCAATGCAACGCCAAATATACTGAGTATATTCTGGAATAGAATGCAATTTCCATTCATATTTTGAGATTTTTTCATCTTCTTCAAAAGATAATACAATTAATTGAGATTTTTATCATTCTCCAGATTTTGATTCGGGGCTTTCGATGCCTTGACGGCGCTATATAAGGAGAACAGCGGTGCTGAGAGATGGTGCTTGGACCAGCAATGCAACGCCATATAAACTGAGTATATTATGGAATAGAATGCAATTTCCATTCATATTTTGAGATTTATTCATCTATTTCAAAAGGTAATACTATTAATTGAGATTTTTATCTTTCTCCAGAATTTGATTCGGGGCATTCGATGCCTTGACGGCGCTATATAAGGAGAACAGCGGTGCTGAGAGATGGTGCTTGGTCCAGCAATGCAACGCCATATAAACTGAGTATATTCTGGAATAGAATGCAATTGCCATACATATTTTGAGATTTATTCATCTTCTTCAAAAGATAATACAATTAATTGAGATTTTTATCTTTCTCCAGATTTTGATTCGGGGCATTCGATGCCTTGACGGCGATATGTAAGGAGAACAGCGGTGCTGAGAGATGGTGCTTGGTCCAGCAATGCAACGCCATATAAACTGAGTATATTATGGAATAGAATGCAATTTCCATTCATATTTTGAGATTTATTCATCTATTTCAAAAGATAATACAATTAATTGAGATTTTTATCTTTCTCCAGAATTTGATTCGGGGCATTCGATGCCTTGACGGCGCTATATAAGGAGAACAGCGGTGCTGAGAGATGGTGCTTGGTCCATCAATGCAACGCCATATAAACTGAGTATATTCTGGAATAGAATGCAATTTCCATACATATTTTGAGATTTTTTCATCTTCTTCAAAAGATAATACAATTAATTGTGATTTTTATCTTTCTCCAGACTTTGATTCGGGGCATTCGATGCCTTGACGGCGCTATATAAGGAGAACAGCGGTGCTGAGAGATGGTGCTTGGTCCATCAATGCAACGCCATATAAACTGCGTATATTCTGGAATAGAATGCAATTTCCATATATATTTTGTGATTTTTTCATCTTCTTCAAAAGATAATACAATTAATTGTGATTTTTATCTTTCTCCAGACTTTGATTCGGGGCTTTCGATGCTTTGACGGCGCTATATAAGGAGAACAGCGGTGCTGAGAGATGGTGCTTGGTCCATCAATGCAACGCCATATAAACTGAGTATATTCTGGAATAAAATGCAATTTCCATACATATTTTGCGATTTTATCATCTTCTTCAAAAGATAATACAATTAATTGTGATTTTTATCTTTCTCCAGAATTTGATTCGGGGCATTCGATGCCTTGACGGCGCTATATAAGGAGAACAGCGGTGCTGAGAGATGGTGCTTGGTCCAGCAATGCAACGCCATATAAACTGAGTATATTCTGGAATAGAATGCAATTTCCATTCATATTTTGAGATTTATTCATCTTCTTCAAAAGATAATACAATTAATTGAGATTTTTATCATTCTCCAGATTTTGATTCGGGGCATTCGATGCCTTGACGGCGCTATATAAGGAGAACAGCGGTGCTGAGAGATGGTGCTTGGTCCAGCAATGCAACGCCAAATATACTGAGTATATTCTGGAATAGAATGCAATTTCCATTCATATTTTGAGATTTTTTCATCTTCTTCAAAAGATAATACAATTAATTGAGATTTTTATCATTCTCCAGATTTTGATTCGGGGCTTTCGATGCCTTGACGGCGCTATATAAGGAGAACAGCGGTGCTGAGAGATGGTGCTTGGTCCAGCAATGCAACGCCATATAAACTGAGTATATTCTGGAATAGAATGCAATTTCCATTCATATTTTGAGATTTTTTCATCTTCTTCAAAAGATAATACAATTAATTGAGATTTTTATCTTTCTCCAGACTTTGATTCGGGGCATTCGATGCCTTGACGGCGCTATATAAGGAGAACAGCGGTGCTGAAAGATGGTGCTTGGTCCAGCAATGCAACGCCATATAAACTGAGTATATTCTGGAATAGAATGCAATTTCCATTCATATTTTGAGATTTTTTCATCTTCATCAAAAGATAATACAATTAATTGAGATTTTTATCTTTCTCCAGATTTTGATTCGGGGCATTCGATGCCTTGACGGCGCTATATAAGGAGAACAGCGGTGCTGAGAGATGGTGCTTGGTCCAGCAATGTAACGCCAAATATACTGAGTATATTCTGGAATAGAATGCAATTTCCATTCATATTTTGAGATTTTTTCATCTTCTTCAAAAGATAATACAATTAATTGAGATTTTTATCATTCTCCAGATTTTGATTCGGGGCTTTCGATGCCTTGACGGCGCTATATAAGGAGAACAGCGGTGCTGAGAGATGGTGCTTGGTCCAGCAATGCAACGCCATATAAACTGAGTATATTCTGGAATAGAATGCAATTTCCATTCATATTTTGAGATTTTTTCATCTTCTTCAAAAGATAATACAATTAATTGAGATTTTTATCTTTCTCCAGACTTTGATTCGGGGCATTCGATGCCTTGACGGCACTATATAAGGAGAACAGCGGTGCTGAAAGATGGTGCTTGGTCCAGCAATGCAACGCCATATAAACTGAGTATATTCTGGAATAGAATGCAATTTCCATACATATTTTGAGATTTTTTCATCTTCTTCAAAAGATAATACAATTAATTGTGATTTTTATCTTTCTCCAGATTTTGATTCGGGGCTTTCGATGCCTTGACGGCGCTATGTAAGGAGAACAGCGGTGCTGAGAGATGGTGCTTGGTACAGCAATGCAACGCCATATAAACTGAGTATATTCTGGAATAGAATGCAATTTCCATACATATTTTGAGATTTTTTCATCTTCTTCAAAAGATAATACAATTAATTGAGATTTTTATCTTTCTCCAGAATTTGATTCGGGGCTTTCGATGCCTTGACGGCGCTATATAAGGTGAACAGCGGTGCTGAGAGATGGTGCTTGGTCCAGCAATGCAACGCCATATAAACTGAGTATATTCTGGAATAGAATGCAATTTCCATACATATTTTGAGATTTTTTCATCTTTTTCAAAAGATAATACAATTAATTGTGATTTTTATCTTTCTCCAGATTTTGATTCGGGGCTTTCGATGCCTTGACGGCGCTATGTAAGGAGAACAGCGGTGCTGAGAGATGGTGCTTGGTACAGCAATGCAACGCCATATAAACTGAGTATATTCTGGAATAGAATGCAATTTCCATACATATTTTGAGATTTTTTCATCTTCATCAAAAGATAATACAATTAATTGTGATTTTTATCTTTCTCCAGAATTTGATTCGGGGCATTCGATGCCTTGACGGCGCTATATAAGGAGAACAGCGGTGCTGAGAGATGGTACTTGGTCCAGCAATGCAACGCCATATAAACTGAGTATATTCTGGAATAGAATGCAATTTCCATTCATATTTTGAGATTTTTTCATCTTCATCAAAAGATAATACAATTAATTGAGATTTTTATCTTTCTCCAGATTTTGATTCGGGGCTTTCGATGCCTTGACGGCGCTATATAAGGAGAACAGCGGTGCTAAGAGATGGTGCTTGGTCCAGCAATGCAACGCCATATAAACTGAGTATATTCTGGAATAGAATGCAATTTCCATTCATATTTTGAGATTTATTCATCTTCTTCAAAAGATAATACAATTAATTGAGATTTTTATCATTCTCCAGATTTTGATTCGGGGCATTCGATGCCTTGACGGCGCTATATAAGGAGAACAGCGGTGCTGAGAGATGGTGCTTGGTCCAGCAATGCAACGCCAAATATACTGAGTATATTCTGAAATAGAATGCAATTTCCATACATATTTTTAGATTTTTTCATCTTCTTCAAAAGATAATACAATTAATTGTGATTTTTATCTTTCTCCAGAATTTGATTCGAGGCAATCGATGCCTTGACGGCGCTATATAAGGAGAACAGCGGTGCTGAGAGATGGTGCTTGGTCCATCAATGCAACGCCATATAAACTGCGTATATTCTGGAATAGAATGCAATTTCCATATATATTTTGAGATTTTTTCATCTTCTTCAAAAGATAATACAATTAATTGTGATTTTTATCTTTCTCCAGACTTTGATTCGGGGCTTTCGATGCTTTGACGGCGCTATATAAGGAGAACAGCGGTGCTGAGAGATGGTGCTTGGTCCATCAATGCAACGCCATATAAACTGAGTATATTCTGGAATAAAATGCAATTTCCATACATATTTTGCGATTTTATCATCTTCTTCAAAAGATAATACAATTAATTGTGATATTTATCTTTCTCCAGATTTTGATTCGGGGCATTCGATGCCTTGACGGCGCTATATAAGGAGAACAGCGGTGCTGAGAGATGGTGCTTGGTCCAGCAATGCAACGCCTAATATACTGAGTATATTCTGGAATAGAATGCAATTTCCATTCATATTTTGAGATTTTTTCATCTTCATCAAAAGATAATACAATTAATTGAGATTTTTATCATTCTCCAGATTTTGATTCGGGGCTTTCAATGCCTTGACGGCGCTATATAAGCAGAACAGCGGTGCTGAGAGATGGTGCTTGGTCCAGCAATGCTACGCCATATAAACTGAGTATATTCTGGAATAGAATGCAATTTCCATTCATATTTTGAGATTTTTTCATCTTCTTCAAAAGATAATACAATTAATTGAGATTTTTATCTTTCTCCAGACTTTGATTCGGGGCATTCGATGCCTTGACGGCGCTATATAAGGAGAACAGCGGTGCTGAAAGATGGTGCTTGGTCCATCAATGCAACGCCATATAAACTGAGTATATTCTGGAATAGAATGCAATTTCCATACATATATTGAGATTTTATCATCTTCTTCAAAAGATAATACAATTTATTGTGATTTTTATCTTTCTCCAGAATTTGATTCGGGGCATTCGATGCCTTGACGGCGCTATATAAGGAGAACAGCGGTGCTGAGAGATGGTGCTTGGTCCAGCAATGCAACGCCATATAAACTGAGTATATTTTGGAATAGAATGCAATTTCCATACATATTTTGAGATTTTTTCATCTTCTTCAAAAGATAATACAATTAATTGTGATTTTTATCTTTCTCCAGAATTTGATTCGGGGCATTCGATGCCTTGACGGCGCTATATAAGGAGAACAGCGGTGCTGAGAGATGGTACTTGGTCCAGCAATTCAACGCCATATAAACTGAGTATATTCTGGAATAGAATGCAATTTCCATTCATATTTTGAGATTTTTTCATCTTCATCAAAAGATAATACAATTAATTGAGATTTTTATCTTTCTCCAGATTTTGATTCGGGGCTTTCGATGCCTTGACGGCGCTATATAAGGAGAACAGCGGTGCTGAGAGATGGTGCTTGGTCCAGCAATGCAACGCCTTATAAACTGAGTATATTCTGGAATAGAATGCAATTTCCATTCATATTTTGAGATTTATTCATCTTCTTCAAAAGATAATACAATTAATTGAGATTTTTATCATTCTCCAGATTTTGATTCGGGGCATTGGATGCCTTGACGGCGCTATATAAGGAGAACAGCGGTGCTGAGAGATGGTGCTTGGTCCAGCAATGCAACGCCAAATATACTGAGTATATTCTGGAATAGAATGCAATTTCCATTCATATTTTGAGATTTTTTCATCTTCTTCAAAAGATAATACAATTAATTGAGATTTTTATCATTCTCCAGATTTTGATCCGGGGCTTTCGATGCCTTGACGGCGCTATATAAGGAGAACAGCGGTGCTGAGAGATGGTGCTTGGACCAGCAATGCAACGCCATATAAACTGAGTATATTCTGGAAGAGAATGCAATTTCCATTCATATTTTGAGATTTTTTCATCTTCTTCAAAAGATAATACAATTAATTGAGATTTTTATCTTTCTCCAGACTTTGATTCGGGGCATTCGATGCCTTGACGGCGCTTTATAAGGAGAACAGCGGTGCTGAGAGATGGTGCTTGGTCCAGCAATGCAACAACATATAAACTGAGTATATTCTGGAATAGAATGTAATTTCCATTCATATTTTGAGATTTTTTCATCTTCATCAAAAGATAATACAATTAATTGAGATTTTTATCTTTCTCCAGATTTTGATTCGGGGCATTCGATGCCTTGACGGCGCTATATAAGGAGAACAGCGGTGCTGAGAGATGGTGCTTGGTCCAGCAATGCAACAACATATAAAATGAGTATATTCTGGAATAGAATGCAATTTCCATACATATTTTAAGATTTTTTCATCTTCTTCAAAAGATAATACAATTAATTGAGATTTTTATCTTTCTCCAGATTTTGATTCGGGGCATTCGATGCCTTGACGGCGCTATATAAGGAGAACAGCGGTGCTGAGAGATGGTGCTTGGTCCAGCAATGGAACGCCATATAAACTAAGTATATTCTGGAATAGAATGAAATTTCCATTCATATTTTGAGATTTTTTCATCTTCATCAAAAGATAATACAATTAATTTAGATTTTTATCTTTCTCCAGATTTTGATTCGGGGCATTCGATGCCTTGACGGCGCTATATAAGGAGAACTGCGGTGCTGAGAGATGGTGCTTGGTCCAGCAATGCAACGCCATATAAACTGAGTATATTCTGGAATAGAATGCAATTTCCATTCATATTTTGAGATTTTTCCATCTTCTTCAAAAGATAATACAATTAATTGAGATTTTTATCTTACTCCAGATTTTGATTCGGGGCATTCGATGCCTTGACGGCGCTATATAAGGAGAACAGCGGTGCTGAGAGATGGTGCTTGGTCCAGCAATGCAACGCCATATAAACTGAGTAAATTCTGGAATAGAATGCAATTTCCATTCATATTTTGAGATTTTTTCATCTTCTTCAAAAGATAATACAATTAATTGAGATTTTTATCTTTCTCCAGATTTTGATTCGGGGCTTTCGATGCCTTGACGGCGCTATATAAGGAGAACAGCGGTGCTGAGAGATGGTGCTTGGTCCAGCAATGCAACGCCATATAAATTGAGTATATTCTGGAATAGAATGCAATTTCCATTCATATTTTGAGATTTATTCATCTTCTTCAAAAGATAATACAATTAAATGAGATTTTTATCTTTCTCCAGATTTTGATTCGGGGCATTCGATGCCTTGACGGCGCTATATAAGGAGAACAGCGGTGCTGAGAGATGGTGCTTGGTCCAGCAATGCAACGCCATATAAACTGAGTATATTCTGGAAAAGAATACAATTTCCATTCATATTTTGAGATTTTTTCATCTTCATCAAAAGATAATACAATTAATTGAGATTTTTATCTTTCTCCAGACTTTGATTCGGGGCTTTCGATGCCTTGACGGCGCTATATACGGAGAACAGCGGTGCTTAGAGATGGTGCTTGGTCCAGCAATGCAACGCCATATAAACTGAGTAAATTCTGGAATAGAATGCAATTTCCATTCATATTTTGAGATTTTTTCATCTTCTTCAAAAGATAATACAATTAATTGAGATTTTTATCTTTCTCCAGATTTTGATTCGGGGCTTTCGATGCCTTGACGGCGCTATATAAGGAGAAATGCGGTGCTGAGAGATGGTGCTTGGTCCAGCAATGCAACGCCATATTAATTGAGTATATTCTGGAATAGAATGCAATTTCCATATATATTATTTGAGATTTATTCATCTTCTTCAAAAGATAATACAATTAAATGAGATTTTTATCTTTCTCCAGATTTTGATTCGGGGCATTCGATGCCTTGACGGCGCTATATAAGGAGAAAAGCGGTGCTGAGAGATGGTGCTTGGTCCAGCAATACAACGCCATATAAACTGAGTATATTCTGGAATTGAATGCAATTTCCATTCATATTTTGAGATTTTTTCATCTTCATCAAAAGATAATACAATTAATTGAGATTTTTATCTTTCTCCAGATTTTGATTCGGGGCATTCGATGCCTTGACAGCGCTATATAAGGAGAACAGCGGTGCTGAGAGATGGTGCTTGGTCCAGCAATGCAACGCCATATAAACTGAGTATATTCTGGAATAGAATGCAATTTCCATTCATATTTTGAGATTTTTTCATCTTCTTCAAAAGATAATACAATTAATTGAGATTTTTATCTTTCTCCAGATTTTGATTCGGGGCTTTCGATGCCTTGACGGCGCTATGTAAGGAGAACGGTGGTGCTGAGAGATGTTGCTTGGTCCAGCAATGCATCGCCATATAAACTGAGTATATTATGGAATAGAATGCAATTTTCATTCATATTTGAGATTTTTTCATACTCTTACAAAGATAATACAATTTATTGAGATTTTTATCTTTCTTCAGATTATGATTCGGGGCTTTAGATGCCTTGACGGCGCTATGTAAGGAGAACAGCGGTGCTGAGAGATGGTGCTTGGTCCAGCAATGCAACGCCATATAAACTGAGTATATTATTGAATAGAATGCAATTTCCATTCATATTTTGAGATTTATTCATTTTCTTCAAAAGATAATACAAATAATTGAGATTTTTATCTTTCTTCAGATTTTGATTCGGGGCTTTTGATGCCTTGACGGCGCTATGTAAGGAGAACAGCGGTGCTGAGAGATGGTGCTTGGTCCAATAATGCAACGCCATTAAAACTGAGTATATTATGGAATAGAATGCAATTTCCATTCATATTTTGAGAATTTTTTCATCTTTTTCAAAACATAATACATTTAATTGAGATTTTTATATTTCTCCAGATTTTGATTCGGGACTTTCGATGCCCTGATGGCGCTATATAAGGAGAACAGCGGTGCTGAGGGATGGTGCTTGGTCCAGGAATGCAACGCCATATAAACTGAGTATATTCTGTAATAGAATGCAATTTCCATTCATATTTTGAGATTTTTTCATCTTCTTCAAAAGATAATACAATTAATTGAGATTTTTATCTTTCTCCAGACTTTGATTCGGGGCTTTCGATGCCTTTACGGCGCTATATAAGGAGAACAGCGGTGCTGAGAGATGGTGCTTGGTCCAGCAATGCAACGCCATATAAACTGAGTATATTCTGGAATAGAATGCAATTTCCATTCATATTTTGAGATTTTTTCATCTTCTTCAAAAGATAATACAATTAATTGAGATTTTTATCTTTCTCCAGATTTTGATTCGGGGCTTTCGATGCCTTGACGGCGCTATATAAGGAGAACAGCGGTGCTGAGAGATGGTGCTTGGTCCAGCAATGCAACGCCATATAAATTGAGTATATTCTGGAATAGAATGCAATTTCCATTCATATTTTGAGATTTATTCATCTTCTTCTAAAGATAATACAATTAAATGAGATTTTTATCTTTCTCCAGATTTTGATTCGGGGCATTCGATGCCTTGACGGCGCTATATAAGGAGAACAGCGGTGCTGAGAGATGGTGCTTGGTCCAGCAATGCAACGCCATATAAACTTAGTATATTCTGGAATAGAATACAATTTCCATTCATATTTTGAGATTTTTTCATCTTCATCAAAAGATAATACAATTAATTGAGATTTTTATCTTTCTCCAGACTTTGATTCGGGGCTTTCGATGCCTTGACGGCGCTATATAAGGAGAACAGCGGTGCTGAGAGATGGTGCTTGGTCCAGCAATGCAACGCCATATAAACTGAGTAAATTCTGGAATAGAATGCAATTTCCATTCATATTTTGAGATTTTTTCATCTTCTTCAAAAGATAATACAATTAATTGAGATTTTTATCTTTCTCCAGATTTTGATTCGGGGCTTTCGATGCCTTGACGGCGCTATATAAGGAGAACAGCGGTGCTGAGAGATGGTGCTTGGTCCAGCAATGCAACGCCATATAAATTGAGTATATTCTGGAATAGAATGCAATTTCCATTCATATTTTGAGATTTATTCATTTTCTTCAAAAGATAATACAATTAAATGAGATTTTTATCTTTCTCCAGATTTTGATTCGGGGCATTCGATGCCTTGACGGCGCTATATAAGGAGAACAGCGGTGCTGAGAGACGGTGCTTGGTCCAGCAATACAACGCCATATAAACTGAGTATATTCTGGAATTGAATGCAATTTCCATTCATATTTTGAGATTTTTTCATCTTCTTCAAAAGATAATACAATTAATTGAGATTTTTATCTTTCTCCAGATTTTGATTCGGGGCATTCGATGCCTTGACGGCGCTATATAAGGAGAACAGCGGTGCTGAGAGACGGTGCTTGGTCCAGCAATACAACGCCATATAAACTGAGTATATTCTGGAATTGAATGCAATTTCCATTCATATTTTGAGATTTTTTCATCTTCTTCAAAAGATAATACAATTAATTGAGATTTTTATCTTTCTCCAGATTTTGATTCGGGGCATTCGATGCCTTGACGGCGCTATCTAAGGAGAACAGCGGTGCTGAGAGATGGTGCTTGGTCCAGCAATGCAACGCCATATAAAATGAGTATATTCTGGAATAGAATGCAATTTCCATACATATTTTGAGATTTTTTCATCTTCTTCAAGAGATAATACAATTAATTGTGATTTTTATCTTTCTCCATACTTTGATTCGGGGCATTCGATGCCTTGACGGCGCTATATAAGAAGAACAGCGGTGCTGATAGATGGTGCTTGGTCCAGCAATGCAACGCCATATAAACTGAGTATATTCTGGAATAGAATGCAATTTCCATACATATTTTGAGATTTTTTAATCTTCTTCAAAAGATAATACGATTAATTGAGATTTTTATCTTTCTCCAGATTTTGATTCGGGGCTTTCGATGCCTTGACGGCGCTTAGTAGGGAGAACAGCGATGCTGAGAGATGGTGCTTGGTCCAGCGATGCAACGCCATATAAACTGAGTATATTCTGGAATTGAATGCAATTTCCATTCATATTTTGAGATTTTTTCATTTTTTTCAAAATATAATACAATTAATTGAGATTTTTATCTTTCTCCAGATTTTGATTCAGGGCTTTCGATGCCTTGACGGCGCTATGTAAGGAGAACAGTGGCGATGAGAGATGGTGCTTGGTCCAGCAATGCAATGCCATATAAACTGAGTATGTTATGGAATAGAATGCAATTTCCATTCATATTTTGAGATTTTTTCATCTTCTTCAAAAGATAATACAATTAATTGAGATTTTTATCTTCATTCAGATTTTGATTCGGGGCTTTCGATGCCTTGACGGCGCTATGTAAGGAGAACAGTGGCGCTGAGAGATGGTGCTTGGTCGAGCAATGCAATGCCATAAAATCTGAGTATATTCTGGAATAGAATGCAATTTCATTTCATATTTTGAGTTTTTTTCATCATCTTCAAAAGATAATACAATTAATTGAGATTTTTATCTTCATCCAGATTTTGATTCGGGGCTTTCGATGCCTTGACGGCGCTATGTAAGGAGAACAGTGGCGCTGAGAGATGGTGCTTGGTCCAGCAATGCAATGCCATAAAAACTGAGTATATTCTGGAATAGAATGCAATTTCCTTTCATATTTTGAATTTTTTTCATCTTCTTCAAAAGAAAATACAATTAATTGAGATTTTTATCTTCATCCAGATTTTGATTCGGGGCTTTCGATGCCTTGACGGCGCTATGTAAGGAGAACAGCAGTGCTGAGAGATGGTGCTTGGTCCAGCGATGCAACGCCATATAAACTGAGTATACTCTGGAATAGAATTGAATTTCCATACATATTTTGAGATTTTTTCATCTTCCTCAAAAGATAATACAATTAATTGTGATTTTTATCTTTCTCCAGACTTTGATTCGGGCCATTCGATGCCTTGACGGCGCTATATAAGGAGAACAGCGGTGCTGAGAGATGGTGCTTGGTCCAGCAATGCAACGCCATATAAACTGAGTATATTCTGGAATAGAATGCAATTTCCATTCATATTTTGAGATTTTTTTATCTTCTTCAAAAGATAATACAATTAATTGAGATATTTATCTTTCTCCAGATTTTGATTCGGGGCTTTCGATGCCTTGACGGCGCTATGTAAGGAGAACAGTGGCGATGAGAGATGGTGCTTGGTCCAGCAATGCAATGCCATATAAACTGAGTATGTTATGGAATAGAATGCAATTTCCATTCATATTTTGTGATTTTTTCATCTTCTTCAAAAGATAATACAATTAATTGAGATTTTTATCTTCATTCAGGTTTTGATTCGGGGCTTTCGATGCCTTGACGGCGCTATGTAAGGAGAACAGTGGCGCTGAGAGATGGTGCTTGGTCCAGCAATGCAATGCCATAAAAACTGAGTATATTCTGGAATAGAATGCAATTTCCATTCATATTTTGAGATTTTTTCATCTTCTTCAAAAGATAATACAATTAATTGAGATATTTATCTTTCTCCAGATTTTGATTCGGGGCTTTCGATGCCTTGACGGCGCTATGTAAGGAGAACAGCGGTGCTGAGAGATGGTGCTTGGTCCAGCAATGCAATGCCATATAAACTGAGTATGTTATGGAATAGAATGCAATTTCCATTCATATTTTGAGATTTTTTCATCTTCTTCAAAAGATAATACAATTAATTGAGATTTTTATCTTCATTCAGGTTTTGATTCGGTGCTTTCGATGCCTTGACGGCGCTATGTAAGGAGAACAGTGGCGCTGAGAGATGGTGCTTGGTCCAGCAATGCAATGCCATAAAAACTGAGTATATTCTGGAATAGAATGCAATTTCCATTCATATTTTGAGATTTTTTCATCTTCTTCAAAAGAAAATACAATTAATTGAGATTTTTATCTTCATCCAGATTTTGATTCGGGGCTTTCGATGCCTTGACGGCGCTATGTAAAGAGAACAGCGGTGCTGAGAGATGGTGCTTGGTCCAGCAATGCAACGCCATATAAACTGAGTATACTCTGGAATAGAATTGAATTTCCATACATATTTTGAGATTTTTTCATCTTCCTCAAAAGATAATACAATTAATTGAGATATTTATCTTTCTCCAGATTTTGATTCGGGGCTTTCGATGCCTTGACGGCTCTATGTAAGGAGAACAGTGGCGATGAGAGATGGTGCTTGGTCCAGCAATGCAATGCCATATAAACTGAGTATGTTATGGAATAGAATGCAATTTCCATTCATATTTTGAGATTTTTTCATCTTCTTCAAAAGATAATACAATTAATTGAGATATTTATCTTTCTCCAGATTTTGATTCAGGGCTTTCGATGCCTTGACGGCGCTATGTAAGGAGAACAGTGGCGATGAGAGATGGTGCTTGGTCCAGCGATGCAATGCCATATAAACTGAGTATGTTATGGAATAGAATGCAATTTCCATTCATATTTTTAGATTTTTTCATCTTCTTCAAAAGATAATACAATTAATTGAGATTTTTATCTTCATCCAGATTTTGATTCGGGGCTTTCGATGCCTTGACGGCGCTATGTAAGGAGAACAGCAGTGCTGAGAGATGGTGCTTGGTCCAGCGATGAAACGCCATATAAACTGAGTATACTCTGGAATAGAATTGAATTTCCATACATATTTTGAGATTTTTTCATCTTCCTCAAAAGATAATACAATTAATTGTGATTTTTATCTTTCTCCAGACTTTGATTCGGGGCATTCGATGCCTTGACGGCGCTATATAAGGAGAACAGCGGTGCTGAGAGATGGTGCTTGGTCCAGCAATGCAACGCCATATAAACTGAGTATATTCTGGAATAGAATGCAATTTCCATTCATATTTTGAGATTTTTTCATCTTCTTCAAAAGATAATACAATTAATTGAGATATTTATCTTTCTCCAGATTTTGATTCGGGGCTTTCGATGCCTTGACGGCGCTATGTAAGGAGAACAGTGGCGATGAGAGATGGTGCTTGGTCCAGCAATGCAATGCCATATAAACTGAGTATGTTATGGAATAGAATGCAATTTCCATTCATATTTTTAGATTTTTTCATCTTCTTCAAAAGATAATACAATTAATTGAGATTTTTATCTTCATTCAGATTTTGATTCGGGGCTTTCGATGCCTTGACGGCGCTATGTAACGAGAACAGTGGCGCTGAGAGATGGTGCTTGGTCCAGCAATGCAATGCCATAAAAACTGAGTATGTTATGGAATAGAATGCAATTTCCATTCATATTTTTAGATTTTTTCATCTTCTTCAAAAGATAATACAATTAATTGAGATTTTTATCTTCATCCAGATTTTGATTCGGGGCTTTCGATGCCTTGACGGCGCTATGTAAGGAGAACAGCAGTGCTGAGAGATGGTGCTTGGTCCAGCGATGAAACGCCATATAAACTGAGTATACTCTGGAATAGAATTGAATTTCCATACATATTTTGAGATTTTTTCATCTTCCTCAAAAGATAATACAATTAATTGTGATTTTTATCTTTCTCCAGACTTTGATTCGGGGCATTCGATGCCTTGACGGCGCTATATAAGGAGAACAGCGGTGCTGAGAGATGGTGCTTGGTCCAGCAATGCAACGCCATATAAACTGAGTATATTCTGGAATAGAATGCAATTTCCATTCATATTTTGAGATTTTTTCATCTTCTTCAAAAGATAATACAATTAATTGAGATATTTATCTTTCTCCAGATTTTGATTCGGGGCTTTCGATGCCTTGACGGCGCTATGTAAGGAGAACAGTGGCGATGAGAGATGGTGCTTGGTCCAGCAATGCAATGCCATATAAACTGAGTATGTTATGGAATAGAATGCAATTTCCATTCATATTTTGAGATTTTTTCATCTTCTTCAAAAGATAATACAATTAATTGAGATATTTATCTTTCTCCAGATTTTGATTCAGGGCTTTCGATGCCTTGACGGCGCTATGTAAGGAGAACAGTGGCGATGAGAGATGGTGCTTGGTCCAGCAATGCAATGCCATATAAACTGAGTATGTTATGGAATAGAATGCAATTTCCATTCATATTTTTAGATTTTTTCATCTTCTTCAAAAGATAATACAATTAATTGAGATTTTTATCTTCATCCAGATTTTGATTCGGGGCTTTCGATGCCTTGACGGCGCTATGTAAGGAGAACAGCAGTGCTGAGAGATGGTGCTTGGTCCAGCGATGAAACGCAATATAAACTGAGTATACTCTGGAATAGAATTGAATTTCCATACATATTTTGAGATTTTTTCATCTTCCTCAAAAGATAATACAATTAATTGTGATTTTTATCTTTCTCCAGACTTTGATTCGGGGCATTCGATGCCTTGACGGCGCTATATAAGGAGAACAGCGGTGCTGAGAGATGGTGCTTGGTCCAGCAATGCAACGCCATATAAACTGAGTATATTCTGGAATAGAATGCAATTTCCATTCATATTTTGAGATTTTTTCATCTTCTTCAAAAGATAATACAATTAATTGAGATATTTATCTTTCTCCAGATTTTGATTCGGGGCTTTCGATGCCTTGACGGCGCTATGTAAGGAGAACAGTGGCGATGAGAGATGGTGCTTGGTCCAGCAATGCAATGCCATATAAACTGAGTATGTTATGGAATAGAATGCAATTTCCATTCATATTTTTAGATTTTTTCATCTTCTTCAAAAGATAATACAATTAATTGAGATTTTTATCTTCATTCAGATTTTGATTCGGGGCTTTCGATGCCTTGACGGCGCTATGTAACGAGAACAGTGGCGCTGAGAGATGGTGCTTGGTCCAGCAATGCAATGCCATAAAAACTGAGTATATTCTGGAATAGAATGCAATTTCCTTTCATATTTTGAGTTTTTTCATCTTCTTCAAAAGAAAATACAATTAATTGAGATTTTTATCTTCATCCAGATTTTGATTCGGGGCTTTCGATGCCTTGACGGCGTTATGTAAGGAGAACAGCGGTGCTGAGAGATGGTGCTTGGTCCATCAATGCAACGCCATATAAACTGAGTATATTCTAGAATAGAATGCAATTTCCATACATATTCTGAGATTTTTTCATCTTCTTCAAATGATAATACAATTAATTGTGATTTTTATCTTTCTCCAGAATTTGATTCGGGGCATTCGATGCCTTGACGGCGCTATATAAGGAGAACAGCGGTGCTGAGAGATGGTGCTTGGTCCAGCAATGCAACGCCATATAAACTGAGTATATTCTGGAATAGAATGCAATTTCCATACATTTTTTGTGATATTTTTTCATCTTCTTCAAAAGATAATACAATTAATTGAGATTTTTATCTTTCTCCAGATTTTGATTCGGGGCTTTCGATGCCTTGACGGCGCTTAGTAGGGAGAACAGCGGTGCTGAGAGATGGTGCTTGGTCCAGCAATGCAACGCCATATAAACTGAGTATATTCTGGAATAGAATGCAATTTCCATTCATATTTTGAGATTTTTTCATCTTTTTCAAAATATAATACAATTAATTGAGATTTTTATCTTTCTCCAGATTTTGATTCGGGGCTTTCGATGCCTTGACGGCGCTATGTAAGGAGAACAGCGGTGCTGAGAGATGGTGCATGGTCCAGCAATGCAACGCCATATAAACTGAGTATATTCTGCAATAGAATGCAATTTCCATTCATATTTTGAGATTTTTTCATCTTCTTCAAAAGATAATACAATTAATTGAGATATTTATCTTTCTCCAGATTTTGATTCGGGGCTTTCGATGCCTTGACGGCGCTATGTAAGGAGAACAGTGGCGCTGAGAGATGGTGCTTGGTCCAGCAATGCAATGCCATATAAACTGAGTATGTTATGGAATAGAATGCAATTTCCATTCATATTTTGAGATTTTTTCATCTTCTTCAAAAGATAATACAATTAATTGAGATTTTTATCTTCATCCAGATTTTGATTCGGGGCTTTCGATGCCTTGACGGCGCTATGTAAGGAGAACAGCGGTGCTGAGAGATGGTGCTTGGTCCAGCAATGCAACGCCATATAAACTGAGTATATTCTGGAATAGAATGCAATTTCCATTCATATTTTGAGATTTTTTCATCTTCTTCAAAAGATAATACAATTAATTGAGATTTTTATCTTCATCCAGATTTTGATTCGGGGCTTTCGATGCCTTGACGGCGCTATGTAAGGAGAACAGCGGTGCTGAGAAATGGTGCTTGGTCCAGCAATGCAACGCCATATAAACTGAGTATATTCTGGAATAGAATGCTATTTCCATTCATATTTTGTGATATTTTGATCTTCTTCAAAAGATAATACAATTAATTGAGATTTTTATCTTTCTCCAGATTTTGATTCGGGGCTTTCGATGCCTTGACGGCGCTTATTAAAGAGAACAAAGGTTCTGAGTGATGGTGCATGTTCCAGCAATGGAACGCCATATAAACTGAGTATATTCTGGATTAGTATGCAATTTCCATTCATATTTTGGGAGTTATTCATCTTCTTCAAAAGATAATACAATTAATTGAGATTTTTATCTTTCTCCAGATTTTGATTCGGGGCTTTCGATGCCTTGACGGTGCTATGTAAGGAGAACGTTGGTGCTGAAAGATGGTGCTTGGTCCAGCAATGCAACGCCATATAAACTGAGTATATTCTGGAATAGAATGCAATTTCCATTCATATTTTGAGATTTTTTCATCTTCATCAAAAGATAATACAATTAATTGAGATTTTTATCTTTCTCCAGACTTTGATTCGGGGCATTCGATGCCTTGACGGCGCTATATATCTAGAACAGCGGTGCTGAGAGATGGTGCTTGGTCCAGCAATACAACGCCATATAAACTGAGTATATTCTGGAATAGAATGCAATTTCCATTCATATTTGAGATTTTTTCATCTTCATCAAAAGATAATACAATTAATTGAGATTTTTATCTTTCTCCAGATTTTGATTCGGGGCATTCGATGCCTTGACGGCGCTATATAAGGAGAACAGCGGTGCTGAGAGATGGTGCTTGGTCCAGCAATACAACGCCATATAAACTGAGTATATTCTGGAATAGAATGCAATTTCCATTCATATTTTGAGATTTTTTCATCTTCATCAAAAGATAATACAATTAATTGAGATTTTTATCTTTCTCCAGACTTTGATTCGGGGCATTCGATGCCTTGACGGCGCTATATAAGGAGAACAGCGGTGCTGAGAGATGGTGCTTGGTCCAGCAATACAACGCCATATAAACTGAGTATATTCTGGAATAGAATGCAATTTCCATTCATATTTTAAGATTTTTTCATCTTCTTCAAAAGATAATACAATTAATTGAGATTTTTATCTTTCTCCAGATTTTGATTCGGGGCATTCGATGCCTTGACGGCGCTATATAAGGAGAACAGCGGTGCTGAGAAATGGTGCTTGGTCCAGCAATGGAACGCCATATAAACTAAGTATATTCTGGAATAGAATGCAATTTCCATTCATATTTTGAGATTTTTTCATCTTCATCAAAAGATAATACAATTAATTGAGATTTTTATCTTTCTCCAGATTTTGATTCGGGGCATTCGATGCCTTGACGGCGCTATATAAGGAAAACTGCGGTGCTGAGAGATGGTGCTTGGTCCAGCAATGCAACGCTATATAAACTGAGTATATTCTGGAATAGAATGCAATTTCCATTCATATTTTGAGATTTTAACATCTTCTTCAAAAGATAATACAATTAATTTAGATTTTTATCTTCATCCAGATTTTGATTCGGGGCTTTCGATGCCTTGACGGCGCTATATAAGGAGAACTGCGGTGCTGAGAGATGGTGCTTGGTCCAGCAATGCAACGCCATATAAACTGAGTATATTCTGGAATAGAATGAAATTTCCATTCATATTTTAAGATTTTTTCATCTTCTTCAAAAGATAATACAATTAATTGAGATTTTTATCTTTCTCCAGATTTTGATTCGGGGCATTCGATGCCTTGACGGCGCTATATAAGGAGAACAGCGGTGCTGAGAGATGGTGCTTGGTCCAGCAATGGAACGCCATAAAAACTAAGTATATTCTGGAATAGAATGCAATTTCCATTCATATTTTGAGATTTTTTCATCTTCATCAAAAGATAATACAATTAATTGAGATTTTTATCATTCTCCAGATTTTGATTCGGGGCATTCGATGCCTTGACGGCGCTATATAAGGAGAACAGCGGTGCTGAGAGATGGTGCTTGGTCCAGCAATGCAACGCCATATAAACTGAGTATATTCTGGAATGGAATGCAATTTCCATTCATATTTTGAGATTTTTCCATCTTCTTCAAAAGATAATAGAATTAATTGAGATTTTTATCTTACTCCAGATTTTGATTCGGGGTATTCGATGCCTTGACGGCGCTATATAAGGAGAACAGCGGTGCTGAGAGATGGTGCTTGGTCCAGCAATGCAACGCCATATAAACTGAGTATATTCTGGAATAGAATGCAATTTCCATTCATATTTTGAGATTTTTTCATCTTCTTCAAAAGATAATACAATTAATTGAGATTTTTATCTTTCTCCAGATTTTGATTCGGGGCTTTCGATGCCTTGACGGCGCTATATAAGGAGAACAGCGGTGCTGAGAGATGGTACTTGGTCCAGCAATGCAACGCCATATAAATTGAGTATATTCTGGAATAGAATGCAATTATCATTCATATTTTGAGATTTATTCATCTTCTTCAAAAGATAATACACTTAAATGAGATTTTTATCTTTCTCCAGATTTTGATTCGGGGCATTCGATGCCTTGACGGCGCTATATAAGGAGAACAGCGGTGCTGAGAGATGGTGCTTGGTCCAGCAATGCAACGCCATATAAACTGAGTATATTCTGGAATAGAATGCAATTTCCATTCATATTTTGAGATTTTTTCATCTTCATCAAAAGATAATACAATTAATTGAGATTTTTATCTCTCTCCAGACTTTGATTCGGGGCATTCGATGCCTTGATGGCGCTATATAAGGAGAACAGCGGTGCTGAGAGATGGTGCTTGGTCCAGCAATACAACGCCATATAAACTGAGTATATTCTGGAATTGAATGCAATTTCCATTCATATTTTGAGATTTTTTCATCTTCATCAAAAGATAATACAATTAATTGAGATATTTATCTTTCTCCAGATTTTGATTCGGGGCTTTCGATGCCTTGACGGCGCTATGTAAGGAGAACAGTGGCGCTGAGAGATGGTGCTTGGTCCAGCAATGCAATGCCATATAAACTGAGTATGTTATGGAATAGAATGCAATTTCCATTCATATTTTGAGATTTTTTCATCTTCTTCAAAAGATAATACAATTAATTGAGATTTTTATCTTCATCCAGATTTTGATTCGGGGCTTTCGATGCCTTGACGGCGCTATGTAAGGAGAACAGCGGTGCTGAGAGATGGTGCTTGGTCCAGCAATGCAACGCCATATAAACTGAGTATATTCTGGAATAGAATGCAATTTCCATTCATATTTTGAGATTTTTTCATCTTCTTCAAAAGATAATACAATTAATTGAGATTTTTATCTTCATCCAGATTTTGATTCGGGGCTTTCGATGCCTTGACGGCGCTATGTAAGGAGAACAGCGGTGCTGAGAAATGGTGCTTGGTCCAGCAATGCAACGCCATATAAACTGAGTATATTCTGGAATAGAATGCTATTTCCATTCATATTTTGTGATATTTTGATCTTCTTCAAAAGATAATACAATTAATTGAGATTTTTATCTTTCTCCAGATTTTGATTCGGGGCTTTCGATGCCTTGACGGCGCTTATTAAAGAGAACAAAGGTTCTGAGTGATGGTGCATGTTCCAGCAATGGAACGCCATATAAACTGAGTATATTCTGCAATAGTATGCAATTTCCATTCATATTTTGGGAGTTATTCATCTTCTTCAAAAGATAATACAATTAATTGAGATTTTTATCTTTCTCCAGATTTTGATTCGGGGCTTTCGATGCCTTGACGGTGCTATGTAAGGAGAACGTTGGTGCTGAAAGATGGTGCTTGGTCCAGCAATGCAACGCCATATAAACTGAGTATATTCTGGAATAGAATGCAATTTCCATTCATATTTTGAGATTTTTTCATCTTCATCAAAAGATAATACAATTAATTGAGATTTTTATCTTTCTCCAGACTTTGATTCGGGGCATTCGATGCCTTGACGGCGCTATATATGGAGAACAGCGGTGCTGAGAGATGGTGCTTGGTCCAGCAATACAACGCCATATAAACTGAGTATATTCTGGAATAGAATGCAATTTCCATTCATATTTGAGATTTTTTCATCTTCATCAAAAGATAATACAATTAATTGAGATTTTTATCTTTCTCCAGATTTTGATTCGGGGCATTCGATGCCTTGACGGCGCTATATAAGGAGAACAGCGGTGCTGAGAGATGGTGCTTGGTCCAGCAATACAACGCCATATAAACTGAGTATATTCTGGAATAGAATGCAATTTCCATTCATATTTTGAGATTTTTTCATCTTCATCAAAAGATAATACAATTAATTGAGATTTTTATCTTTCTCCAGACTTTGATTCGGGGCATTCGATGCCTTGACGGCGCTATATAAGGAGAACAGCGGTGCTGAGAGATGGTGCTTGGTCCAGCAATACAACGCCATATAAACTGAGTATATTCTGGAATAGAATGCAATTTCCATTCATATTTTAAGATTTTTTCATCTTCTTCAAAAGATAATACAATTAATTGAGATTTTTATCTTTCTCCAGATTTTGATTCGGGGCATTCGATGCCTTGACGGCGCTATATAAGGAGAACAGCGGTGCTGAGAAATGGTGCTTGGTCCAGCAATGGAACGCCATATAAACTAAGTATATTCTGGAATAGAATGCAATTTCCATTCATATTTTGAGATTTTTTCATCTTCATCAAAAGATAATACAATTAATTGAGATTTTTATCTTTCTCCAGATTTTGATTCGGGGCATTCGATGCCTTGACGGCGCTATATAAGGAAAACTGCGGTGCTGAGAGATGGTGCTTGGTCCAGCAATGCAACGCTATATAAACTGAGTATATTCTGGAATAGAATGCAATTTCCATTCATATTTTGAGATTTTAACATCTTCTTCAAAAGATAATACAATTAATTTAGATTTTTATCTTCATCCAGATTTTGATTCGGGGCTTTCGATGCCTTGACGGCGCTATATAAGGAGAACTGCGGTGCTGAGAGATGGTGCTTGGTCCAGCAATGCAACGCCATATAAACTGAGTATATTCTGGAATAGAATGAAATTTCCATTCATATTTTGAGATTTTTTCATCTTCATCAAAAGATAATACAATTAATTGAGTTTTTTATCTTTCTCCAGATTTTGATTCGGGGCATTCGATGCCTTGACGGCGCTATATAAGGAGAACAGCGGTGCTGAGAAATGGTGCTTGGTCCAGCAATGGAACGCCATATAAACTAAGTATATTCTGGAATAGAATGCAATTTCCATTCATATTTTGAGATTTTTTCATCTTCATCAAAAGATAATACAATTAATTGAGTTTTTTATCTTTCTCCAGATTCTGATTCGGGGCATTCGATGCCTTGACGGCGCTATATAAGGAGAACTGCGGTGCTGAGAGATGGTGCTTGGTCCAGCAATGCAACGCCATATAAACTGAGTATATTCTGGAATAGAATGCAATTTCCATTCATATTTTGAGATTTTAACATCTTCTTCAAAAGATAATACAATTAATTTAGATTTTTATCTTCATCCAGATTTTGATTCGGGGCTTTCGATGCCTTGACGGCGCTATATAAGGAGAACTGCGGTGCTGAGAGATGGTGCTTGGTCCAGCAATGCAACGCCATATAAACTGAGTATATTCTGGAATAGAATGAAATTTCCATTCATATTTTAAGATTTTTTCATCTTCTTCAAAAGATAATACAATTAATTGAGATTTTTATCTTTCTCCAGACTTTGATTCGGGGCATTCGATGCCTTGACGGCGCTATATAAGGAGAACAGCGGTGCTGAGAGATGGTGCTTGGTCCAGCAATTGAACGCCATATAAACTAAGTATATTCTGGAATAGAATGCAATTTCCATTCATATTTTGAGATTTTTTCATCTTCATCAAAAGATAATACAATTAATTGAGATTTTTATCTTTCTCCAGATTTTGATTCGGGGCATTCGATGCCTTGACGGCGCTATATAAGGAGAACAGCGGTGCTGAGAGATGGTGCTTGGTCCAGCAATGCAACGCCATATAAACTGAGTATATTCTAGAATGGAATGCAATTTCCATTCATATTTTGAGATTTTTCCATCTTCTTCAAAAGATAATAGAATTAATTGAGATTTTTATCTTACTCCAGATTTTGATTCGGGGTATTCGATGCCTTGACGGCGCTATATAAGGAGAACAGCGGTGCTGAGAGATGGTGCTTGGTCCAGCAATGCAACGCCATATAAACTGAGTATATTCTGGAATAGAATGCAATTTCCATTCATATTTTGAGATTTTTTCATCTTCTTCAAAAGATAATACAATTAATTGAGATTTTTATCTTTCTCCAGATTTTGATTCGGGGCTTTCGATGCCTTGACGGCGCTATATAAGGAGAACAGCGGTGCTGAGAGATGGTACTTGGTCCAGCAATGCAACGCCATATAAATTGAGTATATTCTGGAATAGAATGCAATTATCATTCATATTTTGAGATTTATTCATCTTCTTCAAAAGATAATACACTTAAATGAGATTTTTATCTTTCTCCAGATTTTGATTCGGGGCATTCGATGCCTTGACGGCGCTATATAAGGAGAACAGCGATGCTGAGAGATGGTGCTTGGTCCAGCAATGCAACGCCATATAAACTGAGTATATTCTGGAATAGAATGCAATTTCCATTCATATTTTGAGATTTTTTCATCTTCATCAAAAGATAATACAATTAATTGAGATTTTTATCTCTCTCCAGACTTTGATTCGGGGCATTCGATGCCTTGACGGCGCTATATAAGGAGAACAGCGGTGCTGAGAGATGGTGCTTGGTCCAGCAATACAACGCCATATAAACTGAGTATATTCTGGAATTGAATGCAATTTCCATTCATATTTTGAGATTTTTTCATCTTCATCAAAAGATAATACAATTAATTGAGATTTTTATCTTTCTCCAGATTTTGATTCGGGGCATTCGATGCCTTGACAGCGCTATATAAGGAGAACAGCGGTGGTGAGAGATGGTGCTTGGTCCAGCAATGCAACGCCATATAAACTGAGTATATTCTGGAATAGAATGCAATTTCCATTCATATTTTGAGATTTTTTCATCTTCATCAAAAGATAATACAATTAATTGAGATTTTTATCTTTCTCCAGACTTTGATTCGGGGCATTCGATGCCTTGACAACGCTATATAAGGAGAACAGCGGTGCTGAGAGATGGTGCTTGGTCCAGCAATGCAACGCCATATAAACTGAGTATATTCTGGAATAGAATGCAATTTCCATTCATATTTTGAGATTTTTTCATCTTCATCAAAAGATAATACAATTAATTGAGATTTTTATCTTTCTCCAGATTTTGATTCGGGGCATTCGATGCATTGACGGCGCTATATAAGGAGAACAGCGGTGCTGAGAGATGGTGCTTGGTCCAGCAATGCAACGCCATATAAACTGAGTATATTCTGGAATAGAATGCAATTTCCATACATATTTTGAGATTTTTTCATCTTCATCAAAAGATAATACAAATTATTGAGATTTTTATCTTTCTCCAGATTTTGATTCGGGGCATTCGATGCCTTGACAGCGCTATATAAGGAGAACAGCGGTGCTGAGAGATGGTGCTTGGTCCAGCAATGCAACGCCATATAAACTGAGTATATTCTGGAATAGAATGCAATTTCCATTCATATTTTGAGATTTATTCATCTTCTTCAAAAGATAATACAATTAAATGAGATTTTTATCTTTCTCCAGATTTTGATTCGGGGCATTCGATGCCTTGACGGCGCTTTATAAGGAGAACAGCGGTGCTGAGAGATGGTGCTTGGTCCAGCAATGCAACGCCATATAAACTGAGTATATTCTGGAATAGAATGCAATTTCCATTCATATTTTGAGATTTTTTCATCTTCATCAAAAGATAATACAATTAATTGAGATTTTTATCTTTCTCCAGACTTTGATTCGGGGCATTTGATGCCTTACAACGCTATATAAGGAGAACAGCGGTGCTGAGAGATGGTGCTTGGTCCAGCAATGCAACGCCATATAAACTGAGTATATTCTGGAATAGAATGCAATTTCCATTCATATTTTGAGATTGTTTCATCTTCATCAAAAGATAATACAATTAATTGAGATTTTTATCTTTCTCCAGATTTTGATTCGGGGCATTCGATGCATTGACGGCGCTATATAAGGAGAACAGCGGTGCTGAGAGATGGTGCTTGGCCCAGCAATGCAACGCCATATAAACTGAGTATATTCTGGAATAGAATGCAATTTCCATTCATATTTTGAGATTTTTTCATCTTCTTCAAAAGATAATACAATTAATTGAGATTTTTATCTTTCTCCAGATTTTGATTCGAGGCATTCGATGCCTTGACGGCGCTATATAAGGAGAACAGCGGTGCTTAGAGATGGTGCTTGGTCCAGCAATGCAACGCCATATAAACTGAGTATATTCTGGAATAGAATGCAATTTCCATTCATATTTTGAGATTTTTCCATCTTCTTCAAAAGATAATACAATTAATTGAGATTTTTATCTTTCTCCAGATTTTGATTCGGGGCTTTCGATGCCTTGACGGCGCTTAGTAAAGAGAACAGCGGTACTGAGAGATGGTGCTTGGTCCAGCAATGCAACGCCATATAAACTGAGTATATTCTGGAATAGATTGCAATTTCCATACATATTTTGAGATTTGTTCATCTTCATCAAAAGATAATACAATTAATTGTGATTTTTATCTTTCTCCAGAATTTGATTCGGGGCATTCGATGCCTTGACGGCTTTATATAAGGAGAACAGCGGTGCTGAGAGATGGTGCTTGGTCCAGCAATGCAACGCCATATAAACTGAGTATATTCTGGAATAGAATGAATTTTCCATACATATTTTGAGATTCTTACATCTTCTTCAAAAGATAATACAATTAATTGTGATTTTTATCTTTCTCCAGAATTTGATTCGGGGCTTTCGATGCCTTGACGGCGCTTAGTAAAGAGAACAGCGGTACTGAGAGATGGTGCTTGGTCCAGCAATGCAACGCCATATAAACTGAGTATATTCTGGAATAGAATGCAATTTCCATTCATATTTTGAGATTTTATCATCTTCTTCAAAAGATAATACAATTAATTGAGATTTTTATCTTTCTCCAGAATTTGATTCCGGGCTTTCGATGCCTTGACGGCGCTTAGTAAGGAGAACAGCGGTGCTCAGAGATGGTGCTTGGTCCAGAAATGCAACGCCATATAAACTGAGTATATTCTGGAATAGAATGCAATTTCCATTCATATTTTGAGATTTTATCATCTTCTTCAAAAGATAATACAATTAATTGAGATTTTTATCTTTCTCCAGATTTTGATTCGGAGCTTTCGATGCCTTGACGGCGCTATGTAAGGAGAACGGTGGTGCTGAGAGATGGTGCTTGGTCTAGCAATGCAACGCCATATAAACCGAGTATATTATGGAATAGAATGCAATTTCCATTCATATTTAGAGAATTTTTCATCTTCTTCAAAAGATAATACAATTAATTGAGATTTTTATCTTTCTCCACAATTTGATTCCGGGCTTTCGATAACCTGACGTCGCTATGTAAGGAGAATGGTGATGCTGAGAGATAGTGCTTGGTTCAGCAATGCAACGCCATATAAACTGAGTATATTCTTGAAAAGAATGCAATTACCATTCATATTTTGAGATTTATTCATCTTCTTCAAAAGATAATACAATTAAAAGAGATTTTCATCTTTCTCCAGATTTTGATTCGGGGCTTTCGATGCCTTGACGGCGCTATGTAAGGAGAACGGTGGTGCTGAGAGATGGTGCTTGGTCCAGCAATGCAACGCCATATAAACTGAGTATATTATGGAATAGAATGCAATTTTCATTCATATTTTGAGATTTTTTCATACTCTTACAAAGATAATACAATTTATTGAGATTTTCAACTTTCTCCAGATTATGATTCGGGGCTTTCGATGCCTTGACGGCGCTATGTAAAGAGAACAGCGGTGCTGAGAGATGGTGCTTGGTCCAGCAATGCAACGCCATATAAACTGAGTATATTTTGGAATAGAATGCAATTACCATTCATATTTTGAGATTTATTCATCTTCTTCAAGAGATAATACAATTAAAAGAGATTTTCATCTTTCTCCAGATTTTGATTCGGGGCTTTCGATGCCTTGACGGCGCTATGTAAGGAGAACGATGGTGCTGAGAGATGGTGCTTGGTCCAGCAATGCAACGCCATATAAACTGAGTATATTATGGAATAGAATGCAATTTGCATTCATCTTTTGAGGTTTTTTTCATACTCTTACAAAGATAATACAATTTATTGAGATTTTTATCTTTCTCCAGATTATGATTCGGGGCTTTCGATGCCTTGACGGCGCTATGTAAGGAGAACAGCGGTGCTGAGAGATGGTGCTTGGTCCAGCAATGCAACGCCATATAAATTGAGTATATTATTGAATAGAATGCAATTTCCATTCATATTTTGAGATTTATTCATTTTCTTCAAAAGATAATACAATTAATTGAGATTTTTATCTTTCTCCAGATTTTGATTCGGGGCTTTTGATGCCTTGACGGCGCTATGTAAGGAGAACAGCGGTGCTGAGAGATGGTGCTTGGTCCATCAATGCAACGCCATTAAAACTGAGTATATTATGGAATAAAATGCAATTTCCATTCATATTTTGAGATTTTTTTCATCTTTTTCAAAACCTAATACATTTAATTGAGATTTTTATATTTCTTTAGATTTTGATTCGGGACTTTCGATGCCCTGATGGCGCTATATAAGGAGAACAGCGGTGCTGAGAGATGGTGCTTGGTCCATGAATGCAACGCCATATAAACTGAGTATATTCTGTAATAGAATGCAATTTCCATTCATATTTTGAGATTATTTCATCTTTTTTAAAACATAATACAATTAATTGAGATTTTTATCTTTCTCCAGATTTTGATTCGTGACTTTCGATGCCCTGATGGCGCTATATAAGGAGAACAGCGGTGCTGAGAGATGGTGCTTGGTCCAGCAATGCAACGCCATATAACCTGAGTATATTCTGTAATAGAATGCAATTTCCATTCATATTTTGAGATTATTTCATCTTTTACAAAACATAATACAATTAATTGAGATTTTTATCTTTCTCCAGATTTTGATTCGGGACTTTCGATGCCCTGATGGCGCTATATAAGGAGAACAGCGGTGCTGAGAGATGGTGCTTGGTCCAGCAATGCAACGCCATATAAACTGAGTATATTCTGTAATAGAATGCAATTTCCATTCATATTTTGAGATTATTTCATCTTTTTCAAAACATAATACAATTAATTGAGATTTTTATCTTTCTCCAGATTTTGATTCGGGGCTTTCGATGCCTTGACGGCACTATGTAAGGAGAACAGCGGTGCTGAGAGATGGTGCTTGGTCAAGCAATGCAACGCCATATAAACTGAGTATATTCTGGAATAGAATGCAATTTCCATACATATTTTGAGATTTTTTCATCTTCTTCAAAAGATAATACAATTAATTGAGATTTTTATCTTTCTCCAGATTTTGATTCGGGGCTTTCGATGCTTTGACGGCGCTTAGTTAGGAGAACAGCGGTGCTGAGAGATGCTGCTTGGTCCACCAATGCAATGCCATATAAACTGAGTATATTCTGGAATAGAATGCAATTTCCATACATATTATGAGATTTTTTCATTTTCATCAAAAGATAATACAATTAATTGAGATTTTTATCTTTCTCCAGATTTTGATTCGGGGCTTTCGATGCCTTGATGGCGCTTAGTAGGGAGAACGGTGGTGTTGAGAGATGGTGCTTGGTCCAGCAATTCAACGCCATATAAACTGAGTATATTATGGAATAGAATGCAATCTCCATTCATATTTTGAGATTTATTCATCTTCTTCAAAAGATAATACAATTAATTGAGATTTTTATCTTTCTCCAGATTATGATTCGGGGCTTTCGATGCCTTGACGGCGCTATGTAAGGAGAACGGTGGTGCTGAGAGATGGTGCTTGGTCCAGCAATGCAACGCCATATAAACCGACGATATTCTGGAATAGAATGCAATTTCAATTCATATTTTGAGATTTTTTCATCTTCATCAAAAGATAATACAATTAATTGAGATTTTTATCTTTCTCCAGATTTTGATTCGAGCCTTTCGATGCCTTGGCGGCGATATGTAAGGAGAACGGTGGTGCTGAGAGATGGTGCTTGGTCCAGCAATGCAACGCCATATAAAATGAGTATATTCTGGAATAGAATGCAATTTCCATACATATTTTGAGATTTTTTCATCTTCTTCAAAAGATAATACAATTAATTGTGATTTTTATCTTTCTCTTGAATTTGATTCGGGGCATTCGATGCCTTGACGGCGCTATATAAGGAGAACAGCGGTGCTGGAGATGGTGCTTGGTCCAGCAATGAAACGCCATATAAACTGAGTATATTCTGGAATAGAATGCAATTTCAATACATATTTTGAGATTTTTTCATCTTCTTCAAGAGATAATACAATTAATTGTGATTTTTATCTTTCTCCATACTTTGATTCGGGGCATTCGATGCCTTGACGGCGCTATATAAGGAGAACAGCGGTGCTGAGAGATGGTGCTTGTTCCAGCAATGCAACGCCATTTAAACTGAGTATATTCTGGAATAGAATGCAATTTCCATACATATTTTGAGATTTTTTAATCTTCTTCAAAAGATAATACGATTAATTGAGATTTTTATCTTTCTCCAGATTTTGATTCAGGGCTTTCGATGCCTTGACGGCGCTATGTAAGGAGAACAGTGGCGATGAGAGATGGTGCTTGGTCCAGCAATGCAATGCCATATAAACTGAGTATGTTATGGAATAGAATGCAATTTCCATTCATATTTTGAGATTTTTTCATCTTCTTCAAAAGATAATACAATTAATTGAGATTTTTATCTTCATTCAGATTCTGATTCGGGGCTTTCGATGCCTTGACGGCGCTATGTAAGGAGAGCAGCAGTGCTGAGAGATGGTGCTTGGTCCAGCGATGCAACGCCATATGAACTGAGTATACTCTGGAATAGAATTGAATTTCCATACATATTTTGAGATTTTTTCATCTTCCTCAAAAGATAATACAATTAATTGAGATATATATCTTTCTCCAGATTTTGATTCGGGGCTTTCGATGCCTTGACGGCGCTATGTAAGGAGAACAGTGGCGATGAAAGATGGTGCTTGGTCCAGCAATGCAATGCCATATAAACTGAGTATGTTATGGAATAGAATGCAATTTCCATTCATATTTTGAGATTTTTTCATCATCTTCAAAAGATAATACAATTAATTGAGATTTTTATCTTCATTCAGATTTTGATTCGGGGCTTTCGATGCCTTGACGGCGCTATGTAAGGAGAACAGTGGCGCTGAGAGATGGTGCTTGGTCCAGCAATGCAATGCCATAAAAACTGAGTATATTCAGGAATAGAATGCAATTTCCTTTCATATTTTGAGATTTTTTCATCTTCCTCAAAAGATAATACAATTAATTGAGATATTTATCTTTCTCCAGATTTTGATTCGGGGCTTTCGATGCCTTGACGGCGCTATGTAAGGAGAACAGTGGCGATGAGAGATGGTGCTTGGTCCAGCAATGCAATGCCATATAAACTGAGTATGTTATGGAATAGAATGCAATTTCCATACATATTTTGAGATTTTTTCATCTTATTCAAAAGATAATACAATTAATTGAGATTTTTATCTTCATTCAGGTTTTGATTCGGGGCTTTCGATGCCTTGACGGCGCTATGTAAGGAGAACAGTGGCGCTGAGAGATGGTGCTTGGTCCAGCAATGCAATGCCATAAAAACTGAGTATATTCAGGAATAGAATGCAATTTCCTTTCATATTTTGAGATTTTTTCATCTTCTTCAAAAGAAAATACAATTAATTGAGATTTTTATCTTCATCCAGATTTTGATTCGGGGCTTTCGATGCCTTGACGGCGCTATGTAAGGAGAACAGCGGTGCTGAGAGATGGTGCTTGGTCCAGCAATGCAACGCCATATAAACTGAGTATACTCTGGAATAGAATTGAATTTCCATACATATTTTGAGATTTTTTCATCTTCCTCAAAAGATAATACAATTAATTGTGATTTTTATCTTTCACCAGACTTTGATTCGGGGCATTCGATGCCTTGACGGCGCTATATAAGGAGAACAGCGGTGCTGAGAGATGGTGCTTGGTCCAGCAATGCAACGCCATATAAACTGAGTATATTCTGGAATAGAATGCAATTTCCATACATATTTTGAGATTTTTTCATCTTCTTCAAAGATAATACAATTAATTGTGATTTTTATCTTTCTCCAGAATTTGATTCGGGGCATTCGATGCCTTGACGGCGCTGTATAAGGAGAACAGCGCTGCTGAGAGATGGTGCTTGGTCCAGCAATGCAATGCCATATAAACTGAGTATGTTATGGAATAGAATGCAATTTCCATACATATTTTGAGATTTTTTCATCTTATTCAAAAGATAATACAATTAATTGAGATTTTTATCTTCATTCAGGTTTTGATTCGGGGCTTTCGATGCCTTGACGGCGCTATGTAAGGAGAACAGTGGCGCTGAGAGATGGTGCTTGGTCCAGCAATGCAATGCCATAAAAACTGAGTATATTCAGGAATAGAATGCAATTTCCTTTCATATTTTGAGATTTTTTCATCTTCTTCAAAAGAAAATACAATTAATTGAGATTTTTATCTTCATCCAGATTTTGATTCGGGGCTTTCGATGCCTTGACGGCGCTATGTAAGGAGAACAGCGGTGCTGAGAGATGGTGCTTGGTCCAGCAATGCAACGCCATATAAACTGAGTATACTCTGGAATAGAATTGAATTTCCATACATATTTTGAGATTTTTTCATCTTCCTCAAAAGATAATACAATTAATTGTGATTTTTATCTTTCACCAGACTTTGATTCGGGGCATTCGATGCCTTGACGGCGCTATATAAGGAGAACAGCGGTGCTGAGAGATGGTGCTTGGTCCAGCAATGCAACGCCATATAAACTGAGTATATTCTGGAATAGAATGCAATTTCCATACATATTTTGAGATTTTTTCATCTTCTTCAAAAGATAATACAATTAATTGAGATTTTTATCTTTCTCCAGATTTTGATTCGGGGCTTTCGATGCTTTGACGGCGCTTAGTTAGGAGAACAGCGGTGCTGAGAGATGCTGCTTGGTCCACCAATGCAATGCCATATAAACTGAGTATATTCTGGAATAGAATGCAATTTCCATACATATTATGAGATTTTTTCATTTTCATCAAAAGATAATACAATTAATTGAGATTTTTATCTTTCTCCAGATTTTGATTCGGGGCTTTCGATGCCTTGATGGCGCTTAGTAGGGAGAACGGTGGTGTTGAGAGATGGTGCTTGGTCCAGCAATTCAACGCCATATAAACTGAGTATATTATGGAATAGAATGCAATCTCCATTCATATTTTGAGATTTATTCATCTTCTTCAAAAGATAATACAATTAATTGAGATTTTTATCTTTCTCCAGATTATGATTCGGGGCTTTCGATGCCTTGACGGCGCTATGTAAGGAGAACGGTGGTGCTGAGAGATGGTGCTTGGTCCAGCAATGCAACGCCATATAAACCGACGATATTCTGGAATAGAATGCAATTTCAATTCATATTTTGAGATTTTTTCATCTTCATCAAAAGATAATACAATTAATTGAGATTTTTATCTTTCTCCAGATTTTGATTCGAGCCTTTCGATGCCTTGGCGGCGCTATGTAAGGAGAACGGTGGTGCTGAGAGATGGTGCTTGGTCCAGCAATGCAACGCCATATAAAATGAGTATATTCTGGAATAGAATGCAATTTCCATACATATTTTGAGATTTTTTCATCTTCTTCAAAAGATAATACAATTAATTGTGATTTTTATCTTTCTCTTGAATTTGATTCGGGGCATTCGATGCCTTGACGGCGCTATATAAGGAGAACAGCGGTGCTGGAGATGGTGCTTGGTCCAGCAATGAAACGCCATATAAACTGAGTATATTCTGGAATAGAATGCAATTTCAATACATATTTTGAGATTTTTTCATCTTCTTCAAGAGATAATACAATTAATTGTGATTTTTATCTTTCTCCATACTTTGATTCGGGGCATTCGATGCCTTGACGGCGCTATATAAGGAGAACAGCGGTGCTGAGAGATGGTGCTTGGTCCAGCAATGCAACGCCATTTAAACTGAGTATATTCTGGAATAGAATGCAATTTCCATACATATTTTGAGATTTTTTAATCTTCTTCAAAAGATAATACGATTAATTGAGATTTTTATCTTTCTCCAGATTTTGATTCAGGGCTTTCGATGCCTTGACGGCGCTATGTAAGGAGAACAGTGGCGATGAGAGATGGTGCTTGGTCCAGCAATGCAATGCCATATAAACTGAGTATGTTATGGAATAGAATGCAATTTCCATTCATATTTTGAGATTTTTTCATCTTCTTCAAAAGATAATACAATTAATTGAGATTTTTATCTTCATTCAGATTCTGATTCGGGGCTTTCGATGCCTTGACGGCGCTATGTAAGGAGAGCAGCAGTGCTGAGAGATGGTGCTTGGTCCAGCGATGCAACGCCATATGAACTGAGTATACTCTGGAATAGAATTGAATTTCCATACATATTTTGAGATTTTTTCATCTTCCTCAAAAGATAATACAATTAATTGAGATATATATCTTTCTCCAGATTTTGATTCGGGGCTTTCGATGCCTTGACGGCGCTATGTAAGGAGAACAGTGGCGATGAAAGATGGTGCTTGGTCCAGCAATGCAATGCCATATAAACTGAGTATGTTATGGAATAGAATGCAATTTCCATTCATATTTTGAGATTTTTTCATCATCTTCAAAAGATAATACAATTAATTGAGATTTTTATCTTCATTCAGATTTTGATTCGGGGCTTTCGATGCCTTGACGGCGCTATGTAAGGAGAACAGTGGCGCTGAGAGATGGTGCTTGGTCCAGCAATGCAATGCCATAAAAACTGAGTATATTCAGGAATAGAATGCAATTTCCTTTCATATTTTGAGATTTTTTCATCTTCCTCAAAAGATAATACAATTAATTGAGATATTTATCTTTCTCCAGATTTTGATTCGGGGCTTTCGATGCCTTGACGGCGCTATGTAAGGAGAACAGTGGCGATGAGAGATGGTGCTTGGTCCAGCAATGCAATGCCATATAAACTGAGTATGTTATGGAATAGAATGCAATTTCCATACATATTTTGAGATTTTTTCATCTTATTCAAAAGATAATACAATTAATTGAGATTTTTATCTTCATTCAGGTTTTGATTCGGGGCTTTCGATGCCTTGACGGCGCTATGTAAGGAGAACAGTGGCGCTGAGAGATGGTGCTTGGTCCAGCAATGCAATGCCATAAAAACTGAGTATATTCAGGAATAGAATGCAATTTCCTTTCATATTTTGAGATTTTTTCATCTTCTTCAAAAGAAAATACAATTAATTGAGATTTTTATCTTCATCCAGATTTTGATTCGGGGCTTTCGATGCCTTGACGGCGCTATGTAAGGAGAACAGCGGTGCTGAGAGATGGTGCTTGGTCCAGCAATGCAACGCCATATAAACTGAGTATACTCTGGAATAGAATTGAATTTCCATACATATTTTGAGATTTTTTCATCTTCCTCAAAAGATAATACAATTAATTGTGATTTTTATCTTTCACCAGACTTTGATTCGGGGCATTCGATGCCTTGACGGCGCTATATAAGGAGAACAGCGGTGCTGAGAGATGGTGCTTGGTCCAGCAATGCAACGCCATATAAACTGAGTATATTCTGGAATAGAATGCAATTTCCATACATATTTTGAGATTTTTTCATCTTCTTCAAAGATAATACAATTAATTGTGATTTTTATCTTTCTCCAGAATTTGATTCGGGGCATTCGATGCCTTGACGGCGCTGTATAAGGAGAACAGCGCTGCTGAGAGATGGTGCTTGGTCCAGCAATGCAACGCCATATAAACTGAGTATATTCTGGAATAGAATGCAATTTCCATACATATTTTGAGATTTTTTCATCTTCTTCAAAAGATAATACAATTAATTGTGATTTTTATCTTTCACCAGCTTTGATTCGGGGCATTCGATGCCTTGACGGCGCTGTATAAGGAGAACAGCGGTGCTGGAGATGGTGCTTGGTCCAGCAATGAAACGCCATATAAACTGAGTATATTCTGGAATAGAATGCAATTTCCATACATATTTTGAGATTTTTTCATCTTCTTCAAGAGATAATACAATTAATTTGTATTTTTATCTTTCTCCAGACTTTGATTCGGGGCATTCGATGCCTTGACGGCGCTGTATAAGGAGAACAGCGCTGCTGAGAGATGGTGCTTGGTCCATCAATGCAACGCCATATAAACTGAGTATATTCTGGAATAGAATGCAATTTCCATACATATTCTGAGATTTTTTCATCTTCTTCAAAAGATAATACAATTAATTGTGCTTTTTATCTTTCTCCAGAATTTGATTCGGGGCATTCGATGCCTTGACGGCGCTATATAAGGAGAACAGCGGTGCTGAGAGATGGTGCTTGGTCCAGCAATGTAACGCCATATAAACTGAGTATATTCTGGAATAGAATGCAATTTCCATACATATTTTGAGATTTTTTAATCTTCTTCAAAAGATAATACAATTAATTGAGATTTTTATCTTTCTCCAGATTTTGATTCGGGGCTTTCGATGCCTTGACGGCGCTTAGTAAAGAGAACAAAGGTTCTGAGAGATGGTGCATGTTCCAGCAATGGAACGCCATATAAACTGAGTATATTCTGGAATAGTATGCAATTTCCATTCATATTTTGGGAGTTATTCATCTTCTTCAAAAGATAATACAATTAATTGAGATTTTTATCTTTCTCCAGATTTTGATTCGGGGCTTTCGATGCCTCGACGGTGCTATGTAAGGAGAACGTTGGTGCTGAAAGATGGTGCTTGGTCCAGCAATCAAACGCCATATAAACTGAGTATATTCTGAAATAGAATTCAATTTCCACTCATATTTTGTGATTTTTTCATCTTCTTCAAAAGATAATACAATTAATTGAGATTTTTATCTTTCTCCAGATTTTGATTCGGGGCTTTCGATGCCTTGACGGCGCTTAGTAAAGAGAACAGCGGTACTGAGAGATGGTGCTTGGTCCAGCAATGAAACGCCATATAAACTGAGAATATTCTGGAATAGTATGAAATTTCCATTCATATTTTGGGATTTATTCATCTTCTTCAAAAGATAATACAATTAATTGAGATTTTTATCTTTCTCCAGATTTTGATTCGGGGCTTTCGATGCCTTGACGGTGCTATGTAAGGAGAACGTTGGTGCTGAAAGATGGTGCTTGGTCCAGCAATGAAACGCCATATAAACTGAGTATATTCTGGAATAGTATGCAATTTCCATTCATATTTTGAGAGTTTTTCATCTTCTCAAAAGATAATACAATTAATTGAGATTTTTATCTTTCTCCAGATTTTGATTCGGGGCTTTCGATGCCTTGACGGCGCTATGTAAGGAGAACAGCGGTGCTGAGAGATGGTGCTTGGTCCAGCAATGCAAAGCCATATAAACTGAGTATATTCTGAAATAGAATGCAATTTCCATACATATTTTGAGATTTTTTCATCTTATTCAAAAGATAATACAATTAATTGAGATTTTTATCTTTCTCAAGATTTTGATTCGTGGCTTTCGATGCCTTTACGGCGCTATGTAAGGAGAACAGCGGTGCTGAGAGATGGTGCTTTGTCCAGCAATGCAAAGCCATATAAACTGAGTATATTCTGAAATAGAATGCAATTTCCATACATATTTTGAGATTTTTTCATCTTATTCAAAAGATAATACAATTAATTGAGATTTTTATCTTTCTCCAGATTTTGATTCGGGGCTTTCGATGCCTTGACGGCGCTTAGTAAGGAGAACGGTGGTGCTGAGAGATGGTGCTTGGTCCAGCAATGCAACGCCATATAAACTGAGTATATTCTGGAATAGAATGCAATTTCCATACATTATTTGAGAGTTTTTCATCTTCTTCAAAAGATAATACAATTAATTGAGATTTTTATCTTTCTCCAGATTTTGATTCGGGGCTTTCGATGCCTTGACGGCGCTTAGTAAGGAGAGCGGTTGTGCTGAGAGATGTTGCTTGGTCCAGCAATGCAACGCCATATAAACTGAGTATATTCTGGAATAGTATGCAATTTCCATTCATATTTTGAGAGTTTTTCATCTTCTTCAAAAGATAATACAATTAATTGAGATTTTTATCTTTCTCCAGATTTTGATTCGGGGCTTTCGATGCCTTGACGGCGCTATGTAAGGAGAACAGCGGTGCTGAGAGATGGTTCTTGGTCCAGCAATGCAACGCCATATAAACTGAGTATATTCTGAAATATAATGCAATTTCCATACATATTTTGAGATTTTTTCATCTCATTCAAAAGATAATACAATTAATTGAGATTTTTATCTTTCTCCAGATTTTGATTCGGGGCTCTCAATGCCTTGACGGCGCTTAGTGAGGAGAACGGTGGTGCTGAGAGATGGTGCTTGGTCCAGCAATGCAACGCCATATAAACTGAGTATATTCTGGAATAGAATGCAATTTCCATACATATTATGAGAGTTTTTCATCTTCTTCAAAAGATAATACAATTAATTGAGATTTTTATCTTTCTCCAGATCTTGATTCGGGGCTTTCGATGCCTTGATGGCGCTATGTAAGGAGAACAGCGGTGCTGAGAGATGGTTCTTGGTCTAGCAATGCAACGCCATATAAACTGAGTATATTCTGAAATAGAATGCAATTTCCATTCATATTTTGAGATTTTTTCATCTTATTCAAAAGATAATACAATTAATTGAGATTTTTATCTTTCTCCAGATTTTGATTCAGGGCTTTCGATGCCTTGACGGCGCTATGTAAGGAGAACTGTGGTGCTGAGAGATGGTGCTTGGTCCAGCAATGCAACGCCATATAAACTGAGTATATTCTGAAATAGAATGCAATTTCCACTCATATTTTGTGATTTTTTCATCTTCATCAAAAGATAATACTATTAATTGAGATTTTTATCTTTCTCCAGATTTTGATTCGGGGCTTTCGATGCCTTGACGGCGCTATGTAAGGAGAACAGCGGTGCTGAGAGATGGTGCTTGGTCCAGCAATGACGCGCCATATAAACTGAGTATATTCTAAAATAGAATGCAATTTCCATTCATATTTTGTGATTTTTTCATCTTCTTCAAAAGATAATACAATTAATTGAGATTTTTATCTTTCTCCAGATATTGATTCGGGGCTATCGATGCCTTGACGGCGCTATGTAAGGAGAACAGCGGTGCTGAGAGATGGTGCTTGGTCCAGCAATGCAACGCCATATAAACTGAGTATATTCTGAAATAGAATGCAATTTCCATACATATTTTGAGATTTTTTCATCTTATTCAAAAGATAATACAATTAATTGAGATTTTTATCTTTCTCCAGATTTTGAGTTGGGGCTTTCGATGCCTTGACGGCGCTTAGTAAGGAGAACAATGGTGCTGAGAGATGGTGCTTGGTCCAGCATTGCAACGCCATATAAACTGAGTATATTCTGGAAAAGAATTTAATTTCCATACATATTTTGAGAGTTTTTCATCTTCTTCAAAAGATAATAGAATTAATTGAGATCTTTATCTATCTCCAGATTTTGATTCGGGGCTTTCGATGCCTTGACGGCGCTATGTAAGGAGAACAGTGGCGATGAAAGATGGTGCTTGGTCCAGCAATGCAATGCCATATATACTGAGTATGTTATGGAATAGATTGCAATTTCCATTCATATTTTGAGATTTTTTCATCATCTTCAAAAGATAATACAATTAATTGAGATTTTTATCTTCATTCAGATTTTGATTCGGGGCTTTCGATGCATTGACGGCGCTATGTAAGGAGAACAGTGGCGCTGAGAGATGGTGCTTGGTCCAGCAATGCAATGCCATAAAAACTGAGTATATTCAGGAATAGAATGCAATTTCCTTTCATATTTTGAGATTTTTTCATCTTCCTCAAAAGATAATACAATTAATTGAGATATTTATCTTTCTCCAGATTTTGATTCGGGGCTTTCGATGCCTTGACGGCGCTATGTAAGGAGAACAGTGGCGATGAGAGATGGTGCTTGGTCCAGCAATGCAATGCCATATAAACTGAGTATGTTATGGAATAGAATGCAATTTCCATACATATTTTGAGATTTTTTCATCTTCTTCAAAAGATAATACAATTAATTGAGATTTTTATCTTCATTCAGGTTTTGATTCGGGGCTTTCAATGCCTTGACGGCGCTATGTAAGGAGAACAGTGGCGCTGAGAGATGGTGCTTGGTCCAGCAATTCAATGCCATAAAAACTGAGTATATTCAGGAATAGAATGCAATTTCCTTTCATATTTTGAGATTTTTTCATCTTCTTCAAAAGAAAATACAATTAATTGAGATTTTTATCTTCATCCAGATTTTGATTCGGGGCTTTCGATGCCTTGACGGCGCTATGTAAGGAGAACAGCGGTGCTGAGAGATGGTGCTTGGTCCAGCAATGCAACGCCATATAAACTGAGTATACTCTGGAATAGAATTGAATTTCCATACATATTTTGAGATTTTTTCATCTTCCTCAAAAGATAATACAATTAATTGTGATTTTTATCTTTCACCAGACTTTGATTCGGGGCATTCGATGCCTTGACGGCGCTATATAAGGAGAACAGCGGTGCTGAGAGATGGTGCTTGGTCCAGCAATGCAACGCCATATAAACTGAGTATATTCTGGAATAGAATGCAATTTCCATACATATTTTGAGATTTTTTCATCTTCTTCAAAAGATAATACAATTAATTGTGATTTTTATCTTTCTCCAGAATTTGATTCGGGGCATTCGATGCCTTGACGGCGCTATATAAGGAGAACAGCGGTGCTGGAGATGGTGCTTGGTCCAGCAATGAAACGCCATATAAACTGAGTATATTCTGGAATAGAATGCAATTTCCATACATATTTTGAGATTTTTTCATCTTCTTCAAGAGATAATACAATTAATTTGTATTTTTATCTTTCTCCAGACTTTGATTCGGGGCATTCGATGCCTTGACGGCGCTGTATAAGGAGAACAGCGCTGCTGAGAGATGGTGCTTGGTCCAGCAATGCAACGCCATATAAACTGAGTATATTCTGGAATAGAATGCAATTTCCATACATATTTTGAGATTTTTTCATCTTCTTCAAAAGATAATACAATTAATTGTGATTTTTATCTTTCACCAGACTTTGATTCGGGGCATTCGATGCCTTGACGGCGCTATATAAGGAGAACAGCGGTGCTGAGAGATGGTGCTTGGTCCAGCAATGTAACGCCATATAAACTGAGTATATTCTGGAATAGAATGCAATTTCCATACATATTCTGAGATTTTTTCATCTTCTTCAAAAGATAATACAATTAATTGAGATTTTTATCTTCCTCCAGATTTTGATTCGGGGCTTTCGATGCCTTGACGGCGCTTAGTAGGGAGAACAGCGGTGCTTAAAGATGGTGCTTGGTCCAGCAATGCAACGCCATATAAACTGAGTATATTCTGGAATAGAATGCAATTTCCATACATATTATGAGAGTTTTTCATCTTCTTCAAAAGATAATACAATTAATTGAGATTTTTATCTTTCTCCAGATCTTGATTCGGGGCTTTCGATGCCTTGATGGCGCTATGTAAGGAGAACAGCGGTGCTGAGAGATGGTTCTTGGTCCAGCAATGCAACGCCATATATACTGAGTATATTCTGAAATAGAATGCAATTTCCATTCATATTTTGAGATTTTTTCATCTTCTTCAAAAGATAATACAATTAATTGTGATTTTTATCTTTCTCCAGAATTTGATTCGGGGCATTCGATGCCTTGACGGCGCTATATAAGGAGAACAGCGGTGCTGAGAGATGGTGCTTGGTCCAGCAATGTAACGCCATATAAACTGAGTATATTCTGGAATAGAATGCAATTTCCATACATATTCTGAGATTTTTTCATCTTCTTCAAAAGATAATACAATTAATTGAGATTTTTATCTTCCTCCAGATTTTGATTCGGGGCTTTCGATGCCTTGACGGCGCTTAGTAGGGAGAACAGCGGTGCTTAAAGATGGTGCTTGGTCCAGCAATGCAACGCCATATAAACTGAGTATATTCTGGAATAGAATGCAATTTCCATACATATTATGAGAGTTTTTCATCTTCTTCAAAAGATAATACAATTAATTGAGATTTTTATCTTTCTCCAGATCTTGATTCGGGGCTTTCGATGCCTTGATGGCGCTATGTAAGGAGAACAGCGGTGCTGAGAGATGGTTCTTGGTCCAGCAATGCAACGCCATATATACTGAGTATATTCTGAAATAGAATGCAATTTCCATTCATATTTTGAGATTTTTTCATCTTATTCAAAAGATAATACAATTAATTGAGATTTTTATCTTTCTCCAGATTTTGATTCAGGGCTTTCGATGCCTTGACGGCGCTATGTAAGGAGAACTGTGGTGCTGAGAGATGGTGCTTGGTCCAGCAATGCAACGCCATATAAACTGAGTATATTCTGAAATAGAATGCAATTTCCTTTCATATTTTGTGATTTTTTCATCTTCTTCAAAAGATAATACTATTAATTGAGATTTTTATCTTTCTCCAGATTTTGATTCGGGGCTTACGATGCCTTGACGGCGCTATGTAAGGAGAACAGCGGTGTTGAGAGATGGTGCTTGGTCCAGCAATGACGCGCCATATAAACTGAGTATATTCTAAAATAGAATGCAATTTCCATTCATATTTTGTGATTTTTTCAACTTCTTCAAAAGATAATACAATTAATTGAGATTTTTATCTTTCTTTAGATATTGATTCGGGGCTATCGATGCCTTGACGGCGCTATGTAAGGAGAACAGCGGTACTGAGAGATGGTGCTTGGTCCAGCAATGCAACGCCATATAAACTGAGTATATTCTGAAATAGAATGCAATTTCCATACATATTTTGAGATTTTTTCATCTTATTCAAAAGATAATACAATTAATTGAGATTTTTATCTTTCTCCAGATTTTGAGTCGGGGCTTTCGATGCCTTGACGGCGCTTAGTAAGGAGAACAATGGTGCTGAGAGATGGTGCTTGGTCCAGCATTGCAACGCCATATAAACTGAGTATATTCTGGAAAAGAATTTAATTTCCATACATATTTTGAGAGTTTTTCATCTTCTTCAAAAGATAATACAATTAATTGAGATCTTTATCTATCTCCAGATTTTGATTCGGGGCTTTCGATGCCTTGACGGCGCTTAGTAAGGAGAACGGTGGTGCTGAGAGATGGTGCTTGGTCCAGCAATGCAACGCCATATAAACTGAGTATATTCTGAAATAGAATGCAATTTCCATACATATTTTGAGATTTTCTCATCTTATTCAAAAGATAATACAATTAATTGAGATTTTTATCATTCTCCAGAATTTCATTCGGAGCTTTCGATGCCTTGACGGCGCTTAGTAAGGAGAACGGTGGTGCTGAGAGATGGTGCTTGGTCCAGCAATGCAACGCCATATAAACTGAGTATATTCTGGAATAGAATGCAATTTCCATACATATTTTGAGAGTTTTTCATCTTCTTCAAAAGATAATACAATTAATTGAGATTTTTATCTTTCTCCAGATTTTGATTCGGGGCTTTCGATGCCTTGACGGCGCTATGTAAGGAGAACAGTGGTGCTGAGAGATGGTGCTTTGTCCAGCAATGTAACGCCATATAAACTGAGTATATTCTGGAATAGAATGCAATTTCCATACATATTTTGAGAGTTTTTCATCTTCTTCAAAAGATAATACAATTAATTGAGATTTTTATCTTCCTCCAGATTTTGATTCGGGGCTTTCGATGCCTTGACGGCGCTATGTAAGGAGAACAGTGGCGATGAAAGATGGTGCTTGGTCCAGCAATGCAATGCCATATATACTGAGTATGTTATGGAATAGAATGCAATTTCCATTCATATTTTGAGATTTTTTCATCATCTTCAAAAGATAATACAATTAATTGAGATTTTTATCTTCATTCAGATTTTGATTCGGGGCTTTCGATGCATTGACGGCGCTATGTAAGGAGAACAGTGGCGCTGAGAGATGGTGCTTGGTCCAGCAATGCAATGCCATAAAAACTGAGTATATTCAGGAATAGAATGCAATTTCCTTTCATATTTTGAGATTTTTTCATCTTCCTCAAAAGATAATACAATTAATTGAGATATTTATCTTTCTCCAGATTTTGATTCGGGGCTTTCGATGCCTTGACGGCGCTATGTAAGGAGAACAGTGGCGATGAGAGATGGTGCTTGGTCCAGCAATGCAATGCCATATAAACTGAGTATGTTATGGAATAGAATGCAATTTCCATACATATTTTGAGATTTTTTCATCTTCTTCAAAAGATAATACAATTAATTGAGATTTTTATCTTCATTCAGGTTTTGATTCGGGGCTTTCGATGCCTTGACGGCGCTATGTAAGGAGAACAGTGGCGCTGAGAGATGGTGCTTGGTCCAGCAATTCAATGCCATAAAAACTGAGTATATTCAGGAATAGAATGCAATTTCCTTTCATATTTTGAGATTTTTTCATCTTCTTCAAAAGAAAATACAATTAATTGAGATTTTTATCTTCATCCAGATTTTGATTCGGGGCTTTCGATGCCTTGACGGCGCTATGTAAGGAGAACAGCGGTGCTGAGAGATGGTGCTTGGTCCAGCAATGCAACGCCATATAAACTGAGTATACTCTGGAATAGAATTGAATTTCCATACATATTTTGAGATTTTTTCATCTTCCTCAAAAGATAATACAATTAATTGTGATTTTTATCTTTCACCAGACTTTGATTCGGGGCATTCGATGCCTTGACGGCGCTATATAAGGAGAACAGCGGTGCTTAGAGATGGTGCTTGGTCCAGCAATGCAACGCCATATAAACTGAGTATATTCTGGAATAGAATGCAATTTCCATACATATTTTGAGATTTTTTCATCTTCTTCAAAAGATAATACAATTAATTGTGATTTTTATCTTTCTCCAGAATTTGATTCGGGGCATTCGATGCCTTGACGGCGCTATATAAGGAGAACAGCGGTGCTGGAGATGGTGCTTGGTCCAGCAATGAAACGCCATATAAACTGAGTATATTCTGGAATAGAATGCAATTTCCATACATATTTTGAGATTTTTTCATCTTCTTCAAGAGATAATACAATTAATTTGTATTTTTATCTTTCTCCAGACTTTGATTCGGGGCATTCGATGCCTTGACGGCGCTGTATAAGGAGAACAGCGCTGCTGAGAGATGGTGCTTGGTCCAGCAATGCAACGCCATATAAACTGAGTATATTCTGGAATAGAATGCAATTTCCATACATATTTTGAGATTTTTTCATCTTCTTCAAAAGATAATACAATTAATTGTGATTTTTATCTTTCACCAGACTTTGATTCGGGGCATTCGATGCCTTGACGGCGCTATATAAGGAGAACAGCGGTGCTGGAGATGGTGCTTGGTCCAGCAATGAAACGCCATATAAACTGAGTATATTCTGGAATAGAATGCAATTTCCATACATATTTTGAGATTTTTTCATCTTCTTCAAGAGATAATACAATTAATTTGTATTTTTATCTTTCTCCAGACTTTGATTCGGGGCATTCGATGCCTTGACGGCGCTGTATAAGGAGAACAGCGCTGCTGAGAGATGGTGCTTGGTCCCTCAATGCAACGCCATATAAACTGAGTATATTCTGGAATAGAATGCAATTTCCATACATATTCTGAGATTTTTTCATCTTCTTCAAAAGATAATACAATTAATTGTGCTTTTTATCTTTCTCCAGAATTTGATTCGGGGCATTCGATGCCTTGACGGCGCTATATAAGGAGAACAGCGGTGCTGAGAGATGGTGCTTGGTCCAGCAATGTAACGCCATATAAACTGAGTATATTCTGGAATAGAATGCAATTTCCATACATATTCTGAGATTTTTTCATCTTCTTCAAAAGATAATACAATTAATTGAGATTTTTATCTTCCTCCAGATTTTGATTCGGGGCTTTCGATGCCTTGACGGCGCTTAGTAGGGAGAACAGCGGTGCTTAAAGATGGTGCTTGGTCCAGTAATGAAACGCCATATAAACTGAGTATATTCTGAAATAGAATTCAATTTGCACTCATATTTTGTGATTTTTTCATCTTCTTCAAAAGATAATACAATTAATTGAGATTTTTATCTTTCTCCAGATTTTGATTCGGGGCTTTCGATGCCTTGACGGCGCTTAGTAAAGAGAACAGCGGTACTGAGAGATGGTGCTTGGTCCAGCAATGAAACGCCATATAAACTGAGTATATTCTGGAATAGCATGCAATTTCCATTCATATTTTGGTAGTTATTCATCTTCTTCAAAAGATAATACAATTAATTGAGATTTTTATCTTTCTCCAGATTTTGATTCGGGGCTTTCGATGCCTTGACGGTGCTATGTAAGGAGAACGTTGGTGCTGAAAGATGGTGCTTGGTCCAGCAATGAAACGCCATATAAACTGAGTATATTCTGGAATAGTATGCAATTTCCATTCATATTTTGAGAGTTTTTCATCTTCTCAAAAGATAATACAATTAATTGAGATTTTTATCTTTCTCCAGATTTTGATTCGGGGCTTTCGATGCCTTGACGGCGCTATGTAAGGAGAGCGGTGGTGCTGAGAGATGTTGCTTGGTCCAGCAATGCAACGCCATATAAACTGAGTATATTCTGGAATAGTATGCAATTTCCATTCATATTTTGAGAGTTTTTCATCTTCTTCAAAAGATAATACAATTAATTGAGATTTTTATCTTTCTCCAGATTTTGATTCGGGGCTTTCGATGCCTTGACGGCGCTATGTAAGGAGAACAGCGGTGCTGAGAGATGGTTCTTGGTCCAGCAATGCAACGCCATATAAACTGAGTATATTCTGAAATATAATGCAATTTCCATACATATTTTGAGATTTTTTCATCTCATTCAAAAGATAATACAATTAATTGAGATTTTTATCTTTCTCCAGATTTTGATTCGGGGCTTTCAATGCCTTGACGGCGCTTAGTAAGGAGAACGGTGGTGCTGAGAGATGGTGCTTGGTCCAGCAATGCAACGCCATATAAACTGAGTATATTCTGGAATAGAATGCAATTTCCATACATATTATGAGAGTTTTTCATCTTCTTCAAAAGATAATACAATTAATTGAGATTTTTATCTTTCTCCAGATCTTGATTCGGGGCTTTCGATGCCTTGATGGCGCTATGTAAGGAGAACAGCGGTGCTGAGAGATGGTTCTTGGTCCAGCAATGCAACGCCATATAAACTGAGTATATTCTGAAATAGAATGCAATTTCCATTCATATTTTGAGATTTTTTCATCTTATTCAAAAGATAATACAATTAATTGAGATTTTTATCTTTCTCCAGATTTTGATTCTGGGCTTTCGATGCCTTGACGGCGCTATGTAAGGAGAACTGTGGTGCTGAGAGATGGTGCTTGGTCCAGCAATGCAACGCCATATAAACTGAGTATATTCTGAAATAGAATGCAATTTCCTTTCATATTTTGTGATTTTTTCATCTTCTTCAAAAGATAATACTATTAATTGAGATTTTTATCTTTCTCCAGATTTTGATTCGGGGCTTACGATGCCTTGACGGCGCTATGTAAGGAGAACAGCGGTGTTGAGAGATGGTGCTTGGTCCAGCAATGACGCGCCATATAAACTGAGTATATTCTAAAATAGAATGCAATTTCCATTCATATTTTGTGATTTTTTCATCTTCTTCAAAAGATAATACAATTAATTGAGATTTTTATCTTTCTTTAGATATTGATTCGGGGCTATCGATGCCTTGACGGCGCTATGTAAGGAGAACAGCGGTACTGAGAGATGGTGCTTGGTCCAGCAATGCAACGCCATATAAACTGAGTATATTCTGAAATAGAATGCAATTTCCATACATATTTTGAGATTTTTTCATCTTATTCAAAAGATAATACAATTAATTGAGATTTTTATCTTTCTCCAGATTTTGAGTCGGGGCTTTCGATGCCTTGACGGCGCTATGTAAGGAGAACAATGGTGCTGAGAGATGGTGCTTGGTCCAGCATTGCAACGCCATATAAACTGAGTATATTCTGGAAAAGAATTTAATTTCCATACATATTTTGAGAGTTTTTCATCTTCTTCAAAAGATAATACAATTAATTGAGATCTTTATCTATCTCCAGATTTTGATTCGGGGCTTTCGATGCCTTGACGGCGCTTAGTAAGGAGAACGGTGGTGCTGAGAGATGGTGCTTGGTCCAGCAATGCAACGCCATATAAACTGAGTATATTCTGAAATAGAATGCAATTTCCATACATATTTTGAGATTTTCTCATCTTATTCAAAAGATAATACAATTAATTGAGATTTTTATCATTCTCCAGATTTTCATTCGGAGCTTTCGATGCCTTGACGGCGCTTAGTAAGGAGAACGGTGGTGCTGAGAGATGGTGCTTGGTCCAGCAATGCAACGCCATATAAACTGAGTATATTCTGGAATAGAATGCAATTTCCATACATATTTTGAGAGTTTTTCATCTTCTTCAAAAGATAATACAATTAATTGAGATTTTTATCTTTCTCCAGATTTTGATTCGGGGCTTTCGATGCCTTGACGGCGCTATGTAAGGAGAACAGTGGTGCTGAGAGATGGTGCTTTGTCCAGCAATGTAACGCCATATAAACTGAGTATATTCTGGAATAGAATGCAATTTCCATACATATTTTGAGAGTTTTTCATCTTCTTCAAAAGATAATACAATTAATTGAGATTTTTATCTTTCTCCAGATTTTGATTCGGGGCTTTCGATGCCTTGACGGCGCTTAGTAAGGAGAACGGTGGTGCTGCGAGATGGTGCTTGGTCCAGCAATGCAACGCCATATAAACTGAGTATATTCTGAAATAGAATGCAATTTCCATACATATTTTGAGATTTTTTCATCTTATTCAAAAGATAATACAATTAATTGAGATTTTTATCTTTCTCCAGATTTTCATTCGGAGCTTTCGATGCCTTGACGGCGCTTAGTAAGGAGAACGGTGGTGCTGAGAGATGGTGCTTGGTCCAGCAATGCAACGCCATATAAACTGAGTATATTCTGGAATAGAATGCAATTTCCATACATATTTTGAGAGTTTTTCATCTTCTTCAAAAGATAATACAATTAATTGAGGTTTTTATCTTTCTCCAGATTTTGATTCGGGGCTTTCGATGCCTTGACGGCGCTATGTAAGGAAAACAGTGGTGCTGAGAGATGGTGCTTGGTCCAGCAATGCAACGCCATATAAACTGAGTATATTCTGGAATAGAATGCAATTTCCATACATATTTTGAGAGTTTTTCATCTTCTTCAAAAGATAATACAATTAATTGAGATTTTTATCTTTCTCCAGATTTTGATTCGGGGCTTTCGATGCCTTGACGGCGCTATGTAAGGAGAATAGCGGTGCTGAGAGATGGTGCTTGGTCCAGCAATGCAACGCCATATAAACTGAGTATATTATGGAATAGAATGCAATTTCCATACATATTTTGAGATTTTTTCATCTTATTCAAAAGATAATACAATTAATTGAGATTTTTATCTTTCTCCAGATTTTCATTCGGGGCTTTCGATGCCTTGACCGCGCTTAATAAGGAAAACGGTGGTGCTGAGAGATGGCGCTTGGTCCAGCATTGCAACGCCATATAAACTGAGTATATTCTGGAATAGAATGCAATTTCCATACATATTTTGAGAGTTTTTCATCTTCTTCAAAAGATAATACAATTAATTGAGATTTTTATCTTTCTCCAGATTTTGATTCGGGGCTTTCGATGCCTTGACGGCGCTTAGTAAGGAGAACGGTGGTGCTGAGAGATGGTGCTTGGTCCAGCAATGCAACGCCATATAAACTGAGTATATTCTGAAATAGAATGCAATTTCCATACATATTTTGAGATTTTTTCATCTTATTCAAAATATAATACAATTAATTGAGATTTTTATCTTTCTCCAGATTTTCATTCGGGGCTTTCGATGCCTTGACGGGGCCTAGTAAGTAGAACGGTGGTTCTGAGAGATGGTGCTTCGTCCAGCAATGCAACGCCATATAAACTGAGTATATTCTGGAATAGAATGCAATTTTCATACATATTTTGAGAGTTTTTCATCTTCTTCAAAAGATAATACAATTAATTGAGATTTTTATCTTTCTCCAGATTTTGATTCTGGGCTTTCGATGCCTTGACGGCGCTATGTAAGGAGAACAGCGATGCTGAGAGATGGTGCATGGTCCTGCAATGCAACGCCATATAAACTGAGTATATTCTGGAATAGAATGCAATTTCCATACATATTTTGAGATTTTTTCATATTATTCAAAAGATAATACAATTAATTGAGATTTTTATCTTTCTCCAGATTTTGATTCGGGGCTTTCGATGCCTTGACGGCGCTTAGTAAGGAGAACGGTGGTGCTGAAAGATGGTGCTTGGTCCAGCAAGGCAACGCCATATAAACTGAGTATATTCTGAAATAGAATGCAATTTCCATACATATTTTTAGATTTTTTCATCTTATTCAAAAGATAATACAATTAATTGAGATTTTTATCTTTCTCCAGATTTTCATTCGGGGCTTTCGATGACTTGACGGCGCTTTGTAAGGAGAACGGTGGTGCTGAGAGATGGTGCTTGGTCCAGCAATGCAAAGCTATATAAACAGAGTATATTCTGGAATAGAATGCAATTTCAATACATATTTTGAGAGTTTTTCATCTTCTTCAAAAGATAATACAATTAATTGAGATTTTTATCTTTCTCCAGATTTTGATTCGGGGCTTTCGATGCCTTGTCGGCGCTATGTAAGGAGAACAGCGGTGCTGAGAGATGGTGCTTGGTCCAGCAATGACGCGCCATATAAACTGAGTATATTCTGAAATAGAATGCAATTTCCATTCATATTTTGTGATTTTTTCATCTTCTTCAAAAGATAATACAATTAATTGAGATTTTTATCTTTCTCCAGATTTTGATTCGGGGCTTTCGATGCCTTGACGGCGCTATGTAAGGAGAACAGCGGTGCTGAGAGATGGTGCTTGGTCCAGCAATGCAACGCCATATAAACTGAGTATATTCTGGAATAGAATGCAATTTCCATACATATTTTGAGATTTTTTCATATTATTCAAAAGATAATACAATTAATTGAGATTTTTATCTTTCTCCAGATTTTGATTCGGGGCTTTCGATGTCTTGACGGCGCATAGTAAGGAGAACAGCGGTGCTCAGAGATGGTGCTTGGTCCAGCAATGACGCGCCATATAAACTGAGTATATTCTGAAATAGAATGCAATTTCCATTCATATTTTGTGATTTTTTCATCTTCTTCAAAAGATAATACAATTAATTGAGATTTTTATCTTTCTCCAGATTTTGATTCGGGGCTTTCGATTTCTTGACGGCGCATAGTAAGGAGAACAGCGGTGCTGAGAGATGGTGCTTGGTCCAGCAATGACGCGCCATATAAACTGAGTATATTCTGAAATAGAATGCAATTTCCACTCATATTTTGTGATTTTTTCATCTTCTTCAAAAGATAATACAATTAATTGAGATTTTTATCTTTCTCCAGATTTTGATTCGGGGCTTTCGATGTCTTGACGGCGCATAGTAAGGAGAACAGCGGTGCTCAGAGATGGTGCTTGGTCCAGCAATGACGCGCCATATATACTGAGTATATTCTGAAATAGAATGCAATTTCCATTTATATTTTGTGATTTTTTCATCTTCTTCAAAAGATAATACAATTAATGGAGATTTTTATCTTTCTCCAGTTTTTGATTCGGGGCTTTCGATGCCTTGACGGCACTTAGTAAGGAGAACAGCGGTGCTGAGAGATGGTGATTGGTGCAGCAATGCAACGCCATATAAACTGAGTATATTCTGCAATAGAATGCAATTTCCATTCATATTTTGAGATTTTTTCATCTTCATCAAAATATAACACAATTAATTGAGATTTTTATCTATTTCCAGATTTTGATTCGGGGCTTTCGATGCCTTGACGGCGCTATGTAAGGACAACGGTGGTGCTGAGAGATGGTGCTTGGTCCAGCAATGCAACGCCATATAAAATGAGTATATTCTGGAATAGAATGCAATTTCCATTCATATTTTGAGATTTTTTCATCTTCATCAAAAGATAATACAATTAATTGAGATTTTTATCTTTCTCCAGATTTTGATTCGGGGCTTTCGATGCCTTGACGGCGCTTAGTAAGGAGAACGGTGGTGCTGAGAGATGGTGCTTGGTCCAGCAATGCAACGCCATATAAACTGAGTATATTCTGAAATAGAATGCAATTTCCATACATATTTTGAGATTTTTTCATCTTCTTCAAAAGATAATACAATTAATTGAGATTTTTATCTTTCTCCAGATTTTCATTCGGGGCTTTCGATGCCTTGACGGCGCTTAGTAAGGAGAACGGTGGTGCTGAGAGATGGTGCTTGGTCCAGCAATGCAACGCCATATAAACTGAGTATATTCTGAAATAGAATGCAATTTCCATACATATTTTGAGATTTTTTCATCTTATTCAAAATATAATACAATTAATTGAGATTTTTATCTTTCTCCAGATTTTCATTCGGGGCTTTCGATGCCTTGACGGGGCTTAGTAAGGAGAACGGTGGTGCTGAGAGATGGCGCTTGGTCCAGCAATGCAACGCCGTATAAACTGAGTATATTCTGGAATAGAATGCAATTTCCATACATATTTTGAGAGTTTTTCATCTTCTTCAAAAGATAATACAATTAATTGATATTTTTATCTTTCTCCAGATTTTGATTCGAGGCTTTCGATGCCTTGACGGTGCTATGTAAGGAGAACAGCGGTGCTGAGAGATGGTGCTTGGTCCAGCAATGCAACGCCATATAAACTGAGTATATTCTGGAATAGAATGCAATTTCCATACATATTTTGAGATTTTTTCATCTTATTCAAAAGATAATACAATTAATTGAGATTTTTATCTTTCTCCAGATTTTGAGTCGGGGCTTTCGATGCCTTGACGGCGCTTAGTAAGGAGAACAATGGTGCTGAGAGATGGTGCTTGGTCCAGCATTGCAACGCCATATAAACTGAGTATATTCTGGAAAAGAATTTAATTTCCATACATCTTTTGAGAGTTTTTCATCTTCTTCAAAAGATAATACAATTAATTGAGATCTTTATCTATCTCCAGATTTTGATTCGGGGCTTTCGATGCCTTGACGGCGCTTAGTAAGGAGAACGGTGGTGCTGAGAGATGGTGCTTGGTCCAGCAATGCAACGCCATATAAACTGAGTATATTCTGAAATAGAATTCAATTTCCATACATATTTTGAGATTTTCTCATCTTATTCAAAAGATAATACAATTAATTGAGATTTTTATCATTCTCCAGATTTTCATTCGGAGCTTTCGATGCCTTGACGGCGCTTAGTAAGGAGAACGGTGGTGCTGAGAGATGGTGCTTGGTCCAGCAATGCAACGCCATATAAACTGAGTATATTCTGGAATAGAATGCAATTTCCATACATATTTTGAGAGTTTTTCATCTTCTTCAAAAGATAATACAATTAATTGAGATTTTTATCTTTCTCCAGATTTTGATTCGGGGCTTTCGATGCCTTGACGGCGCTATGTAAGGAGAACAGTGGTGCTGAGAGATGGTGCTTTGTCCAGCAATGTAACGCCATATAAACTGAGTATATTCTGGAATAGAATGCAATTTCCATACATATTTTGAGAGTTTTTCATCTTCTTCAAAAGATAATACAATTAATTGAGATTTTTATCTTTCTCCAGATTTTGATTCGGGGCTTTCGATGCCTTGACGGCGCTTAGTAAGGAGAACGGTGGTGCTGCGAGATGGTGCTTGGTCCAGCAATGCAACGCCATATAAACTGAGTATATTCTGAAATAGAATGCAATTTCCATACATATTTTGAGATTTTTTCATCTTATTCAAAAGATAATACAATTAATTGAGATTTTTATCTTTCTCCAGATTTTCATTCGGAGCTTTCGATGCCTTGACGGCGCTTAGTAAGGAGAACGGTGGTGCTGAGAGATGGTGCTTGGTCCAGCAATGCAACGCCATATAAACTGAGTATATTCTGGAATAGAATGCAATTTCCATACATATTTTGAGAGTTTTTCATCTTCTTCAAAAGATAATACAATTAATTGAGATTTTTATCTTTCTCCAGATTTTGATTCGGGGCTTTCGATGCCTTGACGGCGCTATGTAAGGAAAACAGTGGTGCTGAGAGATGGTGCTTGGTCCAGCAATGCAACGCCATATAAACTGAGTATATTCTGGAATAGAATGCAATTTCCAAACATATTTTGAGAGTTTTTCATCTTCTTCAAAAGATAATACAATTAATTGAGATTTTTATCTTTCTCCAGATTTTGATTCGGGGCTTTCGATGCCTTGACGGCGCTATGTAAGGAGAATAGCGGTGCTGAGAGATGGTGCTTGGTCCAGCAATGCAACGCCATATAAACTGAGTATATTATGGAATAGAATGCAATTTCCATACATATTTTGAGATTTTTTCATCTTATTCAAAAGATAATACAATTAATTGAGATTTTTATCTTTCTCCAGATTTTCATTCGGGGCTTTCGATGCCTTGACCGCGCTTAATAAGGAAAACGGTGGTGCTGAGAGATGGCGCTTGGTCCAGCATTGCAACGCCATATAAACTGAGTATATTCTGGAATAGAATGCAATTTCCATACATATTTTGAGAGTTTTTCATCTTCTTCAAAAGATAATACAATTAATTGAGATTTTTATCTTTCTCCAGATTTTGATTCGGGGCTTTCGATGCCTTGACGGCGCTTAGTAAGGAGAACGGTGGTGCTGAGAGATGGTGCTTGGTCCAGCAATGCAACGCCATATAAACTGAGTATATTCTGAAATAGAATGCAATTTCCATACATATTTTGAGATTTTTTCATCTTATTCAAAATATAATACAATTAATTGAGATTTTTATCTTTCTCCAGATTTTCATTCGGGGCTTTCGATGCCTTGACGGGGCTTAGTAAGTAGAACGGTGGTTCTGAGAGATGGTGCTTCGTCCAGCAATGCAACGCCATATAAACTGAGTATATTCTGGAATAGAATGCAATTTTCATACATATTTTGAGAGTTTTTCATCTTCTTCAAAAGATAATACAATTAATTGAGATTTTTATCTTTCTCCAGATTTTGATTCTGGGCTTTCGATGCCTTGACGGCGCTATGTAAGGAGAACAGCGATGCTGAGAGATGGTGCATGGTCCTGCAATGCAACGCCATATAAACTGAGTATATTCTGGAATAGAATGCAATTTCCATACATATTTTGAGAGTTTTTCATCTTCTTCAAAAGATAATACAATTAATTGAGATTTTTATCTTTCTCCAGATTTTGATTCGGGGCTTTCGATGCCTTGACGGCGCTTAGTAAGGAGAACGGTGGTGCTGAGAGATGGTGCTTGGTCCAGCAATGCAACGCCATATAAACTGAGTATATTCTGGAATAGAATGCAATTTCCATTCATATTTTGAGATTTATTCATCTTCTTCAAAAGATAATACAATTAATTGAGATTTTTATCTTTCTCCAGAATTTGATTCCGGGCTTTCGATGCCTTGACGGCGCTTAGTAAGGAGAACGGTGGTGCTGAAAGATGGTGCTTGGTCCAGCAAGGCAACGCCATATAAACTGAGTATATTCTGAAATAGAATGCAATTTCCATACATATTTTTAGATTTTTTCATCTTATTCAAAAGATAATACAATTAATTGAGATTTTTATCTTTCTCCAGATTTTCATTCGGGGCTTTCGATGACTTGACGGCGCTTTGTAAGGAGAACGGTGGTGCTGAGAGATGGTGCTTGGTCCAGCAATGCAAAGCTATATAAACAGAGTATATTCTGGAATAGAATGCAATTTCAATACATATTTTGAGAGTTTTTCATCTTCTTCAAAAGATAATACAATTAATTGAGATTTTTATCTTTCACCAGATTTTGATTCGGGGCTTTCGATGCCTTGTCGGCGCTATGTAAGGAGAACAGCGGTGCTGAGAGATGGTGCTTGGTCCAGCAATGACGCGCCATATAAACTGAGTATATTCTGAAATAGAATGCAATTTCCATTCATATTTTGTGATTTTTTCATCTTCTTCAAAAGATAATACAATTAATTGAGATTTTTATCTTTCTCCAGATTTTGATTCGGGGCTTTCGATGCCTTGACGGCGCTATGTAAGGAGAACAGCGGTGCTGAGAGATGGTGCTTGGTCCAGCAATGCAACGCCATATAAACTGAGTATATTCTGGAATAGAATGCAATTTCCATACATATTTTGAGATTTTTTCATATTATTCAAAAGATAATACAATTAATTGAGATTTTTATCTTTCTCCAGATTTTGATTCGGGGCTTTCGATGTCTTGACGGCGCATAGTAAGGAGAACAGCGGTGCTCAGAGATGGTGCTTGGTCCAGCAATGACGCGCCATATAAACTGAGTATATTCTGAAATAGAATGCAATTTCCATTCATATTTTGTGATTTTTTCATCTTCTTCAAAAGATAATACAATTAATTGAGATTTTTATCTTTCTCCAGATTTTGATTCGGGGCTTTCGATTTCTTGACGGCGCATAGTAAGGAGAACAGCGGTGCTGAGAGATGGTGCTTGGTCCAGCAATGACGCGCCATATAAACTGAGTATATTCTGAAATAGAATGCAATTTCCACTCATATTTTGTGATTTTTTCATCTTCTTCAAAAGATAATACAATTAATTGAGATTTTAATCTTTCTCCAGATTTTGATTCGGGGCTTTCGATGTCTTGACGGCGCATAGTAAGGAGAACAGCGGTGCTCAGAGATGGTGCTTGGTCCAGCAATGACGCGTCATATAAACTGAGTATATTCTGAAATAGAATGCAATTTCCATTCATATTTTGTGATTTTTTCATCTTCTTCAAAAGATAATACAATTAATGGAGATTTTTATCTTTCTCCAGATTTTGATTCGGGGCTTTCGATGCCTTGACGGCACTTAGTAAGGAGAACAGCGGTGCTGAGAGATGGTGATTGGTGCAGCAATGCAACGCCATATAAACTGAGTATATTCTGCAATAGAATGCAATTTCCATTCATATTTTGAGATTTTTTCATCTTCATCAAAATATAACACAATTAATTGAGATTTTTATCTATTTCCAGATTTTTATTCGGGGCTTTCGATGCCTTGACGGCGCTATGTAAGGACAACGGTGGTGCTGAGAGATGGTGCTTGGTCCAGCAATGCAACGCCATATAAAATGAGTATATTCTGGAATAGAATGCAATTTCCATTCATATTTTGAGATTTTTTCATCTTCATCAAAAGATAATACAATTAATTGAGATTTTTATCTTTCTCCAGATTTTGATTCGGGGCTTTCGATGCCTTGACGGCGCTTAGTAAGGAGAACGGTGGTGCTGAGAGATGGTGCTTGGTCCAGCAATGCAACGCCATATAAACTGAGTATATTCTGAAATAGAATGCAATTTCCATACATATTTTGAGATTTTTTCATCTTCTTCAAAAGATAATACAATTAATTGAGATTTTTATCTTTCTCCAGATTTTCATTCATGGCTTTCGATGCCTTGACGGCGCTTAGTAAGGAGAACGGTGGTGCTGAGAGATGGTGCTTGGTCCAGCAATGCAACGCCATATAAACTGAGTATATTCTGAAATAGAATGCAATTTCCATACATATTTTGAGATTTTTTCATCTTATTCAAAATATAATACAATTAATTGAGATTTTTATCTTTCTCCAGATTTTCATTCGGGGCTTTCGATGCCTTGACGGGGCTTAGTAAGGAGAACGGTGGTGCTGAGAGATGGCGCTTGGTCCAGCAATGCAACGCCGTATAAACTGAGTATATTCTGGAATAGAATGCAATTTCCATACATATTTTGAGAGTTTTTCATCTTCTTCAAAAGATAATACAATTAATTGATATTTTTATCTTTCTCCAGATTTTGATTCGGGGCTTTCGATGCCTTGACGGTGCTATGTAAGGAGAACAGCGGTGCTGAGAGATGGTGCTTGGTCCAGCAATGCAACGCCATATAAACTGAGTATATTCTGGAATAGAATGCAATTTCCATACATATTTTGAGATTTTTTCATCTTATTCAAAAGATAATACAACTAATTGAGATTTTTATCTTTCTCCAGATTTTGATTCGGGGCTTTCGATGCCTTGACGGCGCTATGTAAGGAGAACTGTGGTGCTGAGAGATGGTGCTTGGTCCAGCAATGCAACGCCATATAAACTGAGTATATTCTGGAATAGAATGCAATTTCCATACATATTTTGTGATTTTTTCATCTTCTTCAAAAGATAATACAATTAATTGAGATTTTTATCTTTCTCCAGCTTTTGATTCGGGGCTTTCGATGCCTTGACGGCGCAATGCAAGGAGAACGGTGGTGGTGAGAGATGGTGCTTGGTTCAGCAATTCAACGCCATATAAACTGAGTATATTCTGCAATAGAATGCAATTTCCATTCATATTTTGAGATTTATTTATCTTCTTCAAAAGATAATACAATTAATTGAGATTTTTATCTTTCTCCAGATTTTTATTCGTTGCTTTCGATGCCTTGACGGCGCTAAGTAAGAAGAACAGCGGTTCATAGAGATGGTGCTTGGTCCAGCAATGCAACGCCAAATTAACTGAGTATATTCTGGAATAGAATGCAATTTCCATTCATATTTTGAGATTTTTTCATCTTCATCAAAAGATAACACAATTAATTGAGATTTTACCTATTTCCAGATTTTGAGTCGTGGCTTTCGATGCCTTGACGGCGCTATGTAAGGAGAACGATGGTGGTGAGAGATGGTGCTTGGTTCAGCAATATAACGCCATATAAACTGAGTATATTATGGAATAAAATGCAATTTCCATTCATATCTTGAGATTTATTCATCTTCTTCAAAAGATAGTACAATTAATTGAGATTTTTATCTTTCTCCAGATTTTGATTCGGGGCTTTCGATGCCTTGACGGCGCTATGTAAGGAGAACGGTGGTGCTGAGAGATGGTGCTTGGTCCAGCAATATAACGCCATGTAAACTGAGTATATTTTGGTATAGAGTACAATTTCCATTCATATTTTGAGATTTTTTCATCTTCATCAAAAGATAATACAATTAATTGAGATTTTATCTTTCTCCAGATTTTGATTCGGGGCTTTCGATGCCTTGACGGCGCAATGTAAGGAGAACGGTGGTGCTGAGAGATGGTGCTTGGTCCAGCAATGCAACGCCATATAAAATGAGTATATTCTGGAATAGAATGCAATTTCCATTCATATTTTAAGATTTTTTCATCTTCATCAAAAGATAATACAATTAATTGAGATATTTATCTTTTTCCAGATTTTGATCCGGAGCTTTCGATTCCTTGACGGCGCTTAGTAAGGAGAACAGCGGTGCTGAGAGATGGTGATTGGTGCAGCAATGCAACGCCATATAAACTGAGTATATTCTGCAATAGAATGCAATTTCCATTCATATTTTGAGAGATTTTCATCTTCCTCAAAAGATAATACAATTAATTGAGATTTTTATCTTTCTCCAGATTTTGATTCGGGGCTTTCGATGCCTTGACGGCGCTTAGTAAGGAGAACGGTGGTGCTGAGAGATGGTGCTTGGTCCAGCAATGCAAGGCCATATAAACTGAGTATATTCTGAAATAGAATGCAATTTCCATACATATTTTGAAATTTTTTCATCTTCTTCAAAAGATAATACAATTAATTGAGATTTTTATCTTTCTCCAGATTTTCATTCGGGGCTTTCGATGCCTTGACGGCGCTTAGTAAGGAGAACGGTGGTGCTGAGAGATGGTGCTTGGTCCAGCAATGCAACGCCATATAAACTGAGTATATTCTGGAATAGAATGCAATTTCCATACATATTTTGAGATTTTTTCATCTTATTTAAAAGATAATACAATTAATTGAGATTTTTATCTTTCTCCAGATTTTGATTCGGGGCTTTCGATGCCTTGACGGCGCTATGTAAGGAGAATGGTGGTGCTGAGAGATGGTGCTTGGTCCAGCAATGCAACGCCATATAAAATGAGTATATTCTGGAATAGAATGCAATTTCCATTCATATTTTAAGATTTTTTCATCTTCATCAAAAGATAATACAATTAATTGAGATATTTATCTTTTTCCAGATTTTGATCCGGAGCTTTCGATGCCTTGACGGCGCTTAGTAAGGAGAACAGCGGTGCTGAGAGATGGTGATTGGTGCAGCAATGCAACGCCATATAAACTGAGTATATTCTGCAATAGAATGCAATTTCCATTCATATTTTGAGATTTTTTCATCTTCATCAAAAGATAAAACAATAAATTGAGATTTTTATCTTTCTCCAGATTTTGATTCGTGGCTTTCGATGCCTTGACGGCGCTATGTAAGGAGAACGGTGGTGCTGAGAGATGGTGCTTGGTCCAGCAATACAACGCCATATAAACTGAGTATATTCTGGAATAGAATGCAATTTCCATTCATATTTTGAGAATTTTTCATCTTCATCAAAAGATAATACAATTAATTGAGATTTTTATCTTTCTCCAGATTTTGATTCGGGGCTTTCGATGCCTTGACTGCGCTTTGTAAGGAGAACAGCGGTGCTGAGAGATGGTGCTTGGTCCAGCAATGCAACGCCATATAAACTGAGTATATTCTGGAATTGAATGCAATTTCCATTCATATTTTGAGATTTTTTCATCTTCATCAAAAGATAATACAATTAATTGAGATTTTTATCTTTCTCCAGATTTTGATGAGGAGCTTTCGATGCCTTGACGGCGCTATGTAAGGAGAACGGTGGTGCTGAGAGATGGTGCTTGGTCCAGCAATGCAACGCCATATAAACTGAGTATATTCTGGAATAGAATGCAATTTCCATTCATATTTTGAGATTTTTTCATCTTCTTCAAAAGATAATACAATTAATTGAGATTTTTATCTTTCTCCAGACTTTGATTCGGGGCATTCGATGCCTTGACGGCGCTATATAAGGAGAACAGCGGTGCTGAGAGATAGTGCTTGTTCCAGCAATGCAACGCCATATAAACTGAGTATATTCTGGAATAGAATGCAATTTCCATTCATATTTTGAGATTTTTTCAACTTCATCAAAAGATAATACAATTAATTGAGATTTTTATCTTTCTCCAGATTTTGATTCGGGGCATTCGATGCCTTGACGGCGCTATATAAGGAGAACAGCGGTGCTGAGAGATGGTGCTTGGTCCAGCAATGCAACGCCATATAAACTGAGTATATTCTGGAATAGAATGCAATTTCCATTCATATTTTGAGATTTTTTCATCTTATTCAAAAGATAATACAATTAATTGAGATTTTTATCTTTCTCCAGATTTTGATTCGGGGCTTTCGATGCCTTGACGGCGCTATATAAGGAGAACAGCGGTGTTGAGAGATGGTGCTTGGTCCAGCAATGCAACGCCATATAAACTGAGTATATTCTGGAATAGAATGCAATTTCCATTCATATTTTGAGATTTTTTCATCTTCTTCAAAAGATAATACAATTAATTGAGATTTTTAACTTTCTCCAGATTTTGATTCGGGGCATTCGATGCCTTGACGGCGCTATATAAGGAGAACAGCGGTGCTGAGAGATGGTGCTTGTTCCAGCAATGCAACGCCATATAAACTGAGTATATTCTGGAATAGAATGCAATTTCCATTCATATTTTGAGATTTTTTCATCTTCTTCAAAAGATAATACAATTAATTGAGATTTTTAACTTTCTCCAGATTTTGATTCGGAGCATTCGATGCCTTGACGGCGCTATATAAGGAGAACAGCGGTGCTGAGAGATGGTGCTTGGTCCAGCAATGCAACGCCATATAAACTGAGTATATTCTGGAATAGAATGAAATTTCCATTCATATTTTGAGATTTTTTCATCTTCTTCAAAAGATAATACAATTAATTGAGATTTTTATCTTTCTCCAGATTTTGATTCGGGGCATTCGATGCCTTGACGGCGCTATATAAGGAGAACAGCGGTGCTGAGAGATGGTGCTTGGTCCAGCAATGCAACGCCATATAAACTGAGTATATTCTGGAATAGAATGAAATTTCCATTCATATTTTGAGATTTTTTCATCTTCTTCAAAAGATAATACAATTAATTGAGATTTTTATCTTTCTCCAGATTTTGATTCGGGGCATTCGATGCCTTGACGGCGCTATATAAGGAGAACAGCGGTGCTGAGAGATGGTGCTTGGTCCAGCAATGCAACGCCATATAAACTGAATATATTCTGGAATAGAATGCAATTTCCATTCATATTTTGAGATTTTTTCATCTTCTTCAAAAGATAATACAATTAATTGAGATTTTTAACTTTCTCCAGATTTTGATTCGGGGCATTCGATGCCTTGACGGCGCTATATTTGGAGAACAGCGGTGCTGAGAGATGGTGCTTGGTCCAGCAATGCAACGCCATATAAACTGTGCATATTCTGGAATAGAATGAAATTTCCATTCATATTTTGAGATTTTTTCATCTTCTTCAAAAGATAATACAATTAATTGAGATTTTTATCTTTCTCCAGATTTTGATTCGGGGCATTCGATGCCTTGACGGCGCTATATAAGGAGAACAGCGGTGCTGAGAGATGGTGCTTGGTCCAGCAATGCAACGCCATATAAACTGAGTATATTCTGGAATAGAATGCAATTTCTATTCATATTTTGAGATTTTTTCATCTTCTTCAAAAGATAATACAATTAATTGAGATTTTTATCTTTCTCCAGATTTTGATTCGGGGCATTCGATGCCTTGACGGCGCTATATAAGGAGAACAGCGGTGCTGAGAGATGGTGCTTGGTCCAGCAATGCAACGCCATATAAACTGAGTATATTCTGGAATAGAATGAAATTTCCATTCATATTTTGAGATTTTTTCATCTTCTTCAAAAGATAATACAATTAATTGAGATTTTTATCTTTCTCCAGATTTTGATTCGGGGCATTCGATGCCTTGACGGCGCTATATAAGGAGAACAGCGGTGCTGAGAGATGGTGCTTGGTCCAGCAATGCAACGCCATATAAACTGAGTATATTCTGATATAGAATGAAATTTCCATTCATATTTTGAGATTTTTTCATCTTCTTCAAAAGATAATACAATTAATTGAGATTTTTATCTTTCTCCAGATTTTGATTCGGGGCATTCGATGCCTTGACGGCGCTATATAAGGAGAACAGCGGTGCTGAGAGATGGTGCTTGGTCCAGCAATGCACCGCCATATAAACTGAGTATATTCTGGAATAGAATGCAATTTCCATTCATATTTTGAGATTTTTTAATCTTCTTCAAAAGATAATACAATTAATTGAGATTTTTATCTTTCTCCAGATTTTGATTCGGGGCTTTCGATGCCTTGACGGCGCTTAGTAAAGAGAACAGCGGTACTGAGAGATGGTGCTTTGTCCAGCAATGCAACGCCATATAAACCGAGTATATTCTGGAATAGAATGCAATTTCCATACATATTTTGAGATTTTTTCATCTTCATCAAAAGATAATACAATTAATTGTGATTTTTATCTTTCTCCAGAATTTGATTCGGGGCATTCGATGCCTTGACGGCACTATATAAGGAGAACAGCGGTGCTGAGAGATGGTGCTTGGTCCAGCAATGCAACGCCATATAAACTGAGTATATTCTGGAATAGAATGAATTTTCCATACATATTTTGAGATTCTTAATTCTTCTTCAAAAGATAATACAATTAATTGTGATTTTTATCTTTCTCCAGAATTTGATTCGGGGCATTCGATGGCTTGACGGCGCTATATAAGGAGAATAGCGGTGCTGAGAGATGGTGCATGGTCCAGCAATGCAACGCCATATAAACTGAGTATATTCTGGAATAGAATGCAATTTCCATTCATATTTTGAGATTTATTCATCTTCTTCAAAAGATAATACAATTAATTGAGATTTTTATCTTTCTCCAGAATTTGATTCCGGGCTTTCGATGCCTTGACGGCGCTTAGTAAGGAGAACAGCGGTGCTGAGAGATGGTGCTTGGTCCAGCAATGCAACGCCATATAAACTGAGTATATTCTGGAATAGAATGCAATTTCCATTCATATTTTGAGATTTTATCATCTTCTTCAAAAGATAATACAATTAATTGAGATTTTTATCTTTCTCCAGATTTTGATTCGGAGCTTTCGATGCCTTGACGGCGCTATGTAAGGAGAACGGTGGTGCTGAGAGATGGTGCTTGGTCCAGAAATGCAACGCCATATAAACCGAGTATATTATGGAATAGAATGCAATTTCCATTCATATTTAGAGATTTTTTCATCTTCTTCATAAGATAATACAATTAATTGAGATTTTTATCTTTCTCCAGATTTTGATTCCGGGCTTTCGATGCCTTGACGTCGATATGTAAGGAGAATGGTGATGCTGAGAGATAGTGCTTTGTTCAGTAATGCAACGCCATATAAACTGAGTATATTCTTGAATAGAATGCAATTACCATTCATATTTTGAGATTTTTCCATCTTCATCAAAAGATAATTCAATTAATTGTAATTTTTATCTTTCTCCAGATTTTGATTCGTGGATTTCGATGCCTTGACGGCGCTATGTAAGGAGAACAGCGGTGCTGAGAGATGGTGCCCGGTCCAGCAATGCAACGCCATATAAACTGAGTATATTCTGGAATAGAACGCAATTTCCATTCATATTTTGAGATTTTTTCCTTTTTTTTAAAAGATTATTCAATTAAAAGAGATTTTCATCTTTCTCCAGATTATGATTCGGGGCTTTCGATGCCTTGACGGCGCTATGTAAGGAGAACAGCGGTGCTGAGAGATGGTGCTTGGTCCAGCAATGCAACGCCATATAAACTGAGTATATTATGGAATAGAATGCAATTTCCATTCATATTTTGAGATTTTTTCATCATCTTACAAAGATAATACAATTAATTGAGATTCTCATCTTTCTCCAGATTTTGTTTCGGGGCTTTCGATGCCTTGACGGCGCTTAGTAAAGAGAACAGCGGTACTGAGAGATGGTGCTTGGTCCAGCAATATAACGCCATTTTAACTGAGTATATTATGGAATAGAATGCAATTACCATTCATATTTTGAGATTTATTCATCTTCTTCAAAAGATAATACAATTAATTGAGATTTTTACCTTTCTCCAGAATTTGATTCCGGGCTTTCGATGCTTTGACGGCGCTTAGTAAGGAGAACAGCGGTGCTGAGAGATGGTGCTTGGTCGAGCCATGCAACGCCATATAAACTGAGTATATTCTGGAATAGAATGCAATTTCCATTCATATTTTGAGATTTATTCATCTTCTTCAAAAGATAATACAATTAATTGAGATTTTTATCTTTCTCCAGATTATGATTCGGGGCTTTCGATGCCTTGACGGCGCTATGTAAGGAGAACAGCGCTGCTGAGAAATGGTGCTTGGTCCAGCAATGCAACGCCATATAAACTGAGTATATTCTGGAATAGAATGCAATTTCCATTCATATTTTGAGATTTATTCATCTTCTTCAAAAGATAATACAATTAATTGAGATTTTTACCTTTCTCCAGAATTTGATTCCGGGCTTTCGATGCCTTGACGGCGCTTAGTAAGGAGAACAGCGGTGCTGAGAGATGGTGCTTGGTCCAGCAATGCAACGCCATATAAACTGAGTATATTCTGGAATAGAATGCAATTTCCATTCATATTTTGAGATTTATTCATCTTCTTCAAAAGATAATACAATTAATTGAGATTTTTATCTTACTCCAGAATTTGATTCCGGGCGTTCGATGCCTTGACGGCGCTATATAAGGAGAACAGCGGTGCTGAGAGATGGTGCTTGGTCCAGCAATGCAACGCCATATAAACTGAGTATATTCTGGAATAGAATGCAATTTCCATTCATATTTTGAGATTTTTTCATCTTCTTCAAAAGATAATACAATTAATTGAGATTTTTATCTTTCTCCAGATTTTGATTCGGGGCATTCGATGCCTTGACGGCGCTATATAAGGAGAACAGCGGTGCTGAGAGATGGTGCTTGGTCCAGCAATGCAAGTCCATATAAACTGAGTATATTCTGGAATAGAATGCAATTTCCATTCATATTTTGAGATTTTTTCATCTTCTTCAAAAGATAATACAATTAATTGAGATTTTTATCTTTCTCCAGATTTTGATTCGGGGCTTTCGATGCCTTGACGGCGCTTAGTAAAGAGAACAGCGGTACTGAGAGATGGTGCTTTCTCCAGCAATGCAACGCCATATAAACTGAGTATATTCTGGAATAGAATGCAATTTCCATACATATTTTGAGATTTTTTCATCTTCATCAAAAGATAATACAATTAATTGTGATTTTTATCTTTCTCCAGATTATGATTCGGGGCATTCGATGCCTTGACGGCACTATATAAGGAGAACAGCGGTGCTGAGAGATGGTGCTTGGTCCAGCAATGCAACGCCATATAAACTGAGTATATTCTGGAATAGAATGAATTTTCCATACACATTTTGAGATTCTTAATTCTTCTTCAAAAGATAATACAATTAATTGTGATTTTTATCTTTCTCCAGAATTTAATTCGGGGCATTCGATGCCTTGACGGCGCTATATAAGGAGAATAGAGGTGCTGAGGGATGGTGCTTGGTCCAGCAATGCAACGCCATATTAACTGAGTATATTCTGGAATAGAATGCAATTTCCATTCATACTTTGAGATTTTTTCATCTTCTTCAAAAGATAATACAATTAATTGAGATTTTTATCTTTCTCCAGATTTTGATTTGGGGCTTTCGATGCCTTGACGGCGCTATGTAAGGAGAACGGTGGTGCTGAGAGATGGTGCTTGGTCCAGCAATGCAACGCCATATAAACTGAGTATATTTTGGAATAAAATGCAATTTCCATTCATATTTTGAGATTTATTCATCTTCTTCAAAAGATAATACAATTAATTGAGATTTTTATCTTTCTCCAGAATTTGATTCCGGGCTTTCGATGCCTTGACGGCGCTTAGTAAGGAGAACAGCGGTGCTGAGAGATGGTGCTTGGTCCAGCAATGCAACGCCATATAAACTGAGTATATTCTGGAATAGAATGCAATTTCCATTCATATTTTGAGATTTTATCATCTTCTTCAAAAGATAATACAATTAATTGTGATTTTTATCTTTCTCCAGAATTTATTCGTGGATTTCGATGCCTTGACGGCGCTATGTAAGGAGAACAGCGGTGCTGAGAGATGGTGCTTGGTCCAGCAATGCAACGCCATATAAACTGAGTATATTATGGAATAGAATGCAATTTCCATTCATATATTGAGATTTTTTCCTTTTTTTTAAAAGATTATACATTTAAAAGAGATTTTCATCTTTCTCCAGATTATGATTCGGGGCTTTCGATGCCTTGACGGCGCTATGTAAGGAGAACAGCGGTGCTGAGAGATGGTGCTTGGTCAAGCAATGCAACGCCATATAAACTGAGAATATTCTGGAATAGAATGCAATTTCCATTCATATTTTGAGATTTTTTCATCTTCATCAAAAGATAATTCAATTAATTGTAATTTTTATCTTTCTCCAGATTTTGATTCGTGGATTTCGATGCCTTGACGGCGCTATGTAAGGAGAACAGCGGTGCTTAGAGATGGTGGTTGGTCCAGCAATGCAACGCCATATAAACTGAGTATATTCTGGAATATAATGCAATTTCCATTCATATTTTGAGATTTATTCATCTTCTTCAAAAGATAATACAATTAAAAGAGATTTTCATCTTTCTCCAGATTTTGATTTGGGGCTTTCGATGCCTTGACGGCGCTACGTAAGGAGAACAGCGCTGCTGAGAGATGGTGCTTGGTCCAGCAATGCAACGCCATATAAACTGAGTATATTATGGAATAGAATGCAATTACCATACATATTTTGAGATTCATTCATCTTCTTCAAAAGATTATACTATTAAAAAAGATTTTCATCTTTCTCCAGATTTTGATTCGGGGCTTTCGATGCCTTGACGTTGCTATGTAAGGAGAACAGCGTTGCTGACAGATGGTGCTTGGACCAGCAATGCAACGCCATTAAAACTGAGTATATTATGGAATAGAATGCAATTTCCATTCATATTTTGAGATTTTTTCCTCTTTTTCAAAACATAATACATTTAATTGAGATTTTTATATTTCTCCAGATTTTGATTCGGGACTTTCGATGCCTTGACGGCGCTATGTAAGGAGAACTGTGGCGCTGAGAGATGGTGCTTGGTCCAGCAATGCAACGTCATATAAACTGAGTATATTAAGGAATAGAATGCAATTTCCATTCATATTTTGAGATTTTTTCAACTTTTTCAAAACATAATACAATTAATTGATATTTTTATCTTTCTCCAGATTTTGATTCGGGACTTTCGATGCCCTGGTGGCGCTATGTAAGGAGAACAGCGGTGCTGAGAGATGGTGCTTGGTCCAGCAATGCAGCGTCATATAAACTGAGTATATTCTGGAATAGAATGCAATTTCCATTCATATTTTGAGATTATTTCATCTTTTTCAAAACATAATACAAATAATTGAGATTTTTATCTTTCTCCAGATTTTGATTCGGGGCTTTCGATGCTTTGACGGCGCTTAGTTAGGAGAACAGCGGTGCTGAGAGATGCTGCTTGGTCCAGCAATGCAACGCCATAAAAACTGAGTATATTCTGGAATAGAATGCAATTTCCATACATATTTTGAGATTTTTTCATTTTCATCAAAAGATAATACAATTAATTGAGATTTTTATCTTTCTCCAGATTTTGATTCGGGGCATTCGATGCCTTGACGGCACTATATAAGGAGAACAGCGGTGCTGAGAGATGGTGCTTGGTCCAGCAATGCAACGCCATATAAACTGAGTATATTCTGGAATAGATGAATTTTCCATACATATTTTGAGATTCTTAACTCTTCTTTAAAAGATAATACAATTAATTGTTATTTTTATCTTTCTCCAGAATTTGTTTAGGGGCATTCGATGCCTTGACGGCGCTATATAAGGAGAACAGCGGTGCTGAGAGATGGTGCTTGGTCCAGCAATGCAACGCCATATTAACTGAGTATATTCTGGATTAGAATGCAATTTCCATTCATATTTTGAGATTTTTTCATCTTCTTCAAAAGATAATACAATTAATTGAGATTTTTATCTTTCTCCAGATTTTGATTTGGGGCTTTCGATGCCTTGACGGCGCTATGTAAGGAGAACGGTGGTGCTGAGAGATGGTGCTTGGTCCAGCAATGCAACGCCATATAAACTGAGTATATTCTGGAATAAAATGCAATTTCCATTCATATTTTGAGATTTATTCATCTTCTTCAAAAGATAATACAATTAATTGAGATTTTTATCTTTCTCCAGAATTTGATTCCGGGCTTTCGATGACTTGACGGCGCTTAGTAAGGAGAACAGCGGTGCTGAGAGATGGTGCTTGGTCCAGCAATGCAACGCCATATAAACTGAGTATATTCTGGAATAGAATGCAATTTCCATTCATATTTTGAGATTTTATCATCTTCTTCAAAAGATAATACAATTAATTGTGATTTTTATCTTTCTCCAGAATTTGATTCCGGGCTTTCGATGCCTTGACGGCGCTTAGTAAGGAGAACAGCGGTGCTGAGAGATGGTGCTTGGTCCAGCAATGCAACGCCATATAAACTGAGTATATTATGGAATAGAATGCAATTTCCATTCATATTTTGAGATTTTTTCCTTTTTTTTAAAAGATTATACAATTAAAAGAGATTTTCATCTTTCTCCAGATTTTGATTCGGGGCTTTCGATGCCTTGACGGCGCTATGTAAGGAGAACAGCGCTGCTGAGAGATGGTGCTTGGCCCAGCAATGCAACGCCATACAAACTGAGTATATTATGGAATAGAATGCAATTACCATACATATTTTGAGATTCATTCATCTTCTTCAAAAGATAATACAATTAAAAGAGATTTTCATCTTTCTCCAGATTTTGATTCGGGGCTTTCGATGCCTTGACGGCGCTATGTAAGGAGAACAGCGGTGCTGAGAGATGGTGCTTGGACCAGCAATGCAACGCCATTAAAACTGAGTATATTATGGAATAGAATGCAATTTCCATTCATATTTTGAGATTTTTTCCTCTTTTTCAAAACATAATACATTTAATTGAGATTTTTATATTTCTCCAGATTTTGATTCGGGACTTTCGATGCCTTGACGGCGCTATGTAAGGAGAACAGTGGTGCTGAGAGATGGTGCTTGATCAAGCAATGCAACGCCATATAAACTGAGTATATTCTGGAATAGAATGCAATTTCCAGTCATATTTTGAGATTTTTTCATCTTCTTCAAAAGATAATACAATTAATTGAGATTTTTATCTTTCTCCAGATTTTAATTCGGGGCTTTCGATGCTTTGACGGCGCTTAGTTAGGAGAACAGCGGTGCTGAGAGATGCTGCTTGGTCCAGCAATGCAACGCCATAAAAACTGAGTATATTCTGGAATAGAATGCAATTTCCATACATATTTTGAGATTTTTTCATTTTCATCAAAAGATAATACAATTAATTGAGATTTTTATCTTTCTCCAGATTTTGATTCGGGGCTTTCGATGCCTTGATGGCGCTTAGTAGGGAGAACAGCGGTGCTGAGAGATGGTGCTTGGTCCAGCAATGCAACGCCATATAAACTGAGTATATTCTGGAATAGAATGCAATTTCCACTCATATTTTGAGAATTTTTCATCATCTTACAAAGATAATACAATTAATTGAGATTTTTATCTTTCTCCAGATTTTGATTCGGGGCTTTCGATGCCTTGACGGCGCTTAGTGAGGAGAACGGTGGTGTTGAGAGATGGTGCTTGGTCCAGCAATGCAACGCCATATAAACTGAGTATATTCTGGAATAGAATGCAATTTCCATTCATATTTTGAGATTTTTTCATCTTCATCAAAAGATAATACAATTAATTGAGATTTTTATCTTTCTCCAGATTTTGATTCGAGACTTTCGATGCCTTGGCGGCGCTATTTAAGGAGAACGGTGGTGCTGAGAGATGGTGCTTGGTCCAGCAACGCAACGCCATATAAAATGAGTATATTCTGGAATATAATGCAATTTCCATTCATATTTTGAGATTTTTTCATCTTCATCAAAAGATAATACAATTAATTGAGATTTTTATCTTTCTCCATATCTTGATTCGGGGCTTTCGATGCCTTGACGGCGCTATGTAAGGGGAACGATGGTGCTGAGAGATGGTGCTTGGTCCATCAATGCAACGCCATATAAACCGACGATATTCTGGAATAGAATGCAATTTCAATTCATATTTTGAGATTTTTTCATCTTCATCAAAAGATAATACAATTAATTGAGATTTTTATCTTTCTCCAGATTTTGATTCGAGACTTTCGATGCCTTGGCGGCGCTATTTAAGGAGAACGGTGGTGCTGAGAGATGGTGCTTGGTCCAGCAATGCAACGCCATATAAAATGAGTATATTCTGGAATATAATGCAATTTATATTCATATTTTGAGATTTTTTCATTTTCATCAAAAGATAATTCAATTAAATAGATTTTTATCTTGCTCCAGATTTTGATTCGGGGCTTTCGATGCCTTGACGGCCTTAAATAAGGAGAACAGCGGTGCTGAGAGATGGTGCTTGGTCCAGCAATGCAATGCCATATAAACTGAGTATATTCTGGAATAGAATGCAATTTCCATTCATATTTTGAGATTTTTTCATCTTCATCAAAAGATAACTCAATTAATTGAGATTTTTATCTATTTCCAGATTTTGATTCGGGGCTTTCGATGCCTTGGCGGCGCTATTTAAGGAGAACGGTGGTGCTGAGAGATGGTGCTTGGTCCAGCAATGCAACGCCATATAAAATGAGTATATTCTGGAATATAATGCAATTTATATTCATATTTTGAGATTTTTTCATTTTCATCAAAAGATAATTCTATTAAATAGATTTTTATCTTTCTCCAGATTTTGATTCGGGGCTTTCGATGCCTTGACGGCCTTAAATAAGGAGAACAGCGGTGCTGAGAGATGGTGCCCGGTCCAGCAATGCAACGCCATATAAACTGAGTATATTCTAAAATAGAATGCAATTTCCATTCATATTTTGAGATTTTTTCATCTTCATCAAAGGATAATACAATTAATTGAGATTTTTATCTATTTCCAGATTTTGATTCGGGGCTTTCGATGACTTGACGGCGCTATGTAAGATGAACGGTGGTGGTGAGAGATGGTGCTTGGTCCAGCAATTCAACGCCATATAAACTGAGTATATTATGGAATAAAATGCAATTTCCATTCATATTTTGAGATTTATTCATCTTCTTCAAAAGATAATACAATTAATTCAGATTTTTATCTGTCTCCAGATTTTGATTCGGGGCTTTCGATGCCTTGACGGCGCTTAGTAAGGAGAACGGTGGTGTTGAGAGATGGTCCTTGGTCCAGCAATGCAACGCCATATAAACTGAGTATATTTTTGAATAGAGTACAATTTCCATTCATATTTTGAGATTTTTTCATCTTCATCAAAAGATAATACAATTAATTAGGATTTTTATCTTTCTCCAGATTTTGATTCGGGGCTTTCGATGCCTTGAAGGCGCTATGTAAGGAGAACGGTGGTGCTGAGAGATGGTGCTTGGTCCAGCAATTCAACGCCATATAAACTGAGTATATTATGGAATAGAATGCAATTTCCATTCATATTTTGAGATTTATTCATCTTCTTCAAAAGATAATACAATTAATTGAGATTTTTATCTGTCTCCAGATTTTGATTCGGGGCTTTCGATGCCTTGACGGCGCTTAGTAAGGAGAACGGTGGTGTTGAGAGATGGTCCTTGGTCCAGCAATGCAACGCCATATAAACTGAGTATATTATGCATTAGAATGCAATTTCCATTCATATTTTGAGATTTTTTCATCTTCTTCAAAAGATAATACAATTAATTGAGATTTTTATCTTTCTCCAGATTTTGATTCGGGGCTTTCGATGCCTTGACGGCGCTATGTAAGGAGAACGGTGGTGCTGAGAGATGGTCCTTGGTCCAGCAATGCAACGCCATATAAACTGAGTATATTTTTGAATAGAGTACAATTTCCATTCATATTTTGAGATTTTTTCATCTTCATCAAAAGATAATACAATTAATTAGGATTTTTATCTTTCTCCAGATTTAGATTCGGGGCTTTCGATGCCTTGACGGCGCTTAGTAAGGAGAACGGTGGTGCTGAGAGATGGTGCTTGGTCCAGCAATGCAACGCCATATAAACTGAGTATATTATGCATTAGAATGCAATTTCCATTCATATTTTGAGATTTTTTCATCTTCTTCAAAAGATAATACAATTAATTGAGATTTTTATCTGTCTCCAGATTTTGATTCGGGGCTTTCGATGCCTTGACGGCGCTTAGTAAGGAGAACGGTGGTGTTGAGAGATGGTCCTTGGTCCAGCAATGCAACGCCATATAAACTGAGTATATTATGCATTAGAATGCAATTTCCATTCATATTTTGAGATTTTTTCATCTTCTTCAAAAGATAATACAATTAATTGAGATTTTTATCTGTCTCCAGATTTTGATTCGGGGCTTTCGATGCCTTGACGGCGCTTAGTAAGGAGAACGGTGGTGCTGAGAGATGGTCCTTGGTCCAGCAATGCAACGCCATATAAACTGAGTATATTTTTGAATAGAGTACAATTTCCATTCATATTTTGAGATTTTTTCATCTTCATCAAAAGATAATACAATTAATTAGGATTTTTATCTTTCTCCAGATTTAGATTCGGGGCTTTCGATGCCTTGACGGCGCTATGTAAGGAGAACGGTGGTGCTGAGAGATGGTGCTTGGTCCAGCAATGCAACGCCATATAAACTGAGTATATTATGGAATAAAATGCAATTTCCATTCATATTTTGAGATTTATTCATCTTCTTCAAAAGATAATACAATTAATTGAGATTTTTATCTGTCTCCAGATTTTGATTCGGGGCTTTCGATGCCTTGACTGCTCTTTGTAAGGAGAACAGCGGTGCTGAGAGATGGTGCTTGGTCCAGCAATGCAACGCCATATAAACTGAGGATATTCTGGAATAGAATGCAATTTCCATTCATATTTTGAGATTTATTTATCTTTTTCAAAAGATAATACAATTAATTATGATTTTTATCTTTCTCCAGATTTTGATTCGGGGCATTCGATGCCTTGACGGCGCTGTATAAGGAGACAGCGGTGCTGAGAGATGGTGCCCAGTCCAGCAATGCAACGCCATATAAACTGAGTATATTCTGGAATAGAACGCAATTTCCATTCATATTTTGAGATTTTTTCATCTTCATCAAAAGATAATACAATTAATTGAGATTTTTATCTGTCTCCAGATTTTGATTCGGGGCTTTCGATACCATGATGGCGCTATGTAAGGGGAACGGTGGTGCTGAGAGATGGTGCTTGGTCCAGCAATGCAACGCCATATAAACTGATAATATTATGGAATAGAATGCAATTTCCATTCATATTTTGAGATTTATTCATCTTCTTCAAAAGATAATACAATTACTTGAGATTTTTATCTTTCTCCAGATTTTGATTCGGGGCTTTCGATGCCTTGGCGGCGCTATGTAAGGGGAACGGTGGTGCTGAGAGATGGTGCTTGGTCCAGCAATGCAACGCCATATAAACCGACGATATTCTGGAATAGAATGCAATTTCAATTCATATTTTGAGATTTTTTCATCTTCATCAAAAGATAATACAATTAATTGAGATTTTTATCTTTCTTCAGATTTTGATTCGAGCCTTTCGATGCCTTGGTGGCGCTATGTAAGGAGAACGGTGATGCTGAGAGATGGTGCTTGGTCCAGCAATGCAACGCCATATAAAATGAGTATATTCTGGAATATAATGCAATTTATATTCATATTTTGAGATTTTTTCATCTTTATCAAAAGATAATTCAATTAATTGAGATTTTTATCCTTCTCCAGATTTTGATTCGGGGCTTTCGATGCCTTGACGGCCTTAAGTAAGGAGAACAGCGGTGCTGAGAGATGGTGCTTGGTCCAGCAATGCAACGCCATATAAACTGAGTATATTCTGGAATAGAATGCAATTTCCATTCATATTTTGAGATTTTTTCATCTTCATCAAATGATAACTGAATGAATTGAGATTTTTATCTATTTCCAGGTTTTGATTCGGGGCTTTCGATGCCTTGACGGCGCTATGTAAGGACAACGGTGGTGCTGATAGATCGTGCTTGGTCCAGCAATGCAACGCCATATAAACTGAGTATATTCTGGAATAGAATGAATTTTCCATACATATTTTGTGATTCTTAATTCTTCTTCAAAAGATAATACAATTAATTGTGATTTTTATCTTTCTGCAGAATTTGATTCGGGGCATTCGATGCCTTGACGGCGCTATATAAGGAGAATAGCGGTGCTGAGAGATGGTGCTTGGTCCAGCAATTCAACGCCATATTAACTGAGTATATTCTGGAATAGAATGCAATTTCCATTCATATTTTGAGATTTTTTCATCTTCTTCAAAAGATAATACAATTAATTGAGATTTTTATCTTTCTCCAGATTTTGATTTGGGGCTTTCGATGCCTTGACGGCGCTATGTAAGGAGAACGGTGGTGCTGAGAGATGGTGCTTGGTCCAGCAATGCAACGCCATATAAACTGAGTATATTCTGGAATAAAATGCAATTTCCATTCATATTTTGAGATTTATTCATCTTCTTCAAAAGATAATACAATTAATTGAGATTTTTATCTTTCTCCAGAATTTGATTCCGGGCTTTCGATGCCTTGACGGCGCTTAGTAAGGAGAACAGCGGTGCTGAGAGATGGTGCTTGGTCCAGCAATGCAACGCCATATAAACTGAGTATATTCTGGAATAGAATGCAATTTCCATTCATATTTTGAGATTTTATCATCTTCTTCAAAAGATAATACAATTAATTGTGATTTTTATCTTTCTCCAGAATTTGATTCGTGGATTTCGATGCCTTGACGGCGCTATGTAAGGAGAACAGCGGTGCTGAGAGATGGTGCTTGGTCCAGCAATGCAACGCCATATAAACTGAGTATATTATGGAATAGAATGCAATTTCCATTCATATTTTGAGATTTTTTCCTTTTTTTTAAAAGATTATACAATTAAAAGAGATTTTCATCTTTCTCCAGATTATGATTCGGGGCTTTCGATGCCTTGACGGCGCTATGTAAGGAGAACAGCGGTGCTGAGAGATGGTGCTTGGTCAAGCAATGCAACGCCATATAAACTGAGTATATTCTGGAATAGAATGCAATTTCCATTCATATTTTGAGATTTTTTCATCTTCATCAAAAGATAATTCAATTAATTGTAATTTTTATCTTTCTCCAGATTTTGATTCGTGGATTTCGATGCCTTGACGGCGCTATGTAAGGAGAACAGCGGTGCTGAGAGATGGTGCTTGGTCCAGCAATGCAACGCCATATAAACTGAGTATATTATGGAATAGAATGCAATTACCATTCATATTTTGAGATTTATTCATCTTCTTCAAAAGATAATACAATTAATTGAGATTTTTATCTTTCTCCAGAATTTGATTCCGGGCTTTCGATGCTTTGACGGCGCTTAGTAAGGAGAACAGCGGTGCTGAGAGATGGTGCTTGGTCGAGCCATGCAACGCCATATGAACTGAGTATATTCTGGAATAGAATGCAAATTCCATTCATATTTTGAGATTTATTCATCTTCTTCAAAAGATAATACAATTAATTGAGATTTTTACCTTTCTCCAGAATTTGATTCCGGGCTTTCGATGCCTTGACGGCGCTTAGTAAGGAGAACAGCGGTGCTTAGAGATGGTGCTTGGTCCAGCAATGCAACGCCATATAAACTGAGTATATTCTGGAATAGAATGCAATTTCCATTCATATTTTGAGATTTATTCATCTTCTTCAAAAGATAATACAATTAAAAGAGATTTTCATCTTTCTCCAGATTTTGATTTGGGGCTTTCGATGCCTTGACGGCGCTATGTAAGGAGAACAGCGCTGCTGAGAGATGGTGCTTGGTCCAGCAATGCAACGCCATATAAACTGAGTATATTATGGAATAGAATGCAATTACCATACATATTTTGAGATTCATTCATCTTCTTCAAAAGATTATACAATTAAAAGAGATTTTCATCTTTCTCCAGATTTTGATTCGGGGCTTTCGATGCCTTGACGGCGCTATGTAAGGAGAACAGCGTTGCTGAGAGATGGTGCTTGGACCAGCAATGCAACGCCATTAAAACTGAGTATATTATGGAATAGAATGCAATTTCCATTCATATTTTGAGATTTTTTCCTCTTTTTCAAAACATAATACATTTAATTGAGATATTTATATTTCTCCAGATTTTGATTCGGGACTTTCGATGCCTTGACGGCGCTATGTAAGGAGAACTGTGGCGCTGAGAGATGGTGCTTGGTCCAGCAATGCAACGTCATATAAACTGAGTATATTATGGAATAGAATCCAATTTCCATTCATATTTTGAGATTTTTTCAACTTTTTCAAAACATAATACAATTAATTGTTATTTTTATCTTTCTCCAGATTTTGATTCGGGACTTTCGATGCCCTGGTGGCGCTATGTAAGGAGAACAGCGGTGCTGAGAGATGGTGCTTGGTCCAGCAATGCAGCGTCATATAAACTGAGTATATTCTGGAATAGAATGCAATTTCCATTCATATTTTGAGATTATTTCATCTTTTTCAAAACATAATACAAATAATTGAGATTTTTATCTTTCTCCAGATTTTGATTCGGGGCTTTCGATGCCTTGACGGCACTATGTAAGGAGAACAGCGGTGCTGAGAGATGGTGCTTGGTCAAGCAATGCAACGCCATATAAACTGAGTATATTCTGGAATAGAATGCAATTTCCTGTCATATTTTGAGATTTTTTCATCTTCTTCAAAAGATAATACAATTAATTGAGATTTTTATCTTTCTCCAGATTTTGAATCGGGGCTTTCGATGCCTTGATGGCGCTTAGTAGGGAGAACAGTGGTGCTGAGAGATGGTGCTTGGTCCAGCAATGCAACGCCATATAAACCGACGATATTCTGGAATAGAATGCAATTTCAATTCATATTTTGAGATTTTTTCATCTTCATCAAAAGATAATACAATTAATTGAGATTTTTATCTTTCTTCAGATTTTGATTCGAGCCTTTCGATGCCTTGGCGGCGCTATGTAAGGAGAACGGTGATGCTGAGAGATGGTGCTTGGTCCAGCAATGCAACGCCATATAAAATGAGTATATTATGAGTTATATAATGCAATTTATATTCATATTTTGAGATTTTTTCATCTTTATCAAAAGATAATTCAATTAATTGAGATTTTTATCCTTCTCCAGATTTTGATTCGGGGCTTTCGATGCCTTGACGGCCTTAAGTAAGGAGAACAGCGGTGCTGAGAGATGGTGCTTGGTCCAGCAATGCAACGCCATATAAACTGAGTATATTCTGGAATAGAATGCAATTTCCATTCATATTTTGAGATTTTTTCATCTTCATCAAATGATAACTGAATGAATTGAGATTTTTATCTATTTCCAGGTTTTGATTCGGGGCTTTCGATGCCTTGACGGCGCTATGTAAGGACAACGGTGGTGCTGATAGATGGTGCTTGGTCCAGCAATGCAGCGCCATATAAAATGAGTATATTCTAAAATAGAATGCAATTTCCATTCATATTTTGAGATTTTTTCATCTTCATCAAAAGATAATAAAATTAATTGAGATTTTTATCTTTCTCCAGATTTTGATTCGGGGCTTTCGATGCCTTGACGGCGCTTAGTAAAGAGAACAGCGGTACTGAGAGATGGTGCTTTGTCCAGCAATGCAACGCCATATAAACTGAGTATATTCTGGAATAGAATGCAATTTCCATTCATATTTTGAGATTTTTTCATCTTCATCAAAAGATAACTGAATGAATTGAGATTTTTATCTATTTCCAGGTTTTGATTCGGGGCTTTCGATGCCTTGACGGCGCTATGTAAGGACAACGGTGGTGCTGATACATGGTGCTTGGTCCAGCAATGCAACGCCATATAAAATGAGTATATTCTAAAATAGAATGCAATTTCCATTCATATTTTGAGATTTTTTCATCTTCATCAAAAGATAATACAATTAATTGAGATTTTTAACTTTCTCCAGATCTTGATTCTGGCCTTTCGATGCCTTGACTGCGCTTTGTAAGGAGAACAGCGGTGCTTGGAGATGGTGCTTGGTCCAGCAATGCAACGCCATATAAACTGAGGATATTCTGGAATAGAAGGCAATTTCCATTCATATTTTGAGATTTTTTCATCTTCATCAAAAGATAATACAATTAATTGAGATTTTTATCTTTCTCCAGATTTTGATTTGGGGCTTTCGATGCCTTGACGGCGCTTAGTAAGGAGAACGGTGGTGTTGAGAGATGGTCCTTGGTCCAGCAATGCAACGCCATATAAACTGAGTATATTATGCATTAGAATGCAATTTCCATTCATATTTTGAGATTTTTTCATCTTCTTCAAAAGATAATACAATTAATTGAGATTTTTATCTTTCTCCAGATTTTGATTCGGGGCTTTCGATGCCTTGACGGCGCTATGTAAGGAGAACGGTGGTGCTGAGAGATGGTCCTTGGTCCAGCAATGCAACGCCATATAAACTGAGTATATTTTTGAATAGAGTACAATTTCCATTCATATTTTGAGATTTTTTCATCTTCATCAAAAGATAATACAATTAATTAGGATTTTTATCTTTCTCCAGATTTAGATTCGGGGCTTTCGATGCCTTGACGGCGCTTAGTAAGGAGAACGGTGGTGCTGAGAGATGGTGCTTGGTCCAGCAATGCAACGCCATATAAACTGAGTATATTATGCATTAGAATACAATTTCCATTCATATTTTGAGATTTTTTCATCTTCTTCAAAAGATAATACAATTAATTGAGATTTTTATCTGTCTCCAGATTTTGATTCGGGGCTTTCGATGCCTTGACGGCGCTTAGTAAGGAGAACGGTGGTGTTGAGAGATGGTCCTTGGTCCAGCAATGCAACGCCATATAAACTGAGTATATTATGCATTAGAATGCAATTTCCATTCATATTTTGAGATTTATTCATCTTCTTCAAAAGATAATACAATTAATTGAGATTTTTACCTTTCTCCAGAATTTGATTCCGGGCTTTCGATGCCTTGACGGCGCTTAGAAAGGAGAACAGCGGTGCTTAGAGATGGTGCGTGGTCCAGCAATGCAACGCCATATAAACTGAGTATATTCTGGAATAGAATGCAATTTCCATTCATATTTTGAGATTTATTCATCTTCTTCAAAAGATAATACAATTAAAAGAGATTTTCATCTTTCTCCAGATTTTGATTTGGGGCTTTCGATGCCTTGACGGCGCTATGTAAGGAGAACAGCGCTGCTGAGAGATGGTGCTTGGTCCAGCAATGCAACGCCATATAAACTGAGTATATTATGGAATAGAATGCAATTACCATACATATTTTGAGATTCATTCATCTTCTTCAAAAGATTATACAATTAAAAGAGATTTTCATCTTTCTCCAGATTTTGATTCGGGGCTTTCGATGCCTTGACGGCGCTATGTAAGGAGAACAGCGTTGCTGAGAGATGGTGCTTGGACCAGCAATGCAACGCCATTAAAACTGAGTATATTATGGAATAGAATGCAATTTCCATTCATATTATGAGATTTTTTCCTCTTTTTCAAAACATAATACATTTAATTGAGATTTTTATATTTCTCCAGATTTTGATTCGGGACTTTCGATGTCTTGTTGGCGCTATGTAAGGAGAACTGTGGCGCTGAGAGATGGTGCTTGGTCCAGCAATGCAACGTAATATAAACTGAGTATATTATGGAATAGAATGCAATTTCCATTCATATTTTGAGATTTTTTCAACTTTTTCAAAACATAATACAATTAATTGATATTTTTATCTTTCTCCAGATTTTGATTCGGGACTTTCGATGCCCTGGTGGCGCTATGTAAGGAGAACAGCGGTGCTGAGAGATGGTGCTTGGTCCAGCAATGCAGCGTCATATAAACTGAGTATATTCTGGAATAGAATGCAATTTCCATTCATATTTTGAGATTATTTCATCTTTTTCAAAACATAATACAAATAATTGAGATTTTTATCTTTCTCCAGATTTTGATTCGGGGCTTTCGATGCCTTGACGGCACTATGTAAGGAGAACAGCGGTGCTGAGAGATGGTGCTTGGTCAAGCAATGCAACGCCATATAAACTGAGTATATTCTGGAATAGAATGCAATTTCCTGTCATATTTTGAGATTTTTTCATCTTCTTCAAAAGATAATACAATTAATTGAGATTTATATCTTTCTCCAGATTTTGAATCGGGGCTTTCGATGCCTTGATGGCGCTTAGTAGGGAGAACAGTGGTGCTGAGAGATGGTGCTTGGTCCAGCAATGCAACGCCTTATAAACTGAGTATATTCTGGAATAGAATGCAATTTCCATACATATTTTGAGATTTTTTCATCTTCATCAAAAGATAATACAATTAATTGTGATTTTTATCTTTCTCCAGAATTTGATTCGGGGCATTCGATGCCTTGACGGCGCTAAATAAGGAGAACAGCGGTGCTGAGAGATGGTGCTTGGTCCAGCAATGCAACGCCATATAAACTGAGTATATTCTGGAATAGAATGAATTTTCCATACATATTTTGAGATTCTTAACTCTTCTTTAAAAGATAATACAATTAATTGTTATTTTTATCTTTCTCCAGAATTTGTTTCGGGGCATTCGATGCCTTGACGGCGCTATATAAGGAGAATAGCGGTGCTGAGAGATGGTGCTTGGTCCAGCAATGCAACGCCATATTAACTGAGTATATTCTGGATTAGAATGCAATTTCCATTCATATTTTGAGATTTTTTCATCTTCTTCAAAAGATAATACAATTAATTGAGATTTTTATCTTTCTCCAGATTTTGATTTGGGGCTTTCGATGCCTTGACGGCGCTATGTAAGGAGAACGGTGGTGCTGAGAGATGGTGCTTGGTCCAGCAATGCAACGCCATATAAACTGAGTATATTCTGGAATAAAATGCAATTTCCATTCATATTTTGAGATTTATTCATCTTCTTCAAAAGATAATACAATTAATTGAGATTTTTATCTTTCTCCAGAATTTGATTCCGGGCTTTCGATGCCTTGACGGCGCTTAGTAAGGAGAACAGCGGTGCTGAGAGATGGTGCTTGGTCCAGCAATGTAACGCCATATAAACTGAGTATATTCTGGAATAGAATGCAATTTCCATTCATATTTTGAGATTTTATCATCTTCTTCAAAAGATAATACAATTAATTGTGATTTTTATCTTTCTCCAGAATTTGATTCGTGGATTTCGATGCCTTGACGGCGCTATGTAAGGAGAACAGCGGTGCTGAGAGATGGTGCTTGGTCCAACGATGCAACGCCATACAAACTGAGTATATTCTGGAATAGAATGCAATTTCCATTCATATTTTGAGAATTTTTCATCTTCTTACAAAGAAAATACAATTAATTGAGATTTTTATCTTTCTCCAGATTTTGATTTGGGGCTTTCGATGCCTTGACGGCGCTTAGTGAGGAGAACGGTGGTGTTTAGAGATGGTGCTTGCTCCAGCAATGCAACGCCATATTAACTGAGTATATTCTGGAATAGAATGCAATTTCCATTCATATTTTGAGATTTTTTCATCTTCATCAAAAGATAATACAATTAATTGAGATTTTTATCTTTCTCCAGATTTTGATTCGGGGCTTTCGATGCCTTGACGGCGCTATGTAAGGGGAACGATGGTGCTGAGAGATGGTGCTTGGTCCATCAATGCAACGCCATATAAACCGACGATATTCTGGAATAGAATGCAATTTCAATTCATATTTTGAGATTATTTCATCTTCATCAAAAGATAATAGAATTAATTGAGATTTTTATCTTTCTCCAGATTTTGATTCGGGGCTTTCTATGCCTTGACGGCGCTATGTAAGGAGAACAGCGGTGCTGAGAGATGGTGCTTGGTCCAGCAATGCAACGCCATATAAACTGAGTATATTATGGAATAGAATGCAATTTCCATTCATATTTTGAGATTTTTTCCTTTTTTTTAAAAGATTATACAATTAAAAGAGATTTTCATCTTTCTCCAGATTTTGATTCGGGGCTTTCGATGCCTTGACGGCGCTATGTAAGGAGAACAGCGGTGCTGAGAGATGGTGCTTGGTCCAGCAATGCAACGCCATATAAACTGAGTATATTATGGAATAGAATGCAATTTCCATTCATATTTTGAGATTTTTTCCTTTTTTTTAAAAGATTATACAATTAAAAGAGATTTTCATCTTTCTCCAGATTTTGATTCGGGGCTTTCGATGCCTTGACGGCGCTATGTAAGGAGAACAGCGCTGCTGAGAGATGGTGCTTGGTCCAGCAATGCAACGCCATATAAACTGAGTATATTATGGAATAGAATGCAATTTCCATTCATATTTTGAGATTTTTTCCTCTTTTTCAAAACATAATACATTTAATTGAGATTTTTATATTTCTCCAGATTTTGATTCGGGACTTTCGATGCCTTGACGGCGCTATGTAAGGAGAACAGTGGCGCTGAGAGATGGTGCTTGGTCCAGCAATGCAACGTCATATAAACTGAGTATATTATGGAATAGAATGCAATTTCCATTCATATTTTGAGATTTTTTCAACTTTTTCAAAACATAATACAATTAATTGATATTTTTATCTTTCTCCAGATTTTGATTCGGGACTTTCGATGCCCTGGTGGCGCTATGTAAGGAGAACAGCGGTTCTGAGAGATGGTGCTTGGTCCAGCAATGCAACGTCATATAAACTGAGTATATTCTGGAATAGAATGCAATTTCCATTCATATTTTGAGATTATTTCATCTTTTTCAAAACATAATACAAATAATTGAGATTTTTATCTTTCTCCAGATTTTAATTCGGGGTTTTCGATGCTTTGACGGCGCTTAGTTAGGAGAACAGCGGTGCTGAGAGATGCTGCTTGGTCCAGCAATGCAACGCCATAAAAACTGAGTATATTCTGGAATAGAATGCAATTTCCATACATATTTTGAGATTTTTTCATTTTCATCAAAAGATAATACAATTAATTGAGATTTTTATCTTTCTCCAGATTTTGATTCGGGGCTTTCGATGCCTTGATGGCGCTTAGTAGGGAGAACAGCGGTGCTGAGAGATGGTGCTTGGTCCAGCAATGCAACGCCATATAAACTGAGTATATTCTGGAATAGAATGCAATTTCCACTCATATTTTGAGAATTTTTCATCATCTTACAAAGATAATACAATTAATTGTGATTTTTATCTTTCTCCAGATTTTGATTCGGGGCTTTCGATGCCTTGACGGCGCTTAGTGAGGAGAACGGTGGTGCTGAGAGATGGTGCTTGGTCCAGCAATTCAACGCCATATAAACTGAGTATATTCTGGAATAGAATGCAATTTCCATTCATATTTTGAGATTTTTTCATCTTCATCAAAAGATAATACAATTAATTGAGATTTTTATGTTTCTCCATATTTTGATTCGGGGCTTTCGATGCCTTGACGGCGCTATGTAAGGGGAACGATGGTGCTAAGAGATGGTCCTTGGTCCAGCAATGCAACGCCATATAAACTGAGTATATTTTTGAATAGAGTACAATTTCCATTCATATTTTGAGATTTTTTCATCTTCATCAAAAGATAATACAATTAATTAGGATTTTTATCTTTCTCCAGATTTTGATTCGGGGCTTTCGATGCCTTGAAGGCGCTATGTAAGGGGAACGGTGGTGCTGAGAGATGGTGCTTGGTCCAGCAATGCAACGCCATATAAACTGAGTATATTATGGAATAAAATGCAATTTCCATTCATATTTTGAGATTTATTCATCTTCCTCAAAAGATAATACAATTAATTGAGATTTTTATCTGTCTCCAGATTTTGATTCGGGGCTTTCGATGCCTTGACTGCTCTTTGTAAGGAGAACAGCGGTGCTGAGAGATGGTGCTTGGTCCAGCAATGCAACGCCATATAAACTGAGGACATTCTGGAATAGAATGCAATTTCCATTCATATTTTGAGATTTATAAATATTTTTCAAAAGATAATACAATTAATTATGATTTTTATCTTTCTCCAGATTTTGATTCGGGGCATTCGATGCCTTGACGGCGCTGTATAAGGAGAACAGCGGTACTGAGAGATGGTTTCCAGTCCAGCAATGCAACGCCATATAAACTGAGTATATTCTGGAATAGAACGCAATTTCCATTCATATTTTGAGATTTTTTCATCTTCATCAAAAGATAATACAATTAATTGAGATTTTTATCTGTCTCCAGATTTTGATTCGGGGCTTTCGATACCTTGATGGCGCTTAGTAGGGAGAACAGCGGTGCTGAGAGATGGTGCTTGGTCCAGCAATGCAACGCCATATAAACTGAGTATATTCTGGAATAGAATACAATTTCCATTCATATTTTGAGAATTTTTCATCTTCTTACAAAGATAATACAATTAATTGAGATTTTTATCTTTCTCCAGATTTTGATTCGAGGCTTTCGATGCCTTGACGGCGCTTAGTAAGGAGAACGGTGGTGTTGAGAGATGGTGCTTGGTCCAGCAATGCAACGCCATATAAACTGATAATATTATGGAATAGAATGCAATTTCCATTCATATTTTGAGATTTATTCATCTTCTTCAAAAGATAATACAATTACTTGAGATTTTTATCTTTCTCCAGATTTTGATTCGGGGCTTTCGATGCCTTGACGGCGCTATGTAAGGGGAACGGTGGTGCTGAGAGATGGTGCTTGGTCCAGCAATGCAACGCCATATAAACCGACGATATTCTGGAATAGAATGCAATTTCAATTCATATTTTGAGATTTTTTCATCTTCATCAAAAGATAATACAATTAATTGAGATTTTTATCTTTCTTCAGATTTTGATTCGAGCCTTTCGATGCCTTGGCGGCGCTATGTAAGGAGAACGGTGGTGCTGAGAGATGGTGCTTGGTCCAGCAATGCAACGCCATATAAAATGAGTATATTCTGGAATATAATGCAATTTATATTCATATTTTGAGATTTTTTCATCTTTATCAAAAGATAATTCAATTAATTGAGATTTTTATCTTTCTCCAGATTTTGATTCGGGGCTTTCGATGCCTTGACGGCCTTAAGTAAGGAGAACAGCGGTGCTGAGAGATGGTGCTTGGTCCAGCAATGCAACGCCATATAAACTGAGTATATTCTGGAATAGAATGCAATTTCCATTCATATTTTGAGATTTTTTCATCTTCATCAAAAGATAACTGAATGAATTGAGATTTTTATCTATTTCCAGGTTTTGATTCGGGGCTTTCGATGCCTTGACGGCGCTATGTAAGGACAACGGTGGTGCTGATACATGGTGCTTGGTCCAGCAATGCAACGCCATATAAAATGAGTATATTCTAAAATAGAATGCAATTTCCATTCATATTTTGAGATTTTTTCATCTTCATCAAAAGATAATACAATTAATTGAGATTTTTAACTTTCTCCAGATCTTGATTCTGGCCTTTCGATGCCTTGACTGCGCTTTGTAAGGAGAACAGCGGTGCTTGGAGATGGTGCTTGGTCCAGCAATGCAACGCCATATAAACTGAGGATATTCTGGAATAGAAGGCAATTTCCATTCATATTTTGAGATTTTTTCATCTTCATCAAAAGATAATACAATTAATTGAGATTTTTATCTTTCTCCAGATTTTGATTTGGGGCTTTCGATGCCTTGACGGCGCTTAGTAAGGAGAACGGTGGTGTTGAGAGATGGTCCTTGGTCCAGCAATGCAACGCCATATAAACTGAGTATATTATGCATTAGAATGCAATTTCCATTCATATTTTGAGATTTTTTCATCTTCTTCAAAAGATAATACAATTAATTGAGATTTTTATCTTTCTCCAGATTTTGATTCGGGGCTTTCGATGCCTTGACGGCGCTATGTAAGGAGAACGGTGGTGCTGAGAGATGGTCCTTGGTCCAGCAATGCAACGCCATATAAACTGAGTATATTTTTGAATAGAGTACAATTTCCATTCATATTTTGAGATTTTTTCATCTTCATCAAAAGATAATACAATTAATTAGGATTTTTATCTTTCTCCAGATTTAGATTCGGGGCTTTCGATGCCTTGACGGCGCTTAGTAAGGAGAACGGTGGTGCTGAGAGATGGTGCTTGGTCCAGCAATGCAACGCCATATAAACTGAGTATATTATGCATTAGAATACAATTTCCATTCATATTTTGAGATTTTTTCATCTTCTTCAAAAGATAATACAATTAATTGAGATTTTTATCTTTCTCCAGAATTTGATTCGGGGCTTTCGATGCCTTGACGGCGCTTAGTAAGGAGAACGGTGGTGTTGAGAGATGGTCCTTGGTCCAGCAATGCAACGCCATATAAACTGAGTATATTATGCATTAGAATGCAATTTCCATTCATATTTTGAGATTTATTCATCTTCTTCAAAAGATAATACAATTAATTGAGATTTTTATCTGTCTCCAGATTTTGATTCGGGGCTTTCGATGCCTTGACGGCGCTGTATAAGGAGACAGCGGTGCTGAGAGATGGTGCTTGGTCCAGCAATGCAACGCCATATAAACTGAGGATATTCTGGAATAGAATGCAATTTCCATTCATATTTTGAGATTTATTTATCTTTTTCAAAAGATAATACAATTAATTATGATTTTTATCTTTCTCCAGATTTTGATTCGGGGCATTCGATGCCTTGACGGCGCTGTATAAGGAGACAGCGGTGCTGAGAGATGGTGCCCAGTCCAGCAATGCAACGCCATATAAACTGAGTATATTCTGGAATAGAACGCAATTTCCATTCATATTTTGAGATTTTTTCATCTTCAACAAAAGATAATACAATTAATTGAGATTTTTATCTGTCTCCAGATTTTGATTCGGGGCTTTCGATACCATGATGGCGCTTAGTAGGGAGAACAGCGGTGCTGAGAGATGGTGCTTGGTCCAACGATGCAACGCCATACAAACTGAGTATATTCTGGAATAGAATACAATTTCCATTCATATTTTGAGAATTTTTCATCTTCTTACAAAGATAATACAATTAATTGAGATTTTTATCTTTCTCCAGATTTTGATTCGGGGCTTTCGATGCCTTGACGGCGCTTAGTAAGGAGAACGGTGGTGTTGAGAGTTGGTGCTTGGTCCAGCAATTCAACGCCATATAAACTGATAATATTATGGAATAGAATGCAATTTCCATTCATATTTTGAGATTTATTCATCTTCATCAAATGATAACTGAATGAATTGAGATTTTTATCTATTTCCAGGTTTTGATTCGGGGCTTTCGATGCCTTGACGGCGCTATGTAAGGACAACGGTGGTGCTGATAGATCGTGCTTGGTCCAGCAATGCAACGCCATATAAACTGAGTATATTCTGGAATAGAATGAATTTTCCATACATATTTTGTGATTCTTAATTCTTCTTCAAAAGATAATACAATTAATTGTGATTTTTATCTTTCTGCAGAATTTGATTCGGGGCATTCGATGCCTTGACGGCGCTATATAAGGAGAATAGCGGTGCTGAGAGATGGTGCTTGGTCCAGCAATTCAACGCTATATTAACTGAGTATATTCTGGAATAGAATGCAATTTCCATTCATATTTTGAGATTTTTTCATCTTCTTCAAAAGATAATACAATTAATTGAGATTTTTATCTTTCTCCAGATTTTGATTTGGGGCTTTCGATGCCTTGACGGCGCTATGTAAGGAGAACGGTGGTGCTGAGAGATGGTGCTTGGTCCAGCAATGCAACGCCATATAAACTGAGTATATTCTGGAATAAAATGCAATTTCCATTCATATTTTGAGATTTATTCATCTTCTTCAAAAGATAATACAATTAATTGAGATTTTTATCTTTCTCCAGAATTTGATTCCGGGCTTTCGATGCCTTGACGGCGCTTAGTAAGGAGAACAGCGGTGCTGAGAGATGGTGCTTGGTCCAGCAATGCAACGCCATATAAACTGAGTATATTCTGGAATAGAATGCAATTTCCATTCATATTTTGAGATTTTATCATCTTCTTCAAAAGATAATACAATTAATTGTGATTTTTATCTTTCTCCAGAATTTGATTCGTGGATTTCGATGCCTTGACGGCGCTATGTAAGGAGAACAGCGGTGCTGAGAGATGGTGCTTGGTCCAGCAATGCAACGCCATATAAACTGAGTATATTATGGAATAGAATGCAATTTCCATTCATATTTTGAGATTTTTTCCTTTTTTTTAAAAGATTATACAATTAAAAGAGATTTTCATCTTTCTCCAGATTATGATTCGGGGCTTTCGATGCCTTGACGGCGCTATGTAAGGAGAACAGCGGTGCTGAGAGATGGTGCTTGGTCCAGCAATGCAACGCCATATAAACTGAGTATATTCTGGAATAAAATGCAATTTCCATTCATATTTTGAGATTTATTCATCTTCTTCAAAAGATAATACAATTAATTGAGATTTTTATCTTTCTCCAGAATTTGATTCCGGGCTTTCGATGCCTTGACGGCGCTTAGTAAGGAGAACAGCGGTGCTGAGAGATGGTGCTTGGTCCAGCAATGCAACGCCATATAAACTGAGTATATTCTGGAATAGAATGCAATTTCCATTCATATTTTGAGATTTTATCATCTTCTTCAAAAGATAATACAATTAATTGTGATTTTTATCTTTCTCCAGAATTTGATTCGTGGATTTCGATGCCTTGACGGCGCTTAGTAAGGAGAACAGCGGTGCTGAGAGATGGTGCTTGGTCCAGCAATGCAACGCCATATAAACTGAGTATATTATGGAATAGAATGCAATTTCCATTCATATTTTGAGATTTTTTCCTTTTTTTTAAAAGATTATACAATTAAAAGAGATTTTCATCTTTCTCCAGATTATGATTCGGGGCTTTCGATGCCTTGACGGCGCTATGTAAGGAGAACAGCGGTGCTGAGAGATGGTGCTTGGTCAAGCAATGCAACGCCATATAAACTGAGTATATTCTGGAATAGAATGCAATTTCCATTCATATTTTGAGATTTTTTCATCTTCATCAAAAGATAATTCAATTAATTGTAATTTTTATCTTTCTCCAGATTTTGATTCGTGGATTTCGATGCCTTGACGGCGCTATGTAAGGAGAACAGCGGTGCTGAGAGATGGTGCTTGGTCCAGCAATGCAACGCCATATAAACTGAGTATATTATGGAATAGAATGCAATTACCATTCATATTTTGAGATTTATTCATCTTCTTCAAAAGATAATACAATTAATTGAGATTTTTATCTTTCTCCAGAATTTGATTCCGGGCTTTCGATGCTTTGACGGCGCTTAGTAAGGAGAACAGCGGTGCTGAGAGATGGTGCTTGGTCGAGCCATGCAACGCCATATAAACTGAGTATATTCTGGAATAGAATGCAAATTCCATTCATATTTTGAGATTTATTCATCTTCTTCAAAAGATAATACAATTAATTGAGATTTTTACCTTTCTCCAGAATTTGATTCCGGGCTTTCGATGCCTTGACGGCGCTTAGTAAGGAGAACAGCGGTGCTTAGAGATGGTGCTTGGTCCAGCAATGCAACGCCATATAAACTGAGTATATTCTGGAATAGAATGCAATTTCCATTCATATTTTGAGATTTATTCATCTTCTTCAAAAGATAATACAATTAAAAGAGATTTTCATCTTTCTCCAGATTTTGATTTGGGGCTTTCGATGCCTTGACGGCGCTATGTAAGGAGAACAGCGCTGCTGAGAGATGGTGCTTGGTCCAGCAATGCAACGCCATATAAACTGAGTATATTATGGAATAGAATGCAATTACCATACATATTTTGAGATTCATTCATCTTCTTCAAAAGATTATACAATTAAAAGAGATTTTCATCTTTCTCCAGATTTTGATTCGGGGCTTTCGATGCCTTGACGGCGCTATGTAAGGAGAACAGCGTTGCTGAGAGATGGTGCTTGGACCAGCAATGCAACGCCATTAAAACTGAGTATATTATGGAATAGAATGCAATTTCCATTCATATTTTGAGATTTTTTCCTCTTTTTCAAAACATAATACATTTAATTGAGATATTTATATTTCTCCAGATTTTGATTCGGGACTTTCGATGCCTTGACGGCGCTATGTAAGGAGAACTGTGGCGCTGAGAGATGGTGCTTGGTCCAGCAATGCAACGTCATATAAACTGAGTATATTATGGAATAGAATCCAATTTCCATTCATATTTTGAGATTTTTTCAACTTTTTCAAAACATAATACAATTAATTGTTATTTTTATCTTTCTCCAGATTTTGATTCGGGACTTTCGATGCCCTGGTGGCGCTATGTAAGGAGAACAGCGGTGCTGAGAGATGGTGCTTGGTCCAGCAATGCAGCGTCATATAAACTGAGTATATTCTGGAATAGAATGCAATTTCCATTCATATTTTGAGATTATTTCATCTTTTTCAAAACATAATACAAATAATTGAGATTTTTATCTTTCTCCAGATTTTGATTCGGGGCTTTCGATGCCTTGACGGCACTATGTAAGGAGAACAGCGGTGCTGAGAGATGGTGCTTGGTCAAGCAATGCAACGCCATATAAACTGAGTATATTCTGGAATAGAATGCAATTTCCTGTCATATTTTGAGATTTTTTCATCTTCTTCAAAAGATAATACAATTAATTGAGATTTTTATCTTTCTCCAGATTTTGAATCGGGGCTTTCGATGCCTTGATGGCGCTTAGTAGGGAGAACAGTGGTGCTGAGAGATGGTGCATGGTCCAGCAATGCAACGCCATATAAACCGACGATATTCTGGAATAGAATGCAATTTCAATTCATATTTTGAGATTTTTTCATCTTCATCAAAAGATAATACAATTAATTGAGATTTTTATCTTTCTTCAGATTTTGATTCGAGCCTTTCGATGCCTTGGCGGCGCTATGTAAGGAGAACGGTGATGCTGAGAGATGGTGCTTGGTCCAGCAATGCAACGCCATATAAAATGAGTATATTCTGGAATATAATGCAATTTATATTCATATTTTGAGATTTTTTCATCTTTATCAAAAGATAATTCAATTAATTGAGATTTTTATCCTTCCCCAGATTTTGATTCGGGGCTTTCGATGCCTTGACGGCCTTAAGTAAGGAGAACAGCGGTGCTGAGAGATGGTGCTTGGTCCAGCAATGCAACGCCATATAAACTGAGTATATTCTGGAATAGAATGCAATTTCCATTCATATTTTGAGATTTTTTCATCTTCATCAAATGATAACTGAATGAATTGAGATTTTTATCTATTTCCAGGTTTTGATTCGGGGCTTTCGATGCCTTGACGGCGCTATGTAAGGACAACGGTGGTGCTGATAGATGGTGCTTGGTCCAGCAATGCAGCGCCATATAAAATGAGTATATTCTAAAATAGAATGCAATTTCCATTCATATTTTGAGATTTTTTCATCTTCATCAAAAGATAATACAATTAATTGAGATTTTTATCTTTCTCCAGATTTTGATTCGGGGCTTTCGATGCCTTGACGGCGCTTAGTAAAGAGAACAGCGGTACTGAGAGATGGTGCTTTGTCCAGCAATGCAACGCCATATAAACTGAGTATATTCTGGAATAGAATGCAATTTCCATACATATTTTGAGATTTTTTCATCTTCATCAAAAGATAATACAATTAATTGTGATTTTTATCTTTCTCCAGAATTTGATTCGGGGCATTCGATGCCTTGACGGCACTATATAAGGAGAACAGCGGTGCTGAGAGAACGTGCTTGGTCCAGCAATGCAACGCCATATAAACTGAGTATATTCTGGAATAGAATGAATTTTCCATACATATTTTGAGATTCTTAATTCTTCTTCAAAAGATAATACAATTAATTGTGATTTTTATCTTTCTGCAGAATTTGATTCGGGGCATTCGATGCCTTGACGGCGCTATATAAGGAGAATAGCGGTGCTGAGAGATGGTGCTTGGTCCAGCAATTCAACGCCATATTAACTGAGTATATTCTGGAATAGAATGCAATTTCCATTCAAATTTTGAGATTTTTTCATCTTCTTCAAAAGATAATACAATTAATTGAGATTTTTATCTTTCTCCAGATTTTGATTTGGGGCTTTCGATGCCTTGACGGCGCTATGTAAGGAGAACGGTGGTGCTGAGAGATGGTGCTTGGTCCAGCAATGCAACGCCATATAAACTGAGTATATTCTGGAATAAAATGCAATTTCCATTCATATTTTGAGATTTATTCATCTTCTTCAAAAGATAATACAATTAATTGAGATTTTTATCTTTCTCCAGAATTTGATTCCGGGCTTTCGATGCCTTGACGATGCTTAGTAAGGAGAACAGCGGTGCTGAGAGATGGTGCTTGGTCCAGCAATGCAACGCCATATAAACTGAGTATATTCTGGAATAGAATGCAATTTCCATTCATATTTTGAGATTTTATCATCTTCTTCAAAAGATAATACAATTAATTGTGATTTTTATCTTTCTCCAGAATTTGATTCGTGGATTTCGATGCCTTGACGGCGCTATGTAAGGAGAACAGCGGTGCTGAGAGATGGTGCTTGGTCCAGCAATGCAACGCCATATAAACTGAGTATATTATGGAATAGAATGCAATTACCATTCATATTTTGAGATTTATTCATCTTCTTCAAAAGATAATACAATTAATTGAGATTTTTATCATTCTCCAGAATTTGATTCCGGGCTTTCGATGCTTTGACGGCGCTTAGTAAGGAGAACAGCGGTGCTGAGAGATGGTGCTTGGTCGAGCCATGCAACGCCATATAAACTGAGTATATTCTGGAATAGAATGCAAATTCCATTCATATTTTGAGATTTATTCATCTTCTTCAAAAGATAATACAATTAATTGAGATTTTTACCTTTCTCCAGAATTTGATTCCGGGCTTTCGATGCCTTGACGGCGCTTAGAAAGGAGAACAGCGGTGCTTAGAGATGGTGCGTGGTCCAGCAATGCAACGCCATATAAACTGAGTATATTCTGGAATAGAATGCAATTTCCATTCATATTTTGAGATTTATTCATCTTCTTCAAAAGATAATACAATTAAAAGAGATTTTCATCTTTCTCCAGATTTTGATTTGGGGCTTTCGATGCCTTGACGGCGCTATGTAAGGAGAACAGCGCTGCTGAGAGATGGTGCTTGGTCCAGCAATGCAACGCCATATAAACTGAGTATATTATGGAATAGAATGCAATTACCATACATATTTTGAGATTCATTCATCTTCTTCAAAAGATTATACAATTAAAAGAGATTTTCATCTTTCTCCAGATTTTGATTCGGGGCTTCCGATGCCTTGACGGCGCTATGTAAGGAGAACAGCGTTGCTGAGAGATGGTGCTTGGACCAGCAATGCAACGCCATTAAAACTGAGTATATTATGGAATAGAATGCAATTTCCATTCATATTATGAGATTTTTTCCTCTTTTTCAAAACATAATACATTTAATTGAGATTTTTATATTTCTCCAGATTTTGATTCGGGACTTTCGATGTCTTGTTGGCGCTATGTAAGGAGAACTGTGGCGCTGAGAGATGGTGCTTGGTCCAGCAATGCAACGTAATATAAACTGAGTATATTATGGAATAGAATGCAATTTCCATTCATATTTTGAGATTTTTTCAACTTTTTCAAAACATAATACAATTAATTGATATTTTTATCTTTCTCCAGATTTTGATTCGGGACTTTCGATGCCCTGGTGGCGCTATGTAAGGAGAACAGCGGTGCTGAGAGATGGTGCTTGGTCCAGCAATGCAGCGTCATATAAACTGAGTATATTCTGGAATAGAATGCAATTTCCATTCATATTTTGAGATTATTTCATCTTTTTCAAAACATAATACAAATAATTGAGATTTTTATCTTTCTCCAGATTTTGATTCGGGGCTTTCGATGCCTTGACGGCACTATGTAAGGAGAACAGCGGTGCTGAGAGATGGTGCTTGGTCAAGCAATGCAACGCCATATAAACTGAGTATATTCTGGAATAGAATGCAATTTCCTGTCATATTTTGAGATTTTTTCATCTTCTTCAAAAGATAATACAATTAATTGAGATTTATATCTTTCTCCAGATTTTGAATCGGGGCTTTCGATGCCTTGATGGCGCTTAGTAGGGAGAACAGTGGTGCTGAGAGATGGTGCTTGGTCCAGCAATGCAACGCCATATAAACTGAGTATATTCTGGAATAGAATGCAATTTCCATACATATTTTGAGATTTTTTCATCTTCATCAAAAGATAATACAATTAATTGTGATTTTTATCTTTCTCCAGAATTTGATTCGGGGCATTCGATGCCTTGACGGCGCTAAATAAGGAGAACAGCGGTGCTGAGAGATGGTGCTTGGTCCAGCAATGCAACGCCATATAAACTGAGTATATTCTGGAATAGAATGAATTTTCCATACATATTTTGAGATTCTTAACTCTTCTTTAAAAGATAATACAATTAATTGTTATTTTTATCTTTCTCCAGAATTTGTTTCGGGGCATTCGATGCCTTGACGGCGCTATATAAGGAGAATAGCGGTGCTGAGAGATGGTGCTTGGTCCAGCAATGCAACGCCATATTAACTGAGTATATTCTGGATTAGAATGCAATTTCCATTCATATTTTGAGATTTTTTCATCTTCTTCAAAAGATAATACAATTAATTGAGATTTTTATCTTTCTCCAGATTTTGATTTGGGGCTTTCGATGCCTTGACGGCGCTATGTAAGGAGAACGGTGGTGCTGAGAGATGGTGCTTGGTCCAGCAATGCAACGCCATATAAACTGAGTATATTCTGGAATAAAATGCAATTTCCATTCATATTTTGAGATTTATTCATCTTCTTCAAAAGATAATACAATTAATTGAGATTTTTATCTTTCTCCAGAATTTGATTCCGGGCTTTCGATGCCTTGACGGCGCTTAGTAAGGAGAACAGCGGTGCTGAGAGATGGTGCTTGGTCCAGCAATGTAACGCCATATAAACTGAGTATATTCTGGAATAGAATGCAATTTCCATTCATATTTTGAGATTTTATCATCTTCTTCAAAAGATAATACAATTAATTGTGATTTTTATCTTTCTCCAGAATTTGATTCGTGGATTTCGATGCCTTGACGGCGCTATGTAAGGAGAACAGCGGTGCTGAGAGATGGTGCTTGGTCCAACGATGCAACGCCATACAAACTGAGTATATTCTGGAATAGAATGCAATTTCCATTCATATTTTGAGAATTTTTCATCTTCTTACAAAGAAAATACAATTAATTGAGATTTTTATCTTTCTCCAGATTTTGATTTGGGGCTTTCGATGCCTTGACGGCGCTATGTAAGGGGAACGATGGTGCTGAGAGATGGTGCTTGGTCCATCAATGCAACGCTATATAAACCGACGATATTCTGGAATAGAATGCAATTTCAATTCATATTTTGAGATTATTTCATCTTCATCAAAAGATAATAGAATTAATTGAGATTTTTATCTTTCTCCAGATTTTGATTCGGGGCTTTCTATGCCTTGACGGCGCTATGTAAGGAGAACAGCGGTGCTGAGAGATGGTGCTTGGTCCAGCAATGCAACGCCATATAAACTGAGTATATTATGGAATAGAATGCAATTTCCATTCATATTTTGAGATTTTTTCCTTTTTTTTAAAAGATTATACAATTAAAAGAGATTTTCATCTTTCTCCAGATTTTGATTCGGGGCTTTCGATGCCTTGACGGCGCTATGTAAGGAGAACAGCGGTGCTGAGAGATGGTGCTTGGTCCAGCAATGCAACGCCATATAAACTGAGTATATTATGGAATAGAATGCAATTTCCATTCATATTTTGAGATTTTTTCCTTTTTTTTAAAAGATTATACAATTAAAAGAGATTTTCATCTTTCTCCAGATTTTGATTCGGGGCTTTCGATGCCTTGACGGCGCTATGTAAGGAGAACAGCGCTGCTGAGAGATGGTGCTTGGTCCAGCAATGCAAAGCCATATAAACTGAGTATATTATGGAATAGAATGCAATTTCCATTCATATTTTGAGATTTTTTCCTCTTTTTCAAAACATAATACATTTAATTGAGATTTTTATATTTCTCCAGATTTTGATTCGGGACTTTCGATGCCTTGACAGCGCTATGTAAGGAGAACAGTGGCGCTGAGAGATGGTGCTTGGTCCAGCAATGCAACGTCATATAAACTGAGTATATTATGGAATAGAATGCAATTTCCATTCATATTTTGAGATTTTTTCAACTTTTTCAAAACATAATACAATTAATTGATATTTTTATCTTTCTCCAGATTTTGATTCGGGCCTTTCGATGCCCTGGTGGCGCTATGTAAGGAGAACAGCGGTTCTGAGAGATGGTGCTTGGTCCAGCAATGCAACGTCATATAAACTGAGTATATTCTGGAATAGAATGCAATTTCCATTCATATTTTGAGATTATTTCATCTTTTTCAAAACATAATACAAATAATTGAGATTTTTATCTTTCTCCAGATTTTAATTCGGGGTTTTCGATGCTTTGACGGCGCTTAGTTAGGAGAACAGCGGTGCTGAGAGATGCTGCTTGGTCCAGCAATGCAACGCCATAAAAACTGAGTATATTCTGGAATAGAATGCAATTTCCATACATATTTTGAGATTTTTTCATTTTCATCAAAAGATAATACAATTAATTGAGATTTTTATCTTTCTCCAGATTTTGATTCGGGGCTTTCGATGCCTTGATGGCGCTTAGTAGGGAGAACAGCGGTGCTGAGAGATGGTGCTTGGTCCAGCAATGCAACGCCATATAAACTGAGTATATTCTGGAATAGAATGCAATTTCCACTCATATTTTGAGAATTTTTCATCATCTTACAAAGATAATACAATTAATTGTGATTTTTATCTTTCTCCAGATTTTGATTCGGGGCTTTCGATGCCTTGACGGCGCTTAGTGAGGAGAACGGTGGTGTTGAGAGATGGTGCTTGGTCCAGCAATTCAACGCCATATAAACTGAGTATATTCTGGAATAGAATGCAATTTCCATTCATATTTTGAGATTTTTTCATCTTCATCAAAAGATAATACAATTAATTGAGATTTTTATGTTTCTCCATATTTTGATTCGGGGCTTTCGATGCCTTGACGGCGCTATGTTATGAGAACGGTGGTGCTGAGAGATGGTGCTTGGTCCAGCAATGCAACGCCATATAAACTGAGTATATTATGGAATAAAATGCAATTTCCATTCATATTTTGAGATTTATTCATCTTCCTCAAAAGATAATACAATTAATTGAGATTTTTATCTGTCTCCAGATTTTGATTCGGGGCTTTCGATGCCTTGACTGCTCTTTGTAAGGAGAACAGCGGTGCTGAGAGATGGTGCTTGGTCCAGCAATGCAACGCCATATAAACTGAGGACATTCTGGAATAGAATGCAATTTCCATTCATATTTTGAGATTTATAAATATTTTTCAAAAGATAATACAATTAATTATGATTTTTATCTTTCTCCAGATTTTGATTCGGGGCATTCGATGCCTTGACGGCGCTGTATAAGGAGAACAGCGGTGCTGAGAGATGGTTTCCAGTCCAGCAATGCAACGCCATATAAACTGAGTATATTCTGGAATAGAACGCAATTTCCATTCATATTTTGAGATTTTTTCATCTTCATCAAAAGATAATACAATTAATTGAGATTTTTATCTGTCTCCAGATTTTGATTCGGGGCTTTCGATACCTTGATGGCGCTTAGTAGGGAGAACAGCGGTGCTGAGAGATGGTGCTTGGTCCAACGATGCAACGCCATACAAACTGAGTATATTCTGGAATAGAATACAATTTCCATTCATATTTTGAGAATTTTTCATCTTCTTACAAAGATAATACAATTAATTGAGATTTTTATCTTTCTCCAGATTTTGATTCGAGGCTTTCGATGCCTTGACGGCGCTTAGTAAGGAGAACGGTGGTGTTGAGAGATGGTGCTTGGTCCAGCAATTCAACGCCATATAAACTGATAATATTATGGAATAGAATGCAATTTCCATTCATATTTTGAGATTTATTCATCTTCTTCAAAAGATAATACAATTACTTGAGATTTTTATCTTTCTCCAGATTTTGATTCGGGGCTTTCGATGCCTTGACGGCGCTATGTAAGGGGAACGGTGGTGCTGAGAGATGGTGCTTGGTCCAGCAATGCAACGCCATATAAACCGACGATATTCTGGAATAGAATGCAATTTCAATTCATATTTTGAGATTTTTTCATCTTCATCAAAAGATAATACAATTAATTGAGATTTTTATCTTTCTTCAGATTTTGATTCGAGCCTTTCGATGCCTTGGCGGCGCTATGTAAGGAGAACGGTGGTGCTGAGAGATGGTGCTTGGTCCAGCAATGCAACGCCATATAAAATGAGTATATTCTGGAATATAATGCAATTTATATTCATATTTTGAGATTTTTTCATCTTTATCAAAAGATAATTCAATTAATTGAGATTTTTATCTTTCTCCAGATTTTGATTCGGGGCTTTCGATGCCTTGACGGCCTTAAGTAAGGAGAACAGCGGTGCTGAGAGATGGTGCTTGGTCCAGCAATGCAACGCCATATAAACTGAGTATATTCTGGAATAGAATGCAATTTCCATTCATATTTTGAGATTTTTTCATCTTCATCAAAAGATAACTGAATGAATTGAGATTTTTATCTATTTCCAGGTTTTGATTCGGGGCTTTCGATGCCTTGACGGCGCTATGTAAGGACAACGGTGGTGCTGATACATGGTGCTTGGTCCAGCAATGCAACGCCATATAAAATGAGTATATTCTAAAATAGAATGCAATTTCCATTCATATTTTGAGATTTTTTCATCTTCATCAAAAGATAATACAATTAATTGAGATTTTTAACTTTCTCCAGATCTTGATTCTGGCCTTTCGATGCCTTGACTGCGCTTTGTAAGGAGAACAGCGGTGCTGAGAGATGGTGCTTGGTCCAACAATGCAACGCCATATAAACTGAGTATATTCTGGAATAGAATGATTTTTCCATACATATTTGGAGAATTTTCATCTTCTTCAAATGATAATACAATTAATTGTAATTTTTATCTTCCTCGAGACTTTGATTCGGGGCATTCGATGCCTCGACGGCGCTATATAAGGAGAACGTTGGTGCTGAAAGATGGTGCTTGGTCCAGCAATGAAACGCCATATTAACTGAGTATATTCTGGAATAGTATGCAATTTCCATTCATATTTTGAGAGTTTTTCATCTTCTTCAAAAGATAATACAATTAATTGAGATTCTTATCTTTCTCCAGATTTTGATTCGGGGCTTTCAATGCCTTGACGGCGCTATGTAAGGAGAACAGCGGTGCTGAGAGATGGTGCTTGGTCCAGAAATGCAACGCCATATAAACTGAGTATATTCTGAAATAGAATGCAATTTCCATTCATATTTTGTGATTTTTTAATCTTCTTCAAAAGATAATACAATTAATTGAGATTTTTATCTTTCTCCAGATTTTGATTCGGGGCTTTCGATGCCTTGACGGTGCTATGTAAGGAGAACGTTGTTGCTGAAAGATGGTGCTTGGTCCAGCAATGCAACGCCATATAAACTGAGTATAATCTGGAATAGTATGCAATTTCCATTCATATTTTGAGATTTTTTCATCTTATTCAAAAGATAATACAATTAATTGAGATTTATATCTTTCTCAAGATTTTCATTCGGGGCTTTCGATGCCTTGACGGCGCTTAGTAAGGAGAACGGTGGTGCTTAGAGATGGTGCTTGGTCCAGCAATGCAACGCCATATAAACTGAGTATATTCTGGAATAGAATGCAATTTCCATACATATTTTGAGATTTTTTCATCTTATTCAAAAGATAATACAATTAATTGAGATTTTTATCTTTCTCCAGATTTTTATTTGGGGCTTTCGATGCCTTGACGGCGCTATGTAAGGAGAACAGCGGTGCTGAGAGATGGTGCCCGGTCCAGCAATGCAACGCCATATAAACTGAGTATATTCTGGAATAGAACGCAATTTCCATTCATATTTTGAGATTTTTTCATCTTCATCAAAAGATAATACAATTAATTGAGATTTTTATCTTTCTCCAGATTTTGATTCGGGGCTTTCGATACCTTGATGGCGCTTAGTAGGGAGAACAGCGGTGCTGAGAGATGGTGCTTGGTCCAACGATGCAACGCCATACAAACTGAGTATATTCTGGAATAGAATACAATTTCCATTCATATTTTGAGAATTTTTTATCTTCTTACAAAGATAATACTATTAATTGAGATTTTTATCTTTCTCCAGATTTTGATTCGGGGCTTTCGATGCCTTGACGGCGCTTAGTAAGGAGAACGGTGTTGTTGAGAGATGGTGCTTGGTCCAGCAATTCAACGCCATATAAACTGATAATATTATGGAATAGAATGCAATATCCATTCATATTTTGAGATTTATTCATCTTCTTCAAAAGATAATACAATTACTTGATATTTTTATCTTTCTCCAGATTTTGATTCGGGGCTTTCGATGCCTTGACGGCGCTATGTAAGGGGAACGGTGGTGCTGAGAGATGGTGCTTGGTCCAGCAATGCAACGCCATATAAACCGACGATATTCTGGAATAGAATGCAATTTCAATTCATATTTTGAGATATTTTCATCTTCTTCAAAAGATAATACAATTAATTGAGATTTTTATCTTTCTCCAGATTTTGACTCGAGCCTTTTGATGCCTTGGCGGCGCTATGTAAGGAGAACGGTGATGCTGAGAGATGGTGCTTGGTCCAGCAATGCAACGCCATATAAAATGAGTATATTCTGGAATATAATGCAATTTATATTCATATTTTGAGATTTTTTCATCTTTATCAAAAGATAATTCAATTAATTGAGATTTTTATCCTTCTCCAGATTTTGATTCGGGGCTTTCGATTCCTTGACGGCCTTAAGTAAGGAGAACAGCGGTGCTGAGAGATGGTGCTTGGTCCAGCAATGCAACGCCATATAAACTGAGTATATTCTGGAATAGAATGCAATTTCCATTCATATTTTGAGATTTTTTCATCTTCATCAAAAGATAACTGAATGAATTGAGATTTTTATCTATTTCCAGGTTTTGATTCGGGGCTTTCGATGCCTTGACGGCGCTATGTAAGGACAACGGTGGTGCTGATAGATGGTGCTTGGTCCAGCAATGCAACGCCATATAAAATGAGTATATTCTAAAATAGAATGCAATTTCCATTCATATTTTGAGATTTTTTCATCTTCATCAAAAGATAATACAATTAATTGAGATTTTTATCTATTTCCAGATTTTGATTCGGGGCTTTCGATGCCTTGACGGCGCTATGTAAGATGAACGGTGGTGCTTAGAGATGGTGCTTGGTCCAGCAATGCAACGCCATATAAACTGAGTATATTCTGGAATAGAATGCAATTTCCATTCATATTTTGAGATTTTTTCATTTTCATCAAAAGATAATACAATTAATTGAGATTTTTATCTTTCTCCAGATTTTGATTTGGGGCTTTCGATGCCTTGACGGCGCTATGTAAGGAGAACGGTGGTGCTGAGAGATGGTGCTTGGTCCAGCAATGCAACGCCATATAAAATGAGTATATTCTGGAATAGAATGCAATTTCCATTCATATTTTGAGATTTATTAATCTTCTTCAAAAGATAATACAATTAATTATGATTTTTATCTTTCTCCAGAATTTGATTCGGGGCATTCGATTCCTTGACGGCGCTATATAAGGAGAACAGCGGTGCTGAGAGATGGTGCTTGGTCCAGCAATGCAACGCCATATAAACTGAGTATATTCTGGAATAGAATGATTTTTCCATACATATTTTGAGATTTTTTCATCTTCTTCAAATGATAATACAATTAATTGTAATTTTTATCTTCTTCGAGACTTTGATTCGGGGCATTCGATGCCTTGACGGCGCTATATAAGGAGAACAGCGGTGCTGAGAGATGGTGCTTGGTCCAGCAATGCAACGCCATATAACTGAGTATATTCTGAAATAGAATGCAATTTCCATTCATATTTTGAGAGTTTTTCATCTTCTTCAAAACATAATACAATTAATTGAGATTTTTATCTTTCTCCAGATTTTGATTCGGGGCATTCGATTCCTTGACGGCGCTATATAAGGAGAACAGCGGTGCTGAGAGATGGTGCTTGGTCCAGCAATGCAACGCCATATAAACTGAGTATATTCTGGAATAGAATGATTTTTCCATACATATTTTGAGATTTTTTCATCTTCTTCAAATGATAATACAATTAATTGTAATTTTTATCTTCTTCGAGACTTTGATTCGGGGCATTCGATGCCTTGACGGCGCTTAGTAAAGAGAACAGCGGTACTGAGAGATGGTGCATGGTCCAGCAATGCAACGCCATATGAACTGAGTATATTCTGGAATAGAATGCAATTTCCATTCATATTTTGAGATTTTAGCATCTTCTTCAAAAGATAATACAGTTAATTGAGATTTTTATCTTTCTACAGATTTTGATGCGGGGCTTCCGATGCCTTGACGGTGCTATGTAAGGAGAACGTTGTTGCTGAAAGATGGTGCTTGGTCCAGCAATGCAACGCCATATAAACTGAGTATATTCTGGAATAGTATGCAATTTCCATTCATTTTTGAGAGTTTTTCATCTTCTTCAAAAGATAATACAATTAATTGAGATTTTTATCTTTCTCCAGATTTTGATTCGGGGCTTTCGATGTCTTGACGGTGCTATGTAAGGAGAACGTTGTTGCTGAAAGATGGTGCTTGGTCCAGGAATGAAACGCCATATAAACTGAGTATAATCTGGAATAGTATGCAATTTCCATTCATATTTTGAGATTTTTTCATCTTATTCAAAAGATAATACCATTAATTGAGATTTATATCTTTCTCCAGATTTTCATTCGGGGCTTTCGATGCCTTGACGGCGCTTAGTAAGGAGAACGGTGGTGCTTAGAGATGGTGCTTGGTCCAGCAATGCAACGCCATATAAACTGAGTATATTCTGGAATAGAATGCAATTTCCATACATATTTTGAGATTTTTTCATCTTATTCAAAGGATAATACAATTAATTGAGATTTTTATCTTTCTCCAGATTTTTATTTGGGGCTTTCGATGCCTTGACGGCGCTATGTAAGGAGAACAGCGGTGCTGAGAGATGGTGCTTGGTCCAGCAATGCAAAGCCATATAAACTGAGTACATTCTGAAATAGAATTCTATTTCCATTCATATTTTGAGATTTTTTCATCTTATTCAAAAGATAATACAATTAATTGAGATTTTTATCTTTCTCCAGATTTTGATTCGGGGCTTTCGATGCCTTGACGGCGCTCAGTAAGGAGAACGGTGGTGCTGAGAGATGGTGCTTGGTCCAGCAATGCAACGCCATATAAACTGAGTATATTCTGAAATAGAATGCAATTTCCACTCATATTTTGTGATTTTTTCATCTTCTTCAAAAGATAATACAATTAATTGAGATTTTTATCTTTCTCCAGATTTTGATTCGGTGCTTTCGATGCCTTGACGGCGCTTAGTAAGGAGAATGGTGGTGCTGAGAGATGGTGCTTGGTCCATCAATGCAACGCCATATAAACTGAGTATATTTTGGAATAGAGTACAATTTCCATTCATATTTTGAGATTTTTTCATCTTCATCAAAAGATAATACAATTAATTGAGATTTTTATCTTTCTCCAGATTTTGATTCGGGGCTTTCGATGCCTTGACGGCGCTATGTAAGGAGAACAGCGGTGCTGAGAGATGGTGCTTGGTCCAGCAATGCAACGCCATATAAAATGAGTATATTCTGGAATGGAATGCAATTTCCATTAATATTTTGAGATTTTAGCATCTTCTTCAAAAGATAATACAATTAATTGAGATTTTTATTTTTCTCAAGATTTTAATTCGGGGCTTTCGATGCCTTGACGGCGCTATGTAAGGAGAACAGCGGTGCTGAGAGATGGTGCTTGGTCCAGCAATGCAACGCCATATAAACTGAGTATATTCTGGAATGGAATGCAATTTCCATTCATATTTTGAGATTTTTTCATCTTCATCAAAAGATAATACAATTAATTGAGATTTTCAACTTTCTCCAGAATTTGATTCGGGGCTTTCGATGCCTTGACGGCGTTTAGTAAAGAGAACAGCGGTACTGAGAGATGGTGCTTGGGCCAGCAATGCAACGCCATATAAACTGAGTATATTCTGGAATAGTATGCAATTTCCATTCATATTTTGAGATTTTAGCATCTTCTTCAAAAGATAATACAATTAATTGAGATTTTTATCTTTCTCCAGATTTTGATTCGGGGCTTTCAATGCCTTGACGGCGCTTAGTAAAGAGAACAAAGGTGCTGAGAGATGGTGCATGGTCCAGCAATGGAACGCCATATAAACTGAGTATATTCTGGAATAGTATGCAATTTCCATTCATATTTTGAGAGTTTTTCATCTTCTTCAAAACATAATACAATTAATTGAGATTTTTATCTTTCTCCAGATTTTGATTCGGGGCTTTCGATGCCTTGACGGCGCTTAGTAAAGAGAACAGCGGTTCTGAGAGATGGTGCTTGGTCCAGCAATGCAACGCCATATGAACTGAGTATATTCTGGAATAGAATGCAATTTCCATTCATATTTTGAGATTTTAGCATCTTCTTCAAAAGATAATACAATTAATTGAGATTTTTATCTTTCTCCAGATTTTGATGCGGGGCTTTCGATGCCTTGACGGCGCTTAGTAAAGAGAACAGCGGTGCTGAGAGATGGTGCTTGGTCCAGAAATGCAACGCCATATAAACTGAGTATTTCTGGAATAGAATGCAATTTCCATTCATATTTTGAGATTTTAGCATCTTCTTCAAAACATAATACAATTAATTGAGATTTTTATCTTTCTCCAGATTTTGATTCGTGGCTTTCGATGCCTTGACGGCGCTTAGTAAAGAGAACAGCGGTACTGAGAGATAAGGCTTGGTCCAGCAATGCAACGCCATATGAACTGAGTATATTCTGGAATAGAATGCAATTTCCATTCATATTTTGAGATTTTAGCATCTTCTTCAAAAGATAATACAATTAATTGAGATTTTTATCTTTCTCCAGATTTTGATTCGGGGCTTTCGATGCCTTGACGGTGCTATGTAAGGAGAACGTTGTTGCTGAAAGATGGTGCTTGGTCCAGGAATGAAACGCCATATAAACTGAGTATAATCTGGAATAGTATGCAATTTCCATTCATATTTTGAGATTTTTTCATCTTATTCAAAAGATAATACATTTAATTGAGATTTATATCTTTCTCCAGATTTTCATTCGGGGCTTTCGATGCCTTGACGGCGCTTAGTAAGGAGAACGGTGGTGCTTAAAGATGGTGCTTGGTCCAGCAATGCAACGCCATATAAACTGAGTATATTCTGGAATAGAATGCAATTTCCATACATATTTTGAGATTTTTTCATCTTATTCAAAAGATAATACAATTAATTGAGATTTTTATCTTTCTCCAGATTTTTATTTGGGGCTTTCGATGCCTTGACGGCGCTATGTAAGGAGAACAGCGGTGCTGAGAGATGGTGCTTGGTCCAGCAATGCAAAGCCATATAAACTGAGTACATTCTGAAATAGAATTCTATTTCCATTCATATTTTGAGATTTTTTCATCTTATTCAAAAGATAATACAATTAATTGAGATTTTTATCTTTCTCCAGATTTTGATTCGGGGCTTTCGATGCCTTGACGGCGCTATGTAAGGAGAACAGCGGTGCTGAGAGATGGTGCTTGGTCCAGCAATGCAACGCCATATAAACTGAGTATATTCTGGAATGGAATGCAATTTCCATTCATATTTTGAGACTTTAGCATCTTCTTCAAAAGATAATACAATTAATTGAGATTTTTATTTTTCTCCAGATTTTAATTCGGGGCTTTCGATGCCTTGACGGCGCTATGTAAGGAGAACAGCGGTGCTGAGAGATGGTGCTTCGTCCAGCAATGCAACGCCATATAAACAGAGTATATTCTGGAATAGAATGCAATTTCCATTCATATTTTGAGATTTTTTCATCTTCATCAAAAGATAATACAATTAATTGAGATTTTTAACTTTCTCCAGAATTTGATTCGGGGCTTTCGATGCCTTGACGGCGCTTAGTAAAGAGAACAGCGGTACTGAGAGATGGTGCTTGGGCCAGCAATGCAACGCTATATAAACTGAGTACATTCTGGAATGGAATGCAATTTCCATTCATATTTTGAGATTTTAGCATCTTCTTCAAAAGATAATACAATTAATTGAGATTTTTATCTTTCTCCAGATTTTGATTCAGGGCTTTCGATGCCTTGACGGCGCTATGTAAGGAGAACAGCGGTGCTGAGAGATGGTGCTTGATCCATCAATGCAACGCCATATAAACTGAGTATATTCTGGAATAGAATGCAATTTCCATACATATTTTGAGAGTTTTTCATCTTCTTCAAAAGATAATACAATTAATTGAGATTTTTATCTTTCTCCAGATTTTGATTCGGGGCTTTCGATGCCTTGACGGCGCTTAGTAAGGAGAACGGTGGTGCTGAGAGATGGTGCTTGGTCCAGCAATGCAACGCCATATAAACTGAGTATATTCTGAAATAGAATGCAATTTCCATACATATTTTGAGATTTTTTCATCTTATTCAAAAGATAATCCAATTAATTGAGATTTTTATCTTTCTCCAGATTTTCATTCGGGGCTTTCGATGCCTTGACGGCGCTATGTAAGGAGAACGGTGGTGCTGAGAGATGGTTCTTGGTCCAGCAATGCAACGCCATATAAACTGAGTATATTCTGGAATAGAATGCAATTTCCATACATATTTTGAGATTTTTTCATCTTTTTCAAAAGATAATACAATTAATTGAGATTTTTATTTTTCTCCAGATTTTGATTCGGGGCTTTCGATGCCTTGACGGCGCTTAGTAAGGAGAACGGTGGTGCTGAGTGATGGTGCTTGGTCCAGCAATGCAACGCCATATAAACTGAGTATATTCTGAAATAGAATGCAATTTCCATACATATTTTGAGATTTTTTCATCTTATTCAAAAGATAATACAATTAATTGAGATTTTTATCTTTCTCCAGATTTTGATTCGGGGCTTTCGATGCCTTGACGGCGCTTAGTAAGGAGAATGGTGGTGCTGAGAGATGGTGCTTGGTCCATCAATGCAACGCCATATAAACTGAGTATATTCTGGAATAGAATGCAATTTCCATACAAATTTTGAGAGTTTTTCATCTTCTTCAAAAGATAATACAATTAATTGAGATTTTTATCTTTCTCCAGATTTTGATTCGGGGCTTTCGATGCCTTGACGGCGCTATGTAAGGAGAACAACGGTGCTGAGAGATGGTGCATGGTCCAGCAATGCAACGCCATATAAACTGAGTATATTCTTGAATAGAATGCAATTTCCATACATATTTTGAGATTTTTTCATCTTATTCAAAAGATAATACAATTAATTGAGATTTTTATCTTGCTCCAGATTTTGATTCGGGGCTTTCGATGCCTTGACGGCGCTATGTAAGGAGAACTAAGGTGCTGAGAGATGGTGCTTGGTCCAGCAATGCAACGCCATATAAACTGAGTATATTCTGAAATAGAATGCAATTTCCACTCATTTTTTGTGATTTTTTCATCTTCTTCAAAAGATAATTCAATTAATTGAGATTTTTATCTTTCTCCAGATTTTGATTCGGGGCTTTCGATGCCTTGACGGCGCTATGTAAGGAGAACGTTGGTGCTGAAAGATGGTGCTTGGTCCAGCAATGCAACGCCATATAAACTGAGTATATTCTGAAATAGAATGCAATTTCCACTCATTTTTTGTGATTTTTTCATCTTCTTCAAAAGATAATACAATAAATTGAGATTTTTATCTTTCTCCAGATTTTGATTCGGGGCTTTCGATGCCTTGACGGCGCTATGTAAGGAGAACAGCGGTGCTGAGAGATGGTGCTTGGTCCAGCAATGACGCGCCATATAAACTGAGTATATTCTGAAATAGAATGCAATTTCCATTCATATTTTTTGATTTTTTCATCTTCTTCAAAAGATAATACAATTAATGGAGATTTTTTTCTTTCTCCAGATTTTGAATCGGGGCTTTCGATGCCTTGACCGTGCCATGTAAGGAGAACGTTGGTGCTGAAAGATGGTGCTTGGTCCAGCAATGAAACGCCATATAAACTGAGTATATTCTGGAATGGAATGCAATTTCCATTCATATTTTGTGATTTTTTCATCTTCTTCAAAATATAATACAATTAATTGAGATTTTCTATCTTTCTCCAGATTTTGATTCGGGGCTTTCGATGCCTTGACGGCGCTTAGTAAGGAGAACGGTGGTGCTGCGAGATGGTGCTTGGTCCAGCAATGCAACGCCATATAAACTGAGTATATTCTGGAATAGAATGCAATTTCCATACAAATTTTGAGAGTTTTTCATCTTCTTCAAAAGATAATACAATTAATTGAGATTTTTATCTTTCTCCAGATTTTTATTCGGGGCTTTCGATGCCTTGACGGCGCTAAGTAAGAAGAACAGCGGTTCTGAGAGATGGTGCTTGGTCCAGCAATGCAACGCCATATTAACTGAGTATATTCTGGAATAGAATGCAATTTCCATTCATATTTTGAGATTTTTTCATCTTCATCAAAAGATAATACAAATAATTGAGATTTTTATCTTTCTCCAGATTTTGATTCGGGGCTTTCGATGCCTTGACGGTGCTTAGTAAGGAGAACGGTGGTGCTGAGAGATGGTGCTTGGTCCATCAATGCAACGCCATATAAACTGAGTATATTCTGGAATTGAATGCAATTTCCATACAAATTTTGAGAGTTTTTCATCTTCATCAAAAGATAATACAATTAATTGAGATTTTTATCTTTCTCCAGATTTTGATTCGGGGCTTTCGATGCCTTGACGGCGCTTAGTAAGGAGAACGGTGGTGCTGAGAGATGGTGCTTGGTCCAGCAATGCAACGCCATATAAACTGAGTATATTCTGAATAGAATGCAATTTCCATACATATTTTGAGAGTTTTTCATCTTCTTCAAAAGATAATACAATTAATTGAGATTTTTATCTTTCTCCAGATTTTGATTCGGGGCTTTCGATGCCTTGACGGCGCTATGTAAGGAGAACGGTGGTGCTGAGAGATGGTGCATGGTCCAGCAATGCAACGCCATATAAACTGAGTATATTCTGAAATAGAATGCAATTTCCTTACATATTTTGAGAGTTTTTCATCTTCTTCAAAAGATAAAACAATTAATTGAGATTTTTATCTTTCTCCAGATTTTGATTCGGGGCTTTCGATGCCTTGACGGCGCTATGTAAGGGGAACGGTGGTGCTGAGAGATGGTGCTTGGTCCAGCAATGCAACGCCATATAAACTGAGTATATTCTGAATAGAATGCAATTTCCATACATATTTTGAGAGTTTTTCATCTTCTTCAAAAGATAATACAATTAATTGAGATTTTTATCTTTCTCCAGATTTTGATTCGGGGCTTTCGATGCCTTGACGGCGCTTAGTAAGGAGAACGGTGGTGCTGAGAGATGGTGCTTGGTCCAGCAATGCAACGCCATATAAACTGAGTATATTCTGAATAGAATGCAATTTCCATACATATTTTGAGAGTTTTTCATCTTCTTCAAAAGATAATACAATTAATTGAGATTTTTATCTTTCTCCAGATTTTGATTCGGGGCTTTCGATGCCTTGACGGCGCTTAGAAAGGAGAACGGTGGTGCTGAGAGATGGTGCTTGGTCCAGCAATGCAACGCCATATAAACTGAGTATATTCTGAAAGAGAATGCAATTTCCACTCATTTTTTGTGATTTTTTCATCTTCTTCAAAAGATAATACAATAAATTGAGATTTTTATCTTTCTCCAGATTTTGATTCGGGGCTTTCGATGCCTTGACGGCGCTATGTAAGGAGAACAACGGTGCTGAGAGATGGTGCATGGTCCAGCAATGCAACGCCATATAAACTGAGTATATTCTTGAATAGAATGCAATTTCCATACATATTTTGAGATTTTTTCATCTTATTCAAAAGATAATACAATTAATTGAGATATTTATCTTGCTCCAGATTTTGATTCGGGGCTTTCGATGCCTTGACGGCGCTATGTAAGGAGAACTAAGGTGCTGAGAGATGGTGCTTGGTCCAGCAATGCAACGCCATATAAACTGAGTATATTCTGAAAAAGAATGCAATTTCCACTCATTTTTTGTGATTTTTTCATCTTCTTCAAAAGATAATTCAATTAATTGAGATTTATATCTTTCTCCAGATTTTGATTCGGGGCTTTCGATGCCTTGACGGCGCTATGTAAGGAGAACGTTGGTGCTGAAAGATGGTGCTTGGTCCAGCAATGCAACGCCATATAAACTGAGTATATTCTGAAATAGAATGCAATTTCCACTCATTTTTTGTGATTTTTTCATCTTCTTCAAAAGATAATACAATAAATTGAGATTTTTATCTTTCTCCAGATTTTGATTCGGGGCTTTCGATGCCTTGACGGCGCTATGTAAGGAGAACAGCGGTGCTGAGAGATGGTGCTTGGTCCAGCAATGACGCGCCATATAAACTGAGTATATTCTGAAATAGAATGCAATTTCCATTCATATTTTTTGATTTTTTCATCTTCTTCAAAAGATAATACAATTAATGGAGATTTTTTTCTTTCTCCAGATTTTGATTCGGGGCTTTCGATGCCTTGACCGTGCTATGTAAGGAGAACGTTGGTGCTGAAAGATGGTGCTTGGTCCAGCAATGAAACGCCATATAAACTGAGTATATTCTGGAATAGAATGCAATTTCCATTCATATTTTGTGATTTTTTCATCTTCTTCAAAAGATAATACAATTAATTGAGATTTTCTATCTTTCTCCAGATTTTGATTCGGGGCTATCGATGCCTTGACGGCGCTTAGTAAGGAGAACGGTGGTGCTGCGAGATGGTGCTTGGTCCAGCAATGCAACGCCATATAAACTGAGTATATTCTGGAATAGAATGCAATTTCCATACATATTTTGAGATTTTTTCATCTTCATCAAAATATAACACAATTCATTGAGATTTTTACCTATTTCCAGATTTTGATTCGGGGCTTTCGATGCTTTGACGGCGCTATGTAAGGACAACGGTGGTGCTGAGAGATGGTGCTTGTTCCAGCAATGCAACGCCATATAAAATGAGTATATTCTGGAATAGAATGCAATTTCCATTCATATTTTGAGATTTTTTCATCTTCATCAAAAGATAATACAAATAATTGAGATTTTTATCTTTCTCCAGATTTTGATTCGGGGCTTTCGATGCCTTGACGGCGCTATGTAAGGAGAACGGTGGTGCTGAGAGATGGTGCTTGGTCCAGCAATTCAACGCCATATAAACTGAGTATATTCTGCAATAGAATGCAATTTCCATTCATATTTTGAGATTTATTCATCTTCTTCAAAAGATAATACAATTAATTGAGATTTTTATCTTTCTCCAGATTTTTATTCGGGGCTTTCGATGCCTTGACGGCGCTAAGTAAGAAGAACAGCGGTTCTGAGAGATGGTGCTTGGTCCAGCAATGCAACGCCATATTAACTGAGTATATTCTGGAATAGAATGCAATTTCCATTCATATTTTGAGATTTTTTCATCTTCATCAAAAGATAATACAAATAATTGAGATTTTTATCTCTCTCCAGATTTTGATTCGGGGCTTTCGATGCCTTGACGTCGCTATGTAAGGACAACGGTGGTGCCTAGAGATGCTGCTTGGTCCAGCAATGCAACGCCATATAAAATGAGTATATTCTGGAATAGAATGCAATTTCCATTCATATTTTGAGATTTTTTCATCTTCATCAAAAGATAATACAATTAATTGAGATTTTTATCTATTTCCAGATTTTGATTCGGGGCTATCGATGCCTTGTCGGCACTATGTAAGGAGAACGGTGGTGGTGAGAGATGGTGCTTGGTCCAGCAATTCAACGCCATATAAACTGAGTATTTTATGGAATAAAATGCAATTTCCATTCATATTTTGAGATTTATTCATCTTCTTCAAAAGATAGTACAATTAATTGAGATTTTTATCTTTCTCCAGATTTTGATTCAGGGCTTTCGATGCCTTGACGGCGCTATGTAAGGAGAACGGTGGTGCTGAGAGATGGTGCTTGGTCCAGCAATGAAACGCCATATAAACTGAGTATATTCTGAAATAGAATGCAATTTCCACACATATTTTGAGATTTTTTCATCATATTCAAAAGATAATACAATTAATTGAGATTTTTATCTTTCTCCAGATTTTGATTCGGGGCTTTCGATGCCTTGACGGCGCTTAGTAAGGAGAATGGTGGTGCTGACAGATGGTGCTTGGTACATCAATGCAACGCCATATAAACTGAGTATATTCTGGAATAGAATGGAATTTCCATACAAATTTTGAGAGTTTTTCATCTTCTTCAAAAGATAATACAATTAATTGAGATTTTTATCTTTCTCCAGATTTTGATTCGGGGCTTTCGATGCCTTGACGGCGCTATGTAAGGAGAACAACGGTGCTGAGAGATGGTTCTTGGTCCAGCAATGCAACGCCATATAAACTGAGTATATTCTGGAATAGAATGCAATTTCCATACATATTTTGAGATTCTTTCATCTTATTCAAAAGATAATACAATTAATTGAGATTTTTATCTTTCTCCAGATTTTGATTCGGGGCTTTCGATGCCTTGACGGCGCTTAGTAAGGAGAACGGTGATGCTGAGAGATGGTGCTTGGTCCATCAATGCAACGCCATATAAACTGAGTATATTCTGGAATAGAATGCAATTTCCATACAAATTTTGAGAGTTTTTCATCTTCTTCAAAAGATAATACAATTAATTGAGATTTTTATCTTTCTCCAGATTTTGATTCGGGGCTTTCGATGCCTTGACGGTGCTTAGTAAGGAGAACGGTGGTGCTGAGAGATGGTGCTTGGTCCATCAATGCAACGCCATATAAACTGAGTATATTCTGGAATAGAATGCAATTTCCATACAAATTTTGAGAGTTTTTCACCTTCTTCAAAAGATAATACAATTAATTGAGATTTTTATCTTTCTCCAGATTTTGATTCGGGGCTTTCGATGCCTTGACGGCGCTTAGTAAGGAGAACGGTGGTGCTGAGAGATGGTGCTTGGTCCAGCAATGCAGCGCCATATAAACTGAGTATATTCTGAATAGAATGCAATTTCCATACATATTTTGAGAGTTTTTCATCTTCTTCAAAAGATAATACAATTAATTGAGATTTTTATCTTTCTCCAGATTTTGATTCGGGGCTTTCGATGCCTTGACGGCGCTATGTAAGGAGAACGGTGGTGCTGAGAGATGGTGCTTGGTCCAGCAATGCAACGCCATATAAACTGAGTATATTCTGAAATAGAATGCAATTTCCTTACATATTTTGAGAGTTTTTCATCTTCTTCAAAAGATAAAACAATTAATTGAGATTTTTATCTTTCTCCAGATTTTGATTCGGGGCTTTCGATGCCTTGACGGCGCTATGTAAGGAGAACGGTGGTGCTGAGAGATGGTGCTTGGTCCAGCAATGCAACGCCATATAAACTGAGTATATTCTGAATAGAATGCAATTTCCATACATATTTTGAGAGTTTTTCATCTTCTTCAAAAGATAATACAATTAATTGAGATTTTTATCTTTCTCCAGATTTTGATTAGGGGCATTCGATGCCTTGACGGCGCTTAGTAAGGAGAACGGTGGTGCTGAGAGATGGTGCTTGGTCCAGCAATGCAACGCCATATAAACTGAGTATATTCTGAATAGAATGCAATTTCCATACATATTTTGAGAGTTTTTCATCTTCTTCAAAAGATAATACAATTAATTGAGATTTTTATCTTTCTCCAGATTTTGATTCGGGGCTTTCGATGCCTTGACGGCGCTTAGAAAGGAGAACGGTGGTGCTGAGAGATGGTGCTTGGTCCAGCAATGCAACGCCATATAAACTGAGTATATTCTGAAAGAGAATGCAATTTCCACTCATTTTTTGTGATTTTTTCATCTTCTTCAAAAGATAATACAATAAATTGAGATTTTTATCTTTCTCCAGATTTTGATTCGGGGCTTTCGATGCCTTGACGGCGCTATGTAAGGAGAACAACGGTGCTGAGAGATGGTGCATGGTCCAGCAATGCAACGCCATATAAACTGAGTATATTCTTGAATAGAATGCAATTTCCATACATATTTTGAGATTTTTTCATCTTATTCAAAAGATAATACAATTAATTGAGATTTTTATCTTGCTCCAGATTTTGATTCGGGGCTTTCGATGCCTTGACGGCGCTATGTAAGGAGAACTAAGGTGCTGAGAGATGGTGCTTGGTCCAGCAATGCAACGCCATATAAACTGAGTATATTCTGAAATAGAATGCAATTTCCACTCATTTTTTGTGATTTTTTCATCTTCTTCAAAAGATAATTCAATTAATTGAGATTTATATCTTTCTCCAGATTTTGATTCGGGGCTTTCGATGCCTTGACGGCGCTATGTAAGGAGAACGTTGGTGCTGAAAGATGGTGCTTGGTCCAGCAATGCAACGCCATATAAACTGAGTATATTCTGAAATAGAATGCAATTTCCACTCATTTTTTGTGATTTTTTCATCTTCTTCAAAAGATAATACAATAAATTGAGATTTTTATCTTTCTCCAGATTTTGATTCGGGGCTTTCGATGCCTTGACGGCGCTATGTAAGGAGAACAGCGGTGCTGAGAGATGGTGCTTGGTCCAGCAATGACGCGCCATATAAACTGAGTATATTCTGAAATAGAATGCAATTTCCATTCATATTTTTTGATTTTTTCATCTTCTTCAAAAGATAATACAATTAATGGAGATTTTTTTCTTTCTCCAGATTTTGATTCGGGGCTTTCGATGCCTTGACCGTGCTATGTAAGGAGAACGTTGGTGCTGAAAGATGGTGCTTGGTCCAGCAATGAAACGCCATATAAACTGAGTATATTCTGGAATAGAATGCAATTTCCATTCATATTTTGTGATTTTTTCATCTTCTTCAAAAGATAATACAATTAATTGAGATTTTCTATCTTTCTCCAGATTTTGATTCGGGGCTTTCGATGCCTTGACGGCGCTTAGTAAGGAGAACGGTGGTGCTGCGAGATGGTGCTTGGTCCAGCAATGCAACGCCATATAACCTGAGTATATTCTGGAATAGAATGCAATTTCCATACATATTTTGAGATTTTTTCATCTTCATCAAAATATAACACAATTAATTGAGATTTTTATCTATTTCCAGATTTTGATTCGGGGCTTTCGATGCTTTGACGGCGCTATGTAAGGACAACGGTGGTGCTGAGAGATGGTGCTTGTTCCAGCAATGCAACGCCATATAAAATGAGTATATTCTGGAATAGAATGCAATTTCCATTCATATTTTGAGATTTTTTCATCTTCATCAAAAGATAATACAAATAATTGAGATTTTTATCTTTCTCCAGATTTTGATTCGGGGCTTTCGATGCCTTGACGGCACTATGTAAGGAGAACGGTGGTGCTGAGAGATGGTGCTTGGTCCAGCAATTCAACGCCATATAAACTGAGTATATTCTGCGATAGAATGCAATTTCCATTCATATTTTGAGATTTATTCATCTTCTTCAAAAGATAATACAATTAATTGAGATTTTTATCTTTCTCCAGATTTTTATTCGGGGCTTTCGATGCCTTGACGGCGCTAAGTAAGAAGAACAGCGGTTCTGAGAGATGGTGCTTGGTCCAGCAATGCAACGCCATATTAACTGAGTATATTCTGGAATAGAATGCAATTTCCATTCATATTTTGAGATTTTTTCATCTTCATCAAAAGATAATACAAATAATTGAGATTTTTATCTCTCTCCAGATTTTGATTCGGGGCTTTCGATGCCTTGACGGCGCTATGTAAGGACAACGGTGGTGCCTAGAGATGCTGCTTGGTCCAGCAATGCAACGCCATATAAAATGAGTATATTCTGGAATAGAATGCAATTTCCATTCATATTTTGAGATTTTTTCATCTTCATCAAAAGATAATACAATTAATTGAGATTTTTATCTATTTCCAGATTTTGATTCGGGGCTATCGATGCCTTGTCGGCACTATGTAAGGAGAACGGTGGTGGTGAGAGATGGTGCTTGGTCCAGCAATTCAACGCCATATAAACTGAGTATTTTATGGAATAAAATGCAATTTCCATTCATATTTTGAGATTTATTCATCTTCATCAAAAGATAGTACAATTAATTGAGATTTTTATCTTTCTCCAGATTTTGATTCGAGGCTTTCGATGCCTTGACGGCGCTATGTAAGGAGAACGGTGGTGCTGAGAGATGGTGCTTGGTCCAGCAATGCAACGCCATATAAACTGAGTATATTCTGGAATAGAATGCAATTTCCATACATATTTTGAGATTCTTTCATCTTATTCAAAAGATAATACAAATAATTGAGATTTTTATCTCTCTCCAGATTTTGATTCGGGGCTTTCGATGCCTTGACGGCGCTATGTAAGGACAACGGTGGTGCCTAGAGATGCTGCTTGGTCCAGCAATGCAACGCCATATAAAATGAGTATATTCTGGAATAGAATGCAATTTCCATTCATATTTTGAGATTTTTTCATCTTCATCAAAAGATAATACAATTAATTGAGATTTTTATCTATTTCCAGATTTTGATTCGGGGCTATCGATGCCTTGTCGGCACTATGTAAGGAGAACGGTGGTGGTGAGAGATGGTGCTTGGTCCAGCAATTCAACGCCATATAAACTGAGTATTTTATGGAATAAAATGCAATTTCCATTCATATTTTGAGATTTATTCATCTTCTTCAAAAGATAGTACAATTAATTGAGATTTTTATCTTTCTCCAGATTTTGATTCAGGGCTTTCGATGCCTTGACGGCGCTATGTAAGGAGAACGGTGGTGCTGAGAGATGGTGCTTGGTCCAGCAATGAAACGCCATATAAACTGAGTATATTCTGAAATAGAATGCAATTTCCACACATATTTTGAGATTTTTTCATCATATTCAAAAGATAATACAATTAATTGAGATTTTTATCTTTCTCCAGATTTTGATTCGGGGCTTTCGATGCCTTGACGGCGCTTAGTAAGGAGAATGGTGGTGCTGACAGATGGTGCTTGGTACATCAATGCAACGCCATATAAACTGAGTATATTCTGGAATAGAATGGAATTTCCATACAAATTTTGAGAGTTTTTCATCTTCTTCAAAAGATAATACAATTAATTGAGATTTTTATCTTTCTCCAGATTTTGATTCGGGGCTTTCGATGCCTTGACGGCGCTATGTAAGGAGAACAACGGTGCTGAGAGATGGTTCTTGGTCCAGCAATGCAACGCCATATAAACTGAGTATATTCTGGAATAGAATGCAATTTCCATACATATTTTGAGATTCTTTCATCTTATTCAAAAGATAATACAATTAATTGAGATTTTTATCTTTCTCCAGATTTTGATTCGGGGCTTTCGATGCCTTGACGGCGCTTAGTAAGGAGAACGGTGATGCTGAGAGATGGTGCTTGGTCCATCAATGCAACGCCATATAAACTGAGTATATTCTGGAATAGAATGCAATTTCCATACAAATTTTGAGAGTTTTTCATCTTCTTCAAAAGATAATACAATTAATTGAGATTTTTATCTTTCTCCAGATTTTGATTCGGGGCTTTCGATGCCTTGACGGTGCTTAGTAAGGAGAACGGTGGTGCTGAGAGATGGTGCTTGGTCCATCAATGCAACGCCATATAAACTGAGTATATTCTGGAATAGAATGCAATTTCCATACAAATTTTGAGAGTTTTTCACCTTCTTCAAAAGATAATACAATTAATTGAGATTTTTATCTTTCTCCAGATTTTGATTCGGGGCTTTCGATGCCTTGACGGCGCTTAGTAAGGAGAACGGTGGTGCTGAGAGATGGTGCTTGGTCCAGCAATGCAGCGCCATATAAACTGAGTATATTCTGAATAGAATGCAATTTCCATACATATTTTGAGAGTTTTTCATCTTCTTCAAAAGATAATACAATTAATTGAGATTTTTATCTTTCTCCAGATTTTGATTCGGGGCTTTCGATGCCTTGACGGCGCTATGTAAGGAGAACGGTGGTGCTGAGAGATGGTGCTTGGTCCAGCAATGCAACGCCATATAAACTGAGTATATTCTGAAATAGAATGCAATTTCCTTACATATTTTGAGAGTTTTTCATCTTCTTCAAAAGATAAAACAATTAATTGAGATTTTTATCTTTCTCCAGATTTTGATTCGGGGCTTTCGATGCCTTGACGGCGCTATGTAAGGAGAACGGTGGTGCTGAGAGATGGTGCTTGGTCCAGCAATGCAACGCCATATAAACTGAGTATATTCTGAATAGAATGCAATTTCCATACATATTTTGAGAGTTTTTCATCTTCTTCAAAAGATAATACAATTAATTGAGATTTTTATCTTTCTCCAGATTTTGATTAGGGGCATTCGATGCCTTGACGGCGCTTAGTAAGGAGAACGGTGGTGCTGAGAGATGGTGCTTGGTCCAGCAATGCAACGCCATATAAACTGAGTATATTCTGAATAGAATGCAATTTCCATACATATTTTGAGAGTTTTTCATCTTCTTCAAAAGATAATACAATTAATTGAGATTTTTATCTTTCTCCAGATTTTGATTCGGGGCTTTCGATGCCTTGACGGCGCTTAGAAAGGAGAACGGTGGTGCTGAGAGATGGTGCTTGGTCCAGCAATGCAACGCCATATAAACTGAGTATATTCTGAAAGAGAATGCAATTTCCACTCATTTTTTGTGATTTTTTCATCTTCTTCAAAAGATAATACAATAAATTGAGATTTTTATCTTTCTCCAGATTTTGATTCGGGGCTTTCGATGCCTTGACGGCGCTATGTAAGGAGAACAACGGTGCTGAGAGATGGTGCATGGTCCAGCAATGCAACGCCATATAAACTGAGTATATTCTTGAATAGAATGCAATTTCCATACATATTTTGAGATTTTTTCATCTTATTCAAAAGATAATACAATTAATTGAGATTTTTATCTTGCTCCAGATTTTGATTCGGGGCTTTCGATGCCTTGACGGCGCTATGTAAGGAGAACTAAGGTGCTGAGAGATGGTGCTTGGTCCAGCAATGCAACGCCATATAAACTGAGTATATTCTGAAATAGAATGCAATTTCCACTCATTTTTTGTGATTTTTTCATCTTCTTCAAAAGATAATTCAATTAATTGAGATTTATATCTTTCTCCAGATTTTGATTCGGGGCTTTCGATGCCTTGACGGCGCTATGTAAGGAGAACGTTGGTGCTGAAAGATGGTGCTTGGTCCAGCAATGCAACGCCATATAAACTGAGTATATTCTGAAATAGAATGCAATTTCCACTCATTTTTTGTGATTTTTTCATCTTCTTCAAAAGATAATACAATAAATTGAGATTTTTATCTTTCTCCAGATTTTGATTCGGGGCTTTCGATGCCTTGACGGCGCTATGTAAGGAGAACAGCGGTGCTGAGAGATGGTGCTTGGTCCAGCAATGACGCGCCATATAAACTGAGTATATTCTGAAATAGAATGCAATTTCCATTCATATTTTTTGATTTTTTCATCTTCTTCAAAAGATAATACAATTAATGGAGATTTTTTTCTTTCTCCAGATTTTGATTCGGGGCTTTCGATGCCTTGACCGTGCTATGTAAGGAGAACGTTGGTGCTGAAAGATGGTGCTTGGTCCAGCAATGAAACGCCATATAAACTGAGTATATTCTGGAATAGAATGCAATTTCCATTCATATTTTGTGATTTTTTCATCTTCTTCAAAAGATAATACAATTAATTGAGATTTTCTATCTTTCTCCAGATTTTGATTCGGGGCTTTCGATGCCTTGACGGCGCTTAGTAAGGAGAACGGTGGTGCTGCGAGATGGTGCTTGGTCCAGCAATGCAACGCCATATAACCTGAGTATATTCTGGAATAGAATGCAATTTCCATACATATTTTGAGATTTTTTCATCTTCATCAAAATATAACACAATTAATTGAGATTTTTATCTATTTCCAGATTTTGATTCGGGGCTTTCGATGCTTTGACGGCGCTATGTAAGGACAACGGTGGTGCTGAGAGATGGTGCTTGTTCCAGCAATGCAACGCCATATAAAATGAGTATATTCTGGAATAGAATGCAATTTCCATTCATATTTTGAGATTTTTTCATCTTCATCAAAAGATAATACAAATAATTGAGATTTTTATCTTTCTCCAGATTTTGATTCGGGGCTTTCGATGCCTTGACGGCACTATGTAAGGAGAACGGTGGTGCTGAGAGATGGTGCTTGGTCCAGCAATTCAACGCCATATAAACTGAGTATATTCTGCGATAGAATGCAATTTCCATTCATATTTTGAGATTTATTCATCTTCTTCAAAAGATAATACAATTAATTGAGATTTTTATCTTTCTCCAGATTTTTATTCGGGGCTTTCGATGCCTTGACGGCGCTAAGTAAGAAGAACAGCGGTTCTGAGAGATGGTGCTTGGTCCAGCAATGCAACGCCATATTAACTGAGTATATTCTGGAATAGAATGCAATTTCCATTCATATTTTGAGATTTTTTCATCTTCATCAAAAGATAATACAAATAATTGAGATTTTTATCTCTCTCCAGATTTTGATTCGGGGCTTTCGATGCCTTGACGGCGCTATGTAAGGACAACGGTGGTGCCTAGAGATGCTGCTTGGTCCAGCAATGCAACGCCATATAAAATGAGTATATTCTGGAATAGAATGCAATTTCCATTCATATTTTGAGATTTTTTCATCTTCATCAAAAGATAATACAATTAATTGAGATTTTTATCTATTTCCAGATTTTGATTCGGGGCTATCGATGCCTTGTCGGCACTATGTAAGGAGAACGGTGGTGGTGAGAGATGGTGCTTGGTCCAGCAATTCAACGCCATATAAACTGAGTATTTTATGGAATAAAATGCAATTTCCATTCATATTTTGAGATTTATTCATCTTCATCAAAAGATAGTACAATTAATTGAGATTTTTATCTTTCTCCAGATTTTGATTCGAGGCTTTCGATGCCTTGACGGCGCTATGTAAGGAGAACGGTGGTGCTGAGAGATGGTGCTTGGTCCAGCAATGCAACGCCATATAAACTGAGTATATTCTGGAATAGAATGCAATTTCCATACATATTTTGAGATTCTTTCATCTTATTCAAAAGATAATACAAATAATTGAGATTTTTATCTCTCTCCAGATTTTGATTCGGGGCTTTCGATGCCTTGACGGCGCTATGTAAGGACAACGGTGGTGCCTAGAGATGCTGCTTGGTCCAGCAATGCAACGCCATATAAAATGAGTATATTCTGGAATAGAATGCAATTTCCATTCATATTTTGAGATTTTTTCATCTTCATCAAAAGATAATACAATTAATTGAGATTTTTATCTATTTCCAGATTTTGATTCGGGGCTATCGATGCCTTGTCGGCACTATGTAAGGAGAACGGTGGTGGTGAGAGATGGTGCTTGGTCCAGCAATTCAACGCCATATAAACTGAGTATTTTATGGAATAAAATGCAATTTCCATTCATATTTTGAGATTTATTCATCTTCTTCAAAAGATAGTACAATTAATTGAGATTTTTATCTTTCTCCAGATTTTGATTCGAGGCTTTCGATGCCTTGACGGCGCTATGTAAGGAGAACGGTGGTGCTGAGAGATGGTGCTTGGTCCAGCAATGCAACGCCATATAAACTGAGTATATTCTGGAATAGAATGCAATTTCCATACATATTTTGAGATTCTTTCATCTTATTCAAAAGATAATACAAATAATTGAGATTTTTATCTCTCTCCAGATTTTGATTCGGGGCTTTCGATGCCTTGACGGCGCTATGTAAGGACAACGGTGGTGCCTAGAGATGCTGCTTGGTCCAGCAATGCAACGCCATATAAAATGAGTATATTCTGAAATAGAATGCAATTTCCATACATATTTTGAGATTTTTTCATCATATTCAAAAGATAATACAATTAATTGAGATTTTTATCTTTCTCCAGATTTTGATTCGGGGCTTTCGATGCCTTGACGGCGCTTAGTAAGGAGAATGGTGGTGCTGACAGATGGTGCTTGGTACATCAATGCAACGCCATATAAACTGAGTATATTCTGGAATAGAATGGAATTTCCATACAAATTTTGAGAGTTTTTCATCTTCTTCAAAAGATAATACAATTAATTGAGATTTTTATCTTTCTCCAGATTTTGATTCGGGGCTTTCGATGCCTTGACGGCGCTATGTAAGGAGAACAACGGTGCTGAGAGATGGTTCTTGGTCCAGCAATGCAACGCCATATAAACTGAGTATATTCTGGAATAGAATGCAATTTCCATACATATTTTGAGATTCTTTCATCTTATTCAAAAGATAATACAATTAATTGAGATTTTTATCTTTCTCCAGATTTTGATTCGGGGCTTTCGATGCCTTGACGGCGCTTAGTAAGGAGAACGGTGATGCTGAGAGATGGTGCTTGGTCCATCAATGCAACGCCATATAAACTGAGTATATTCTGGAATAGAATGCAATTTCCATACAAATTTTGAGAGTTTTTCATCTTCTTCAAAAGATAATACAATTAATTGAGATTTTTATCTTTCTCCAGATTTTGATTCGGGGCTTTCGATGCCTTGACGGTGCTTAGTAAGGAGAACGGTGGTGCTGAGAGATGGTGCTTGGTCCATCAATGCAACGCCATATAAACTGAGTATATTCTGGAATAGAATGCAATTTCCATACAAATTTTGAGAGTTTTTCATCTTCTTCAAAAGATAATACAATTAATTGAGATTTTTATCTTTCTCCAGATTTTGATTCGGGGCTTTCGATGCCTTGACGGCGCTTAGTAAGGAGAACGGTGGTGCTGAGAGATGGTGCTTGGTCCAGCAATGCAACGCCATATAAACTGAGTATATTCTGAATAGAATGCAATTTCCATACATATTTTGAGAGTTTTTCATCTTCTTCAAAAGATAATACAATTAATTGAGATTTTTATCTTTCTCCAGATTTTGATTCGGGGCTTTCGATGCCTTGACGGCGCTATGTAAGGAGAACGGTGGTGCTGAGAGATGGTGCTTGGTCCAGCAATGCAACGCCATATAAACTGAGTATATTCTGAAATAGAATGCAATTTCCTTACATATTTTGAGAGTTTTTCATCTTCTTCAAAAGATAAAACAATTAATTGAGATTTTTATCTTTCTCCAGATTTTGATTCGGGGCTTTCGATGCCTTGACGGCGCTATGTAAGGAGAACGGTGGTGCTGAGAGATGGTGCTTGGTCCAGCAATGCAACGCCATATAAACTGAGTATATTCTGAATAGAATGCAATTTCCATACATATTTTGAGAGTTTTTCATCTTCTTCAAAAGATAATACAATTAATTGAGATTTTTATCTTTCTCCAGATTTTGATTCGGGGCTTTCGATGCCTTGACGGTGCTTAGTAAGGAGAACGGTGGTGCTGAGAGATGGTGCTTGGTCCATCAATGCAACGCCATATAAACTGAGTATATTCTGGAATAGAATGCAATTTCCATACAAATTTTGAGAGTTTTTCATCTTCTTCAAAAGATAATACAATTAATTGAGATTTTTATCTTTCTCCAGATTTTGATTCGGGGCTTTCGATGCCTTGACGGCGCTATATAAGGAGAACGGTGGTGCTGAGAGATGGTGCTTGGTCCAGCAATGCAACGCCATATAAACTGAGTATATTCTGAATAGAATGCAATTTCCATACATATTTTGAGAGTTTTTCATCTTCTTCAAAAGATAATACAATTAATTGAGATTTTTATCTTTCTCCAGATTTTGATTCGGGGCTTTCGATGCCTTGACGGCGCTTAGTAAGGAGAACGGTGGTGCTGAGAGATGGTGCTTGGTCCAGCAATGCAACGCCATATAAACTGAGTATATTCTGAATAGAATGCAATTTCCATACATATTTTGAGAGTTTTTCATCTTCTTCAAAAGATAATACAATTAATTGAGATTTTTATCTTTCTCCAGATTTTGATTCGGGGCTTTCGATGCCTTGACGGCGCTTAGTAAGGAGAATGGTGGTGCTGAGAGATGGTGCTTGGTCCATCAATGCAACGCCATATAAACTGAGTATATTCTGAATAGAATGCAATTTCCATACATATTTTGAGAGTTTTTCATCTTCTTCAAAAGATAATACAATTAATTGAGATTTTATCTTTCTCCAGATTTTGATTCGGGGCTTTCGATGCCTTGACGGCGCTATATAAGGAGAACGGTGGTGCTGAGAGATGGTGCTTGGTCCAGCAATGCAACGCCATATAAACTGAGTATATTCTGAATAGAATGCAATTTCCATACATATTTTGAGAGTTTTTCATCTTCTTCAAAAGATAATACAATTAATTGAGATTTTTATCTTTCTCCAGATTTTGATTCGGGGCTTTCGATGCCTTGACGGTGCTTAGTAAGGAGAACGGTGGTGCTGAGAGATGGTGCTTGGTCCATCAATGCAACGCCATATAAACTGAGTATATTCTGGAATAGAATGCAATTTCCATACAAATTTTGAGAGTTTTTCATCTTCTTCAAAAGATAATACAATTAATTGAGATTTTTATCTTTCTCCAGATTTTGATTCGGGGCTTTCGATGCCTTGACGGCGCTATATAAGGAGAACGGTGGTGCTGAGAGATGGTGCTTGGTCCAGCAATGCAACGCCATATAAACTGAGTATATTCTGAATAGAATGCAATTTCCATACATATTTTGAGAGTTTTTCATCTTCTTCAAAAGATAATACAATTAATTGAGATTTTTATCTTTCTCCAGATTTTGATTCGGGGCTTTCGATGCCTTGACGGCGCTTAGTAAGGAGAACGGTGGTGCTGAGAGATGGTGCTTGGTCCAGCAATGCAACGCCATATAAACTGAGTATATTCTGAATAGAATGCAATTTCCATACATATTTTGAGAGTTTTTCATCTTCTTCAAAAGATAATACAATTAATTGAGATTTTTATCTTTCTCCAGATTTTGATTCGGGGCTTTCGATGCCTTGACGGCGCTTAGTAAGGAGAATGGTGGTGCTGAGAGATGGTGCTTGGTCCATCAATGCAACGCCATATAAACTGAGTATATTCTGGAATAGAATGCAATTTCCATACAAATTTTGAGAGTTTTTCATCTTCTTCAAAAGATAATACAATTAATTGAGATTTTTATCTTGCTCCAGATTTTGATTCGGGGCTTTCGATGCCTTGACGGCGCTATGTAAGGAGAACTAAGGTGCTGAGAGATGGTGCTTGGTCCAGCAATGCAACGCCATATAAACTGAGTATATTCTGAAATAGAATGCAATTTCCACTCATTTTTTGTGATTTTTTCATCTTCTTCAAAAGATAATTCAATTAATTGAGATTTTTATCTTTCTCCAGATTTTGATTCGGGGCTTTCGATGCCTTGACGGCGCTATGTAAGGAGAACGTTGGTGCTGAAAGATGGTGCTTGGTCCAGCAATGCAACGCCATATAAACTGAGTATATTCTGAAATAGAATGCAATTTCCACTCATTTTTTGTGATTTTTTCATCATCTTCAAAAGATAATACAATAAATTGAGATTTTTATCTTTCTCCAGATTTTGATTCGGGGCTTTCGATGCCTTGACGGCGCTATGTAAGGAGAACAGCGGTGCTGAGAGATGGTGCTTGGTCCAGCAATGACGCGCCATATAAACTGAGTATATTCTGAAATAGAATGCAATTTCCATTCATATTTTTTGATTTTTTCATCTTCTTCAAAAGATAATACAATTAATGGAGATTTTTTTCTTTCTCCAGATTTTGATTCGGGGCTTTCGATGCCTTGACCGTGCTATGTAAGGAGAACGTTGGTGCTGAAAGATGGTGCTTGGTCCAGCAATGAAACGCCATATAAACTGAGTATATTCTGGAATAGAATGCAATTTCCATTCATATTTTGTGATTTTTTCATCTTCTTCAAAAGATAATACAATTAATTGAGATTTTCTATCTTTCTCCAGATTTTGATTCGGGGCTTTCGATGCCTTGACGGCGCTTAGTAAGGAGAACGGTGGTGCTGCGAGATGGTGCTTGGTCCAGCAATGCAACGCCATATAAACTGAGTATATTCTGGAATAGAATGCAATTTCCATACATATTTTGAGATTTTTTCATCTTCATCAAAATATAACACAATTAATTGAGATTTTTATCTATTTCCAGATTTTGATTCGGGGCTTTCGATGCTTTGACGGCGCTATGTAAGGACAACGGTGGTGCTGAGAGATGGTGCTTGGTCCAGCAATGCAACGCCATATAAAATGAGTATATTCTGGAATAGAATGCAATTTCCATTCATATTTTGAGATTTTTTCATCTTCATCAAAAGATAATACAAATAATTGAGATTTTTATCTTTCTCCAGATTTTGATTCGGGGCTTTCGATGCCTTGACGGCGCTATGTAAGGAGAACGGTGGTGCTGAGAGATGGTGCTTGGTCCAGCAATTCAACGCCATATAAACTGAGTATATTCTGCAATAGAATGCAATTTCCATTCATATTTTGAGATTTATTCATCTTCTTCAAAAGATAATACAATTAATTGAGATTTTTATCTTTCTCCAGATTTTTATTCGGGGCTTTCGATGCCTTGACGGCGCTAAGTAAGAAGAACAGCGGTTCTGAGAGATGGTGCTTGGTCCAGCAATGCAACGCCATATTAACTGAGTATATTCTGGAATAGAATGCAATTTCCATTCATATTTTGAGATTTTTTCATCTTCATCAAAAGATAATACAAATAATTGAGATTTTTATCTGTCTCCAGATTTTGATTCGGGGCTTTCGATGCCTTGACGGCGCTATGTAAGGACAACGGTGGTGCCTAGAGATGCTGCTTGGTCCAGCAATGCAACGCCATATAAAATGAGTATATTCTGGAATAGAATGCAATTTCCATTTATATTTTGAGATTTTTTCATCTTCATCAAAAGATAATACAATTAATTGAGATTTTTATCTATTTCCAGATTTTGATTCGGGGCTATCGATGCCTTGTCGGCACTATGTAAGGAGAACGGTGGTGGTGAGAGATGGTGCTTGGTCCAGCAATTCAACGCCATATAAACTGAGTATATTATGGAATAAAATGCAATTTCCATTCATATTTTGAGATTTATTCATCTTCTTCAAAAGATAGTACAATTAATTGAGATTTTTATCTTTCTCCAGATTTTGATTCAGGGCTTTCGATGCCTTGACGGCGCTATGTAAGGAGAACGGTGGTGCTGAGAGATGGTGCTTGGTCCAGCAATGCAACGCCATATAAACTGAGTATATTCTGAAATAGAATGCAATTTCCATACATATTTTGAGATTTTTTCATCTTATTCAAAAGATAATACAATTAATTGAGATTTTTATCTTTCTCCAGATTTTGATTCGGGGCTTTCGATGCCTTGACGGCGCTTAGTAAGGAGAATGGTGGTGCTGACAGATGGTGCTTGGTCCATCAATGCAACGCCATATAAACTGAGTATATTCTGGAATAGAATGGAATTTCCATACAAATTTTGAGAGTTTTTCATCTTCTTCAAAAGATAATACAATTAATTGAGATTTTTATCTTTCTCCAGATTTTGATTCGGGGCATTCGATGCCTTGACGGCGCTATGTAAGGAGAACAACGGTGCTGAGAGATGGTTCTTGGTCCAGCAATGCAACGCCATATAAACTGAGTATATTCTGGAATAGAATGCAATTTCCATACATATTTTGAGATTTTTTCATCTTATTCAAAAGATAATACAATTAATTGAGATTTTTATCTTTCTCCAGATTTTGATTCGGGGCTTTCGATGCCTTGACGGCGCTTAGTAAGGAGAACGGTGATGCTGAGAGATGGTGCTTGGTCCATCAATGCAACGCCATATAAACTGAGTATATTCTGGAATAGAATGCAATTTCCATACAAATTTTGAGAGTTTTTCATCTTCTTCAAAAGATAATACAATTAATTGAGATTTTTATCTTTCTCCAGATTTTGATTCGGGGCTTTCGATGCCTTGACGGCGCTTAGTAAGGAGAACGGTGGTGCTGAGAGATGGTGCTTGGTCCAGCAATGCAACGCCATATAAACTGAGTATATTCTGAATAGAATGCAATTTCCATATATATTTTGAGAGTTTTTCATCTTCTTCAAAAGATAATACAATTAATTGAGATTTTTATCTTTCTCCAGATTTTGATTCGGGGCTTTCGATGCCTTGACGGCGCTATGTAAGGAGAACGGTGGTGCTGAGAGATGGTGCTTGGTCCAGCAATTCAACGCCATATAAACTGAGTATATTATGGAATAAAATGCAATTTCCATTCATATTTTGAGATTTATTCATCTTCTTCAAAAGATAGTACAATTAATTGAGATTTTTATCTTTCTCCAGATTTTGATTCAGGGCTTTCGATGCCTTGACGGCGCTATGTAAGGAGAACGGTGGTGCTGAGAGATGGTGCTTGGTCCAGCAATGCAACGCCATATAAACTGAGTATATTCTGAAATAGAATGCAATTTCCATACATATTTTGAGATTTTTTCATCTTATTCAAAAGATAATACAATTAATTGAGATTTTTATCTTTCTCCAGATTTTGATTCGGGGCTTTCGATGCCTTGACGGCGCTTAGTAAGGAGAATGGTGGTGCTGACAGATGGTGCTTGGTCCATCAATGCAACGCCATATAAACTGAGTATATTCTGGAATAGAATGGAATTTCCATACAAATTTTGAGAGTTTTTCATCTTCTTCAAAAGATAATACAATTAATTGAGATTTTTATCTTTCTCCAGATTTTGATTCGGGGCATTCGATGCCTTGACGGCGCTATGTAAGGAGAACAACGGTGCTGAGAGATGGTTCTTGGTCCAGCAATGCAACGCCATATAAACTGAGTATATTCTGGAATAGAATGCAATTTCCATACATATTTTGAGATTTTTTCATCTTATTCAAAAGATAATACAATTAATTGAGATTTTTATCTTTCTCCAGATTTTGATTCGGGGCTTTCGATGCCTTGACGGCGCTTAGTAAGGAGAACGGTGATGCTGAGAGATGGTGCTTGGTCCATCAATGCAACGCCATATAAACTGAGTATATTCTGGAATAGAATGCAATTTCCATACAAATTTTGAGAGTTTTTCATCTTCTTCAAAAGATAATACAATTAATTGAGATTTTTATCTTTCTCCAGATTTTGATTCGGGGCTTTCGATGCCTTGACGGCGCTTAGTAAGGAGAACGGTGGTGCTGAGAGATGGTGCTTGGTCCAGCAATGCAACGCCATATAAACTGAGTATATTCTGAATAGAATGCAATTTCCATATATATTTTGAGAGTTTTTCATCTTCTTCAAAAGATAATACAATTAATTGAGATTTTTATCTTTCTCCAGATTTTGATTCGGGGCTTTCGATGCCTTGACGGCGCTATGTAAGGAGAACGGTGGTGCTGAGAGATGGTGCTTGGTCCAGCAATGCAACGCCATATAAACTGAGTATATTCTGAAATAGAATGCAATTTCCTTACATATTTTGAGAGTTTTTCATCTTCTTCAAAAGATAAAACAATTAATTGAGATTTTTATCTTTCTCCAGATTTTGATTCGGGGCTTTCGATGCCTTGACGGCGCTATGTAAGGAGAACGGTGGTGCTGAGAGATGGTGCTTGGTCCAGCAATGCAACGCCATATAAACTGAGTATATTCTGAATAGAATGCAATTTCCATACATATTTTGAGAGTTTTTCATCTTCTTCAAAAGATAATACAATTAATTGAGATTTTTATCTTTCTCCAGATTTTGATTCGGGGCTTTCGATGCCTTGACGGCGCTTAGTAAGGAGAACGGTGGTGCTGAGAGATGGTGCTTGGTCCAGCAATGCAACGCCATATAAACTGTGTATATTCTGAATAGAATGCAATTTCCATACATATTTTGAGAGTTTTTCATCTTCTTCAAAAGATAATACAATTAATTGAGATTTTTATCTTTCTCCAGATTTTGATTCGGGGCTTTCGATGCCTTGACGGCGCTTAGTAAGGAGAACGGTGGTGCTGAGAGATGGTGCTTGGTCCAGCAATGCAACGCCATATAAACTGAGTATATTCTGAATAGAATGCAATTTCCATACATATTTTGAGAGTTTTTCATCTTCTTCAAAAGATAATACAATTAATTGAGATTTTTATCTTTCTCCAGATTTTGATTCGGGGCTTTCGATGCCTTGACGGCGCTATGTAAGGAGAATGGTGGTGCTGAGAGATGGTGCTTGGTCCATCAATGCAACGCCATATAAACTGAGTATATTCTGGAATAGAATGAGATTTCCATACAAATTTTGAGAGTTTTTCATCTTCTTCAAAAGATAATACAATTAATTGAGATTTTTATCTTTCTCCAGATTTTGATTCGGGGCTTTCGATGCCTTGACGGCGCTTAGTAAGGAGAACGGTGGTGCTGAGAGATGGTGCTTGGTCCAGCAATGCAACGCCATATAAACTGAGTATATTCTGAATAGAATGCAATTTCCATACATATTTTGAGAGTTTTTCATCTTCTTCAAAAGATAATACAATTAATTGAGATTTTTATCTTTCTCCAGATTTTGATTCGGGGCTTTCGATGCCTTGACGGCGCTTAGTAAGGAGAATGGTGGTGCTGAGAGATGGTGCTTGGTCCATCAATGCAACGCCATATAAACTGAGTATATTCTGGAATAGAATGAGATTTCCATTCATATTTTGAGATTTTTTCATCTTCATCAAAAGATAATACAATTAATTGAGATTTTTATCTATTTCCAGATTTTGATTCGGGGCTATCGATGCCTTGTCGGCACTATGTAAGGAGAACGGTGGTGGTGAGAGATGGTGCTTGGTCCAGCAATTCAACGCCATATAAACTGAGTATTTTATGGAATAAAATGCAATTTCCATTCATATTTTGAGATTTATTCATCTTCTTCAAAAGATAGTACAATTAATTGAGATTTTTATCTTTCTCCAGATTTTGATTCGAGGCTTTCGATGCCTTGACGGCGCTATGTAAGGAGAACGGTGGTGCTGAGAGATGGTGCTTGGTCCAGCAATGCAACGCCATATAAACTGAGTATATTCTGGAATAGAATGCAATTTCCATACATATTTTGAGATTCTTTCATCTTATTCAAAAGATAATACAAATAATTGAGATTTTTATCTCTCTCCAGATTTTGATTCGGGGCTTTCGATGCCTTGACGGCGCTATGTAAGGACAACGGTGGTGCCTAGAGATGCTGCTTGGTCCAGCAATGCAACGCCATATAAAATGAGTATATTCTGAAATAGAATGCAATTTCCATACATATTTTGAGATTTTTTCATCATATTCAAAAGATAATACAATTAATTGAGATTTTTATCTTTCTCCAGATTTTGATTCGGGGCTTTCGATGCCTTGACGGCGCTTAGTAAGGAGAATGGTGGTGCTGACAGATGGTGCTTGGTACATCAATGCAACGCCATATAAACTGAGTATATTCTGGAATAGAATGGAATTTCCATACAAATTTTGAGAGTTTTTCATCTTCTTCAAAAGATAATACAATTAATTGAGATTTTTATCTTTCTCCAGATTTTGATTCGGGGCTTTCGATGCCTTGACGGCGCTATGTAAGGAGAACAACGGTGCTGAGAGATGGTTCTTGGTCCAGCAATGCAACGCCATATAAACTGAGTATATTCTGGAATAGAATGCAATTTCCATACATATTTTGAGATTCTTTCATCTTATTCAAAAGATAATACAATTAATTGAGATTTTTATCTTTCTCCAGATTTTGATTCGGGGCTTTCGATGCCTTGACGGCGCTTAGTAAGGAGAACGGTGATGCTGAGAGATGGTGCTTGGTCCATCAATGCAACGCCATATAAACTGAGTATATTCTGGAATAGAATGCAATTTCCATACAAATTTTGAGAGTTTTTCATCTTCTTCAAAAGATAATACAATTAATTGAGATTTTTATCTTTCTCCAGATTTTGATTCGGGGCTTTCGATGCCTTGACGGTGCTTAGTAAGGAGAACGGTGGTGCTGAGAGATGGTGCTTGGTCCATCAATGCAACGCCATATAAACTGAGTATATTCTGGAATAGAATGCAATTTCCATACAAATTTTGATAGTTTTTCATCTTCTTCAAAAGATAATACAATTAATTGAGATTTTTATCTTTCTCCAGATTTTGATTCGGGGCTTTCGATGCCTTGACGGCGCTTAGTAAGGAGAACGGTGGTGCTGAGAGATGGTGCTTGGTCCAGCAATGCAACGCCATATAAACTGAGTATATTCTGAATAGAATGCAATTTCCATACATATTTTGAGAGTTTTTCATCTTCTTCAAAAGATAATACAATTAATTGAGATTTTTATCTTTCTCCAGATTTTGATTCGGGGCTTTCGATGCCTTGACGGCGCTATGTAAGGAGAACGGTGGTGCTGAGAGATGGTGCTTGGTCCAGCAATGCAACGCCATATAAACTGAGTATATTCTGAAATAGAATGCAATTTCCTTACATATTTTGAGAGTTTTTCATCTTCTTCAAAAGATAAAACAATTAATTGAGATTTTTATCTTTCTCCAGATTTTGATTCGGGGCTTTCGATGCCTTGACGGCGCTATGTAAGGAGAACGGTGGTGCTGAGAGATGGTGCTTGGTCCAGCAATGCAACGCCATATAAACTGAGTATATTCTGAATAGAATGCAATTTCCATTCATATTTTGAGATTTTTTCATCTTCATCAAAAGATAATACAATTAATTGAGATTTTTAACTTTCTCCAGAATTTGATTCGGGGCTTTCGATGCCTTGACGGCGCTTAGTAAAGAGAACAGCGGTACTGAGAGATGGTGCTTGGGCCAGCAATGCAACGCTATATAAACTGAGTACATTCTGGAATGGAATGCAATTTCCATTCATATTTTGAGATTTTAGCATCTTCTTCAAAAGATAATACAATTAATTGAGATTTTTATCTTTCTCCAGATTTTGATTCAGGGCTTTCGATGCCTTGACGGCGCTATGTAAGGAGAACAGCGGTGCTGAGAGATGGTGCTTGATCCATCAATGCAACGCCATATAAACTGAGTATATTCTGGAATAGAATGCAATTTCCATACATATTTTGAGAGTTTTTCATCTTCTTCAAAAGATAATACAATTAATTGAGATTTTTATCTTTCTCCAGATTTTGATTCGGGGCTTTCGATGCCTTGACGGCGCTTAGTAAGGAGAACGGTGGTGCTGAGAGATGGTGCTTGGTCCAGCAATGCAACGCCATATAAACTGAGTATATTCTGAAATAGAATGCAATTTCCATACATATTTTGAGATTTTTTCATCTTATTCAAAAGATAATCCAATTAATTGAGATTTTTATCTTTCTCCAGATTTTCATTCGGGGCTTTCGATGCCTTGACGGCGCTATGTAAGGAGAACGGTGGTGCTGAGAGATGGTTCTTGGTCCAGCAATGCAACGCCATATAAACTGAGTATATTCTGGAATAGAATGCAATTTCCATACATATTTTGAGATTTTTTCATCTTTTTCAAAAGATAATACAATTAATTGAGATTTTTATTTTTCTCCAGATTTTGATTCGGGGCTTTCGATGCCTTGACGGCGCTTAGTAAGGAGAACGGTGGTGCTGAGTGATGGTGCTTGGTCCAGCAATGCAACGCCATATAAACTGAGTATATTCTGAAATAGAATGCAATTTCCATACATATTTTGAGATTTTTTCATCTTATTCAAAAGATAATACAATTAATTGAGATTTTTATCTTTCTCCAGATTTTGATTCGGGGCTTTCGATGCCTTGACGGCGCTTAGTAAGGAGAATGGTGGTGCTGAGAGATGGTGCTTGGTCCATCAATGCAACGCCATATAAACTGAGTATATTCTGGAATAGAATGCAATTTCCATACAAATTTTGAGAGTTTTTCATCTTCTTCAAAAGATAATACAATTAATTGAGATTTTTATCTTTCTCCAGATTTTGATTCGGGGCTTTCGATGCCTTGACGGCGCTATGTAAGGAGAACAACGGTGCTGAGAGATGGTGCATGGTCCAGCAATGCAACGCCATATAAACTGAGTATATTCTTGAATAGAATGCAATTTCCATACATATTTTGAGATTTTTTCATCTTATTCAAAAGATAATACAATTAATTGAGATTTTTATCTTGCTCCAGATTTTGATTCGGGGCTTTCGATGCCTTGACGGCGCTATGTAAGGAGAACTAAGGTGCTGAGAGATGGTGCTTGGTCCAGCAATGCAACGCCATATAAACTGAGTATATTCTGAAATAGAATGCAATTTCCACTCATTTTTTGTGATTTTTTCATCTTCTTCAAAAGATAATTCAATTAATTGAGATTTTTATCTTTCTCCAGATTTTGATTCGGGGCTTTCGATGCCTTGACGGCGCTATGTAAGGAGAACGTTGGTGCTGAAAGATGGTGCTTGGTCCAGCAATGCAACGCCATATAAACTGAGTATATTCTGAAATAGAATGCAATTTCCACTCATTTTTTGTGATTTTTTCATCTTCTTCAAAAGATAATACAATAAATTGAGATTTTTATCTTTCTCCAGATTTTGATTCGGGGCTTTCGATGCCTTGACGGCGCTATGTAAGGAGAACAGCGGTGCTGAGAGATGGTGCTTGGTCCAGCAATGACGCGCCATATAAACTGAGTATATTCTGAAATAGAATGCAATTTCCATTCATATTTTTTGATTTTTTCATCTTCTTCAAAAGATAATACAATTAATGGAGATTTTTTTCTTTCTCCAGATTTTGAATCGGGGCTTTCGATGCCTTGACCGTGCCATGTAAGGAGAACGTTGGTGCTGAAAGATGGTGCTTGGTCCAGCAATGAAACGCCATATAAACTGAGTATATTCTGGAATGGAATGCAATTTCCATTCATATTTTGTGATTTTTTCATCTTCTTCAAAATATAATACAATTAATTGAGATTTTCTATCTTTCTCCAGATTTTGATTCGGGGCTTTCGATGCCTTGACGGCGCTTAGTAAGGAGAACGGTGGTGCTGCGAGATGGTGCTTGGTCCAGCAATGCAACGCCATATAAACTGAGTATATTCTGGAATAGAATGCAATTTCCATACAAATTTTGAGAGTTTTTCATCTTCTTCAAAAGATAATACAATTAATTGAGATTTTTATCTTTCTCCAGATTTTTATTCGGGGCTTTCGATGCCTTGACGGCGCTAAGTAAGAAGAACAGCGGTTCTGAGAGATGGTGCTTGGTCCAGCAATGCAACGCCATATTAACTGAGTATATTCTGGAATAGAATGCAATTTCCATTCATATTTTGAGATTTTTTCATCTTCATCAAAAGATAATACAAATAATTGAGATTTTTATCTTTCTCCAGATTTTGATTCGGGGCTTTCGATGCCTTGACGGTGCTTAGTAAGGAGAACGGTGGTGCTGAGAGATGGTGCTTGGTCCATCAATGCAACGCCATATAAACTGAGTATATTCTGGAATTGAATGCAATTTCCATACAAATTTTGAGAGTTTTTCATCTTCATCAAAAGATAATACAATTAATTGAGATTTTTATCTTTCTCCAGATTTTGATTCGGGGCTTTCGATGCCTTGACGGCGCTTAGTAAGGAGAACGGTGGTGCTGAGAGATGGTGCTTGGTCCAGCAATGCAACGCCATATAAACTGAGTATATTCTGAATAGAATGCAATTTCCATACATATTTTGAGAGTTTTTCATCTTCTTCAAAAGATAATACAATTAATTGAGATTTTTATCTTTCTCCAGATTTTGATTCGGGGCTTTCGATGCCTTGACGGCGCTATGTAAGGAGAACGGTGGTGCTGAGAGATGGTGCATGGTCCAGCAATGCAACGCCATATAAACTGAGTATATTCTGAAATAGAATGCAATTTCCTTACATATTTTGAGAGTTTTTCATCTTCTTCAAAAGATAAAACAATTAATTGAGATTTTTATCTTTCTCCAGATTTTGATTCGGGGCTTTCGATGCCTTGACGGCGCTATGTAAGGGGAACGGTGGTGCTGAGAGATGGTGCTTGGTCCAGCAATGCAACGCCATATAAACTGAGTATATTCTGAATAGAATGCAATTTCCATACATATTTTGAGAGTTTTTCATCTTCTTCAAAAGATAATACAATTAATTGAGATTTTTATCTTTCTCCAGATTTTGATTCGGGGCTTTCGATGCCTTGACGGCGCTTAGTAAGGAGAACGGTGGTGCTGAGAGATGGTGCTTGGTCCAGCAATGCAACGCCATATAAACTGAGTATATTCTGAATAGAATGCAATTTCCATACATATTTTGAGAGTTTTTCATCTTCTTCAAAAGATAATACAATTAATTGAGATTTTTATCTTTCTCCAGATTTTGATTCGGGGCTTTCGATGCCTTGACGGCGCTTAGAAAGGAGAACGGTGGTGCTGAGAGATGGTGCTTGGTCCAGCAATGCAACGCCATATAAACTGAGTATATTCTGAAAGAGAATGCAATTTCCACTCATTTTTTGTGATTTTTTCATCTTCTTCAAAAGATAATACAATAAATTGAGATTTTTATCTTTCTCCAGATTTTGATTCGGGGCTTTCGATGCCTTGACGGCGCTATGTAAGGAGAACAACGGTGCTGAGAGATGGTGCATGGTCCAGCAATGCAACGCCATATAAACTGAGTATATTCTTGAATAGAATGCAATTTCCATACATATTTTGAGATTTTTTCATCTTATTCAAAAGATAATACAATTAATTGAGATATTTATCTTGCTCCAGATTTTGATTCGGGGCTTTCGATGCCTTGACGGCGCTATGTAAGGAGAACTAAGGTGCTGAGAGATGGTGCTTGGTCCAGCAATGCAACGCCATATAAACTGAGTATATTCTGAAAAAGAATGCAATTTCCACTCATTTTTTGTGATTTTTTCATCTTCTTCAAAAGATAATGCAATTAATTGAGATTTATATCTTTCTCCAGATTTTGATTCGGGGCTTTCGATGCCTTGACGGCGCTATGTAAGGAGAACGTTGGTGCTGAAAGATGGTGCTTGGTCCAGCAATGCAACGCCATATAAACTGAGTATATTCTGAAATAGAATGCAATTTCCACTCATTTTTTGTGATTTTTTCATCTTCTTCAAAAGATAATACAATAAATTGAGATTTTTATCTTTCTCCAGATTTTGATTCGGGGCTTTCGATGCCTTGACGGCGCTATGTAAGGAGAACAGCGGTGCTGAGAGATGGTGCTTGGTCCAGCAATGACGCGCCATATAAACTGAGTATATTCTGAAATAGAATGCAATTTCCATTCATATTTTTTGATTTTTTCATCTTCTTCAAAAGATAATACAATTAATGGAGATTTTTTTCTTTCTCCAGATTTTGATTCGGGGCTTTCGATGCCTTGACCGTGCTATGTAAGGAGAACGTTGGTGCTGAAAGATGGTGCTTGGTCCAGCAATGAAACGCCATATAAACTGAGTATATTCTGGAATAGAATGCAATTTCCATTCATATTTTGTGATTTTTTCATCTTCTTCAAAAGATAATACAATTAATTGAGATTTTCTATCTTTCTCCAGATTTTGATTCGGGGCTATCGATGCCTTGACGGCGCTTAGTAAGGAGAACGGTGGTGCTGCGAGATGGTGCTTGGTCCAGCAATGCAACGCCATATAAACTGAGTATATTCTGGAATAGAATGCAATTTCCATACATATTTTGAGATTTTTTCATCTTCATCAAAATATAACACAATTCATTGAGATTTTTACCTATTTCCAGATTTTGATTCGGGGCTTTCGATGCTTTGACGGCGCTATGTAAGGACAACGGTGGTGCTGAGAGATGGTGCTTGTTCCAGCAATGCAACGCCATATAAAATGAGTATATTCTGGAATAGAATGCAATTTCCATTCATATTTTGAGATTTTTTCATCTTCATCAAAAGATAATACAAATAATTGAGATTTTTATCTTTCTCCAGATTTTGATTCGGGGCTTTCGATGCCTTGACGGCGCTATGTAAGGAGAACGGTGGTGCTGAGAGATGGTGCTTGGTCCAGCAATTCAACGCCATATAAACTGAGTATATTCTGCAATAGAATGCAATTTCCATTCATATTTTGAGATTTATTCATCTTCTTCAAAAGATAATACAATTAATTGAGATTTTTATCTTTCTCCAGATTTTTATTCGGGGCTTTCGATGCCTTGACGGCGCTAAGTAAGAAGAACAGCGGTTCTGAGAGATGGTGCTTGGTCCAGCAATGCAACGCCATATTAACTGAGTATATTCTGGAATAGAATGCAATTTCCATTCATATTTTGAGATTTTTTCATCTTCATCAAAAGATAATACAAATAATTGAGATTTTTATCTCTCTCCAGATTATGATTCGGGGCTTTCGATGCCTTGACGGCGCTATGTAAGGACAACGGTGGTGCCTAGAGATGCTGCTTGGTCCAGCAATGCAACGCCATATAAAATGAGTATATTCTGGAATAGAATGCAATTTCCATTCATATTTTGAGATTTTTTCATCTTCATCAAAAGATAATACAATTAATTGAGATTTTTATCTATTTCCAGATTTTGATTCGGGGCTATCGATGCCTTGTCGGCACTATGTAAGGAGAACGGTGGTGGTGAGAGATGGTGCTTGGTCCAGCAATTCAACGCCATATAAACTGAGTATTTTATGGAATAAAATGCAATTTCCATTCATATTTTGAGATTTATTCATCTTCTTCAAAAGATAGTACAATTAATTGAGATTTTTATCTTTCTCCAGATTTTGATTCAGGGCTTTCGATGCCTTGACGGCGCTATGTAAGGAGAACGGTGGTGCTGAGAGATGGTGCTTGGTCCAGCAATGAAACGCCATATAAACTGAGTATATTCTGAAATAGAATGCAATTTCCACACATATTTTGAGATTTTTTCATCATATTCAAAAGATAATACAATTAATTGAGATTTTTATCTTTCTCCAGATTTTGATTCGGGGCTTTCGATGCCTTGACGGCGCTTAGTAAGGAGAATGGTGGTGCTGACAGATGGTGCTTGGTACATCAATGCAACGCCATATAAACTGAGTATATTCTGGAATAGAATGGAATTTCCATACAAATTTTGAGAGTTTTTCATCTTCTTCAAAAGATAATACAATTAATTGAGATTTTTATCTTTCTCCAGATTTTGATTCGGGGCTTTCGATGCCTTGACGGCGCTATGTAAGGAGAACAACGGTGCTGAGAGATGGTTCTTGGTCCAGCAATGCAACGCCATATAAACTGAGTATATTCTGGAATAGAATGCAATTTCCATACATATTTTGAGATTCTTTCATCTTATTCAAAAGATAATACAATTAATTGAGATTTTTATCTTTCTCCAGATTTTGATTCGGGGCTTTCGATGCCTTGACGGCGCTTAGTAAGGAGAACGGTGATGCTGAGAGATGGTGCTTGGTCCATCAATGCAACGCCATATAAACTGAGTATATTCTGGAATAGAATGCAATTTCCATACAAATTTTGAGAGTTTTTCATCTTCTTCAAAAGATAATACAATTAATTGAGATTTTTATCTTTCTCCAGATTTTGATTCGGGGCTTTCGATGCCTTGACGGTGCTTAGTAAGGAGAACGGTGGTGCTGAGAGATGGTGCTTGGTCCATCAATGCAACGCCATATAAACTGAGTATATTCTGGAATAGAATGCAATTTCCATACAAATTTTGAGAGTTTTTCACCTTCTTCAAAAGATAATACAATTAATTGAGATTTTTATCTTTCTCCAGATTTTGATTCGGGGCTTTCGATGCCTTGACGGCGCTTAGTAAGGAGAACGGTGGTGCTGAGAGATGGTGCTTGGTCCAGCAATGCAGCGCCATATAAACTGAGTATATTCTTAATAGAATGCAATTTCCATACATATTTTGAGAGTTTTTCATCTTCTTCAAAAGATAATACAATTAATTGAGATTTTTATCTTTCTCCAGATTTTGATTCGGGGCTTTCGATGCCTTGACGGCGCTATGTAAGGAGAACGGTGGTGCTGAGAGATGGTGCTTGGTCCAGCAATGCAACGCCATATAAACTGAGTATATTCTGAAATAGAATGCAATTTCCTTACATATTTTGAGAGTTTTTCATCTTCTTCAAAAGATAAAACAATTAATTGAGATTTTTATCTTTCTCCAGATTTTGATTCGGGGCTTTCGATGCCTTGACGGCGCTATGTAAGGAGAACGGTGGTGCTGAGAGATGGTGCTTGGTCCAGCAATGCAACGCCATATAAACTGAGTATATTCTGAATAGAATGCAATTTCCATACATATTTTGAGAGTTTTTCATCTTCTTCAAAAGATAATACAATTAATTGAGATTTTTATCTTTCTCCAGATTTTGATTAGGGGCATTCGATGCCTTGACGGCGCTTAGTAAGGAGAACGGTGGTGCTGAGAGATGGTGCTTGGTCCAGCAATGCAACGCCATATAAACTGAGTATATTCTGAATAGAATGCAATTTCCATACATATTTTGAGAGTTTTTCATCTTCTTCAAAAGATAATACAATTAATTGAGATTTTTATCTTTCTCCAGATTTTGATTCGGGGCTTTCGATGCCTTGACGGCGCTTAGAAAGGAGAACGGTGGTGCTGAGAGATGGTGCTTGGTCCAGCAATGCAACGCCATATAAACTGAGTATATTCTGAAAGAGAATGCAATTTCCACTCATTTTTTGTGATTTTTTCATCTTCTTCAAAAGATAATACAATAAATTGAGATTTTTATCTTTCTCCAGATTTTGATTCGGGGCTTTCGATGCCTTGACGGCGCTATGTAAGGAGAACAACGGTGCTGAGAGATGGTGCATGGTCCAGCAATGCAACGCCATATAAACTGAGTATATTCTTGAATAGAATGCAATTTCCATACATATTTTGAGATTTTTTCATCTTATTCAAAAGATAATACAATTAATTGAGATTTTTATCTTGCTCCAGATTTTGATTCGGGGCTTTCGATGCCTTGACGGCGCTATGTAAGGAGAACTAAGGTGCTGAGAGATGGTGCTTGGTCCAGCAATGCAACGCCATATAAACTGAGTATATTCTGAAATAGAATGCAATTTCCACTCATTTTTTGTGATTTTTTCATCTTCTTCAAAAGATAATTCAATTAATTGAGATTTATATCTTTCTCCAGATTTTGATTCGGGGCTTTCGATGCCTTGACGGCGCTATGTAAGGAGAACGTTGGTGCTGAAAGATGGTGCTTGGTCCAGCAATGCAACGCCATATAAACTGAGTATATTCTGAAATAGAATGCAATTTCCACTCATTTTTTGTGATTTTTTCATCTTCTTCAAAAGATAATACAATAAATTGAGATTTTTATCTTTCTCCAGATTTTGATTCGGGGCTTTCGATGCCTTGACGGCGCTATGTAAGGAGAACAGCGGTGCTGAGAGATGGTGCTTGGTCCAGCAATGACGCGCCATATAAACTGAGTATATTCTGAAATAGAATGCAATTTCCATTCATATTTTTTGATTTTTTCATCTTCTTCAAAAGATAATACAATTAATGGAGATTTTTTTCTTTCTCCAGATTTTGATTCGGGGCTTTCGATGCCTTGACCGTGCTATGTAAGGAGAACGTTGGTGCTGAAAGATGGTGCTTGGTCCAGCAATGAAACGCCATATAAACTGAGTATATTCTGGAATAGAATGCAATTTCCATTCATATTTTGTGATTTTTTCATCTTCTTCAAAAGATAATACAATTAATTGAGATTTTCTATCTTTCTCCAGATTTTGATTCGGGGCTTTCGATGCCTTGACGGCGCTTAGTAAGGAGAACGGTGGTGCTGCGAGATGGTGCTTGGTCCAGCAATGCAACGCCATATAACCTGAGTATATTCTGGAATAGAATGCAATTTCCATACATATTTTGAGATTTTTTCATCTTCATCAAAATATAACACAATTAATTGAGATTTTTATCTATTTCCAGATTTTGATTCGGGGCTTTCGATGCTTTGACGGCGCTATGTAAGGACAACGGTGGTGCTGAGAGATGGTGCTTGTTCCAGCAATGCAACGCCATATAAAATGAGTATATTCTGGAATAGAATGCAATTTCCATTCATATTTTGAGATTTTTTCATCTTCATCAAAAGATAATACAAATAATTGAGATTTTTATCTTTCTCCAGATTTTGATTCGGGGCTTTCGATGCCTTGACGGCACTATGTAAGGAGAACGGTGGTGCTGAGAGATGGTGCTTGGTCCAGCAATTCAACGCCATATAAACTGAGTATATTCTGCGATAGAATGCAATTTCCATTCATATTTTGAGATTTATTCATCTTCTTCAAAAGATAATACAATTAATTGAGATTTTTATCTTTCTCCAGATTTTTATTCGGGGCTTTCGATGCCTTGACGGCGCTAAGTAAGAAGAACAGCGGTTCTGAGAGATGGTGCTTGGTCCAGCAATGCAACGCCATATTAACTGAGTATATTCTGGAATAGAATGCAATTTCCATTCATATTTTGAGATTTTTTCATCTTCATCAAAAGATAATACAAATAATTGAGATTTTTATCTCTCTCCAGATTTTGATTCGGGGCTTTCGATGCCTTGACGGCGCTATGTAAGGACAACGGTGGTGCCTAGAGATGCTGCTTGGTCCAGCAATGCAACGCCATATAAAATGAGTATATTCTGGAATAGAATGCAATTTCCATTCATATTTTGAGATTTTTTCATCTTCATCAAAAGATAATACAATTAATTGAGATTTTTATCTATTTCCAGATTTTGATTCGGGGCTATCGATGCCTTGTCGGCACTATGTAAGGAGAACGGTGGTGGTGAGAGATGGTGCTTGGTCCAGCAATTCAACGCCATATAAACTGAGTATTTTATGGAATAAAATGCAATTTCCATTCATATTTTGAGATTTATTCATCTTCTTCAAAAGATAGTACAATTAATTGAGATTTTTATCTTTCTCCAGATTTTGATTCGAGGCTTTCGATGCCTTGACGGCGCTATGTAAGGAGAACGGTGGTGCTGAGAGATGGTGCTTGGTCCAGCAATGCAACGCCATATAAACTGAGTATATTCTGGAATAGAATGCAATTTCCATACATATTTTGAGATTCTTTCATCTTATTCAAAAGATAATACAATTAATTGAGATTTTTATCTTTCTCCAGATTTTGATTCGGGGCTTTCGATGCCTTGACGGCGCTTAGTAAGGAGAATGGTGGTGCTGACAGATGGTGCTTGGTACATCAATGCAACGCCATATAAACTGAGTATATTCTGGAATAGAATGGAATTTCCATACAAATTTTGAGAGTTTTTCATCTTCTTCAAAAGATAATACAATTAATTGAGATTTTTATCTTTCTCCAGATTTTGATTCGTGGCTTTCGATGCCTTGACGGCGCTATGTAAGGAGAACAACGGTGCTGAGAGATGGTTCTTGGTCCAGCAATGCAACGCCATATAAACTGAGTATATTCTGGAATAGAATGCAATTTCCATACATATTTTGAGATTCTTTCATCTTATTCAAAAGATAATACAATTAATTGAGATTTTTATCTTTCTCCAGATTTTGATTCGGGGCTTTCGATGCCTTGACGGCGCTTAGTAAGGAGAACGGTGATGCTGAGAGATGGTGCTTGGTCCATCAATGCAACGCCATATAAACTGAGTATATTCTGGAATAGAATGCAATTTCCATACAAATTTTGAGAGTTTTTCATCTTCTTCAAAAGATAATACAATTAATTGAGATTTTTATCTTTCTCCAGATTTTGATTCGGGGCTTTCGATGCCTTGACGGTGCTTAGTAAGGAGAACGGTGGTGCTGAGAGATGGTGCTTGGTCCATCAATGCAACGCCATATAAACTGAGTATATTCTGGAATAGAATGCAATTTCCATACAAATTTTGAGAGTTTTTCATCTTCTTCAAAAGATAATACAATTAATTGAGATTTTTATCTTTCTCCAGATTTTGATTCGGGGCTTTCGATGCCTTGACGGCGCTTAGTAAGGAGAACGGTGGTGCTGAGAGATGGTGCTTGGTCCAGCAATGCAACGCCATATAAACTGAGTATATTCTGAATAGAATGCAATTTCCATACATATTTTGAGAGTTTTTCATCTTCTTCAAAAGATAATACAATTAATTGAGATTTTTATCTTTCTCCAGATTTTGATTCGGGGCTTTCGATGCCTTGACGGCGCTATGTAAGGAGAACGGTGGTGCTGAGAGATGGTGCTTGGTCCAGCAATGCAACGCCATATAAACTGAGTATATTCTGAAATAGAATGCAATTTCCTTACATATTTTGAGAGTTTTTCATCTTCTTCAAAAGATAAAACAATTAATTGAGATTTTTATCTTTCTCCAGATTTTGATTCGGGGCTTTCGATGCCTTGACGGCGCTATGTAAGGAGAACGGTGGTGCTGAGAGATGGTGCTTGGTCCAGCAATGCAACGCCATATAAACTGAGTATATTCTGAATAGAATGCAATTTCCATACATATTTTGAGAGTTTTTCATCTTCTTCAAAAGATAATACAATTAATTGAGATTTTTATCTTTCTCCAGATTTTGATTCGGGGCTTTCGATGCCTTGACGGTGCTTAGTAAGGAGAACGGTGGTGCTGAGAGATGGTGCTTGGTCCATCAATGCAACGCCATATAAACTGAGTATATTCTGGAATAGAATGCAATTTCCATACAAATTTTGAGAGTTTTTCATCTTCTTCAAAAGATAATACAATTAATTGAGATTTTTATCTTTCTCCAGATTTTGATTCGGGGCTTTCGATGCCTTGACGGCGCTATATAAGGAGAACGGTGGTGCTGAGAGATGGTGCTTGGTCCAGCAATGCAACGCCATATAAACTGAGTATATTCTGAATAGAATGCAATTTCCATACATATTTTGAGAGTTTTTCATCTTCTTCAAAAGATAATACAATTAATTGAGATTTTTATCTTTCTCCAGATTTTGATTCGGGGCTTTCGATGCCTTGACGGCGCTTAGTAAGGAGAACGGTGGTGCTGAGAGATGGTGCTTGGTCCAGCAATGCAACGCCATATAAACTGAGTATATTCTGAATAGAATGCAATTTCCATACAAATTTTGAGAGTTTTTCATCTTCTTCAAAAGATAATACAATTAATTGAGATTTTTATCTTTCTCCAGATTTTGATTCGGGGCTTTCGATGCCTTGACGGCGCTATATAAGGAGAACGGTGGTGCTGAGAGATGGTGCTTGGTCCAGCAATGAAACGCCATATAAACTGAGTATATTCTGAATAGAATGCAATTTCCATACATATTTTGAGAGTTTTTCATCTTCTTCAAAAGATAATACAATTAATTGAGATTTTTATCTTTCTCCAGATTTTGATTCGGGGCTTTCGATGCCTTGACGGCGCTTAGTAAGGAGAACGGTGGTGCTGAGAGATGGTGCTTGGTCCAGCAATGCAACGCCATATAAACTGAGTATATTCTGAATAGAATGCAATTTCCATACATATTTTGAGAGTTTTTCATCTTCTTCAAAAGATAATACAATTAATTGAGATTTTTATCTTTCTCCAGATTTTGATTCGGGGCTTTCGATGCCTTGACGGCGCTTAGTAAGGAGAACGGTGGTGCTGAGAGATGGTGCTTGGTCCATCAATGCAACGCCATATAAACTGAGTATATTCTGGAATAGAATGCAATTTCCATACAAATTTTGAGAGTTTTTCATCTTCTTCAAAAGATAATACAATTAATTGAGATTTTTATCTTGCTCCAGATTTTGATTCGGGGCTTTCGATGCCTTGACGGCGCTATGTAAGGAGAACTAAGGTGCTGAGAGATGGTGCTTGGTCCAGCAATGCAACGCCATATAAACTGAGTATATTCTGAAATAGAATGCAATTTCCACTCATTTTTTGTGATTTTTTCATCTTCTTCAAAAGATAATTCAATTAATTGAGATTTTTATCTTTCTCCAGATTTTGATTCGGGGCTTTCGATGCCTTGACGGCGCTATGTAAGGAGAACGTTGGTGCTGAAAGATGGTGCTTGGTCCAGCAATGCAACGCCATATAAACTGAGTATATTCTGAAATAGAATGCAATTTCCACTCATTTTTTGTGATTTTTTCATCATCTTCAAAAGATAATACAATAAATTGAGATTTTTATCTTTCTCCAGATTTTGATTCGGGGCTTTCGATGCCTTGACGGCGCTATGTAAGGAGAACAGCGGTGCTGAGAGATGGTGCTTGGTCCAGCAATGACGCGCCATATAAACTGAGTATATTCTGAAATAGAATGCAATTTCCATTCATATTTTTTGATTTTTTCATCTTCTTCAAAAGATAATACAATTAATGGAGATTTTTTTCTTTCTCCAGATTTTGATTCGGGGCTTTCGATGCCTTGACCGTGCTATGTAAGGAGAACGTTGGTGCTGAAAGATGGTGCTTGGTCCAGCAATGAAACGCCATATAAACTGAGTATATTCTGGAATAGAATGCAATTTCCATTCATATTTTGTGATTTTTTCATCTTCTTCAAAAGATAATACAATTAATTGAGATTTTCTATCTTTCTCCAGATTTTGATTCGGGGCTTTCGATGCCTTGACGGCGCTTAGTAAGGAGAACGGTGGTGCTGCGAGATGGTGCTTGGTCCAGCAATGCAACGCCATATAAACTGAGTATATTCTGGAATAGAATGCAATTTCCATACATATTTTGAGATTTTTTCATCTTCATCAAAATATAACACAATTAATTGAGATTTTTATCTATTTCCAGATTTTGATTCGGGGCTTTCGATGCTTTGACGGCGCTATGTAAGGACAACGGTGGTGCTGAGAGATGGTGCTTGGTCCAGCAATGCAACGCCATATAAAATGAGTATATTCTGGAATAGAATGCAATTTCCATTCATATTTTGAGATTTTTTCATCTTCATCAAAAGATAATACAAATAATTGAGATTTTTATCTTTCTCCAGATTTTGATTCGGGGCTTTCGATGCCTTGACGGCGCTATGTAAGGAGAACGGTGGTGCTGAGAGATGGTGCTTGGTCCAGCAATTCAACGCCATATAAACTGAGTATATTCTGCAATAGAATGCAATTTCCATTCATATTTTGAGATTTATTCATCTTCTTCAAAAGATAATACAATTAATTGAGATTTTTATCTTTCTCCAGATTTTTATTCGGGGCTTTCGATGCCTTGACGGCGCTAAGTAAGAAGAACAGCGGTTCTGAGAGATGGTGCTTGGTCCAGCAATGCAACGCCATATTAACTGAGTATATTCTGGAATAGAATGCAATTTCCATTCATATTTTGAGATTTTTTCATCTTCATCAAAAGATAATACAAATAATTGAGATTTTTATCTGTCTCCAGATTTTGATTCGGGGCTTTCGATGCCTTGACGGCGCTATGTAAGGACAACGGTGGTGCCTAGAGATGCTGCTTGGTCCAGCAATGCAACGCCATATAAAATGAGTATATTCTGGAATAGAATGCAATTTCCATTTATATTTTGAGATTTTTTCATCTTCATCAAAAGATAATACAATTAATTGAGATTTTTATCTATTTCCAGATTTTGATTCGGGGCTATCGATGCCTTGTCGGCACTATGTAAGGAGAACGGTGGTGGTGAGAGATGGTGCTTGGTCCAGCAATTCAACGCCATATAAACTGAGTATATTATGGAATAAAATGCAATTTCCATTCATATTTTGAGATTTATTCATCTTCTTCAAAAGATAGTACAATTAATTGAGATTTTTATCTTTCTCCAGATTTTGATTCAGGGCTTTCGATGCCTTGACGGCGCTATGTAAGGAGAACGGTGGTGCTGAGAGATGGTGCTTGGTCCAGCAATGCAACGCCATATAAACTGAGTATATTCTGAAATAGAATGCAATTTCCATACATATTTTGAGATTTTTTCATCTTATTCAAAAGATAATACAATTAATTGAGATTTTTATCTTTCTCCAGATTTTGATTCGGGGCTTTCGATGCCTTGACGGCGCTTAGTAAGGAGAATGGTGGTGCTGACAGATGGTGCTTGGTCCATCAATGCAACGCCATATAAACTGAGTATATTCTGGAATAGAATGGAATTTCCATACAAATTTTGAGAGTTTTTCATCTTCTTCAAAAGATAATACAATTAATTGAGATTTTTATCTTTCTCCAGATTTTGATTCGGGGCATTCGATGCCTTGACGGCGCTATGTAAGGAGAACAACGGTGCTGAGAGATGGTTCTTGGTCCAGCAATGCAACGCCATATAAACTGAGTATATTCTGGAATAGAATGCAATTTCCATACAAATTTTGAGAGTTTTTCATCTTCTTCAAAAGATAATACAATTAATTGAGATTTTTATCTTTCTCCAGATTTTGATTCGGGGCTTTCGATGCCTTGACGGCGCTTAGTAAGGAGAACGGTGGTGCTGAGAGATGGTGCTTGGTCCAGCAATGCAACGCCATATAAACTGAGTATATTCTGAATAGAATGCAATTTCCATATATATTTTGAGAGTTTTTCATCTTCTTCAAAAGATAATACAATTAATTGAGATTTTTATCTTTCTCCAGATTTTGATTCGGGGCTTTCGATGCCTTGACGGCGCTATGTAAGGAGAACGGTGGTGCTGAGAGATGGTGCTTGGTCCAGCAATTCAACGCCATATAAACTGAGTATATTATGGAATAAAATGCAATTTCCATTCATATTTTGAGATTTATTCATCTTCTTCAAAAGATAGTACAATTAATTGAGATTTTTATCTTTCTCCAGATTTTGATTCAGGGCTTTCGATGCCTTGACGGCGCTATGTAAGGAGAACGGTGGTGCTGAGAGATGGTGCTTGGTCCAGCAATGCAACGCCATATAAACTGAGTATATTCTGAAATAGAATGCAATTTCCATACATATTTTGAGATTTTTTCATCTTATTCAAAAGATAATACAATTAATTGAGATTTTTATCTTTCTCCAGATTTTGATTCGGGGCTTTCGATGCCTTGACGGCGCTTAGTAAGGAGAATGGTGGTGCTGACAGATGGTGCTTGGTCCATCAATGCAACGCCATATAAACTGAGTATATTCTGGAATAGAATGGAATTTCCATACAAATTTTGAGAGTTTTTCATCTTCTTCAAAAGATAATACAATTAATTGAGATTTTTATCTTTCTCCAGATTTTGATTCGGGGCATTCGATGCCTTGACGGCGCTATGTAAGGAGAACAACGGTGCTGAGAGATGGTTCTTGGTCCAGCAATGCAACGCCATATAAACTGAGTATATTCTGGAATAGAATGCAATTTCCATACATATTTTGAGATTTTTTCATCTTATTCAAAAGATAATACAATTAATTGAGATTTTTATCTTTCTCCAGATTTTGATTCGGGGCTTTCGATGCCTTGACGGCGCTTAGTAAGGAGAACGGTGATGCTGAGAGATGGTGCTTGGTCCATCAATGCAACGCCATATAAACTGAGTATATTCTGGAATAGAATGCAATTTCCATACAAATTTTGAGAGTTTTTCATCTTCTTCAAAAGATAATACAATTAATTGAGATTTTTATCTTTCTCCAGATTTTGATTCGGGGCTTTCGATGCCTTGACGGCGCTTAGTAAGGAGAACGGTGGTGCTGAGAGATGGTGCTTGGTCCAGCAATGCAACGCCATATAAACTGAGTATATTCTGAATAGAATGCAATTTCCATATATATTTTGAGAGTTTTTCATCTTCTTCAAAAGATAATACAATTAATTGAGATTTTTATCTTTCTCCAGATTTTGATTCGGGGCTTTCGATGCCTTGACGGCGCTATGTAAGGAGAACGGTGGTGCTGAGAGATGGTGCTTGGTCCAGCAATGCAACGCCATATAAACTGAGTATATTCTGAAATAGAATGCAATTTCCTTACATATTTTGAGAGTTTTTCATCTTCTTCAAAAGATAAAACAATTAATTGAGATTTTTATCTTTCTCCAGATTTTGATTCGGGGCTTTCGATGCCTTGACGGCGCTATGTAAGGAGAACGGTGGTGCTGAGAGATGGTGCTTGGTCCAGCAATGCAACGCCATATAAACTGAGTATATTCTGAATAGAATGCAATTTCCATACATATTTTGAGAGTTTTTCATCTTCTTCAAAAGATAATACAATTAATTGAGATTTTTATCTTTCTCCAGATTTTGATTCGGGGCTTTCGATGCCTTGACGGCGCTTAGTAAGGAGAACGGTGGTGCTGAGAGATGGTGCTTGGTCCAGCAATGCAACGCCATATAAACTGTGTATATTCTGAATAGAATGCAATTTCCATACATATTTTGAGAGTTTTTCATCTTCTTCAAAAGATAATACAATTAATTGAGATTTTTATCTTTCTCCAGATTTTGATTCGGGGCTTTCGATGCCTTGACGGCGCTTAGTAAGGAGAACGGTGGTGCTGAGAGATGGTGCTTGGTCCAGCAATGCAACGCCATATAAACTGAGTATATTCTGAATAGAATGCAATTTCCATACATATTTTGAGAGTTTTTCATCTTCTTCAAAAGATAATACAATTAATTGAGATTTTTATCTTTCTCCAGATTTTGATTCGGGGCTTTCGATGCCTTGACGGCGCTATGTAAGGAGAATGGTGGTGCTGAGAGATGGTGCTTGGTCCATCAATGCAACGCCATATAAACTGAGTATATTCTGGAATAGAATGAGATTTCCATACAAATTTTGAGAGTTTTTCATCTTCTTCAAAAGATAATACAATTAATTGAGATTTTTATCTTTCTCCAGATTTTGATTCGGGGCTTTCGATGCCTTGACGGCGCTTAGTAAGGAGAACGGTGGTGCTGAGAGATGGTGCTTGGTCCAGCAATGCAACGCCATATAAACTGAGTATATTCTGAATAGAATGCAATTTCCATACATATTTTGAGAGTTTTTCATCTTCTTCAAAAGATAATACAATTAATTGAGATTTTTATCTTTCTCCAGATTTTGATTCGGGGCTTTCGATGCCTTGACGGCGCTTAGTAAGGAGAATGGTGGTGCTGAGAGATGGTGCTTGGTCCATCAATGCAACGCCATATAAACTGAGTATATTCTGGAATAGAATGAGATTTCCATTCATATTTTGAGATTTTTTCATCTTCATCAAAAGATAATACAATTAATTGAGATTTTTATCTATTTCCAGATTTTGATTCGGGGCTATCGATGCCTTGTCGGCACTATGTAAGGAGAACGGTGGTGGTGAGAGATGGTGCTTGGTCCAGCAATTCAACGCCATATAAACTGAGTATTTTATGGAATAAAATGCAATTTCCATTCATATTTTGAGATTTATTCATCTTCTTCAAAAGATAGTACAATTAATTGAGATTTTTATCTTTCTCCAGATTTTGATTCGAGGCTTTCGATGCCTTGACGGCGCTATGTAAGGAGAACGGTGGTGCTGAGAGATGGTGCTTGGTCCAGCAATGCAACGCCATATAAACTGAGTATATTCTGGAATAGAATGCAATTTCCATACATATTTTGAGATTCTTTCATCTTATTCAAAAGATAATACAAATAATTGAGATTTTTATCTCTCTCCAGATTTTGATTCGGGGCTTTCGATGCCTTGACGGCGCTATGTAAGGACAACGGTGGTGCCTAGAGATGCTGCTTGGTCCAGCAATGCAACGCCATATAAAATGAGTATATTCTGAAATAGAATGCAATTTCCATACATATTTTGAGATTTTTTCATCATATTCAAAAGATAATACAATTAATTGAGATTTTTATCTTTCTCCAGATTTTGATTCGGGGCTTTCGATGCCTTGACGGCGCTTAGTAAGGAGAATGGTGGTGCTGACAGATGGTGCTTGGTACATCAATGCAACGCCATATAAACTGAGTATATTCTGGAATAGAATGGAATTTCCATACAAATTTTGAGAGTTTTTCATCTTCTTCAAAAGATAATACAATTAATTGAGATTTTTATCTTTCTCCAGATTTTGATTCGGGGCTTTCGATGCCTTGACGGCGCTATGTAAGGAGAACAACGGTGCTGAGAGATGGTTCTTGGTCCAGCAATGCAACGCCATATAAACTGAGTATATTCTGGAATAGAATGCAATTTCCATACATATTTTGAGATTCTTTCATCTTATTCAAAAGATAATACAATTAATTGAGATTTTTATCTTTCTCCAGATTTTGATTCGGGGCTTTCGATGCCTTGACGGCGCTTAGTAAGGAGAACGGTGATGCTGAGAGATGGTGCTTGGTCCATCAATGCAACGCCATATAAACTGAGTATATTCTGGAATAGAATGCAATTTCCATACAAATTTTGAGAGTTTTTCATCTTCTTCAAAAGATAATACAATTAATTGAGATTTTTATCTTTCTCCAGATTTTGATTCGGGGCTTTCGATGCCTTGACGGTGCTTAGTAAGGAGAACGGTGGTGCTGAGAGATGGTGCTTGGTCCATCAATGCAACGCCATATAAACTGAGTATATTCTGGAATAGAATGCAATTTCCATACAAATTTTGAGAGTTTTTCATCTTCTTCAAAAGATAATACAATTAATTGAGATTTTTATCTTTCTCCAGATTTTGATTCGGGGCTTTCGATGCCTTGACGGCGCTTAGTAAGGAGAACGGTGGTGCTGAGAGATGGTGCTTGGTCCAGCAATGCAACGCCATATAAACTGAGTATATTCTGAATAGAATGCAATTTCCATACATATTTTGAGAGTTTTTCATCTTCTTCAAAAGATAATACAATTAATTGAGATTTTTATCTTTCTCCAGATTTTGATTCGGGGCTTTCGATGCCTTGACGGCGCTATGTAAGGAGAACGGTGGTGCTGAGAGATGGTGCTTGGTCCAGCAATGCAACGCCATATAAACTGAGTATATTCTGAAATAGAATGCAATTTCCTTACATATTTTGAGAGTTTTTCATCTTCTTCAAAAGATAAAACAATTAATTGAGATTTTTATCTTTCTCCAGATTTTGATTCGGGGCTTTCGATGCCTTGACGGCGCTATGTAAGGAGAACGGTGGTGCTGAGAGATGGTGCTTGGTCCAGCAATGCAACGCCATATAAACTGAGTATATTCTGAATAGAATGCAATTTCCATACATATTTTGAGAGTTTTTCATCTTCTTCAAAAGATAATACAATTAATTGAGATTTTTATCTTTCTCCAGATTTTGATTCGGGGCTTTCGATGCCTTGACGGTGCTTAGTAAGGAGAACGGTGGTGCTGAGAGATGGTGCTTGGTCCATCAATGCAACGCCATATAAACTGAGTATATTCTGGAATAGAATGCAATTTCCATACAAATTTTGAGAGTTTTTCATCTTCTTCAAAAGATAATACAATTAATTGAGATTTTTATCTTTCTCCAGATTTTGATTCGGGGCTTTCGATGCCTTGACGGCGCTATATAAGGAGAACGGTGGTGCTGAGAGATGGTGCTTGGTCCAGCAATGCAACGCCATATAAACTGAGTATATTCTGAATAGAATGCAATTTCCATACATATTTTGAGAGTTTTTCATCTTCTTCAAAAGATAATACAATTAATTGAGATTTTTATCTTTCTCCAGATTTTGATTCGGGGCTTTCGATGCCTTGACGGCGCTTAGTAAGGAGAACGGTGGTGCTGAGAGATGGTGCTTGGTCCAGCAATGCAACGCCATATAAACTGAGTATATTCTGAATAGAATGCAATTTCCATACATATTTTGAGAGTTTTTCATCTTCTTCAAAAGATAATACAATTAATTGAGATTTTTATCTTTCTCCAGATTTTGATTCGGGGCTTTCGATGCCTTGACGGCGCTTAGTAAGGAGAATGGTGGTGCTGAGAGATGGTGCTTGGTCCATCAATGCAACGCCATATAAACTGAGTATATTCTGAATAGAATGCAATTTCCATACATATTTTGAGAGTTTTTCATCTTCTTCAAAAGATAATACAATTAATTGAGATTTTTATCTTTCTCCAGATTTTGATTCGGGGCTTTCGATGCCTTGACGGCGCTATATAAGGAGAACGGTGGTGCTGAGAGATGGTGCTTGGTCCAGCAATGCAACGCCATATAAACTGAGTATATTCTGAATAGAATGCAATTTCCATACATATTTTGAGAGTTTTTCATCTTCTTCAAAAGATAATACAATTAATTGAGATTTTTATCTTTCTCCAGATTTTGATTCGGGGCTTTCGATGCCTTGACGGTGCTTAGTAAGGAGAACGGTGGTGCTGAGAGATGGTGCTTGGTCCATCAATGCAACGCCATATAAACTGAGTATATTCTGGAATAGAATGCAATTTCCATACAAATTTTGAGAGTTTTTCATCTTCTTCAAAAGATAATACAATTAATTGAGATTTTTATCTTTCTCCAGATTTTGATTCGGGGCTTTCGATGCCTTGACGGCGCTATATAAGGAGAACGGTGGTGCTGAGAGATGGTGCTTGGTCCAGCAATGCAACGCCATATAAACTGAGTATATTCTGAATAGAATGCAATTTCCATACATATTTTGAGAGTTTTTCATCTTCTTCAAAAGATAATACAATTAATTGAGATTTTTATCTTTCTCCAGATTTTGATTCGGGGCTTTCGATGCCTTGACGGCGCTTAGTAAGGAGAACGGTGGTGCTGAGAGATGGTGCTTGGTCCAGCAATGCAACGCCATATAAACTGAGTATATTCTGAATAGAATGCAATTTCCATACATATTTTGAGAGTTTTTCATCTTCTTCAAAAGATAATACAATTAATTGAGATTTTTATCTTTCTCCAGATTTTGATTCGGGGCTTTCGATGCCTTGACGGCGCTTAGTAAGGAGAATGGTGGTGCTGAGAGATGGTGCTTGGTCCATCAATGCAACGCCATATAAACTGAGTATATTCTGGAATAGAATGCAATTTCCATACAAATTTTGAGAGTTTTTCATCTTCTTCAAAAGATAATACAATTAATTGAGATTTTTATCTTGCTCCAGATTTTGATTCGGGGCTTTCGATGCCTTGACGGCGCTATGTAAGGAGAACTAAGGTGCTGAGAGATGGTGCTTGGTCCAGCAATGCAACGCCATATAAACTGAGTATATTCTGAAATAGAATGCAATTTCCACTCATTTTTTGTGATTTTTTCATCTTCTTCAAAAGATAATTCAATTAATTGAGATTTTTATCTTTCTCCAGATTTTGATTCGGGGCTTTCGATGCCTTGACGGCGCTATGTAAGGAGAACGTTGGTGCTGAAAGATGGTGCTTGGTCCAGCAATGCAACGCCATATAAACTGAGTATATTCTGAAATAGAATGCAATTTCCACTCATTTTTTGTGATTTTTTCATCATCTTCAAAAGATAATACAATAAATTGAGATTTTTATCTTTCTCCAGATTTTGATTCGGGGCTTTCGATGCCTTGACGGCGCTATGTAAGGAGAACAGCGGTGCTGAGAGATGGTGCTTGGTCCAGCAATGACGCGCCATATAAACTGAGTATATTCTGAAATAGAATGCAATTTCCATTCATATTTTTTGATTTTTTCATCTTCTTCAAAAGATAATACAATTAATGGAGATTTTTTTCTTTCTCCAGATTTTGATTCGGGGCTTTCGATGCCTTGACCGTGCTATGTAAGGAGAACGTTGGTGCTGAAAGATGGTGCTTGGTCCAGCAATGAAACGCCATATAAACTGAGTATATTCTGGAATAGAATGCAATTTCCATTCATATTTTGTGATTTTTTCATCTTCTTCAAAAGATAATACAATTAATTGAGATTTTCTATCTTTCTCCAGATTTTGATTCGGGGCTTTCGATGCCTTGACGGCGCTTAGTAAGGAGAACGGTGGTGCTGCGAGATGGTGCTTGGTCCAGCAATGCAACGCCATATAAACTGAGTATATTCTGGAATAGAATGCAATTTCCATACATATTTTGAGATTTTTTCATCTTCATCAAAATATAACACAATTAATTGAGATTTTTATCTATTTCCAGATTTTGATTCGGGGCTTTCGATGCTTTGACGGCGCTATGTAAGGACAACGGTGGTGCTGAGAGATGGTGCTTGGTCCAGCAATGCAACGCCATATAAAATGAGTATATTCTGGAATAGAATGCAATTTCCATTCATATTTTGAGATTTTTTCATCTTCATCAAAAGATAATACAAATAATTGAGATTTTTATCTTTCTCCAGATTTTGATTCGGGGCTTTCGATGCCTTGACGGCGCTATGTAAGGAGAACGGTGGTGCTGAGAGATGGTGCTTGGTCCAGCAATTCAACGCCATATAAACTGAGTATATTCTGCAATAGAATGCAATTTCCATTCATATTTTGAGATTTATTCATCTTCTTCAAAAGATAATACAATTAATTGAGATTTTTATCTTTCTCCAGATTTTTATTCGGGGCTTTCGATGCCTTGACGGCGCTAAGTAAGAAGAACAGCGGTTCTGAGAGATGGTGCTTGGTCCAGCAATGCAACGCCATATTAACTGAGTATATTCTGGAATAGAATGCAATTTCCATTCATATTTTGAGATTTTTTCATCTTCATCAAAAGATAATACAAATAATTGAGATTTTTATCTGTCTCCAGATTTTGATTCGGGGCTTTCGATGCCTTGACGGCGCTATGTAAGGACAACGGTGGTGCCTAGAGATGCTGCTTGGTCCAGCAATGCAACGCCATATAAAATGAGTATATTCTGGAATAGAATGCAATTTCCATTTATATTTTGAGATTTTTTCATCTTCATCAAAAGATAATACAATTAATTGAGATTTTTATCTATTTCCAGATTTTGATTCGGGGCTATCGATGCCTTGTCGGCACTATGTAAGGAGAACGGTGGTGGTGAGAGATGGTGCTTGGTCCAGCAATTCAACGCCATATAAACTGAGTATATTATGGAATAAAATGCAATTTCCATTCATATTTTGAGATTTATTCATCTTCTTCAAAAGATAGTACAATTAATTGAGATTTTTATCTTTCTCCAGATTTTGATTCAGGGCTTTCGATGCCTTGACGGCGCTATGTAAGGAGAACGGTGGTGCTGAGAGATGGTGCTTGGTCCAGCAATGCAACGCCATATAAACTGAGTATATTCTGAAATAGAATGCAATTTCCATACATATTTTGAGATTTTTTCATCTTATTCAAAAGATAATACAATTAATTGAGATTTTTATCTTTCTCCAGATTTTGATTCGGGGCTTTCGATGCCTTGACGGCGCTTAGTAAGGAGAATGGTGGTGCTGACAGATGGTGCTTGGTCCATCAATGCAACGCCATATAAACTGAGTATATTCTGGAATAGAATGGAATTTCCATACAAATTTTGAGAGTTTTTCATCTTCTTCAAAAGATAATACAATTAATTGAGATTTTTATCTTTCTCCAGATTTTGATTCGGGGCATTCGATGCCTTGACGGCGCTATGTAAGGAGAACAACGGTGCTGAGAGATGGTTCTTGGTCCAGCAATGCAACGCCATATAAACTGAGTATATTCTGGAATAGAATGCAATTTCCATACATATTTTGAGATTTTTTCATCTTATTCAAAAGATAATACAATTAATTGAGATTTTTATCTTTCTCCAGATTTTGATTCGGGGCTTTCGATGCCTTGACGGCGCTTAGTAAGGAGAACGGTGATGCTGAGAGATGGTGCTTGGTCCATCAATGCAACGCCATATAAACTGAGTATATTCTGGAATAGAATGCAATTTCCATACAAATTTTGAGAGTTTTTCATCTTCTTCAAAAGATAATACAATTAATTGAGATTTTTATCTTTCTCCAGATTTTGATTCGGGGCTTTCGATGCCTTGACGGCGCTTAGTAAGGAGAACGGTGGTGCTGAGAGATGGTGCTTGGTCCAGCAATGCAACGCCATATAAACTGAGTATATTCTGAATAGAATGCAATTTCCATATATATTTTGAGAGTTTTTCATCTTCTTCAAAAGATAATACAATTAATTGAGATTTTTATCTTTCTCCAGATTTTGATTCGGGGCTTTCGATGCCTTGACGGCGCTATGTAAGGAGAACGGTGGTGCTGAGAGATGGTGCTTGGTCCAGCAATGCAACGCCATATAAACTGAGTATATTCTGAAATAGAATGCAATTTCCTTACATATTTTGAGAGTTTTTCATCTTCTTCAAAAGATAAAACAATTAATTGAGATTTTTATCTTTCTCCAGATTTTGATTCGGGGCTTTCGATGCCTTGACGGCGCTATGTAAGGAGAACGGTGGTGCTGAGAGATGGTGCTTGGTCCAGCAATGCAACGCCATATAAACTGAGTATATTCTGAATAGAATGCAATTTCCATACATATTTTGAGAGTTTTTCATCTTCTTCAAAAGATAATACAATTAATTGAGATTTTTATCTTTCTCCAGATTTTGATTCGGGGCTTTCGATGCCTTGACGGCGCTTAGTAAGGAGAACGGTGGTGCTGAGAGATGGTGCTTGGTCCAGCAATGCAACGCCATATAAACTGTGTATATTCTGAATAGAATGCAATTTCCATACATATTTTGAGAGTTTTTCATCTTCTTCAAAAGATAATACAATTAATTGAGATTTTTATCTTTCTCCAGATTTTGATTCGGGGCTTTCGATGCCTTGACGGCGCTTAGTAAGGAGAACGGTGGTGCTGAGAGATGGTGCTTGGTCCAGCAATGCAACGCCATATAAACTGAGTATATTCTGAATAGAATGCAATTTCCATACATATTTTGAGAGTTTTTCATCTTCTTCAAAAGATAATACAATTAATTGAGATTTTTATCTTTCTCCAGATTTTGATTCGGGGCTTTCGATGCCTTGACGGCGCTATGTAAGGAGAATGGTGGTGCTGAGAGATGGTGCTTGGTCCATCAATGCAACGCCATATAAACTGAGTATATTCTGGAATAGAATGAGATTTCCATACAAATTTTGAGAGTTTTTCATCTTCTTCAAAAGATAATACAATTAATTGAGATTTTTATCTTTCTCCAGATTTTGATTCGGGGCTTTCGATGCCTTGACGGCGCTTAGTAAGGAGAACGGTGGTGCTGAGAGATGGTGCTTGGTCCAGCAATGCAACGCCATATAAACTGAGTATATTCTGAATAGAATGCAATTTCCATACATATTTTGAGAGTTTTTCATCTTCTTCAAAAGATAATACAATTAATTGAGATTTTTATCTTTCTCCAGATTTTGATTCGGGGCTTTCGATGCCTTGACGGCGCTTAGTAAGGAGAATGGTGGTGCTGAGAGATGGTGCTTGGTCCATCAATGCAACGCCATATAAACTGAGTATATTCTGGAATAGAATGAGATTTCCATACAAATTTTGAGAGTTTTTCATCTTCTTCAAAAGATAATACAATTAATTGAGATTTTTATCTTTCTCCAGATTTTGATTCGGGGCTTTCGATGCCTTGACGGCGCTATGTAAGGAGAACAACGGTGCTGAGAGATGGTGCATGGTCCAGCAATGCAACGCCATATAAACTGAGTATATTCTTGAATAGAATGCAATTTCCATACATATTTTGAGATTTTTTCATCTTATTCAAAAGATAATACAATTAATTGAGATTTTTATCTTGCTCCAGATTTTGATTCGGGGCTTTCGATGCCTTGACGGCGCTATGTAAGGAGAACTAAGGTGCTGAGTGATGGTGCTTGGTCCAGCAATGCAACGCCAAATAAACTGAGTATATTCTGAAATAGAATGCAATTTCCACTCATTTTTTGTGATTTTTTCATCTTCTTCAAAAGATAATTCAATTAATTGAGATTTTTATCTTTCTCCAGATTTTGATTCGGGGCTTTCGATGCCTTGACGGCGCTATGTAAGGAGAACGTTGGTGCTGAAAGATGGTGCTTGGTCCAGCAATGCAACGCCATATAAACTGAGTATATTCTGAATAGAATGCAATTTCCATACATATTTTGAGAGTTTTTCATCTTCTTCAAAAGATAATACAATTAATTGAGATTTTTATCTTTCTCCAGATTTTGATTAGGGGCATTCGATGCCTTGACGGCGCTTAGTAAGGAGAACGGTGGTGCTGAGAGATGGTGCTTGGTCCAGCAATGCAACGCCATATAAACTGAGTATATTCTGAATAGAATGCAATTTCCATACATATTTTGAGAGTTTTTCATCTTCTTCAAAAGATAATACAATTAATTGAGATTTTTATCTTTCTCCAGATTTTGATTCGGGGCTTTCGATGCCTTGACGGCGCTTAGAAAGGAGAACGGTGGTGCTGAGAGATGGTGCTTGGTCCAGCAATGCAACGCCATATAAACTGAGTATATTCTGAAAGAGAATGCAATTTCCACTCATTTTTTGTGATTTTTTCATCTTCTTCAAAAGATAATACAATAAATTGAGATTTTTATCTTTCTCCAGATTTTGATTCGGGGCTTTCGATGCCTTGACGGCGCTATGTAAGGAGAACAACGGTGCTGAGAGATGGTGCATGGTCCAGCAATGCAACGCCATATAAACTGAGTATATTCTTGAATAGAATGCAATTTCTATACATATTTTGAGATTTTTTCATCTTATTCAAAAGATAATACAATTAATTGAGATTTTTATCTTGCTCCAGATTTTGATTCGGGGCTTTCGATGCCTTGACGGCGCTATGTAAGGAGAACTAAGGTGCTGAGAGATGGTGCTTGGTCCAGCAATGCAACGCCATATAAACTGAGTATATTCTGAAATAGAATGCAATTTCCACTCATTTTTTGTGATTTTTTCATCTTCTTCAAAAGATAATTCAATTAATTGAGATTTATATCTTTCTCCAGATTTTGATTCGGGGCTTTCGATGCCTTGACGGCGCTATGTAAGGAGAACGTTGGTGCTGAAAGATGGTGCTTGGTCCAGCAATGCAACGCCATATAAACTGAGTATATTCTGAAATAGAATGCAATTTCCACTCATTTTTTGTGATTTTTTCATCTTCTTCAAAAGATAATACAATAATTTGAGATTTTTATCTTTCTCCAGATTTTGATTCGGGGCTTTCGATGCCTTGACGGCGCTATGTAAGGAGAACAGCGGTGCTGAGAGATGGTGCTTGGTCCAGCAATGACGCGCCATATAAACTGAGTATATTCTGAAATAGAATGCAATTTCCATTCATATTTTTTGATTTTTTCATCTTCTTCAAAAGATAATACAATTAATGGAGATTTTTTTCTTTCTCCAGATTTTGATTCGGGGCTTTCGATGCCTTGACCGTGCTATGTAAGGAGAACGTTGGTGCTGAAAGATGGTGCTTGGTCCAGCAATGAAACGCCATATAAACTGAGTATATTCTGGAATAGAATGCAATTTCCATTCATATTTTGTGATTTTTTCATCTTCTTCAAAAGATAATACAATTAATTGAGATTTTCTATCTTTCTCCAGATTTTGATTCGGGGCTTTCGATGCCTTGACGGCGCTTAGTAAGGAGAACGGTGGTGCTGCGAGATGGTGCTTGGTCCAGCAATGCAACGCCATATAACCTGAGTATATTCTGGAATAGAATGCAATTTCCATACATATTTTGAGATTTTTTCATCTTCATCAAAATATAACACAATTAATTGAGATTTTTATCTATTTCCAGATTTTGATTCGGGGCTTTCGATGCTTTGACGGCGCTATGTAAGGACAACGGTGGTGCTGAGAGATGGTGCTTGTTCCAGCAATGCAACGCCATATAAAATGAGTATATTCTGGAATAGAATGCAATTTCCATTCATATTTTGAGATTTTTTCATCTTCATCAAAAGATAATACAAATAATTGAGATTTTTATCTTTCTCCAGATTTTGATTCGGGGCTTTCGATGCCTTGACGGCGCTATGTAAGGAGAACGGTGGTGCTGAGAGATGGTGCTTGGTCCAGCAATTCAACGCCATATAAACTGAGTATATTCTGCAATAGAATGCAATTTCCATTCATATTTTGAGATTTATTCATCTTCTTCAAAAGATAATACAATTAATTGAGATTTTTATCTTTCTCCAGATTTTTATTCGGGGCTTTCGATGCCTTGACGGCGCTAAGTAAGAAGAACAGCGGTTCTGAGAGATGGTGCTTGGTCCAGCAATGCAACGCCATATTAACTGAGTATATTCTGGAATAGAATGCAATTTCCATTCATATTTTGAGATTTTTTCATCTTCATCAAAAGATAATACAAATAATTGAGATTTTTATCTCTCTCCAGATTTTGATTCGGGGCTTTCGATGCCTTGACGGCGCTATGTAAGGACAACGGTGGTGCCTAGAGATGCTGCTTGGTCCAGCAATGCAACGCCATATAAAATGAGTATATTCTGGAATAGAATGCAATTTCCATTCATATTTTGAGATTTTTTCATCTTCATCAAAAGATAATACAATTAATTGAGATTTTTATCTATTTCCAGATTTTGATTCGGGGCTATCGATGCCTTGTCGGCACTATGTAAGGAGAACGGTGGTGGTGAGAGATGGTGCTTGGTCCAGCAATTCAACGCCATATAAACTGAGTATTTTATGGAATAAAATGCAATTTCCATTCATATTTTGAGATTTATTCATCTTCTTCAAAAGATAGTACAATTAATTGAGATTTTTATCTTTCTCCAGATTTTGATTCGAGGCTTTCGATGCCTTGACGGCGCTATGTAAGGAGAACGGTGGTGCTGAGAGATGGTGCTTGGTCCAGCAATGCAACGCCATATAAACTGAGTATATTCTGAAATAGAATGCAATTTCCATACATATTTTGAGATTTTTTCATCATATTCAAAAGATAATACAATTAATTGAGATTTTTATCTTTCTCCAGATTTTGATTCGGGGCTTTCGATGCCTTGACGGCGCTTAGTAAGGAGAATGGTGGTGCTGACAGATGGTGCTTGGTACATCAATGCAACGCCATATAAACTGAGTATATTCTGGAATAGAATGGAATTTCCATACAAATTTTGAGAGTTTTTCATCTTCTTCAAAAGATAATACAATTAATTGAGATTTTTATCTTTCTCCAGATTTTGATTCGGGGCTTTCGATGCCTTGACGGCGCTATGTAAGGAGAACAACGGTGCTGAGAGATGGTTCTTGGTCCAGCAATGCAACGCCATATAAACTGAGTATATTCTGGAATAGAATGCAATTTCCATACATATTTTGAGATTCTTTCATCTTATTCAAAAGATAATACAATTAATTGAGATTTTTATCTTTCTCCAGATTTTGATTCGGGGCTTTCGATGCCTTGACGGCGCTTAGTAAGGAGAACGGTGATGCTGAGAGATGGTGCTTGGTCCATCAATGCAACGCCATATAAACTGAGTATATTCTGGAATAGAATGCAATTTCCATACAAATTTTGAGAGTTTTTCATCTTCTTCAAAAGATAATACAATTAATTGAGATTTTTATCTTTCTCCAGATTTTGATTCGGGGCTTTCGATGCCTTGACGGTGCTTAGTAAGGAGAACGGTGGTGCTGAGAGATGGTGCTTGGTCCATCAATGCAACGCCATATAAACTGAGTATATTCTGGAATAGAATGCAATTTCCATACAAATTTTGAGAGTTTTTCATCTTCTTCAAAAGATAATACAATTAATTGAGATTTTTATCTTTCTCCAGATTTTGATTCGGGGCTTTCGATGCCTTGACGGCGCTTAGTAAGGAGAACGGTGGTGCTGAGAGATGGTGCTTGGTCCAGCAATGCAACGCCATATAAACTGAGTATATTCTGAATAGAATGCAATTTCCATACATATTTTGAGAGTTTTTCATCTTCTTCAAAAGATAATACAATTAATTGAGATTTTTATCTTTCTCCAGATTTTGATTCGGGGCTTTCGATGCCTTGACGGCGCTATGTAAGGAGAACGGTGGTGCTGAGAGATGGTGCTTGGTCCAGCAATGCAACGCCATATAAACTGAGTATATTCTGAAATAGAATGCAATTTCCTTACATATTTTGAGAGTTTTTCATCTTCTTCAAAAGATAAAACAATTAATTGAGATTTTTATCTTTCTCCAGATTTTGATTCGGGGCTTTCGATGCCTTGACGGCGCTATGTAAGGAGAACGGTGGTGCTGAGAGATGGTGCTTGGTCCAGCAATGCAACGCCATATAAACTGAGTATATTCTGAATAGAATGCAATTTCCATACATATTTTGAGAGTTTTTCATCTTCTTCAAAAGATAATACAATTAATTGAGATTTTTATCTTTCTCCAGATTTTGATTCGGGGCTTTCGATGCCTTGACGGCGCTATGTAAGGAGAACGGTGGTGCTGAGAGATGGTGCTTGGTCCATCAATGCAACGCCATATAAACTGAGTATATTCTGGAATAGAATGCAATTTCCATACAAATTTTGAGAGTTTTTCATCTTCTTCAAAAGATAATACAATTAATTGAGATTTTTATCTTTCTCCAGATTTTGATTCGGGGCTTTCGATGCCTTGACGGCGCTTAGTAAGGAGAACGGTGGTGCTGAGAGATGGTGCTTGGTCCAGCAATGCAACGCCATATAAACTGAGTATATTCTGAATAGAATGCAATTTCCATACATATTTTGAGAGTTTTTCATCTTCTTCAAAAGATAATACAATTAATTGAGATTTTTATCTTTCTCCAGATTTTGATTCGGGGCTTTCGATGCCTTGACGGCGCTTAGTAAGGAGAACGGTGGTGCTGAGAGATGGTGCTTGGTCCAGCAATGCAACGCCATATAAACTGAGTATATTCTGAATAGAATGCAATTTCCATACATATTTTGAGAGTTTTTCATCTTCTTCAAAAGATAATACAATTAATTGAGATTTTTATCTTTCTCCAGATTTTGATTCGGGGCTTTCGATGCCTTGACGGCGCTTAGTAAGGAGAATGGTGGTGCTGAGAGATGGTGCTTGGTCCATCAATGCAACGCCATATAAACTGAGTATATTCTGGAATAGAATGCAATTTCCATACAAATTTTGAGAGTTTTTCATCTTCTTCAAAAGATAATACAATTAATTGAGATTTTTATCTTGCTCCAGATTTTGATTCGGGGCTTTCGATGCCTTGACGGCGCTATGTAAGGAGAACTAAGGTGCTGAGAGATGGTGCTTGGTCCAGCAATGCAACGCCATATAAACTGAGTATATTCTGAAATAGAATGCAATTTCCACTCATTTTTTGTGATTTTTTCATCTTCTTCAAAAGATAATTCAATTAATTGAGATTTTTATCTTTCTCCAGATTTTGATTCGGGGCTTTCGATGCCTTGACGGCGCTATGTAAGGAGAACGTTGGTGCTGAAAGATGGTGCTTGGTCCAGCAATGCAACGCCATATAAACTGAGTATATTCTGAAATAGAATGCAATTTCCACTCATTTTTTGTGATTTTTTCATCATCTTCAAAAGATAATACAATAAATTGAGATTTTTATCTTTCTCCAGATTTTGATTCGGGGCTTTCGATGCCTTGACGGCGCTATGTAAGGAGAACAGCGGTGCTGAGAGATGGTGCTTGGTCCAGCAATGACGCGCCATATAAACTGAGTATATTCTGAAATAGAATGCAATTTCCATTCATATTTTTTGATTTTTTCATCTTCTTCAAAAGATATTACAATTAATGGAGATTTTTTTCTTTCTCCAGATTTTGATTCGGGGCTTTCGATGCCTTGACCGTGCTATGTAAGGAGAACGTTGGTGCTGAAAGATGGTGCTTGGTCCAGCAATGAAACGCCATATAAACTGAGTATATTCTGGAATAGAATGCAATTTCCATTCATATTTTGTGATTTTTTCATCTTCTTCAAAAGATAATACAATTAATTGAGATTTTCTATCTTTCTCCAGATTTTGATTCGGGGCTTTCGATGCCTTGACGGCGCTTAGTAAGGAGAACGGTGGTGCTGCGAGATGGTGCTTGGTCCAGCAATGCAACGCCATATAAACTGAGTATATTCTGGAATAGAATGCAATTTCCATACATATTTTGAGATTTTTTCATCTTCATCAAAATATAACACAATTAATTGAGATTTTTATCTATATCCAGATTTTGATTCGGGGCTTTCGATGCTTTGACGGCGCTATGTAAGGACAACGGTGGTGCTGAGAGATGGTGCTTGGTCCAGCAATGCAACGCCATATAAAATGAGTATATTCTGGAATAGAATGCAATTTCCATTCATATTTTGAGATTTTTTCATCTTCATCAAAAGATAATACAAATAATTGAGATTTTTATCTTTCTCCAGATTTTGATTCGGGGCTTTCGATGCCTTGACGGCGCTATGTAAGGAGAACGGTGGTGCTGAGAGATGGTGCTTGGTCCAGCAATTCAACGCCATATAAACTGAGTATATTCTGCAATAGAATGCAATTTCCATTCATATTTTGAGATTTATTCATCTTCTTCAAAAGATAATACAATTAATTGAGATTTTTATCTTTCTCCAGATTTTTATTCGGGGCTTTCGATGCCTTGACGGCGCTAAGTAAGAAGAACAGCGGTTCTGAGAGATGGTGCTTGGTCCAGCAATGCAACGCCATATTAACTGAGTATATTCTGGAATAGAATGCAATTTCCATTCATATTTTGAGATTTTTTCATCTTCATCAAAAGATAATACAAATAATTGAGATTTTTATCTCTCTCCAGATTTTGATTCGGGGCTTTCGATGCCTTGACGGCGCTATGTAAGGACAACGGTGGTGCCTAGAGATGCTGCTTGGTCCAGCAATGCAACGCCATATAAAATGAGTATATTCTGGAATAGAATGCAATTTCCATTCATATTTTGAGATTTTTTCATCTTCATCAAAAGATAATACAATTAATTGAGATTTTTATCTATTTCCAGATTTTGATTCGGGGCTATCGATGCCTTGTCGGCACTATGTAAGGAGAACGGTGGTGGTGAGAGATGGTGCTTGGTCCAGCAATTCAACGCCATATAAACTGAGTATATTATGGAATAAAATGCAATTTCCATTCATATTTTGAGATTTATTCATCTTCTTCAAAAGATAGTACAATTAATTGAGATTTTTATCTTTCTCCAGATTTTGATTCAGGGCTTTCGATGCCTTGACGGCGCTATGTAAGGAGAACGGTGGTGCTGAGAGATGGTGCTTGGTCCAGCAATGCAACGCCATATAAACTGAGTATATTCTGAAATAGAATGCAATTTCCATACATATTTTGAGATTTTTTCATCTTATTCAAAAGATAATACAATTAATTGAGATTTTTATCTTTCTCCAGATTTTGATTCGGGGCTTTCGATGCCTTGACGGCGCTTAGTAAGGAGAATGGTGGTGCTGACAGATGGTGCTTGGTCCATCAATGCAACGCCATATAAACTGAGTATATTCTGGAATAGAATGGAATTTCCATACAAATTTTGAGAGTTTTTCATCTTCTTCAAAAGATAATACAATTAATTGAGATTTTTATCTTTCTCCAGATTTTGATTCGGGGCATTCGATGCCTTGACGGCGCTATGTAAGGAGAACAACGGTGCTGAGAGATGGTTCTTGGTCCAGCAATGCAACGCCATATAAACTGAGTATATTCTGGAATAGAATGCAATTTCCATACATATTTTGAGATTTTTTCATCTTATTCAAAAGATAATACAATTAATTGAGATTTTTATCTTTCTCCAGATTTTGATTCGGGGCTTTCGATGCCTTGACGGCGCTTAGTAAGGAGAACGGTGATGCTGAGAGATGGTGCTTGGTCCATCAATGCAACGCCATATAAACTGAGTATATTCTGGAATAGAATGCAATTTCCATACAAATTTTGAGAGTTTTTCATCTTCTTCAAAAGATAATACAATTAATTGAGATTTTTATCTTTCTCCAGATTTTGATTCGGGGCTTTCGATGCCTTGACGGTGCTTAGTAAGGAGAACGGTGGTGCTGAGAGATGGTGCTTGGTCCATCAATGCAACGCCATATAAACTGAGTATATTCTGGAATAGAATGCAATTTCCATACAAATTTTGAGAGTTTTTCATCTTCTTCAAAAGATAATACAATTAATTGAGATTTTTATCTTTCTCCAGATTTTGATTCGGGGCTTTCGATGCCTTGACGGCGCTTAGTAAGGAGAACGGTGGTGCTGAGAGATGGTGCTTGGTCCAGCAATGCAACGCCATATAAACTGAGTATATTCTGAATAGAATGCAATTTCCATATATATTTTGAGAGTTTTTCATCTTCTTCAAAAGATAATACAATTAATTGAGATTTTTATCTTTCTCCAGATTTTGATTCGGGGCTTTCGATGCCTTGACGGCGCTATGTAAGGAGAACGGTGGTGCTGAGAGATGGTGCTTGGTCCAGCAATGCAACGCCATATAAACTGAGTATATTCTGAAATAGAATGCAATTTCCTTACATATTTTGAGAGTTTTTCATCTTCTTCAAAAGATAAAACAATTAATTGAGATTTTTATCTTTCTCCAGATTTTGATTCGGGGCTTTCGATGCCTTGACGGCGCTATGTAAGGAGAACGGTGGTGCTGAGAGATGGTGCTTGGTCCAGCAATGCAACGCCATATAAACTGAGTATATTCTGAATAGAATGCAATTTCCATACATATTTTGAGAGTTTTTCATCTTCTTCAAAAGATAATACAATTAATTGAGATTTTTATCTTTCTCCAGATTTTGATTCGGGGCTTTCGATGCCTTGACGGCGCTTAGTAAGGAGAACGGTGGTGCTGAGAGATGGTGCTTGGTCCAGCAATGCAACGCCATATAAACTGTGTATATTCTGAATAGAATGCAATTTCCATACATATTTTGAGAGTTTTTCATCTTCTTCAAAAGATAATACAATTAATTGAGATTTTTATCTTTCTCCAGATTTTGATTCGGGGCTTTCGATGCCTTGACGGCGCTTAGTAAGGAGAACGGTGGTGCTGAGAGATGGTGCTTGGTCCAGCAATGCAACGCCATATAAACTGAGTATATTCTGAATAGAATGCAATTTCCATACATATTTTGAGAGTTTTTCATCTTCTTCAAAAGATAATACAATTAATTGAGATTTTTATCTTTCTCCAGATTTTGATTCGGGGCTTTCGATGCCTTGACGGCGCTTAGTAAGGAGAATGGTGGTGCTGAGAGATGGTGCTTGGTCCATCAATGCAACGCCATATAAACTGAGTATATTCTGGAATAGAATGAGATTTCCATACAAATTTTGAGAGTTTTTCATCTTCTTCAAAAGATAATACAATTAATTGAGATTTTTATCTTTCTCCAGATTTTGATTCGGGGCTTTCGATGCCTTGACGGCGCTATGTAAGGAGAACAACGGTGCTGAGAGATGGTGCATGGTCCAGCAATGCAACGCCATATAAACTGAGTATATTCTTGAATAGAATGCAATTTTCATACATATTTTGAGATTTTTTCATCTTATTCAAAAGATAATACAATTAATTGAGATTTTTATCTTGCTCCAGATTTTGATTCGGGGCTTTCGATGCCTTGACGGCGCTATGTAAGGAGAACTAAGGTGCTGAGTGATGGTGCTTGGTCCAGCAATGCAACGCCAAATAAACTGAGTATATTCTGAAATAGAATGCAATTTCCACTCATTTTTTGTGATTTTTTCATCTTCTTCAAAAGATAATTCAATTAATTGAGATTTTTATCTTTCTCCAGATTTTGATTCGGGGCTTTCGATGCCTTGACGGCGCTATGTAAGGAGAACGTTGGTGCTGAAAGATGGTGCTTGGTCCAGCAATGCAACGCCATATAAACTGAGTATATTCTGAAATAGAATGCAATTTCCACTCATTTTTTGTGATTTTTTCATCTTCTTCAAAAGATAATACAATAAATTGAGATTTTTATCTTTCTCCAGATTTTGATTCGGGGCTTTCGATGCCTTGACGGCGCTATGTAAGGAGAACAGCTGTGCTGAGAGATGGTGCTTGGTCCAGCAATGACGCGCCATATAAACTGAGTATATTCTGAAATAGAATGCAATTTCCATTCATATTTTTTGATTTTTTCATCTTCTTCAAAAGATAATACAATTAATGGAGATTTTTTTCTTTCTCCAGATTTTGATTCGGGGCTTTCGATGCCTTGACCGTGCTATGTAAGGAGAACGTTGGTGCTGAATGATGGTGCTTGGTCCAGCAATGAAACGCCATATAAACTGAGTATATTCTGGAATAGAATGCAATTTCCATTCATATTTTGTGATTTTTTCATCTTCTTCAAAAGATAATACAATTAATTGAGATTTTCTATCTTTCTCCAGATTTTGATTCGGGGCTTTCGATGCCTTGACGGCGCTTAGTAAGGAGAACGGTGGTGCTGCGAGATGGTGCTTGGTCCAGCAATGCAACGCCATATAAACTGAGTATATTCTGGAATAGAATGCAATTTCCATACATATTTTGAGATTTTTTCATCTTCATCAAAATATAACACAATTAATTGAGATTTTTATCTATTTCCAGATTTTGATTCGGGGCTTTCGATGCTTTGACGGCGCTATGTAAGGACAACGGTGGTGCTGAGAGATGGTGCTTGGTCCAGCAATGCAACGCCATATAAAATGAGTATATTCTGGAATAGAATGCAATTTCCATTCATATTTTGAGATTTTTTCATCTTCATCAAAAGATAATACAAATAATTGAGATTTTTATCTTTCTCCAGATTTTGATTCGGGGCTTTCGATGCCTTGACGGCGCTATGTAAGGAGAACGGTGGTGCTGAGAGATGGTGCTTGGTCCAGCAATTCAACGCCATATTAACTGAGTATATTCTGCAATAGAATGCAATTTCCATTCATATTTTGAGATTTATTCATCTTCTTCAAAAGATAATACAATTAATTGAGATTTTTATCTTTCTCCAGATTTTTATTCGGGGCTTTCGATGCCTTGACGGCGCTAAGTAAGAAGAACAGCGGTTCTGAGAGATGGTGCTTGGTCCAGCAATGCAACGCCATATTAACTGAGTATATTCTGGAATAGAATGCAATTTCCATTCATATTTTGAGATTTTTTCATCTTCATCAAAAGATAATACAAATAATTGAGATTTTTATCTCTCTCCAGATTTTGATTCGGGGCTTTCGATGCCTTGACGGCGCTATGTAAGGACAACGGTAGTGCCTAGAGATGCTGCTTGGTCCAGCAATGCAACGCCATATAAAATGAGTATATTCTGGAATAGAATGCAATTTCCATTCATATTTTGAGATTTTTTCATCTTCATCAAAAGATAATACAATTAATTGAGATTTTTATCTATTTCCAGATTTTGATTCGGGGCTATCGATGCCTTGTCGGCACTATGTAAGGAGAACGGTGGTGGTGAGAGATGGTGCTTGGTCCAGCAATTCAACGCCATATAAACTGACAAGGGGAGACTCTCACTTTTGTCCGGGGATTTTGATGAAAATTTTTGAGGTGGTGCAGGAAGTGGAGCAATGAAAATATGTATTGCCGTTCGTCTGAATGGCCCTTAGTTTTTGTGCAATAATTAATTGAAAATAGATAATCTGAGTATAGGCAACCACGCATTACACACCCGCATCGGCCAAATCGGCAGAAAATAACCCGCTGTTTGCAAGTAATTCTTTAATATTATTTTCATTTTCTTTAATTATATTTTTTCCTTGTTACTCACTGATAGACTTAAGAGCAATATTTTCATTCTTGCACTCGATATCCGATCGAATAACCTTATTTCAACCAAATAAACTTCGATTGACGGAGACCCTCACTTAAAGTATGATGAATGAAGGTTCGTAGCATAACTTTCTGGAATCCTCTGGTTTTCGGTGGTTATAACTACATTTGCTATCCTCATAAATTGATAGTAGGCCCGTAAAATATCATTCACAAGCGCGATTTTTCATTTAAGGTTCGTAACGCAAAAGAAACTTGCGTTCGACTGATTCAAGATTTCGTAATTAAAAGTAGCGGATTACTTCCGTAATTTAATTTTTACACCAATCACTAGATACTTTATATTTGTTGACTGGATAATGAGCAATTCGCTTTGGTTGCATATACACCAGCAACTCCTTGATTAATGGGAAACTTTCCATCTTACTCGACGTCACCTCTGCTCTTGAAGAAACTCAAACCAACCATTTATCCAAACATGTAAGAACATTCGAAGATAAACGTCCCTTCATTGGAAAATGAGGATACCTTTGAAGAAAAAATTACGTCCCTGAAAAAGGAGCCGCTGTGCCTGCGACGGGGCTGTGACCGTGCGGGTGTCATAAAATGTGCACATCTTTGTTCGAGTATCGTGAAAGACAGAGTCAATGGACACTTCCCTGGTTTTGAATCCTACCCAAGTATGCCGCCTGCGCTTTAAACTTCATTTTAGTTATTTCAATGATTTTTAATTTAATGAGAGAATTGTCTTAAATTATGACTTAAATGAATCTTAAATTTTGTTAATTTTAATTATTAATGAAATCGTTAAATTCAATGATTAGAAGAGAATATTTTTCTTCTTGTGAGCATGTGAAGCTTTATCCAAAGTAAATAAATTTCCTTACTCAACACTACAAAAAAACTTCTATCGCAATGCTTATTGAAGTCGATACAAATTACAGGATCTGATTTTGGTGACATTTAATAACAGTTAGTTCATGAAATTTAATTGGTTGTGCAAATCAGTGAAATAATGTGATTTATTGGTATGTTTTAATTTGTCTTTAATATTTCTGTTAATCATATGATTGTGCTCCTTTACAAGTATCGGGATGAAATTTATCAAAAAACAAAAACACATACATGTACAGCACCATGAGCATCTTATAAAGCACTGCCTTTCATAAGCGCAATTCTTCTTTAGCACTTCATCTGGGAAACATTTCTGGCGCACATTTCGAAAGAAACTTCTTTTCTTCGCAAGTTTTGACGCATATTTCCCGTGTCTCCTGGATGATGTAAGTACAGTTTTGCAGTCTTGAAATGAATATCTTGATTTGTCTATAAAAATACACATCACAAGGTTGGCATAATGGTGTGGTATTTCGGTGGTATTACATTTAAGGCGCATGTTGGCATATTTTCGTCGTCAAAAAATATCTCATCATATGTTGCGGAGTTTGTCTGCCCGCCTAGAGACGGGAATCTCGAAAAAAATGAAACCTTTAAAATGTTTTTTCATTCGTCTTGAAAAGAATGTGAAAAAAACGTTTTTTTCGTCAATTTTTGAGATGGCGTTCATCGTGGTTTATCCGATAAATTTATTATCCTGATTAGTAAATTTTGCACTTGACCTGGCCCTAATAGCTTATAAAGAATGTAATTCTCTAGTTTTTAAACCGATTTTAAAAGAAACACAAGTGTTTATATGTTTTCAAGGCTGATGCATTGTATAAAATCAACATTTTCAGGTGTAACTTTATGGAAGTTGAAATGAGCAATGATGTTCAAAAGAGCCAAGAAATTTTTATCACTTTAAAAAACCCTGCAATAACTCGATTCGCATCCACAGCTATTGATCTAGAATAATTAATTTCTAACAAAAGAGCACTGCAACAGATAGAAATTGATGAGAATCCTAAGAATTCGTCCCTGAGGCTTCGTAACGGTACCAAACAGGTATACTGTCCGAAGAAGTTTGGATTTTTTAAATTAATCTGCTAGACGTTCTGAAACCATTAAAAGCTTACATAATCGACATGGAAAACGATGAGCCACAGCTTAGCAAAGTCTGCTGCATTTTCCTAGATCTCAATGAAAGAGTAAACCAATTCGTATGATCACAACTGAAGTCACTAATGGTCACCGTAGTGAAATAATAAATTTAGTTAAAAAGAGAAGAGATTGGCTGATACAAAGGACACTTTGGCAGCTAATTTTTTTGATACTTCAAGAAAAGGTTCCAGTTTGGAATCATCAGAAATTTCTGATGTTTATGAATTGTTTATATACGGTACTCAAACAAAGATGAGCACATTTTATGACAGCCGCACGGTCACGCGCCCGATACATTTTTGGATAAATGGTAGGTTTGAGTTTCTTCAAGAGCAGAGGTAACGTCGAGTAAGATGGAAAGTTTCCCATTAATCAAGGAGTTGCTGGTGTATATGCAACCAAAGCGAATTGCTCATTATCCAGTCAACAAATATAAAGTATCTAGTGATTGGTGTAAAAATTAAATTACGGAAGTAATCCGCTACTTTTAATTACGAAATCTTGAATCAGTCGAACGCAAGTTTCTTTTGCGTTACGAACCTTAAATGAAAAATCGCGCTTGTGAATGATATTTTACGGGCCTACTATCAATTTATGAGGATAGCAAATGTAGTTATAACCACCGAAAACCAGAGGATTCCAGAAAGTTATGCTACGAACCTTCATTCATCATACTTTAAGTGAGGGTCTCCGTCAATCGAAGTTTATTTGGTTGAAATAAGGTTATTCGATCGGATATCGAGTGCAAGAATGAAAATATTGCTCTTAAGTCTATCAGTGAGTAACAAGGAAAAAATATAATTAAAGAAAATGAAAATAATATTAAAGAATTACTTGCAAACAGCGGGTTATTTTCTGCCGATTTGGCCGATGCGGGTGTGTAATGCGTGGTTGCCTATACTCAGATTATCGATTTTCAATTAATTATTGCACAAAAACTAAGGGCCATTCAGACGAACGGCAATACATATTTTCATTGCTCCACTTCCTGCACCACCTCAAAAATTTTCATCAAAATCCCCGGACAAAAGTGAGAGTCTCCCCTTGTGAGTATATTATGGAATAAAATGGAATTTCCATTCATATTTTGAGATTTATTCATCTTCTTCCAAAGATAGTACAATTAATTGAGATTTTTATCTTTCTCCAGATTTTGATTCGGGGCTTTCGATGCCTTGACGGCGCTATGTAAGGAGAACGGTGGTGCTGAGAGATGGTGCTTGGTCCAGCAATGCAACGCCATATAAACTGAGTATATTCTGAAATAGAATGCAATTTCCATACATATTTTGAGATTTTTTCATCTTATTCAAAAGATAATACAATTAATTGAGATTTTTATCTTTCTCCAGATTTTGATTCGGGGCTTTCGATGCCTTGACGGCGCTATGTAAGGAGAACGGTGGTGCTGAGAGATGGTGCTTGGTCCATCAATGCAACGCCATATAAACTGAGTATATTCTGGAATAGAATGGAATTTCCATACAAATTTTGAGAGTTTTTCATCTTCTTCAAAAGATAATACAATTAATTGAGATTTTTATCTTTCTCCAGATTTTGATTCGGGGCTTTCGATGCCTTGACGGCGCTATGTAAGGAGAACAACGGTGCTGAGAGATGGTTCTTGGTCCAGCAATGCAACGCCATATAAACTGAGTATATTCTGGAATAGAATGCAATTTCCATACATATTTTGAGATTTTTTCATCTTATTCAAAAGATAATACAATTAATTGAGATTTTTATCTTTCTCCAGATTTTGATTCGGGGCTTTCGATGCCTTGACGGCGCTTAGTAAGGAGAACGGTGATGCTGAGAGATGGTGCTTGGTCCATCAATGCAACGCCATATAAACTGAGTATATTCTGGAATAGAATGCAATTTCCATACAAATTTTGAGAGTTTTTCATCTTCTTCAAAAGATAATACAATTAATTGAGATTTTTATCTTTCTCCAGATTTTGATTCGGGGCTTTCGATGCCTTGACGGTGCTTAGTAAGGAGAACGGTGGTGCTGAGAGATGGTGCTTGGTCCATCAATGCAACGCCATATAAACTGAGTATATTCTGGAATAGAATGCAATTTCCATACAAATTTTGAGAGTTTTTCATCTTCTTCAAAAGATAATACAATTAATTGAGATTTTTATCTTTCTCCAGATTTTGATTCGGGGCTTTCGATGCCTTGACGGCGCTTAGTAAGGAGAACGGTGGTGCTGAGAGATGGTGCTTGGTCCAGCAATGCAACGCCATATAAACTGAGTATATTCTGAATAGAATGCAATTTCCATACATATTTTGAGAGTTATTCATCTTCTTCAAAAGATAATACAATTAATTGAGATTTTTATCTTTCTCCAGATTTTGATTCGGGGCTTTCGATGCCTTGACGGCGCTATGTAAGGAGAACGGTGGTGCTGAGAGATGGTGCTTGGTCCAGCAATGCAACGCCATATAAACTGAGTATATTCTGAAATAGAATGCAATTTCCTTACATATTTTGAGAGTTTTTCATCTTCTTCAAAAGATAAAACAATTAATTGAGATTTTTATCTTTCTCCAGATTTTGATTCGGGGCTTTCGATGCCTTGACGGCGCTATGTAAGGAGAACGGTGGTGCTGAGAGATGGTGCTTGGTCCAGCAATGCAACGCCATATAAACTGAGTATATTCTGAATAGAATGCAATTTCCATACATATTTTGAGAGTTTTTCATCTTCTTCAAAAGATAATACAATTAATTGAGATTTTTATCTTTCTCCAGATTTTGATTCGGGGCTTTCGATGCCTTGACGGCGCTTAGTAAGGAGAACGGTGGTGCTGAGAGATGGTGCTTGGTCCAGCAATGCAACGCCATATAAACTGAGTATATTCTGAATAGAATGCAATTTCCATACATATTTTGAGAGTTTTTCATCTTCTTCAAAAGATAATACAATTAATTGAGATTTTTATCTTTCTCCAGATTTTGATTCGGGGCTTTCGATGCCTTGACGGCGCTTAGTAAGTAGAACGGTGGTGCTGAGAGATGCTGCTAGGTCCAGCAATGCAACGCCATATAAACTGAGTATATTCTGAAATAGAATGCAATTTCCATACATATTTTGAGATTTTTTCATCTTCTTCAAAAGATAATACAATTAATTGAGATTTTTATCTTTTTCCAGATTTTGATTCGGGGCTTTCGATGCCTTGACGGCGCTTAGTAAGGAGAACGGTGGTGCTGAGAGATGGTGCTTGGTCCATCAATGCAACGCCATATAAACTGAGTATATTCTATAATAGAATGCAATTTCCATACAAATTTTGAGAGTTTTTCATCTTCTTCAAAAGATAATACATTTAATTGAGATTTTTATCTTTCTCCAGATTTTTATTCGGGGCTTTCGATGCCTTGACGGCGCTATGTAAGGAGAACAACGGTGCTGAGAGATGGTTCATGGTCCAGCAATGCAACGCCATATAAACTGAGTATATTCTGGAATAGAATGCAATTTCCATACATATTTTGAGATTTTTTCAACTTATTCAAAAGATAATACAATTAATTGAGATTTTTATCTATCTCCAGATTTTGATTCGGGGCTTTCGATGCCTTGACGGCGCTATGTAAGGAGAACTAAGGTGCTGAGAGATGGTGCTTGGTCCAGCAATGCAACGCCATATAAACTGAGTATATTCTGAAATAGAATGCAATTTCCACTCATTTTTTGAGATTTTATCATCTTCTTCAAAAGATAATACAATTAATTGAGATTTTTATCTTTCTCCAGATTTTGATTCCGGGCTTTCGATGCCTTGACGGCGCTATGTAAGGAGAACAGCGGTGCTGAGAGATGGTGCTTGGTCCAGCAATGACGCGCCATATAAACTGAGTATATTCTGAAATAGAATGCAATTTCCATTCATATTTTGTGATTTTTTCATCTTCTTCAAAAGATTATACAATTAATGGAGATTTTTTTCTTTCTCCAGATTTTGATTCGGGGCTTTCGATGCCTTGACCGTGCTATGTAAGGAGAACGTTGGTGCTGAAAGATGGTGCTTGGTCCAGCAATGAAACGCCATATAAACTGAGTATATTCTGGAATAGAATGCAATTTCCATTCATATTTTGTGATTTTTTCATCTTCTTCAAAAGATAATACAATTAATTGAGATTTTCTATCTTTCTCCAGATTTTGATTCGGGGCTTTCGATGCCTTGACGGCGCTTAGTAAGGAGAACGGTGGTGCTGCGAGATGGTGCTTGGTCCAGCAATGCAACGCCATATAAACTGAGTATATTCTGGAATAGAATGCAATTTCCATACATATTTTGAGATTTTTTCATCTTCATCAAAATATAACACAAATAATTGAGATTTTTATCTATTTCCAGATTTTGATTCGGGGCTTTCGATGCTTTGACGGCGCTATGTAAGGACAACGGTGGTGCTGAGAGATGGTGCTTGGTCCAGCAATGCAACGCCATATAAAATGAGTATATTCTGGAATAGAATGAAATTTCCATTCATATTTTGAGATTTTTTCATCTTCTTCAAAAGATAATACAATTAATTGAGATTTTTATCTTTCTCCAGATTTTTATTCGGGGCTTTCGATGCCTTGACGGCGCTAAGTAAGAAGAACAGCGGTTCTGAGAGATGGTGCTTGGTCCAGCAATGCAACGCCATATTAACTGAGTATATTCTGGAATAGAATGCAATTTCCATTCATATTTTGAGATTTTTTCATCTTCATCAAAAGATAATACAAATAATTGAGATTTTTATCTCTCTCCAGATTTTGATTCGGGGCTTTCGATGCCTTGACGGCGCTATGTAAGGACAACGGTAGTGCCTAGAGATGCTGCTTGGTCCAGCAATGCAACGCCATATAAAATGAGTATATTCTGGAATAGAATGCAATTTCCATTCATATTTTGAGATTTTTTCATCTTCATCAAAAGATAATACAATTAATTGAGATTTTTATCTATTTCCAGATTTTGATTCGGGGCTATCGATGCCTTGTCGGCACTATGTAAGGAGAACGGTGGTGGTGAGAGATGGTGCTTGGTCCAGCAATTCAACGCCATATAAACTGAGTATATTATGGAATAAAATGCAATTTCCATTCATATTTTGAGATTTATTCATCTTCTTCCAAAGATAGTACAATTAATTGAGATTTTTATCTTTCTCCAGATTTTGATTCGGGGCTTTCGATGCCTTGACGGCGCTTAGTAAGGAGAACAGCGGTGCTGAGAGATGGTGCTTGGTCCAGCAATGACGCGCCATATAAACTGAGTATATTATGAAATAGAATGCAATTTTCATTCATATTTTGTGATTTTTTCATCTTCTTCAAAAGATAATACAATTAATGGAGATTTTTTTCTTTCTCCAGATTTTGATTCGGGGCTTTCGATGCCTTGACCGTGCTATGTAAGGAGAACGTTGGTGCTGAAAGATGGTGCTTGGTCCAGCAATGAAACGCCATATAAACTGAGTATATTCTGGAATAGAATGCAATTTCCATTCATATTTTGTGATTTTTTCATCTTCTTCAAAAGATTATACAATTAATGGAGATTTTTTTCTTTCTCCAGATTTTGATTCGGGGCTTTCGATGCCTTGACCGTGCTATGTAAGGAGAACGTTGGTGCTGAAAGATGGTGCTTGGTCCAGCAATGAAACGCCATATAAACTGAGTATATTCTGGAATAGAATGCAATTTCCATTCATATTTTGTGATTTTTTCATCTTCTTCAAAAGATAATACAATTAATTGAGATTTTCTATCTTTCTCCAGATTTTGATTCGGGGCTTTCGATGCCTTGACGGCGCTTAGTAAGGAGAACGGTGGTGCTGCGAGATGGTGCTTGGTCCAGCAATGCAACGCCATATAAACTGAGTATATTCTGGAATAGAATGCAATTTCCATACATATTTTGAGATTTTTTCATCTTCATCAAAATATAACACAATTAATTGAGATTTTTATCTATTTCCAGATTTTGATTCGGGGCTTTCGATGCCTTGACGGCGCTATGTAAGGACAACGGTGGTGCTGAGAGATGGTACTTGGTCCAGCAATGCAACGCCATATAAAATGAGTATATTCTGGAATAGAATGAAATTTCCATTCATATTTTGAGATTTTTTCATCTTCATCAAAAGATAATACAAATAATTGAGATTTTTATCTTTCTCCAGATTTTGATTCGGGGCTTTCGATGCCTTGACGGCGCTATGTAAGGAGAACGGTGGTGGTGAGAGATGGTGCTTGGTCCAGCAATTCAACGCCATATAAACTGAGTATATTCTGGAATAGAATGCAATTTCCATTCATATTTTGAGATTTATTCATCTTCTTCAAAAGATAATACAATTAATTGAGATTTTTATCTTTCTCCAGATTCTTATTCGGGGCTATCGATGCCTTGACGGCGCTAAGTAAGAAGAACAGCGGTTCTGAGAGATGGTGCTTGGTCCAGCAATGCAACGCCATATTAACTGAGTATATTCTGGAATAGAATGCAATTTCCATTCATATTTTGAGATTTTTTCATCTTCATCAAAAGATAATACAAATAATTGAGATTTTTATCTTTCTCCAGATTTTGATTCGGGGCTTTCGATGCCTTGACGGCGCTATGTAAGGACAACGGTGGTGCTGAGAGATGGTGCTTGGTCCAGCAATTCAACGCCATATAAAATGAGTATATTCTGGAATAGAATGCAATTTCCATTCATATTTTGAGATTTTTTCATCTTCATCAAAAGATAATACAATTAATTGAGATTTTTATCTATTTCCAGATTTTGATTCGGGGCTATCGATGCCTTGTCGGCACTATGTAAGGAGAACGGTGGTGGTGAGAGATGCTGCTTGGTCCAGCAATTCAACGCCTTATAAACTGAGTATATTATGGAATAAAATGCAATTTCCATTCATATTTTGAGATTTATTCATCTTCTTCAAAAGATAGTACAATCAATTGAGATTTTTATCTTTCTCCAGATTTTGATTCGGGGCTTTCGATACCTTGACGGGGCTATGTAAGGAGAATGGTGGTGCTGAGAGATGGTGCTTGGTCCAGCAATGCAACGCCATATAAACTGAGTATATTCTGAAATAGAATGCAATTTCCATACATATTTTGAGATTTTTTCATCTTATTCAAAAGATAATACAATTAATTGCGATTTTTATCTTTCTCCAGATTTTGATTCGGGGCTTTCGATGCCTTGACGGCGCTATGTAAGGAGAACAACGGTGCTGAGAGATGGTGCATGGTCCAGCAATGCAACGCCATATAAACTGAGTATATTCTGGAATAGAATGCAATTTCCATACATATTTTGAGATTTTTTCATCTTATTCAAAAGATAATACAATTAATTGAGATTTTTATCTTTCTCCAGATTTTGATTCGGGGCTTTCGATGCCATGATGGCGCTATGTAAGGAGAACTAAGGTGCTGAGAGATGGTGCTTGGTCCAGCAATGCAACGCCATATAAACTGAGTATATTCTGAAATAGAATGCAATTTCCACTCATTTTTTGTGATTTTTTCATCTTCTTCAAAAGATAATACAATTAATTGAGATTTTTATCTTTCTCCATATTTTGATTCGGGGCTTTCGATGCCTTGACGGCGGTATGTAAGGAGAACAGCGGTGCTGAGAGATGGTGCTTGGTCCAGCAATGACGCGCCATATAAACTGAGTATATTATGAAATAGAATGCAATTTTCATTCATATTTTGTGATTTTTTCATCTTCTTCAAAAGATAATACAATTAATGGAGATTTTTTTCTTTCTCCAGATTTTGATTCGGGGCTTTCGATGCCTTGACGGCGCTTAGTAAGGAGAACAGCGGTGCTGAGAGATGGTGCTTGGTCCAGCAATGACGCGCCATATAAACTGAGTATATTATGAAATAGAATGCAATTTTCATTCATATTTTGTGATTTTTTCATCTTCTTCAAAAGATAATACAATTAATGGAGATTTTTTTCTTTCTCTAGATTTTGATTCGGGGCTTTCGATGCCTTGACGGCGCTATGTAAGGAGAACAGCGGTGCTGAGAGATGGTGCTTGGTCCAGCAATGACGCGCCATATAAACTGAGTATATTCTGAAATAGAATGCAATTTCCATTCATATTTTGTGATTTCTTCATCTTCTTCAAAAGATAATACAATTAATGGAGATTTTTTTCTTTCTCCAGATTTTGATTCGGGGCTTTCGATGCCTTGACGGCGCTTAGTAAGGAGAACGTTGGTGCTGAAAGATGGTGCTTGGTCCAGCAATGAAACGCCATATAAACTGAGTATATTCTGGAATAGAATGCAATTTCCATACAAATTTTGAGAGTTTTTCATCTTCTTCAAAAGATAATACAATTAATTGAGATTTTTATCTTTCGCCAGATTTTGATTCGGGGCTTTCGATGCCTTGACGGCGCTATGTAAGGAGAACAACGGTGCTGAGAGATGGTGATTGGTGCAGCAATGCAACGCCATATAAACTGAGTATATTCTGCAATAGAATGCAATTTCCATTCATATTTTGAGATTTTTTCATCTTCATCAAAAGATAAAACAAAAAATTGAGATTTTTATCTTTCTCCAGATTTTGATTCGTGGCTTTCGATGCCTTGACGGCGCTATGTAAGGAGAACGGTGGTGCTGAGAGATGGTGCTTGGTCCAGCAATGACGCGCCATATAAACTGAGTATATTCTGAAATAGAATGCAATTTCCATTCATATTTTGTGATTTTTTCATCTTCTTCAAAAGATAATACAATTAATTGAGATTTTCTATCTTTCTCCAGATTTTGATTCGGGGCTTTCGATGCCTTGACGGCGCTTAGTAAGGAGAACGTTGGTGCTGAAAGATGGTGCTTGGTCCAGCAATGAAACGCCATATAAACTGAGTATATTCTGGAATAGAATGCAATTTCCATTCATATTTTGTGATTTTTTCATCTTCTTCAAAAGATAATACAATTAATTGAGATTTTCTATCTTTCTCCAGATTTTGATTCGGGGCTTTCGATGCCTTGACGGCGCTTAGTAAGGAGAACGGTGGTGCTGCGAGATGGTGCTTGGTCCAGCAATGCAACGCCATATAAACTGAGTATATTCTGGAATAGAATGAAATTTCCATACATATTTTGAGATTTTTTCATCTTCATCAAAATATAACACAATTAATTGAGATTTTTATCTATTTCCAGATTTTGATTCGGGGCTTTCGATGCCTTGACGGCGCTTTGTAAGGACAACGGTGGTGCTGAGAGATGGTGCTTGGTCCATCAATGCAACGCCATATAAACTGAGTATATTCTGGAATAGAATGCAATTTCCATACAAATTTTGAGAGTTTTTCATCTTCTTCAAAAGATAATACAATTAATTGAGATTTTTATCTTTCTCCAGATTTTGATTCGGGGCTTTCGATGCCTTGACGGCGCTATGTAAGGAGAACAACGGTGCTGAGAGATGGTGCATGGTCCAGCAATGCAACGCCATATAAACTGAGTATATTCTGGAATAGAATGCAATTTCCATACATATTTTGAGATTTTTTCATCTTATTCAAAAGATAATACAATTAATTGAGATTTTTATCTTTCTCCAGATTTTGATTCGGGGCTTTCGATGCCTTGACGGCACTATGTAAGGAGAACTAAGGTGCTGAGAGATGGTGCTTGGTCCAGCAATGCAACGCCATATAAACTGAGTATATTCTGAAATAGAATGCAATTTCCACTCATTTTTTGTGATTTTTTCATCTTCTTCAAAAGATAATACAATTAATTGAGATTTTTATCTTTCTCCAGATTTTGATTCGGGGCTTTCGATGCCTTGACGGCGCTATGTAAGGAGAACAGCGGTGCTGAGAGATGGTGCTTGGTCCAGCAATGACGCGCCATATAAACTGAGTATATTCTGAAATAGAATGCAATTTCCATTCATATTTTGTGATTTTTTCATCTTCTTCAAAAGATAATACAATTAATGGAGATTTTTTTCTTTCTCCAGATTTTGATTCGGGGCTTTCGATGCCTTGACGGCGCTTAGTAAGGAGAACGTTGGTGCTGAAAGATGGTGCATGGTCCAGCAATGAAACGCCATATAAACTGAGTATATTCTGGAATAGAATGCAATTTCCACACATATTTTGAGATTTTTTCATCTTCATCAAAATATAACACAATTAATTGAGATTTTTATCTATTTCCAGATTTTGATTCGGGGCTTTCGATGCCTTGACGGCGCTATGTAAGGACAACGGTGGTGCTGAGAGATGGTGCTTGGTCCAGCAATGCAACGCCATATAAAATGAATATATTCTGGAATAGAATGCAATTTCCATTCATATTTTGAGATTTTTTCATCTTCATCAAAAGATAATACAAATAATTGAGATTTTTATCTTTCTCCAGATTTTGATTCGGGGCTTTCGATGCCTTGACGGCGCTATGTAAGGAGAACGGTGGTGCTGAGAGATGGTGCTTGGTCCAGCAATTCAACGCCATATAAACTGAGTATATTCTGCAATAGAATGCAATTTCCATTCATATTTTGAGATTTATTCATCTTCTTCAAAAGATAATACAATTAATTGAGATTTTTATCTTTCTCCAGATTTTGATTTGGGGCTTTCGATGCCTTGACGGCGCTATGTAAGGAGAACGGTGGTGCTGAGAGATGGTGCTTGGTCCAGCAATGCAACGCCATATAAACTGAGTATATTCTGGAATAGAATGCATTTTTATTTATATTTTCAGATTTATTTATCTTCTTCAAAAGATAATACAATTAATTGTGATTTTTATCTTTCTCCAGACTTTGATTCGGGGCATTCGATGCCTTGACGGCGCTATATAAGGAGAACAGCGGTGCTGAGAGATGGTGCTTGGTCCAGCAATGCAACGCCATATAAACTGAGTATATTCTGGAATAGAATGCAATTTCCATACATATTTTGAGATTTTTTCATCTTCTTCAAAAGATAATACAATTAATTGTGATTTTTATTTTTCTCCAGACTTTGATTCGGGGCATTCGATGCCTTGACGGCGCTATATAAGGAGAACAGCGGTGCTGAGAGATGGTGCTTGGTCCAGCAATGCAACGCCATATAAACTGAGTATATTCTGGAATAGAATGCAATTTCCATACATATTTTGAGATTTTTTCATCTTCTTCAAAAGATAATACAATTAATTGTGATTTTTATCTTTCTCCAGAAAATTATTCGGGGCATTCGATGCCTTGACGGCGCTATATAAAGAGACCAGCGGTGCTGAGGGATGGTGCTTGGTCCAGCAATGCAACGCCATATAAAATGAGTATATTATGGAGTAGAATGCAATTTCCATACATATTTTGAGATTTTTTCATCTTCTTCAAAAGATAATACAATTAATTGTGATTTTTATCTTTTTCCAGACTTTGATTCGGGGCATTCGATGCCTTGACGGCGCTATATAAGGAGAACAGCGTTGCTGAGAGATGGTGCTTGGTCCAGCAATGCAACGCCATATAAACTGAGTATATTCTGGAATAGAATGCAATTTCCATACATATTTTGAGATTTTTTCATCTTCTTCAAAAGATAATACAATTAATTGTGATTTTTATCTTTCTCCAGACTTTGATTCGGGGCATTCGATGCCTTGACGGCGCTGTATAAGGAGAACAGCGGTGCTAAGAGATGGTGCTTGGTCCAGCAAAGCAACGCCATATAAACTGAGTATATTCTGGAATAGAATGCAATTTCCATACATATTTTGAGATTTTTTCATCTTCTTCAAAAATAATACAATTAATTGTGATTTTTATCTTTCTCCAGAAAATTATTCGGGGCATTCGATGCCTTGACGGCGCTATATAAAGAGAGCAGCGGTGCTGAGAGATGGTGCTTGGTCCAGCAATGCAACGCCATATAAACTGAGTATATTCTGGAATAGAATGCAATTTCCATACATATTTTGAGATTTTTTCATTTTCTTCAAAAGATAATACAATTAATTGTGATTTTTATCTTTCTCCAGACTTTGATTCGGGGCATTCGATGCCTTGACGGCGCTATATAAGGAGAACAGCGGTGCTTAGAGATGGTGCTTGGTCCAGCAATGCAACGCCATATAAACTGAGTATATTCTGGAATAGAATGCAATTTCCATACATATTTTGAGATTTTTTCATATTCTTCAAAAATAATACAATTAATTGTGATTTTTATCTTTCTCCAGAAAATTATTCGGGGCATTCGATGCCTTGACGGCGCTATATAAAGAGAGCAGCGGTGCTGAGGGATGGTGCTTGGTCCAGCAATGCAACGCCATATAAACTGAGTATATTCTGGAAAAGAATGCAATTTCCATACATATTTTGAGATTTTTTCATCTTCTTCAAAATATAATACAATTAATTGTGATTTTTATCTTTCTCCAGAATTTGATTCGGGGCATTCGATGCCTTGACGGCGCTATATAAGGAGAACAGCGGTGCTGAGAGATGGTGCTTTGTCCAGCAATGCAACGCCATATAAACTGAGTATATTCTGGAATAGAATGCAATTTCCATACATATTTTGAGATTTTTTCATCTTCTTCAAAAGATAATACAATTAATTGTGATTTTTATCTTTCTCCAGACTTTGATTCGGGGCATTCGATGCCTTGACGGCGCTATATAAGGAGAAAAGCGGTGCTGAGAGATGGTGCTTGGTCCAGCAAAGCAACGCCATATAAACTGAGTATATTCTGGAATAGAATGCAATTTCCTTACATATTTGGAGATTTTTTGATCTTCTTCAAAAGATAATACAATTAATTGTGATTTTTATCTTTCTCCAGAAAGTGATTCGGGGCATTCGATGCCTTGACGGCGCTATATAAGGAGAACAGCGGTGCTGAGAGATGGTGCTTGGTCTAGCAATGCAACGCCATATAAACTGAGTATATTCTGGAATAGAATGCAATTTCCATACATATTTTGAGATTTTTTCATCTTCTTCAAATGATAATACAATTAATTGTGATTTTTATCTTTCTCCAGAATTTGATTCGGGGCATTCGATTCCTTGACGGCGCTATATAAGGAGAACAGCGGTGCTGAGAGATGGTGCTTGGTCCAGCAATGCAACGCCATATAAACTGAGTATATTCTGGAATAGAATGCAATTTCCATACATATTTTGAGATTTTTTCATCTTCTTCAAAAGATAATACAATTAATTGTGATTTATATCTTTCTCCAGAATTTGATTCGGGGCATTCGATGCCTTGACGGCGCTATATAAGGAGAACAGCGGTGCTGAGAGATGGTGCTTGGTCCAGCATAGCAACGCCATATAAACTGAGTATATTCTGGAATAGAATGCAATTTCCAAACATATTTTGAGATTTTTTCATCTTCTTCAAAAGATAATACAATTAATTGTGATTTTTATCTTTCTCCAGAATTTGATTCGGGGCATTCGATCCCTTGACGGCGCGATATAAGGAGAACAGCGGTGCTGAGAGATGGTGCTTGGTCCAGCAATACAACGCCATATAATCTGAGTATATTCTGGAATAGAATGCAATTTCCATACATATTTTGAGGTTTTTTCATCTTCATCAAAAGATAATACAATTAATTGTGATTTTTATCTTTCTCCAGAATTTGATTCTGGGCAATCGATGCCTTGACGGCGCTATATAGGGAGAACAGCGGTGCTGAGAGATGGTGCTTGGTCCATCAATGCAACGCCATATAAACTGAGTATATTCTGGAATAGAATGCAATTTCCATACATATTTTGAGATTTATTCATCTTCTTCAAAAGATAATACAATTAATTGTGATTTTTATCTTTCTCCAGAATTTGATTCGGGGCATTCGATCCCTTGACGGCGCGATATAAGGAGAACAGCGGTGCTGAGAGATGGTGCTTGGTCCAGCAATGCAACGCCATATAAACTGAGTATATTCTGGAATAGAATGCAATTTCCATACATATTTTGAGGTTTTTTCATCTTCATCAAAAGATAATACAATTAATTGTGATTTTTATCTTTCTCCAGATTTTGATTCGGGGCTTTCGATGCCTTGACGGCGCTATGTAAGGAGAACGGTGGTGCTGAGAGATGGTGCTTGGTCCAGCAATGCAACGCCATATAAACTGAGTATATTCTGAATAGAATGCAATTTCCATACATATTTTGAGAGTTTTTCATCTTCTTCAAAAGATAATACAATTAATTGAGATTTTTATCTTTCTCCAGATTTTGATTCGGGGCTTTCGATGCCTTGACGGCGCTTAGTAAGGAGAACGGTGGTGCTGAGAGATGGTGCTTGGTCCAGCAATGCAACGCCATATAAACTGAGTATATTCTGAATAGAATGCAATTTCCATACATATTTTGAGAGTTTTTCATCTTCTTCAAAAGATAATACAATTAATTGAGATTTTTATCTTTCTCCAGATTTTGATTCGGGGCTTTCGATGCCTTGACGGCGCTTAGTAAGGAGAACGGTGGTGCTGAGAGATGGTGCTTGGTCCATCAATGCAACGCCATATAAACTGAGTATATTCTATAATAGAATGCAATTTCCATACAAATTTTGAGAGTTTTTCATCTTCTTCAAAAGATAATACATTTAATTGAGATTTTTATCTTTCTCCAGATTTTGATTCGGGGCTTTCGATGCCTTGACGGCGCTATGTAAGGAGAACAACGGTGCTGAAAGATGGTGCATGGTCCAGCAATGCAACGCCATATAAACTGAGTATATTCTGGAATAGAATGCAATTTCCATACATATTTTGAGATTTTTTCAACTTATTCAAAAGATAATACAATTAATTGAGATTTTTATCTTTCTCCAGATTTTGATTCGGGGCTTTCGATGCCTTGACGGCGCTATGTAAGGAGAACTAAGGTGCTGAGAGATGGTGCTTGGTCCAGCAATGCAACGCCATATAAACTGAGTATATTCTGAAATAGAATGCAATTTCCACTCATTTTTTGTGATTTTATCATCTTCTTCAAAAGATAATACAATTAATTGAGATTTTTATCTTTCTCCATATTTTGATTCGGGGCTTTCGATGCCTTGACGGCGCTATGTAAGGAGAACAGCGGTGCTGAGAGATGGTGCTTGGTCCAGCAATGACGCGCCATATAAACTGAGTATATTATGAAATAGAATGCAATTTTCATTCATATTTTGTGATTTTTTCATCTTCTTCAAAAGATAATACAATTAATGGAGATTTTTTTCTTTCTCCAGATTTTGATTCGGGGCTTTCGATGCCTTGACGGCGCTTAGTAAGGAGAACAGCGGTGCTGAGAGATGGTGCTTGGTCCAGCAATGACGCGCCATATAAACTGAGTATATTATGAAATAGAATGCAATTTTCATTCATATTTTGTGATTTTTTCATCTTCTTCAAAAGATAATACAATAAATGGAGATTTTTTTCTTTCTCCAGATTTTGATTCGGGGCTTTCGATGCCTTGACGGCGCTATGTAAGGAGAACAGCGGTGCTGAGAGATGGTGCTTGGTCCAGCAATGACGCGCCATATAAACTGAGTATATTCTGAAACAGAATGCAATTTCCACTCATTTTTTGTGATTTTTTCATCTTCTTCAAAAGATAATACAATTAATGGAGATTTTTTTCTTTCTCCAGATTTTGATTCGGGGCTTTCGATGCCTTGACGGCGCTATGTAAGGAGAACAGCGGTGCTGAGAGATGGTGCTTGGTCCAGCAATGACGCGCCATATAAACTGAGTATATTCTGAAATAGAATGCAATTTCCATTCATATTTTGTGATTTCTTCATCTTCTTCAAAAGATAATACAATTAATGGAGATTTTTTTCTTTCTCCAGATTTTGATTCGGGGCTTTCGATGCCTTGACGGCGCTTAGTAAGGAGAACGTTGGTGCTGAAAGATGGTGCTTGGTCCAGCAATGAAACGCCATATAAACTGAGTATATTCTGGAATAGAATGCAATTTCCATACAAATTTTGAGAGTTTTTCATCTTCTTCAAAAGATAATACAATTAATTGAGATTTTTATCTTTCGCCAGATTTTGATTCGGGGATTTCGATGCCTTGACGGCGCTATGTAAGGAGAACAACGGTGCTGAGAGATGGTGATTGGTGCAGCAATGCAACGCCATATAAACTGAGTATATTCTGCAATAGAATGCAATTTCCATTCATATTTTGAGATTTTTTCATCTTCATCAAAAGATAAAACAAAAAATTGAGATTTATATCTTTCTCCAGATTTTGATTCGTGGCTTTCGATGCCTTGACGGCGCTATGTAAGGAGAACGGTGGTGCTGAGAGATGGTGCTTGGTCCAGCAATGACGCGCCATATAAACTGAGTATATTCTGAAATAGAATGCAATTTCCATTCATATTTTGTGATTTTTTCATCTTCTTCAAAAGATAATACAATTAATGGAGATTTTTTTCTTTCTCCAGATTTTGATTCGGGGCTTTCGATGCCTTGACGGCGCTTAGTAAGGAGAACGTTGGTGCTGAAAGATGGTGCTTGGTCCAGCAATGAAACGCCATATAAACTGAGTATATTCTGGAATAGAATGCAATTTCCATTCATATTTTGTGATTTTTTCATCTTCTTCAAAAGATAATACAATTAATTGAGATTTTCTATCTTTCTCCAGATTTTGATTCGGGGCTTTCGATGCCTTGACGGCGCTTAGTAAGGAGAACGGTGGTGCTGCGAGATGGTGCTTGGTCCAGCAATGCAACGCCATATAAACTGAGTATATTCTGGAATAGAATGCAATTTCCAAACATATTTTGAGATTTTTTCATCTTCATCAAAATATAACACAATTAATTGAGATTTTTATCTATTTCCAGATTTTGATTCGGGGCTTTCGATGCCTTGACGGCGCTATGTAAGGACAACGGTGGTGCTGAGAGATGGTGCTTGGTCCATCAATGCAACGCCATATAAACTGAGTATATTCTGGAATAGAATGCAATTTCCATACAAATTTTGAGAGTTTTTCATCTTCTTCAAAAGATAATACAATTAATTGAGATTTTTATCTTTCTCCAGATTTTGATTCGGGGCTTTCGATGCCTTGACGGCGCTATGTAAGGAGAAAAACGGTGCTGAGAGATGGTGCATGGTCCAGCAATGCAACGCCATATAAACTGAGTATATTCTGGAATAGAATGCAATTTCCATACATATTTTGAGATTTTTTCATCTTATTCAAAAGATAATACAATTAATTGAGATTTTTATCTTTCTCCAGATTTTGATTCGGGGCTTTCGATGCCTTGACGGCACTATGTAAGGAGAACTAAGGTGCTGAGAGATGGTGCTTGGTCCAGCAATGCAACGCCATATAAACTGAGTATATTCTGAAATAGAATGCAATTTCCACTCATTTTTTGTGATTTTTTCATCTTCTTCAAAAGATAATACAATTAATTGAGATTTTTATCTTTCTCCAGATTTTGATTCGGGGCTTTCGATGCCTTGACGGCGCTTAGTAAGGAGAACGTTGGTGCTGAAAGATGGTGCTTGGTCCAGCAATGAAACGCCATATAAACTGAGTATATTCTGGAATAGAATGCAATTTCCATTCATATTTTGTGATTTTTTCATCTTCTTCAAAAGATAATACAATTAATTGAGATTTTCTATCTTTCTCCAGATTTTGATTCGGGGCTTTCGATGCCTTGACGGCGCTTAGTAAGGAGAACGGTGGTGCTGCGAGATGGTGCTTGGTCCAGCAATGCAACGCCATATAAACTGAGTATATTCTGGAATAGAATGCAATTTCCAAACATATTTTGAGATTTTTTCATCTTCATCAAAATATAACACAATTAATTGAGATTTTTATCTATTTCCAGATTTTGATTCGGGGCTTTCGATGCCTTGACGGCGCTATGTAAGGACAACGGTGGTGCTGAGAGATGGTGCTTGGTCCATCAATGCAACGCCATATAAACTGAGTATATTCTGGAATAGAATGCAATTTCCATACAAATTTTGAGAGTTTTTCATCTTCTTCAAAAGATAATACAATTAATTGAGATTTTTATCTTTCTCCAGATTTTGATTCGGGGCTTTCGATGCCTTGACGGCGCTATGTAAGGAGAAAAACGGTGCTGAGAGATGGTGCATGGTCCAGCAATGCAACGCCATATAAACTGAGTATATTCTGGAATAGAATGCAATTTCCATACATATTTTGAGATTTTTTCATCTTATTCAAAAGATAATACAATTAATTGAGATTTTTATCTTTCTCCAGATTTTGATTCGGGGCTTTCGATGCCTTGACGGCACTATGTAAGGAGAACTAAGGTGCTGAGAGATGGTGCTTGGTCCAGCAATGCAACGCCATATAAACTGAGTATATTCTGAAATAGAATGCAATTTCCACTCATTTTTTGTGATTTTTTCATCTTCTTCAAAAGATAATACAATTAATTGAGATTTTTATCTTTCTCCAGATTTTGATTCGGGGCTTTCGATGCCTTGACGGCGCTTAGTAAGGAGAACGTTGGTGCTGAAAGATGGTGCTTGGTCCAGCAATGAAACGCCATATAAACTGAGTATATTCTGAAATAGAATGCAATTTCCACTCATTTTTTGTGATTTTTTCATCTTCTTCAAAAGATAATACAATTAATTGTGATTTTTATCTTTCTCCAGACTTTGATTCGGGGCATTCGATGCCTTGACGGCGCTATATAAGGAGAACAGCGGTGCTGAGAGATGGTGCTTGGTCCAGCAATGCAACGCCATATAAACTGAGTATATTCTGGAATAGAATGCAATTTCCATACATATTTTGAGATTTTTTCATCTTCTTCAAAAGATAATACAATTAATTGTGATTTTTATCTTTCTCCAGACTTTGATTCGGGGCATTCGATGGCTTGACGGCGCTATATAAGGAGAACAGCGGTGCTGAGAGATGGTGCTTGGTCCAGCAATGCAACGCCATATAAACTGAGTATATTCTGGAATAGAATGCAATTTCCATACATATTTTGAGATTTTTTCATCTTCTTCAAAAGATAATACAATTAATTGTGATTTTTATCTTTCTCCAGAAAATTATTCGGGGCATTCGATGCCTTGACGGCGCTATATAAAGAGACCAGCGGTGCTGAGGGATGGTGCTTGGTCCAGCAATGCAACGCCATATAAAATGAGTATATTATGGAGTAGAATGCAATTTCCATACATATTTTGAGATTTTTTCATCTTCTTCAAAAGATAATACAATTAATTGTGATTTTTATCTTTTTCCAGACTTTGATTCGGGGCATTCGATGCCTTGACCGCGCTATATAAGGAGAACAGCGTTGCTGAGAGATGGTGCTTGGTCCAGCAATGCAACGCCATATAAACTGAGTATATTCTGGAATAGAATGCAATTTTCATACATATTTTGAGATTTTTTCATCTTCTTCAAAAGATAATACAATTAATTGTGATTTTTATCTTTCTCCAGACTTTGATTCGGGGCATTCGATGCCTTGACGGCGCTATATAAGGAGAACAGCGGTGCTGAGAGTTGGTGCTTGGTCCAGCAAAGCAACGCCATATAAACTGAGTATATTCTGGAATAGAATGCAATTTCCATACATATTTTGAGATTTTTTCATCTTCTTCAAAAATAATACAATTAATTGTGATTTTTATCTTTCTCCAGAAAATTATTCGGGGCATTCGATGCCTTGACGGCGCTATATAAAGAGAGCAGCGGTGCTGAGAGATGGTTCTTGGTCCAGCAATGCAGCGCCATATAAACTGAGTATATTCTGGAATAGAATGCAATTTCCATACATATTTTGAGATTTTTTCATTTTCTTCAAAAGATAATACAATTAATTGTGATTTTTATCTTTCTCCAGACTTTGATTCGGGGCATTCGATGCCTTGACGGCGCTATATAAGGAGAACAGCGGTGCTTAGAGATGGTGCTTGGTCCAGCAATGCAACGCCATATAAACTGAGTATATTCTGGAATAGAATGCAATTTCCATACATATTTTGAGATTTTTTCATCTTCTTCAAAAATAATACAATTAATTGTGATTTTTATCTTTCTCCAGAAAATTATTCGGGGCATTCGATGCCTTGACGGCGCTATATAAAGAGAGCAGCGGTGCTGAGGGATGGTGCTTGGTCCAGCAATGCAACGCCATATAAACTGAGTATATTCTGGAAAAGAATGCAATTTCCATACATATTTTGAGATTTTTTCTTCTTCTTTAAAATATAATACAATTAATTGTGATTTTTATCTTTCTCCAGAATTTGATTCGGGGCATTCGATGCCTTGACGGCGCTATATAAGGAGAACAGCGGTGCTGAGAGATGGTGCTTTGTCCAGCAATGCAACGCCATATAAACTGAGTATATTCTGGAATAGAATGCAATTTCCATACATATTTTGAGATTTTTTCATCTTCTTCAAAAGATAATACAATTAATTGTGATTTTTATCTTTCTCCAGACTTTGATTCGGGGCATTCGATGCCTTGACGGCGCTATATAAGGAGAACAGCGGTGCTGAGAGATGGTGCTTGGTCCAGCAAAGCAACGCCATATAAACTGAGTATATTCTGGAATAGAATGCAATTTCCTTACATATTTTGAGATTTTTTGATCTTCTTCAAAAGATAATACAATTAATTGTGATTTTTATCTTTCTCCAGAAAGTGATTCGGGGCATTCGATGCCTTGACGGCGCTATATAAGGAGAACAGCGGTGCTGAGAGATGGTGCTTGGTCTAGCAATGCAACGCCATATAAACTGAGTATATTCTGGAATAGAATGCAATTTCCATACATATTTTGAGATTTTTTCATCTTCTTCAAAAGATAATACAATTAATTGTGATTTTTATCTTTCTCCAGAATTTGATTCGGGGCATTCGATTCCTTGACGGCGCTATATAAGGAGAACAGCGGTGCTGAGAGATGGTGCTTGGTCCAGCAATGCAACGCCATATAAACTGAGTATATTCTGGAATAGAATGCAATTTCCATACATATTTTGAGATTTTTTCATCTTCTTCAAAAGATAATACAATTAATTGTGATTTTTATCTTTCTCCAGAATTTGATTCGGGGCATTCGATGCCTTGACGGCGCTATATAAGGAGAACAGCGGTGCTGAGAGATGGTGCTTGGTCCAGCATAGCAACGCCATATAAACTGAGTATATTCTGGAATAGAATGCAATTTCCAAACATATTTTGAGATTTTTTCATCTTCTTCAAAAGATAATACAATTAATTGTGTTTTTTATCTTTCTCCAGAATTTGATTCGGGGCATTCGATCCCTTGACGGCGCGATATAAGGAGAACAGCGGTGCTGAGAGATGGTGCTTGGTCCAGCAATACAACGCCATATAAACTGAGTATATTCTGGAATAGAATGCAATTTCCATACATATTTTGAGGTTTTTTCATCTTCATCAAAAGATAATACAATTAATTGTGATTTTTATCTTTCTCCAGAATTTGATTCTGGGCAATCGATGCCTTGACGGCGCTATATAGGGAGAACAGCGGTGCTGAGAGATGGTGCTTGGTCCATCAATGCAACGCCATATAAACTGAGTATATTCTGGAATAGAATGCAATTTCCATACATATTTTGAGATTTTTTCATCTTCTTCAAAAGATAATACAATTAATTGTGATTTTTATCTTTCTCCAGAATTTGATTCGGGGCATTTGATCCCTTGACGGCGCGATATAAGGAGAACAGCGGTGCTGAGAGATGGTGCTTGGTCCAGCAATGCAACGCCATATAAACTGAGTATATTCTGGAATAGAATGCAATTTCCATACATATTTTGAGGTTTTTTTATCTTCATCAAAAGATAATACAATTAATTGTGATTTTTATCTTTCTCCAGACTTTGATTCGGGGCATTCGATGCCTTGACGGCGCTATATAGGGAGAACAGTGGTGCTGAGAGATGGTGCTTGGTCCAGCAATGCAACGCCATATAAACTGAGTATATCCTGGAAAAGAATGCAATTTCCATTCATATTTTGAGATTTATTCATCTTCTTCAAAAGATAATACAATTAATTGTGATTTTTATCTTTCTCCAGATTTTGATTCGGGGCAATCGATGCCTTGACGGCGCTATATAGGGAGAACAGTGGTGCTGAGAGATGGTGCTTGGTCCAGCAATGCAACGCCATATAAACTGAGTATATTCTGGAATAGAATGCAATTTCCATTCATATTTTGAGATTTTTTCATCTTCTTCAAAAGATAATACAATTAATTGTGATTTTTATCTTTCTCCAGACTTTGATTCGGGGCATTCGATGCCTTGACGTCGCTATATAAGGAGAACAGCGGTGCTGAGAGATGGTGCTTGGTCCAGGAATGCAACGCTATATAAACTGAGTATATTCTTGAATAGAATGCAATTTCCATTCATATTTTGAGATTTTTTCATCTTCATCAAAAGATAATACAATTAATTGAGATTTTTATCTTTCTCCAGATTTTGATTCGGGGCATTCGATGCCATGACGGCGCTTAGTAAGGAGAACAGCGGTGCTGATAGATGGTGCTTGGTCCAGCAATGCAACGCCATATAAACTGAGTATATTCTGGAATAGAATGCAATTTCCATTCATATTTTGAGATTTTTTCATCTTTTTCAAAATATAATACAAATAATTGAGATTTTTATCTTTCTCCAGATTTTTATTCGGGGCTTTCGATGCCTTGACGGCGCTATATAAGGAGAACAGCGGTGCTGAGAGATGGTGCTTGGTCCAGCAATGCAACGCCATATAAACTGAGTATATTCTGGAATAGAATGCAATTTCCATTCATATTTTGAGATTATTTCATCTTTTTCAAAACATAATACAATTAATTGAGATTTTTATCTTTCTCCAGATTTTGATTCGGGGCTTTCGATGCCTTGATGGCGCTTAGTAGGAAGAACAGCGGTGCTGAGAGGTGCTGCTTGGTCCAGCAATGCAACGCCATATAAACTGAGTATATTCTGGAATAGAATGCAATTTCCATACATATTTTGAGATTTTTTCATTTTCATCAAAAGATAATACAATTAATTGAGATTTTTATCTTTCTCTAGATTTTTATTCGGGGCTTTCGATGCCTTGATGGCGCTTAGTAGGGAGAACAGCGGTGCTGAGAGATGGTGCTTGGTCCAACAATGCAACGCCATATAAACTGAGTATATTCTGGAATAGAACGCAATTTCCATTCATATTTTGAGATTTTTTCATCTTCATCAAAAGATAATACAATTAATTGAGATTTTTATCTTTCTCCAGATTTTGATTCGGGGATTTCGATGCCTTATGGCGCTTAGTAGGGAGAACAGCGGTGCTGAGAGATGGTGCTTGGTCCAACGATGCAACGCCATATAAACTGAGTATATTATGGAATAGAATGCAATTTCCATTCATATTTTGAGATTTATTCATCTTCTTCAAAAGACAATACAATTAATTGAGATTTTTATCTTTCTCCAGATTTTGATTTGGGGCTTTCGATGCCTTGACGGCGCTATGTAAGGAGAACGGTGGTGCTGAGAGATGGTGCTTGGTCCAGGAATGCAACGCCATATAAACCGACGATATTCTGGAATAGAATGCAATTTCATTTCATATTTTGAGATTTTTTCATCTTCATCAAAAGATAATACAATTAATTGAGATTTTTATCTTTCTCCAGATTTTGATTTGGGGCTTTCGATGCCTTGACGGCGCTATGTAAGGAGAACGGTGGTGCTGAGAGATGGTGCTTGGTCCAGCAATGCAACGCCATATAAACTGAGTATATTTTGGAATAGAGTATAATTTCCATTCATATTTTGAGATTTTTTCATCTTCATCAAAAGATAATACAATTAATTGAGATTTTTATCTTTCTCCAGATTTTGATTCGGGGCTTTCGATGCCTTGGCGGCGCTATGTAAGGAGAACGGTGGTGCTGAGAGATGGTGCTTGGTCCAGCAATGCAACGCCATATAAACTGAGTATATTTTGGAATAGAGTATAATTTCCATTCATATTTTGAGATTTTTTCATCTTCATCAAAAGATAATACAATTAATTGAGATTTTTATCTTTCTCCAGATTTTGATTCGGGGCTTTCGATGCCTTGACGGCGCTATGTAAGGAGAACGGAGGTGCTGAGAGATGGTGCTTGGTCAAGCAATGCAACGCCATATAAACTGAGTATATTCTGCAATAGAATGCAATTTCCATTCATATTTTGAGATTTTTTCATCTTCATCAAAAGATAATACAATTAATTGAGATTTTTATCTTTCTCCAGATTTTGATTTGGGGCTTTCGATGCCTTGACGGCGCTATGTAAGGAGAACGGTGGTGCTGAGAGATGGTGCTTGGTCCAGCAATGCAACGCCATATAAACTGAGTATATTCTGGAATAGAATGCAATTTCCATTCATATTTTGAGATTATTTCATCTTCATCAAAAGATAATACAATTCATTGAGATTTTTATCTTTCTCCAGATTTTGATTTGGGGCTTTCGATGCCTTGACGGCGCTATGTAAGGAGAACGGTGGTGCTGAGAGATGGTGCTTGGTCCAGCAATGACGCGCCATATAAACTGAGTATATTCTGGAATAGAATGCAATTTCCATTCATATTTTGAGATTTATTAATCTTCTTCAAAAGATAATACAATTAATTATGATTTTTATCTTTCTCCAAAATTTGATTCGGGGCATTCGATGCCTTGACGGCGCTATATAAGGAGAACAGCGGTGCTGAGAGATGGTGCTTGGTCCAGCAATGCAACGCCATATAAACTGAGTATATTCTGGTATAGAATGCAATTTCCATTCATATTTTGAGAATTTTTCATCTTCTTACAAAGATAATACAATTAATTGAGATTTTTATCTTTCTCCAGATTTTGATTCGGGGCTTTCGATGCCTTGACGGCGCTTAGTAAGGAGAACAGTGGTGCTGATAGATGGTGCTTGGTCAGCAATGCATCGCCATATAAACTGAGTATATTCTGGAAAAGAATGCAATTTCCATTCATATTTTGAGAATTTTTAATCTTCTTACAAAGATAATACAATTAATTGAGATTTTTATCTTTCTCCAGATTTTGATTCGGGGCTTTCGATGCCTTGACGGCGCTATGTAAGGAGAACTAAGGTGCTGAGAGATGGTGCTTGGTCCAGCAATGCAACGCCATATAAACTGAGTATATTCTGAAATAGAATGCAATTTCCACTCATTTTTTGTGATTTTTTCATCTTCTTCAAAAGATAATACAATTAATTGAGATTTTTATCTTTCTCCAGATTTTGATTCGGGGCTTTCGATGCCTTGACGGCGCTATGTAAGGAGAACAGCGGTGCTGAGAGATGGTGCTTGGTCCAGCAATGACGCGCCATATAAACTGAGCATATTCTGAAATAGAATGCAATTTCCATTCATATTTTGTGATTTTTTCATCTTCTTCAAAAGATAATACAATTAATGGAGATTTTTATTTTTCTCCAGATTTTGATTCGGGGCTTTCGATGCCTTGACGGTGCTATGTAAGGAGAACGTTGGTGCTGAAAGATGGTGCTTGGTCCAGCAATGAAACGCCATATAAACTGAGTATATTCTGGAATAGAATGCAATTTCCATTCATATTTTGTGATTTTTTCATCTTCTTCAAAAGATAATACTATTAATTGAGATTTTCTATCTTTCTCCAGATTTTGATTCGGGGCTTTCGATGCCTTGACGGCGCTTAGTAAGGAGAACGGTGGTGCTGCGAGATGGTGCTTGGTCCAGCAATGCAACGCCATATAAACTGAGTATATTATGGAATAAAATGCAATTTCCATTCATATTTTGAGATTTTTTCATCTTCATCAAAAGATAAAACAATAAATTGAGATTTTTATCTTTCTCCAGATTTTGATTCGTGGCTTTCGAAGCCTTGACGGCGCTATGTAAGGAGAACGGTGGTGCTGAGAGATGGTGCTTGGTCCAGCAATGCAACGCCATATAAACTGAGTATATTCTGGAATAGAATGCAATTTCCATTCATATTTTGAGATTTTTTCATCTTCATCAAAAGATAATACAATTAAAAGAGATTTTTATCTTTCTCCAGATTTTGATTTGGGGCTTTCGATGCCTTGACGGCGCTATGTAAGGAGAACGGTGGTGCTGAGAGATGGTGCTTGGTCCAGCAATGCAACGCCATATAAACTGAGTATATTCTGGAATAGAATGCAATTTCCATTCATATTTTGAGATTTATTCATCTTCATCAAAAGATAATACAATTAATTGATATTTATATCTTTCTCCAGATTTTGATTTGGGGCTTTCGATGCCTTGACGGCGCTTTGTAAGGAGAACAGCGGTGCTGAGAGATGGTGCTTGGTCCAGCAATGCAACGCCATATAAACTGAGTATATTCTGGAATAGAATGCAATTTCCATTCATATTTTGAGATTTATTCGTCTTCTTCAAAAGATAATACAATTAATTGAGATTTTTATCTTTCTCCAGATTTTGATATGGGGCTTTTGATGCCTTGACGGCGCTATGTAAGGAGAACAGTGGTGCTGAGAGATGGTGCTTGGTCCAGCAATGCAACGCCATATAAACCGACGATATTCTGGAATAGAATGCAATTTCATTTCATATTTTGAGATTTTTTCATCTTCATCAAAAGATAATACAATTAATTGAGATTTTTATCTTTCTCCAGATTTTGATTTGGGGCTTTCGATGCCTTGACGGCGCCATGTAAGGAGAACGGTGGTGCTGAGAGATGGTGCTTGGTCCAGCAATGCAACGCCATATAAACTGAGTATATTTTGGAATAGAGTATAATTTCCATTCATATTTTGAGATTTTTTCATCTTCATCAAAAGATAATACAATTAATTGAGATTTTTATCTTTCTCCAGATTTTGATTCGGGGCTTTCGATGCCTTGGCGGCGCTATGTAAGGAGAACGGTGGTGCTGAGAGATGGTGCTTGGTCCAGCAATGCAACGCCATATAAACTGAGTATATTTTGGAATAGAGTATAATTTCCATTCATATTTTGAGATTTTTTCATCTTCATCAAAAGATAATACAATTCATTGAGATTTTTATCTTTCTCCAGATTTTGATTCGGGGCTTTCGATGCCTTGACGGCGCTATGTAAGGAGAACGGAGGTGCTGAGAGATGGTGCTTGGTCAAGCAATGCAACGCCATATAAACTGAGTATATTCTGCAATAGAATGCAATTTCCATTCATATTTTGAGATTTTTTCATCTTCATCAAAAGATAATACAATTAATTGAGATTTTTATCTTTCTCCAGATTTTGATTTGGGGCTTTCGATGCCTTGACGGCGCTATGTAAGGAGAACGGTGGTGCTGAGAGATGGTGCTTGGTCCAGCAATGCAACGCCATATAAACTGAGTATATTCTGGAATAGAATGCAATTTCCATTCATATTTTGAGATTATTTCATCTTCATCAAAAGATAATACAATTCATTGAGATTTTTATCTTTCTCCAGATTTTGATTTGGGGCTTTCGATGCCTTGACGGCGCTATGTAAGGAGAACGGTGGTGCTGAGAGATGGTGCTTGGTCCAGCAATGCAACGCCATATAAACTGAGTATATTCTGGAATAAAATGCAATTTCCATTCATATTTTGAGATTTATTAATCTTCTTCAAAAGATAATACAATTAATTATGATTTTTATCTTTCTCCAAAATTTGATTCGGGGCATTCGATGCCTTGACGGCGCTATATAAGGAGAACAGCGGTGCTGAGAGATGGTGCTTGGTCCAGCAATGCAACGCCATATAAACTGAGTATATTCTGGAATAGAATGCAATTTCCATTCATATTTTGAGAATTTTTCATCTTCTTACAAAGATAATACAATTAATTGAGATTTTTATCTTTCTCCAGATTTTGATTCGGGGCTTTCGATGCCTTGACGGCGCTTAGTAAGGAGAACAGTGGTGCTGATAGATGGTGCTTGGTCAGCAATGCATCGCCATATAAACTGAGTATATTCTGGAAAAGAATGCAATTTCCATTCATATTTTGAGAATTTTTAATCTTCTTACAAAGATAATACAATTAATTGAGATTTTTATCTTTCTCCAGATTTTGATTCGGGGCTTTCGATGCCTTGACGGCGCTATGTAAGGAGAACTAAGGTGCTGAGAGATGGTGCTTGGTCCAGCAATGCAACGCCATATAAACTGAGTATATTCTGAAATAGAATGCAATTTCCACTCATTTTTTGTGATTTTTTCATCTTCTTCAAAAGATAATACAATTAATTGAGATTTTTATCTTTCTCCAGATTTTGATTCGGGGCTTTCGATGCCTTGACGGCGCTATGTAAGGAGAACAGCGGTGCTGAGAGATGGTGCTTGGTCCAGCAATGACGCGCCATATAAACTGAGTATATTCTGAAATAGAATGCAATTTCCATTCATATTTTGTGATTTTTTCATCTTCTTCAAAAGATAATACAATTAATGGAGATTTTTATTTTTCTCCAGATTTTGATTCGGGGCTTTCGATGCCTTGACGGTGCTATGTAAGGAGAACGTTGGTGCTGAAAGATGGTGCTTGGTCCAGCAATGAAACGCCATATAAACTGAGTATATTCTGGAATAGAATGCAATTTCCATTCATATTTTGTGATTTTTTCATCTTCTTCAAAAGATAATACAATTAATTGAGATTTTCTATCTTTCTCCAGATTTTGATTCGGGGCTTTCGATGCCTTGACGGCGCTTAGTAAGGAGAACGGTGGTGCTGCGAGATGGTGCTTGGTCCAGCAATGCAACGCCATATAAACTGAGTATATTATGGAATAAAATGCAATTTCCATTCATATTTTGAGATTTTTTCATCTTCATCAAAAGATAAAACAATAAATTGAGATTTTTATCTTTCTCCAGATTTTGATTCGTGGCTTTCGATGCCTTGACGGCGCTATGTAAGGAGAACGGTGGTGCTGAGAGATGGTGCTTGGTCCAGCAATGCAACGCCATATAAACTGAGTATATTCTGGAATAGAATGCAATTTCCATTCATATTTTGAGATTTTTTCATCTTCATCAAAAGATAATACAATTAAAAGAGATTTTTATCTTTCTCCAGATTTTGATTTGGGGCTTTCGATGCCTTGACGGCGCTATGTAAGGAGAACGGTGGTGCTGAGAGATGGTGCTTGGTCCAGCAATGCAACGCCATATAAACTGAGTATATTCTGGAATAGAATGCAATTTCCATTCATATTTTGAGATTTATTCATCTTCATCAAAAGATAATACAATTAATTGATATTTATATCTTTCTCCAGATTTTGATTTGGGGCTTTCGATGCCTTGACGGCGCTTTGTAAGGAGAACAGCGGTGCTGAGAGATGGTGCTTGGTCCAGCAATGCAACGCCATATAAACTGAGTATATTCTGGAATAGAATGCAATTTCCATTCATATTTTGAGATTTTTTCATCTTCATCAAAAGATAATACAATTAATTGAGATTTTTATCTTTCTCCAGATTTTAATTTGGGGCTTTCGATGCCTTGACGGCGCTATGTAAGGAGAACGGTGGTGCTGAGAGATGTTGCTTGGTCCAGCAATGCAACGCCATATAAACTGAGTATATTCTGGAATAGAATGCAATTTCCATACATATTTTGAGATTTTTTCATCTTCTTCAAAAGATAATACAATTAATTGTGATTTTTATCTTTCTCCAGAATTTGATTCGGGGCATTCGATGCCTTGACGGCGCTATATAAGTAGAAAAGCGGTGCTGAGAGATGGTGCTTGGTCCAGCAATGCAACGCCATATAAACTGAGTATATTATGGAATAAAATGCAATTTCCATTCATATTTTGATATTTTTTCATCTTCATCAAAAGATAATACAATTAATTGAGATTTTTATCTTTCTCCAGATTTTGATTTGGGGCTTTCGATGCCTTGACGGCGTTATGTAAGGAGAACGGTGGTGCTGAGAGATGCTGCTTGGTCTAGCAATGCAACGCCATATAAACTGAGTATATTCTGGAATAGAATGCATTTCCATTTATATTTTAAGATTTATTTATCTTCTTCAAAAGATAATACAATTAATTGTGATTTTTATCTTTCTCCAGAATTTGATTCGGGGCATTCGATGCCTTGACGGAGCTATATAAGGAGAACAGCGGTGCTGAGAGATGGTGCTTGGTCCAGCAATGCAACGCCATATAAACTGAGTATATTCTGGAATAGAATGCAATTTCCATACATATTTTGAGATTTTTTCATCTTCTTCAAAAGATAATACAATTAATTGTGATTTTTATCTTTCTCCAGACTTTGATTCGGGGCATTCGATGCCTTGACGGCGTTATATAAGGAGAACAGCGGTGCTGAGAGATGGTGCTTGGTCCAGCAATGCAACGCCATATAAACTGAGTATATTCTGGAATAGAATGCAATTTCCATACATATTTTGAGATTTTTTCATCTTCTTCAAAAGATAATACAATTAATTGTGATTTTTATCTTTCTCCAGAAATTTATTCGGGGCATTCGATGCCTTGACGGCGCTATATAAGGAGAACAGCGGTGCTGAGAGATGGTGCTTGGTCCAGCAATGCAACGCCATATAAACTGAGTATATTCTGGAATAGAATGCAATTTCCATACATATTTTGAGATTTTTTCATCTTCTTCAAAAGATAATACAATTAATTGTGATTTTTATCTTTCTCCAGAAAGTGATTCGGGGCATTCGATGCCTTGACGGCGCTATATAAGGAGAACAGCGGTGCTGAGAGATGGTGCTTGGTCCAGCAATGCAACGCCATATAAACTGAGTATATTCTGGAATAGAATGCAATTTCCATACATATTTTGAGATTTTTTCATCTTCTTCAAAAGATAATACAATTAATTGTGATTTTTATCTTTCTCCAGAATTTGATTCTGGGCAATCGATGCCTTGACGGCGCTATATAGGGAGAACAGCGGTGCTGAGAGATGGTGCTTGGTCCAGCAATGCAACGCCATATAAACTGAGTATATTCTGGAATAGAATGCAAGTTCCATACATATTTTGAGATTTTTTCATCTTCTTCAAAAGATAATACAATGAATTGTGATTTTTATCTTTCTCCAGAATTTGATTCGGGGCATTCGATCCCTTGACGGCGCGATAGAAGGAGAACAGCGGTGCTGAGAGATGGTGCTTGGTCCAGCAATGCAACGCCATATAAACTGAGTATATTCTGGAATAGAATGCAATTTCCATACATATTTTGAGGTTTTTTCATCTTCATCAAAAGATAATACAATTAATTGTGATTTTTATCTTTCTCCAGAATTTGATTCTGGGCAATCGATGCCTTGACGGCGCTATATAGGGAGAACAGCGGTGCTGAGAGATGGTGCTTGGTCCATCAATGCAACGCCATATAAACTGAGTATATTCTGGAATAGAATGCAATTTCCATACATATTTTGAGATTTTTTCATCTTCTTCAAAAGATAATACAATTAATTTTGATTTTTATCTTTCTCCAGAATATGATTCGGGGCATTCGATGCCTTGACGGCGCTATATAAGGAGAACAGCGGTGCTGAGAGATGGTGCTTGGTCCAGCAATGCAACGCCGTATAAACTGAGTATATTCTGGAATAGAATGCAATTTCCATACATATTTTGAGGTTTTTTCATCTTCATCAAAAGATAATACAATTAATTGTGATTTTTATCTTTCTCCAGAATTTGATTCTGGGCAATCGATGCCTTGACGGCGCTATATAGGGAGAACAGCGGTGCTGAGAGATGGTGCTTGGTCCAGCAATGCAACGCCATATAAACTGAGTATATTCTGGAATTGAACGCAATTTCCATTCATATTTTGAGATTTTTTCATCTTCATCAAAAGATAATACAATTAATTGAGATTTTTATCTTTCTCCAGAATTTGATTCTGGGCAATCGATGCCTTGACGGCGCTATATAGGGAGAACAGCGGTGCTGAGAGATGGTGCTTGGTCCAGCAATGCAACGCCATATAAACCGACGATATTCTGGAATAGAATGCAATTTCAATTCATATCTTGAGATTTTTTCATCTTCATCAAAAGATAATACAATTAATTGAGATTTTTATCTTTCTCCAGATTTTGATTCGGGGCTTTCGATGCCTTGACGGCGCTATGTATGGAGAACAGTGGTGCTGAGAGTGGGTGCTTGGTCCAGCAATGCAACGCCATATAAAATGAGTATATTCTGGAATAGAATGCAATTTATATTCATATTTTGAGATTTTTTCATCTTCATCAAAAGATAATACAATTAATTGAGATATTTATCTTTTTCCAGATTTTGATTCGAGGCTTTCGATGCCTTGGCGGCGCTATGTAAGGAGAACGGTGGTGCTGAGAGATGGTGCTTGGTCCAGCAATGCAACGCCATATAAAATGAGTATATTCTGGAATAGAATGCAAATTTATATTCATATTTTGAGATTTTTTCATCTTCATCAAAAGATAATACAATTAATTGAGATTTTTATCTTTCTCCAGATTTTGAATCCGGGCTTTCGATGCCTTGACGGCGCTATGTAAGGAGAACGGTGGTCCTGAGAGATGGTGCTTGGTCCAGCAATTCAACGCCGTATAAACTGAGTATATTCTTGAATAGAATGCAATTTCCATTCATATTTTGAGATTTTTTCATCTTCATCAAAGGATAATTCAATAAATTGAGATTTTTATCTTTCTCCAGATTTTGATTCGGGGCTTTCGATGCCTTGACGGCCTTAAGTAAGGAGAGCAACGGTGCTGAGAGATGGTGCTTGGTCCAGCAATGCAACGCCATATAAACTGAGTATATTCTGGAATAGAATGCAATTTCCATTCATATTTTGAGATTTTTTCATCTTCATCAAAAGATAACTCAATTAATTGAGATTTTTATCTATTTCCAGATTTTGATTAGGGGCTTACGATGCCTTGACGGCGCTATGTAAGGACAACGGTGGTGCTGAGAGATGGTGCTTGGTCAAGCAATGCAACGCCATATAAAATGAGTATATTCTGGAATAGAATGCAATTTCCATTCATATTTTGAGATTTTTTCATCTTCATCAAAAGATAATACAATTAATTGAGATATTTATCTTTTTCCAGATTTTGATTCGAGGCTTTCGATGCCCTTTGGCGCTATGTAAGGAGAACGGTGGTGCTGAGAGATGGTGCTTGGTCCAGCAATTCAACGCCGGTAAAACTGAGTATATTCTTGAATAGAATGCAATTTCCATTCATATTTTGAGATTTTTTCCTCTTCATCAAATGATAATTCAATAAATTGAGATTTTTATCTTTCTCCAGATTTTGATTCGGGGCTTTCGATGCCTTGACGGCGCTATGTAAGGAGAACGGTGGTGCTGAGAGATGGTGCTTGGTCCAGCAATGCAACGCCATATAAACTGAGTATATTCTGGAATAGAATGCAATTTCCATTCATATTTTGAGATTTTTTCATCTTCATCAAAAGATAATACAATTAATTGAGATTTTTATCCCATTCCAGATTTTGATTCGGTGCTTTCGATGCCTTGACGGCGCCATATAAGGAGAACAGCGGTGCTGAGAGATGGTGCTTGGTCCATCAATGCAACGCCATATAAACTGAGTATATTCTGGAATAGAATGCAATTTCCATTCATATTTTGAGAATTTTTCATCTTCTTACAAAGATAATACAATTAATTGAGATTTTTATCTTTCTCCAGATTTTGACTCGGGGCTTTCGATGCCTTGACGGCGCTTAGTAAGGAGAACGGTGGTGTTGAGAGATGGTGCTTGGTCCAGCAATTCAACGCCATATAAACTGAGTATATTTTGGAATAGAATGCAATTTCCATTGATATTTTGAGATTTATTCATCTTCTTTAAAAGATAATACAATTAATTGAGATTTTTATCTTTCTCCAGATTTTGATTCGGGGCTTTCGATGCCTTGACGGCGCTATATAAGGAGAACAGCGGTGCTGAGAGATGGTGCTTGGTCCAGCAATGCAACGCCATATAAACTGAGTATATTCTGGAATAGAATGCAATTTCCATTCATATTTTGAGATTTTTTCATCTTCATCAAAAGATAATACAATTAATTGAGATTTTTATCTTTCTCCAGATTTTAATTTGGGGCTTTCGATGCCTTGACGGCGCTATGTAAGGAGAACGGTGGTGCTGAGAGATGTTGCTTGGTCCAGCAATGCAACGCCATATAAACTGAGTATATTCTGGAATAGAATGCAATTTCCATACATATTTTGAGATTTTTTCATCTTCTTCAAAAGATAATACAATTAATTGTGATTTTTATCTTTCTCCAGAATTTGATTCGGGGCATTCGATGCCTTGACGGCGCTATATAAGGAGAACAGCGGTGCTGAGAGATGGTGCTTGGTCCAGCAATGTAACGCCATATAAACTGAGTATATTCTGGAATAGAATGCATTTCCATTTATATTTTAAGATTTATTTATCTTCTTCAAAAGATAATACAATTAATTGTGATTTTTATCTTTCTCCAGAATTTGATTCGGGGCATTCGATGCCTTGACGGAGCTATATAAGGAGAACAGCGGTGCTGAGAGATGGTGCTTGGTCCAGCAATGCAACGCCATATAAACTGAGTATATTCTGGAATAGAATGCAATTTCCATACATATTTTGAGATTTTTTCATCTTCTTCAAAAGATAATACAATTAATTGTGATTTTTATCTTTCTCCAGAATTTGATTCGGGGCATTCGATGCCTTGACGGCGCTATATAAGTAGAACAGCGGTGCTGAGAGATGGTGCTTGGTCCAGCAATGTAACGCCATATAAACTGAGTATATTCTGGAATAGAATGCATTTCCATTTATATTTTAAGATTTATTTATCTTCTTCAAAAGATAATACAATTAATTGTGATTTTTATCTTTCTCCAGAATTTGATTCGGGGCATTCGATGCCTTGACGGAGCTATATAAGGAGAACAGCGGTGCTGAGAGATGGTGCTTGGTCCAGCAATGCAACGCCATATAAACTGAGTATATTCTGGAATAGAATGCAATTTCCATACATATTTTGAGATTTTTTCATCTTCTTCAAAAGATAATACAATTAATTGTGATTTTTATCTTTCTCCAGAAATTTATTCGGGGCATTCGATGCCTTGACGGCGCTATATAAGGAGAACAGCGGTGCTGAGAGATGGTGCTTGGTCCAGCAATGCAACGCCATATAAACTGAGTATATTCTGGAATAGAATGCAATTTCCATACATATTTTGAGATTTTTTCATCTTCTTCAAAAGATAATACAATTAATTGTGATTTTTATCTTTCTCCAGACTTTGATTCGGGGCATTCGATGCCTTGACGGCGCTATATAAGGAGAACAGCGGTGCTGAGTGATGGTGCTTGGTCCAGCAATGCAACGCCATATAAACTGAGTATATTCTGGAATAGAATGCAATTTCCATACATATTTTGAGATTTTTTCATCTTCTTCAAAAGATAATACAATTAATTGTGATTTTTATCTTTCTCCAGAAATTTATTCGGGGCATTCGATGTCTTGACGGCGCTATATAAGGAGAACAGCGGTGCTGAGAGATGGTGCTTGGTCCAGCAATGCAACGCCATATAAACTGAGTATATTCTGGAATAGAATGCAAGTTCCATACATATATTGAGATTTTTTCATCTTCTTCAAAAGATAATACAATTAATTGTGATTTTTACCTTTCTCCAGAATTTGATTCGGGGCATTCGATCCCTTGACGGCGCGATAGAAGGAGAACAGCGGTGCTGAGAGATGGTGCTTGGTCCAGCAATGCAACGCCATATAAACTGAGTATATTCTGGAATAGAATGCAATTTCCATACATATTTTGAGGTTTTTTCATCTTCATCAAAAGATAATACAATTAATTGTGATTTTTATCTTTCTCCAGAATTTGATTCTGGGCAATCGATGCCTTGACGGCGCTATATAGGGAGAACAGCGGTGCTGAGAGATGGTGCTTGGTCCAGCAATGCAACGCCATATAAACTGAGTATATTCTGGAATTGAACGCAATTTCCATTCATATTTTGAGATTTTTTCATCTTCATCAAAAGATAATACAATTAATTGAGATTTTTATCTTTCTCCAGAATTTGATTCTGGGCAATCGATGCCTTGACGGCGCTATATAGGGAGAACAGCGGTGCTGAGAGATGGTGCTTGGTCCAGCAATGCAACGCCATATAAACCGACGATATTCTGGAATAGAATGCAATTTCAATTCATATTTTGAGATTTTTTCATCTTCATCAAAAGATAATACAATTAATTGAGATTTTTATCTTTCTCCAGATTTTGATTCGGGGCTTTCGATGCCTTGACGGCGCTATGTATGGAGAACAGTGGTGCTGAGAGTGGGTGCTTGGTCCAGCAATGCAACGCCATATAAAATGAGTATATTCTGGAATAGAATGCAATTTATATTCATATTTTGAGATTTTTTCATCTTCATCAAAAGAAAATACAATTAATTGAGATATTTATCTTTTTCCAGATTTTGATTCGAGGCTTTCGATGCCTTGGCGGCGCTATGTAAGGAGAACGGTGGTGCTTAGAGATGGTGCTTGGTCCAGCAATGCAACGCCATATAAAATGAGTATATTCTGGAATAGAATGCAAATTTATATTCATATTTTGAGATTTTTTCATCTTCATCAAAAGATAATACAATTAATTGAGATTTTTATCTTTCTCCAGATTTTGAATCCGGGCTTTCGATGCCTTGACGGCGCTATGTAAGGAGAACGGTGGTCCTGAGAGATGGTGCTTGGTCCAGCAATTCAACGCCGTATAAACTGAGTATATTCTTGAATAGAATGCAATTTCCATTCATATTTTGAGATTTTTTCATCTTCATCAAAGGATAATTCAATAAATTGAGATTTTTATCTTTCTCCAGATTTTGATTCGGGGCTTTCGATGCCTTGACGGCCTTAAGTAAGGAGAGCAACGGTGCTGAGAGATGGTGCTTGGTCCAGCAATGCAACGCCATATAAACTGAGTATATTCTGGAATAGAATGCAATTTCCATTCATATTTTGAGATTTTTTCATCTTCATCAAAAGATAACTCAATTAATTGAGATTTTTATCTATTTCCAGATTTTGATTAGGGGCTTTCGATGCCTTGACGGCGCTATGTAAGGAGAACGGTGGTGCTGAGAGATGGTGCTTGGTCCAGCAATGCAACGCCATATAAACTGAGTATATTCTGGAATAGAATGCAATTTCCATTCATATTTTGAGATTTTTTCATCTTCATCAAAAGATAATACAATTAATTGAGATTTTTATCCCATTCCAGATTTTGATTCGGTGCTTTCGATGCCTTGACGGCGCCATATAAGGAGAACAGCGGTGCTGAGAGATGGTGCTTGGTCCATCAATGCAACGCCATATAAACTGAGTATATTCTGGAATAGAATGCAATTTCCATTCATATTTTGAGAATTTTTCATCTTCTTACAAAGATAATACAATTAATTGAGATTTTTATCTTTCTCCAGATTTTGACTCGGGGCTTTCGATGCCTTGACGGCGCTTAGTAAGGAGAACGGTGGTGTTGAGAGATGGTGCTTGGTCCATCAATGCAACGCCATATAAACTGAGTATATTCTGGAATAGAATGCAATTTCCATTCATATTTTGAGATTTTTTCATCTTCTTCAAGAGATAATACCATTAATTGTGATTTTTATCTTTCTCCAGAATTTGATTCGGGGCATTCGATGCCTTGATGGCGCTATAAAAGGAGAACAGCGGTGCTGAGAGATGGTGCTTGGTCCAGCAATGCAACGCCATATAAACTGAGTATATTCTGGAATAGAATGCAATTTCCATACATATTTTGAGGTTTTTTCATCTTCATCAAAAGATAATACAATTAATTGTGATTTTTATCTTTCTCCAGAATTTGATTCTGGGCAATCGATGCCTTGACGGCGCTATATAGGGAGAACAGCGGTGCTGAGAGATGGTGCTTGGTCCAGCAATGCAACGCCATATAAACTGAGTATATTCTGGAATTGAACGCAATTTCCATTCATATTTTGAGATTTTTTCATCTTCATCAAAAGATAATACAATTAATTGAGATTTTTATCTTTCTCCAGATTTTGATTCGGGGCTTTCGATGCCTTGACGGCGCTATGTAAGGGGAACAGCGGTGCTGAGAGATGGTGCTTGGTCCAGCAATGCAACGCCATATAAACCGACGATATTCTGGAATAGAATGCAATTTCAATTCATATTTTGAGATTTTTACATCTTCATCAAAAGATAATACAATTAATTGAGATTTTTATCTTTCTCCAGATTTTGATTCGGGGCTTTCGATGCCTTGACGGCGCTATGTATGGAGAACAGTGGTGCTGAGAGTGGGTGCTTGGTCCAGCAATGCAACGCCATATAAAATGAGTATATTCTGGAATAGAATGCAATTTATATTCATATTTTGAGATTTTTTCATCTTCATCAAAAGATAATACAATTAATTGAGATATATATCTTTTTCCAGATTTTGATTCGAGGCTTTCGATGCCTTGGCGGCGCTATGTAAGGAGAACGGTGGTGCTGAGAGATGGTGCTTGGTCCAGCAATGCAACGCCATATAAAATGAGTATATTCTGGAATAGAATGCAAATTTATATTCATATTTTGAGATTTTTTCATCTTCATCAAAAGATAATACAATTAATTGAGATTTTTATCTTTCTCCAGATTTTGAATCCGGGCTTTCGATGCCTTGACGGCGCTATGTAAGGAGAACGGTGGTCCTGAGAGATGGTGCTTGGTCCAGCAATTCAACGCCGTATAAACTGAGTATATTCTTGAATAGAATGCAATTTCCATTTATATTTTTAGATTTTTTCATCTTCATCAAAGGATAATTCAATAAATTGAGATTTTTATCGTTCTCCAGATTTTGATTCGGGGCTTTCGATACCTTGACGGCCTTAAGTAAGGAGAGCAACGGTGCTGAGAGATGGTGCTTGGTCCAGCAATGCAACGCCATATAAACTGAGTATATTCTGGAATAGAATGCAATTTCCATTCATATTTTGAGATTTTTTCATCTTCATCAAAAGATAACTCAATTAATTGAGATTTTTATCTATTTCCAGATTTTGATTAGGGGCTTACGATGCCTTGACGGCGCTATGTAAGGACAACGGTGGTGCTGAGAGATGGTGCTTGGTCAAGCAATGCAACGCCATATAAAATGAGTATATTCTGGAATAGAATGCAATTTATATTCATATTTTGAGATTTTTTCATCTTCATCAAAAGATAATACAATTAATTGAGATATTTATCTTTTTCCAGATTTTGATTCGAGGCTTTCGATGCCCTTTGGCGCTATGTAAGGAGAACGGTGGTGCTGAGAGATGGTGCTTGGTCCAGCAATTCAACGCCGTATAAACTGAGTATATTCTTGAATAGAATGCAATTTCCATTCATATTTTGAGATTTTTTCATCTTCATCAAAAGATAATTCAATAAATTGAGATTTTTATCTTTCTCCAGATTTTGATTCGGGGCTTTCGATGCCTTGACGGCGCTATGTAAGGAGAACGGTGGTGCTGAGAGATGGTGCTTGGTCCAGCAATGCAACGCCATATAAACTGAGTATATTCTGGAATAGAATGCAATTTCCATTCATATTTTGAGATTTTTTCATCTTCATCAAAAGATAATACAATTAATTGAGATTTTTATCCCATTCCAGATTTTGATTCGGTGCTTTCGATGCCTTGACGGCGCCATATAAGGAGAACAGCGGTGCTGAGAGATGGTGCTTGGTCCATCAATGCAACGCCATATAAACTGAGTATATTCTGGAATAGAATGCAATTTCCATTCATATTTTGAGAATTTTTCATCTTCTTACAAAGATAATACAATTAATTGAGATTTTTATCTTTCTCCAGATTTTGACTCGGGGCTTTCGATGCCTTGACGGCGCTATGTATGGAGAACAGTGGTGCTGAGAGTGGGTGCTTGGTCCAGCAATGCAACGCCATATAAAATGAGTATATTCTGGAATAGAATGCAATTTATATTCATATTTTGAGATTTTTTCATCTTCATCAAAAGATAATACAATTAATTGAGATATATATCTTTTTCCAGATTTTGATTCGAGGCTTTCGATGCCTTGGCGGCGCTATGTAAGGAGAACGGTGGTGCTGAGAGATGGTGCTTGGTCCAGCAATGCAACGCCATATAAAATGAGTATATTCTGGAATAGAATGCAAATTTATATTCATATTTTGAGATTTTTTCATCTTCATCAAAAGATAATACAATTAATTGAGATTTTTATCTTTCTCCAGATTTTGAATCCGGGCTTTCGATGCCTTGACGGCGCTATGTAAGGAGAACGGTGGTCCTGAGAGATGGTGCTTGGTCCAGCAATTCAACGCCGTATAAACTGAGTATATTCTTGAATAGAATGCAATTTCCATTTATATTTTTAGATTTTTTCATCTTCATCAAAGGATAATTCAATAAATTGAGATTTTTATCGTTCTCCAGATTTTGATTCGGGGCTTTCGATACCTTGACGGCCTTAAGTAAGGAGAGCAACGGTGCTGAGAGATGGTGCTTGGTCCAGCAATGCAACGCCATATAAACTGAGTATATTCTGGAATAGAATGCAATTTCCATTCATATTTTGAGATTTTTTCATCTTCATCAAAAGATAACTCAATTAATTGAGATTTTTATCTATTTCCAGATTTTGATTAGGGGCTTACGATGCCTTGACGGCGCTATGTAAGGACAACGGTGGTGCTGAGAGATGGTGCTTGGTCAAGCAATGCAACGCCATATAAAATGAGTATATTCTGGAATAGAATGCAATTTATATTCATATTTTGAGATTTTTTCATCTTCATCAAAAGATAATACAATTAATTGAGATATTTATCTTTTTCCAGATTTTGATTCGAGGCTTTCGATGCCCTTTGGCGCTATGTAAGGAGAACGGTGGTGCTGAGAGATGGTGCTTGGTCCAGCAATTCAACGCCGTATAAACTGAGTATATTCTTGAATAGAATGCAATTTCCATTCATATTTTGAGATTTTTTCATCTTCATCAAAAGATAATTCAATAAATTGAGATTTTTATCTTTCTCCAGATTTTGATTCGGGGCTTTCGATGCCTTGACGGCGCTATGTAAGGAGAACGGTGGTGCTGAGAGATGGTGCTTGGTCCAGCAATGCAACGCCATATAAACTGAGTATATTCTGGAATAGAATGCAATTTCCATTCATATTTTGAGATTTTTTCATCTTCATCAAAAGATAATACAATTAATTGAGATTTTTATCCCATTCCAGATTTTGATTCGGTGCTTTCGATGCCTTGACGGCGCCATATAAGGAGAACAGCGGTGCTGAGAGATGGTGCTTGGTCCATCAATGCAACGCCATATAAACTGAGTATATTCTGGAATAGAATGCAATTTCCATTCATATTTTGAGAATTTTTCATCTTCTTACAAAGATAATACAATTAATTGAGATTTTTATCTTTCTCCAGATTTTGACTCGGGGCTTTCGATGCCTTGACGGTGCTTAGTAAGGAGAACGGTGGTGTTGAGAGATGGTGCTTGGTCCAGCAATTCAACGCCATATAAACTGAGTATATTTTGGAATAGAATGCAATTTCCATTCATATTTTGAGATTTATTCATCTTCTTTAAAAGATAATACAATTAATTGAGATTTTTATCTTTCTCCAGATTTTGATTCGGGGCTTTCGATGCCTTGACGGCGCTATATAAGGAGAACAGCGGTGCTGAGAGATGGTGCTTGGTCTAGCAATGAAACGCCATATAAACTGAGTATATTCTGGAATAGAATGCAATTTCTATACATATTTTGAGATTTTTTCATCTTCTTCAAGAGATAATACCATTAATTGTGATTTTTATCTTTCTCCAGACTTTGATTCGGGGCATTCGATGCCTTGACGGCGCTGTATAAGGAGAACAGCGGTGCTGAGAGATGGTGCTTGGTCCATCAATGCAACGCCATATAAACTGAGTATATTCTGGAATAGAATGCAATTTCCAAACATATTTTGAGATTTTTTCATCTTCTTCAAAAGATAATACAATTAATTGTGATTTTTATCTTTCTCCAGAATGTGATTCGGGGCATTCGATGCCTTGACGGCGCTATATAAGGAGAACAGCGGTGCTGAGAGATGGTGCTTGGTCCATCAATGCAACGCCATATAAACTGAGTATATTCTGGAATAGAATGCAATTTCCATACATATTTTGAGATTTTTTCATCTTCTTCAAAAGATAATACAATTAATTGTGATTTTTATCTTTCTCCAGAATTTGATTCGGGGCATTCGATGCCTTGACGGCGCTATATAAGGAGAACAGCGGTGCTGAGAGATGGTGCTTGGTCCATCAATGCAACGCCATATAAACTGAGTATATTCTGGAATAGAATGCAATTTCCATACATATTTTGAGATTTTTTCATCTTCTTCAAAAGATTATACAATTAATTTTGATTTTTATCTTTCTCCAGAATTTGATTCGGGGCATTCGATGCCTTGATGGCGCTATAAAAGGAGAACAGCGGTGCTGAGAGATGGTGCTTGGTCCATCAATGCAACGCCATATAAACTGAGTATATTCTGGAATAGAATGCAATTTCCATACATATTTTGAGATTTTTTCATCTTCTTCAAAAGATAATACAATTAATTGTGATTTTTATCTTTCACCAGAATTTGATTCGGGGCATAAGATGACTTGACGGCGCTATATAAGGAGAACAGCGGTGCTGAGAGATGGTGCTTGGTCCAGCAATGCAAAGCCATATAAACTGAGTATATTCTGGAATAGAATGCAATTTCCATTCATATTTTGAGATTTATTCATCTTCTTCAAAAGATAATACAATTAATTTTGATTTTTATCTTTCTCCAGAATTTGATTCGGGGCATTCGATGCCTTGATGGCGCTATAAAAGGAGAACAGCGGTGCTGAGAGATGGTGCTTAGTCCATCAATGCAACGCCATATAAACTGAGTATATTCTGGAATAGAATGCAATTTCCATACATATTCTGAGATTTTTTCATCTTCTTCAAAAGATAATACAATTAATTGTGATTTTTATCTTTCACCAGAATTTGATTCGGGGCATTCGATGCCTTGACGGCGCTATATAAGGAGAACAGCGGTGCTGAGAGATGTTGCTTGGTCCAGCAATGCATCGCCATATAAACTGAGTATATTCTGGAATAGAATGCAATTTCCATTCATATTTTGAGATTTTTTCATTTCTTCAAAAGATAATACAATTAATTGAAATTTTTTTCTTTCTCCAGATTTTGATTCGGGGCTTTCGATGCCTTGATAGCGCTATGTAAGGAGAACGGTGGTGCTGAGAGATGGTGCTTGGTCCAGCAATGTAACGCTATATAAACTGAGTATATTATGGAATAGAATGCAATTTCCATTCATATTTAGAGATTTGTTCATCTTCATCAAAAGATAATACAATTAATTGAGATTTTTATCTTTCTCCAGATTTTGATTCGGGGCTTTCGATGCCTTGAAGGCGCTTAGTAGGGAGAACAGCGGTGCTGAGAGATGGTGCTTGGTCCAGCGATGCAACGCCATATAAACTGAGTATATTCTGAAATAGAATGCAATTTCCACTCATTTTTTGTGATTTTTTCATCTTCTTCAAAAGATAATACAATTAATTGAGATTTTTATCTTTCTCCAGATTTTGATTCGGGGCTTTCGATGCCTTGACGGCGCTATGTAAGGAGAACAGCGGTGCTGAGAGATGGTGCTTGGTCCAGCAATGACGCGCCATATAAACTGAGTATATTCTGAAATAGAATGCAATTTCCATTCATATTTTGTGATTTTTTCATCTTCTTCAAAAGATAATACAATTACTGCAGATTTTTATCTTTCTCCAGATTTTGATACGGACTTTCGATGCCTTGACGGCGCTTAGTAAGGAGAACGGTGGTGCTGAGAGATGGTGCTTGGTCCAGCAATGCAACGCCATATAAACTGAGTATATTCTGGAATAGAATGCAATATCCATACATATTTTGAGAGTTTTTCATCTTCTTCAAAAGATAATACAATTAATTGAGATTTTTATCTTTCTCCAGATTTTGATTCGGGGCTTTCGATGCCTTGACGGCGCTTAGTAAGGAGAACGGTGGTGCTGAGAGATGGTGCTTGGTCCAGCAATGCAACGCCATATAAACTGAGTATATTCTGAAATAGAATGCAATTTCCATACATATTTTGAGATTTTTTCATCTTATTCAAAAGATAATACAATTAATTGAGATTTTTATCTTTCTCCAGATTTTGATTCGGGGCTTTCGATGCCTTGACGGCGCTTAGTAAGGAGAACGGTGGTGCTGAAAGATGGTGCTTGGTCCATCAATGCAACGCCATGTAAACTGAGTATATTCTGGAATAGAATGCAATTTCCATACATATTTTGAGAGTTTTTCATCTTCTTCAAAAGATAATACAATTAATTGAGATTTTTATCTTTCTCCAGATTTTGATTCGGGGCTTTCGATGCCTTGACGGCGCTTAGTAAGGAGAACGGTGGTGCTGAGAGATGGTGCTTGGTCCAGCAATGCAACGCCATATAAACTGAGTATATTCTGGAATAGAATGCAATTTCCATACATATTTTGAGAGTTTTTCATCTTCTTCAAAAGATAATACAATTAATTGAGATTTTTATCTTTCTCCAGATTTTGATTCGGGGCTTTCGATGCCTTGACGGCGCTTAGTAAGGAGAACGGTGGTGCTGAGAGATGGTGCTTGGTCCATCAATGCAACGCCATGTAAACTGAGTATATTCTGGAATAGAATGCAATTTCCATACATATTTTGAGAGTTTTTCATCTTCTTCAAAAGATAATACAATTAATTGAGATTTTTATCTTTCTCCAGATTTTGATTCGGGGCTTTCGATGCCTTGACGGCGCTTAGTAAGGAGAACGGTGGTGCTGAGAGATGGTGCTTGGTCCAGCAATGCAACGCCATATAAACTGAGTATATTCTGGAATAGAATGCAATTTCCATACATATTTTGAGAGTTTTTCATCTTCTTCAAAAGATAATACAATTAATTGAGATTTTTATCTTTCTCCAGATTTTGATTCGGGGCTTTCGATGCCTTGACGGCGCTTAGTAAGGAGAACGGTGGTGCTGAGAGATGGTGCTTGGTCCAGCAATGCAACGCCATATAAACTGAGTATATTCTGGAATAGAATGCAATTTCCATACATATTTTGAGAGTTTTTCATCTTCTTCAAAAGATAATACAATTAATTGAGATTTTTATCTATCTCCAGATTTTGATTCGGGGCTTTCGATGACTTGACGGCGCTTAGTAAGGAGAACGGTGGTGCTGAGAGATGGTGCTTGGTCCAGCAATGCAACGCCATATAAACTGAGTATATTCTGGAATAGAATGCAATTTCCATACATATTTTGAGAGTTTTTCATCTTCTTCAAAAGATAATACAATTAATTGAGATTTTTATCTTTCTCCAGATTTTGATTCGGGGCTTTCGATGCCTTGACGGCGCTTAGTAAGGAGAACAGCGGTGCTGAGAGATGGTGCTTGGTCCAGCAATGCAACGCCATATAAACTGAGTATATTCTGGAATAGAATGCAATTTCCATACAAATTTTGAGATTTTTTCATCTTCTTCAAAAGATAATACAATTAATTGTGATTTTTATCTTTCTCCAGAATTTGATTCGGGGCATTCGATGCCTTGACGGCGCTATATAAGGAGAACAGCGGTGCTGAGAGATGGTGCTTGGTCCAGCAATGCAACGCCATATAAACTGAGTATATTCTGGAATAGAATGCAATTTCCATACATATTTTGAGATTTTTTCATCTTCTTCAAAAGATAATACAATTAATTGTGATTTTTATCTTTCTCCAGAATTAGATTCGGGGCATTCGATGCCTTGACGGCGCTATATAAGGAGAACAGCGGTGCTGAGAGATGGTGCTTGGTCCAGCAATGCAACGCCATATAAACTGAGTATATTCTGGAATAGAATGCAATTTCCATACATATTTTGAGATTTTTTCATCTTCTTCAAAAGATAATACAATTAATTGTGATTTTTATCTTTCTCCAGAATTTGATTCGGGGCATTCGATGCCTTGACGGCGCTATATAAGGAGAACAGCGGTGCTGAGAGATGGTGCTTGGTCCAGCAATGCAACGCCATATAAACTGAGTATATTCTGGAATAGAATGCAATTTCCATACATATTTTGAGATTTTTTCATCTTCTTCAAAAGATAATACAATTAATTGTGATTTTTATCTTTCTCCAGAATTTGATTCGGGTCATTCGATGCCTTGACGGCGCTATATAAGGAGAACAGCGGTGCTGAGAGATGGTGCTTGGTCCAGCAATGCAACGCCATATAAACTGAGTATATTCTGGAATAGAATGCAATTTCCATACATATTTTGAGATTTTTTCATCTTCTTCAAAAGATAATAAAATTAATTGTGATTTTTATCTTTCTCCAGAATTTGATTCGGGGCATTCGATGCCTTGACGGCGCTATATAAAGAGAGCAGCGGTGCTGAGAGATGGTGCTTGGTCCAGCAATGCAACGCCATATAAACTGAGTATATTCTGGAATAGAATGCAATTTCCATTCATATTTTGAGATTTTTTCATCTTCTTCAAAATATAATACAATTAATTGTGATTTTTATCTTTCTCCAGATTTTGATTCGGGGCTTTCGATGACTTGACGGCGCTTAGTAAGGAGAACGGTGGTGCTGAGAGATGGTGCTTGGTCCAGCAATGCAACGCCATACAAACTGAGTATATTCTGGAATAGAATGCAATTTCCATACATATTTTGAGAGTTTTTCATCTTCTTCAAAAGATAATACAATTAATTGAGATTTTTATCTTTCTCCAGATTTTGATTCGGGGCTTTCGATGCCTTGACGGCGCTTAGTAAGGAGAACAGCGGTGCTGAGAGATGGTGCTTGGTCCAGCAATGCAACGCCATATAAACTGAGTATATTCTGGAATAGAATGCAATTTCCATACAAATTTTGAGATTTTTTCATCTTCTTCAAAAGATAATACAATTAATTGTGATTTTTATCTTTCTCCAGAATTTGATTCGGGGCATTCGATGCCTTGACGGCGCTATATAAGGAGAACAGCGGTGCTGAGAGATGGTGCTTGGTCCAGCAATGCAACGCCATATAAACTGAGTATATTCTGGAATAGAATGCAATTTCCATACATATTTTGAGATTTTTTCATCTTCTTCAAAAGATAATACAATTAATTGTGATTTTTATCTTTCTCCAGAATTAGATTCGGGGCATTCGATGCCTTGACGGCGCTATATAAGGAGAACAGCGGTGCTGAGAGATGGTGCTTGGTCCAGCAATGCAACGCCATATAAACTGAGTATATTCTGGAATAGAATGCAATTTCCATACATATTTTGAGATTTTTTCATCTTCTTCAAAAGATAATACAATTAATTGTGATTTTTATCTTTCTCCAGAATTTGATTCGGGGCATTCGATGCCTTGACGGCGCTATATAAGGAGAACAGCGGTGCTGAGAGATGGTGCTTGGTCCAGCAATGCAACGCCATATAAACTGAGTATATTCTGGAATAGAATGCAATTTCCATACATATTTTGAGATTTTTTCATCTTCTTCAAAAGATAATACAATTAATTGTGATTTTTATCTTTCTCCAGAATTTGATTCGGGTCATTCGATGCCTTGACGGCGCTATATAAGGAGAACAGCGGTGCTGAGAGATGGTGCTTGGTCCAGCAATGCAACGCCATATAAACTGAGTATATTCTGGAATAGAATGCAATTTCCATACATATTTTGAGATTTTTTCATCTTCTTCAAAAGATAATAAAATTAATTGTGATTTTTATCTTTCTCCAGAATTTGATTCGGGGCATTCGATGCCTTGACGGCGCTATATAAAGAGAGCAGCGGTGCTGAGAGATGGTGCTTGGTCCAGCAATGCAACGCCATATAAACTGAGTATATTCTGGAATAGAATGCAATTTCCATTCATATTTTGAGATTTTTTCATCTTCTTCAAAATATAATACAATTAATTGTGATTTTTATCTTTCTCCAGAATTTGATTCGGGGCATTCGATGCCTTGACGGTGCTAAATAAGGAGAACAGCGGTGCTGAGAGATGGTGCTTTTTCCAGCAATGCAACGCCATATAAACTGAGTATATTCTGGAATAGAATGCAATTTCCATACATATTTTGAGATTTTTTCATCTTCTTCAAAAGATAATACAATTAATTGTGATTTTTATCTTTCTCCAGACTTTGATTCGGGGCATTCGATGCCTTGACGGCGCTATATAAGGAGAACAGCGGTGCTGAGAGATGGTGCTTGGTCCAGCAATGCAGCGCCATATAAACTGAGTATATTCTGGAATAGAATGCAATTTCCATACATATTTTGAGATTTTTTCGTCTTCTTCAAAGGATAATACAATTAATTGTGATTTTTATCTTTCTCCAGACTTAGATTCGGGGCATTCGATGCCTTAACTGCGCTATATAAGGAGAACAGCGGTGCTGAGAGATGGTGCTTGGTCCAGCAATGCAACGCCATATAAACTGAGTATATTCTGGAATAGAATGCAATTTCCATACATATTTTGAGATTTTTTCATCTTCTCCAAAATATAATACAATTAATTGTGATTTTTATCTTTCTCCAGACTTTGATTCGGGGCATTCGATGCCTTGACGGTGCTATATAAGGAGAACAGCGGTGCTGAGAGATGGTGCTTGGTCCAGCAATGCAACGCCATATAAACTGAGTATATTCTGGAATAGAATGCAATTTCCATACAAATTTTGAGAGTTTTTCATCTTCTTCAAAAGATAATACAATTAATTGAGATTTTTATCTTTCTCCAGATTTTGATTCGGGGCTTTCGATGCCTTGAAAGCGCTTAGTAAGGAGAACGGTGGTGCTGAGAGATGGTGCTTGGTCCATCAATGCAACCCCATGTAAACTGAGTATATTCTGGAATAGAATGCAATTTCCATACAAATTTTGAGAGTTTTTCATCTTTTTAAAAAGATAATACAATTAATTGAGATTTTTATCTTTCTCCAGATTTTGGTTCGGGGCTTTCGATGCCTTGACGGCGCTTAGTAAGGAGAACGGTGGTGCTGAGAGATGGTGCTTGGTCCAGCAATGCAACGCCATATAAACTGAGTATATTCTGGAATAGAATGCAATTTCCATACATATTTTGAGAGTTTTTCATCTTCTTCAAAAGATAATACAATTAATTGAGATTTTTATCTTTCTCCAGATTTTGATTCGGGGCTTTCGATGCCTTGACGGCGCTTAGTAAGGAGAACGGTGGTGCTGAGAGATGGTGCTTGGTCCAGCAATGCAACGCCATATAAACTGAGTATATTCTGAAATAGAATGCAATTTCCATACATATTTTGAGATTTTTTCATCTTATTCAAAAGATAATACAATTAATTGTGATTTTTATCTTTCTCCAGATTTTGATTCGGGGCTTTCGATGCCTTGACGGCGCTTAGTAAGGAGAACGGTGGTGCTGAGAGATGGTGCTTGGTCCATCAATGCAACGCCATATAAACTGAGTATATTCTGGAATAGAATGCAATTTCCATACAAATTTTGAGAGTTTTTCATCTTCTTCAAAAGATAATACAATTAATTGAGATTTTTATCTTTCTCCAGATTTTGATTCGTGGCTTTCGATGCCTTGACGGCGCTATGTAAGGAGAACAACGGTGCTGAGAGATGGTGCTTGGTCCAGCAATGCAACGCCATATAAACTGAGTATATTCTGGAATAGAATGCAATTTCCATACTTATTTTGAGATTTTTTCATCTTATTCAAAAGGTAATACAATTAATTGTGATTTTTATCTTTCTCCAAATTTTGATTCGGGGCTTTCGATGCCTTGACGGCGCTATGTAAGGAGAACTAAGGTGCTGAGAGATGGTGCTTGGTCCAGCAATGCAACGCCATATAAACTGAGTATATTCTGAAATAGAATGCAATTTCCACTCATTTTTTGTGATTTTTTCATCTTCTTCGAAAGATAATACAATTAATTGTGATTTTCATCTTTCTCCAAATTTTGATTCGGGGCTTTCGATGCCTTGACGGTACTATGAAAGGAGAACAGCGGTGCTGAGAGTTGGTGCTTGGTCCAGCAATGACGCGCCATATAAACTGAGTATATTCTGAAATAGAATGCAATTTCCATTCATATTTTGTGATTTTTTCATCTTCTTCAAAAGATAATACAATTAATGGAGATTTTTATCTTTCTCCAGATTTTGATTCGGGGCTTTCGATGCCTTGACGGTACTATGAAAGGAGAACGTTGGTGCTGAGAGATGGTGCTTGATCCAGCAATGCAACGCCATATAAAATGAGTATATTCTGGAATAGAATGCAATTTCCATTCATATTTTGAGATTTATTCATCTTCTTCAAAAGATAATACAATTAATTGAGATTTTTATCATTCTCCAGATTTTGATTCGGGGCATTCGATGCCTTGACGGCGCTATGTAAGGAGAACGGTGGTTCTGAGAGATGGTGCTTGGTCCAGCAATGCAACGCCATATAAACTGAGTATATTCTGGAATAGAATGCAATTTCCATTCATATTTTGAGATTTATTAATCTTCTTCAAAAGATAATACAATAAATTATGATTTTTATCTTTCTCCAGAATTTGATTCGGGGCATTCGATGCCTTGGTGGCGCTATGTAAGGAGAACGGTGGTGCTGAGAGATGGTGCTTGGTCCAGCAATTCAACGCCGTATAAACTGAGTATATTCTTGAATAGAATGCAATTTCCATTCATATTTTGAGATTTTTTCATCTTCATCAAAAGATAACTCAATTAATTGAGATTTTTATCTATTTCGAGATTTTGATTAGGGGCTTTCGATGCCTTGACGGCGCGATGTAAGGAGAACGGTGGTGCTGAAAGATGGTGCTTGATCCAGCAATACAACGCCATATATACTGAGTATATTTTGGAATAGAGTATAATTTCCAGTCATATTTTGAGATTTTTTCATCTTCATCAAAAGATAATACAATTAATTGAGATTTTTATCTTTCTCCAGATTTTGATTAGGGGCTTTCGATGCCTTGACGGCGCTATGTAAGGAGAACGGTGGTGCTGAGAGATGGTGCTTGGTCCAGCAATGCAACGCCATATAAAATGAGTATATTCTGGAATAGAATGCAATTTATATTCATATTTTGAGATTTTTTCATCTTCATCAAAAGATAATACAATTAATTGAGATATTTATCTTTTTCCAGATTTTGATTAGGGGCTTTCGATGCCTTGACGGCGCTATGTAAGGGGAACGGTGGTGCTGAGAGATGGTGCTTGGTCCAGCAATTCAACGCCATATATACTGAGTATATTTTGGAATAGAGTATAATTACCATTCATATTTTGAGATTTTTTCATCTTCATCAAAAGATAATACAATTAATTGAGATTTTTATCTTTCTCCAGATTTTGATTCGGGGCTTCCGATGCCTTGACGGCGCTATGTAAGGAGAACGGTGGTGCTGAGAGATGGTGCTTGGTCCAGCAATGCAACGCCATATAAACTGAGTAAATTCTGCAATAGAATGCAATTTCCATTCATATTTTGATATTTTTTCATCTTCATCAAAAGATAATACAATTAATTGAGATTTTTATCTTTCTCCAGATTTTGATTTGGGGCTTTCGATGCCTTGACGGCGCTATGTAAGGAGAACGGTGGTGCTGAGAGATGGTGCTTGGTCCAGCAATGCAACGCCATATAAAATGAGTATATTCTGGAATAGAATGCAATTTCCATTCATATTTTGAGATTTTTTCATCTTCATCAAAAGATAATACAATTCATTGAGATTTTTATCTTTCTCCAGATCTTGATTCTGGCCTTTCGATGCCTTGACTGCGCTTTGTAAGGAGAACAGCGGTGCTGAGAGATGGTGCTTGGTCCAGAATTGCAACGCCATATAAACTGAGGATATTCTGGAATAGAATGCAATTTCCATTCATATTTTGAGATTTATTCATCTTCTTCAAAAGATAATACAATTAATTGAGATTTTTATCTTTCTCCAGATTTTGATTCGGGGCATTCGATGCCTTGACGGCGCTATGTAAGGAGAACGGTGGTTCTGAGAGATGGTGCTTGGTCCAGCAATGCAACGCCATATAAACTGAGTATATTCTGGAATAGAATGCAATTTCCATTCATATTTTGAGATTTATTAATCTTCTTCAAAAGATAATACAATTAATTATGATTTTTATCTTTCTCCAGAATTTGATTCGGGACATTCGATGCCTTGACGGCGCTATATAAGGAGAACAGCGGTGCTGAGAGATGGTGCTTGGTCCAGCAATGCAACGCCATATAAACTGAGTATATTCTGGAATAGAATGCAATTTCCATTCATTTTTTGAGAATTTTTCATCTTCTTACAAAGATAATACAATTAATTGAGATTTTCATCTTTCTCCAGATTTTGATTCGGGGCTTTCGATGCCTTGACGGCGCTTAGTAAGGAGAACGGTGGTGTTGAGAGAAGGTGCTTGGTCCAGCAATTCAACGCCATATAAACTGAGTATATTCTGGAATAGAATGCAATTTGCATTCATATTTTGAGATTTATTCATCTTCTTCAAAAGATAATACAATTAATTGAGATTTTTATCTTTCTCCAGATTTTGATTCGGGGCTTTCGATGCGTTGACGGCGCTATATAAAGAGAACAGCGGTGCTGAGAGATGGTGCTTGGTCCAGCAATGAAACGCCATATAAACTGAGTATATTCTGGAATAGAATGCAATTTCTATACATAATTTGAGATTTTTTCATCTTCTTCAAGAGATAATACAATTAATTGTGATTTTTATCCTTCTCAAGACTTTGATTCGTGGCATTCGATGCCTTGACGGCGCTATATAAGGAGAACAGCGGTGCTGAGAGATGGTGCTTGGTCCAGCAATGCAACGCCATATAAACTGAGTATATTCTGGAATAGAATGCAATTTCCATACATATTTTGAGATTTTTTCATCTTCTTCAAAAGATAATACAATTAATTGTGATTTTCATCTTTCTCCAGAATTTGATTCGGGGCATTCGATGCCTTGACGGCGCTATATAAGGAGAACAGCGGTGCTGAGAGATGGTGCTTGGTCCATCAATGCAACGCCATATAAACTGAGTATATTCTGGAATAGAATGCAATTTCCATACATATTTTGAGATTTTTTCATCTTCTTCAAAAGATAATACAATTAATTTTGATTTTTATCTTTCTCCAGAATTTGATTCGGATCATTCGATGCCTTGATGGCGCTATAAAAGGAGAACAGCGGTGCTGAGAGATGGTGCTTGGTCCATCAATGCAACGCCATATAAACTGAGTATATTCTGGAATAGAATGCAATTTCCATACATATTTTGATATTTTTTCATCTTCTTCAAAAGATAATACAATTAATTGTGATTTTTATCTTTCACCAGAATTTGATTCGGGGCATTCGATGCCTTGACGGCGCTATATAAGGAGAACAGCGGTGCTGAGAGATGGTGCTTGGTCCAGCAATGCAACGCCATATAAACTGAGTATATTCTGGAATAGAATGCAATTTCCATTCATATTTTGAGATTTATTCAACTTCTTCAAAAGATTATACAATTAATTTTGATTTTTATCTTTCTCCAGAATTTGATTCGGGGCATTCGATGCCTTGATGGCGCTATAAAGGAGAACAGCGGTGCTGAGAGATGGTGCTTGGTCCATCAATGCAACGCCATATAAACTGAGTATATTCTGGAATAGAATGCAATTTCCATACATATTTTGAGATTTTTTCATTTTCTTCAAAAGATAATACAATTAATTGAAATTTTTTTCTTTCTCCAGATTTTGATTCGGGGCTTTCGATGCCTTGATAGCGCTATGTAAGGAGAACGGTGGTGCTGAGAGATGGTGCTTGGTCCAGCAATGTAACGCTATATAAACTGAGTATATTATGGAATAGAATGCAATTTCCATTCATATTTAGAGATTTTTTCATCTTCATCAAAAGATAATACAATTAAATGAGATTTTTATCTTTCTCCAGATTTTGATTCGGGGCTTTCGATGCCTTGACGGCGCTTAGTAGGGAGAACAGCGGTGCTGAGAGATGGTGCTTGGTCCAGCGATGCAACGCCATATGAACTGAGTATATTCTGGAATAGAATGCAATTTCCATTCATATTTTGAGATTTTTTCATCTTTTTCAAAATATAATACAAATAATTGAGATTTTTATCTTTCTCCAGATTTTGATTCGGGACTTTCGATGCCTTGACGGCGCTATGTAAGGAGAACAGCGGTGCTGAGAGATGGTGCTTGGTCCAGCAATGCAACGCCATATAAACTGAGTATATTCTGGAATACAATGCAATTTCCATTCATATTTTGAGATTTTTTCATCTTCTTCAAAAGATAATACAATTAATTGAGATTTTTATCTTTCTCCAGATTTTGATTCGGGGCTTTCGATGCCTTGATGGCGCTATGTAAGGAGAACGGTGGTCCTGAGAGATGGTGCTTGGTCCAACGATGCAACGCCATATAAACTGAGTATATTCTGGAATAGAATGCAATTTCCATTCATATTTTGAGATTTTTTCATCTTCATCAAAAGATAATACAATTAATTGAGATTTTCATCTTTCTCCAGATTTTGATTCGGGGATTTCGATGCATTGATGGCGCTATGTAATGAGAACGGTGTTGCTAGAGATGGTGCTTGGTCCAGCAATGCAACGCCATATAAACTGAGTATATTCTGGAATATAATGCAATTTCCATTCATATTTTGAGATTTTTTCATCTTCATCAAAAGATAATACAATTAATTGAGATTTTTATCTTTCTCCAGATTTTGATTCGGGGCTTTCGATGCCTTGACGGCGCTTAGTAAGGAGAACGGTGGTGTTGAGAGATGGTGCTTGGTCCAGCAATTCAACGCCATATAAACTGAGTATATTCTTGAATAGAATGCAATTTCCATTCATATTTTGAGATTTTTTCATCTTCATCAAAAGATAATTCAATTAATTGAGATTTTTATCTTTCTCCAGATTTTGATTCGGGGTTTCGATGGCTTGTCGGCCTTAAGTAAGGAGAACAGCGGTGCTGAGAGATGGTGCTTGGTCCAGCATCGCAACGCCATATAAACTGAGTATATTCTGGAATAGAATGCAATTTCCGTACAAATTTTGAGATTATTTCATCTTTTTCAATACATAATACAATTAATTGAGATTTTTATCTTTCTCCAGATTTTGATACGGACTTTCGATGCCTTGACGGCGCTTAGTAAGGAGAACGGTGGTGCTGAGAGATGGTGCTTGGTCCAGCAATGCAACGCCATATAAACTGAGTATATTCTGGAATAGAATGCAATTTCCATACATATTTTGAGAGATTTTCATCTTCTTCAAAAGATTATACAATTAATTGAGATTTTTATCTTTCTCCAGATTTTGATTCGGGGCTTTCGATGCCTTGACGGCGCTTAGTAAGGAGAACGGTGGTGCTGAGAGATGGTGCTTGGTCCAGCAATGCAACGCCATATAAACTGAGTATATTCTGGAATATAATGCAATTTCCATTCATATTTTGAGATTTTTTCATCTTCATCAAAAGATAATACAATTAATTGAGATTTTTATCTTTCTCCAGATTTTGATTCGGGGCTTTCGATGCCTTGACGGCGCTTAGTAAGGAGAACGGTGGTGTTGAGAGATGGTGCTTGGTCCAGCAATTCAACGCCATATAAACTGAGTATATTCTTGAATAGAATGCAATTTCCATTCATATTTTGAGATTTTTTCATCTTCATCAAAAGATAATTCAATTAATTGAGATTTTTATCTTTCTCCAGATTTTGATTCGGGGTTTCGATGGCTTGTCGGCCTTAAGTAAGGAGAACAGCGGTGCTGAGAGATGGTGCTTGGTCCAGCATCGCAACGCCATATAAACTGAGTATATTCTGGAATAGAATGCAATTTCCGTACAAATTTTGAGATTATTTCATCTTTTTCAATACATAATACAATTAATTGAGATTTTTATCTTTCTCCAGATTTTGATACGGACTTTCGATGCCTTGACGGCGCTTAGTAAGGAGAACGGTGGTGCTGAGAGATGGTGCTTGGTCCAGCAATGCAACGCCATATAAACTGAGTATATTCTGGAATAGAATGCAATTTCCATACATATTTTGAGAGATTTTCATCTTCTTCAAAAGATTATACAATTAATTGAGATTTTTATCTTTCTCCAGATTTTGATTCGGGGCTTTCGATGCCTTGACGGCGCTTAGTAAGGAGAACGGTGGTGCTGAGAGATGGTGCTTGGTCCAGCAATGCAACGCCATATAAACTGAGTATATTCTGGAATAGAATGCAATTTCCATACATATTTTGAGAGTTTTTCATCTTCTTCAAAAGATTATACAATTAATTGAGATTTTTATCTTTCTCCAGATTTTGATTCGGGGCTTTCGATGCCTTGACGGCGCTTAGTAAGGAGAACGGTGGTGCTGAGAGAAGGTGCTTGGTCCAGCAATGCAACGCCATATAAACTGAGTATATTCTGGAATAGAATGCAATTTCCATACATATTTTGAGAGATTTTCATCTTCTTCAAAAGATAATACAATTAATTGAGATTTTTATCTTTCTCCAGATTTTGATTAGGGGCTTTCGATGCCTTGACGGCGCTATGTAAGGAGAACGGTGGTGCTGAGAGATGGTGCTTGGTCCAGCAATGCAACGCCATATAAAATGAGTATATTCTGGAATAGAATGCAATTTATATTCATATTTTGAGATTTTTTCATCTTCATCAAAAGATAATACAATTAATTGAGATATTTATCTTTTTCCAGATTTTGATTAGGGGCTTTCGATGCCTTGACGGCGCGATGTAAGGAGAACGGTGGTGCTGAGAGATGGTGCTTGGTCCAGCAATTCAACGCCATATATACTGAGTATATTTTGGAATAGAGTATAATTACCATTCATATTTTGAGATTTTTTCATCTTCATCAAAAGATAATACAATTAATTGAGATTTTTATCTTTCTCCAGATTTTGATTCGGGGCTTCCGATGCCTTGACGGCGCTATGTAAGGAGAACGGTGGTGCTGAGAGATGGTGTTTGGTCCAGCAATGCAACGCCATATAAACTGAGTAAATTCTGCAATAGAATGCAATTTCCATTCATATTTTGATATTTTTTCATCTTCATCAAAAGATAATACAATTAATTGAGATTTTTATCTTTCTCCAGATTTTGATTTGGGGCTTTCGATGCCTTGACGGCGCTATGTAAGGAGAACGGTGGTGCTGAGAGATGGTGCTTGGTCCAGCAATGCAACGCCATATAAAATGAGTATATTCTGGAATAGAATGCAATTTCCATTCATATTTTGAGATTTTTTCATCTTCATCAAAAGATAATACAATTAATTGAGATTTTTATCTTTCTCCAGATTTTGATTCGGGGCATTCGATGCCTTGACGGCGCTATGTAAGGAGAACGGTGGTTCTGAGAGATGGTGCTTGGTCCAGCAATGCAACGCCATATAAACTGAGTATATTCTGGAATAGAATGCAATTTCCATTCATATTTTGAGATTTATTAATCTTCTTCAAAAGATAATACAATTAATTATGATTTTTATCTTTCTCCAGAATTTGATTCGGGACATTCGATGCCTTGACGGCGCTATATAAGGAGAACAGCGGTGCTGAGAGATGGTGCTTGGTCCAGCAATGCAACGCCATATAAACTGAGTATATTCTGGAATAGAATGCAAATTCCATTCATTTTTTGAGAATTTTTCATCTTCTTACAAAGATAATACAATTAATTGAGATTTTCATCTTTCTCCAGATTTTGATTCGGGGCTTTCGATGCCTTGACGGCGCTTAGTAAGGAGAACGGTGGTGTTGAGAGAAGGTGCTTGGTCCAGCAATTCAACGCCATATAAACTGAGTATATTCTGGAATAGAATGCAATTTGCATTCATATTTTGAGATTTATTCATCTTCTTCAAAAGATAATACAATTAATTGAGATTTTTATCTTTCTCCAGATTTTGATTCGGGGCTTTCGATGCGTTGACGGCGCTATATAAAGAGAACAGCGGTGCTGAGAGATGGTGCTTGGTCCAGCAATGAAACGCCATATAAACTGAGTATATTCTGGAATAGAATGCAATTTCTATACATAATTTGAGATTTTTTCATCTTCTTCAAGAGATAATACAATTAATTGTGATTTTTATCCTTCTCAAGACTTTGATTCGTGGCATTCGATGCCTTGACGGCGCTATATAAGGAGAACAGCGGTGCTGAGAGATGGTGCTTGGTCCAGCAATGCAACGCCATATAAACTGAGTATATTCTGGAATAGAATGCAATTTCCATACATATTTTGAGATTTTTTCATCTTCTTCAAAAGATAATACAATTAATTGTGATTTTCATCTTTCTCCAGAATTTGATTCGGGGCATTCGATGCCTTGACGGCGCTATATAAGGAGAACAGCGGTGCTGAGAGATGGTGCTTGGTCCATCAATGCAACGCCATATAAACTGAGTATATTCTGGAATAGAATGCAATTTCCATACATATTTTGAGATTTTTTCATCTTCTTCAAAAGATAATACAATTAATTTTGATTTTTATCTTTCTCCAGAATTTGATTCGGATCATTCGATGCCTTGATGGCGCTATAAAAGGAGAACAGCGGTGCTGAGAGATGGTGCTTGGTCCATCAATGCAACGCCATATAAACTGAGTATATTCTGGAATAGAATGCAATTTCCATACATATTTTGATATTTTTTCATCTTCTTCAAAAGATAATACAATTAATTGTGATTTTTATCTTTCACCAGAATTTGATTCGGGGCATTCGATGCCTTGACGGCGCTATATAAGGAGAACAGCGGTGCTGAGAGATGGTGCTTGGTCCAGCAATGCAACGCCATATAAACTGAGTATATTCTGGAATAGAATGCAATTTCCATTCATATTTTGAGATTTATTCAACTTCTTCAAAAGATTATACAATTAATTTTGATTTTTATCTTTCTCCAGAATTTGATTCGGGGCATTCGATGCCTTGATGGCGCTATAAAGGAGAACAGCGGTGCTGAGAGATGGTGCTTGGTCCATCAATGCAACGCCATATAAACTGAGTATATTCTGGAATAGAATGCAATTTCCATACATATTTTGAGATTTTTTCATTTTCTTCAAAAGATAATACAATTAATTGAAATTTTTTTCTTTCTCCAGATTTTGATTCGGGGCTTTCGATGCCTTGATAGCGCTATGTAAGGAGAACGGTGGTGCTGAGAGATGGTGCTTGGTCCAGCAATGTAACGCTATATAAACTGAGTATATTATGGAATAGAATGCAATTTCCATTCATATTTAGAGATTTTTTCATCTTCATCAAAAGATAATACAATTAAATGAGATTTTTATCTTTCTCCAGATTTTGATTCGGGGCTTTCGATGCCTTGACGGCGCTTAGTAGGGAGAACAGCGGTGCTGAGAGATGGTGCTTGGTCCAGCGATGCAACGCCATATGAACTGAGTATATTCTGGAATAGAATGCAATTTCCATTCATATTTTGAGATTTTTTCATCTTTTTCAAAATATAATACAAATAATTGAGATTTTTATCTTTCTCCAGATTTTGATTCGGGACTTTCGATGCCTTGACGGCGCTATGTAAGGAGAACAGCGGTGCTGAGAGATGGTGCTTGGTCCAGCAATGCAACGCCATATAAACTGAGTATATTCTGGAATACAATGCAATTTCCATTCATATTTTGAGATTTTTTCATCTTCTTCAAAAGATAATACAATTAATTGAGATTTTTATCTTTCTCCAGATTTTGATTCGGGGCTTTCGATGCCTTGATGGCGCTATGTAAGGAGAACGGTGGTCCTGAGAGATGGTGCTTGGTCCAACGATGCAACGCCATATAAACTGAGTATATTCTGGAATAGAATGCAATTTCCATTCATATTTTGAGATTTTTTCATCTTCATCAAAAGATAATACAATTAATTGAGATTTTCATCTTTCTCCAGATTTTGATTCGGGGATTTCGATGCATTGATGGCGCTATGTAATGAGAACGGTGTTGCTAGAGATGGTGCTTGGTCCAGCAATGCAACGCCATATAAACTGAGTATATTCTGGAATATAATGCAATTTCCATTCATATTTTGAGATTTTTTCATCTTCATCAAAAGATAATACAATTAATTGAGATTTTTATCTTTCTCCAGATTTTGATTCGGGGCTTTCGATGCCTTGACGGCGCTTAGTAAGGAGAACGGTGGTGTTGAGAGATGGTGCTTGGTCCAGCAATTCAACGCCATATAAACTGAGTATATTCTTGAATAGAATGCAATTTCCATTCATATTTTGAGATTTTTTCATCTTCATCAAAAGATAATTCAATTAATTGAGATTTTTATCTTTCTCCAGATTTTGATTCGGGGTTTCGATGGCTTGTCGGCCTTAAGTAAGGAGAACAGCGGTGCTGAGAGATGGTGCTTGGTCCAGCATCGCAACGCCATATAAACTGAGTATATTCTGGAATAGAATGCAATTTCCGTACAAATTTTGAGATTATTTCATCTTTTTCAATACATAATACAATTAATTGAGATTTTTATCTTTCTCCAGATTTTGATACGGACTTTCGATGCCTTGACGGCGCTTAGTAAGGAGAACGGTGGTGCTGAGAGATGGTGCTTGGTCCAGCAATGCAACGCCATATAAACTGAGTATATTCTGGAATAGAATGCAATTTCCATACATATTTTGAGAGATTTTCATCTTCTTCAAAAGATTATACAATTAATTGAGATTTTTATCTTTCTCCAGATTTTGATTCGGGGCTTTCGATGCCTTGACGGCGCTTAGTAAGGAGAACGGTGGTGCTGAGAGATGGTGCTTGGTCCAGCAATGCAACGCCATATAAACTGAGTATATTCTGAAATAGAATGCAATTTCCATACATATTTTGAGAGATTTTCATCTTCTTCAAAAGATTATACAATTAATTGAGATTTTTATCTTTCTCCAGATTTTGATTCGGGGCTTTCGATGCCTTGACGGCGCTTAGTAAGGAGAACGGTGGTGCTGAGAGATGGTGCTTGGTCCAGCAATGCAACGCCATATAAACTGAGTATATTCTGGAATAGAATGCAATTTCCATACATATTTTGAGAGTTTTTCATCTTCTTCAAAAGATTATACAATTAATTGAGATTTTTATCTTTCTCCAGATTTTGATTCGGGGCTTTCGATGCCTTGACGGCGCTTAGTAAGGAGAACGGTGGTGCTGAGAGAAGGTGCTTGGTCCAGCAATGCAACGCCATATAAACTGAGTATATTCTGGAATAGAATGCAATTTCCATACATATTTTGAGAGATTTTCATCTTCTTCAAAAGATTATACAATTAATTGAGATTTTTATCTTTCTCCAGATTTTGATTCGGGGCTTTCGATGCCTTGACGGCGCTTAGTAAGGAGAACGGTGGTGCTGAGAGATGGTGCTTGGTCCAGCAATGCAACGCCATATAAACTGAGTATATTCTGAAATAGAATGCAATTTCCATACATATTTTGAGATTTTTTTCATCTTATTCAAAAGATAATACAATTAATTGAGATTTTTATCTTTCTCCAGATTTTGATTCGGGGCTTTCGATGCCTTGACGGCGCTTAGTAAGGAGAACGGTGGTGCTGAGAGATGGTGCATGATCCATCAATGCAACGCCATATAAACTGAGTATATTCTGGAATAGAATGCAATTTCCATACAAATTTTGAGAGTTTTTCATCTTCTTCAAAAGATAATACAATTAATTGAGATTTTAATCTTTCTCCAGATTTTTATTCGTGGCTTTCGATGCCTTGACGGCGCTATATAAGGAGAACAACGGTGCTGAGAGATGGTGCTTGGTCCATCAATGCAACGCCATATAAACTGAGTATATTCTGGAATAGAATGCAATTTCCATACATATTTTGAGATTTTTTCATCTTATTCAAAAGATAATACAATTAATTGAGATTTTTATCTTTCTCCAGATTTTGATTCGGGGCTTTCGATGCCTTGACGGCGCTTAGTAAGGAGAACAACGGTGCTGAGAGATGGTGCTTGGTCCAGCAATGCAACGCCATATAAACTGAGTATATTCTGAAATAGAATGCAATTTCCATACATATTTTGAGATTTTTTCATCTTATTCAAAAGATAATACAATTAATTGAGATTTTTATCTTTCTCCAGATTTTGATTCGGGGCTTTCGATGCCTTGACGGCGCTTAGTAAGGAGAACAACGGTGCTGAGAGATGGTGCTTGGTCCAGCAATGCAACGCCATATAAACTGAGTATATTCTGGAATAGAATGCAATTTCCATTCATATTTTGAGATTTATTCATCTTCATCAAAAGATAATACAATTAATTGATATTTATATCTTTCTCCAGATCTTGATTCGGGGCTTTCGATGCCTTGACTGCGCTTTGTAAGGAGAACAGCGGTGCTGAGAGATGGTGCTTGGTCCAGCAATGCAACGCCATATAAACTGAGTATATTCTGGAATAGAATGCAATTTCCATACATATTTTGAGATTTTTTCATCTTCTTTAAAAGATAATACAATTAATTGTGATTTTTATCTTTCTCCAGAATTTGATTCGGGGCATTCGATGCCTTGACGGCGCTATATAAGGAGAACAGCGGTGCTGAGAGATGGTGCTTGGTCCAGCAATGCAACGCCATATAAACTGAGTATATTCTGGAATAGAATGCAATTTCCATACATATTTTGAGATATTTTCATCTTCTTCAAAGGATAATAAAATTAATTGTGATTTTTATCTTTCTCCAGAATTTTATTCGGGGCATTCGATGCCTTGACGGCGCTATATAAAGAGAGCAGCGGTGCTGAGAGATGGTGCTTGGTCCATCAATGCAACGCCAAATAAACTGAGTATATTCTGGAATAGAATGCAATTTCCATACATATTTTGAGATTTTTTCATCTTATTCAAAAGATAATACAATTAATTGAGATTTTTATCTTTCTCCAGATTTTGATTCGGGGCTTTCGATGCCTTGACGGCGCTTAGTAAGGAGAACGGTGGTGCTGAGAGATGGTGCTTGGTCCAGCAATGCAACGCCATATAAACTGAGTATATTCTGGAATAGAATGCAATTTCCATACATATTTTGAGAGTTTTTCATCTTCTTCAAAAGATAATACAATTAATTGAGATTTTTATCTTTCTCCAGATTTTGATTCGGGGCTTTCGATGCCTTGACGGCGCTTAGTAAGGAGAACGGTGGTGCTGAGAGATGGTGCTTGGTCCAGCAATGCAACGCCATATAAACTGAGTATATTCTGAAATAGAATAAAATTTCCATACATATTTTGAGAATTTTTCATCTTATTCAAAAGATAATACAATTAATTGAGATTTTTATCTTTCTCCAGATTTTGATTCGGGGCTTTCGATGCCTTGACGGCGCTATGTAAGGGGAACGGTGGTGCTGAGAGATGGTGCTTGGTCCAGCAATGCAACGCCATATAAACTGAGTATATTTTGGTATAGAGTACAATTTCCATTCATATTTTGTGATTTTTTCATCTTCATCAAAAGATAATACAATTAATTGAGATTTTTATCTTTCTCCAGATTTTGATTCGGGGCTTTCGATGCCTTGACGGCGCTACGTAAGGAGAACGGTGGTGCTGAGAGATGGTGCTTGGTCCAGCAATGCAACGCCATATAAAATGAGTATATTCTGGAATAGAATGCAATTTCCATTCATATTTTAAGATTTTTTCATCTTCATCAAAAGATAATACAATTAATTGAGATATTATCTTTTTCCAGATTTTGATTTGGGGCTTTCGATGCCTTGACGGCGCTATGTAAGGAGAACGGTGGTGCTGAGAGATGGTGCTTGGTCCAGCAATGCAACGCCATATAAACTGAGTATATTCTGGAATAGAATGCAATTTCCATTCATATTTTGAGATTTATTCATCTTCATCAAAAGATAATACAATTAATTGTGATTTTTATCTTTCTCCAGAATTTTATTCGGGGCATTCGATGCCTTGACGGCGCTATATAAGGAGAACAGCGGTGCTGAGAGATGGTGCTTGGTCCAGCAATGCAACGCCATATAAACTGAGTATATTCTGGAATAGAATGCAATTTCCATACATATTTTGAGATATTTTCATCTTCTTCAAAGGATAATAAAATTAATTGTGATTTTTATCTTTCTCCAGAATTTGATTCGGGGCATTCGATGCCTTGACGGCGCTATATAAAGAGAGCAGCGGTGCTGAGAGATGGTGCTTGGTCCAGCAATGCAACGCCATATAAACTGAGTATATTCTGGAATAGAATGCAATTTCCATTCATATTTTGAGATTTTTTCATCTTCTTCAAAATATAATACAATTAATTGTGATTTTTATCTTTCTCCAGAATTTGATTCGGGGCATTCGATGCCTTGACGGTGCTAAATAAGGAGAACAGCGGTGCTGAGAGATGGTGCTTTGTCCAGCAATGCAACGCCATATAAACTGAGTATATTCTGGAATAGAATGCAATTTCCATACATATTTTGAGATTTTTTCATCTTCTTCAAAAGATAATACAATTAATTGTGATTTTTATCTTTCTCCAGACTTTGATTCGGGGCATTCGATGCCTTGACGGCGCTATATAAGGAGAACAGCGGTGCTGAGAGATGGTGCTTGGTCCAGCAATGCAGCGCCATATAAACTGAGTATATTCTGGAATAGAATGCAATTTCCATACATATTTTGAGATTTTTTCATCTTCTTCAAAGGATAATACAATTAATTGTGATATTTATCTTTCTCCAGACTTAGATTCGGGGCATTCGATGCCTTGACTGCGCTATATAAGGAGAACAGCGGTGCTGAGAGATGGTGCTTGGTCCAGCAATGCAACGCCATATAAACTGAGTATATTCTGGAATAGAATGCAATTTCCATACATATTTTGGGATTTTTTCATCTTCTCCAAAAGATAATACAATTAATTGTGATTTTTATCTTTCACCAGACTTTGATTCGGGGCATTCGATGCCTTGACGGCGCTATATAAGGAGAACAGCGGTGCTGAGAGATGGTGCTTGGTCCAGCAATGCAACGCCATATAAACTGAGTATATTCTGGAATAGAATGCAATTTCAATACAAATTTTGAGAGTTTTTCATCTTCTTCAAAAGATAATACAATTAACTGAGATTTTTATCTTTCTCCAGATTTTGATTCGGGGCTTTCGATGCCTTGACGGCGCTTAGTAAGGAGAACGGTGGTGCTGAGAGATGGTGCTTGGTCCATCAATGCAACGCCATGTAAACTGAGTATATTCTGGAATAGAATGCAATTTCCATACAAATTTTGAGAGTTTTTCATCTTTTTAAAAAGATAATACAATTAATTGAGATTTTTATCTTTCTCCAGATTTTGATTCGGGGCTTTCGATGCCTTGACGGCGCTTAGTAAGGAGAACGGTGGTGCTGAGAGATGGTGCTTGGTCCAGCAATGCAACGCCATATAAACTGAGTATATTCTGGAATAGAATGCAATTTCCATACATATTTTGAGAGTTTTTCATCTTCTTCAAAAGATAATACAATTAATTGAGATTTTTATCTTTCTCCAGATTTTGATTCGGGGCTTTCGATGCCTTGACGGCGCTTAGTAAGGAGAACGGTGGTGCTGAGAGATGGTGCTTGGTCCAGCAATGCAACGCCATATAAACTGAGTATATTCTGGAATAGAATGCAATTTCCATTCATATTTTGAGATTTTTTCATCTTCTTCAAAAGATAATACAATTAATTGAGATTTTTATCTTTCTCCAGAATTTGATTCGGGGCATTCGATGCCTTGATGGTGCTAAATAAGGAGAACAGCGGTGCTGAGAGATGGTGCTTTGTCCAGCAATGCAACGCCATATAAACTGAGTATATTCTGGAATAGAATGCAATTTCCATACATATTTTGAGATTTTTTCATCTTCTTCAAAAGATAATACAATTAATTGTGATTTTTATCTTCCTCCAGACTTTGATTCGGGGCATTCGATGCCTTGACGGCGCTATATAAGGAGAACAGCGGTGCTGAGAGATGGTGCTTGGTCCAGCAATGCAGCGCCATATAAACTGAGTATATTCTGGAATAGAATGCAATTTCCATACATATTTTGAGATTTTTTCATCTTCTTCAAAGGATAATACAATTAATTGTGATATTTATCTTTCTCCAGACTTAGATTCGGGGCATTCGATGCCTTGACTGCGCTATATAAGGAGAACAGCGGTGCTGAGAGATGGTGCTTGGTCCAGCAATGCAACGCCATATAAACTGAGTATATTCTGGAATAGAATGCAATTTCAATACAAATTTTGAGAGTTTTTCATCTTCTTCAAAAGATAATACAATTAACTGAGATTTTTATCTTTCTCCAGATTTTGATTCGGGGCTTTCGATGCCTTGACGGCGCTTAGTAAGGAGAACGGTGGTGCTGAGAGATGGTGCTTGGTCCATCAATGCAACGCCATGTAAACTGAGTATATTCTGGAATAGAATGCAATTTCCATACAAATTTTGAGAGTTTTTCATCTTTTTAAAAAGATAATACAATTAATTGAGATTTTTATCTTTCTCCAGATTTTGATTCGGGGCTTTCGATGCCTTGACGGCGCTTAGTAAGGAGAACGGTGGTGCTGAGAGATGGTGCTTGGTCCAGCAATGCAACGCCATATAAACTGAGTATATTCTGGAATAGAATGCAATTTCCATACATATTTTGAGAGTTTTTCATCTTCTTCAAAAGATAATACAATTAATTGAGATTTTTATCTTTCTCCAGATTTTGATTCGGGGCTTTCGATGCCTTGACGGCGCTTAGTAAGGAGAACGGTGGTGCTGAGAGATGGTGCTTGGTCCAGCAATGCAACGCCATATAAACTGAGTATATTCTGGAATAGAATGCAATTTCCATACATATTTTGAGATTTTTTCATCTTATTCAAAAGATAATACAATTAATTGAGATTTTTATCTTTCTCCAGATTTTGATTCGGGGCTTTCGATGCCTTGACGGCGCTTAGTAAGGAGAACGGTGGTGCTGAGAGATGGTGCTTGGTCCATCAATGCAACGCCATATAAACTGAGTATATTCTGGAATAGAATGCAATTTCCATACAAATTTTGAGAGTTTTTCATCTTCTTCAAAAGATAATACAATTAATTGAGATTTTTATCTTTCTCCAGATTTTGATTCGTGGCTTTCGATGCCTTGACGGCGCTATGTAAGGAGAACAACGGTGCTGAGAGATGGTGCTTGGTCCAGCAATGCAACGCCATATAAACTGAGTATATTCTGGAATAGAATGCAATTTCCATACATATTTTGAGATGTTTCATCTTATTCAAAAGGTAATACAATTAATTGTGATTTTTATCTTTCTCCAAATTTTGATTCGGGGCTTTCGATGCCTTGACGGCGCTATGTAAGGAGAACTAAGGTGCTGAGAGATGGTGCTTGGTCCAGCAATGCAACGCCATATAAACTGAGTATATTCTGAAATAGAATGCAATTTCCACTCATTTTTCGTGATTTTTTCATCTTCTTCGAAAGATAATACAATTAATTGTGATTTTTATCTTTCTCCAAATTTTGATTCGGGGCTTTCGATGCCTTGACGGCGCTATGTAAGGAGAACAGCGGTGCTGAGAGATGGTGCTTGGTCCAGCAATGACGCGCCATATAAACTGAGTATATTCTGAAATAGAATGCAATTTCCATTCATATTTTGTGATTTTTTCATCTTCTTCAAAAGATAATACAATTAATGGAGATTTTTATCTTTCTCCAGATTTTGATTCGGAGCTTTCGATGCCTTGACGGTACTATGAAAGGAGAACGTTGGTGCTGAAAGATGGTGCTTGGTCCAGCAATGAAACGCCATATAAACTGAGTATATTCTGGAATAGAATGCAATTTCCATTCATATTTTGTGATTTTTTCATCTTCTTCAAAAGATAATACAATTAATTGAGATTTTTTATCTTTCTCCAGATTTTGATTCGGGGCTTTCGATGCCTTGACGGCGCTTAGGAAGGAGAACGGTGGTGCTGAGAGATGGTGCTTGGTCCAGCAATGCAACGCCATATAAAATAAGTATATTCTGGAAAGGAATGCAATTTATATTCATATTTTGAGATTTTTTCATCTTCATCAAAAGATAATACAATTAATTGAGATATTTATCTTTTTCCAGATTTTGATTTGGGGCTTTCGAAGCCTTGACGGCGCCATGTAAGGAGAACGGTGGTGCTGAGAGATGGTGCTTGGTCCAGCAATGCAACGCCATATAAAATGAGTATATTCTGGAATAGAATGCAATTTCTATTCATATTTTGAGATTTTTTCATCTTCATCAAAAGATAACTCAATTAATTGAGATTTTTATCTATTTCCAGATTTTGATTAGGGGCTTTCGATGCCTTGACGGCGTTATGTAAGGAGAACGGTGGTGCTGAGAGATGGTGCTTGGTCCAGCAATGCAACGCCATATAAAATGAGTATATTCTGGAATAGAATGCAATTTATATTCATATTTTGAGATTTTTTCATCTTCATCAAAAGATAATACAATTAATTGAGATATTTATCTTTTTCCAGATTTTGATTCAAGGCTTTCGATGCCTTGGCGGCGCTATGTAAGGAGAACGGTGGTGCTGAGAGATGGTGCTTGGTCCAGCAATTCAACGCCGTATAAACTGAGTATATTCTTGAATAGAATGCAATTTCCATTCATATTTTGAGATTTTTTCATCTTCATCAAAAGATAACTCAATTAATTGAGATTTTTATCTATTTCCAGATTTTGATTAGGGGCTTTCGATGCCTTGACGGCGCTATGTAAGGAGAACGGTGGTGCTGAAAAATGGTGCTTGATCCAGCAATGCAACGCCATATAAAATGAGTATATACTAAAATAGAATGCAATTTCCATTCATATTTTGAGATTTTTTCATCTTCATCAAAAGATATTACAATTAATTGAGATTTTTATCTATTTCCAGATTTTGATTCGGTGCTTTCGATGCCTTGACGGCGCTATGTAAGGGGAACGGTGGTGCTGAGAGATGGTGCTTGGTCCATCAATGACGCGCCATATAAACTGAGTATATTCTGAAATAGAATGCAATTTCCATTTATATTTTGTGATTTTTTCATCTTCTTCAAAAGATAATACAGTTAATGGAGATTTTTATCTTTCTCCAGATTTTGATTCGGGGCTTTCGATGCCTTGACGGTACTATGAAAGGAGAACGTTGGTGCTGAAAGATGGTGCTTGGTCCAGCAATGAAACGCCATATAAACTGAGTATATTCTGGAATAGAATGCAATTTCCATTCATATTTTGAGATTTTTTCATCTTCATCAAAAGATAATACAAATAATTGAGATTTTTTATCTTTCTCCAGATTTTGATTCGGGGCTTTCGATGCCTTGACGGCGCTTAGGAAGGAGAACGGTGGTGCTGAGAGATGGTGCTTGGTCCAGCAATGCAACGCCATATAAACTGAGTATATTCTGGAATAGAATGCAATTTCCATACATATTTTGAGATTTTTTCATCTTCATCAAAATATAACACAATTAATTGAGATTTTTATCTATTTCCAGATTTTGATTCGGGGCTTTCGATGCCTTGACGGCGCTATGTAAGGACAACGGTGGTGCTGAGAGATGGTGCTTGGTCCAGCAATGCAACGCCATTTAAACTGAGTATATTCTTGAATAGAATGCAATTTCCATTCATATTTTGAGATTTTTTCATCTTCATCAAAAGATAACTCAATTAATTGAGATTTTTATCTATTTCCAGATTTTGATTAGGGGCTTTCGATGCCTTGACGGCGCTATGTAAGGAGAACGGTGGTGCTGAAAGATGGTGCTTGATCCAGCAATGCAACGCCATATAAAATGAGTGTATACTAAAATAGAATGCAATTTCCATTCATATTTTGAGATTTTTTCATCTTCATCAAAAGATAATACAATTAATTGAGATTTTTATCTATTTCCAGATTTTGATTCGGTGCTTTCGATGCCTTGACGGCGCTATGTAAGGGGAACGGTGGTGCTGAGAGATGGTGCTTGGTCCAGCAATTCAACGCCATATATACTGAGTATATTTTGGAATAGAGTATAATTTCCATTCATATTTTGAGATTTTTTCATCTTCATCAAAAGATAATACAATTAATTGAGATTTTTATCTTTTTCCAGATTTTGATTCGAGGCTTTCGATGCCTTGGCGGCGCTATGTAAGGAGAACGGTGGTGCTGAGAGATGGTGCTTGGTCCAGCAATGCAACGCCATATAAACTGAGTATATTCTTGAATAGAATGCAATTTCCATTCATATTTTGAGATTTTTTCATCTTTATCAAAAGATAACTCAATTAATTGAGATTTTTTTCTATTTCCAGATTTTGATTAGGGGCTTTCGATGCCTTGACGGCGCTATGTAAGGAGAACGGTGGTGCTGAAAGATGGTGCTTGATCCAGCAATGCAACGCCATATAAAATGAGTATATACTAAAATAGAATGCAATTTCCATTCATATTTTGAGATTTTTTCATCTTCATCAAAAGATAATACAATTAATTGAGATATTTATCTTTTTCCAGATTTTGATTCGAGGCTTTCGATGCCTTGGCGGCGCTATGTAAGGAGAACGGTGGTGCTGAGAGATGGTGCTTGGTCCAGCAATGCAACGCCATATAAACTGAGTATATTCTTGAATAGAATGCAATTTCCATTCATATTTTGAGATTTTTTCATCTTCATCAAAAGATAATACAATTAATTGAGATTTTTATCTTTCTCCAGATTTTGATTCGGGGCATTCAATGCCTTGACGGCGCTATATAAGGAGAACAGCGGTGCTGAGAGATGGTGCTTGATCCAGCAATGCAACGCCATATAAAATGAGTATATACTAAAATAGAATGCAATTTCCATTCATATTTTGAGATTTTTTCATCTTCATCAAAAGATAACTCAATTAATTGAGATTTTTATCTATTTCCAGATTTTGATTCGAGGCTTTCGATGCCTTGGCGGCGCTATGTAAGGAGAACGGTGGTGCTGAGAGATGGTGCTTGGTCCAGCAATGCAACGCCATATAAACTGAGTATATTCTTGAATAGAATGCAATTTCCATTCATATTTTGAGATTTTTTCATCTTCATCAAAAGATAACTCAATTAATTGAGATTTTTATCTATTTCCAGATTTTGATTCGAGGCTTTCGATGCCTTGGCGGCGCTATGTAAGGAGAACGGTGGTGCTGAGAGATGGTGCTTGATCCAGCAATGCAACGCCATATAAACTGAGTATATTCTTGAATAGAATGCAATTTCCGTTCATATTTTGAGATTTTTTCATCTTCATCAAAAGATAACTCAATTAATTGAGATTTTTATCTATTTCCAGATTTTGATTTGAGGCTTTCGATGCCTTGGCGGCGCTATGTAAGGAGAACGGTGGTGCTGAGAGATGGTGCTTGGTCCAGCAATGCAACGCCATATAAACTGAGTATATTCTTGAATAGAATGCAATTTCCATTCATATTTTGAGATTTTTTCATCTTCATCAAAAGATAACTCAATTAATTGAGATTTTTATCTATTTCCAGATTTTGATTAGGGGCTTTCGATGCCTTGACGGCGCTATGTAAGGAGAACGGTGGTGCTGAAAGATGGTGCTTGATCCAGCAATGCAACGCCATATAAAATGAGTATATACTAAAATAGAATGCAATTTCCATTCATATTTTGAGATTTTTTCATCTTCATCAAAAGATATTACAATTAATTGAGATTTTTATCTATTTCCAGATTTTGATTCGGTGCTTTCGATGCCTTGACGGCGCTATGTAAGGGGAACGGTGGTGCTGAGAGATGGTGCTTGGTCCAGCAATGACGCGCCATATAAACTGAGTATATTCTGAAATAGAATGCAATTTCCATTTATATTTTGTGATTTTTTCATCTTCTTCAAAAGATAATACAGTTAATGGAGATTTTTATCTTTCTCCAGATTTTGATTCGGGGCTTTCGATGCCTTGACGGTACTATGAAAGGAGAACGTTGGTGCTGAAAGATGGTGCTTGGTCCAGCAATGAAACGCCATATAAACTGAGTATATTCTGGAATAGAATGCAATTTCCATTCATATTTTGAGATTTTTTCATCTTCATCAAAAGATAATACGAATAATTGAGATTTTTTATCTTTCTCCAGATTTTGATTTGAGGCTTTCGATGCCTTGACGGCGCTTAGGAAGGAGAACGGTGGTGCTGAGAGATGGTGCTTGGTCCAGCAATGCAACGCCATATAAACTGAGTATATTCTGCAATAGAATGCAATTTCCATACATATTTTGAGATTTTTTCATCTTCATCAAAATATAACACAATTAATTGAGATTTTTATCTATTTCCAGATTTTGATTCGGGGCTTTCGATGCCTTGACGGCGCTATGTAAGGACAACGGTGGTGCTGAGAGATGGTGCTTGGTCCAGCAATGCAACGCCATTTAAACTGAGTATATTCTTGAATAGAATGCAATTTCCATTCATATTTTGAGATTTTTTCATCTTCATCAAAAGATAACTCAATTAATTGAGATTTTTATCTATTTCCAGATTTTGATTAGGGGCTTTCGATGCCTTGACGGCGCTATGTAAGGAGAACGGTGGTGCTGAAAGATGGTGCTTGATCCAGCAATGCAACGCCATATAAAATGAGTGTATACTAAAATAGAATGCAATTTCCATTCATATTTTGAGATTTTTTCATCTTCATCAAAAGATAATACAATTAATTGAGATTTTTATCTATTTCCAGATTTTGATTCGGTGCTTTCGATGCCTTGACGGCGCTATGTAAGGGGAACGGTGGTGCTGAGAGATGGTGCTTGGTCCAGCAATTCAACGCCATATATACTGAGTATATTTTGGAATAGAGTATAATTTCCATTCATATTTTGAGATTTTTTCATCTTCATCAAAAGATAATACAATTAATTGAGATTTTTATCTTTTTCCAGATTTTGATTCGAGGCTTTCGATGCCTTGGCGGCGCTATGTAAGGAGAACGGTGGTGCTGAGAGATGGTGCTTGGTCCAGCAATGCAACGCCATATAAACTGAGTATATTCTTGAATAGAATGCAATTTCCATTCATATTTTGAGATTTTTTCATCTTTATCAAAAGATAACTCAATTAATTGAGATTTTTTTCTATTTCCAGATTTTGATTAGGGGCTTTCGATGCCTTGACGGCGCTATGTAAGGAGAACGGTGGTGCTGAAAGATGGTGCTTGATCCAGCAATGCAACGCCATATAAAATGAGTATATACTAAAATAGAATGCAATTTCCATTCATATTTTGAGATTTTTTCATCTTCATCAAAAGATAATACAATTAATTGAGATATTTATCTTTTTCCAGATTTTGATTCGAGGCTTTCGATGCCTTGGCGGCGCTATGTAAGGAGAACGGTGGTGCTGAGAGATGGTGCTTGGTCCAGCAATGCAACGCCATATAAACTGAGTATATTCTTGAATAGAATGCAATTTCCATTCATATTTTGAGATTTTTTCATCTTCATCAAAAGATAATACAATTAATTGAGATTTTTATCTTTCTCCAGATTTTGATTCGGGGCATTCAATGCCTTGACGGCGCTATATAAGGAGAACAGCGGTGCTGAGAGATGGTGCTTGATCCAGCAATGCAACGCCATATAAAATGAGTATATACTAAAATAGAATGCAATTTCCATTCATATTTTGAGATTTTTTCATCTTCATCAAAAGATAACTCAATTAATTGAGATTTTTATCTATTTCCAGATTTTGATTCGAGGCTTTCGATGCCTTGGCGGCGCTATGTAAGGAGAACGGTGGTGCTGAGAGATGGTGCTTGGTCCAGCAATGCAACGCCATATAAACTGAGTATATTCTTGAATAGAATGCAATTTCCATTCATATTTTGAGATTTTTTCATCTTCATCAAAAGATAACTCAATTAATTGAGATTTTTATCTATTTCCAGATTTTGATTCGAGGCTTTCGATGCCTTGGCGGCGCTATGTAAGGAGAACGGTGGTGCTGAGAGATGGTGCTTGATCCAGCAATGCAACGCCATATAAACTGAGTATATTCTTGAATAGAATGCAATTTCCATTCATATTTTGAGATTTTTTCATCTTCATCAAAAGATAACTCAATTAATTGAGATTTTTATCTATTTCCAGATTTTGATTTGAGGCTTTCGATGCCTTGGCGGCGCTATGTAAGGAGAACGGTGGTGCTGAGAGATGGTGCTTGGTCCAGCAATGCAACGCCATATAAACTGAGTATATTCTTGAATAGAATGCAATTTCCATTCATATTTTGAGATTTTTTCATCTTCATCAAAAGATAACTCAATTAATTGAGATTTTTATCTATTTCCAGATTTTGATTAGGGGCTTTCGATGCCTTGACGGCGCTATGTAAGGAGAACGGTGGTGCTGAAAGATGGTGCTTGATCCAGCAATGCAACGCCATATAAAATGAGTATATACTAAAATAGAATGCAATTTCCATTCATATTTTGAGATTTTTTCATCTTCATCAAAAGATAATACAATTAATTGAGATTTTTATCTATTTCCAGATTTTGATTCGGTGCTTTCGATGCCTTGACGGCGCTATGTAAGGAGAACGGTGGTGCTGAGAGATGGTGCTTGGTCCAGCAATTCAACGCCGTATAAACTGAGTATATTCTTGAATAGAATGCAATTTCCATACATATTTTGAGATTTTTTCATCTTCTTCAAAAGATAATACAATTAATTGTGATTTTCATCTTTCTCCAGAATTTGATTCGGGGCATTCGATGCCTTGACGGCGCTATATAAGGAGAACAGCGGTGCTGAGAGATGGTGCTTGGTCCATCAATGCAACGCCATATAAACTGAGTATATTCTGGAATAGAATGCAATTTCCATACATATTTTGAGATTTTTTCATCTTCTTCAATAGATAATACAATTAATTTTGATTTTTATCTTTCTCCAGAATTTGATTCGGATCATTCGATGCCTTGATGGCGCTATAAAAGGAGAACAGCGGTGCTGAGAGATGGTGCTTGGTCCATCAATGCAACGCCATATAAACTGAGTATATTCTGGAATAGAATGCAATTTCCATACATATTTTGAGATTTTTTCATTTTCTTCAAAAGATAATACAATTAATTGAAATTTTTTTCTTTCTCCAGATTTTGATTCGGGGCTTTCGATGCCTTGATAGCGCTATGTAAGGAGAACGGTGGTGCTGAGAGATGGTGCTTGGTCCAGCAATGTAACGCAATATAAACTGAGTATATTATGGAATAGAATGCAATTTCCATTCATATTTAGAGATTTTTTCATCTTCATCAAAAGATAATACAATTAAATGAGATTTTTATCTTTCTCCAGATTTTGATTCGGGGCTTTCGATGCCTTGACGGCGCTTAGTAGGGAGAACAGCGGTGCTGAGAGATGGTGCTTGGTCCAGCGATGCAACGCCATATGAACTGAGTATATTCTGGAATAGAATGCAATTTCCATTCATATTTTGAGATTTTTTCATCTTTTTCAAAATATAATACAAATAATTGAGATTTTTATCTTTCTCCAGATTTTGATTCGGGACTTTCGATGCCTTGACGGCGCTATGTAAGAAGAACAGCGGTGCTGAGAGATGGTGCTTGGTCCAGCAATGCAACGCCATATAAACTGAGTATATTCTGGAATACAATGCAATTTCCATTCATATTTTGAGATTTTTTCATCTTCTTCAAAAGATAATACAATTAATTGAGATTTTTATCTTTCTCCAGATTTTGATTCGGGGCTTTCGATGCCTTGATGGCGCTATGTAAGGAGAACGGTGGTCCTGAGAGATGGTGCTTGGTCCAACGATGCAACGCCATATAAACTGAGTATATTCTGGAATAGAATGCAATTTCCATTCATATTTTGAGATTTTTTCATCTTCATCAAAAGATAATACAATTAATTGAGATTTTCATCTTTCTCCAGATTTTGATTCGGGGATTTCGATGCATTGATGGCGCTATGTAATGAGAACGGTGTTGCTAGAGATGGTGCTTGGTCCAGCAATGCAACGCCATATAAACTGAGTATATTCTGGAATATAATGCAATTTCCATTCATATTTTGAGATTTTTTCATCTTCATCAAAAGATAATACAATTAATTGAGATTTTTATCTTTCTCCAGATTTTGATTCGGGGCTTTCGATGCCTTGACGGCGCTTAGTAAGGAGAACGGTGGTGTTGAGAGATGGTGCTTGGTCCAGCAATTCAACGCCATATAAACTGAGTATATTCTTGAATAGAATGCAATTTCCATTCATATTTTGAGATTTTTTCATCTTCATCAAAAGATAATTCAATTAATTGAGATTTTTATCTTTCTCCAGATTTTGATTCGGGGCTTTCGATGCCTTGTCGGCCTTAAGTAAGGAGAACAGCGGTGCTGAGAGATGGTGCTTGGTCCAGCATCGCAACGCCATATAAACTGAGTATATTCTGGAATAGAATGCAATTTCCGTACAAATTTTGAGATTATTTCATCTTTTTCAATACATAATACAATTAATTGAGATTTTTATCTTTCTCCAGATTTTGATACGGACTTTCGATGCCTTGACGGCGCTTAGTAAGGAGAACGGTGGTGCTGAGAGATGGTGCTTGGTCCAGCAATGCAACGCCATATAAACTGAGTATATTCTGGAATAGAATGCAATTTCCATACATATTTTGAGAGTTTTTCATCTTCTTCAAAAGATTATACAATTAATTGAGATTTTTATCTTTCTCCAGATTTTGATTCGGGGCTTTCGATGCCTTGACGGCGCTTAGTAAGGAGAACGGTGGTGCTGAGAGAAGGTGCTTGGTCCAGCAATGCAACGCCATATAAACTGAGTATATTCTGGAATAGAATGCAATTTCCATACATATTTTGAGAGATTTTCATCTTCTTCAAAAGATTATACAATTAATTGAGATTTTTATCTTTCTCCAGATTTTGATTCGGGGCTTTCGATGCCTTGACGGCGCTTAGTAAGGAGAACGGTGGTGCTGAGAGATGGTGCTTGGTCCAGCAATGCAACGCCATATAAACTGAGTATATTCTGAAATAGAATGCAATTTCCATACATATTTTGAGATTTTTTTCATCTTATTCAAAAGATAATACAATTAATTGAGATTTTTATCTTTCTCCAGATTTTGATTCGGGGCTTTCGATGCCTTGACGGCGCTTAGTAAGGAGAACGGTGGTGCTGAGAGATGGTGCATGATCCATCAATGCAACGCCATATAAACTGAGTATATTCTGGAATAGAATGCAATTTCCATACAAATTTTGAGAGTTTTTCATCTTCTTCAAAAGATAATACAATTAATTGAGATTTTAATCTTTCTCCAGATTTTTATTCGTGGCTTTCGATGCCTTGACGGCGCTATATAAGGAGAACAACGGTGCTGAGAGATGGTGCTTGGTCCATCAATGCAACGCCATATAAACTGAGTATATTCTGGAATAGAATGCAATTTCCATACATATTTTGAGATTTTTTCATCTTATTCAAAAGATAATACAATTAATTGAGATTTTTATCTTTCTCCAGATTTTGATTCGGGGCTTTCGATGCCTTGACGGCGCTTAGTAAGGAGAACGGTGGTGCTGAGAGATGGTGCTTGGTCCAGCAATGCAACGCCATATAAAATGAGTATATTCTGGAATAGAATGCAATTTCCATACATATTTTGAGAGTTTTTCATCTTCTTCAAAAGATAATACAATTAATTGAGATTTTTATCTTTCTCCAGATTTTGATTCGAGGCTTTCGATGCCTTGACGGCGCTTAGTAAGGAGAACGGTGGTGCTGAGAGATGGTGCTTGGTCCAGCAATGCAACGCCATATAAACTGAGTATATTCTGAAATAGAATGCAATTTCCATACATATTTTGAGATTTTTTCATCTTATTCAAAAGATAATACAATTAATTGAGATTTTTATCTTTCTCCAGATTTTGATTTGGGGCTTTCGATGCCTTGACGGCGCTATGTAAGGAGAACGGTGGTGCTGAGAGATGGTGCTTGGTCCAGCAATGCAACGCCATATAAACTGAGTATATTCTGGAATAGAATGCAATTTCCATTCATATTTTGAGATTTATTCATCTTCATCAAAAGATAATACAATTAATTGATATTTATATCTTTCTCCAGATCTTGATTCGGGGCTTTCGATGCCTTGACTGCGCTTTGTAAGGAGAACAGCGGTGCTGAGAGATGGTGCTTGGTCCAGCAATGCAACGCCATATAAACTGAGTATATTCTGGAATAGAATGCAATTTCCATACATATTTTGAGATTTTTTCATCTTCTTTAAAAGATAATACAATTAATTGTGATTTTTATCTTTCTCCAGAATTTGATTCGGGGCATTCGATGCCTTGACGGCGCTATATAAGGAGAACAGCGGTGCTGAGAGATGGTGCTTGGTCCAGCAATGCAACGCCATATAAACTGAGTATATTCTGGAATAGAATGCAATTTCCATACATATTTTGAGATATTTTCATCTTCTTCAAAGGATAATAAAATTAATTGTGATTTTTATCTTTCTCCAGAATTTTATTCGGGGCATTCGATGCCTTGACGGCGCTATATAAAGAGAGCAGCGGTGCTGAGAGATGGTGCTTGGTCCATCAATGCAACGCCGTATAAACTGAGTATATTCTGGAATAGAATGCAATTTCCATACATATTTTGAGATTTTTTCATCTTATTCAAAAGATAATACAATTAATTGAGATTTTTATCTTTCTCCAGATTTTGATTCGGGGCTTTCGATGCCTTGACGGCGCTTAGTAAGGAGAACGGTGGTGCTGAGAGATGGTGCTTGGTCCAGCAATGCAACGCCATATAAACTGAGTATATTCTGGAATAGAATGCAATTTCCATACATATTTTGAGAGTTTTTCATCTTCTTCAAAAGATAATACAATTAATTGAGATTTTTATCTTTCTCCAGATTTTGATTCGGGGCTTTCGATGCCTTGACGGCGCTTAGTAAGGAGAACGGTGGTGCTGAGAGATGGTGCTTGGTCCAGCAATGCAACGCCATATAAACTGAGTATATTCTGAAATAGAATGCAATTTCCATACATATTTTGAGATTTTTTCATCTTATTCAAAAGATAATACAATTAATTGAGATTTTTATCTTTCTCCAGATTTTGATTCGGGGCTTTCGATGCCTTGACGGCGCTATGTAAGGGGAACGGTGGTGCTGAGAGATGGTGCTTGGTCCAGCAATGCAACGCCATATAAACTGAGTATATTTTGGTATAGAGTACAATTTCCATTCATATTTTGTGATTTTTTCATCTTCATCAAAAGATAATACAATTAATTGAGATTTTTATCTTTCTCCAGATTTTGATTCGGGGCTTTCGATGCCTTGACGGCGCTACGTAAGGAGAACGGTGGTGCTGAGAGATGGTGCTTGGTCCAGCAATGCAACGCCATATAAAATGAGTATATTCTGGAATAGAATGCAATTTCCATTCATATTTTAAGATTTTTTCATCTTATTCAAAAGATAATACAATTAATTGAGATATTATCTTTTTCCAGATTTTGATTTGGGGCTTTCGATGCCTTGACGGCGCTATGTAAGGAGAACGGTGGTGCTGAGAGGTGGTGCTTGGTCCAGCAATGCAACGCCATATAAACTGAGTATATTCTGGAATAGAATGCAATTTCCATTCATATTTTGAGATTTATTCATCTTCATCAAAAGATAATACAATTAATTGATATTTATATCTTTCTCCAGATCTTGATTCGGGGCTTTCGATGCCTTGACGGCGCTATATAAGGAGAACAGCGGTGCTGAGAGATGGTGCTTGGTCCAGCAATGCAACGCCATATAAACTGAGTATATTCTGGAATAGAATGCAATTTCCATACATATTTTGAGATATTTTCATCTTCTTCAAAGGATAATAAAATTAATTGTGATTTTTATCTTTCTCCAGAATTTGATTCGGGGCATTCGATGCCTTGACGGCGCTATATAAAGAGAGCAGCGGTGCTGAGAGATGGTGCTTGGTCCAGCAATGCAACGCCATATAAACTGAGTATATTCTGGAATAGAATGCAATTTCCATTCATATTTTGAGATTTTTTCATCTTCTTCAAAATATAATACAATTAATTGTGATTTTTATCTTTCTCCAGAATTTGATTCGGGGCATTCGATGCCTTGACGGTGCTAAATAAGGAGAACAGCGGTGCTGAGAGATGGTGCTTTGTCCAGCAATGCAACGCCATATAAACTGAGTATATTCTGGAATAGAATGCAATTTCCATACATATTTTGAGATTTTTTCATCTTCTTCAAAAGATAATACAATTAATTGTGATTTTTATCTTTCTCCAGACTTTGATTCGGGGCATTCGATGCCTTGACGGCGCTATATAAGGAGAACAGCGGTGCTGAGAGATGGTGCTTGGTCCAGCAATGCAGCGCCATATAAACTGAGTATATTCTGGAATAGAATGCAATTTCCATACATATTTTGAGATTTTTTCATCTTCTTCAAAGGATAATACAATTAATTGTGATATTTATCTTTCTCCAGACTTAGATTCGGGGCATTCGATGCCTTGACTGCGCTATATAAGGAGAACAGCGGTGCTGAAAGATGGTGCTTGGTCCAGCAATGCAACGCCATATAAACTGAGTATATTCTGGAATAGAATGCAATTTCCATACATATTTTGGGATTTTTTCATCTTCTCCAAAAGATAATACAATTAATTGTGATTTTTATCTTTCACCAGACTTTGATTCGGGGCATTCGATGCCTTGACGGCGCTATATAAGGAGAACAGCGGTGCTGAGAGATGGTGCTTGGTCCAGCAATGCAACGCCATATAAACTGAGTATATTCTGGAATAGAATGCAATTTCAATACAAATTTTGAGAGTTTTTCATCTTCTTCAAAAGATAATACAATTAACTGAGATTTTTATCTTTCTCCAGATTTTGATTCGGGGCTTTCGATGCCTTGACGGCGCTTAGTAAGGAGAACGGTGGTGCTGAGAGATGGTGCTTGGTCCATCAATGCAACGCCATGTAAACTGAGTATATTCTGGAATAGAATGCAATTTCCATACAAATTTTGAGAGTTTTTCATCTTTTTAAAAAGATAATACAATTAATTGAGATTTTTATCTTTCTCCAGATTTTGATTCGGGGCTTTCGATGCCTTGACGGCGCTTAGTAAGGAGAACGGTGGTGCTGAGAGATGGTGCTTGGTCCAGCAATGCAACGCCATATAAACTGAGTATATTCTGGAATAGAATGCAATTTCCATTCATATTTTGAGATTTATTCATCTTCATCAAAAGATAATACAATTAATTGATATTTATATCTTTCTCCAGATCTTGATTCGGGGCTTTCGATGCCTTGACTGCGCTTTGTAAGGAGAACAGCGGTGCTGAGAGATGGTGCTTGGTCCAGCAATGCAACGCCATAAAAACTGAGTATATTTTGGAATAGAATGCAATTTCCATACATATTTTGAGATTTTTTCATCTTCTTTAAAAGATAATACAATTAATTGTGATTTTTATCCTTCTCCAGAATTTTATTCGGGGCATTCGATGCCTTGACGGCGCTATATAAGGAGAACAGCGGTGCTGAGAGATGGTGCTTGGTCCAGCAATGCAACGCCATATAAACTGAGTATATTCTGGAATAGAATGCAATTTCCATACATATTTTGAGATATTTTCATCTTCTTCAAAGGATAATAAAATTAATTGTGATTTTTATCTTTCTCCAGAATTTGATTCGGGGCATTCGATGCCTTGACGGCGCTATATAAAGAGAGCAGCGGTGCTGAGAGATGGTGCTTGGTCCAGCAATGCAACGCCATATAAACTGAGTATATTCTGGAATAGAATGCAATTTCCATTCATATTTTGAGATTTTTTCATCTTCTTCAAAATATAATACAATTAATTGTGATTTTTATCTTTCTCCAGAATTTGATTCGGGGCATTCGATGCCTTGACGGTGCTAAATAAGGAGAACAGCGGTGCTGAGAGATGGTGCTTTGTCCAGCAATGCAACGCCATATAAACTGAGTATATTCTGGAATGGAATGCAATTTCCATACATATTTTGAGATTTTTTCATCTTCTTCAAAAGATAATACAATTAATTGTGATTTTTATCTTTCTCCAGACTTTGATTCGGGGCATTCGATGCCTTGACGGCGCTATATAAGGAGAACAGCGGTGCTGAGAGATGGTGCTTGGTCCAGCAATGCAGCGCCATATAAACTGAGTATATTCTGGAATAGAATGCAATTTCCATACATATTTTGAGATTTTTTCATCTTCTTCAAAGGATAATACAATTAATTGTGATATTTATCTTTCTCCAGACTTAGATTCGGGGCATTCGATGCCTTGACTGCGCTATATAAGGAGAACAGCGGTGCTGAGAGATGGTGCTTGGTCCAGCAATGCAACGCCATATAAACTGAGTATATTCTGGAATAGAATGCAATTTCCATACATATTTTGGGATTTTTTCATCTTCTCCAAAAGATAATACAATTAATTGTGATTTTTATCTTTCACCAGACTTTGATTCGGGGCATTCGATGCCTTGACGGCGCTATATAAGGAGAACAGCGGTGCTGAGAGATGGTGCTTGGTCCAGCAATGCAACGCCATATAAACTGAGTATATTCTGGAATAGAATGCAATTTCAATACAAATTTTGAGAGTTTTTCATCTTCTTCAAAAGATAATACAATTAACTGAGATTTTTATCTTTCTCCAGATTTTGATTCGGGGCTTTCGATGCCTTGACGGCGCTTAGTAAGGAGAACGGTGGTGCTGAGAGATGGTGCTTGGTCCATCAATGCAACGCCATGTAAACTGAGTATATTCTGGAATAGAATGCAATTTCCATACAAATTTTGAGAGTTTTTCATCTTTTTAAAAAGATAATACAATTAATTGAGATTTTTATCTTTCTCCAGATTTTGATTCGGGGCTTTCGATGCCTTGACGGCGCTTAGTAAGGAGAACGGTGGTGCTGAGAGATGGTGCTTGGTCCAGCAATGCAACGCCATATAAACTGAGTATATTCTGGAATAGAATGCAATTTCCATACATATTTTGAGAGTTTTTCATCTTCTTCAAAAGATAATACAATTAATTGAGATTTTTATCTTTCTCCAGATTTTGATTCGGGGCTTTCGATGCCTTGACGGCGCTTAGTAAGGAGAACGGTGGTGCTGAGAGATGGTGCTTGGTCCAGCAATGCAACGCCATATAAACTGAGTATATTCTGGAATAGAATGCAATTTCCATTCATATTTTGAGATTTTTTCATCTTCTTCAAAATATAATACAATTAATTGAGATTTTTATCTTTCTCCAGAATTTGATTCGGGGCATTCGATGCCTTGACGGTGCTAAATAAGGAGAACAGCGGTGCTGAGAGATGGTGCTTTGTCCAGCAATGCAACGCCATATAAACTGAGTATATTCTGGAATAGAATGCAATTTCCATACATATTTTGAGATTTTTTCATCTTCTTCAAAAGATAATACAATTAATTGTGATTTTTATCTTCCTCCAGACTTTGATTCGGGGCATTCGATGCCTTGACGGCGCTATATAAGGAGAACAGCGGTGCTGAGAGATGGTGCTTGGTCCAGCAATGCAGCGCCATATAAACTGAGTATATTCTGGAATAGAATGCAATTTCCATACATATTTTGAGATTTTTTCATCTTCTTCAAAGGATAATACAATTAATTGTGATATTTATCTTTCTCCAGACTTAGATTCGGGGCATTCGATGCCTTGACTGCGCTATATAAGGAGAACAGCGGTGCTGAGAGATGGTGCTTGGTCCAGCAATGCAACGCCATATAAACTGAGTATATTCTGGAATAGAATGCAATTTCAATACAAATTTTGAGAGTTTTTCATCTTCTTCAAAAGATAATACAATTAACTGAGATTTTTATCTTTCTCCAGATTTTGATTCGGGGCTTTCGATGCCTTGACGGCGCTTAGTAAGGAGAACGGTGGTGCTGAGAGATGGTGCTTGGTCCATCAATGCAACGCCATGTAAACTGAGTATATTCTGGAATAGAATGCAATTTCCATACAAATTTTGAGAGTTTTTCATCTTTTTAAAAAGATAATACAATTAATTGAGATTTTTATCTTTCTCCAGATTTTGATTCGGGGCTTTCGATGCCTTGACGGCGCTTAGTAAGGAGAACGGTGGTGCTGAGAGATGGTGCTTGGTCCAGCAATGCAACGCCATATAAACTGAGTATATTCTGGAATAGAATGCAATTTCCATACATATTTTGAGAGTTTTTCATCTTCTTCAAAAGATAATACAATTAATTGAGATTTTTATCTTTCTCCAGATTTTGATTCGGGGCTTTCGATGCCTTGACGGCGCTTAGTAAGGAGAACGGTGGTGCTGAGAGATGGTGCTTGGTCCAGCAATGCAACGCCATATAAACTGAGTATATTCTGGAATAGAATGCAATTTCCATACATATTTTGAGATTTTTTCATCTTATTCAAAAGATAATACAATTAATTGAGATTTTTATCTTTCTCCAGATTTTGATTCGGGGCTTTCGATGCCTTGACGGCGCTTAGTAAGGAGAACGGTGGTGCTGAGAGATGGTGCTTGGTCCATCAATGCAACGCCATATAAACTGAGTATATTCTGGAATAGAATGCAATTTCCATACAAATTTTGAGAGTTTTTCATCTTCTTCAAAAGATAATACAATTAATTGAGATTTTTATCTTTCTCCAGATTTTGATTCGTGGCTTTCGATGCCTTGACGGCGCTATGTAAGGAGAACAACGGTGCTGAGAGATGGTGCTTGGTCCAGCAATGCAACGCCATATAAACTGAGTATATTCTGGAATAGAATGCAATTTCCATACATATTTTGAGATGTTTCATCTTATTCAAAAGGTAATACAATTAATTGTGATTTTTATCTTTCTCCAAATTTTGATTCGGGGCTTTCGATGCCTTGACGGCGCTATGTAAGGAGAACTAAGGTGCTGAGAGATGGTGCTTGGTCCAGCAATGCAACGCCATATAAACTGAGTATATTCTGAAATAGAATGCAATTTCCACTCATTTTTCGTGATTTTTTCATCTTCTTCGAAAGATAATACAATTAATTGTGATTTTTATCTTTCTCCAAATTTTGATTCGGGGCTTTCGATGCCTTGACGGCGCTATGTAAGGAGAACAGCGGTGCTGAGAGATGGTGCTTGGTCCAGCAATGACGCGCCATATACACTGAGTATATTCTGAAATAGAATGCAATTTCCATTCATATTTTGTGATTTTTTCATCTTCTTCAAAAGATAATACAATTAATGGAGATTTTTATCTTTCTCCAGATTTTGATTCGGAGCTTTCGATGCCTTGACGGTACTATGAAAGGAGAACGTTGGTGCTGAAAGATGGTGCTTGGTCCAGCAATGAAACGCCATATAAACTGAGTATATTCTGGAATAGAATGCAATTTCCATTCATATTTTGTGATTTTTTCATCTTCTTCAAAAGATAATACAATTAATTGAGATTTTTTATCTTTCTCCAGATTTTGATTCGGGGCTTTCGATGCCTTGACGGCGCTTAGGAAGGAGAACGGTGGTGCTGAGAGATGGTGCTTGGTCCAGCAATGCAACGCCATATAAAATAAGTATATTCTGGAAAAGAATGCAATTTATATTCATATTTTGAGATTTTTTCATCTTCATCAAAAGATAATACAATTAATTGAGATATTTATCTTTTTCCAGATTTTGATTTGGGGCTTTCGAAGCCTTGACGGCGCTATGTAAGGAGAACGGTGGTGCTGAGAGATGGTGCTTGGTCCAGCAATGCAACGCCATATAAAATGAGTATATTCTGGAATAGAATGCAATTTCTATTCATATTTTGAGATTTTTTCATCTTCATCAAAAGATAACTCAATTAATTGAGATTTTTATCTATTTCCAGATTTTGATTAGGGGCTTTCGATGCCTTGACGGCGTTATGTAAGGAGAACGGTGGTGCTGAGAGATGGTGCTTGGTCCAGCAATGCAACGCCATATAAAATGAGTATATTCTGGAATAGAATGCAATTTATATTCATATTTTGAGATTTTTTCATCTTCATCAAAAGATAATACAATTAATTGAGATATTTATCTTTTTCCAGATTTTGATTCGAGGCTTTCGATGCCTTGGCGGCGCTATGTAAGGAGAACGGTGGTGCTGAGAGATGGTGCTTGGTCCAGCAATTCAACGCCGTATAAACTGAGTATATTCTTGAATAGAATGCAATTTCCATTCATATTTTGAGATTTTTTCATCTTCATCAAAAGATAACTCAATTAATTGAGATTTTTATCTATTTCCAGATTTTGATTAGGGGCTTTCGATGCCTTGACGGCGCTATGTAAGGAGAACGGTGGTGCTGAAAAATGGTGCTTGATCCAGCAATGCAACGCCATATAAAATGAGTATATACTAAAATAGAATGCAATTTCCATTCATATTTTGAGATTTTTTCATCTTCATCAAAAGATATTACAATTAATTGAGATTTTTATCTTTCTCCAGATTTTGATTCGGGGCTTTCGATGCCTTGACTGCGCTTTGTAAGGAGAACAGCGGTGCTGAGAGATGGTGCTTGGTCCAGCAATGCAACGCCATATAAACTGAGTATATTCTGGAATAGAATGCAATTTCCATTCATATTTTGAGATTTTTTCATCTTCATCAAAAGATAATACAAATAATTGAGATTTTTTATCTTTCTCCAGATTTTGATTCGGGGCTTTCGATGCCTTGACGGCGCTTAGGAAGGAGAACGGTGGTGCTGAGAGATGGTGCTTGGTCCAGCAATGCAACGCCATATAAACTGAGTATATTCTTGAATAGAATGCAATTTCCATTCATATTTTGAGATTTTTTCATCTTCATCAAAAGATAACTCAATTAATTGAGATTTTTATCTATTTCCAGATTTTGATTAGGGGCTTTCGATGCCTTGACGGCGCTATGTAAGGAGAACGGTGGTGCTGAAAGATGGTGCTTGATCCAGCAATGCAACGCCATATAAAATGAGTGTATACTAAAATAGAATGCAATTTCCATTCATATTTTGAGATTTTTTCATCTTCATCAAAAGATAATACAATTAATTGAGATTTTTATCTATTTCCAGATTTTGATTCGGTGCTTTCGATGCCTTGACGGCGCTATGTAAGGGGAACGGTGGTGCTGAGAGATGGTGCTTGGTCCAGCAATTCAACGCCATATATACTGAGTATATTTTGGAATAGAGTATAATTTCCATTCATATTTTGAGATTTTTTCATCTTCATCAAAAGATAATACAATTAATTGAGATTTTTATCTTTTTCCAGATTTTGATTCGAGGCTTTCGATGCCTTGGCGGCGCTATGTAAGGAGAACGGTGGTGCTGAGAGATGGTGCTTGATCCAGCAATGCAACGCCATATAAAATGAGTGTATACTAAAATAGAATGCAATTTCCATTCATATTTTGAGATTTTTTCATCTTCATCAAAAGATAATACAATTAATTGAGATTTTTATCTATTTCCAGATTTTGATTCGGTGCTTTCGATGCCTTGACGGCGCTATGTAAGGGGAACGGTGGTGCTGAGAGATGGTGCTTGGTCCAGCAATTCAACGCCATATATACTGAGTATATTTTGGAATAGAGTATAATTTCCATTCATATTTTGAGATTTTTTCATCTTCATCAAAATATAACACAATTAATTGAGATTTTTATCTATTTCCAGATTTTGATTCGGGGCTTTCGATGCCTTGACGGCGCTATGTAAGGACAACGGTGGTGCTGAGAGATGGTGCTTGGTCCAGCAATGCAACGCCATTTAAACTGAGTATATTCTTGAATAGAATGCAATTTCCATTCATATTTTGAGATTTTTTCATCTTTATCAAAAGATAACTCAATTAATTGAGATTTTTTTCTATTTCCAGATTTTGATTAGGGGCTTTCGATGCCTTGACGGCGCTATGTAAGGAGAACGGTGGTGCTGAAAGATGGTGCTTGATCCAGCAATGCAACGCCATATAAAATGAGTATATACTAAAATAGAATGCAATTTCCATTCATATTTTGAGATTTTTTCATCTTCATCAAAAGATAATACAATTAATTGAGATATTTATCTTTTTCCAGATTTTGATTCGAGGCTTTCGATGCCTTGGCGGCGCTATGTAAGGAGAACGGTGGTGCTGAGAGATGGTGCTTGGTCCAGCAATGCAACGCCATATAAACTGAGTATATTCTTGAATAGAATGCAATTTCCATTCATATTTTGAGATTTTTTCATCTTTATCAAAAGATAACTCAATTAATTGAGATTTTTTTCTATTTCCAGATTTTGATTAGGGGCTTTCGATGCCTTGGCGGCGCTATGTAAGGAGAACGGTGGTGCTGAGAGATGGTGCTTGGTCCAGCAATGCAACGCCATATAAACTGAGTATATTCTTGAATAGAATGCAATTTCCATTCATATTTTGAGATTTTTTCATCTTCATCAAAAGATAATACAATTAATTGAGATTTTTATCTTTCTCCAGATTTTGATTCGGGGCATTCAATGCCTTGACGGCGCTATATAAGGAGAACAGCGGTGCTGAGAGATGGTGCTTGATCCAGCAATGCAACGCCATATAAAATGAGTATATACTAAAATAGAATGCAATTTCCATTCATATTTTGAGATTTTTTCATCTTCATCAAAAGATAACTCAATTAATTGAGATTTTTATCTATTTCCAGATTTTGATTCGAGGCTTTCGATGCCTTGGCGGCGCTATGTAAGGAGAACGGTGGTGCTGAGAGATGGTGCTTGGTCCAGCAATGCAACGCCATATAAACTGAGTATATTCTTGAATAGAATGCAATTTCCATTCATATTTTGAGATTTTTTCATCTTCATCAAAAGATAACTCAATTAATTGAGATTTTTATCTATTTCCAGATTTTGATTCGAGGCTTTCGATGCCTTGGCGGCGCTATGTAAGGAGAACGGTGGTGCTGAGAGATGGTGCTTGATCCAGCAATGCAACGCCATATAAACTGAGTATATTCTTGAATAGAATGCAATTTCCATTCATATTTTGAGATTTTTTCATCTTCATCAAAAGATAACTCAATTAATTGAGATTTTTATCTATTTCCAGATTTTGATTTGAGGCTTTCGATGCCTTGGCGGCGCTATGTAAGGAGAACGGTGGTGCTGAGAGATGGTGCTTGGTCCAGCAATGCAACGCCATATAAACTGAGTATATTCTTGAATAGAATGCAATTTCCATTCATATTTTGAGATTTTTTCATCTTCATCAAAACATAACTCAATTAATTGAGATTTTTATCTATTTCCAGATTTTGATTAGGGGCTTTCGATGCCTTGACGGCGCTATGTAAGGAGAACGGTGGTGCTGAAAGATGGTGCTTGGTCCAGCAATGACGCGCCATATAAACTGAGTATATTCTGAAATAGAATGCAATTTCCATTCATATTTTGTGATTTTTTCATCTTCTTCAAAAGATAATACAATTAATGGAGATTTTTATCTTTCTCCAGATTTTGATTCGGAGCTTTCGATGCCTTGACGGTACTATGAAAGGAGAACGTTGGTGCTGAAAGATGGTGCTTGGTCCAGCAATGAAACGCCATATAAACTGAGTATATTCTGGAATAGAATGCAATTTCCATTCATATTTTGTGATTTTTTCATCTTCTTCAAAAGATAATACAATTAATTGAGATTTTTTATCTTTCTCCAGATTTTGATTCGGGGCTTTCGATGCCTTGACGGCGCTTAGGAAGGAGAACGGTGGTGCTGAGAGATGGTGCTTGGTCCAGCAATGCAACGCCATATAAAATAAGTATATTCTGGAAAAGAATGCAATTTATATTCATATTTTGAGATTTTTTCATCTTCATCAAAAGATAATACAATTAATTGAGATATTTATCTTTTTCCAGATTTTGATTTGGGGCTTTCGAAGCCTTGACGGCGCTATGTAAGGAGAACGGTGGTGCTGAGAGATGGTGCTTGGTCCAGCAATGCAACGCCATATAAAATGAGTATATTCTGGAATAGAATGCAATTTCTATTCATATTTTGAGATTTTTTCATCTTCATCAAAAGATAACTCAATTAATTGAGATTTTTATCTATTTCCAGATTTTGATTAGGGGCTTTCGATGCCTTGACGGCGTTATGTAAGGAGAACGGTGGTGCTGAGAGATGGTGCTTGGTCCAGCAATGCAACGCCATATAAAATGAGTATATTCTGGAATAGAATGCAATTTATACTCATATTTTGAGATTTTTTCATCTTCATCAAAAGATAATACAATTAATTGAGATATTTATCTTTTTCCAGATTTTGATTCGAGGCTTTCGATGCCTTGGCGGCGCTATGTAAGGAGAACGGTGGTGCTGAGAGATGGTGCTTGGTCCAGCAATTCAACGCCGTATAAACTGAGTATATTCTTGAATAGAATGCAATTTCCATTCATATTTTGAGATTTTTTCATCTTCATCAAAAGATAACTCAATTAATTGAGATTTTTATCTATTTCCAGATTTTGATTAGGGGCTTTCGATGCCTTGACGGCGCTATGTAAGGAGAACGGTGGTGCTGAAAAATGGTGCTTGATCCAGCAATGCAACGCCATATAAAATGAGTATATACTAAAATAGAATGCAATTTCCATTCATATTTTGAGATTTTTTCATCTTCATCAAAAGATATTACAATTAATTGAGATTTTTATCTATTTCCAGATTTTGATTCGGTGCTTTCGATGCCTTGACGGCGCTATGTAAGGGGAACGGTGGTGCTGAGACATGGTGCTTGGTCCAGCAATGACGCGCCATATAAACTGAGTATATTCTGAAATAGAATGCAATTTCCATTTATATTTTGTGATTTTTTCATCTTCTTCAAAAGATAATACAGTTAATGGAGATTTTTATCTTTCTCCAGATTTTGATTCGGGGCTTTCGATGCCTTGACGGTACTATGAAAGGAGAACGTTGGTGCTGAAAGATGGTGCTTGGTCCAGCAATGAAACGCCATATAAACTGAGTATATTCTGGAATAGAATGCAATTTCCATTCATATTTTGAGATTTTTTCATCTTCATCAAAAGATAATACAAATAATTGAGATTTTTTATCTTTCTCCAGATTTTGATTCGGGGCTTTCGAAGCCTTGACGGCGCTATGTAAGGAGAACGGTGGTGCTGAGAGATGGTGCTTGGTCCAGCAATGCAACGCCATATAAACTGAGTATATTCTGGAATAGAATGCAATTTCCATACATATTTTGAGATTTTTTCATCTTCATCAAAATATAACACAATTAATTGAGATTTTTATCTATTTCCAGATTTTGATTCGGGGCTTTCGATGCCTTGACGGCGCTATGTAAGGACAACGGTGGTGCTGAGAGATGGTGCTTGGTCCAGCAATGCAACGCCATTTAAACTGAGTATATTCTTGAATAGAATGCAATTTCCATTCATATTTTGAGATTTTTTCATCTTCATCAAAAGATAACTCAATTAATTGAGATTTTTATCTATTTCCAGATTTTGATTAGGGGCTTTCGATGCCTTGACGGCGCTATGTAAGGAGAACGGTGGTGCTGAAAGATGGTGCTTGATCCAGCAATGCAACGCCATATAAAATGAGTGTATACTAAAATAGAATGCAATTTCCATTCATATTTTGAGATTTTTTCATCTTCATCAAAAGATAATACAATTAATTGAGATTTTTATCTATTTCCAGATTTTGATTCGGTGCTTTCGATGCCTTGACGGCGCTATGTAAGGAGAACGGTGGTGCTGAAAGATGGTGCTTGATCCAGCAATGCAACGCCATATAAAATGAGTATATACTAAAATAGAATGCAATTTCCATTCATATTTTGAGATTTTTTCATCTTCATCAAAAGATAATACAATTAATTGAGATATTTATCTTTTTCCAGATTTTGATTCGAGGCTTTCGATGCCTTGGCGGCGCTATGTAAGGAGAACGGTGGTGCTGAGAGATGGTGCTTGGTCCAGCAATGCAACGCCATATAAACTGAGTATATTCTTGAATAGAATGCAATTTCCATTCATATTTTGAGATTTTTTCATCTTCATCAAAAGATAATACAATTAATTGAGATTTTTATCTTTCTCCAGATTTTGATTCGGGGCATTCAATGCCTTGACGGCGCTATATAAGGAGAACAGCGGTGCTGAGAGATGGTGCTTGATCCAGCAATGCAACGCCATATAAAATGAGTATATACTAAAATAGAATGCAATTTCCATTCATATTTTGAGATTTTTTCATCTTCATCAAAAGATAACTCAATTAATTGAGATTTTTATCTATTTCCAGATTTTGATTCGAGGCTTTCGATGCCTTGGCGGCGCTATGTAAGGAGAACGGTGGTGCTGAGAGATGGTGCTTGGTCCAGCAATGCAACGCCATATAAACTGAGTATATTCTTGAATAGAATGCAATTTCCATTCATATTTTGAGATTTTTTCATCTTCATCAAAAGATAACTCAATTAATTGAGATTTTTATCTATTTCCAGATTTTGATTCGAGGCTTTCGATGCCTTGGCGGCGCTATGTAAGGAGAACGGTGGTGCTGAGAGATGGTGCTTGATCCAGCAATGCAACGCCATATAAACTGAGTATATTCTTGAATAGAATGCAATTTCCATTCATATTTTGAGATTTTTTCATCTTCATCAAAAGATAACTCAATTAATTGAGATTTTTATCTATTTCCAGATTTTGATTTGAGGCTTTCGATGCCTTGGCGGCGCTATGTAAGGAGAACGGTGGTGCTGAGAGATGGTGCTTGGTCCAGCAATGCAACGCCATATAAACTGAGTATATTCTTGAATAGAATGCAATTTCCATTCATATTTTGAGATTTTTTCATCTTCATCAAAAGATAACTCAATTAATTGAGATTTTTATCTATTTCCAGATTTTGATTAGGGGCTTTCGATGCCTTGACGGCGCTATGTAAGGAGAACGGTGGTGCTGAAAGATGGTGCTTGATCCAGCAATGCAACGCCATATAAAATGAGTATATACTAAAATAGAATGCAATTTCCATTCATATTTTGAGATTATTTCATCTTCATCAAAAGATAACTCAATTAATTGAGATTTTTATCTATTTCCAGATTTTGATTAGGGGCTTTCGATGCCTTGACGGCGCTATGTAAGGAGAACGGTGGTGCTGAAAGATGGTGCTTGATCCAGCAATGCAACGCCATATAAAATGAGTATATACTAAAATAGAATGCAATTTCCATTCATATTTTGAGATTTTTTCATCTTCATCAAAAGATAATACAATTAATTGAGATTTTTATCTATTTCCAGATTTTGATTCGTTGCTTTCGATGCCTTGACGGCGCTATGTAAGGGGAACGGTGGTGCTGAGAGATGGTGCTTGGTCCAGCAATGCAACGCCATATAAACTGAGTATATTCTGCAATAGAATGCAATTTCCATTCATATTTTGATATTTTTTCATCTTCATCAAAAGATAATACAATTAATAAAGATTTTTATCTTTCTCCAGATTTTGATTTGGGGCTTTCGATGCCTTGACGGCGCTATGTAAGGAGAACGGTGGTGCTGAGAGATGGTGCTTGGTCAAGCAATGCAACGCCATACAAAATGAGTATATTCTGGAAAAGAATGCAATTTCCATTCATATTTTGAGATTTTTTCATCTTCATCAAAAGATAATACAATTAATTGAGATTTTTATCTTTCTCCAGATTTTGATTTGGGGCTTTCGATGCCTTAACGGCGTTATGTAAGGAGAACGGTGGTGCTGAGAGATGGTGCTTGGTCCAGCAATTCAACGCCATATATACTGAGTATATTTTGGAATAGAGTATAATTTCCATTCATATTTTGAGATTTTTTCATCTTCATCAAAAGATAATACAATTAATTGAGATTTTTATCTTTCTCCAGATTTTGATTCGGGGCTTCCGATGCCTTGACGGCGCTTTGTAAGGAGAACGGTGGTACTGAGAGATGGTGCTTGGTCCAGAATTGCAACGCCATATAAACTGAGGATATTCTGCAATAGAATGCAATTTCCATTCATATTTTGATATTTTTTCATCTTCATCAAAAGATAATACAATTAATTGAGATTTTTATCTTTCTCCAGATTTTGATTTGGGGCTTTCGATGCCTTGACTGCGCTTTGTAAGGAGAACAGCGGTGCTGAGAGATGGTGCTTGGTCCAGAATTGCAACGCCATATAAACTGAGGATATTCTGGAATAGAATGCAATTTCCATTCATATTTTGAGATTTATTCATCTTCTTCAAAAGATAATACAATTAATTGAGATTTTTATCTTTCTCCAGATTTTGATTCGGGGCATTCGATGCCTTGACGGCGCTATGTAAGGAGAACGGTGGTTCTGAGAGATGGTGCTTGGTCCAGCAATGCAACGCCATATAAACTGAGTATATTCTGGAATAGAATGCAATTTCCATTTATATTTTGAGATTTATTAATCTTCTTCAATAGATAATACAATTAATTATGATTTTTATCTTTCTCCAGAATTTGATTCGGGGCATTCGATGCCTTGACGGCGCTATATAAGGAGAACAGCGGTGCTGAGAGATGGTGCTTGGTCCAGCAATGCAACGCCATATAAACTGAGTATATTCTGGAATAGAATGCAATTTCCATTCATTTTTTGAGAATTTTTCAACTTCTTACGAAGATACTACAATTAATTGAGATTTTCATCTTTCTCCAGATTTTCATTCGGGGCTTTCGATGCCTTGACGGCGCTTAGTAAGGAGAACGGTGGTGTTGAGAGAAGGTGCTTGGTCCAGCAATTCAACGCCATATAAACTGAGTATATTCTGGAATAGAATGCAATTTGCATTCATATTTTGAGATTTATTCATCTTCTTCAAAAGATAATACAATTAATTGAGATTTTTATCTTTCTCCAGATTTTGATTCGGGGCTTTCGATGCCTTGACGGCGCTATATAAAGAGAACAGCGGTGCTGAGAGATGGTGCTTGGTCCAGTAATGAAACGCCATATAAACTGAGTATATTCTGGAATAGAATGCAATTTCTATAAATAATTTGAGATTTTTTCATCTTCTTCAAGAGATAATACAATTAATTGTGATTTTTATCCTTCTCCAGACTTTGATTTGTGGCATTCGATGCCTTGACGGCGCTATATAAGGAGAACAGCGGTGCTGAGAGATGGTGCTTGGTCCAGCAATGCAACGCCATATAAACTGAGTATATTCTGGAATAGAATGCAATTTCCATACATATTTTGAGATTTTTTCATCTTCTTCGAAAGATAATACAATTAATTGTGATTTTTATCTTTCTCCAGAATTTGATTCGGGGCATTCGATGCCTTGACGGCGCTATATAAGGAGAACAGCGGTGCTGAGAGATGGTGCTTGGTCCATCAATGCAACGCCATATAAACTGAGTATATTCTGGAATAGAATGCAATTTCCATACATATTTTGAGATTTTTTCATCTTCTTCAAAAGAGAATACAATTAATTTTGATTTTTATCTTTCTCCAGAATTTGATTCGGATCATTCGATGCCTTGATGGCGCTATAAAAGGAGAACAGCGGTGCTGAGAGATGGTGCTTGGTCCATCAATGCAACGCCATATAAACGGAGTATATTCTGGAATAGAATGCAATTTCCATACATATTTTGATATTTTTTCATCTTCTTCAAAAGATAATACAATTAATTGTGATTTTTATCTTTCACCAGAATTTGATTCAGGGCATTCGATGCCTTGACGGCGCTATATAAGGAGAACAGCGGTGCTGAGAGATGGTGCTTGGTCCAGCAATGCAACGCCATATAAACTGAGTATATTCTGGAATAGAATGCAATTTCCATTCATATTTTGAGATTTATTCAACTTCTTCAAAAGATAATACAATTAATTTTGATTTTTATCTTTCTCCAGACTTTAATTCGGGGCATTCGATGCCTTGACGGCGCTATATAAGGAGAACAGCGGTGCTGAGAGATGGTGCTTGGTCCAGCAATGAAACGCCATATAAACTGAGTATATTCTGGAATAGAATGCAATTTCTATAAATAATTTGAGATTTTTTCATCTTCTTCAAGAGATAATACAATTAATTGTGATTTTTATCCTTCTCCAGACTTTGATTTGTGGCATTCGATGCCTTGACGGCGCTATATAAGGAGAACAGCGGTGCTGAGAGATGGTGCTTGGTCCAGCAATGCAACGCCATATAAACTGAGTATATTCTGGAATAGAATGCAATTTCCATACATATTTTGAATTTTTTTCATCTTCTTCGAAAGATAATACAATTAATTGTGATTTTTATCTTTCTCCAGAATTTGATTCGGGGCATTCGATGCCTTGACGGCGCTATATAAGGAGAACAGCGGTGCTGAGAGATGGTGCTTGGTCCATCAATGCAACGCCATATAAACTGAGTATATTCTGGAATAGAATGCAATTTCCATACATATTTTGAGATTTTTTCATCTTCTTCAAAAGAGAATACAATTAATTTTGATTTTTATCTTTCTCCAGAATTTGATTCGGATCATTCGATGCCTTGATGGCGCTATAAAAGGAGAACAGCGGTGCTGAGAGATGGTGCTTGGTCCATCAATGCAACGCCATATAAACTGAGTATATTCTGGAATAGAATGCAATTTCCATACATATTTTGATATTTTTTCATCTTCTTCAAAAGATAATACAATTAATTGTGATTTTTATCTTTCACCAGAATTTGATTCAGGGCATTCGATGCCTTGACGGCGCTATATAAGGAGAACAGCGGTGCTGAGAGATAGTGCTTGGTCCATCAATGCAACGCCATATAAACTGAGTATATTCTGGAATAGAATGCAATTTCCATACATATTTTGATATTTTTTCATCTTCTTCAAAAGATAATACAATTAATTGTGATTTTTATCTTTCACCAGAATTTGATTCAGGGCATTCGATGCCTTGACGGCGCTATATAAGGAGAACAGCGGTGCTGAGAGATGGTGCTTGGTCCAGCAATGCAACGCCATATAAACTGAGTATATTCTGGAATAGAATGCAATTTCCATTCATATTTTGAGATTTATTCAACTTCTTCAAAAGATAATACAATTAATTTTGATTTTTATCTTTCTCCAGAATTTGATTCGGGGCATTCGATGCCTTGATGGCGCTATATAAGGAGAACAGCGGTGCTGAGAGATGGTGCTTGGTCCATCAATGCAACGCCATATAAACTGAGTATATTCTGGAATAGAATGCAATTTCCATACATATTTTGAGATTTTTTCATCTTCTTCAAAAGAGAATACAATTAATTTTGATTTTTATCTTTCTCCAGAATTTGATTCGGATCATTCGATGCCTTGATGGCGCTATAAAAGGAGAACAGCGGTGCTGAGAGATGGTGCTTGGTCCATCAATGCAACGCCATATAAACTGAGTATATTCTGGAATAGAATGCAATTTCCATACATATTTTGATATTTTTTCATCTTCTTCAAAAGATAATACAATTAATTGTGATTTTTATCTTTCACCAGAATTTGATTCAGGGCATTCGATGCCTTGACGGCGCTATATAAGGAGAACAGCGGTGCTGAGAGATGGTGCTTGGTCCAGCAATGCAACGCCATATAAACTGAGTATATTCTGGAATAGAATGCAATTTCCATTCATATTTTGAGATTTATTCAACTTCTTCAAAAGATAATACAATTAATTTTGATTTTTATCTTTCTCCAGAATTTGATTCGGGGCATTCGATGCCTTGATGGCGCTATAAAAGGAGAACAGCGGTGCTGAGAGATAGTGCTTGGTCCATCAATGCAACGCCATATAAACTGAGTATATTCTGGAATAGAATGCAATTTCCATACATATTTTGAGATATTTTCATTTTCTTCAAAAGATAATACAATTAATTGAAATTTCTTTCTTTCTCCAGATTTTGATTCGGGGCTTTCGATGCCTTGATAGCGCTATGTAAGGAGAACGGTGGTGCTGAGAGATGGTGCTGAGAGATGGTGCTTGGTCCAGCAATGTAACGCTATATAAACTGAGCATATTATGGAATAGAATGCAATTTCCATTCATATTTAGAGATTTTTTCATCTTCATCAAAAGATAATACAATTAATTGAGATTTTTATCTTTCTCCAGATTTTGATTCGGGGCTTTCGATGCCTTGACGGCGCTTAGTAGGGAGAACAGCGGTGCTGAGAGATGGTGCTTGGTCCAGCGATGCAACGCCATATGAACTGAGTATATTCTGGAATAGAATGCAATTTCCATTCATATTTTGAGATTTTTTCATCTTTTTCAAAATATACTACAAATAATAGAGATTTTTATCTTTCTCCAGATTTTGATTCGGGACTTCCGATGCCTTGACGGCGCTATGTAAGGAGAACAGCGGTGCTGAGAGATGGTGCTTGGTCCAGCAATGCAACGCCATATAAACTGAGTATATTCTGGAATACAATGCAATTTCCATTCATATTTTGAGATTTTTTCATCTTCTTCAAAAGATAATACAATTAATTGAGATTTTTATCTTTCTCCAGATTTTGATTCGGGGCTTTCGATGCCTTGATGGCGCTATGTAAGGAGAACGGTGGTCCTGAGAGATGGTGCTTGGTCCAACGATGCAACGCCATATAAACTGAGTATATTCTGGAATAGAATGCAATTTCCATTCATATTTTGAGATTTTTTCATCTTCATCAAAAGATAATACAATTAATTGAGATTTTCATCTTTCTCCAGATTTTGATTCGGGGATTTCGATGCATTGATGGCGCTATGTAAGGAGAACGGTGTTGCTAGAGATGGTGCTTGGTCCAGCAATGCAACGCCATATAAACTGAGTATATTCTGGAATATAATGCAATTTCCATTCATATTTTGAGATTTTTTCATCTTCATCAAAAGATAATACAATTAATTGAGATTTTTATCTTTCTCCAGATTTTGATTCGGGGCTTTCGATGCCTTGACGGCGCTTAGTAAGGAGAACGGTGGTGTTGAGAGATGGTGCTTGGTCCAGCAATTCAACGCCATATAAACTGAGTATATTCTTGAATAGAATGCAATTTCCATTCATATTTTGAGATTCTTTCATCTTCATCAAAAGATAATTCAATTAATTGAGATTTTTATCTTTCTCCAGATTTTGATTCGGGGTTTCGATGCCTTGTCGGCCTTAAGTAAGGAGAACAGCGGTGCTGAGAGATGGTGCTTGGTCCAGCATCGCAACGCCATATAAGCTGAGTATATTCTGGAATAGAATACAATTTCCATTCATATTTTGAGATTTTTTCATCTTCATCAAAAGATAACTCAATTAATTGAGATTTTTATCTATTTCCAGATTTTGATTCGGGGCTTTCGATGCCTTGAGGACGCTATGTAAGGACAACGGTGGTGCTGAGAGATGGTGCTTGGTCCAGCAATGCAATGCCATATAAAATGAGTAAATTCTAAAATAGAATGCAATTTCTATTCATATTTTGAGATTTTTTCATCTTCATCAAAGGATAATACAATTAATTTAGATTTTATCTATTTCCAGATTTTGATTCGGGGCTTTCGATGCCTTGACGGCGCTATGTAAGGAGAACGGTGGTGCTGAGAGATGGTTCTTGGTCCAGCAATGCAACGCCATATAAAATGAGTATATTCTGGAATAGAATGCAATTTCTATTCATATTTTGAGATTTTTTCATCTTCATCAAAAGATAACTCAATTAATTGAGATTTTTATCTATTTCCAGATTTTGATTAGGGGCTTTCGATGCCTTGACGGCGCTATGTAAGGAGAACGGTGGTGCTGAGAGATGGTGCTTGGTCCAGCAATGCAACGCCATATAAAATGAGTATATTCTGGAATAGAATGCAATTTATATTCATATTTTGAGATTTTTTCATCTTCATCAAAAGATAATACAATTAATTGAGATATTTATCTTTTTCCAGATTTTGATTCGAGGCTTTCGATGCCTTGGCGGCGCTATGTAAGGAGAACGGTGGTGCTGAGAGATGGTGCTTGGTCCAGCAATTCAACGCCGTATAAACTGAGTATATTCTTGAATAGAATGCAATTTCCATTCATATTTTGGGATTTTTTCATCTTCATCAAAAGATAACTCAATTAATTGAGATTTTTATCTATTTCCAGATTTTGATTAGGGGCTTTCGATGCCTTGACGGTGCTATGTAAGGAGAACGGTGGTGCTGAGAGATGGTGCTTGGTCCAGCAATTCAACGCCATATAAACTGAGTATATTATGGAATAAAATGCAATTTCCATTCATATTTTGAGATTTATTCATCTTCTTCAAAAGATAATACAATTATTTGAGATTTTTATCTTTCTCCAGATTTTGATTCGAGGCTTTCGATGCCTTGACGGCGCTATGTAAGATGAACTGTGGTGGTGAGAGATGGTGCTTGGTCCAGCAATGCAACGCCATTTATACTGAGTATATTTTAGAATAGAGTATAATTTCCATTCATATTTTGAGATTTTTTCATCTTCATCAAAAGATAATACAATTAATTGAGATTTTTATCTTTCTCCAGATTTTGATTCGGGGCTTTCGATGCCTTGACGGCGCTATGTAAGGAGAACGGTGGTGCTGAGAGATGGTGTTTGGTCCAGCAATGCAACGCCATATAAACTGAGTATATTCTGCAATAGAATGCAATTTCCATTCATATTTTGATATTTTTTCATCTTCATCAAAAGATAATACAATTAATTGAGATTTTTATCTTTCTCCAGATTTTGATTTGGGGCTTTCGATGCCTTGACGGCGCTATGTAAGGAGAACGGTGGTGCTGAGAGATGGTGCTTGGTCCAGCAATGCAACGCCATATAAAATGAGTATATTCTGGAATAGAATGCAATTTCCATTCATATTTTGAGATTTTTTCATCTTCATCAAAAGATAATACAATTCTTTGAGATTTTTATCTTTCTCCAGATCTTGATTTGGGGCTTTCGATGCCTTGACGGCGCTATGTAAGGAGAACGGTGGTTCTGAGAGATGGTGCTTGGTCCAGAATTGCAACGCCATATAAACTGAGGATATTCTGGAATAGAATGCAATTTCCATTCATATTTTGAGATTTATTCATCTTCTTCAAAAGATAATACAATTAATTGAGATTTTTATCTTTCTCCAGATTTTGATTTGGGGCTTTCGATGCCTTGACGGCGCTATGTAAGGAGAACGGTGGTTCTGAGAGATGGTGCTTGGTCCAGCAATGCAACGCCATATAAACTGAGTATATTCTGGAATAGAATGCAATTTCCATTCATATTTTGAGATTTATTAATCTTCTTCAAAAGATAATACAATTAATTATGATTTTTATCTTTCTCCAGAATTTGATTCGGGGCATTCGATGCCTTGACGGCGCTATATAAGGAGAACAGCGGTGCTGAGAGATGGTGCTTGGTCCATCAATGCAACGCCATATAAACTGAGTATATTCTGGAATAGAATGCAATTTCCATTCATTTTTTGAGAATTTTTCATCTTCTTACAAAGATAATACAAATAATTGAGATTTTCATCTTTCTCCAGATTTTGATTCGGGGCTTTCGATGCCTTGACGGCGCTTAGTAAGGAGAACGGTGGTGTTGAGAGATGGTGCTTGGTCCAGCAATGAAACGCCATATAAACTGAGTATATTCTGGAATAGAATGAAATTTCTATACATAATTTGAGATTTTTTCATCTTCTTCAAGAGATAATACAATTAATTGTGATTTTTATCTTTCTCCAGACTTTGATTCGGGGCATTCGATGCCTTGACGGCGCTATATAAGGAGAACAGCGGTGCTGAGAGATGGTGCTTGGTCCATCAATGCAACGCCATATAAACTGAGTATATTCTGGAATAGAATGCAATTTCCATACATATTTTGAGATTTTTTCATCTTCTTCAAAAGATAATACAATTAATTGTGATTTTTATCTTTCTCCAGAATTTGATTCGGGGCATTCGATGCCTTGACGGCGCTATATAAGGAGAACGGTGTTGCTAGAGATGGTGCTTGGTCCATCAATGCAACGCCATATAAACTGAGTATATTCTGGAATAGAATGCAATTTCCATACATATTTTGATATTTTTTCATCTTCTTCAAAAGATAATACAATTAATTGAGATTTTCATCTTTCTCCAGATTTTGATTCGGGGCTTTCGATACATTGATGGCGCTATGTAAGGAGAACGGTGTTGCTAGAGATGGTGCTTGGTCCAGCAATGCAACGCCATATAAACTGAGTATATTCTGGAATATAATGCAATTTCCATTCATATTTTGAGATTTTTTCATCTTCATCAAAAGATAATACAATTAATTGAGATTTTTATCTTTCTCCAGATTTTGATTCGGGGCTTTCGATGCCTTGACGGCGCATAGTAAGGAGAACGGTGGTGTTGAGAGATGGTGCTTGGTCCAGCAATTCAACGCCATATAAACTGAGTATATTCTTGAATAGAATGCAATTTCCATTCATATTTTGAGATTTTTTCATCTTCATCAAAAGATAATTCAATTAATTGAGATTTTTATCTTTCTCCAGATTTTGATTCGGGGTTTCGATGCCTTGTCGGCCTTAAGTAAGGAGAACAGCGGTGCTGAGAGATGGTGCTTGGTCCAGCATCGCAACGCCATATAAACTGAGTATATTCTGGAATAGAATGCAATTTCCATTCATATTTTGAGATTTTTTCATCTTCATCAAAAGATAACTCAATTAATTGAGATTTTTATCTATTTCCAGATTTTGATTCGGGGCTTTCGATGCCTTGAGGACGCTATGTAAGGACAACGGTGGTGCTGAGAGATGGTGCTTGGTCCAGCAATGCAACGCCATATAAACTGAGTATATTCTGCAATAGAATGCAATTTCCATTCATATTTTGAGATTTTTTCATCTTCATCAAAAGATTATACAATTAATTGAGATTTTTATCTTTCTCCAGATTTTCATTTGGGGCTTTCGATGCCTTGACGGCGCTATGTAAGGAGAACGGTGGTGCTGAAAGATGGTGCTTGGTCCAGCAATGCAACGCCATATAAAGTGAGTATATTCTGGAATAGAATGCAATTTCCATTCATATTTTGTGATTTTTTCATCTTCATCTAAAGATAATACAATTCATTGAGATTTTTATCTATTTCCAGATTTTGATTCGGGTCTTTCGATGCCTTGACTGCGCTATGTAAGGACAACGGTGGTGCTGAGAAATGGTGCTTGGTCCAACAATGCAACGCCATATATTATAAGTATATTCTGGAATAGAATGCCATTTCCATTCATATTTTGAGATTTTTTCATCTTCATCAAAAGATAATACAATTAATTGAGATTTTTATCTATTTCCAGATTTTGATTCGGGGCTATCGATGCCTTGACGGCGCTATGTAAGGAGAACGGTGGTGGTGAGACATGGTGCTTGGTCCAGCAATTCAACGCCATATAAACTGAGTATATTATGGAATAAAATGCAATTTCCATTCATATTTTGAGATTTATTTATCTTCTTCAAAAGATAGTACAATTAATTGAGATTTTTATCTTTCTCCAGATTTTGATTCGGGGCTTTCGATGCCTTGACGGCGCTATGTAAGGGGAACGGTGGTGCTGAGAGATGGTCCTTGGTCCAGCAATGCAAAGCCATATAAACTGAGTATATTTTGGTATAGAGTACAATTTCCATTCATATTTTGTGATTTTTTCATCTTCATCAAAAGATAATACAATTAATTGAGATTTTTATCTTTCTCCAGATTTTGATTCGGGGCTTTCGATGCCTTGACGGCGCTTAGTAAGGAGAACAGCGGTGCTGAGAGATGGTGATTGGTGAAGCAATGCAACGCCATATAAACTGAGTATATTCTGCAATAGAATGAAATTTCCATTCATATTTTGAGATTTTTTCATCTTCATCAAAAGATAAAACAATAAATTGATATTTTTATCTTTCTCCAGATTTTGATTTGGGGCTTTCGATGCCTTGACGGCGCTATGTAAGGAGAACGGTGGTGCTGAGAGATGGTGCTTGGCCCTGCAATGCAACGCCATATAAACTGAGTATATTCTGGAATAGAATGCAATTCCATTCATATTTTGAGATTTATTAATCTTCTTCAAAAGATAATAAAATTAATTATGATTTTTAACTTTCTCCAGAATTTCATTCGGGGCATTCGATGCCTTGACGGCGCTATATAAGGAGAACAGCGGTGCTGAGAGATGGTGCTTGGTCAGCAATGCATCGCCATATAAACTGAGTATATTCTGGAAAAGAATGCAATTTCCATTCATATTTTGAGAATTTTTCATCTTCTTACAAAGATAATACAATAAATTGAAATTTTTATCTTTCTCCAGATTTTGATTCGGAGCATTCGATGCCTTGACGGCGCTTAGTAAGGAGAACGGTGGTGTTGAGAGAAGGTACTTGGTCCAGCAATTCAACGCCATATAAACTGAGTATATTCTGGAATAGAATGCAATTTGCATTCATATTTTGAGATTTATTCATCTTCTTCAAAAGATAATACAATTAATTGAGATTTTTATCTTTCTCCAGATTTTGATTCGGGGCTTTCGATGCCTTGACGGCGCAATATAAAGAGAACAGCGGTGCTGGGAGATGGTGCTTGGTCCAGCAATGCAACGCCATATAAACTGAGTATATTCTGCAATAGAATGAAATTTCCATTCATATTTCGAGATTTTTTCATCTTCATCAAAAGATAAAACAATAAATTGATATTATTATCTTTCTCCAGATTTTGATTTGGGGCTTTCGATGCCTTGACAGCGCTATGTAAGGAGAACGGTGGTGCTGAGAGATGGTGCTTGGTCCAGCAATGAAACGCCATATAAACTGAGTATATTCTGGAATAGAATGCAATTTCCATACATATTTTGAGATTTTTTCATCTTCTTCAAAAGATAATACAATTAATTGAGATTTTTATCTTTCTCCAGAATTTGATTCGGGGCATTCGATGCCTTGACGGCGCTATATAAGGAGAACAGCGGTGCTGAAAGATGGTGCTTGGTCCATCAATGCAACGCCATATAAACTGAGTATATTCTGGAATAGAATGCAATTTCCATACATATTTTGAGATTTTTTCATCTTCCTCAAAAGATAATACAATTAATTGTGATTTTTATATTTTTCCAGAATTTGATTCGGGGCATTCGATGCCTTGACGGCGCTAAATAAGGAGAACAGTGGTGCTGAGAGATGGTGCTTTGTCCAGCAATGCAACGCCATATAAACTGAGTATATTCTGGAATAGAATGCAGTTTCCATACATATTTTGAGATTTTTTCATCTTCTTCAAAAGATAATACAATTAATTGTGATTTTTATCTTTCTCCAGACTTTGATTCGGGGCATTCGATGCCTTGACGGCGCTATATAAGGAGAACAGCGGTGCTGAGAGATGGTGCTTGGTCCAGCAATGCAGCGCCATATAAACTGAGTATATTTTGATATAGAATGCAATTTCCATACATATTTTGAGATTTTTTCATCTTCTTCAAAAGATAACACAATTAATTGTGATTTTTATCTTTCTCCAGACTTTGATTCGGGGCATTCGATGCCTTGACGGCGCTATATAAGGAGAACAGCGGTGCTGAGAGATGGTGCTTGGTCCAGCAATGCAGCGTCATATAAACTGAGTATATTTTGATATAGAATGCAATTTCCATACATATTTTGAGATTTTTTCATCTTCTTCAAAAGATAATACAATTAATTGTGATTTTTATCTTTCTCCAGACTTTGATTCGGGGCATTCGATGCCTTGACGGCGCTATCTAAGGAGAACAGCGGTGCTGAGAGATGGTGCTTGGTCCAGCAATGCAACGCCATATAAACTGAGTATATTCTGGAATAAAATGCAATTTCCATACATATTTTGAGATTTTTTCATCTTCTTCAAAAGATAATACAATTAATTGTGATTTTTATCTTTCTCCAGACTTTGATTCGGGGCATTCGATGCCTTGACGGCGCTATATAAGGAGAACAGCGGTGCTGAGAGATGGTGCTTGGTCCAGCAATGCAACGCCATATAAACTGAGTATATTCTGGAATAAAATGCAATTTCCATACATATTTTGAGATTTTTTCATCTTCTTCAAAATATAATACAATTAATTGTGATTTTTATCTTTCTCCAGAATTTGATTCGGGGCATTCGATGCCTTGACGGCGCTAAATAAGGAGAACAGCGGTGCTGAGAGATGGTGCTTGGTCCAGCAATGCAACGCCATATAAACTGAGTATATTCTGGAATAGAATGCAATTTCCATTCATATTTTGAGATTTTTTCATCTTCATCAAAAGATAATACAATTAAAAGAGATTTTTATCTTTCTCCAGAATTTGATTTGGGGCTTTCGATGCCTTGACGGCGCTATGTAAGGAGAACGGTGGTGCTGAGAGATGGTGCTTGGTCCAGCAATGCAACGCCATATAAACTGAGTATATTCTGGAATAGAATGCAATTTCCATTCATATTTTGAGATTTTTTCATCTTCATCAAAAGATAATACAATTAATTGAGATTTTTATCTTTCTCCAGATTTTGATTCGGGGCTTTCGATGCCTTAACTGCGCTTTGTAAGGAGAACAGCGGTGCTGAGAGATGGTGCTTGGTCCAGCAATGCAACGCCATATAAACTGAGTATATTCTGGAATAGAATGCAATTTCCATTCATATTTTGAGATTTTTTCATCTTCATCAAAAGATAATACAATTAATTGAGATTTTTATCTTTCTCCAGATTTTGATTCGGGGCTTTCGATGCCTTGACGGCGCTATGTAAGAAGAACGGTGGTGCTGAGAGATGGTGCTTGGTCCAGCAATGCAACGCCATATAAACTGAGTATATTCTGGAATAGAATGCAATTTCCATTCATATTTTGAGATTTTTTCATCTTCATCAAAAGATAATACAATTAATTGAGATTTTTATCTTTCTCCAGATTTTGATTCGGGGCTTTCGATGCCTTAACTGCGCTTTGTAAGGAGAACAGCGGTGCTGAGAGATGGTGCTTGGTCCAGCAATGCAACGCCATATAAACTGAGTATATTCTGGAATAGAATGCAATTTCCATTCATATTTTGAGATTTTTTCATCTTCATCAAAAGATAATACAATTAATTGAGATTTTTATCTTTCTCCAGATTTTGATTTGGGGCTTTCGATGCCTTGACGGCGCTATGTAAGGAGAACGGTGGTGCTGAGAGATGGTGCTTGGTCCAGCAATGCAACGCCATATAAACTGAGTATATTCTGGAATAGAATGCATTTCCATTTATATTTTCAGATTTATTTATCTTCTTCAAAAGATAATACAATTAATTGTGATTTTTATCTTCCTCCAGAATTTGATTCGGGGCATTCGATGCCTTGACGGAGCTATATAAGGAGAACAGCGGTGCTGAGAGATGGTGCTTGTTCCAGCAATGCAACACCATATAAACTGAGTATATTCTGGAATAGAATGCAATTTCCATACATATTTTGAGATTTTTTCATCTTCTTCAAAAGATAATACAAGTAATTGTGATTTTTATCTTTCTCCAGACTTTGATTCGGGGCATTCGATGCCTTGACGGCGCTATATAAGGGGAACAGCGGTGCTGAGAGATGGTGCTTGGTCCAGCAATGCAACGCCATATAAACTGAGTATATTCTGGAATAGAATGCAATTTCCATACATATTTTGAGATTTTTTCATCTTCTTCAAAAGATAATACAATTAATTGTGATTTTTATCTTTTTCCAGAATTTGATTCGGGGCATTCGATGCCTTGACGGCGCTATATAAAGAGAGCAGCGGTGCTGAGAGATGGTGCTTGGTCCAGCAATGCAACGCCATATAAACTGAGTATATTCTGGAATAGAATGCAATTTCCATTCATATTTTGAGATTTATTAATCTTCTTCAAAAGATAATACAATTAATTATGATTTTTATCTTTCTCCAGAATTTGATTCGGGGCATTCGATGCCTTGACGGCGCTATATAAGGAGAACAGCGGTGCTGAGAGATGGTGCTTGGTCCATCAATGCAACGCCATATAAACTGAGTATATTCTGGAATAGAATGCAATTTCCATTCATTTTTTGAGAATTTTTCATCTTCTTACAAAGATAATACAAATAATTGAGATTTTCATCTTTCTCCAGATTTTGATTCGGGGCTTTCGATGCCTTGACGGCGCTTAGTAAGGAGAACGGTGGTGTTGAGAGATGGTGCTTGGTCCAGCAATGAAACGCCATATAAACTGAGTATATTCTGGAATAGAATGCAATTTCTATACATAATTTGAGATTTTTTCATCTTCTTCAAGAGATAATACAATTAATTGTGATTTTTATCTTTCTCCAGACTTTGATTCGGGGCATTCGATGCCTTGACGGCGCTATATAAGGAGAACAGCGGTGCTGAGAGATGGTGCTTGGTCCATCAATGCAACGCCATATAAACTGAGTATATTCTGGAATAGAATGCAATTTCCATACATATTTTGAGATTTTTTCATCTTCTTCAAAAGATAATACAATTAATTGTGATTTTTATCTTTCTCCAGAATTTGATTCGGGGCATTCGATGCCTTGACGGCGCTATATAAGGAGAACGGTGTTGCTAGAGATGGTGCTTGGTCCATCAATGCAACGCCATATAAACTGAGTATATTCTGGAATAGAATGCAATTTCCATACATATTTTGATATTTTTTCATCTTCTTCAAAAGATAATACAATTAATTGAGATTTTCATCTTTCTCCAGATTTTGATTCGGGGCTTTCGATACATTGATGGCGCTATGTAAGGAGAACGGTGTTGCTAGAGATGGTGCTTGGTCCAGCAATGCAACGCCATATAAACTGAGTATATTCTGGAATATAATGCAATTTCCATTCATATTTTGAGATTTTTTCATCTTCATCAAAAGATAATACAATTAATTGAGATTTTTATCTTTCTCCAGATTTTGATTCGGGGCTTTCGATGCCTTGACGGCGCATAGTAAGGAGAACGGTGGTGTTGAGAGATGGTGCTTGGTCCAGCAATTCAACGCCATATAAACTGAGTATATTCTTGAATAGAATGCAATTTCCATTCATATTTTGAGATTTTTTCATCTTCATCAAAAGATAATTCAATTAATTGAGATTTTTATCTTTCTCCAGATTTTGATTCGGGGTTTCGATGCCTTGTCGGCCTTAAGTAAGGAGAACAGCGGTGCTGAGAGATGGTGCTTGGTCCAGCATCGCAACGCCATATAAACTGAGTATATTCTGGAATAGAATGCAATTTCCATTCATATTTTGAGATTTTTTCATCTTCATCAAAAGATAACTCAATTAATTGAGATTTTTATCTATTTCCAGATTTTGATTCGGGGCTTTCGATGCCTTGAGGACGCTATGTAAGGACAACGGTGGTGCTGAGAGATGGTGCTTGGTCCAGCAATGCAACGCCATATAAACTGAGGATATTCTGGAATAGAATGCAATTTCCATTCATATTTTGAGATTTTTTCATCTTCATCAATAGATAACACAATTAATTGAGATTTTTATCTATTTCCAGATTTTGATTCGGGTCTTTCGATGCCTTGACGGCGCTATGTAAGGACAACGGTGGTGCTGAGAGATGGTGCTTGGTCCAACAATGCAACGCCATATATTATAAGTATATTCTGGAATAGAATGCCATTTCCATTCATATTTTGAGATTTTTTCATCTTCATCAAAAGATAATACAATTAATTGAGATTTTTATCTATTTCCAGATTTTGATTCGGGGCTATCGATGCCTTGACGGCGCTATGTAAGGAGAACGGTGGTGGTGAGACATGGTGCTTGGTCCAGCAATTCAACGCCATATAAACTGAGTATATTATGGAATAAAATGCAATTTCCATTCATATTTTGAGATTTATTTATCTTCTTCAAAAGATAGTACAATTAATTGAGATTTTTATCTTTCTCCAGATTTTGATTCGGGGCTTTCGATGCCTTGACGGCGCTATGTAAGGGGAACGGTGGTGCTGAGAGATGGTCCTTGGTCCAGCAATGCAAAGCCATATAAACTGAGTATATTTTGGTATAGAGTACAATTTCCATTCATATTTTGTGATTTTTTCATCTTCATCAAAAGATAATACAATTAATTGAGATTTTTATCTTTCTCCAGATTTTGATTCGGGGCTTTCGATGCCTTGACGGCGCTATGTAAGGAGAACGGTGGTGCTGAGAGATGGTCCTTGGTCCAGCAATGCAAAGCCATATAAACTGAGTATATTTTGGTATAGAGTACAATTTCCATTCATATTTTGTGATTTTTTCATCTTCATCAAAAGATAATACAATTAATTGAGATTTTTATCTTTCTCCAGATTTTGATTCGGGGCTTTCGATGCCTTGACGGCGCTTAGTAAGGAGAACAGCGGTGCTGAGAGATGGTGATTGGTGAAGCAATGCAACGCCATATAAACTGAGTATAGTCTGCAATAGAATGAAATTTCCATTCATATTTTGAGATTTTTTCATCTTCATCAAAAGATAAAACAATAAATTGATATTTTTATCTTTCTCCAGATTTTGATTTGGGGCTTTCGATGCCTTGACGGCGCTATGTAAGGAGAACGGTGGTGCTGAGAGATGGTGCTTGGCCCTGCAATGCAACGCCATATAAACTGAGTATATTCTGGAATAGAATGCAATTCCATTCATATTTTGAGATTTATTAATCTTCTTCAAAAGATAATAAAATTAATTATGATTTTTAACTTTCTCCAGAATTTCATTCGGGGCATTCGATGCCTTGACGGCGCTATATAAGGAGAACAGCGGTGCTGAGAGATGGTGCTTGGTCAGCAATGCATCGCCATATAAACTGAGTATATTCTGGAAAAGAATGCAATTTCCATTCATATTTTGAGAATTTTTCATCTTCTTACAAAGATAATACAATAAATTGAAATTTTTATCTTTCTCCAGATTTTGATTCGGAGCATTCGATGCCTTGACGGCGCTTAGTAAGGAGAACGGTGGTGTTGAGAGAAGGTACTTGGTCCAGCAATTCAACGCCATATAAACTGAGTATATTCTGGAATAGAATTTAATTTGCATTCATATTTTGAGATTTATTCATCTTCTTCAAAAGATAATACAATTAATTGAGATTTTTATCTTTCTCCAGATTTTGATTCGGGGCTTTCGATGCCTTGACGGCGCAATATAAAGAGAACAGCGGTGCTGGGAGATGGTGCTTGGTCCAGCAATGCAACGCCATATAAACTGAGTATATTCTGCAATAGAATGAAATTTCCATTCATATTTCGAGATTTTTTCATCTTCATCAAAAGATAAAACAATAAATTGATATTATTATCTTTCTCCAGATTTTGATTTGGGGCTTTCGATGCCTTGACAGCGCTATGTAAGGAGAACGGTGGTGCTGAGAGATGGTGCTTGGTCCAGCAATGAAACGCCATATAAACTGAGTATATTCTGGAATAGAATGCAATTTCCATACATATTTTGAGATTTTTTCATCTTCTTCAAAAGATAATACAATTAATTGAGATTTTTATCTTTCTCCAGAATTTGATTCGGGGCATTCGATGCCTTGACGGCGCTATATAAGGAGAACAGCGGTGCTGAAAGATGGTGCTTGGTCCATCAATGCAACGCCATATAAACTGAGTATATTCTGGAATAGAATGCAATTTCCATACATATTTTGAGATTTTTTCATCTTCCTCAAAAGATAATACAATTAATTGTGATTTTTATATTTTTCCAGAATTTGATTCGGGGCATTCGATGCCTTGACGGCGCTAAATAAGGAGAACAGTGGTGCTGAGAGATGGTGCTTTGTCCAGCAATGCAACGCCATATAAACTGAGTATATTCTGGAATAGAATGCAGTTTCCATACATATTTTGAGATTTTTTCATCTTCTTCAAAAGATAATACAATTAATTGTGATTTTTATCTTTCTCCAGACTTTGATTCGGGGCATTCGATGCCTTGACGGCGCTATATAAGGAGAACAGCGGTGCTGAGAGATGGTGCTTGGTCCAGCAATGCAGCGCCATATAAACTGAGTATATTTTGATATAGAATGCAATTTCCATACATATTTTGAGATTTTTTCATCTTCTTCAAAAGATAACACAATTAATTGTGATTTTTATCTTTCTCCAGACTTTGATTCGGGGCATTCGATGCCTTGACGGCGCTATATAAGGAGAACAGCGGTGCTGAGAGATGGTGCTTGGTCCAGCAATGCAGCGTCATATAAACTGAGTATATTTTGATATAGAATGCAATTTCCATACATATTTTGAGATTTTTTCATCTTCTTCAAAAGATAATACAATTAATTGTGATTTTTATCTTTCTCCAGACTTTGATTCGGGGCATTCGATGCCTTGACGGCGCTATCTAAGGAGAACAGCGGTGCTGAGAGATGGTGCTTGGTCCAGCAATGCAACGCCATATAAACTGAGTATATTCTGGAATAAAATGCAATTTCCATACATATTTTGAGATTTTTTCATCTTCTTCAAAAGATAATACAATTAATTGTGATTTTTATCTTTCTCCAGACTTTGATTCGGGGCATTCGATGCCTTGACGGCGCTATATAAGGAGAACAGCGGTGCTGAGAGATGGTGCTTGGTCCAGCAATGCAACGCCATATAAACTGAGTATATTCTGGAATAAAATGCAATTTCCATACATATTTTGAGATTTTTTCATCTTCTTCAAAATATAATACAATTAATTGTGATTTTTATCTTTCTCCAGAATTTGATTCGGGGCATTCGATGCCTTGACGGCGCTAAATAAGGAGAACAGCGGTGCTGAGAGATGGTGCTTGGTCCAGCAATGCAACGCCATATAAACTGAGTATATTCTGGAATAGAATGCAATTTCCATTCATATTTTGAGATTTTTTCATCTTCATCAAAAGATAATACAATTAAAAGAGATTTTTATCTTTCTCCAGAATTTGATTTGGGGCTTTCGATGCCTTGACGGCGCTATGTAAGGAGAACGGTGGTGCTGAGAGATGGTGCTTGGTCCAGCAATGCAACGCCATATAAACTGAGTATATTCTGGAATAGAATGCAATTTCCATTCATATTTTGAGATTTTTTCATCTTCATCAAAAGATAATACAATTAATTGAGATTTTTATCTTTCTCCAGATTTTGATTCGGGGCTTTCGATGCCTTAACTGCGCTTTGTAAGGAGAACAGCGGTGCTGAGAGATGGTGCTTGGTCCAGCAATGCAACGCCATATAAACTGAGTATATTCTGGAATAGAATGCAATTTCCATTCATATTTTGAGATTTTTTCATCTTCATCAAAAGATAATACAATTAATTGAGATTTTTATCTTTCTCCAGATTTTGATTCGGGGCTTTCGATGCCTTGACGGCGCTATGTAAGAAGAACGGTGGTGCTGAGAGATGGTGCTTGGTCCAGCAATGCAACGCCATATAAACTGAGTATATTCTGGAATAGAATGCAATTTCCATTCATATTTTGAGATTTTTTCATCTTCATCAAAAGATAATACAATTAATTGAGATTTTTATCTTTCTCCAGATTTTGATTCGGGGCTTTCGATGCCTTAACTGCGCTTTGTAAGGAGAACAGCGGTGCTGAGAGATGGTGCTTGGTCCAGCAATGCAACGCCATATAAACTGAGTATATTCTGGAATAGAATGCAATTTCCATTCATATTTTGAGATTTTTTCATCTTCATCAAAAGATAATACAATTAATTGAGATTTTTATCTTTCTCCAGATTTTGATTTGGGGCTTTCGATGCCTTGACGGCGCTATGTAAGGAGAACGGTGGTGCTGAGAGATGGTGCTTGGTCCAGCAATGCAACGCCATATAAACTGAGTATATTCTGGAATAGAATGCATTTCCATTTATATTTTCAGATTTATTTATCTTCTTCAAAAGATAATACAATTAATTGTGATTTTTATCTTCCTCCAGAATTTGATTCGGGGCATTCGATGCCTTGACGGAGCTATATAAGGAGAACAGCGGTGCTGAGAGATGGTGCTTGTTCCAGCAATGCAACACCATATAAACTGAGTATATTCTGGAATAGAATGCAATTTCCATACATATTTTGAGATTTTTTCATCTTCTTCAAAAGATAATACAAGTAATTGTGATTTTTATCTTTCTCCAGACTTTGATTCGGGGCATTCGATGCCTTGACGGCGCTATATAAGGGGAACAGCGGTGCTGAGAGATGGTGCTTGGTCCAGCAATGCAACGCCATATAAACTGAGTATATTCTGGAATAGAATGCAATTTCCATACATATTTTGAGATTTTTTCATCTTCTTCAAAAGATAATACAATTAATTGTGATTTTTATCTTTTTCCAGAATTTGATTCGGGGCATTCGATGCCTTGACGGCGCTATATAAAGAGAGCAGCGGTGCTGAGAGATGGTGCTTGGTCCAGCAATGCAACGCCATATAAACTGAGTATATTCTGGAATAGAATGCAATTTCCATACATATTTTGAGATTTTTTCATCTTCTTCAAAATATAATACAATTAATTGTGATTTTTATCTTTCTCCAGAATTTGATTCGGGGCATTCGATGCCTTGACGGCGCTAAATAAGGAGAACAGCGGTGCTGAGAGATGGTGCTTTGTCCAGCAATGCAACGCCATATAAACTGAGTATATTCTGGAATAGAATGCAATTTCCATACATATTTTGAGATTTTTTCATCTTCTTCAAAAGATAATACAATTAATTGTGATTTTTATTTTTCTCCAGACTTTGATTCGGGGCATTCGATGCCTTGACGGCGCTATATAAGGAGAACAGCGGTGCTGAGAGATGGTGCTTGGTCCAGCAATGCAACGCCATATAAACTGAGTATATTCTGGAATAGAATGCAATTTCCATACATATTTTGAGATTTTTTCATCTTTTTCAAAAGATAATACAATTAATTGTGATTTTTATCTTTCTCCAGACTTTGATTCGGGGCATTCGATGCCTTGACGGCGCTATATAAGGAGAACAGCGGTGCTGAGTGATGGTGCTTGGTCCAGCAATGCAGCGCCATATAAACTGAGTATATTCTGGAAAAGAATGCAATTTCCATACATATTTTGAGATTTTTTCATCTTCTTCAAAAGATAATACATTTAATTGTGATTTTTATCTTTCTCCAGACTTTGATTCGGGGCATTCGATGCCTTGACTGCGCTATATAAGGAGAACAGCGGTACTGAGAGATGGTGCTTGGTCCAGCAATGCAACGCCATATAAACTGAGTATATTCTGGAATAGAATGCAATTTCCATACATATTTTGAGATTTTTTCATCTTCTTCAAAATATAATACAATTAATTGTGATTTTTATCTTTCTCCAGAATTTGATTCGGGGCATTCGATGCCTTGACGGCGCTAAATAAGGAGAACAGCGGTGCTGAGAGATGGTGCTTTGTCCAGCAATGCAACGCCATATAAACTGAGTATATTCTGGAATAGAATGCAATTTCCATACATATTTTGAGATTTTTTCATCTTCTTCAAAAGATAATACAATTAATTGTGATTTTTATCTTTCTCCAGACTTTGATTCGGGAGTTTCGATGCCTTGACGGCGCTATATAAGGAGAACAGCGGTGCTGAGAGATGGTGCTTGGTCCAGCAATGCAGCGCCATATAAACTGAGTATATTCTGGAATAGAATGCAATTTCCATACATATTTTGAGATTTTTTCATCTTCTTCAAAAGATAATACAATTAATTGTGATTTTTATCTTTCTCCAGACTTTGATTCGGGGCATTCGATGCCTTGACTGCGCTATATAAGGAGAACATCGGTGCTGAGAGATGGTGCTTGGTCCAGCAATGCAACGCCATATAAACTGAGTATATTCTGGAATAGAATGCAATTTCCATACATATTTTGAGATTTTTTCATCTTCTTCAAAAGATAATACAATTAATTGTGATTTTTATCTTTCTCCAGACTTTGATTCGGGGCATTCGATGCCTTGACAGCGCTATATAAGGAGAACAGCGGTGCTGAGAGATGGTGCTTGGTCCAGCAATGCAACGCCATATAAACTGAGTATATTCTGGAATAGAATGCAATTTCCATACATATTTTGAGATTTTTTCATCTTCATCAAAAGATAATACAATTAATTGAGATTTTTATCTTTCTCCAGATTTTGATTCGTGGCTTTCGATGCCTTGACGGCGCTATGTAAGGAGAACGGTGGTGCTGAGAGATGGTGCTTGGTCCAGCAATGCAACGCCATATAAACTGAGTATATTCTGGAATAGAATGCAATTTCCATTCATATTTTGAGATTTTTTCATCTTCATCAAAAGATAATAAAATTAATTGAGATTTTTATCTTTCTCCAGATCTTGATTCGGGGCTTTCGATGCCTTGACTGCGCTTTGTAAGGAGAACAGCGGTGCTGAAAGATGGTGCTTGGTCCAGCAATGCAACGCCATATAAACTGAGTATATTCTGGAATAGAATGCATTTCCATTTATATTTTCAGATTTATTTATCTTCTTCAAAAGATAATACAATTAATTGTGATTTTTATCTTTCTCCAGAATTTGATTCGGGGCATTCCATGCCTTGACGGCGCTATATAAAGAGAGCAACGGTGCTGAGAGATGGTGCTTGGTCCAGCAATGCAACGCCATATAAACTGAGTATATTCTGGAATAGAATGCAATTTACATACATATTTTGAGATTTTTTCATCTTCTTCAAAAGATAATACAAGTAATTGTGATTTTTATCTTTCTCCAGACTTTGATTCGGGGCATTCGATGCCTTGACGGCGCTATATAAGGGGAACAGCGGTGCTGAGAGATGGTGCTTGGTCCAGCAATGCAACGCCATATAAACTGAGTATATTCTGGAATAGAATGCAATTTACATACATATTTTGAGATTTTTTCATCTTCTTCAAAAGATAATACAAGTAATTGTGATTTTTATCTTTCTCCAGACTTTGATTCGGGGCATTCGATGCCTTGACGGCGCTATATAAGGGGAACAGCGGTGCTGAGAGATGGTGCTTGGTCCAGCAATGCAACGCCATATAAACTGAGTATATTCTGGAATAGAATGCAATTTCCATACATATTTTGCGATTTTTTCATCTTCTTCAAAAGATAATACAATTAATTGTGATTTTTATCTTTTTCCAGAATTTGATTCGGGGCATTCGATGCCTTGACGGCGCTATATAAAGAGAGCAACGGTGCTGAGAGATGGTGCTTGGTCCAGCAATGCAACGCCATATAAACTGAGTATATTCTGGAATAGAATGCAATTTCCATACATATTTTGAGATTTTTTCATCTTCTTCAAAATATAATACAATTAATTGTGATTTTTATCTTTCTCCAGAATTTGATCGGGGCATTCGATGCCTTGACGGCGCTATATAAGGAGAACAGCGGTGCTGAGAGATGGTGCTTTGTCCAGCAATGCAACGCCATATAAACTGAGTATATTCTGGAATAGAATGCAATTTCCATACATATTTTGAGATTTTTTCATCTTCTAGAAAAGATAATACAATTAATTGTGATTTTTATCTTTCTCCAGACTTTGATTCGGGGCATTCGATGCCTTGACGGCGCTATATAAGGAGAACAGCGGTGCTGAGAGATGGTGCTTGGTCCAGCAATGCAGCGCCATATAAACTGAGTATATTTTGATATAGAATACAATTTCCATACATATTTTGAGATTTTTTCATCTTCTTCAAAAGATAATACAATTAATTGTGATTTTTATCTTTCTCCAGACTTTGATTCGGGGCATTCGATGCCTTGACGGCGCTATATAAGGAGAACAGCGGTGCTGAGAGATGGTGCTTGGTCCAGCAATGCAACGCCATATAAACTGAGTATATTCTGGAATAAAATGCAATTTCCATACATATTTTGAGATTTTTTCATCTTCTTCAAAAGATAATACAATTAATTGTGATTTTTATCTTTCTCCAGACTTTGATTCGGGGCATTCGATGCCTTGACGGCGCTATATAAGGAGAACAGCGGTGCTGAAAGATGGTGCTTGGTCCAGCAATGCTACGCCATATAAACTGAGTATATTCTGGAATAAAATGCAATTTCCATACATATTTTGAGATTTTTTCATCTTCTTCAAAATATAATACAATTAATTGTGATTTTTATCTTTCTCCAGAATTTGATTCGGGGCATTCGATGCCTTGACGGCGCTAAATAAGGAGAACAGCGGTGCTGAGAGATGGTGCTTTGTCCAGCAATGCAACGCCATATAAACTGAGTATATTCTGGAATAGAATGCAATTTCCATACACATTTTGAGATTTTTTCATCTTCTTCAAAAGATAATACAATTAATTGTGATTTTTATCTTTCTCCAGACTTTGATTCGGGGCATTCGATGCCTTGACGGCGCTATATAAGGGGAACAGCGGTGCTGAGAGATGGTGCTTGGTCCAGCAATGCAACGCCATATAAACTGAGTATATTCTGGAATAGAATGCAATTTACATACATATTTTGAGATTTTTTCATCTTCTTCAAAAGATAATACAAGTAATTGTGATTTTTATCTTTCTCCAGACTTTGATTCGGGGCATTCGATGCCTTGACGGTGCTATATAAGGGGAACAGCGGTGCTGAGAGATGGTGCTTGGTCCAGCAATGCAACGCCATATAAACTGAGTATATTCTGGAATAGAATGCAATTTCCATACATATTTTGCGATTTTTTCATCTTCTTCAAAAGATAATACAATTAATTGTGATTTTTATCTTTTTCCAGAATTTGATTCGGGGCATTCGATGCCTTGACGGCGCTATATAAAGAGAGCAACGGTGCTGAGAGATGGTGCTTGGTCCAGCAATGCAACGCCATATAAACTGAGTATATTCTGGAATAGAATGCAATTTCCATACATATTTTGAGATTTTTTCATCTTCTTCAAAATATAATACAATTAATTGTGATTTTTATCTTTCTCCAGAATTTGATCGGGTTATTCGATGCCTTGACGGCGCTATATAAGGAGAACAGCGGTGCTGAGAGATGGTGCTTTGTCCAGCAATGCAACGCCATATAAACTGAGTATATTCTGGAATAGAATGCAATTTCCATACATATTTTGAGATTTTTTCATCTTCTTCAAAAGATAATACAATTAATTGTGATTTTTATCTTTCTCCAGACTTTGATTCGGGGCATTCGATGCCTTGACGGCGCTATATAAGGAGAACAGCGGTGCTGAGAGATGGTGCTTGGTCCAGCAATGCAGCGCCATATAAACTGAGTATATTTTGATATAGAATACAATTTCCATACATATTTTGAGATTTTTTCATCTTCTTCAAAAGATAATACAATTAATTGTGATTTTTATCTTTCTCCAGACTTTGATTCGGGGCATTCGATGCCTTGACGGCGCTATATAAGGAGAACAGCGGTGCTGAGAGATGGTGCTTGGTCCAGCAATGCAACGACATATAAACTGAGTATATTCTGGAATAAAATGCAATTTCCATACATATTTTGAGATTTTTTCATCTTCTTCAAAAGATAATACAATTAATTGTGATTTTTATCTTTCTCCAGACTTTGATTCGGGGCATTCGATGCCTTGACGGCGCTATATAAGGAGAACAGCGGTGCTGAAAGATGGTGCTTGGTCCAGCAATGCTACGGCATATAAACTGAGTATATTCTGGAATAAAATGCAATTTCCATACATATTTTGAGATTTTTTCATCTTCTTCAAAATATAATACAATTAATTGTAATTTTTATCTTTCTCCAGAATTTGATTCGGGGCATTCGATGCCTTGACGGCGCTAAATAAGGAGAACAGCGGTGCTGAGAGATGGTGCTTTGTCCAGCAATGCAACGCCATATAAACTGAGTATATTCTGGAATAGAATGCAATTTCCATACACATTTTGAGATTTTTTCATCTTCTTCAAAAGATAATACAATTAATTGTGATTTTTATCTTTCTCCAGACTTTGATTCGGGGCATTCGATGCCTTGACGGCGCGATATAAGGAGAACAGCGGTGCTGAGAGATGGTGCTTCGTCCAGCAATGCAACGCCATATAAACTGAGTATATTCTGGAATAGAATGCAATTTCCATTCATATTTTGAGATTTTTTCATCTTCATCAAAAGATAATACAATTAAAAGAGATTTTTATCTTTCTCCAGACTTTGATTCGGGGCATTCGATGCCTTGACGGCGCGATATAAGGAGAACAGCGGTGCTGAGAGATGGTGCATGGTCCAGAAATGCAACGCCATATAAACTGAGTATATTCTGGAATAGAATGCAATTTCCATTCATATTTTGAGATTTTTTCATCTTCATCAAAAGATAATACAATTAATTGAGATTTTTATCTTTCTCCAGATCTTGATTCGGGGCTTTCGATGCCTTAACTGCGCTTTGTAAGGAGAACAGCGGTGCTGAGAGATGGTGCTTGGTCCAGCAATGCAACGCCATATAAACTGAGTATATTCTGGAATAGAATGCAATTTCCATTCATATTTTGAGATTTTTTCATCTTCATCAAAAGTTAATACAATTAATTGTGATTTTTATCTTTCTCCAGACTTTGATTCGGGGCATTCGATGCCTTGACGGCGCGATATAAGGAGAACAGCGGTGCTGAGAGATGGTGCTTGGTCCAGCAATGCAACGCCATATAAACTGAGTATATTCTGGAATAGAATGCAATTTCCATTCATATTTTGAGATTTTTTCATCTTCATCAAAAGATAATACAATTAAAAGAGATTTTTATCCTTCTCCAGAATTTGATTTGGGGCTTTCGATGCCTTGACGGCGCTATGTAAGAAGAACGGTGCTGCTGAGAGATGGTGCTTGGTCCAGCAATGCAACGCCATATAAACTGAGTATATTCTGGAATAGAATGCAATTTACATACATATTTTGAGATTTTTTCATCTTCTTCAAAAGATAATACAAGTAATTGTGATTTTTATCTTTCTCCAGATCTTGATTCGGGGCTTTCGATGCCTTAACTGCGCTTTGTAAGGAGAACAGCGGTGCTGAGAGATGGTGCTTGGTCCAGCAATGCAACGCCATATAAACTGAGTATATTCTGGAATAGAATGCAATTTACATACATATTTTGAGATTTTTTCATCTTCTTCAAAAGATAATACAAGTAATTGTGATTTTTATCTTTCTCCAGACTTTGATTCGGGGCATTCGATGCCTTGACGGCGCTATATAAGGGGAACAGCGGTGCTGAGAGATGGTGCTTGGTCCAGCAATGCAACGCCATATAAACTGAGTATATTCTGGAATAGAATGATTTTTCCATACATATTTTGAGATTTTTTCATCTTCTTCAAAAGATAATAAAATTAATTGTGATTTTTATCTTTTTCCAGAATTTGATTCGGGGCATTCGATGCCTTGACGGCGCTATATAAAGAGAGCAGCGGTGCTGAGAGATGGTGCTTGGTCCAGCAATGCAACGCCATATAAACTGAGTATATTCTGGAATAGAATGCAATTTCCATTCATATTTTGAGATTTTTTCATCTTCTTCAAAAGATAATACAATTAATTGAGATTTTCATCTTTCTCCAGATTTTGATTCGGGGCATTCGATGCCTTGACGGCGCTATATAAGGAGAACAGCGGTGCTGAGAGATGGTGCTTGGTCCAGCAATGCAACGCCATATAAACTGAGTATATTCTGGAATAGAATGCAATTTCCATTCATTTTTTGAGAATTTTTCATCTTCTTACAAAGATAATACAATTAATTGAGATTTTCATCTTTCTCCAGATTTTGATTCGGGGCTTTCGATGCCTTGACGGCGCTTAGTAAGGAGAACGGTGGAGTTGAGAGAAGGTGCTTGGTCCAGCAATTCAACGCCATATAAACTGAGTATATTCTGGAATAGAATGCAATTTGCATTCATATTTTGAGATTTATTCATCTTCTTCAAAAGATAATACAATTAATTGAGATTTTTATCTTTCTCCAGATTTTGATTCGGGGCTTTCGATGCCTTGACGGCGCTATATAAAGAGAACAGCGGTGCTGAGAGATGGTGCTTGGTCCAGCAATGAAACGCCATATAAACTGAGTATATTCTGGAATAGAATGCAATTTCTATACATAATTTGAGATTTTTTCATCTTCTTCAAGAGATAATACAATTAATTGTGATTTTCATCTTTCTCCAGAATTTGATTCGGGGCATTCGATGCCTTGACGGCGCTATATAAGGAGAACAGCGGTGCTGAGAGATGGTGCTTGGTCCATCAATGCAACGCCATATAAACTGAGTATATTCTGGAATAGAATGCAATTTCCATACATATTTTGAGATTTTTTCATCTTCTTCAAAAGATAATACAATTAATTTTGATTTTTATCTTTCTCCAGAATTTGATTCGGATCATTCGATGCCTTGATGGCGCTATAAAAGGAGAACAGCGGTGCTGAGAGATGGTGCTTGGTCCATCAATGCAACGCCATATAAACTGAGTATATTCTGGAATAGAATGCAATTTCCATACATATTTTGATATTTTTTCATCTTCTTCAAAAGATAATACAATTAATTGTGATTTTTATCTTTCACCAGAATTTGATTCGGGGCATTCGATGCCTTGACGGCGCTATATAAGGAGAACAGCGGTGCTGAGAGATGGTGCTTGGTCCAGCAATGCAACGCCATATAAACTGAGTATATTCTGGAATAGAATGCAATTTCCATTCATATTTTGAGATTTATTCAACTTTTTCAAAAGATTATACAATTAATTTTGATTTTTATCTTTCTCCAGAATTTGATTCGGGGCATTCGATGCCTTGATGGCGCTATAAAGGAGAACAGCGGTGCTGAGAGATGGTGCTTGGTCCAGCAATGCAACGCCATATAAACTGAGTATATTCTGGAATAGAATGCAATTTCCATTCATATTTTGAGATTTATTCAACTTCTTCAAAAGATTATACAATTAATTTTGATTTTTATCTTTCTCCAGAATTTGATTCGGGGCATTCGATGCCTTGATGGCGCTATAAAGGAGAACAGCGGTGCTGAGAGATGGTGCTTGGTCCATCAATGCAACGCCATATAAACTGAGTATATTCTGGAATAGAATGCAATTTCCATACATATTTTGAGATTTTTTCATTTTCTTCAAAAGATAATACAATTAATTGAAATTTTTTTCTTTCTCCAGATTTTGATTCGGGGCTTTCGATGCCTTGATAGCGCTATGTAAGGAGAACGGTGGTGCTGAGAGATGGTGCTTGGTCCAGCAATGTAACGCTATATAAACTGAGTATATTATGGAATAGAATGCAATTTCCATTCATATTTAGAGATTTTTTCATCTTCATCAAAAGATAATACAATTAATTGAGATTTTTATCTTTCTCCAGATTTTGATTCGGGGCTTTCGATGCCTTGACGGCGCTTAGTAGGGAGAACAGCGGTGCTGAGAGATGGTGCTTGGTCCAGCGATGCAACGCCATATGAACTGAGTATATTCTGGAATAGAATGCTATTTCCATTCATATTTTGAGATTTTTTCATCTTTTTCAATACATAATACAATTAATTGAGATTTTTATCTTTCTCCAGATTTTGATACGGACTTTCGATGCCTTGACGGCGCTTAGTAAGGAGAACGGTGGTGCTGAGAGATGGTGCTTGGTCCAGCAATGCAACGCCATATAAACTGAGTATATTCTGGAATAGAATGCAATTTCCATACATATTTTGAGAGTTTTTCATCTTCTTCAAAAGATTATACAATTAATTGAGATTTTTATCTTTCTCCAGACTTTGATTCGGGGCTTTCGATGCCTTGACGGCGCTTAGTAAGTAGAACGGTGGTGCTGAGAGATGGTGCTTGGTCCAGCAATGCAACGCCATATAAACTGAGTATATTCTGAAATAGAATGCAATTTCCATACATATTTTGAGATTTTTTCATCTTATTCAAAAGATAATACAATTAATTGAGATTTTTATCTTTCTCCAGATTTTGATTCGGGGCTTTCGATGCCTTGACGGCGCTTAGTAAGGAGAACGGTGGTGCTGAGAGATGGTGCTTGGTCCAGCAATGCAACGCCATATAATCTGAGTATATTCTGGAATAGAATGCAATTTCCGTACAAATTTTGAGATTATTTCATCTTTTTCAATACATAATACAATTAATTGAGATTTTTATCTTTCTCCAGATTTTGATACGGACTTTCGATGCCTTGACGGCGCTTAGTAAGGAGAACGGTGGTGCTGAGAGAAGGTGCTTGGTCCAGCAATGCAACGCCATATAAACTGAGTATATTCTGGAATAGAATGCAATTTACATACAAATTTTGAGAGTTTTTCATCTTCTTCAAAAGATAATACAATTAATTGAGATTTTTATCTTTCTCCAGATTTTTATTCGTGGCTTTCGATGCCTTGACGGCGCTATATAAGAAGAACAACGGTGCTGAGAGATGGTGCTTGGTCCAGCAATGCAACGCCATATAAACTGAGTATATTCTGGAATAGAATGCAATTTCCATACATATTTTGAGATTTTTTCATCTTATTCAAAAGATAATACAATTAATTGAGATTTTTATCTTTCTCCAGATTTTGATTCGGGGCTTTCGATGCCTTGACGGCGCTTAGTAAGGAGAACGGTGGTGCTGAGAGATGGTGCTTGGTCCAGCAATGCAACGCCATATAAACTGAGTATATTCTGGAATAGAATGCAATTTCCATACATATTTTTAGAGTTTTTCATCTTCTTCAAAAGATAATACAATTAATTGAGATTTTTATCTTTCTCCAGATTTTGATTCGGGGCTTTCGATGCCTTGACGGCGCTTAGTAAGGAGAACGGTGGTGCTGAGAGATGGTGCTTGGTCCAGCAATGCAAAGCCATATAAACTGAGTATATTCTGAAATAGAATGCAATTTCCATACATATTTTGAGATTTTTTCATATTATTCAAAAGATAATACAATTAATTGAGATTTTTATCTTTCTCCAGATTTTGATTCGGGGCTTTCGATGCCTTGACGGCGCTATGTAAGGAGAACGGTGGTGCTGAGAGATGGTGCTTGGTCCAGCAATGCAACGCCATATAAACTGAGTATATTCTTGAATAGAATGCAATTTCCATTCATATTTTGAGATTTTTTCATCTTCATCAAAAGATAACTCAATTAATTGAGAATTTTATCTATTTCCAGATTTTGATTAGGGGCTTTCGATGCCTTGACGGCGCTATGTAAGGAGAACGGTGGTGCTGAAAGATGGTGCTTGATCCAGCAATGCAACGCCATATAAAATGAGTATATACTAAAATAGAATGCAATTTCCATTCATATTTTGAGATTTTTTCATCTTCATCAAAAGATAATACAATTAATTGAGATTTTTATCTATTTCCAGATTTTGATTCGGTGCTTTCGATGCCTTGACGGCGCTATGTAAGGGGAACGGTGGTGCTGAGAGATGGTGCTTGGTCCAGCAATTCAACGCCATATATACTGAGTATATTTTGGAATAGAGTATAATTTCCATTCATATTTTGAGATTTTTTCATCTTCATCAAAAGATAATACAATTAATTGAGATTTTTATCTTTTTCCAGATTTTGATTCGAGGCTTTCGATGCCTTGGCGGCGCTATGTAAGGAGAACGGTGGTGCTGAGAGATGGTGCTTGGTCCAGCAATGCAACGCCATATAAACTGAGTATATTCTTGAATAGAATGCAATTTCCATTCATATTTTGAGATTTTTTCATCTTCATCAAAAGATAACTCAATTAATTGAGAATTTTATCTATTTCCAGATTTTGATTAGGGGCTTTCGATGCCTTGACGGCGCTATGTAAGGAGAACGGTGGTGCTGAAAGATGGTGCTTGATCCAGCAATGCAACGCCATATAAAATGAGTATATACTAAAATAGAATGCAATTTCCATTCATATTTTGAGAATTTTTCATCTTCATCAAAAGATAATACAATTAATTGAGATATTTATCTTTTTCCAGATTTTGATTAGGGGCTTTCGATGCCTTGGCGGCGCTATGTAAGGAGAACGGTGGTGCTGAGAGATGGTGCTTGGTCCAGCAATGCAACGCCATATAAACTGAGTATATTCTGGAATAGAATGCAATTTCCATACATATTTTGCGATTTTTTCATCTTCTTCAAAAGATAATACAATTAATTGTGATTTTTATCTTTTTCCAGAATTTGATTCGGGGCATTCGATGCCTTGACGGCGCTATATAAAGAGAGCAACGGTGCTGAGAGATGGTGCTTGGTCCAGCAATGCAACGCCATATAAACTGAGTATATTCTGGAATAGAATGCAATTTCCATACATATTTTGAGATTTTTTCATCTTCTTCAAAATATAATACAATTAATTGTGATTTTTATCTTTCTCCAGAATTTGATCGGGGCATTCGATGCCTTGACGGCGCTATATAAGGAGAACAGCGGTGCTGAGAGATGGTGCTTTGTCCAGCAATGCAACGCCATATAAACTGAGTATATTCTGGAATAGAATGCAATTTCCATACATATTTTGAGATTTTTTCATCTTCTTCAAAAGATAATACAATTAATTGTGATTTTTATCTTTCTCCAGACTTTGATTCGGGGCATTCGATGCCTTGACGGCGCTATATAAGGAGAACAGCGGTGCTGAGAGATGGTGCTTGGTCCAGCAATGCAGCGCCATATAAACTGAGTATATTTTGATATAGAATGCAATTTCCATACATATTTTGAGATTTTTTCATCTTCTTCAAAAGATAATACAATTAATTGTGATTTTTATCTTTCTCCAGACTTTGATTCGGGGCATTCGATGCCTTGACGGCGCTATATAAGGAGAACAGCGGTGCTGAGAGATGGTGCTTGGTCCAGCAATGCAACGCCATATAAACTGAGTATATTCTGGAATAGAATGCAATTTCCATACATATTTTGAGATTTTTTCATCTTCATCAAAAGATAATACAATTAATTGTGATTTTTATCTTTCTCCAGATTATGATTCGGGGCATTCGATGCCTTGACGGCACTATATAAGGAGAACAGCGGTGCTGAGAGATGGTGCTTGGTCCAGCAATGCTACGCCATATAAACTGAGTATATTCTGGAATAAAATGCAATTTCCATACATATTTTGAGATTTTTTCATCTTCTTCAAAATATAATACAATTAATTGTGATTTTTATCTTTCTCCAGAATTTGATTCGGGGCATTCGATGCCTTGACGGCGCTAAATAAGGAGAACAGCGGTGCTGAGAGATGGTGCTTTGTCCAGCAATGCAACGCCATATAAACTGAGTATATTCTGGAATAGAATGCAATTTCCATACACATTTTGAGATTTTTTCATCTTCTTCAAAAGATAATACAATTAATTGTGATTTTTATCTTTCTCCAGACTTTGATTCGGGGCATTCGATGCCTTGACGGCGCGATATAAGGAGAACAGCGGTGCTGAGAGATGGTGCTTGGTCCAGCAATGCAAAGCCATATAAACTGAGTATATTCTGGAATAGAATGCAATTTCCATTCATATTTTGAGATTTTTTCATCTTCATCAAAATATAATACAATTAAAAGAGATTTTTATCTTTCTCCAGAATTTGATTTGGGGCTTTCGATGCCTTGACGGCGCTATGTAAGAAGAACGGTGGTGATGAGAGATGGTGCTTGGTCCACCAATGCAACGCCATATAAACTGAGTATATTCTGGAATAGAATGCAATTTCCATTCATATTTTGAGATTTTTTCATCTTCATCAAAAGATAATACAATTAATTGAGATGTTTATCTTTCTCCAGATCTTGATTCGGGGCTTTCGATGCCTTAACTGCGCTTTGTAAGGAGAACAGCGGTGCTGAGAGATGGTGCTTGGTCCAGCAATGCAACGCCATATAAACTGAGTATATTCTGGAATAGAATGCAATTTCCATTCATATTTTGAGATTTTTTCATCTTCATCAAAAGTTAATACAGTTAATTGTGATTTTTATCTTTCTCCAGACTTTGATTCGGGGCATTCGATGCCTTGACGGCGCGATATAAGGAGAACAGCGGTGCTGAGAGATGGTGCTTGGTCCAGCAATGCAACGCCATATAAACTGAGTATATTCTGGAATAGAATGCAATTTCCATTCATATTTTGAGATTTTTTCATCTTCATCAAAAGATAATACAATTAATTGAGATTTTTATCTTTCTCCAGATCTTGATTCGGGGCTTTCGATGCCTTAACTGCGATTTGTAAGGAGAACAGCGGTGCTGAGAGATGGTGCTTGGTCCAGCAATGCAACGCCATATAAACTGAGTATATTCTGGAATAGAATGCAATTTACATACATATTTTGAGATTTTTTCATCTTCTTCAAAAGATAATACAAGTAATTGTGATTTTTATCTTTCTCCAGACTTTGATTCGGGGCATTCGATGCCTTGACAGCGCTATATAAGGGGAACAGCGGTGCTGAGAGATGGTGCTTGATCCAGCAATGCAACGCCATATAAACTGAGTATATTCTGGAATAGAATGATTTTTCCATACATATTTTGAGATTTTTTCATCTTCTTCAAAAGATAATACAATTAATTGTGATTTTTATCTTTTTCCAGAATTTGATTCGGGGCATTCGATGCCTTGACGGCGCTATATAAAGAGAGCAGCGGTGCTGAGAGATGGTGCTTGGTCCAGCAATGCAACGCCATATAAACTGAGTATATTCTGGAATAGAATGCAATTTCCATACATATTTTGAGATTTTTTCATCTTCTTCAAAATATAATACAATTAATTGTGATTTTTATCTTTCTCCAGACTTTGATTCGGGGCATTCGATGCCTTGACGGCGCTATATAAGGAGAACAGCGGTGCTGAGAGATGGTGCTTGGTCCAGCAATGCAACGCCATATAAACTGAGTATATTCTGGAATAGAATGCAATTTCCATACATATTTTGAGATTTTTTCATCTTCTTCAAAAGATAATACAATTAATTGAGATTTTTATCTTTCTCCAGATCTTGATTCGGGGCTTTCGATGCCTTAACTGCGCTTTGTAAGGAGAACAGCGGTGCTGAGAGATGGTGCTTGGTCCAGCAATGCAACGCCATATAAACTGAGTATATTCTGGAATAGAATGCAATTTCCATTCATATTTTGAGATTTTTTCATCTTCATCAAAAGTTAATACAATTAATTGTGATTTTTATCTTTCTCCAGACTTTGATTCGGGGCATTCGATGCCTTGACGGCGCGATATAAGGAGAACAGCGGTGCTGAGAGATGGTGCTTGGTCCAGCAATGCAACGCCATATAAACTGAGTATATTCTGGAATAGAAAGCAATTTCCATTCATATTTTGAGATTTTTTCATCTTCATCAAAAGATAATACAATTAATTGAGATTTTTATCTTTCTCCAGATCTTGATTCGGGGCTTTCGATGCCTTAACTGCGCTTTGTAAGGAGAACAGCGGTGCTGAGAGATGGTGCTTGGTCCAGCAATGCAACGCCATATAAACTGAGTATATTCTGGAATAGAATGCAATTTACATACATATTTTGAGATTTTTTCATCTTCTTCAAAAGATAATACAAGTAATTGTGATTTTTATCTTTCTCCAGACTTTGATTCGGGGCATTCAATGCCTTGACGGCGCTATATAAGGGGAACAGCGGTGCTGAGAGATGGTGCTTGGTCCAGCAATGCAACGCCATATAAACTGAGTATATTCTGGAATAGAATGATTTTTCCATACATATTTTGAGATTTTTTCATCTTCTTCAAAAGATAATACAATTAATTGTGATTTTTATCTTTTTCCAGAATTTGATTCGGGGCATTCGATGCCTTGACGGCGCTATATAAAGAGAGCAGCGGTGCTGAGAGATGGTGCTTGGTCCAGCAATGCAACGCCATATAAACTGAGTATATTCTGGAATAGAATGCAATTTCCATACATATTTTGAGATTTTTTCATCTTCTTCAAAATATAATACAATTAATTGTGATTTTTATCTTTCTCCAGACTTTGATTCGGGGCATTCGATGCCTTGACGGCGCTATATAAGGAGAACAGCGGTGCTGAGAGATGGTGCTTGGTCCAGCAATGCAACGCCATATAAACTGAGTATATTCTGGAATAGAAAGCAATTTCCATTCATATTTTGAGATTTTTTCATCTTCTTCAAAAGATAATACAATTAATTGTGATTTTTATCTTTCTCCAGAATTTGATTCGAGGCATTCGATGCCTTGACGGCGCGATATAAGGAGAACAGCGGTGCTGAGAGATGGTGCTTTGTCCAGCAATGCAACGCCATATAAACTGAGTATATTCTGGAATAGAATGCAATTTCCATTAATATTTTGAGATTTTTTCATCTTCATCAAAAGATAATACAATTCATTGAGATTTTTATCTTTCTCCAGATCTTGATTCTGGCCTTTCGATGCCTTGACGGCGCTTTGTAAGGAGAACAGCGGTGCTGAGAGATGGTGCTTGGTCCAGAATTGCAACGCCATATAAACTGAGGATATTCTGGAATAGAATGCAATTTCCATTCATATTTTGAGATTTATTCATCTTCTTCAAAAGATAATACAATTAATTGAGATTTTTATCTTTCTCCAGATTTTGATTCGGGGCATTCGATGCCTTGACGGCGCTATGTAAGGAGAACGGTGGTTCTGAGAGATGGTGCTTGGTCCAGCAATGCAACGCCATATAAACTGAGTATATTCTGGAATAGAATGCAATTTCCATTCATATTTTGAGATTTATTAATCTTCTTCAAAAGATAATACAATTAATTATGATTTTTATCTTTCTCCAGAATTTGATTCGGGGCATTCGATGCCTTGACGTCGCTATATAAGGAGAACAGCGGTGCTGAGAGATGGTGCTTGGTCCAGCAATGCAACGCCATATAAACTGAGTATATTCTGGAATAGAATGCAATTTCCATTCATTTTTTGAGAATTTTTCATCTTCTTACAAAGATAATACAATTAATTGAGATTTTCATCTTTCTCCAGATTTTGATTCGGGGCTTTCGATGCCTTGACGGCGCTTAGTAAGGAGAACGGTGGAGTTGAGAGAAGGTGCTTGGTCCAGCAATTCAACGCCATATAAACTGAGTATATTCTGGAATAGAATGCAATTTGCATTCATATTTTGAGATTTATTCATCTTCTTCAAAAGATAATACAATTAATTGAGATTTTTATCTTTCTCCAGATTTTGATTCGGGGCTTTCGATGCCTTGACGGCGCTATATAAAGAGAACAGCGGTGCTGAGAGATGGTGCTTGGTCCAGCAATGAAACGCCATATAAACTGAGTATATTCTGGAATAGAATGCAATTTCTATACATAATTTGAGATTTTTTCATCTTCTTCGAGAGATAATACAATTAATTGTGATTTTTATCCTTCTCCAGACTTTGATTCGTGGCATTCGATGCCTTGACGGCGCTATATAAGGAGAACAGCGGTGCTGAGAGATGGTGCTTGGTCCAGCAATGCAACGCCATATAAACTGAGTATATTCTGGAATAGAATGCAATTTCCATACATATTTTGAGATTTTTTCATCTTCTTCAAAAGATAATACAATTAATTGTGATTTTCATCTTTCTCCAGAATTTGATTATGGGCATTCGATGCCTTGACGGCGCTATATAAGGAGAACAGCGGTGCTGAGAGATGGTGCTTGGTCCATCAATGCAACGCCATATAAACTGAGTATATTCTGGAATTGAATGCAATTTCCATACATATTTTGAGATTTTTTCATCTTCTTCAAAAGATAATACAATTAATTTTGATTTTTATCTTTCTCCAGAATTTGATTCGGATCATTCGATGCCTTGATGGCGCTATAAAAGGAGAACAGCGGTGCTGAGAGATGGTGCTTGGTCCATCAATGCAACGCCATATAAACTGAGTATATTCTGGAATAGAATGCAATTTCCATACATATTTTGATATTTTTTCATCTTCTTCAAAAGATAATACAATTAATTGTGATTTTTATCTTTCACCAGAATTTGATTCGGGGCATTCGATGCCTTGACGGCGCTATATAAGGAGAACAGCGGTGCTGAGAGATGGTGCTTGGTCCAGCAATGCAACGCCATATAAACTGAGTATATTCTGGAATAGAATGCAATTTCCATTCATATTTTGAGATTTATTCAACTTCTTCAAAAGATTATACAATTAATTTTGATTTTTATCTTTCTCCAGAATTTGATTCGGGGCATTCGATGCCTTGATGGCGCTATAAAGGAGAACAGCGGTGCTGAGAGATGGTGCTTGGTCCATCAATGCAACGCCATATAAACTGAGTATATTCTGGAATAGAATGCAATTTCCATACATATTTTGAGATTTTTTCATTTTCTTCAAAAGATAATACAATTAATTGAAATTTTTTTCTTTCTCCAGATTTTGATTCGGGGCTTTCGATGCCTTGATAGCGCTATGTAAGGAGAACGGTGGTGCTGAGAGATGGTGCTTGGTCCAGCAATGTAACGCTATATAAACTGAGTATATTATGGAATAGAATGCAATTTCCATTCATATTTAGAGATTTTTTCATCTTCATCAAAAGATAATACAATTAATTGAGATTTTTATCTTTCTCCAGATTTTGATTCGGGGCTTTCGATGCCTTGACGGCGCTTAGTAGGGAGAACAGCGGTGCTGAGAGATGGTGCTTGGTCCAGCGATGCAACGCCATATGAACTGAGTATATTCTGGAATAGAATGCAATTTCCATTCATATTTTGAGATTTTTTCATCTTTTTCAAAATATAATACAAATAATTGAGATTTTTATTTTTCTCCAGATTTTGATTCGGGACTTTCGATGCCTTGACGGCGCTATGTAAGGAGAACAGCGGTGCTGAGAGATGGTGCTTGGTCCAGCAATGCAACGCCATATAAACTGAGTATATTCTGGAATACAATGCAATTTCCATTCATATTTTGAGATTTTTTCATCTTCTTCAAAAGATAATACAATTAATTGAGATTTTTATCTTTCTCCAGATTTTGATTCGGGGCTTTCGATGCCTTGACGGCGCTTAGTAAGGAGAACGGTGGTGTTGAGAGATGGTGCTTGGTCCAGCAATTCAACGCCATATAAACTGAGTATATTCTTGAATAGAATGCAATTTCCATTCATATTTTGAGATTTTTTCATCTTCATCAAAAGATAATTCAATTAATTGAGGTTTTTATCTTTCTCCAGATTTTGATTCGGGGTTTCGATGCCTTGTCGGCCTTAAGTAAGGAGAACAGCGGTGCTGAGAGATGGTGCTTGGTCCAGCATCGCAACGCCATATAAACTGAGTATATTCTGGAATAGAATGCAATTTCCGTACAAATTTTGAGATTATTTCATCTTTTTCAATACATAATACAATTAATTGAGATTTTTATCTTTCTCCAGATTTTGATACGGACTTTCGATGCCTTGACGGCGCTTAGTAAGGAGAACGGTGGTGCTGAGAGATGATGCTTGGTCCAGCAATGCAACGCCATATAAACTGAGTATATTCTGGAATAGAATGCAATTTCCATACATATTTTGAGAGTTTTTCATCTTCTTCAAAAGATTATACAATTAATTGAGATTTTTATCTTTCTCCAGATTTTGATTCGGGGCTTTCGATGCCTTGACGGCGCTTAGTAAGGAGAACGGTGGTGCTGAGAGATGGTGCTTGGTCCAGCAATGCAACGCCATATAAACTGAGTATATTCTGAAATAGAATGCAATTTCCATACATATTTTGAGATTTTTTCATCTTATTCAAAAGATAATACAATTAATTGAGATTTTTATCTTTCTCCAGATTTTGATTCGGGGCTTTCGATGCCTTGACGGCGCTTAGTAAGGAGAACGGTGGTGCTGAGAGATGGTGCTTGATCCATCAATGCAACGCCATATAATCTGAGTATATTCTGGAATAGAATGCAATTTCCGTACAAATTTTGAGATTATTTCATCTTTTTCAATACATAATACAATTAATTGAGATTTTTATCTTTCTCCAGAATTTGATTCGGGGCATTCGATGCCTTGACGTCGCTATATAAGGAGAACAGCGGTGCTGAGAGATGGTGCTTGGTCCAGCAATGCAACGCCATATAAACTGAGTATATTCTGGAATAGAATGCAATTTCCATTCATTTTTTGAGAATTTTTCATCTTCTTACAAAGATAATACAATTAATTGAGATTTTCATCTTTCTCCAGATTTTGATTCGGGGCTTTCGATGCCTTGACGGCGCTTAGTAAGGAGAACGGTGGAGTTGAGAGAAGGTGCTTGGTCCAGCAATTCAACGCCATATAAACTGAGTATATTCTGGAATAGAATGCAATTTGCATTCATATTTTGAGATTTATTCATCTTCTTCAAAAGATAATACAATTAATTGAGATTTTTATCTTTCTCCAGATTTTGATTCGGGGCTTTCGATGCCTTGACGGCGCTTAGTAAGGAGAACGGTGGAGTTGAGAGAAGGTGCTTGGTCCAGCAATTCAACGCCATATAAACTGAGTATATTCTGGAATAGAATGCAATTTGCATTCATATTTTGAGATTTATTCATCTTCTTCAAAAGATAATACAATTAATTGAGATTTTTATCTTTCTCCAGATTTTGATTCGGGGCTTTCGATGCCTTGACGGCGCTATATAAAGAGAACAGCGGTGCTGAGAGATGGTGCTTGGTCCAGCAATGAAACGCCATATAAACTGAGTATATTCTGGAATAGAATGCAATTTCTATACATAATTTGAGATTTTTTCATCTTCTTCAAGAGATAATACAATTAATTGTGATTTTTATCCTTCTCCAGACTTTGATTCGTGGCATTCGATGCCTTGACGGCGCTATATAAGGAGAACAGCGGTGCTGAGAGATGGTGCTTGGTCCAGCAATGCAACGCCATATAAACTGAGTATATTCTGGAATAGAATGCAATTTCCATACATATTTTGAGATTTTTTCATCTTCTTCAAAAGATAATACAATTAATTGTGATTTTCATCTTTCTCCAGAATTTGATTATGGGCATTCGATGCCTTGACGGCGCTATATAAGGAGAACAGCGGTGCTGAGAGATGGTGCTTGGTCCATCAATGCAACGCCATATAAACTGAGTATATTCTGGAATAGAATGCAATTTCCATACATATTTTGAGATTTTTTCATCTTCTTCAAAAGATAATACAATTAATTTTGATTTTTATCTTTCTCCAGAATTTGATTCGGATCATTCGATGCCTTGATGGCGCTATAAAAGGAGAACAGCGGTGCTGAGAGATGGTGCTTGGTCCATCAATGCAACGCCATATAAACTGAGTATATTCTGGAATAGAATGCAATTTCCATACATATTTTGATATTTTTTCATCTTCTTCAAAAGATAATACAATTAATTGTGATTTTTATCTTTCACCAGAATTTGATTCGGGGCATTCGATGCCTTGACGGCGCTATATAAGGAGAACAGCGGTGCTGAGAGATGGTGCTTGGTCCAGCAATGCAACGCCATATAAACTGAGTATATTCTGGAATAGAATGCAATTTCCATTCATATTTTGAGATTTATTCAACTTCTTCAAAAGATTATACAATTAATTTTGATTTTTATCTTTCTCCAGAATTTGATTCGGGGCATTCGATGCCTTGATGGCGCTATAAAGGAGAACAGCGGTGCTGAGAGATGGTGCTTGGTCCATCAATGCAACGCCATATAAACTGAGTATATTCTGGAATAGAATGCAATTTCCATACATATTTTGAGATTTTTTCATTTTCTTCAAAAGATAATACAATTAATTGAAATTTTTTTCTTTCTCCAGATTTTGATTCGGGGCTTTCGATGCCTTGATAGCGCTATGTAAGGAGAACGGTGGTGCTGAGAGATGGTGCTTGGTCCAGCAATGTAACGCTATATAAACTGAGTATATTATGGAATAGAATGCAATTTCCATTCATATTTAGAGATTTTTTCATCTTCATCAAAAGATAATACAATTAATTGAGATTTTTATCTTTCTCCAGATTTTGATTCGGGGCTTTCGATGCCTTGACGGCGCTTAGTAGGGAGAACAGCGGTGCTGAGAGATGGTGCTTGGTCCAGCGATGCAACGCCATATGAACTGAGTATATTCTGGAATAGAATGCAATTTCCATTCATATTTTGAGATTTTTTCATCTTTTTCAAAATATAATACAAATAATTGAGATTTTTATTTTTCTCCAGATTTTGATTCGGGACTTTCGATGCCTTGACGGCGCTATGTAAGGAGAACAGCGGTGCTGAGAGATGGTGCTTGGTCCAGCAATGCAACGCCATATAAACTGAGTATATTCTGGAATACAATGCAATTTCCATTCATATTTTGAGATTTTTTCATCTTCTTCAAAAGATAATACAATTAATTGAGATTTTTATCTTTCTCCAGATTTTGATTCGGGGCTTTCGATGCCTTGACGGCGCTTAGTAAGGAGAACGGTGGTGTTGAGAGATGGTGCTTGGTCCAGCAATTCAACGCCATATAAACTGAGTATATTCTTGAATAGAATGCAATTTCCATTCATATTTTGAGATTTTTTCTTCTTCATCAAAAGATAATTCAATTAATTGAGGTTTTTATCTTTCTCCAGATTTTGATTCGGGGTTTCGATGCCTTGTCGGCCTTAAGTAAGGAGAACAGCGGTGCTGAGAGATGGTGCTTGGTCCAGCATCGCAACGCCATATAAACTGAGTATATTCTGGAATAGAATGCAATTTCCGTACAAATTTTGAGATTATTTCATCTTTTTCAATACATAATACAATTAATTGAGATTTTTATCTTTCTCCAGATTTTGATACGGACTTTCGATGCCTTGACGGCGCTTAGTAAGGAGAACGGTGGTGCTGAGAGATGATGCTTGGTCCAGCAATGCAACGCCATATAAACTGAGTATATTCTGGAATAGAATGCAATTTCCATACATATTTTGAGAGTTTTTCATCTTCTTCAAAAGATTATACAATTAATTGAGATTTTTATCTTTCTCCAGATTTTGATTCGGGGCTTTCGATGCCTTGACGGCGCTTAGTAAGGAGAACGGTGGTGCTGAGAGATGGTGCTTGGTCCAGCAATGCAACGCCATATAAACTGAGTATATTCTGAAATAGAATGCAATTTCCATACATATTTTGAGATTTTTTCATCTTATTCAAAAGATAATACAATTAATTGAGATTTTTATCTTTCTCCAGATTTTGATTCGGGGCTTTCGATGCCTTGACGGCGCTTAGTAAGGAGAACGGTGGTGCTGAGAGATGGTGCTTGATCCATCAATGCAACGCCATATAATCTGAGTATATTCTGGAATAGAATGCAATTTCCGTACAAATTTTGAGATTATTTCATCTTTTTCAATACATAATACAATTAATTGAGATTTTTATCTTTCTCCAGATTTTGATACGGACTTTCGATGCCTTGACGGCGCTTAGTAAGGAGAACGGTGGTGCTGAGAGAAGGTGCTTGGTCCAGCAATGCAACGCCATATAAACTGAGTATATTCTGGAATAGAATGCAATTTCCATACATATTTTGAGAGATTTTCATCTTCTTCAAAAGATTATACAATTAATTGAGATTTTTATCTTTCTCCAGATTTTGATTCGGGGCTTTCGATGCCTTGACGGCGCTTAGTAAGGAGAACGGTGGTGCTGAGAGATGGTGCTTGGTCCAGCAATGCAACGCCATATAAACTGAGTATATTCTGAAATAGAATGCAATTTCCATACATATTTTGAGAGATTTTCATCTTCTTCAAAAGATTATACAATTAATGGAGATTTTTATCTTTCTCCAGATTTTGATACGGACTTTCGATGCCTTGACGGCGCTTAGTAAGGAGAACGGTGGTGCTGAGAGAAGGTGCTTGGTCCAGCAATGCAACGCCATATAAACTGAGTATATTCTGGAATAGAATGCAATTTCCATACATATTTTGAGAGATTTTCATCTTCTTCAAAAGATTATACAATTAATTGAGATTTTTATCTTTCTCCAGATTTTGATTCGGGGCTTTCGATGCCTTGACGGCGCTTAGTAAGGAGAACGGTGGTGCTGAGAGATGGTGCATGATCCATCAATGCAACGCCATATAAACTGAGTATATTCTGGAATAGAATGCAATTTACATACATATTTTGAGAGTTTTTCATCTTCTTCAAAAGATAATACAATTAATTGAGATTTTTATCTTTCTCCAGATTTTTATTCGTGGCTTTCGATGCCTTGACGGCGCTATATAAGGAGAACAACGGTGCTGAGAGATGGTGCTTGGTCCAGCAATGCAACGCCATATAAACTGAGTATATTCTTGAATAGAATGCAATTTCCATTCATATTTTGAGATTTTTTCATCTTCATCAAAAGATAACTCAATTAATTGAGATTTTTATCTATTTCCAGATTTTGATTAGGGGCTTTCGATGCCTTGACGGCGCTATGTAAGGAGAACGGTGGTGCTGAAAGATGGTGCTTGATCCAGCAATGCAACGCCATATAAAATGAGTATATACTAAAATAGAATGCAATTTCCATTCATATTTTGAGAATTTTTCATCTTCATCAAAAGATAATACAATTAATTGAGATTTTTATCTTTTTCCAGATTTTGATTCGAGGCTTTCGATGCCTTGGCGGCGCTATGTAAGGAGAACGGTGGTGCTGAGAGATGGTGCTTGGTCCAGCAATGCAACGCCATATAAACTGAGTATATTCTTGAATAGAATGCAATTTCCATTCATATTTTGAGATTTTTTCATCTTCATCAAAAGATAACTCAATTAATTGAGATTTTTATCTATTTCCAGATTTTGATTAGGGGCTTTCGATGCCTTGACGGCGCTATGTAAGGAGAACGGTGGTGCTGAAAGATGGTGCTTGATCCAGCAATGCAACGCCATATAAAATGAGTATATACTAAAATAGAATGCAATTTCCATTCATATTTTGAGATTTTTTCATCTTCATCAAAAGATAATACAATTAGATGAGATATTTATCTTTTTCCAGATTTTGATTCGAGGCTTTCGATGCCTTGGCGGCGCTATGTAAGGAGAACGGTGGTGCTGAGAGATGGTGCTTGGTCCAGCAATGCAACGCCATATAAACTGAGTATATTCTTGAATAGAATGCAATTTCCATTCATATTTTGAGATTTTTTCATCTTCATCAAAAGATAACTCAATTAATTGAGATTTTTATCTATTTCTAGATTTTGATTAGGGGCTTTCGATGCCTTGACGGCGCTATGTAAGGAGAACGGTGGTGCTGAAAGATGGTGCTTGATCCAGCAATGCAACGCCATATAAAATGAGTATATACTAAAATAGAATGCAATTTCCATTCATATTTTGAGATTTTTTCATCTTCATCAAAAGATAATACAATTAATTGAGATTTTTATCTATTTCCAGATTTTGATTCGGTGCTTTCGATGCCTTGACGGCGCTATGTAAGGGGAACGGTGGTGCTGAGAGATGGTGCTTGGTCCAGCAATTCAACGCCATATATACTGAGTATATTTTGGAATAGAGTATAATTTCCATTCATATTTTGAGATTTTTTCATCTTCATCAAAAGATAATACAATTAATTGAGATATTTATCTTTTTCCAGATTTTGATTCGAGGCTTTCGATGCCTTGGCGGCGCTATGTAAGGAGAACGGTGGTGCTGAGAGATGGTGCTTGGTCCAGCAATTCAACGCCGTATAAACTGAGTATATTCTTGAATAGAATGCAATTTCCATTCATATTTTGAGATTTTTTCATCTTCATCAAAAGATAACTCAATTAATTGAGATTTTTATCTATTTCCAGATTTTGATTAGGGGCTTTCGATGCCTTGACGGCGCTATGTAAGGAGAACGGTGGTGCTGAAAGATGGTGCTTGATCCAGCAATGCAACGCCATATAAAATGAGTATATACTAAAATAGAATGCAATTTCCATTCATATTTTGAGATTTTTTCATCTTCATCAAAAGATAATACAATTAATTGAGATTTTTATCTATTTCCAGATTTTGATTCGGTGCTTTCGATGCCTTGACGGCGCTATGTAAGGGGAACGGTGGTGCTGAGAGATGGTGCTTGGTCCAGCAATTCAACGCCATATATACTGAGTATATTTTGGAATAGAGTATAATTTCCATTCATATTTTGAGATTTTTTCATCTTCATCAAAAGATAATACAATTAATTGAGATTTTTATCTTTTTCCAGATTTTGATTCGAGGCTTTCGATGCCTTGGCGGCGCTATGTAAATAGAACGGTGGTGCTGAGAGATGGTGCTTGGTCCAGCAATGCAACGCCATATAAACTGAGTATATTCTTGAATAGAATGCAATTTCCATTCATATTTTGAGATTTTTTCATCTTCATCAAAAGATAACTCAATTAATTGAGATTTTTATCTATTTCCAGATTTTGATTAGGGGCTTTCGATGCCTTGACGGCGCTATGTAAGGAGAACGGTGGTGCTGAAAGATGGTGCTTGATCCAGCAATGCAACGCCATATAAAATGAGTATATACTAAAATAGAATGCAATTTCCATTCATATTTTGAGATTTTTTCATCTTCATCAAAAGATAATACAATTAATTGAGATTTTTATCTATTTCCAGATTTTGATTCGGTGCTTTCGATGCCTTGACGGCGCTATGTAAGGGGAACGGTGGTGCTGAGAGATGGTGCTTGGTCCAGCAATTCAACGCCATATATACTGAGTATATTTTGGAATAGAGTATAATTTCCATTCATATTTTGAGATTTTTTCATCTTCATCAAAAGATAACTCAATTAATTGAGATTTTTATCTATTTCCAGATTTTGATTAGGGGCTTTCGATGCCTTGACGGCAATATGTAAGGAGAACGGTGGTGCTGAAAGATGGTGCTTGATCCAGCAATGCAACGCCATATAAAATGAGTATATACTAAAATAGAATGCAATTTCCATTCATATTTTGAGATTTTTTCATCTTCATCAAAAGATAATACAATTAATTGAGATTTTTATCTATTTCCAGATTTTGATTCGGTGCTTTCGATGCCTTGACGGCGCTATGTAAGGGGAACGGTGGTGCTGAGAGATGGTGCTTGGTCCAGCAATTCAACGCCATATATACTGAGTATATTTTGGAATAGAGTATAATTTCCATTCATATTTTGAGATTTTTTCATCTTCAACAAAAGATAATACAATTAATTGAGATTTTTATCTTTTTCCAGATTTTGATTCGAGGCTTTCGATGCCTTGGCGGCGCTATGTAAGGAGAACGGTGGTGCTGAGAGATGGTGCTTGGTCCATCAATGCAACGCCATATAAACTGAGTATATTCTTGAATAGAATGCAATTTCCATTCATATTTTGAGATTTTTTCATCTTCATCAAAAGATAACTCAATTAATTGAGATTTTTATCTTTTTCCAGATTTTGATTAGGGGCTTTCGATGCCTTGACGGCAATATGTAAGGAGAACGGTGGTGCTGAAAGATGGTGCTTGATCCAGCAATGCAACGCCATATAAAATGAGTATATACTAAAATAGAATGCAATTTCCATTCATATTTTGAGATTTTTTCATCTTCATCAAAAGATAATACAATTAATTGAGATATTTATCTTTTTCCAGATTTTGATTCGAGGCTTTCGATGCCTTGGCGGCGCTATGTAAGGAGAACGGTGGTGCTGAGAGATGGTGCTTGGTCCAGCAATGCAACGCCATATAAACTGAGTATATTCTTGAATAGAATGCAATTTCCATTCATATTTTGAGATTTTTTCATCTTCATCAAAAGATAACTCAATTAATTGAGATTTTTATCTATTTCCAGATTTTGATTAGGGGCTTTCGATGCCTTGACGGCGCTATGTAAGGAGAACGGTGGTGCTGAAAGATGGTGCTTGATCCAGCAATGCAACGCCATATAAAATGAGTATATACTAAAATAGAATGCAATTTCCATTCATATTTTGGATTTTTTCATCTTCATCAAAAGATAACTCAATTAATTGAGATTTTTATCTATTTCCAGATTTTGATTAGGGGCTTTCGATGCCTTGACGGCGCTATGTAAGGAGAACGGTGGTGCTGAAAGATGGTGCTTGATCCAGCAATGCAACGCCATATAAAATGAGTATATACTAAAATAGAATGCAATTTCCATTCATATTTTGAGAATTTTTCATCTTCATCAAAAGATAATACAATTAATTGAGATATTTATCTTTTTCCAGATTTTGATTCGAGGCTTTCGATGCCTTGGCGGCGCTATGTAAGGAGAACGGTGGTGCTGAGAGATGGTGCTTGGTCCAGCAATGCAACGCCATATAAACTGAGTATATTCTTGAATAGAATGCAATTTCCATTCATATTTTGAGATTTTTTCATCTTCATCAAAAGATAACTCAATTAATTGAGATTTTTATCTATTTCCAGATTTTGATTAGGGGCTTTCGATGCCTTGACGGCGCTATGTAAGGAGAACGGTGGTGCTGAAAGATGGTGCTTGATCCAGCAATGCAACGCCATATAAAATGAGTATATACTAAAATAGAATGCAATTTCCATTCATATTTTGAGATTTTTTCATCTTCATCAAAAGATAATACAATTAATTGAGATTTTTATCTATTTCCAGATTTTGATTCGGTGCTTTCGATGCCTTGACGGCGCTATGTAAGGGGAACGATGGTGCTGAGAGATGGTGCTTGGTCCAGCAATTCAACGCCATATATACTGAGTATATTTTGGAATAGAGTATAATTTCCATTCATATTTTGAGATTTTTTCATCTTCATCAAAAGATAATACAATTAATTGAGATATTTATCTTTTTCCAGATTTTGATTCGAGGCTTTCGATGCCTTGGCGGCGCTATGTAAGGAGAACGGTGGTGCTGAGAGATGGTGCTTGGTCCAGCAATTCAACGCCGTATAAACTGAGTATATTCTTGAATAGAATGCAATTTCCATTCATATTTTGAGATTTTTTCATCTTCATCAAAAGATAACTCAATTAATTGAAATTTTTATCTATTTCCAGATTTTGATTAGGGGCTTTCGATGCCTTGACGGCGCTATGTAAGGAGAACGGTGGTGCTGAAAGATGGTGCTTGATCCAGCAATTCAACGCCATATAAAATGAGTATATACTAAAATAGAATGCAATTTCCATTCATATTTTGAGATTTTTTCATCTTCATCAAAAGATAATACAATTAATTGAGATTTTTATCTATTTCCAGATTTTGATTCGGTGCTTTCGATGCCTTGACGGCGCTATGTAAGGGGAACGGTGGTGCTGAGAGATGGTGCTTGGTCCAGCAATTCAACGCCATATATACTGAGTATATTTTGGAATAGAGTATAATTTCCATTCATATTTTGAGATTTTTTCATCTTCATCAAAAGATAATACAATTAATTGAGATTTTTATCTTTTTCCAGATTTTGATTAGGGGCTTTCGATGCCTTGACGGCGCTATGTAAGGATAACGGTGGTGCTGAAAGATGGTGCTTGATCCAGCAATGCAACGCCATATAAAATGAGTATATACTAAAATAGAATGCAATTTCCATTCATATTTTGAGAATTTTTCATCTTCATCAAAAGATAATACAATTAATTGAGATATTTATCTTTTTCCAGATTTTGATTCGAGGCTTTCGATGCCTTGGCGGCGCTATGTAAGGAGAACGGTGGTGCTGAGAGATGGTGCTTGGTCCAGCAATGCAACGCCATATAAACTGAGTATATTCTTGAATAGAATGCAATTTCCATTCATATTTTGAGATTTTTTCATCTTCATCAAAAGATAACTCAATTAATTGAGATTTTTATGTATTTCCAGATTTTGATTAGGGGCTTTCGATCCTTGACGGCGCTATGTAAGGAGAACGGTGGTGCTGAAAGATGGTGCTTGATCCAGCAATGCAACGCCATATAAAATGAGTATATACTAAAATAGAATGCAATTTCCATTCATATTTTGAGATTTTTTCATCTTCATCAAAAGATAATACAATTAATTGAGATTTTTATCTATTTCCAGATTTTGATTCGGTGCTTTCGATGCCTTGACGGCGCTATGTAAGGGGAACGTCGGTGCTGAGAGATGGTGCTTGGTCCAGCAATTCAACGCCATATATACTGAGTATATTTTGGAATAGAGTATAATTTCCATTCATATTTTGAGATTTTTTCATCTTCATCAAAAGATAATACAATTAATTGAGATATTTATCTTTTTCCAGATTTTGATTCGAGGCTTTCGATGCCTTGGCGGCGCTATGTAAGGAGAACGGTGGTGCTGAGAGATGGTGCTTGGTCCAGCAATTCAACGCCGTATAAACTGAGTATATTCTTGAATAGAATGCAATTTCCATTCATATTTTGAGATTTTTTCATCTTCATCAAAAGATAACTCAATTAATTGAGATTTTTATCTATTTCCAGATTTTGATTAGGGCATTAGGGCATTAGGGATTAGGGATTCGTGGCATTCGATGCCTTGACGGCGCTATATAAGGAGAACAGCGGTGCTGAGAGATGGTGCTTGGTCCAGCAATGCAACGCCATATAAACTGAGTATATTCTGGAATAGAATGCAATTTCCATACATATTTTGAGATTTTTTCATCTTCTTCAAAAGATAATACAATTAATTGTGATTTTTATCTTTCTCCAGAATTTGATTCGGGGCATTCGATGCCTTGACGGCGCTATATAAGGAGAACAGCGGTGCTGAGAGATGGTGCTTGGTCCATCAATGCAACGCCATATAAACTGAGTATATTCTGGAATAGAATGCAATTTCCATACATATTTTGAGATTTTTTCATCTTCTTCAAAAGATAATACAATTAATTTTGATTTTTATCTTTCTCCAGAATTTGATTCGGATCATTCGATGCCTTGATGGCGCTATAAAAGGAGAACAGCGGTGCTGAGAGATGGTGCTTGGTCCATCAATGCAACGCCATATAAACTGAGTATATTCTGGAATAGAATGCAATTTCCATACATATTTTGATATTTTTTCATCTTCTTCAAAAGATAATACAATTAATTGTGATTTTTATCTTTCACCAGAATTTGATTCGGGGCATTCGATGCCTTGACGGCGCTATATAAGGAGAACAGCGGTGATGAGAGATGGTGCTTGGTCCAGCAATGCAACGCCATATAAACTGAGTATATTCTGGAATAGAATGCAATTTCCATTCATATTTTGAGATTTATTCAACTTCTTCAAAAGATAATACAATTAATTTTGATTTTTATCATTCTCCAGAATTTGATTCGGGGCATTCGATGCCTTGATGGCGCTATAAAAGGAGAACAGCGGTGCTGAGAGATGGTGCTTGGTCCATCAATGCAACGCAATATAAACTGAGTATATTCTGGAATAGAATGCAATTTCCATACATATTTTGAGATTTTTTCATTTTCTTCAAAAGATAATACAATTAATTGAAATTTTTTTCTTTCTCCAGATTTTGATTCGGGGCTTTCGATGCCTTGATAGCGCTATGTAAGGAGAACGGTGGTGCTGAGAGATGGTGCTTGGTCCAGCAATGTAACGCTATATAAACTGAGCATATTATGGAATAGAATGCAATTTCCATTCATATTTAGAGATTTTTTCATCTTCATCAAAAGATAATACAATTAATTGAGATTTTTATCTTTCTCCAGATTTTGATTCGGGGCTTTCGATGCCTTGACGGCGCTTAGTAGGGAGAACAGCGGTGCTGAGAGATGGTGCTTGGTCCAGCGATGCAACGCCATATGAACTGAGTATATTCTGGAATAGAATGCAATTTCCATTCATATTTTGAGATTTTTTCATCTTTTTCAAAATATAATACAAATAATTGAGATTTTTATCTTTCTCCAGATTTTGATTCGGGACTTTCGTTGCCTTGACGGCGCTATGTAAGGAGAACAGCGGTGCTGAGAGATGGTGCTTGGTCCAGCAATGCAACGCCATATAAACTGAGTATATTCTGGAATACAATGCAATTTCCATTCATATTTTGAGATTTTTTCATCTTCTTCAAAAGATAATACAATTAATTGAGATTTTTATCTTTCTCCAGATTTTGATTCGGGGCTTTCGATGCCTTGATGGCGCTATGTAAGGAGAACGGTGGTCCTGAGAGATGGTGCTTGGTCCAACGATGCAACGCCATATAAACTGAGTATATTCTGGAATAGAATGCAATTTCCATTCATATTTTGAGATTTTTTCATCTTCATCAAAAGATAATACAATTAATTGAGATTTTCATCTTTCTCCAGATTTTGATTCGGGGATTTCGATGCATTGATGGCGCTATGTAAGGAGAACGGTGTTGCTAGAGATGGTGCTTGGTCCAGCAATGCAACGCCATATAAACTGAGTATATTCTGGAATATAATGCAATTTCCATTCATATTTTGAGATTTTTTCATCTTCATCAAAAGATAATACAATTAATTGAGATTTTTATCTTTCTCCAGATTTTGATTTGGGGCTTTTGATGCCTTGACGGCGCTTAGTAAGGAGAACGGTGGTGTTGAGAGATGGTGCTTGGTCCAGCAATTCAACGCCATATAAACTGAGTATATTCTTGAATAGAATGCAATTTCCATTCATATTTTGAGATTTTTTCATCTTCATCAAAAGATAATTCAATTAATTGAGATTTTTATCTTTCTCCAGATTTTGATTCGGGGTTTCGATGCCTTGTCGGCCTTAAGTAAGGAGAACAGCGGTGCTGAGAGATGGTGCTTGGTCCAGCATCGCAACGCCATATAAACTGAGTATATTCTGGAATAGAATGCAATTTTCATTCATATTTTGAGATTTATTCATCTTCATCAAAAGATAACTCAATTAATTGAGATTTTTATCTATTTCCAGATTTTGATTCGGGGCTTTCGATGCCTTGAGGACGCTATGTAAGGACAACGGTGGTGCTGAGAGATGGTGCTTGGTCCAGCAATGCAATGCCATATAAAATGAGTAAATTCTAAAATAGAATGCAATTTCTATTCATATCTTGAGATTTTTTCATCTTCATCAAGAGATAATACAATTAATTTAGATTTTTATCTATTTCCAGATTTTGATTCGGGGCTTTCGATGCCTTGACGGCGCTATGTAAGGAGAACGGTGGTGCTGAGAGATGGTGCTTGGTCCAGCAATGCAACGCCATATTAAATGAGTATATTCTGGAATAGAATGCAATTTATATTCATATTTTGAGATTTTTTCATCTTCATCAAAAGATAACTCATTTAATTGAGATTTTTATCTATTTCCAGATTTTGATTAGGGGCTTTCGATGCCTTGACGGCGCTATGTAAGGAGAACGGTGGTGCTGAGAGATGGTGCTTGGTCCAGCAATGCAACGCCATATAAAATGAGTATATTCTGGAATAGAATGCAATTTATATTCATATTTTGAGATTTTTTCATCTTCATCAAAAGATAATACAATTAATTGAGATATTTATCTTTTTCCAGATTTTGATTCGAGGCATTCGATGCCTTGGCGGCGCTATGTAAGGAGAACGGTGGTGCTGAGAGATGGTGCTTGGTACAGCAATTCAACGCCGTATAAACTGAGTATATTCTTGAATAGAATGCAATTTCCATTTATATTTTGAGATTTTTTCATCTTCATCAAAAGATAACTCAATTAATTGAGATTTTTATCTATTTCCAGATTTTGATTAGGGGCTTTCGATGCCTTGACGGCGCTATGTAAGGAGAACGGTGGTGCTGAAAGATGGTGCTTGATCCAGCAATGCAACGCCATATAAAATGAGTATATTCTAAAATAGAATGCAATTTCCATTCATATTTTGAGATTTTTTCATCTTCATCAAAAGATAATACAATTAATTGAGATTTTTATCTATTTCCAGATTTTGATTCGAGGCTTTCGATGCCTTGGCGGCGCTATGTAAGGAGAACGGTGGTGCTGAGAGATGGTGCTTGGTCCAGCAATTCAACGCCATATAAACTGAGTATATTATGGAATAAAATGCAATTTCCATTCATATTTTGAGATTTATTCATCTTCTTCAAAAGATAATACAATTAATTGAGATTTTTATCTTTCTCCAGATTTTGATTCGAGGCTTTCGATGCCTTGACTGCGCTATGTAAGGGGAACGGTGGTGCTGAGAGATGGTGCTTGGTCCAGCAATTCAACGCCATATATACTGAGTATATTTTGGAATAGAGTATAATTTCCATTCATATTTTGATATTTTTTCATCTTCATCAAAAGATAATACAATTAATTGAGATTTTTATCTTTTTCCAGATTTTGATTAGGGGCTTTCGATGCCTTGACGGCGCTATGTAAGGATAACGGTGGTGCTGAAAGATGGTGCTTGATCCAGCAATGCAACGCCATATAAAATGAGTATATACTAAAATAGAATGCAATTTCCATTCATATTTTGAGAATTTTTCATCTTCATCAAAAGATAATACAATTAATTGAGATATTTATCTTTTTCCAGATTTTGATTCGAGGCTTTCGATGCCTTGGCGGCGCTATGTAAGGAGAACGGTGGTGCTGAGAGATGGTGCTTGGTCCAGCAATGCAACGCCATATAAACTGAGTATATTCTTGAATAGAATGCAATTTCCATTCATATTTTGAGATTTTTTCATCTTCATCAAAAGATAACTCAATTAATTGAGATTTTTATGTATTTCCAGATTTTGATTAGGGGCTTTCGATCCTTGACGGCGCTATGTAAGGAGAACGGTGGTGCTGAAAGATGGTGCTTGATCCAGCAATGCAACGCCATATAAAATGAGTATATACTAAAATAGAATGCAATTTCCATTCATATTTTGAGATTTTTTCATCTTCATCAAAAGATAATACAATTAATTGAGATTTTTATCTATTTCCAGATTTTGATTCGGTGCTTTCGATGCCTTGACGGCGCTATGTAAGGGGAACGTCGGTGCTGAGAGATGGTGCTTGGTCCAGCAATTCAACGCCATATATACTGAGTATATTTTGGAATAGAGTATAATTTCCATTCATATTTTGAGATTTTTTCATCTTCATCAAAAGATAATACAATTAATTGAGATATTTATCTTTTTCCAGATTTTGATTCGAGGCTTTCGATGCCTTGGCGGCGCTATGTAAGGAGAACGGTGGTGCTGAGAGATGGTGCTTGGTCCAGCAATTCAACGCCGTATAAACTGAGTATATTCTTGAATAGAATGCAATTTCCATTCATATTTTGAGATTTTTTCATCTTCATCAAAAGATAACTCAATTAATTGAGATTTTTATCTATTTCCAGATTTTGATTAGGGCATTAGGGCATTAGGGATTAGGGATTCGTGGCATTCGATGCCTTGACGGCGCTATATAAGGAGAACAGCGGTGCTGAGAGATGGTGCTTGGTCCAGCAATGCAACGCCATATAAACTGAGTATATTCTGGAATAGAATGCAATTTCCATACATATTTTGAGATTTTTTCATCTTCTTCAAAAGATAATACAATTAATTTTGATTTTTATCTTTCTCCAGAATTTGATTCGGATCATTCGATGCCTTGATGGCGCTATAAAAGGAGAACAGCGGTGCTGAGAGATGGTGCTTGGTCCATCAATGCAACGCCATATAAACTGAGTATATTCTGGAATAGAATGCAATTTCCATACATATTTTGATATTTTTTCATCTTCTTCAAAAGATAATACAATTAATTGTGATTTTTATCTTTCACCAGAATTTGATTCGGGGCATTCGATGCCTTGACGGCGCTATATAAGGAGAACAGCGGTGATGAGAGATGGTGCTTGGTCCAGCAATGCAACGCCATATAAACTGAGTATATTCTGGAATAGAATGCAATTTCCATTCATATTTTGAGATTTATTCAACTTCTTCAAAAGATAATACAATTAATTTTGATTTTTATCATTCTCCAGAATTTGATTCGGGGCATTCGATGCCTTGATGGCGCTATAAAAGGAGAACAGCGGTGCTGAGAGATGGTGCTTGGTCCATCAATGCAACGCAATATAAACTGAGTATATTCTGGAATAGAATGCAATTTCCATACATATTTTGAGATTTTTTCATTTTCTTCAAAAGATAATACAATTAATTGAAATTTTTTTCTTTCTCCAGATTTTGATTCGGGGCTTTCGATGCCTTGATAGCGCTATGTAAGGAGAACGGTGGTGCTGAGAGATGGTGCTTGGTCCAGCAATGTAACGCTATATAAACTGAGCATATTATGGAATAGAATGCAATTTCCATTCATATTTAGAGATTTTTTCATCTTCATCAAAAGATAATACAATTAATTGAGATTTTTATCTTTCTCCAGATTTTGATTCGGGGCTTTCGATGCCTTGACGGCGCTTAGTAGGGAGAACAGCGGTGCTGAGAGATGGTGCTTGGTCCAGCGATGCAACGCCATATGAACTGAGTATATTCTGGAATAGAATGCAATTTCCATTCATATTTTGAGATTTTTTCATCTTTTTCAAAATATAATACAAATAATTGAGATTTTTATCTTTCTCCAGATTTTGATTCGGGACTTTCGATGCCTTGACGGCGCTATGTAAGGAGAACAGCGGTGCTGAGAGATGGTGCTTGGTCCAGCAATGCAACGCCATATAAACTGAGTATATTCTGGAATACAATGCAATTTCCATTCATATTTTGAGATTTTTTCATCTTCTTCAAAAGATAATACAATTAATTGAGATTTTTATCTTTCTCCAGATTTTGATTCGGGGCTTTCGATGCCTTGATGGCGCTATGTAAGGAGAACGGTGGTCCTGAGAGATGGTGCTTGGTCCAACGATGCAACGCCATATAAACTGAGTATATTCTGGAATAGAATGCAATTTCCATTCATATTTTGAGATTTTTTCATCTTCATCAAAAGATAATACAATTAATTGAGATTTTCATCTTTCTCCAGATTTTGATTCGGGGATTTCGATGCATTGATGGCGCTATGTAAGGAGAACGGTGTTGCTAGAGATGGTGCTTGGTCCAGCAATGCAACGCCATATAAACTGAGTATATTCTGGAATATAATGCAATTTCCATTCATATTTTGAGATTTTTTCATCTTCATCAAAAGATAATACAATTAATTGAGATTTTTATCTTTCTCCAGATTTTGATTTGAGGCTTTTGATGCCTTGACGGCGCTTAGTAAGGAGAACGGTGGTGTTGAGAGATGGTGCTTGGTCCAGCAATTCAACGCCATATAAACTGAGTATATTCTTGAATAGAATGCAATTTCCATTCATATTTTGAGATTTTTTCATCTTCATCAAAAGATAATTCAATTAATTGAGATTTTTATCTTTCTCCAGATTTTGATTCGGGGTTTCGATGCCTTGTCGGCCTTAAGTAAGGAGAACAGCGGTGCTGAGAGATGGTGCTTGGTCCAGCATCGCAACGCCATATAAACTGAGTATATTCTGGAATAGAATGCAATTTTCATTCATATTTTGAGATTTATTCATCTTCATCAAAAGATAACTCAATTAATTGAGATTTTTATCTATTTCCAGATTTTGATTCGGGGCTTTCGATGCCTTGAGGACGCTATGTAAGGACAACGGTGGTGCTGAGAGATGGTGCTTGGTCCAGCAATGCAATGCCATATAAAATGAGTAAATTCTAAAATAGAATGCAATTTCTATTCATATCTTGAGATTTTTTCATCTTCATCAAGAGATAATACAATTAATTTAGATTTTTATCTATTTCCAGATTTTGATTCGGGGCTTTCGATGCCTTGACGGCGCTATGTAAGGAGAACGGTGGTGCTGAGAGATGGTGCTTGGTCCAGCAATGCAACGCCATATTAAATGAGTATATTCTGGAATAGAATGCAATTTATATTCATATTTTGAGATTTTTTCATCTTCATCAAAAGATAACTCATTTAATTGAGATTTTTATCTATTTCCAGATTTTGATTAGGGGCTTTCGATGCCTTGACGGCGCTATGTAAGGAGAACGGTGGTGCTGAGAGATGGTGCTTGGTCCAGCAATGCAACGCCATATAAAATGAGTATATTCTGGAATAGAATGCAATTTATATTCATATTTTGAGATTTTTTCATCTTCATCAAAAGATAATACAATTAATTGAGATATTTATCTTTTTCCAGATTTTGATTCGAGGCTTTCGATGCCTTGGCGGCGCTATGTAAGGAGAACGGTGGTGCTGAGAGATGGTGCTTGGTACAGCAATTCAACGCCGTATAAACTGAGTATATTCTTGAATAGAATGCAATTTCCATTTATATTTTGAGATTTTTTCATCTTCATCAAAAGATAACTCAATTAATTGAGATTTTTATCTATTTCCAGATTTTGATTAGGGGCTTTCGATGCCTTGACGGCGCTATGTAAGGAGAACGGTGGTGCTGAAAGATGGTGCTTGATCCAGCAATGCAACGCCATATAAAATGAGTATATTCTAAAATAGAATGCAATTTCCATTCATATTTTGAGATTTTTTCATCTTCATCAAAAGATAATACAATTAATTGAGATTTTTATCTTTCTCCAGATTTTGATTTGAGGCTTTTGATGCCTTGACGGCGCTTAGTAAGGAGAACGGTGGTGTTGAGAGATGGTGCTTGGTCCAGCAATTCAACGCCATATAAACTGAGTATATTCTTGAATAGAATGCAATTTCCATTCATATTTTGAGATTTTTTCATCTTCATCAAAAGATAATTCAATTAATTGAGATTTTTATCTTTCTCCAGATTTTGATTCGGGGTTTCGATGCCTTGTCGGCCTTAAGTAAGGAGAACAGCGGTGCTGAGAGATGGTGCTTGGTCCAGCATCGCAACGCCATATAAACTGAGTATATTCTGGAATAGAATGCAATTTTCATTCATATTTTGAGATTTATTCATCTTCATCAAAAGATAACTCAATTAATTGAGATTTTTATCTATTTCCAGATTTTGATTCGGGGCTTTCGATGCCTTGAGGACGCTATGTAAGGACAACGGTGGTGCTGAGAGATGGTGCTTGGTCCAGCAATGCAATGCCATATAAAATGAGTAAATTCTTAAATAGAATGCAATTTCTATTCATATCTTGAGATTTTTTCATCTTCATCAAGAGATAATACAATTAATTTAGATTTTTATCTATTTCCAGATTTTGATTCGGGGCTTTCGATGCCTTGACGGCGCTATGTAAGGAGAACGGTGGTGCTGAGAGATGGTGCTTGGTCCAGCAATGCAACGCCATATTAAATGAGTATATTCTGGAATAGAATGCAATTTATATTCATATTTTGAGATTTTTTCATCTTCATCAAAAGATAACTCATTTAATTGAGATTTTTATCTATTTCCAGATTTTGATTAGGGGCTTTCGATGCCTTGACGGCGCTATGTAAGGAGAACGGTGGTGCTGAGAGATGGTGCTTGGTCCAGCAATGCAACGCTATATAAAATGAGTATATTCTGGAATAGAATGCAATTTATATTCATATTTTGAGATTTTTTCATCTTCATCAAAAGATAATACAATTAATTGAGATATTTATCTTTTTCCAGATTTTGATTCGAGGCTTTCGATGCCTTGGCGGCGCTATGTAAGGAGAACGGTGGTGCTGAGAGATGGTGCTTGGTACAGCAATTCAACGCCGTATAAACTGAGTATATTCTTGAATAGAATGCAATTTCCATTTATATTTTGAGATTTTTTCATCTTCATCAAAAGATAACTCAATTAATTGAGATTTTTATCTATTTCCAGATTTTGATTAGGGGCTTTCGATGCCTTGACGGCGCTATGTAAGGAGAACGGTGGTGCTGAAAGATGGTGCTTGATCCAGCAATGCAACGCCATATAAAATGAGTATATTCTAAAATAGAATGCAATTTCCATTCATATTTTGAGATTTTTTCATCTTCATCAAAAGATAATACAATTAATTGAGATTTTTATCTATTTCCAGATTTTGATTCGAGGCTTTCGATGCCTTGGCGGCGCTATGTAAGGAGAACGGTGGTGCTGAGAGATGGTGCTTGGTCCAGCAATTCAACGCCATATAAACTGAGTATATTATGGAATAAAATGCAATTTCCATTCATATTTTGAGATTTATTCATCTTCTTCAAAAGATAATACAATTAATTGAGATTTTTATCTTTCTCCAGATTTTGATTCGAGGCTTTCGATGCCTTGACTGCGCTATGTAAGGGGAACGGTGGTGCTGAGAGATGGTGCTTGGTCCAGCAATGCAACGCCATATAAACTGAGTATATTCTGCAATAGAATGCAATTTCCATTCATATTTTGATATTTTTTCATCTTCATCAAAAGATAATACAATTAATTGAGATTTTTATCTTTCTCCAGATTTTGATTCGGGGCTTTCGATGCCTTGACGGCGCTATGTAAGGAGAACTGTGGTGGTGAGAGATGGTGCTTGGTCCAGCAATGCAACGCCATTTATACTGAGTATATTTTAGAATAGAGTATAATTTCCATTCATATTTTGAGATTTTTTCATCTTCATCAAAAGATAATACAATTAATTGAGATTTTTATCTTTCTCCAGATTTTGATTTGGGGTTTCGATGCCTTGACGGCGCTATGTAAGGAGAACGGTGGTTCTGAGAGATGGTGCTTGGTCCAGCAATGCAACGCCATATAAACTGAGTATATTCTGGAATAGAATGCAATTTCCATTCATATTTTGAGATTTATTAATCTTCTTCAAAAGATAATACAATTAATTATGATTTTTATCTTTCTCCAGAATTTGATTCGGGGCATTCGATGCCTTGACGGCGCTATATAAGGAGAACAGCGGTGCTGAGAGATGGTGCTTGGTCCAGCAATTCAACGCCATATAAACTGAGTATATTATGGAATAAAATGCAATTTCCATTCATATTTTGAGATTTATTCATCTTCTTCAAAAGATAATACAATTAATTGAGATTTTTATCTTTCTCCAGATTTTGATTTGGGGCTTTCGATGCCTTGACGGCGCTATGTAAGGAGAACGGTGGTTCTGAGAGATGGTGCTTGGTCCAGCAATGCAACGCCATATAAACTGAGTATATTCTGGAATAGAATGCAATTTCCATTCATATTTTGAGATTTATTAATCTTCTTCAAAAGATAATACAATTAATTATGATTTTTATCTTTCTCCAGAATTTGATTCGGGGCATTCGATGCCTTGACGGCGCTATATAAGGAGAACAGCGGTGCTGAGAGATGGTGCTTGGTCCATCAATGCAACGCCATATAAACTGAGTATATTCTGGAATAGAATGCAATTTCCATTCATTTTTTGAGAATTTTTCATCTTCTTACAAAGATAATACAATTAATTGAGATTTTCATCTTTCTCCAGATTTTGATTCGGGGCTTTCGATGCCTTGACGGCGCTTAGTAAGGAGAACGGTGGTGTTGAGAGATGGTGCTTGGTCCAGCAATGAAACGCCATATAAACTGAGTATATTCTGGAATAGAATGCAATTTCTATACGAAATTTGAGATTTTTTCATCTTCTTCAAGAGATAATACAATTAATTGTGATTTTTATCTTTCTCCAGACTTTGATTCGGGGCATTCGATGCCTTGACGGCGCTATATAAGGAGAACAGCGGTGCTGAGAGATGGTGCTTGGTCCATCAATGCAACGCCATATAAACTGAGTATATTCTGGAATAGAATGCAATTTCCATACATATTTTGAGATTTTTTCATCTTCTTCAAAAGATAATACAATTAATTGTGATTTTTATCTTTCTCCAGAATTTGATTCGGGGCATTCGATGCCTTGACGGCGCTATATAAGGAGAACAGCGGTGCTGAGAGATGGTGCTTGGTCCATCAATGCAACGCCATATAAACTGAGTATATTCTGGAATAGAATGCAATTTCCATACATATTTTGATATTTTTTCATCTTCTTCAAAAGATAATACAATTAATTGAGATTTTCATCTTTCTCCAGATTTTGATTCGGGGCTTTCGATACATTTATGGCGCTATGTAAGGAGAACGGTGTTGCTAGAGATGGTGCTTGGTCCAGCAATGCAACGCCATATAAACTGAGTATATTCTGGAATATAATGCAATTTCCATTCATATTTTGAGATTTTTTCATCTTCATCAAAAGATAATACAATTAATTGAGATTTTTATCTTTCTCCAGATTTTGATTCGGGGCTTTCGATGCCTTGACGGTGCTTAGTAAGGAGAACGGTGGTGTTGAGAGATGGTGCTTGGTCCAGCAATTCAACGCCATATAAACTGAGTATATTCTTGAATAGAATGCAATTTCCATTCATATTTTGAGATTTTTTCATCTTCATCAAAAGATAATTCAATTAATTGAGATTTTTATCTTTCTCCAGATTTTGATTCGGGGTTTCGATGCCTTGTCGGCCTTAAGTAAGGAGAACAGCGGTGCTGAGAGATGGTGCTTCGTCCAGCATCGCAACGCCATATAAACTGAGTATATTCTGGAATAGAATGCAATTTCCATTCATATTTTGAGATTTTTTCATCTTCATCAAAAGATAACTCAATTAATTGAGATTTTTATCTATTTCCAAATTTTGATTCGGGGCTTTCGATGCCTTGAGGACGCTATGTAAGGACAACGGTGGTGCTGAGAGATGGTGCTTGGTCCAGCAATGCAACGCCATATAAACTGAGTATATTCTGCAATAGAATGCAATTTCCATTCATATTTTGAGATTTTTTCATCTTCATCAAAAGATTATACAATTAATTGAGATTTTTATCTTTCTCCAGATTTTCATTTGGGGCTTTCGATGCCTTGACGGCGCTATGTAAGGAGAACGGTGGTGCTGAAAGATGGTGCTTGGTCCAGCAATGCAACGCCATATAAAGTGAGTATATTCTGGAATAGCATGCAATTTCCATTCATATTTTGTGATTTTTTCATCTTCATCTAAAGATAATACAATTCATTGAGATTTTTATCTTTCTCCAGATCTTGATTATGGCCTTTCGCTGCCTTGACTGCGCTTTGTAAGGAGAACAGTGGTGCTGAGAGATGGTGCTTGGTCCAGCAATGCAACGCCATATAAACTGAGGATATTCTGGAATAGAATGCAATTTCCATTCATATTATGAGATTTTTTCATCTTCATCAATAGATAACACAATTAATTGAGATTTTTTTCTATTTCCAGATTTAGATTCGGGGCTTTCGATGCCTTGACGGCGCTATGTAAGGACAACGGTGGTGCTGAGAGATGGTGCTTGGTCCAACAATGCAACGCCATATATTATAAGTATATTCTGGAATAGAATGAAATTTCCATTCATATTTTGAGATTTTTTCATCTTCATCAAAAGATAATACAATTAATTGAGATTTTTATCTTTCTCCAGATTTTGATTAGGGGCTTTCGATGCCTTGACGGCGCTATGTAAGGGGAACGGTGGTGCTGAGAGATGGTGCTTGGTCCAGCAATGCAACGCCATATAAACTGAGTATATTTTGGTATAGAGTACAATTTCCATTCATATTTTGTGATTTTTTCATCTTCATCAAAAGATAATACAATTAATTGAGATTTTTATCTTTCTCCAGATTTTGATTCGGGGCTTTCGATGCTTTGACGGCGCTATGTAAGGAGAACAGCGGTGCTGAGAGATGGTGCTTGGTCCAGCAATGCAACGCCACATAAACTGAGTATATTCTTGAATAGAATGCAATTTCCATTCATATTTTGAGATTTTTTCATCTTCATCAAAAGATAATTCAATTAATTGAGATTTTTATCTTTCTCCAGATTTTGATTCGGGGTTTCGATGCCTTGTCGGCCTTAAGTAAGGAGAACAGCGGTGCTGAGAGATGGTGCTTCGTCCAGCATCGCAACGCCATATAAACTGAGTATATTCTGCAATAGAATGCAATTTCCATTCATATTTTGAGATTTTTTCATCTTCATGAAAAGATAACTCAATTAATTGAGATTTTTATCTATTTCCAAATTTTGATTCGGGGCTTTCGATGCCTTGAGGACGCTATGTAAGGACAACGGTGGTGCTGAGAGATGGTGCTTGGTCCAGCAATGCAACGCCATATAAACTGAGTATATTCTGCAATAGAATGCAATTTCCATTCATATTTTGAGATTTTTTCATCTTCATCAAAAGATTATACAATTAATTGAGATTTTTATCTTTCTCCAGATTTTCATTTGGGGCTTTCGATGCCTTGACGGCGCTATGTAAGGAGAACGGTGGTGCTGAAAGATGGTGCTTGGTCCAGCAATGCAACGCCATATAAAGTGAGTATATTCTGGAATAGCATGCAATTTCCATTCATATTTTGTGATTTTTTCATCTTCATCTAAAGATAATACAATTCATTGAGATTTTTATCTTTCTCCAGATCTTGATTATGGCCTTTCGCTGCCTTGACTGCGCTTTGTAAGGAGAACAGTGGTGCTGAGAGATGGTGCTTGGTCCAGCAATGCAACGCCATATAAACTGAGGATATTCTGGAATAGAATGCAATTTCCATTCATATTTTGAGATTTTTTCATCTTCATCAATAGATAACACAATTAATTGAGATTTTTTTCTATTTCCAGATTTAGATTCGGGGCTTTCGATGCCTTGACGGCGCTATGTAAGGACAACGGTGGTGCTGAGAGATGGTGCTTGGTCCAACAATGCAACGCCATATATTATAAGTATATTCTGGAATAGAATGAAATTTCCATTCATATTTTGAGATTTTTTCATCTTCATCAAAAGATAATACAATTAATTGAGATTTTTATCTTTCTCCAGATTTTGATTAGGGGCTTTCGATGCCTTGACGGCGCTATGTAAGGGGAACGGTGGTGCTGAGAGATGGTGCTTGGTCCAGCAATGCAACGCCATATAAACTGAGTATATTCTGGAATAGAATGCAATTTGCATTCATATTTTGAGATTTATTCATCTTCTTCAAAAGATAATACAATTAATTGAGATTTTTATCTTTCTCCAGATTTTGATTCGGGGCTTTCGATGCCTTGACGGCGCAATATAAAGAGAACAGCGTTGCTGAGAGATGGTGCTTGGTCCAGCAATGCAACGCCATATAAACGGAGTATATTCTGGAATAGAATGCAATTTCCATTCATATTTTGAGATTTTTTCATCTTCATCAAAAGATAATACAATTAATTGAGATTTTTATCTTTCTCCAGATTTTGATTAGGGGCTTTCGATGCCTTGACGGCGCTATGTAAGGGGAACGGTGGTGCTGAGAGATGGTGCTTGGTCCAACAATGCAACGCCATATATTATAAGTATATTCTGGAATAGAATGCAATTTCCATTCATATTATGAGATTTTTTCATCTTCATCAAAAGATAAAACAATAAATTGATATTTTTATCTTTCTCCAGATTTTGATTTGGGGCTTTCGATGCCTTGACGGCGCTATGTAAGGAGAACGGTGGTGCTGAGAGATGGTGCTTGGCCCAGCAATGCAACGCCATATAAACTGAGTATATTCTGGAATAGAATGCAATTTGCATTCATATTTTGAGATTTATTCATCTTCTTCAAAAGATAATACAATTAATTGAGATTTTTATCTTTCTCCAGATTTTGATTCGGGGCTTTCGATGCCTTGACGGCGCAATATAAAGAGAACAGCGTTGCTGAGAGATGGTGCTTGGTCCAGCAATGCAACGCCATATAAACTGAGTATATTCTGCAATAGAATGAAATTTCCATTCATATTTTGAGATTTTTTCATCTTCATCAAAAGATAAAACAATAAATTGATATTTTTATCTTTCTCCAGATTTTGATTCGGGGCTTTCGATGCCTTGACGGCGCTATATAAGGAGAACAGCGATGCTGAAAGATGGTGCTTGGTCCATCAATGCAACGCCATATAAACTGAGTATATTCTGGAATAGAATGCAATTTCCGTACATATTTTGAGATTTTTTCATCTTCTTCAAAAGATAATACAATTAATTTTGATTTTTATCTTTCTCCAGAATTTGATTCGGATCATTCGATGCCTTGACGGCGCTATATAAGGAGAACAGCGGTGCTGAGAGATGGTGCTTGGTCCATCAATGCAACGCCATATAAACTGAGTATATTCTGGAATAGAATGCAATTTCCATACATATTTTGAGATTTTTTCATCTTCTTCAAAAGATAATACAATTAATTGTGATTTTTATCTTTCACCAGAATTTGATTCGGGGCATTCGATGCCTTGACGGTGCTATATAAGGAGAACAGCGGTGCTGAGAGATGGTGCTTGGTCCAGCAATGCAACGCCATATAAACTGAGTATATTCTGGAATAGAATGCAATTTCCATTCATATTTTGAGATTTATTCATCTTCTTCAAAAGATAATACAATTAATTTTGATTTTTATCTTTCTCCAGAATTTGATTCGGGGCATTCGATGCCTTGATGGCGCTATAAAAGGAGAACAGCGGTGCTGAGAGATGGTGCTTGGTCCATCAATGCAACGCCATGTAAACTGAGTATATTCTGGAATAGAATGCAATTTCCATACATATTTTGAGATTTTTTCATTTTCTTCAAAAGATAATACAATTAATTGAAATTTTTTTCTTTCTCCAGATTTTGATTCGGGGCTTTCGATGCCTTGATAGCGCTATGTAAGGAGTACGGTGGTGCTGAGAGATGGTGCTTGGTCCAGCAATGTAACGCTATATAAACTGAGTATATTATGGAATAGAATGCAATTTCCATTCATATTTAGAGATTTTTTCATCTTCATCAAAAGATAATACAATTAATTGAGATTTTTATCTTTCTCCAGATTTTGATTCGGGGCTTTCGATGCCTTGACGGCGCTTACTAGGGAGAACTCCGGTGCTGAGAGATGGTGCTTGGTCCAGCGATGCAACGCCATATAAACTGAGTATTTTATGGAATAGAATGCAATTTCCATTCATATTTTGAGATTTTTTCATCTTTTTCAAAATATAATAAAAAAATTGAGATTTTTATCTTTCTCCAGATTTTGATTCGGGACTTTCGATGCCTTGACGGCGCTATGTAAGGAGAACAGCGGTGCTGAGAGATGGTGCTTGGTCCAGCAATGCAACGCCATATAAACTGAGTATATTCTGGAATACAATGACATTTCCAATTCATATTTTGAGATTTTTTCATCTTCTTCAAAAGATAATACAATTAATTGAGATTTTGATCTTTCTCCAGATTTTGATTCGGGGCTTTCGATGCCTTGATGGCGCTATGTAAGGAGAACGGTGGTCCTGAGAGATGGTGCTTGGTCCAACGATGCAACGCCATATAAACTGAGTATATTCTGGAATAGAATGCAATTTCCATTCATATTTTGAGATTTTTTCATCTTCATCAAAAGATAATACAATTAATTGAGATTTTTATCTTTCTCCAGATTTTGATTCGGGGCTTTCGATGCCTTGACGGCGCTTAGTAAGGAGAACGGTGGTGTTGAGTGATGGTGCTTGGTCCAGCAATTCAACGCCATATAAACTGAGTATATTCTTGAATAGAATGCAATTTCCATTCATATTTTGAGATTTTTTCATCTTCATCAAAAGATAATTCAATTAATTGAGATTTTTATCTTTCTCCAGATTTTGATTCGGGGCTTTCGATGCCTTGACGGCGCTAAGTAAGGAGAACAGCGGTGCTGAGAGATGGTGCTTGGTCCAGCATCGCAACGCCATATAAACTGAGTATATTCTGGAATAGAATGCAATTTCCATTCATATTTTGAGATTTTTTCATCTTCATCAAAAGATAACTCAATTAATTGAGATTTTTATCTATTTCCAGATTTTGATTCGGGGCTTTTGATGCCTTGAGGACGCTATGTAAGGACAACGGTGGTGCTGAGAGATGGTGCTTGGTCCAGCAATGCAATGCCATATAAAATGAGTAAATTCTAAAATAGAATGCAATTTCTATTCATATTTTGAGATTTTTTCATCTTCATCAAAAGATAATACAATTAATTTAGATTTTTATCTATTTCCAGATTTTGATTCGGGGCTTTCGATGCCTTGACGGCGCTATGTAAGATGAACGGTGGTGGTGAAAGATAGTGCTTGGTCCAGCAATTCAACGCCATATAAACTGAGTATATTATGGAATAAAATGCAAATTCCATTCATATTTTGAGATTTATTCATCTTCTTCAAAAGATAATACAATTAATTGAGATTTTTATCTTTCTCCAGATTTTGATTCGGGGCTTTCGATGCCTTGACGGCGCTATGTAAGGGGAACGGTGGTGTTGAGAGATGGTCCTTGATCCAGCAATGCAACGCCATATAAACTGAGTATATTTTGGAATAGAGTACAATTTCCATTCATATTTTGAGATTTTTTCATCTTCATCAAAAGATAATACAGTTAATTGAGATTTTTATCTTTCTCCAGATTTTGATTCGGGGCTTTCGATGCCTTGACGGCTCTATGTAAGGATAACGGTGGTGCTGAGAGATGGTGCTTGGTCCAGCAATGCAACGCCATATAAACTGAGTATATTCTGCAATAGAATGCAATTTCCATTCATATTTTGAAATTTTTTCATCTTCATCAAAAGATTATACAATTAATTGAGATTTTTATCTTTCTCCAGATTTTCATTTGGGGCATTCGATGCCTTGACGGCGCTATGTAAGGAGAACGGTGGTGCTGAGAGATGGTGCTTGGTCCAGCAATGCAACGCCATATAAACTGAGTATATTCTGCAATAGAATGCAATTTCCATTCATATTTTGAAATTTTTTCATCTTCATCAAAAGATTATACAATTAATTGAGATTTTTATCTTTCTCCAGATTTTCATTTGGGGCATTCGATGCCTTGACGGCGCTATATAAGGAGAACAGCGGTGCTGAGAGATGGTGCTTGGTCCAGCAATGCAACGCCATATAAAATGAGTATATTCTGGAAAAGAATGCAATTTCCATTCATATTTTAAGATTTTTCATCTTCATCAAAAGATAATACAATTAATTGAGATTTTTATCTATTTCCAGATTTTGATTCGGGGCTATCGATGCCATGACGGCGCTATGTAAGGAGAACGGTGGTGATGAGAAATGGTCCTTGGTCCAGCAATGCAAAGCCATATAACTGAGTATATTTTGGTATAGAGTACAATTTCCATTCATATTTTGTGATTTTTTCATCTTCATCAAAAGATAATACAATTAATTGAGATTTTTATCTTTCTCCAGATTTTGATTCGGGGCTTTCGATGCCTTGACGGCGCTTTGTAAGGAGAACGGTGGTGCTGAGAGATGGTGCTTGGTCCAGCAATGCAACGCCATATAAAATGAGTATATTCTGGAAAAGAATGCAATTTCCATTCATATTTTAAGATTTTTCATCTTCATCAAAAGATAATACAATTAATTGAGATATTTATCTTTTTCCAGATTTTGATCCGGAGCTTTCGATGCCTTGACGGCGCTTAGTAAGGAGAACAACGGTGCTGAGAGATGGTGATTGGTGCAGCAATGCAACGCCATATAAACTGAGTATATTCTGCAATAGAATGAAATTTCCATTCATATTTTAAGATTTTTTCATCTTCATCAAAAGATAATACAATTAATTGAGATATTTATCTTTTTCCAGATTTTGATCCGGAGCTTTCGATGCCTTGACGGCGCTTAGTAAGGAGAACAGCGGTGCTGAGAGATGGTGATTGGTGCAGCAATGCAACGCCATATAAACTGAGTATATTATGGATTAAAATGCAATTTCCATTCATATTTTGAGATTTATTCATCTTTTTCAAAAGATAATACAATTAATTGAGATTTTTATCTTTCTCCAGAATTTGATTCGTGGCTTTCGATGCCTTGACGGCGCTATGTAAGGAGAACGGTGGTGCTGAGAGATGGTGCTTGGTCCAGCAATGCAACGCCATATAAACTGAGTATATTCTGGAATAGAATGCAATTTCCATTCATATTTTGATATTTTTTCATCTTCATCAAAAGATAATACAATTAAAAGAGATTTTTATCTTTCTCCAGAATTTGATTTGGGGCTTTCGATGCCTTGACGGCGCTATGTAAGGAGAACGGTGGTGCTGAGAGATGATGCTTGGTCAAACAATGCAACGCCATATAAACTGAGTATATTCTGGAATAGAATGCAATTTCCATTCATATTTTGAGATTTTTTCATCTTCATCAAAAGATAATATAATTAATTGAGATTTTTATCTTTCTCCAGATCATGATTCGGGGCTTTCGATGCCTTGACTGCGCTTTGTAAGGAGAACGGTGGTGCTGAGAGATGATGCTTGGTCCATTAATGCAACGCCATATAAACTGAGTATATTCTGGAATAGAATGCAATTTCCATTCATATTTTGAGATTTTTTCATCTTCATCAAAAGATAATACAATTAATTGAGATTTTTATCTTTCTCCAGATTTTGATTTGGGGCTTTCGATGCCTTGACGGCGCTATGTAAGGAGAACGGTGGTGCTGAGAGATGGTGCTTGGTCCAGCAATGCAACGCCAAATAAACTGAGTATATTCTGGAATAGAATGCAATTTCCATACATATTTTGAGATTTTTTCATCTTCTTCAAAAGATAATACAATTAATTGAGATTTTTATCTTTCTCCAGAATTTGATTCGGGGCATTCGATGCCTTGACGGCGCTATATAAGTAGAACAGCGGTGCTGAGAGATGGTGCTTGGTCCAGCAATGCAACGCCATATAAACTGAGTATATTCTGGAATAGAATGCAATTTCCATACATATTTTGAGATTTTTTCGTCTTCTTCAAAAGATAATACAAGTAATTGTGATTTTTATCTTTCTCCAGACTTTGATTCGGGGCATTCGATGCCTTGACGGCGCTATATAAGGGGAACAGCGGTGCTGAGAGATGGTGCTTGGTCCAGCAATGCAACGCCATATAAACTGAGTATATTCTGGAATAGAATGCAATTTCCATACATATTTTGAGATTTTTTCATCTTCTTCAAAAGATAATTCAATTAATTGTGATTTTTATCTTTCTCCAGACTTTGATTCGGGGCATTCGATGCCTTGACGGCGCTATATAAGGAGATCAGCGGTGCTGAGAGATGGTGCTTGGTCCAGCAATGCAACGCCATATAAACTTAGTATATTCTGGAATAGAATGCAATTTCCATACATATTTTGAGATTTTTTCATCTTCCTCAAAAGATAATACAATTAATTGTGATTTTTATCTTTTTCCAGAATTTGATTCGGGGCATTCGATGCCTTGACGGCGCTATATAAAGAGAGCAGCGGTGCTGAGAGATGGTGCTTGGTCCAGCAATGCAACGCCATATAAACTGAGTATATTCTGGAATAGAATGCAATTTCCATACATATTTTGAGATTTTTTCATCTTCTTCAAAATATAATACAATTAATTGTGATTTTTATCTTTCTCCAGAATTTGATTCGGGGCATTCGATGCCTTGACGGCGCTAAATAAGGAGAACAGCGGTGCTGAGAGATGGTGCTTTGTCCAGCAATGCAACGCCATATAAACTGAGTATATTCTGGAATAGAATGCAATTTCCATACATATTTTGAGATTTTTTCATCTTCTTCAAAAGATAATACAATTAATTGTGATTTTTATCTTTCTCCAGACTTTGATTCGGGGCATTCGATGCCTTGACGGCGCTATATAAGGAGAACAGCGGTGCTGAGAGATGGTGCTTGGTCCAGCAATGCAGCGCCATATAAACTGAGTATATTTTGATATAGAATGCAATTTCCATACATATTTTGAGATTTTTTCATCTTCCTCAAAAGATAATACAATTAATTGTGATTTTTATCTTTCTCCAGACTTTGATTCGGGGCATTCGATGCCTTGACGGCGCTATATAAGGAGAACAGCGGTGCTGAGAGATGGTGCTTGGTCCAGCAATGCAGCGCCATATAAACTGAGTATATTCTGGAATAGAATGCAATTTCCATACATATTTTGAGATTTTTTCATCTTCTTCAAATGATAATACAATTAATTGAGATTTTTATCTTTCTCCAGACTTTGATTCGGGGCTTTCGATGCCTTGACTGCGCTTTGTAAGGAGAACAGCGGTGCTGAGAGATGGTGCTTGGTCCAGCAATGCAACGCCATATAAACTGAGTATATTCTGGAATAGAATGCAATTTCCATACATATTTTGAGATTTTTTCATTTTCTTCAAAAGATAATACAATTAATTGAGATTTTTATCTTTCTCCAGATTTTGATTTGGGGCTTTCGATGCCTTGACGGCGCTATATAAAGAGAGCAGCGGTGCTGAGAGATGGTGCTTGGTCCAGCAATGCAACGCCATATAAACTGAGTATATTCTGGAATAGAATGCAATTTCCATACATATTTTGAGATTTTTTCATCTTCTTCAAAAGATAATACAATTAATTGTGATTTTTATCTTTTTCCAGAATTTGATTCGGGGCATTCGATGCCTTGACGGCGCTATATAAAGAGAGCAGCGGTGCTGAGAGATGGTGCTTGGTCCAGCAATGCAACGCCATATAAACTGAGTATATTCTGGAATAGAATGCAATTTCCATACATATTTTGAGATTTTTTCATCTTCATCAAAAGATAATACAATTAATTGAGATTTTTATCTTTCTCCAGATTTTGATTTGGGGCTTTCGATGCCTTGACGGCGCTATGTAAGGAGAACAGCGGTGCTGAGAGATGGTGCTTGGTCCAGCAATGCAACGCCATATAAACTGAGTATATTCTGGAATAGAATGCAATTTCCATTCATATTTTGAGATTTTTTCATCTTCATCAAAAGATAATACAATTAATTGAGATTTTTATCTTTCTCCAGATTTTGATTTGGGGCTTTCGATGCCTTGACGGCGCTATGTAAGGAGAACGGTGGTGCTGAGAGATGGTGCTTGGTCCAGCAATGCAACGCCATATAAACTGAGTATATTCTGGAATAGAATGCAATTTCCATACATATTTTGAGATTTTTTCATCTTCTTCAAAAGATAATACAATTAATTGTGATTTTTATCTTTTTCCAGAATTTGATTCGGGGCATTCGATGCCTTGACGGCGCTATATAAAGAGAGCAGCGGTGCTGAGAGATGGTGCTTGGTCCAGCAATGCAACGCCATATAAACTGAGTATATTCTGGAATAGAATGCAATTTCCATACATATTTTGAGATTTTTTCATCTTCTTCAAAAGATAATACAATTAATTGTGATTTTTATCTTTCTCCAGATCTTGATTCGGGGCTTTCGATGCCTTGACTGCGCTATATAAAGAGAGCAGCGGTGCTGAGAGATGGTGCTTGGTCCAGCAATGCAACGCCATATAAACTGAGTATATTCTGGAATAGAATGCAATTTCCATTCATATTTTGAGATTTTTTCATCTTCATCAAAAGATAATACAATTAATTGAGATTTTTATCTTTCTCCAGATTTTGATTTGGGGCTTTCGATGCCTTGACGGCGCTATGTAAGGAGAACGGTGGTGCTGAGAGATGGTGCTTGGTCCAGCAATGCAACGCCATATAAACTGAGTATATTCTGGAATAGAATGCAATTTCCATACATATTTTGAGATTTTTTCATCTTCTTCAAAAGATAATACAATTAATTGTGATTTTTATCTTTCTCCAGATCTTGATTCGGGGCTTTCGATGCCTTGACTGCGCTATATAAAGAGAGCAGCGGTGCTGAGAGATGGTGCTTGGTCCAGCAATGCAACGCCATATAAACTGAGTATATTCTGGAATAGAATGCAATTTCCATTCATATTTTGAGATTTTTTCATCTTCATCAAAAGATAATACAATTAATTGAGATTTTTATCTTTCTCCAGATTTTGATTTGGGGCTTTCGATGCCTTGACGGCGCTATGTAAGGAGAACGGTGGTGCTGAGAGATGGTGCTTGGTCCAGCAATGCAACGCCATATAAACTGAGTATATTCTGGAATAGAATGCAATTTCCATACATATTTTGAGATTTTTTCATCTTCTTCAAAAGATAATACAATTAATTGTGATTTTTATCTTTTTCCAGAATTTGATTCGGGGCATTCGATGCCTTGACGGCGCTATATAAAGAGAGCAGCGGTGCTGAGAGATGGTGCTTGGTCCAGCAATGCAACGCCATATAAACTGAGTATATTCTGGAATAGAATGCAATTTCCATACATATTTTGAGATTTTTTCATCTTCTTCAAAATATAATACAATTAATTGTGATTTTTATCTTTCTCCAGAATTTGATCGGGGCATTCGATGCCTTGACGGCGCTAAATAAGGAGAACAGCGGTGCTGAGAGATGGTGCTTTGTCCAGCAATGCAACGCCATATAAACTGAGTATATTCTGGAATAGAATGCAATTTCCATACATATTTTGAGATTTTTTCATCTTCTTCAAAAGATAATACAATTAATTGTGATTTTTATCTTTCTCCAGACTTTGATTCGGGGCATTCGATGCCTTGACGGCGCTATATAAGGAGAACAGCGGTGCTGAGAGATGGTGCTTGGTCCAGCAATGCAGCGCCATATAAACTGAGTATATTTTGATATAGAATGCAATTTCCATACATATTTTGAGATTTTTTCATCTTCTTCAAAAGATAATACAATTAATTGTGATTTTTATCTTTCTCCAGACTTTGATTCGGGGCATTCGATGCCTTGACGGCGCTATATAAGGAGAACAGCGGTGCTGAGAGATGGTGCTTGGTCCAGCAATGCAACGCCATATAAACTGAGTATATTCTGGAATAAAATGCAATTTCCATACATATTTTGAGATTTTTTCATCTTCTTCAAAAGATAATACAATTAATTGTGATTTTTATCTTTCTCCAGACTTTGATTCGGGGCATTCGATGCCTTGACGGCGCTATATAAGGAGAACAGCGGTGCTGAGAGATGGTGCTTGGTCCAGCAATGCAACGCCATATAAACTGAGTATATTCTGGAATAAAATGCAATTTCCATACATATTTTGAGATTTTTTCATCTTCTTCAAAATATAATACAATTAATTGTGATTTTTATCTTTCTCCAGAATTTGATTCGGGGCATTCGATGCCTTGACGGCGCTAAATAAGGAGAACAGCGGTGCTGAGAGATGGTGCTTGGTCCAGCAATGCAACGCCATATAAACTGAGTATATTCTGGAATAGAATGCAATTTCCATTCATATTTTGAGATTTTTTCATCTTCATCAAAAGATAATACAATTAAAAGAGATTTTTATCTTTCTCCAGAATTTGATTTGGGGCTTTCGATGCCTTGACGGCGCTATGTAAGAAGAACGGTGGTGCTGAGAGATGGTGCTTGGTCCAGCAATGCAACGCCATATAAACTGAGTATATTCTGGAATAGAATGCAATTTCCATACATATTTTGAGATTTTTTCATCTTCTTCAAAAGATAATACAATTAATTGTGATTTTTATCTTTTTCCAGAATTTGATTCGGGGCATTCGATGCCTTGACGGCGCTATATAAAGAGAGCAGCGGTGCTGAGAGATGGTGCTTGGTCCAGCAATGCAACGCCATATAAACTGAGTATATTCTGGAATAGAATGCAATTTCCATACATATTTTGAGATTTTTTCATCTTCTTCAAAATATAATACAATTAATTGTGATTTTTATCTTTCTCCAGAATTTGATTCGGGGCATTCGATGCCTTGACGGCGCTAAATAAGGAGAACAGCGGTGCTGAGAGATGGTGCTTTGTCCAGCAATGCAACGCCATATAAACTGAGTATATTCTGGAATAGAATGCAATTTCCATACATATTTTGAGATTTTTTCATCTTCTTCAAAAGATAATACAATTAATTGTGATTTTTATTTTTCTCCAGACTTTGATTCGGGGCATTCGATGCCTTGACGGCGCTATATAAGGAGAACAGCGGTGCTGAGAGATGGTGCTTGGTCCAGCAATGCAACGCCATATAAACTGAGTATATTCTGGAATAGAATGCAATTTCCATTCATATTTTGAGATTTTTTCATCTTCATCAAAAGATAATACAATTAATTGAGATTTTTATCTTTCTCCAGATTTTGATTTGGGGCTTTCGATGCCTTGACGGCGCTATATAAAGAGAGCAGCGGTGCTGAGAGATGGTGCTTGGTCCAGCAATGCAACGCCATATAAACTGAGTATATTCTGGAATAGAATGCAATTTCCATACATATTTTGAGATTTTTTCATTTTCTTCAAAAGATAATACAATTAATTGTGATTTTTATCTTTCTCCAGATCTTGATTCGGGGCTTTCGATGCCTTGACTGCGCTTTGTAAGGAGAACAGCGGTGCTGAGAGATGGTGCTTGGTCCAGCAATGCAACGCCATATAAACTGAGTATATTCTGGAATAGAATGCAATTTCCATTCATATTTTGAGATTTTTTCATCTTCTTCAAAAGATAATACAATTAATTGTGATTTTTATCTTTTTCCAGAATTTGATTCGGGGCATTCGATGCCTTGACGGCGCTATATAAAGAGAGCAGCGGTGCTGAGAGATGGTGCTTGGTCCAGCAATGCAACGCCATATAAACTGAGTATATTCTGGAATAGAATGCAATTTCCATACATATTTTGAGATCTTTTCATCTTCTTCAAAAGATAATACAATTAATTGTGATTTTTATCTTTTTCCAGAATTTGATTCGGGGCATTCGATGCCTTGACGGCGCTATATAAAGAGAGCAGCGGTGCTGAGAGATGGTGCTTGGTCCAGCAATGCAACGCCATATAAACTGAGTATATTCTGGAATAGAATGCAATTTCCATACATATTTTGAGATTTTTTCATCTTCTTCAAAATATAATACAATTAATTGTGATTTTTATCTTTCTCCAGAATTTGATCGGGGCATTCGATGCCTTGACGGCGCTAAATAAGGAGAACAGCGGTGCTGAGAGATGGTGCTTTGTCCAGCAATGCAACGCCATATAAACTGAGTATATTCTGGAATAGAATGCAATTTCCATACATATTTTGAGATTTTTTCATCTTCTTCAAAAGATAATACAATTAATTGTGATTTTTATCTTTCTCCAGACTTTGATTCGGGGCATTCGATGCCTTGACGGCGCTATATAAGGAGAACAGCGGTGCTGAGAGATGGTGCTTGGTCCAGCAATGCAGCGCCATATAAACTGAGTATATTTTGATATAGAATGCAATTTCCATACATATTTTGAGATTTTTTCATCTTCTTCAAAAGATAATACAATTAATTGTGATTTTTATCTTTCTCCAGACTTTGATTCGGGGCATTCGATGCCTTGACGGCGCTATATAAGGAGAACAGCGGTGCTGAGAGATGGTGCTTGGTCCAGCAATGCAACGCCATATAAACTGAGTATATTCTGGAATAAAATGCAATTTCCATACATATTTTGAGATTTTTTCATCTTCTTCAAAAGATAATACAATTAATTGTGATTTTTATCTTTCTCCAGACTTTGATTCGGGGCATTCGATGCCTTGACGGCGCTATATAAGGAGAACAGCGGTGCTGAGAGATGGTGCTTGGTCCAGCAATGCAACGCCATATAAACTGAGTATATTCTGGAATAAAATGCAATTTCCATACATATTTTGAGATTTTTTCATCTTCTTCAAAATATAATACAATTAATTGTGATTTTTATCTTTCTCCAGAATTTGATTCGGGGCATTCGATGCCTTGACGGCGCTAAATAAGGAGAACAGCGGTGCTGAGAGATGGTGCTTGGTCCAGCAATGCAACGCCATATAAACTGAGTATATTCTGGAATAGAATGCAATTTCCATTCATATTTTGAGATTATTTCATCTTCATCAAAAGATAATACAATTAAAAGAGATTTTTATCTTTCTCCAGAATTTGATTTGGGGCTTTCGATGCCTTGACGGCGCTATGTAAGAAGAACGGTGGTGCTGAGAGATGGTGCTTGGTCCAGCAATGCAACGCCATATAAACTGAGTATATTCTGGAATAGAATGCAATTTCCATACATATTTTGAGATTTTTTCATCTTCTTCAAAAGATAATACAATTAATTGTGATTTTTATCTTTTTCCAGAATTTGATTCGGGGCATTCGATGCCTTGACGGCGCTATATAAAGAGAGCAGCGGTGCTGAGAGATGGTGCTTGGTCCAGCAATGCAACGCCATATAAACTGAGTATATTCTGGAATAGAATGCAATTTCCATACATATTTTGAGATTTTTTCATCTTCTTCAAAATATAATACAATTAATTGTGATTTTTATCTTTCTCCAGAATTTGATTCGGGGCATTCGATGCCTTGACGGCGCTAAATAAGGAGAACAGCGGTGCTGAGAGATGGTGCTTTGTCCAGCAATGCAACGCCATATAAACTGAGTATATTCTGGAATAGAATGCAATTTCCATACATATTTTGAGATTTTTTCATCTTCTTCAAAAGATAATACAATTAATTGTGATTTTTATTTTTCTCCAGACTTTGATTCGGGGCATTCGATGCCTTGACGGCGCTATATAAGGAGAACAGCGGTGCTGAGAGATGGTGCTTGGTCCAGCAATGCAACGCCATATAAACTGAGTATATTCTGGAATAGAATGCAATTTCCATACATATTTTGAGATTTTTTCATCTTTCCCAAAAGATAATACAATTAATTGTGATTTTTATCTTTCTCCAGACTTTGATTCGGGGCATTCGATGCCTTGACGGCGCTATATAAGGAGAACAGCGGTGCTGAGAGATGGTGCTTGGTACAGCAATGCAGCGCCATATAAACTGAGTATATTCTGGAAAAGAATGCAATTTCCATACATATTTTGAGATTTTTTCATCTTCCTCAAAAGATAATACAATTAATTGTGATTTTTATCTTTCTCCAGACTTTGATTCGGGGCATTCGATGCCTTGACTGCGCTATATAAGGAGAACAGCGGTACTGAGAGATGGTGCTTGGTCCAGCAATGCAACGCCATATAAACTGAGTATATTCTGGAATAGAATGCAATTTCCATACATATTTTGAGATTTTTTCATCTTCCTCAAAATATAATACAATTAATTGTGATTTTTATCTTTCTCCAGAATTTGATTCGGGGCATTCGATGCCTTGACGGCGCTAAATAAGGAGAACAGCGGTGCTGAGAGATGGTGCTTTTTCCAGCAATGCAACGCCATATAAACTGAGTATATTCTGGAATAGAATGCAATTACCATACATATTTTGAGATTTTTTCATCTTCTTCAAAAGATAATACAATTAATTGTGATTTTTATCTTTCTCCAGACTTTGATTCGGGGCATTCGATGCCTTGACGGCGCTATATAAGGAGAACAGCGGTGCTGAGAGATGGTGCTTGATCCAGCAATGCAGCGCCATATAAACTGAGTATATTCTGGAATAGAATGCAATTTCCATACATATTTTGAGATTTTTTCATCTTCTTCAAAAGATAATACAATTAATTGTGATTTTTATCTTTCTCCAGACTTTGATTCGGGGCATTCGATGCCTTGACTGCGCTATATAAGGAGAACATCGGTGCTGAGAGATGGTGCTTGGTCAAGCAATCCAACGCCATATAAACTGAGTATATTCTGGAATAGAATGCAATTTCCATACATATTTTGAGATTTTTTCATCTTCTTCAAAAGATAATACAATTAATTGTGATTTTTATCTTTCTCCAGACTTTGATTCGGGGCATTCGATGCCTTGACAGCGCTATATAAGGAGAACAGCGGTGCTGAGAGATGGTGCTTGATCCAGCAATGCAACGCCATATAAACTGAGTATATTCTGGAATAGAATGCAATTTCCATACATATTTTGAGATTTTTTCATCTTCATCAAAAGATAATACAATTAATTGAGATTTTTATCTTTCTCCAGATTTTGATTCGTGGCTTTCGATGCCTTGACGGCGCTATGTAAGGAGAACGGTGGTGCTGAGAGATGGTGCTTGGTCCAGCAATGAAAGGCCATATAAACTGAGTATATTCTGGAATAGAATGCAATTTCCATTCATATTTTGAGATTTTTCCATCTTCATCAAAAGATAATACAATTAAAAGAGATTTTTATCTTTCTCCAGAATTTGATTTGGGGCTTTCGATGCCTTGACGGCGCTATGTAAGAAGAACGGTGGTGCTGAGAGATGGTGCTTGGTCCAGCAATGCAACGCCATATAAACTGAGTATATTCTGGAATAGAATGCAATTTCCATTCATATTTTGAGATTTTTTCATCTTCATCAAAAGATAATACAATTAATTGTGATTTTTATCTTTCTCCAGAATTTGATTCGGGGCATTCGATGCCTTGACGGAGCTATATAAGGAGAACAGCGGTGCTGAGAGATGGTGCTTGGTCCAGCAATGCAACGCCATATAAACTGAGTATATTCTGGAATAGAATGCAATTTCCATACATATTTTGCGATTTTTTCATCTTCTTAAAAAGATAATACAATTAATTGTGATTTTTATCTTTTTCCAGAATTTGATTCGGGGCATTCGATGCCTTGACGGCGCTATATAAAGAGAGCAACGGTGCTGAGAGATGGTGCTTGGTCCAGCAATGCAACGCCATATAAACTGAGTATATTCTGGAATAGAATGCAATTTCCATACATATTTTGCGATTTTTTCATCTTCTTCAAAAGATAATACAATTAATTGTGATTTTTATCTTTTTCCAGAATTTGATTCGGGGCATTCGATGCCTTGACGGCGCTATATAAGGAGAGCAACGGTGCTGAGAGATGGTGCTTGGTCCAGCAATGCAACGCCATATAAACTGAGTATATTCTGGAATAGAATGCAATTTCCATACATATTTTGAGATTTTTTCATCTTCTTCAAAAGATAATACAATTAATTGTGATTTTTATCTTTCTCCAGACTTTGATTCGGGGCATTCGATGCCTTGACGGCGCTATATAAGGAGAACAGCGGTGCTGAGAGATGGTGCTTGGTCCAGCAATGCTACGCCATATAAACTGAGTATATTCTGGAATAAAATGCAATTTCCATACATATTTTGAGATTTTTTCATCTTCTTCAAAATATAATACAATTAATTGTGATTTTTATCTTTCTCCAGAATTTGATTCGGGGCATTCGATGCCTTGACGGCGCTAAATAAGGAGAACAGCGGTGCTGAGAGATGGTGCTTTGTCCAGCAATGCAACGCCATATAAACTGAGTATATTCTGGAATAGAATGCAATTTCCATACACATTTTGAGATTTTTTCATCTTCTTCAAAAGATAATACAATTAATTGTGATTTTTATCTTTCTCCAGACTTTGATTCGGGGCATTCGATGCCTTGACGGCGCGATATAAGGAGAACAGCGGTGCTGAGAGATGGTGCTTGGTCCAGCAATGCAACGCCATATAAACTGAGTATATTCTGGAATAGAATGCAATTTCCATTCATATTTTGAGATTTTTTCATCTTCATCAAAAGATAATACAATTAAAAGAGATTTTTATCTTTCTCCAGATCTTGATTCGGGGCTTTCGATGCCTTAACTGCGCTTTGTAAGGAGAACAGTGGTGCTGAGAGATGGTGCTTGGTCCAGCAATGCAACGCCATATAAACTGAGTATATTCTGGAATAGAATGCAATTTCAATTCATATTTTGAGATTTTTTCATCTTCATCAAAAGATAATACAATTAATTGAGATTTTTATCTTTCTCCAGATCTTGATTCGGGGCTTTCGATGCCTTAACTGCGCTTTGTAAGGAGAACAGCGGTGCTGAGAGATGGTGCTTGGTCCAGCAATGCAACGCCATATAAACTGAGTATATTCTGGAATAGAATGTAATTTCCATTCATATTTTGAGATTTTTTCATCTTCATCAAAAGATAATACAATTAATTGTGATTTTTATCTTTCTCCAGACTTTGATTCGGGGCATTCGATGCCTTGACGGCGCGATATAAGGAGAACAGCGGTGCTGAGAGATGGTGCTTGGTCCAGCAATGCAAGGCCATATAAACTGAGTATATTCTGGAATAGAATGCAATTTCCATTCATATTTTGAGATTTTTTCATCTTCATCAAAAGATAATACAATTAAAAGAGATTTTTATCTTTCTCCAGATCTTGATTCGGGGCTTTCGATGCCTTAACTGCGCTATGTAAGAAGAACGGTGGTGCTGAGAGATGGTGCTTGGTCCAGCAATGCAACGCCATATAAACTGAGTATATTCTGGAATAGAATGCAATTTCCATTCATATTTTGAGATTTTTTCATCTTCATCAAAAGATAATACAATTAATTGAGATTTTTATCTTTCTCCAGATCTTGATTCGGGGCTTTCGATGCCTTAACTGCGCTTTGTAAGGAGAACAGCGGTGCTGAGAAATGGTGCTTGGTCCAGCAATGCAACGCCATATAAACTGAGTATATTCTGGAATAGAATGCAATTTCCATACATATTTTGAGATTTTTCATCTTCTTCAAAAGATTATACAATTAATTGTGATTTTTATCTTTCTCCAGACGTTGATTCGGGGCATTCGATGCCTTGACGGCGCGATATAAGGAGAACAGCGGTGCTGAGAGATGGTGCTTGGTCCAGCAATGCAACGCCATATAAACTGAGTATATTCTGGAATAGAATGCAATTTCCATTCATATTTTGAGATTTTTTCATCTTCATCAAAAGATAATACAATTAATTGTGATTTTTATCTTTCTCCAGACTTTGATTCGGGGCATTCGATGCCTTGACGGCGCGATATAAGGAGAACAGCGGTGCTGAGAGATGGTGCTTGGTCCAGCAATGCAAGGCCATATAAACTGAGTATATTCTGGAATAGAATGCAATTTCCATTCATATTTTGAGATTTTTTCATCTTCATCAAAAGATAATACAATTAAAAGAGATTTTTATCTTTCTCCAGAATTTGATTTGGGGCTTTCGATGCCTTGACGGCGCTATGTAAGAAGAACGGTGGTGCTGAGAGATGATGCTTGGTCCAGCAATGCAACGCCATATAAACTGAGTATATTCTGGAATAGAATGCAATTTCGATTCATATTTTGAGATTTTTTCATCTTCATCAGAAGATAATACAATTAATTGAGATTTTTATCTTTCTCCAGATCTTGATTCGGGGCTTTCGATGCCTTAACTGCGCTTTGTAAGGAGAACAGCGGTGCTGAGAGATGGTGCTTGGTCCAGCAATGCAACGCCATATAAACTGAGTATATTCTGGAATAGAATGCAATTTCCATACATATTTTGAGATTTTTTCATCTTCTTCAAAAGATAATACAAGTAATTGTGATTTTTATCTTTCTCCAGACTTTGATTCGGGGCATTCGATGCCTTGACGGCGCTATATAAGGGGAACAGCGGTGCTGAGAGATGGTGCTTGGTCCAGCAATGCAACGCCATATAAACTGAGTATATTCTGGAATAGAATGATTTTTCCATACATATTTTGAGATTTTTTCATCTTCTTCAAAAGATAATACAATTAATTGTGATTTTTATCTTTTTCCAGAATTTGATTCGGGGCATTCGATGCCTTGACGGCGCTATATAAAGAGAGCAGCGGTGCTGAGAGATGGTGCTTGGTCCAGCAATGCAACGCCTTATAAACTGAGTATATTCTGGAATAGAATGCAATTTCCATATATATTTTGAGATTTTTTCATCTTCTTCAAAATATAATACAATTAATTGTGATTTTTATCTTTCTCCAGAATTTGATTCGGGGCATTCGATGCCTTGACGGCGCTAAATAAGGAGAACAGCGGTGCTGAGAGATGGTGCTTTGTCCAGCAATGCAACGCCATATAAACTGAGTATATTCTGGAATAGAATGCAATTTCCATACATATTTTGAGATTTTTTCATCTTCTTCAAAAGATAATACAATTAATTGTGATTTTTATTTTTCTCCAGACTTTGATTCGGGGCATTCGATGCCTTGACGGCGCTATATAAGGAGAACAGCGGTGCTAAGAGATGGTGCTTGGTCCAGCAATGCAACGCCATATAAACAGAGTATATTCTGGAATAGAATGCAATTTCCATACATATTTTGAGATTTTTTCATCTTCTTCAAAAGATAATACAATTAATTGTGATATTTATCTTTCTCCAGACTTTGATTCGGGGCATTCGATGCCTTGACGGCGCTATATAAGGAGAACAGCGGTGCTGAGAGATGGTGCTTGGTCCAGCAATGCAGCGCCATATAAACTGAGTATATTCTAGAAAAGAATGCAATTTCCATACATATTTTGAGATTTTTTCATCTTCTTCAAAAGATAATACAATTAATTGTGATTTTTATCTTTCTCCAGACTTTGATTCGGGGCATTCGATGCCTTGACTGCGCTATATAAGGAGAACAGCGGTACTGAGAGATGGTGCTTGGTCCAGCAATGCAACGCCATATAAACTGAGTATATTCTGGAATAGAATGCAATTTCCATACATATTTTGATATTTTTTCATCTTCTTCAAAATATAATACAATTAATTGTGATTTTTATCTTTCTCCAGAATTTGATTCGGGGCATTCGATGCCTTGACGGCGCTAAATAAGGAGAACAGCGGTGCTGAGAGATGGTGCTTTGTCCAGCAATGCAACGCCATATAAACTGAGTATATTCTGGAATAGAATGCAATTTCCATACATATTTTGAGATTTTTTCATCTTCTTCAAAAGGTAATACAATTAATTGTGATTTTTATCTTTCTCCAGACTTTGATTCGGGGCATTCGATGCCTTGACGGCGCTATATAAGGAGAACAGCGGTGCTGAGAGATGGTGCTTGGTCCAGCAATGCAGCGCCATATAAACTGAGTATATTCTGGAATAGAATGCAATTTCCATACATATTTTGAGATTTTTTCATCTTCTTCAAAATATAATACAATTAATTGTGATTTTTATCTTTCTCCAGAATTTGATTCGGGGCATTCGATGCCTTGACGGCGCTAAATAAGGAGAACAGCGGTGCTGAGAGATGGTGCCTGGTCCAGCAATGCAGCGCCATATAAACTGAGTATATTTTGATATAGAATGCAATTTCCATACATATTTTGAGATTTTTTCATCTTCTTCAAAAGATAATACAATTAATTGTGATTTTTATCTTTCTCCAGACTTTGATTCGGGGCATTCGATGCCTTGACTGCGCTACATAAGTAGAACAGCGGTGCTGAGAGATGGTGCTTGGTCCAGCAATGCAACGCCATATAAACTGAGTATATTCTGGAATAAAATGCAATTTCCATACATATTTTGATATTTTTTCATCTTCTTCAAAATATAATACAATTAATTGTGATTTTTATCTTTCTCCAGAATTTGATTCGGGGCATTCGATGCCTTGACGGCGCTAAATAAGGAGAACAGCGGTGCTGAGAGATGGTGCTTTGTCCAGCAATGCAACGCCATATAAACTGAGTATATTCTGGAATAGAATGCAATTTCCATACACATTTTGAGATTTTTTCATCTTCTTCAAAAGATAATACAATTAATTGTGATTTTTATCTTTCTCCAGACTTTGATTCGGGGCATTCGATGCCTTGACGGCGCGATATAAGGAGAACAGCGGTGCTGAGAGATGGTGCTTGGTCCAGCAATGCAACGCCATATAAACTGAGTATATTCTGGAATAGAATGCAATTTCCATTCATATTTTGAGATTTTTTCATCTTCATCAAAAGATAATACAATTAATTGAGATTTTTATCTTTCTCCAGATCTTGATTCGGGGCTTTCGATGCCTTGACGGCGCTATATAAAGAGGGCAGCGGTGCTGAGAGATGGTGCTTGGTCCAGCAATGCAACGCCATATAAACTGAGTATATTCTGGAATAGAATGCAATTTCCATACATATTTTGACATTTTTTCATCTTCATCAAAAGATAATACAATTAAAAGAGATTTTTATCTTTCTCCAGAATTTGATTTGAGGCTTTCGATGCCTTGACGGCGCTATGTAAGAAGAACGGTGGTGCTGAGAGATGGTGCTTGGTCCAGCAATGCAACGCCATATAAACTGAGTATATTCTGGAATAGAATGCAATTTCCATTCATATTTTGAGATTTTTTCATCTTCATCAAAAGATAATACAATTAAAAGAGATTTTTATCTTTCTCCAGAATTTGATTAAGGGCTTTCGATGCCTTGACGGCGCTATGTAAGGAGAACAACGGTGCTGAGAGATGATGCTTGGTCCAGCAATGCAACGCCATATAAACTGAGTATATTCTGGAATAGAATGCAATTTCCATTCATATTTTGAGATTTTTTCATCTTCATCAAAAGATAATACAATTAATTGAGATTTTTATCTTTCTCCAGATCTTGATTCGGGGCTTTCGATGCCTTGACGGCGCTATATAAAGAGAGCAGCGGTGCTGAGAGATGGTGCTTGGTCCAGCAATGCAACGCCATATATACTGAGTATATTCTGGAATAGAATGCAATTTCCATACATATTTTGAGATTTTTTCATCTTCTTCAAAAGATAATACAAGTAATTGTGATTTTTATCTTTCTCCAGACTTTGATTCGGGGCATTCGATGCCTTGACGGCGCGATGTAAGGAGAACAGCGGTGCTGAGAGATGGTGCTTGGTCCAGCAATGCAAGGCCATATAAACTGAGTATATTCTGGAATAGAATGCAATTTCCATTCATATTTTGAGATTTTTTCATCTTCATCAAAAGATAATACAATTAAAAGAGATTTTTATCTTTCTCCAGAATTTGATTTGGGGCTTTCGATGCCTTGACGGCGCTATGTAAGAAGAACGGTGGTGCTGAGAGATGATGCTTGGTCCAGCAATGCAACGCCATATAAACTGAGTATATTCTGGAATAGAATGCAATTTCCATTCATATTTTGAGATTTTTTCATCTTCATCAAAAGATAATACAATTAATTGAGATTTTTATCTTTCTCCAGATCTTGATTCGGGGCTTTCGATGCCTTGACGGCGCTATATAAAGAGAGCAGCGGTGCTGAGAGATGGTGCTTGGTCCAGCAATGCAACGCCATATAAACTGAGTATATTCTGGAATAGAATGCAATTTCCATACATATTTTGAGATTTTTTCATCTTCTTCAAAAGATAATACAAGTAATTGTGATTTTTATCTTTCTCCAGACTTTGATTCGGGGCATTCGATGCCTTGACGGCGCTATATAAGGGGAACAGCGGTGCTGAGAGATGGTGCTTGGTCCAGCAATGCAACGCCATATAAACTGAGTATATTCTGGAATAGAATGATTTTTCCATACATATTTTGAGATTTTTTCATCTTCTTCAAAAGATAATACAATTAATTGTGATTTTTATCTTTTTCCAGAATTTGATTCGGGGCATTCGATGCCTTGACGGCGCTATATAAAGAGAGCAGCGGTGCTGAGAGATGGTGCTTGGTCCAGCAATGCAACGCCATATAAACTGAGTATATTCTGGAATAGAATGCAATTTCCATACATATTTTGAGATTTTTTCATCTTCTTCAAAATATAATACAATTAATTGTGATTTTTATATTTCTCCAGAATTTGATTCGGGGCATTCGATGCCTTGACGGCGCTAAATAAGGAGAACAGCGGTGCTGAGAGATGGTGCTTTGTCCAGCAATGCAACGCCATATAAACTGAGTATATTCTGGAATAGAATGCAATTTCCATACATATTTTGAGATTTTTTCATCTTCTTCAAAAGATAATACAATTAATTGTGATTTTTATTTTTCTCCAGACTTTGATTCGGGGCATTCGATGCCTTGACGGCGCTATATAAGGAGAACAGCGGTGCTGAGAGATGGTGCTTGGTCCAGCAATGCAACGCCATATAAACAGAGTATATTCTGGAATAGAATGCAATTTCCATACATATTTTGAGATTTTTTCATCTTCTTCAAACGATAATACAATTAATTGTGATTTTTATCTTTCTCCAGACTTTGATTCGGGGCATTCGATGCCTTGACGGCGCTATATAAGGAGAACAGCGGTGCTGAGAGATGGTGCTTGGTCCAGCAATGCAGCGCCATATAAACTGAGTATATTCTAGAAAAGAATGCAATTTCCATACATATTTTGAGATTTTTTCATCTTCTTCAAAAGATAATACAATTAATTGTGATTTTTATCTTTCTCCAGACTTTGATTCGGGGCATTCGATGCCTTGACTGCGCTATATAAGGAGAACAGCGGTACTGAGAGATGGTGCTTGGTCCAGCAATGCAACGCCATATAATCTGAGTATATTCTGGAATAGAATGCAATTTCCATACATATTTTGAGATTTTTTCATCTTCTTCAAAATATAATACAATTAATTGTGATTTTTATCTTTCTCCAGAATTTGATTCGGGGCATTCGATGCCTTGACGGCGCTAAATAAGGAGAACAGCGGTGCTGAGAGATGGTGCCTGGTCCAGCAATGCAGCGCCATATAAACTGAGTATATTTTGATATAGAATGCAATTTCCATACATATTTTGAGATTTTTTCATCTTCTTCAAAAGATAATACAATTAATTGTGATTTTTATCTTTCTCCAGACTTTGATTCGGGGCATTCGATGCCTTGACTGCGCTACATAAGTAGAACAGCGGTGCTGAGAGATGGTGCTTGGTCCAGCAATGCAACGCCATATAAACTGAGTATATTCTGGAATAAAATGCAATTTCCATACATATTTTGATATTTTTTCATCTTCTTCAAAATATAATACAATTAATTGTGATTTTTATCTTTCTCCAGAATTTGATTCGGGGCATTCGATGCCTTGACGGCGCTAAATAAGGAGAACAGCGGTGCTGAGAGATGGTGCTTTGTCCAGCAATGCAACGCCATATAAACTGAGTATATTCCTGAATAGAATGCAATTTCCATACACATTTTGAGATTTTTTCATCTTCTTCAAAAGATAATACAATTAATTGTGATTTTTATCTTTCTCCAGACTTTGATTCGGGGCATTCGATGCCTTGACGGCGCGATATAAGGAGAACAGCGGTGCTGAGAGATGGTGCTTGGTCCAGCAATGCAACGCCATATAAACTGAGTATATTCTGGAATAAAATGCAATTTCCATTCATATTTTGAGATTTTTTCATCTTCATCAAAAGATAATACAATTAAAAGTGATTTTTATCTTTCTCCAGAATTTGATTTGGGGCTTTCGAAGCCTTGACGGCGCTATGTAAGAAGAACGGTGGTGCTGAGAGATGGTGCTTGGTCCAGCAATGCAACGCCATATAAACTGAGTATATTCTGGAATAGAATGCAATTTCAATTCATATTTTGAGATTTTTTCATCTTCATCAAAAGATAATACAATTAATTGAGATTTTTATCTTTCTCCAGATCTTGATTCGGGGCTTTCGATGCCTTAACTGCGCTTTGTAAGGAGAACAGCGGTGCTGAGAGATGGTGCTTGGTCCAGCAATGCAACGCCATATAAACTGAGTATATTCTGGAATAGAATGCAATTTCCATACATATTTTGAGATTTTTTCATCTTCTTCAAAAGATAATACAATTAATTGTGATTTTTATCTTTCTCCAGACTTTGATTCGGGGCATTCGATGCCTTGACGGCGCGATATAAGGAGAACAGCGGTGCTGAGAGATGGTGCTTGGTCCAGCAATGCAACGCCATATAAACTGATTATATTCTGGAATAGAATGCAATTTCCATTCATATTTTGAGATTTTTTCATCTTCATCAAAAGATAATACAATTAATTGTGATTTTTATCTTTCTCCAGACTTTGATTCGGGGCATTCGATGCCTTGACGGCGCGATATAAGGAGAACAGCGGTGCTGAGAGATGGTGCTTGGTCCAGCAATGCAAGGCCATATAAACTGAGTATATTCTGGAATAGAATGCAATTTCCATTCATATTTTGAGATTTTTTCATCTTCATCAAAAGATAATACAATTAAAAGAGATTTTTATCTTTCTCCAGATCTTGATTCGGGGCTTTCGATGCCTTAACTGCGCTATGTAAGAAGAACGGTGGTGCTGAGAGATGGTGCTTGGTCCAGCAATGCAACGCCATATAAACTGAGTATATTCTGGAATAGAATGCAATTTCCATTCATATTTTGAGATTTTTTCATCTTCATCAAAAGATAATACAATTAATTGAGATTTTTATCTTTCTCCAGATCTTGATTCGGGGCTTTCGATGCCTTAACTGCGCTTTGTAAGGAGAACAGCGGTGCTGAGAGATGGTGCTTGGTCCAGCAATGCAACGCCATATAAACTGAGTATATTCTGGAATAGAATGATTTTTCCATACATAATTTGAGATTTTTTCATCTTCTTCAAAAGATAATACAATTAATTGTGATTTTTATCTTTCTCCAGACTTTGATTCGGGTTATTCGATGCCTTGACGGCGCGATATAAGGAGAACAGCGGTGCTGAGAGATGGTGCTTGGTCCAGCAATGCAACGCCATATAAACTGAGTATATTCTGGAATAGAATGCAATTTCCATTCATATTTTGAGATTTTTTCATCTTCATCAAAAGATAATACAATTAATTGTGATTTTTATCTTTCTCCAGACTTTGATTCGGGGCATTCGATGCCTTGACGGCGCGATATAAGGAGAACAGCGGTGCTGAGAGATGGTGCTTGGTCCAGCAATGCAAGGCCATATAAACTGAGTATATTCTGGAATAGAATGCAATTTCCATTCATATTTTGAGATTTTTTCATCTTCATCAAAAGATAATACAATTAAAAGAGATTTTTATCTTTCTCCAGAATTTGATTTGGGGCTTTCGATGCCTTGACGGCGCTATGTAAGAAGAACGGTGGTGCTGAGAGATGGTGCTTGGTCCAGCAATGCAACGCCATATAAACTGAGTATATTCTGGAATAGAATGCAATTTCCATTCATATTTTGAGATTTTTTCATCTTCATCAAAAGATAATACAATTAATTGAGATTTTTATCTTTCTCCAGATCTTGATTCGGGGCTTTCGATGCCTTAACTGCGCTATGTAAGGAGAACAGCGGTGCTGAGAGATGGTGCTTGGTCCAGCAATGCAACGCCATATAAACTGAGTATATTCTGGAATAGAATGCAATTTCCATACATATTATGAGATTTTTTCATCTTCTTCAAAAGATAATACAAGTAATTGTGATTTTTATCTTTCTCCAGACTTTGATTCGGGGCATTCGATGCCTTGACGGCGCTATATAAGGGGAACAGCGGTGCTGAGAGATGGTGCTTGGTCCAGCAATGCAACGCCATATAAACTGAGTATATTCTGGAATAGAATGATTTTTCCATACATAATTTGAGATTTTTTCATCATCTTCAAAAGATAATACAATTAATTGTGATTTTTATCTTTTTCCAGAATTTGATTCGGGGCATTCGATGCCTTGACGGCGCTATATAAAGAGAGCAGCGGTGCTGAGAGATGGTGCTTGGTCCAGCAATGCAACGCCATATAAACTGAGTATATTCTGGAATAGAATGCGATTTCCATACATATTTTGAGATTTTTTCATCTTCTTCAAAATATAATACAATTAATTGTGATTTTTATCTTTCTCCAGAATTTGATTCGGGGCATTCGATGCCTTGACGGCGCTAAATAAGGAGAACAGCGGTGCTGAGAGATGGTGCTTTGTCCAGCAATGCAACGCCATATAAACTGAGTATATTCTGGAATAGAATGCAATTTCCATACATATTTTGAGATTTTTTCATCTTCTTCAAAAGATAATACAATTAATTATGATTTTTATTTTTCTCCAGACTTTGATTCGGGGCATTCGATGCCTTGACGGCGCTATATAAGGAGAACAGCGGTGCTGAGAGATGGTGCTTGGTCCAGCAATGCAACGCCATATAAACTGAGTATATTCTGGAATAGAATGCAATTTCCATACATATTTTGAGATTTTTTCATCTTCTTCAAAAGATAATACAATTAATTGTGATTTTTATCTTTCTCCAGACTTTGATTCGGGGCATTCGATGCCTTGACGGCGCTATATAAGGAGAACAGCGGTGCTGAGAGATGGTGCTTGGTCCAGCAATGCAGCGCCATATAAACTGAGTATATTCTAGAAAAGAATGCAATATCCATACATACTTTGAGATTTTTTCATCTTCTTCAAAAGATAATACAATTAATTGTGATTTTAAACTTTCTCCAGACTTTGATTCGGGGCATTCGATGCCTTGACTGCGCTATATATGGAGAACAGCGGTACTGAGAGATGGTGCTTGGTCCAGCAATGCAACGTAATATAAACTGAGTATATTCTGGAATAGAATGCAATTTCCATACATATTTTTATATTTTTTCATCTTCTTCAAAATATAATACAATTAATTGTGATTTTTATCTTTCTCCAGAATTTGATTCGGGGCATTCGATGCCTTGACGGCGCTAAATAAGGAGAACAGCGGTGCTGAGAGATGGTGCTTTGTCCAGCAATGCAACGCCATATAAACTGAGTATATTCTGGAATAGAATGCAATTTCCATACATATTTTGAGATTTTTTCATCTTCTTCAAAAGGTAATACAATTAATTGTGATTTTTATCTTTCTCCAGACTTTGATTCGGGGCATTCGATGCCTTGACGGCGCTATATAAGGAGAACAGCGGTGCTGAGAGATGGTGCTTGGTCCAGCAATGCAGCGCCATATAAACTGAGTATATTCTGGAATAGAATGCAATTTCCATACATATTTTGAGATTATTTCATCTTCTTCAAAATATAATACAATTAATTGTGATTTTTATCTTTCTCCAGAATTTGATTCGGGGCATTCGATGCCTTGACGGCGCTAAATAAGGAGAACAGCGGTGCTGAGAGATGGTGCTTTGTCCAGCAATGCAACGCCATATAAACTGAGTATATTCTGGAATAGAATGCAATTTCCATACACATTTTGAGATTTTTTCATCTTCTTCAAAAGATAATACAATTAATTGTGATTTTTATCTTTCTCCAGAATTTGATTCGGGGCATTCGATGCCTTGACGGCGCTAAATAAGGAGAACAGCGGTGCTGAGAGATGGTGCTTTGTCCAGCAATACAACGCCATATAAACTGAGTATATTCTGGAATAGAATGCAATTTCCATACATATTTTGAGATTTTTTCATCTTCTTCAAAAGATAATACAATTAATTGTGATTTTTATCTTTCTCCAGACTTTGATTCGGGGCATTCGATGCCTTGACGGCGCTATATAAGGAGAACAGCGGTGCTGAGAGATGGTGCTTGGTCCAGCAATGCAGCGCCATATAAACTGAGTATATTCTGGAATAGAATGCAATTTCCATACATATTTTGAGATTTTTTCATCTTCTTCAAAAGATAATACAATTAATTGTGATTTTTATCTTTCTCCAGACTTTGATTCGGCGCATTCGATGCCTTGACGGCGCTATATAAGGAGAACAGCGGTGCTGAGAGATGGTGCTTGGTCCAGCAATGCAACGCCATATAAACTGAATATATTCTGGAATAGAATGCAATTTCCATACATATTTTGAGATTTTTTCATCTTCTTCAAAAGATAATACAATTAATTGTGATTTTTATCTTTCTCCAGAATTTGATTCGGGGCATTCGATGCCTTGACGGCGCGATATAAGGAGAACAGCGGTGCTGAGAGATGGTGCTTGGTCCAGCAATGCAACGCCATATAAACTGTGTATATTCGGGAATAGAATGCAATTTCCATACATATTTTGAGGTTTTTTCATCTTCTTCAAAAGATAATACAATTAATTGTGATTTTTATCTTTCTCCAGAATTTGATTCGGGGCATTCGATGCCTTGACGGCGCTAAATAAGGAGAACAGCGGTGCTGAGAGATGGTGCTTTGTCCAGCAATGCAACGCCATATAAACTGAGTATATTCTGGAATAGAATGCAATTTCCATACACATTTTGAGATTTTTTCATCTTCTTCAAAAGATAATACAATTAATTGTGATTTTTATCTTTCTCCAGAATTTGATTCGGGGCATTCGATGCCTTGACGGCGCTAAATAAGGAGAACAGCGGTGCTGAGAGATGGTGCTTTGTCCAGCAATACAACGCCATATAAACTGAGTATATTCTGGAATAGAATGCAATTTCCATACATATTTTGAGATTTTTTCATCTTCTTCAAAAGATAATACAATTAATTGTGATTTTTATCTTTCTCCAGACTTTGATTCGGGGCATTCGATGCCTTGACGGCGCTATATAAGGAGAACAGCGGTGCTGAGAGATGGTGCTTGGTCCAGCAATGCAGCGCCATATAAACTGAGTATATTCTGGAATAGAATGCAATTTCCATACATATTTTGAGATTTTTTCATCTTCTTCAAAAGATAATACAATTAATTGTGATTTTTATCTTTCTCCAGACTTTGATTCGGCGCATTCGATGCCTTGACGGCGCTATATAAGGAGAACAGCGGTGCTGAGAGATGGTGCTTGGTCCAGCAATGCAACGCCATATAAACTGAATATATTCTGGAATAGAATGCAATTTCCATACATATTTTGAGATTTTTTCATCTTCTTCAAAAGATAATACAATTAATTGTGATTTTTATCTTTCTCCAGAATTTGATTCGGGGCATTCGATGCCTTGACGGCGCGATATAAGGAGAACAGCGGTTCTGAGAGATGGTGCTTGGTCCAGCAATGCAACGCCATATAAACTGTGTATATTCGGGAATAGAATGCAATTTCCATACATATTTTGAGGTTTTTTCATCTTCTTCAAAAGATAATACAATTAATTGTGATTTTTATCTTTCTCCAGAATTTGATTCGGGGCATTCGATGCCTTGACGGCGCGATATAAGGAGAACAGCGGTGCTGAGAGATGGTGCTTGGTCCAGCAATGCAATGCCATATAAACTGAGTATATTCTGGAATAGAATGCAATTTCCATACATATTTTGAGATTTTTTCATCTTCTTCAAAAGATAATACAATTAATTGTGATTTTTATCTTTCTCCAGAATTTGATTCGGGGCATTCGATGCCTTGACGGCGCTATATAAGGAGAACAGCGGTGCTGAGAGATGGTGCTTGGTCCAGCAATGCAACGCCATATAAACTGAGTATATTCTGGAATAGAATGCAATTTCCATTCATATTTTGAGATTTTTTCATCTTCTTCAAAAGATAATACAATTAATTGAGATTTTTATCTTTCTCCGGATTTTGATTCGGGGCTTTCGATGCCTTGATGGCGCTTAGTAGGGAGAACAGCGGTGCTGAGAGATGGTGCTTGGTCCAACGATGCAACGCCATACAAACTGAGTATATTCTGGAATAGAATGCAATTTCCATTCATATTTTGAGAATTTTTCATCTTCTTACAAAGATAATACAATTAATTGAGATTTTTATCTTTCTCCAGATTTTGATTCGGGGCTTTCGATGCCTTGATGGCGCTTAGTAGGGAGAACAGCGGTGCTGAGAGATGGTGCTTGGTCCAACGATGCAACGCCATACAAACTGAGTATATTCTGGAATAGAATGCAATTTCCATTCATATTTTGAGAATTTTTCATCTTCTTACAAAGATAATACAATTAATTGAGATTTTTATCTTTCTCCAGATTTTGAATCGGGGCTTTGGATGCCTTGACGGCGCTTTGTAAGGGGAACGGTGGTGCTGAGAGATGGTGCTTGGTCCAGCAATGCAACACCATATAAACCGACGATATTCTGGAATAGAATGCAATTTCAATTCATATTTTGAGATTTTTTCATCTTCATCAAAAGATAATACAATTAATTGAGATTTTTATCTTTCTCCAGATTTTGAATTGGGGCTTTCGATGCCTTGACGGCGCTATGTAAGGAGAACGGTGGTGCTGAGAGATGGTGCTTGGTCCAGCAATGCAACGCCATATAAAATGAGTATATTCTGGAATAGAATGCAATTTATAGTCATATTTTGAGATTTTTTCATCTTCATCAAAAGATAATAATATTAATTGAGATATTTATCTTTTTCCAGATTTTGATTCGAGGCTTTCGATGCCTTGGCGGCGCTATGTAAGGAGAACGGTGGTGCTGAGAGATGGTGCTTGGTCCAGCAATGCAACGCCATATAAAATGAGTATATTCTGGAATAGAATGCAATTTATAGTCATATTTTGAGATTTTTTCATCTTCATCAAAACATAATACAATTAATTGAGATTTTTATCTTTCTCCAGATTTTGAATCCGGGCTTTCGATGCCTTGACGGCGCTATGTAAGGAGAACGGTGGTGCTGAGAGATGGTGCTTGGTCCAGTAATTCAACGCTGTATAAACTGAGTATATTCTTGAATAGAATGCAACTTCCATTCATATTTTGAGATTTTTTCATCTTCATCAAAAGATAATTCAATAAATTGAGATTATTATCTTTCTCCAGATTTTGATTCGGGGCTTTCGATGCCTTGACGGCCTTAAGTAAGGAGAGCAACGGTGCTGAGAGATGGTGCTTGGTCCAGCAATGCAACGCCATATAAACTGAGTATATTCTGGAATAGAATGCAATTTCCATTCATATTTTGAGATTTTTTCATCTTCATCAAAATATAACTCAATTAATTGAGATTTTTATCTATTTCCAGATTTTGATTAGGGGCTTTCGATGCCTTGACGGCGCTATGTAAGGACAACGGTGGTGCTGAGAGATGGTGCTTGGTCCAGCAATGCAACGCCATATAAAATAAGTATATTCTGGAATAGAATGCAATTTATATTCATATTTTGAGATTTATTCATCTTCATCAAAAGATAATACAATTAATAGAGATATTTATCTTTTTCCAGATTTTGATTCGAGGCTTTCGATGCCTTGGCGGCGCTATGTTAGGAGAACGGTGGTGCTGAGAGATGGTGCTTGGTCCAGCAATGCAACGCCATATAAAATGAGTATATTCTGGAATAGAATGCAATTTATATTCATATTTTGAGATTTTTTCATCTTCATCAAAAGATAACTCAATTAATTTAGATTTTTATCTATTTCCAGATTTTGATTATGGGCTTTCGATGCCTTGACGGCGCTATGTAAGGACAACGGTGGTGCTGAGAGATGGTGCTTTGTCCATTAATGCAACGCCATATAAAATGAGTATATTCTGGAATAGAATGCAATTTATATTCATATTTTTAGATTTTTTCATCTTCATCAAAAGATAATACAATTAATTGAGATATTTATCTTTTTCCAGATTTTGATTCGAGGCATTCGATGCCTTGGCGGCGCTATGTAAGGAGAACGGTGGTGCTGAGAGATGGTGCTTGGTCCAGTAATTCAACGCCGTAAAAACTGAGTATATTCTTGAATAGAATGCAATTTCCATTCATATTTTGAGATTTTTTCATCTTCATCAAAAGATAATTCAATAAATTGAGATTTTTATCTTTCTCCAGATTTTGATTCGGGGCATTCGATGCCTTGACGGCCTTAAGTAAGGAGAACAGCGGTGCTGAGAGATGGTGCTTGGTCCAGCAATGCAACGCCATATAAACTGAGTATATTCTGGAATAGAATGCAATTTCCATTCATATTTTGAGATTTTTTCATCTTCATCAAAAGATAACTCAATTAATTGAGACTTTTATCTATTTCCAGATTTTGATTAGCGGCTTTCGATGCCTTGACGGCGCTATGTAAGGACAACGGTGGTGCTGAAAGATGGTGCTTGGTCCAGCAATGCAACGCCATATAAAATGAGTATATTCTAAAATAGAATGCAATTTCCATTCATATTTTGAGATTTTTTCATCTTCATCAATAGATAATACAATTAATTGAGATTTTTATCTTTCTCCAGATTTTGATTCGGGGCTTTCGATGCCTTGACGGCGCTATGTAAGGAGAACAGCGGTGCTGAGAGATGGTGCTTGGGCCAGCAATTCAACGCCATATAAACTGAATATATTATGGAATAAAATGCAATTTCCATTCATATTTTGAGATTTATTCATCTTCTTCAAAAGATAATACAATTAATTGAGATTTTTATCTTTCTCCAGATTTTGATTCGGGGCTTTCGATGCCTTGACGGCGCTATGTAAGGAGAACAGCGGTGCTGAGAGATGGTGCTTGGTCCAGCAATGCAACGCCATATAAACTGAGTATATTCTGGAATAGAATGCAATTTCCATTCATATTTTGAGATTTTTTCATCTTCATCAAAAGATAATACAATTCATTGAGATTTTTATCTTTCTCCAGATCTTGATTCTGGCCTTTCGATGCCTTGAAAGCGCTTTGTAAGGAGAACAGCGGTGCTGAGAGATGGTGCTTGGTCCAGCAATGCAACGCCATATAAACTGAGTATATTCTGGAATAGAATGCAATTTCCATACATATTTTGAGATTTTTTCATCTTCTTCAAAAGATAATACAATTAATTGTGATTTTTATCTTTCACCAGAATTTGAATCGGGGCATTCGATGCCTTGACGGCGCTATATAAGGAGAACAGCGGTGCTGAGAGATGGTGCTTGGTCCAGCAATGCAACGCCATATAAACTGAGTATATTCTGGAATAGAATGCAATTTCCATTCATATTTTGAGATTTTTTCATTTTCTTCAAAAGATAATACAATTAATTGAAATTTTTTTCTTTCTCCAGATTTTGATTCGGGGCTTTCGATGCCTTGATAGCGATATGTAAGGAGAACGGTGGTGCTGAGAGATGGTGCTTGGTCCAGCAATGTAACGCTATATAAACTGAGTATATTATGGAATAGAATGCAATTTCCATTCATATTTAGAGATTTTTTCATCTTCATCAAAAGATAATACAATTAATTGAGATTTTTATCTTTCTCCAGATTTGGATTTGGGGCTTTCGATGCCTTGACGGCGCTATGAAAGGAGAACGGTGGTGCTGAGAGATGGTGCTTGGTCCAGCAATGCAACGCCATATTAACTGAGTATATTCTGGATTAGAATGCAATTTCCATTCATATTTTGAGATTTTTTCATCTTCATCAAAAGATAATACAATTCATTGAGATTTTTATCTTTCTCCAGATCTTGATTCCGGCCTTTCGATGCCTTGACTGCGCTTTGTAAGGAGAACAGCGGTGCTGAGAGATGGTGCTTGGTCCATCAATGCAACGCCATATAAACTGAGTATATTCTGGAATAGAATGAAATTTCCATACATAATTTGAGATTTTTTCATCTTCTTCAAAAGATAATACAATTAATTGTGATTTTTATCTTTCTCCAGAATTTGATTCGGGGCATTCGATGCCTTGACGGCGCTATAAAAGGAGAACAGCGGTGCTGAGAGATGGTGCTTGGTCCATCAATGCAACGCCATATAAACTGAGTATATTCTGGAATAGAATGAAATTTCCATACATATTTTGAGATTTTTTCATCTTCTTCAAAAGATAATACAATTAATTGTGATTTTTATCTTTCTCCAGAATTTGATTCGGGGCATTCGATGCCTTGACGGCGCTATAAAAGGAGAACAGCGGGGGTTCTGAGAAATGGTGCTTGGTCCAGCAATGCAATGCCATATAAACTGAGTATATTCTGGAATAGAATGCAATTTCAATTCATATTTTGAGATTTTTTCATCTTCTTCAAAAGATAATACAATTAATTGAGGTTTTTATCTTAATCCAGATTTTGATTCGGGACTTTCGATGCCTTGACGGCGCTATGTAAAGAGAACAGCGGTGCTGAGAGATGGTGCTTGGTCCAGCAATGCAACGCCATATAAACTGAGTATATTCTGGAATTGAATGCAATTTCCATACATAATTTGAGATTTTTTCATCTTCTTCAAAAGATAATACAATTAATTGTGATTTTTATCTTTCACCAGAATTTGATTCGGGGCATTCGATGCTTGACGGCGCTACATAAGGAGAACAGCGGTGCTGAGAGATGGTGCTTGGTCCAGCAATGCAACGCCATATAAACTGAGTATATTCTGGAATAGAATGCAATTTCCATACATATTTTGAGATTTTTTCATCTTCATCAAAAGATAATACAATTAATTGAGATTTTTATCTTTCTCCAGATTTTGATTCGGGGCTTTCGATGCCTTAACGGCGCTATATAAGGAGAACAGCGGTGCTGAGAGATGGTGCTTGGTCCATCAATGCAACGCCATATAAACTGAGTATATTCTGGAATAGAATGAAATTTCCATACATATTTTGAGATTTTTTCATCTTCTTCAAAAGATAATACAATTAATTGTGATTTTTATCTTTCTCCAGAATTTGATTCGGGGCATTCGATGCCTTGACGGCGCTATATAAGGAGAACAGCGGTGCTGAGAGATGGTGCTTGGTCCAGCAATTCAACGCCATATAAACTGAGTATATTCTGGAATTGAATGCAATTTCCATTCATATTTTGAGATTTTTTCATCTTCTTCAAAAGATAATACAATTAATTGAGATTTTTATCTTTCTCAAGATTTTGATTCTGGGCTTTCGATGCCTTGACGGCGCTATGTAAGGAGATCGGTGGTGCTGAGAGATGGTGCTTGGTCCAGCAATACAACGCCATATAAACTGAGTATATTCTACAATAGAATGCAATTTCCATTCATATTTTGAGATTTTTTCATCTTCATCAAAAGATAATACAATTAATTGAGATTTTTATCTTTCTCCAGATTTGGATTTGGGGCTTTCGATGCCTTGACTGCGCTTTGTAAGGAGAACAGCGGTGCTGAGAGATGGTGCTTGGTCCAGCAATGCAACGCCATATTAACTGAGTATATTCAGGATTAGAATGCAATTTCCATTCATATTTTGAGATTTTTTCATCTTCATCAAAAGATAATACAATTCATTGAGATTTTTATCTTTCTCCAGATTTGGATTTGGGGCTTTCGATGCCTTGACTGCGCTATGTAAGGAGAACGGTGGTGCTGAGAGATGGTGTTTGGTCCAGCAGTACAACGCCATATAAACTGATTATATTATGAAATAAAATGCAATTTCCATTCATATTTTGATATTTTTTCATCTTGATCAAAAGATAATACAATTAATCGAGATTTTTATCTTTCTCCAGATTTTGATTTTGGGCTTTCGATGCCTTGACGGCGCTATGTAAGGAGAACGGTGGTGCTGAGAGATGGTGCTTGGTCCAGCAATGCAACGCCATATAAACTGAGTATATTCTGGAATAGAATGCAATTTCCATTCATATTTTGAGATTTATTAATCTTCTTCATAAGATAATACAATTAATTATGATTTTTTTCTTTCTCCAGAATTTGATTCGGGGCATTCGATGCCTTGACGGCGCTATATAAGGAGTACAGCGGTGCTGAGAGATGGTGCTTGGTCCAGCAATGCAATGCCACATAAACTGAGTATATTCTGGAATAGAATGCAATTTCCATACATATTTTGAGATTTTTTCATCTTCTTCAAAAGATAATACAATTAATTGTGATTTTTATCTTTCTCCAGACTTTGATTCGGGGCATTCGATGCCTTGACGGCGCTATATAAGGAGAACAGCGGTGCTGAGAGATGGTGCTTGGTCCAGCAATGCAACGCCATATAAACTGAGTATATTCTGGAATTGAATGCAATTTCCATACATAATTTGAGATTTTTTCATCTTCTTCAAAAGATAATACAATTAATTGTGATTTTAATCTTTCTCCAGAATTTGATTCGGGGCATTCGATGCCTTGACGGCGCTATATAAGGAGAACAGCGGTGCTGAGAGATGGTGCTTGGTCCATCAATGCAACGCCATATAAACTGAGTATATTCTGGAATAGAATGAAATTTCCATACATAATTTGAGATTTTTTCATCTTCTTCAAAAGATAATACAATTAATTGTGATTTTTATCTTTCTCCAGAATTTGATTCGGGGCATTCGATGCCTTGACGGCGCTATATAAGGAGAACAGCGGTGCTGAGAGATGGTGCTTGGTCCATCAATGCAACGCCATATAAACTGAGTATATTCTGGAATAGAATGAAATTTCCATACATATTTTGAGATTTTTTTATCTTCTTCAAAAGATAATACAATTAATTGTGATTTTTATCTTTCTCCAGAATTTGATTCGGGGCATTCGATGCCTTGACGGCGCTATATAAGGAGAACAGCGGTGCTGAGAGATGGTGCTTGGTCCAGCAATGCAACGCCATATAAACTGAGTATATTCTGGAATAGAATGCAATTTCCATACATATTTTGAGATTTTTTCATCTTCATCAAAAGATAATACAAATAATTGAGATTTTTATCTTTCTCCAGATTTTGATTCGGGGCTTTCGATGCCTTGACGGCGCTATATAAGGAGAACAGCGGTGCTGAGAGATGGTGCTTGGTCCATCAATGCAACGCCATAAAAACTGAGTATATTCTGGAATAGAATGCAATTTCCATACATATTTTGAGATTTTTTCATCTTCTTCAAAAGATAATACAATTAATTGAGATATTTATCTTTCTCCAGATATTGATTCGGGGCTTTCGATGCCTTGACGGCGCTATGTAAGGAGAACAGCGGTGCTGAGAGATGGTGCTTGGTCCAGCAATGCAACGCCATATAAACTGAGTATATTCTGGAATAGAATGCAATTTCCATTCATATTTTGAGATTTTTTCATCTTCTTCAAAAGATAATACAATTAATTGAGGTTTTTATCTTAATCCAGATTTTGATTCGGGACTTTCGATGCCTTGACGGCGCTATGTAAAGAGAACAGCGGTGCTGAGAGATGGTGCTTGGTCCAGCAATGCAATGCCATATAAACTGAGTATATTCTGGAATAGAATGCAATTTCCATACATATTTTGAGATTTTTTCATCTTCATCAAAAGATAACTCAATTAATTTAGATTTTTATCTATTTCCAGATTTTGATTATGGGCTTTCGATGCCTTGACGGCGCTATGTAAGGACAACGGTGGTGCTGAGAGATGGTGCTTTGTCCATTAATGCAACGCCATATAAAATGAGTATATTCTGGAATAGAATGCAATTTATATTCATATTTTTAGATTTTTTCATCTTCATCAAAAGATAATACAATTAATTGAGATATTTATCTTTTTCCAGATTTTGATTCGAGGCATTCGATGCCTTGGCGGCGCTATGTAAGGAGAACGGTGGTGCTGAGAGATGGTGCTTGGTCCAGTAATTCAACGCCGTAAAAACTGAGTATATTCTTGAATAGAATGCAATTTCCATTCATATTTTGAGATTTTTTCATCTTCATCAAAAGATAATTCAATAAATTGAGATTTTTATCTTTCTCCAGATTTTGATTCGGGGCATTCGATGCCTTGACGGCCTTAAGTAAGGAGAACAGCGGTGCTGAGAGATGGTGCTTGGTCCAGCAATGCAACGCCATATAAACTGAGTATATTCTGGAATAGAATGCAATTTCCATTCATATTTTGAGATTTTTTCATCTTCATCAAAAGATAACTCAATTAATTGAGACTTTTATCTATTTCCAGATTTTGATTAGCGGCTTTCGATGCCTTGACGGCGCTATGTAAGGACAACGGTGGTGCTGAAAGATGGTGCTTGGTCCAGCAATGCAACGCCATATAAAATGAGTATATTCTAAAATAGAATGCAATTTCCATTCATATTTTGAGATTTTTTCATCTTCATCAATAGATAATACAATTAATTGAGATTTTTATCTTTCTCCAGATTTTGATTCGGGGCTTTCGATGCCTTGACGGCGCTATGTAAGGAGAACAGCGGTGCTGAGAGATGGTGCTTGGGCCAGCAATTCAACGCCATATAAACTGAATATATTATGGAATAAAATGCAATTTCCATTCATATTTTGAGATTTATTCATCTTCTTCAAAAGATAATACAATTAATTGAGATTTTTATCTTTCTCCAGATTTTGATTCGGGGCTTTCGATGCCTTGACGGCGCTATGTAAGGAGAACAGCGGTGCTGAGAGATGGTGCTTGGTCCAGCAATGCAACGCCATATAAACTGAGTATATTCTGGAATAGAATGCAATTTCCATTCATATTTTGAGATTTTTTCATCTTCATCAAAAGATAATACAATTCATTGAGATTTTTATCTTTCTCCAGATCTTGATTCTGGCCTTTCGATGCCTTGAAAGCGCTTTGTAAGGAGAACAGCGGTGCTGAGAGATGGTGCTTGGTCCAGCAATGCAACGCCATATAAACTGAGTATATTCTGGAATAGAATGCAATTTCCATACATATTTTGAGATTTTTTCATCTTCTTCAAAAGATAATACAATTAATTGTGATTTTTATCTTTCACCAGAATTTGAATCGGGGCATTCGATGCCTTGACGGCGCTATATAAGGAGAACAGCGGTGCTGAGAGATGGTGCTTGGTCCAGCAATGCAACGCCATATAAACTGAGTATATTCTGGAATAGAATGCAATTTCCATTCATATTTTGAGATTTTTTCATTTTCTTCAAAAGATAATACAATTAATTGAAATTTTTTTCTTTCTCCAGATTTTGATTCGGGGCTTTCGATGCCTTGATAGCGATATGTAAGGAGAACGGTGGTGCTGAGAGATGGTGCTTGGTCCAGCAATGTAACGCTATATAAACTGAGTATATTATGGAATAGAATGCAATTTCCATTCATATTTAGAGATTTTTTCATCTTCATCAAAAGATAATACAATTAATTGAGATTTTTATCTTTCTCCAGATTTGGATTTGGGGCTTTCGATGCCTTGACGGCGCTATGAAAGGAGAACGGTGGTGCTGAGAGATGGTGCTTGGTCCAGCAATGCAACGCCATATTAACTGAGTATATTCTGGATTAGAATGCAATTTCCATTCATATTTTGAGATTTTTTCATCTTCATCAAAAGATAATACAATTCATTGAGATTTTTATCTTTCTCCAGATCTTGATTCCGGCCTTTCGATGCCTTGACTGCGCTTTGTAAGGAGAACAGCGGTGCTGAGAGATGGTGCTTGGTCCATCAATGCAACGCCATATAAACTGAGTATATTCTGGAATAGAATGAAATTTCCATACATAATTTGAGATTTTTTCATCTTCTTCAAAAGATAATACAATTAATTGTGATTTTTATCTTTCTCCAGAATTTGATTCGGGGCATTCGATGCCTTGACGGCGCTATAAAAGGAGAACAGCGGTGCTGAGAGATGGTGCTTGGTCCATCAATGCAACGCCATATAAACTGAGTATATTCTGGAATAGAATGAAATTTCCATACATATTTTGAGATTTTTTCATCTTCTTCAAAAGATAATACAATTAATTGTGATTTTTATCTTTCTCCAGAATTTGATTCGGGGCATTCGATGCCTTGACGGCGCTATAAAAGGAGAACAGCGGGGGTTCTGAGAAATGGTGCTTGGTCCAGCAATGCAATGCCATATAAACTGAGTATATTCTGGAATAGAATGCAATTTCAATTCATATTTTGAGATTTTTTCATCTTCTTCAAAAGATAATACAATTAATTGAGGTTTTTATCTTAATCCAGATTTTGATTCGGGACTTTCGATGCCTTGACGGCGCTATGTAAAGAGAACAGCGGTGCTGAGAGATGGTGCTTGGTCCAGCAATGCAACGCCATATAAACTGAGTATATTCTGGAATTGAATGCAATTTCCATACATAATTTGAGATTTTTTCATCTTCTTCAAAAGATAATACAATTAATTGTGATTTTTATCTTTCACCAGAATTTGATTCGGGGCATTCGATGCTTGACGGCGCTACATAAGGAGAACAGCGGTGCTGAGAGATGGTGCTTGGTCCAGCAATGCAACGCCATATAAACTGAGTATATTCTGGAATAGAATGCAATTTCCATACATATTTTGAGATTTTTTCATCTTCATCAAAAGATAATACAATTAATTGAGATTTTTATCTTTCTCCAGATTTTGATTCGGGGCTTTCGATGCCTTAACGGCGCTATATAAGGAGAACAGCGGTGCTGAGAGATGGTGCTTGGTCCATCAATGCAACGCCATATAAACTGAGTATATTCTGGAATAGAATGAAATTTCCATACATATTTTGAGATTTTTTCATCTTCTTCAAAAGATAATACAATTAATTGTGATTTTTATCTTTCTCCAGAATTTGATTCGGGGCATTCGATGCCTTGACGGCGCTATATAAGGAGAACAGCGGTGCTGAGAGATGGTGCTTGGTCCAGCAATTCAACGCCATATAAACTGAGTATATTCTGGAATTGAATGCAATTTCCATTCATATTTTGAGATTTTTTCATCTTCTTCAAAAGATAATACAATTAATTGAGATTTTTATCTTTCTCAAGATTTTGATTCTGGGCTTTCGATGCCTTGACGGCGCTATGTAAGGAGATCGGTGGTGCTGAGAGATGGTGCTTGGTCCAGCAATACAACGCCATATAAACTGAGTATATTCTACAATAGAATGCAATTTCCATTCATATTTTGAGATTTTTTCATCTTCATCAAAAGATAATACAATTAATTGAGATTTTTATCTTTCTCCAGATTTGGATTTGGGGCTTTCGATGCCTTGACTGCGCTTTGTAAGGAGAACAGCGGTGCTGAGAGATGGTGCTTGGTCCAGCAATGCAACGCCATATTAACTGAGTATATTCAGGATTAGAATGCAATTTCCATTCATATTTTGAGATTTTTTCATCTTCATCAAAAGATAATACAATTCATTGAGATTTTTATCTTTCTCCAGATTTGGATTTGGGGCTTTCGATGCCTTGACTGCGCTATGTAAGGAGAACGGTGGTGCTGAGAGATGGTGTTTGGTCCAGCAGTACAACGCCATATAAACTGATTATATTATGAAATAAAATGCAATTTCCATTCATATTTTGATATTTTTTCATCTTGATCAAAAGATAATACAATTAATCGAGATTTTTATCTTTCTCCAGATTTTGATTTTGGGCTTTCGATGCCTTGACGGCGCTATGTAAGGAGAACGGTGGTGCTGAGAGATGGTGCTTGGTCCAGCAATGCAACGCCATATAAACTGAGTATATTCTGGAATAGAATGCAATTTCCATTCATATTTTGAGATTTATTAATCTTCTTCATAAGATAATACAATTAATTATGATTTTTTTCTTTCTCCAGAATTTGATTCGGGGCATTCGATGCCTTGACGGCGCTATATAAGGAGTACAGCGGTGCTGAGAGATGGTGCTTGGTCCAGCAATGCAATGCCACATAAACTGAGTATATTCTGGAATAGAATGCAATTTCCATACATATTTTGAGATTTTTTCATCTTCTTCAAAAGATAATACAATTAATTGTGATTTTTATCTTTCTCCAGACTTTGATTCGGGGCATTCGATGCCTTGACGGCGCTATATAAGGAGAACAGCGGTGCTGAGAGATGGTGCTTGGTCCAGCAATGCAACGCCATATAAACTGAGTATATTCTGGAATTGAATGCAATTTCCATACATAATTTGAGATTTTTTCATCTTCTTCAAAAGATAATACAATTAATTGTGATTTTAATCTTTCTCCAGAATTTGATTCGGGGCATTCGATGCCTTGACGGCGCTATATAAGGAGAACAGCGGTGCTGAGAGATGGTGCTTGGTCCATCAATGCAACGCCATATAAACTGAGTATATTCTGGAATAGAATGAAATTTCCATACATAATTTGAGATTTTTTCATCTTCTTCAAAAGATAATACAATTAATTGTGATTTTTATCTTTCTCCAGAATTTGATTCGGGGCATTCGATGCCTTGACGGCGCTATATAAGGAGAACAGCGGTGCTGAGAGATGGTGCTTGGTCCATCAATGCAACGCCATATAAACTGAGTATATTCTGGAATAGAATGAAATTTCCATACATATTTTGAGATTTTTTTATCTTCTTCAAAAGATAATACAATTAATTGTGATTTTTATCTTTCTCCAGAATTTGATTCGGGGCATTCGATGCCTTGACGGCGCTATATAAGGAGAACAGCGGTGCTGAGAGATGGTGCTTGGTCCAGCAATGCAACGCCATATAAACTGAGTATATTCTGGAATAGAATGCAATTTCCATACATATTTTGAGATTTTTTCATCTTCATCAAAAGATAATACAAATAATTGAGATTTTTATCTTTCTCCAGATTTTGATTCGGGGCTTTCGATGCCTTGACGGCGCTATATAAGGAGAACAGCGGTGCTGAGAGATGGTGCTTGGTCCATCAATGCAACGCCATAAAAACTGAGTATATTCTGGAATAGAATGCAATTTCCATACATATTTTGAGATTTTTTCATCTTCTTCAAAAGATAATACAATTAATTGAGATATTTATCTTTCTCCAGATATTGATTCGGGGCTTTCGATGCCTTGACGGCGCTATGTAAGGAGAACAGCGGTGCTGAGAGATGGTGCTTGGTCCAGCAATGCAACGCCATATAAACTGAGTATATTCTGGAATAGAATGCAATTTCCATTCATATTTTGAGATTTTTTCATCTTCTTCAAAAGATAATACAATTAATTGAGGTTTTTATCTTAATCCAGATTTTGATTCGGGACTTTCGATGCCTTGACGGCGCTATGTAAAGAGAACAGCGGTGCTGAGAGATGGTGCTTGGTCCAGCAATGCAATGCCATATAAACTGAGTATATTCTGGAATAGAATGCAATTTCCATACATATTTTGAGATTTTTTCATCTTCATCAAAAGATAATACAAATAATTGAGATTTTTATCTTTCTCCAGATTTTGATTCGGGGCTTTCGATGCCTTGACGGCGCTATAAAAGGAGAACAGCGGGGGTTCTGAGAGATGGTGCTTGGTCCATCAATGCAACGCCATAAAAACTGATTATATTCTGGAATAGAATGCAATTTCCATACATATTTTGAGATTTTTTCATCTTCTTCAAAAGATAATACAATTAATTGAGATATTTATCTTTCTCCAGATATTGATTCGGGGCTTTCGATGCCTTGACGGCGCTATGTATGGAGAACAGTTGCGCTGAGAGATGGTGCTTGGTCCAGCAATGCAATGCCATATAAACTGAGTATATTCTGGAATAGAATGCAATTTCCATTCATATTTTGAGATTTTTTCATCTTCTTCAAAAGATAATACAATTAATTGAGGTTTTTATCTTAATCCAGATTTTGATTCGGGACTTTCGATGCCTTGACGGCGCTATGTAAAGAGAACAGCGGTGCTGAGAGATGGTGCTTGGTCCAGCAATGCAACGCCATATAAACTGAGTATATTCTGGAATTGAATGCAATTTCCATACATAATTTGAGATTTTTTCATCTTCTTCAAAAGATAATACAATTAATTGTGATTTTTATCTTTCACCAGAATTTGATTCGGGGCATTCGATGCCTTGACGGCGCTATATAAGGAGAACAGCGGTGCTGAGAGATGGTGCTTGGTCCAGCAATGCAACGCCATATAAACTGAGTATATTCTGGAATAGAATGCAATTTCCATACATATTTTGAGATTTTTTCATCTTCATCAAAAGATAATCCAAATAATTGAGATTTTTATCTTTCTCCAGATTTTGATTCGGGGCTTTCGATGCCTTGACGGCGCTATATAAGGAGAACAGCGGTGCTGAGAGATGGTGCTTGGTCCATCAATGCAACGCCATAAAAACTGAGTATATTCTGGAATAGAATGAAATTTCCATACATATTTTGAGATTTTTTCATCTTCTTCAAAAGATAATACAATTAATTGTGATTTTTATCTTTCTCCAGAATTTGATTCGGGGCATTCGATGCCTTGACGGCACTATATAAGGAGAACAGCGGTGCTGAGAGATGGTGCTTGGTCCAGCAATTCAACGCCATATAAACTGAGTATATTCTGGAATTGAATGCAATTTCCATTCATATTTTGAGATTTTTTCATCTTCTTCAAAAGATAATACAATTAATTGAGATTTTTATCTTTCTCAAGATTTTGATTCTGGGCTTTCGATGCCTTGACGGCGCTATGTAAGGAGATCGGTGGTGCTGAGAGATGGTGCTTGGTCCAGCAATTCAACGCCATATAAACTGAGTATATTCTGGAATTGAATGCAATTTCCATTCATATTTTGAGATTTTTTCATCTTCTTCAAAAGATAACTCAATTAATTGAGACTTTTATCTATTTCCAGATTTTGATTAGCGGCTTTCGATGCCTTGACGGCGCTATGTAAGGACAACGGTGGTGCTGAAAGATGGTGCTTGGTCCAGCAATGCAACGCCATATAAAATGAGTATATTCTAAAATAGAATGCAATTTCCATTCATATTTTGAGATTTTTTCATCTTCATCAATAGATAATACAATTAATTGAGATTTTTATCTTTCTCCAGATTTTGATTCGGGGCTTTCGATGCCTTGACGGCGCTATGTAAGGAGAACAGCGGTGCTGAGAGATGGTGCTTGGGCCAGCAATTCAACGCCATATAAACTGAATATATTATGGAATAAAATGCAATTTCCATTCATATTTTGAGATTTATTCATCTTCTTCAAAAGATAATACAATTAATTGAGATTTTTATCTTTCTCCAGATTTTGATTCGGGGCTTTCGATGCCTTGACGGCGCTATGTAAGGAGAACAGCGGTGCTGAGAGATGGTGCTTGGTCCAGCAATGCAACGCCATATAAACTGAGTATATTCTGGAATAGAATGCAATTTCCATTCATATTTTGAGATTTTTTCATCTTCATCAAAAGATAATACAATTCATTGAGATTTTTATCTTAATCCAGATTTTGATTCGGGACTTTCGATGCCTTGACGGCGCTATGTAAAGAGAACAGCGGTGCTGAGAGATGGTGCTTGGTCCAGCAATGCAATGCCATATAAACTGAGTATATTCTGGAATAGAATGCAATTTCCATACATATTTTGAGATTTTTTCATCTTCATCAAAAGATAATACAAATAATTGAGATTTTTATCTTTCTCCAGATTTTGATTCGGGGCTTTCGATGCCTTGACGGCGCTATAAAAGGAGAACAGCGGGGGTTCTGAGAGATGGTGCTTGGTCCATCAATGCAACGCCATAAAAACTGAGTATATTCTGGAATAGAATGCAATTTCCATACATATTTTGAGATTTTTTCATCTTCTTCAAAAGATAATACAATTAATTGAGATATTTATCTTTCTCCAGATATTGATTCGGGGCTTTCGATGCCTTGACGGCGCTATGTATGGAGAACAGTTGCGCTGAGAGATGGTGCTTGGTCCAGCAATGCAATGCCATATAAACTGAGTATATTCTGGAATAGAATGCAATTTCCATTCATATTTTGAGATTTTTTCATCTTCTTCAAAAGATAATACAATTAATTGAGGTTTTTATCTTAATCCAGATTTTGATTCGGGACTTTCGATGCCTTGACGGCGCTATGTAAAGAGAACAGCGGTGCTGAGAGATGGTGCTTGGTCCAGCAATGCAACGCCATATAAACTGAGTATATTCTGGAATTGAATGCAATTTCCATACATAATTTGAGATTTTTTCATCTTCTTCAAAAGATAATACAATTAATTGTGATTTTTATCTTTCACCAGAATTTGATTCGGGGCATTCGATGCCTTGACGGCGCTATGTATGGAGAACAGTTGCGCTGAGAGATGGTGCTTGGTCCAGCAATGCAATGCCATATAAACTGAGTATATTCTGGAATAGAATGCAATTTCCATTCATATTTTGAGATTTTTTCATCTTCTTCAAAAGATAATACAATTAATTGAGGTTTTTATCTTAATCCAGATTTTGATTCGGGACTTTCGATGCCTTGACGGCGCTATGTAAAGAGAACAGCGGTGCTGAGAGATGGTGCCTTGTCCAGCAATGCAACGCCATATAAACTGAGTATATTCTGGAATAGAATGCAATTTCCATTCATATATTGAGATTTTTTCATTTTCTTCAAAAGATAATACAATTAATTGAGATTTTTATCTTTCTCCAGATTTTGATTCGGAGCTTTCGATGCCTTGATGGCGCAATGTTAGGAGAACGGTGGTGCTGAGAGATGGTGCTTGGTTCAGAAATGCAACGCCATATAAACTGAGTATATTATTGAATAGAATGCAATTTCCATTCATATTTTGTGATTTTTTCATCTTCTTCAAAAGATAATACATTTAATTGAGATTTTTATCTTTCTCCAGATTTTGATTCGGGGCTTTCGATGCCTTGACGGCGTTTAGTAAAGAGAACAGCGGTACTGAGAGATGGTGCTTGGTCCAGCAATGCAACGCCATATAAACTGAGTATATTCTGGAATAGAATGCAATTTTCATTCATATTTTGAGATTTTTTCATCTTCTTCAAAAGATATACAATCAATTGAGATTTTTATCTTTCTCCAGATTTTGATTCGGGACTTTCGATGCCTTGACGGCGCTATGTAAAGAGAACAGCGGTACTGAGAGATGGTGCTTGGTCCAGCAATGCAACGCCATATAAACTGAGTATATTCTGGAATAGAATGCAATTTCCATTCATATTTTGAGATTTTTTCATCTTCTTCAAAAGATATACAATTAATTGAGTTTTTTATCTTTCTCCAGATTTTGATTCGGGGCTTTCGATGCCTTGACGGCGCTATGTAAAGAGAACAGCGGTACTGAGAGATGGTGCTTGGTCCAGCAATGCAACGCCATATAAACTGAGAATATTCTGAAATAGAATGCAATTTCCATTCATATTTTGTGATTTTTTCATCTTCTTCAAAAGATAATACAATTAATTGAGATTTTTATCTTTCTCCAGATTTTGATTCGGGGCTTTCGATGCCTTGACGGCGCTTATTAAAGCGAAGAGCGGTACTGAGAGATGGTGCTTGGTCCAGCAATGCAACGCCATATAAACTGAGTATATTCTGAAATAGAATGCAATTTCCATTCATATTTTGAGATTTTTTCATCTTCTTCAAAAGATATACAATTAATTGAGATTTTTATCTTTCTCCAGATTTTGATTCGGGGCTTTCGATGCCTTGACGGCGCTTAGTAAAGAGAACAGCGGTACTGACAGATGGTGCATGGTCCAACAATGCAACGCAATATAAACTGAGTATATTATGGAATAGACTGCAATTTCCATTCATATTTTGAGATTTTTTCATCTTCTTCAAAAGATAATAAAATTAATTGAGATTTTTATCTTTCTCCAGATTTTGATTCGGGGCTTTCGATGCCTTGACGGCGCTTAGTAAAGAGAACAGCGGTACTGAGACATGGTGCTTGGTCCAGCAATGCAACGCCATATAAACTGAGTATATTCTGAAATAGAATGCAATTTCCATTCATATTTTGTGAATTTTTCATCTTCTTCAAAAGATATACAATTAATTGAGATTTTTATCTTTCTCCAGATTTTGATTCGGGGCTTTCGATGCCTTGACGGCACTTAGTAAAGAGAACCGCGGTACTGAGAGATGGTGCTTGGTCCAGCAATGCAACGCCATATAAACTGAGTATATTCTGGAATAGAATGCAATTTCGATTCATATTTTGAGATTTTTTCATCTTCTTCAAAAGATATACAATTAATTGAGATTTTTATCTTTCTCCAGATTTTGATTCGGGGCTTTCGATGCCTTGACGTCGCTTAGTAAAGAGAACAGCGGTACTGAGAGATGGTGCTTGGTTCAGCAATGCAACGCCATATAAACTGAGTATATTTAGGAATAGAATGCAATTTCCATTCATATTTTGAGATTTTTTCATCTTCTTCAAAAGATATACAATTAATTGAGATTTTTATCTTTTTCCAGATTTTGATTCGGGGCTTTCGATGCCTTGACGGCGCTTAGTAAAGAGAACAGCGGTACTGAGAGATGGTGCTTGGTCCAGCAATGCAACGCCATATAAACTGAGTATATTCTGAAATAGAATGCAATTTCCATTCATATTTTGTGATTTTTTCATCTTCTTCAAAGGATAATACAATTAATTGAGATTTTTATCTTTCTCCAGATTTTGATTCGGGGCTTTCGATGCCTTGACGGCGCTTATTAAAGCGAAGAGCGGTACTGAGAGATGGTGCTTGGTCCAGCAATTCAACGCCATATAAACTGAGTATATTCTGGAATTGAATGCAATTTCCATTCATATTTTGAGATTTTTTCATCTTCTTCAAAAGATAATACAATTAATTGAGATTTTTATCTTTCTCAAGATTTTGATTCTGGGCTTTCGATGCCTTGACGGCGCTATGTAAGGAGATCGGTGGTGCTGAGAGATGGTGCTTGGTCCAGCAATACAACGCCATATAAACTGAGTATATTCTACAATAGAATGCAATTTCCATTCATATTTTGAGATTTTTTCATCTTCATCAAAAGATAATACAATTAATTGAGATTTTTATCTTTCTCCAGATTTGGATTTGGGGCTTTCGATGCCTTGACGGCGCTATGAAAGGAGAACGGTGGTGCTGAGAGATGGTGCTTGGTCCAGCAATGCAACGCCATATTAACTGAGTATATTCTGGATTAGAATGCAATTTCCATTCATATTTTGAGATTTTTTCATCTTCATCAAAAGATAATACAATTCATTGAGATTTTTATCTTTCTCCAGATCTTGATTCCGGCCTTTCGATGCCTTGACTGCGCTATATAAGGAGAACAGCGGTGCTGAGAGATGGTGTTTGGTCCAGCAGTACAACGCCATATAAACTGATTATATTATGAAATAAAATGCAATTTCCATTCATATTTTGATATTTTTTCATCTTGATCAAAAGATAATACAATTAATCGAGATTTTTATCTTTCTCCAGATTTTGATTTTGGGCTTTCGATGCCTTGACGGCGCTATGTAAGGAGAACGGTGGTGCTGAGAGATGGTGCTTGGTCCAGCAATGCAACGCCATATAAACTGAGTATATTCTGGAATAGAATGCAAATTCCATTCATATTTTGAGATTTATTAATCTTCTTCATAAGATAATACAATTAATTATGATTTTTTTCTTTCTCCAGAATTTGATTCGGGGCATTCGATGCCTTGACGGCGCTATATAAGGAGTACAGCGGTGCTGAGAGATGGTGCTTGGTCCAGCAATGCAATGCCACATAAACTGAGTATATTCTGGAATAGAATGCAATTTCCATACATATTTTGAGATTTTTTCATCTTCTTCAAAAGATAATACAATTAATTGTGATTTTTATCTTTCTCCAGACTTTGATTCGGGGCATTCGATGCCTTGACGGCGCTATATAAGGAGAACAGCGGTGCTGAGAGATGGTGCTTGGTCCAGCAATGCAACGCCATATAAACTGAGTATATTCTGGAATTGAATGCAATTTCCATACATAATTTGAGATTTTTTCATCTTCTTCAAAAGATAATACAATTAATTGTGATTTTAATCTTTCTCCAGAATTTGATTCGGGGCATTCGATGCCTTGACGGCGCTATATAAGGAGAACAGCGGTGCTGAGAGATGGTGCTTGGTCCATCAATGCAACGCCATATAAACTGAGTATATTCTGGAATAGAATGAAATTTCCATACATAATTTGAGATTTTTTCATCTTCTTCAAAAGATAATACAATTAATTGTGATTTTTATCTTTCTCCAGAATTTGATTCGGGGCATTCGATGCCTTGACGGCGCTATATAAGGAGAACAGCGGTGCTGAGAGATGGTGCTTGGTCCATCAATGCAACGCCATATAAACTGAGTATATTCTGGAATAGAATGAAATTTCCATACATATTTTGAGATTTTTTCATCTTCTTCAAAAGATAATACAATTAATTGTGATTTTTATCTTTCTCCAGAATTTGATTCGGGGCATTCGATGCCTTGACGGCGCTATATAAGGAGAACAGCGGTGCTGAGAGATGGTGCTTGGTCCAGCAATGCAACGCCATATAAACTGAGTATATTCTGGAATAGAATGCAATTTCCATACATATTTTGAGATTTTTTCATCTTCATCAAAAGATAATACAATTAATTGAGATTTTTATCTTTCTCCAGATTTTGATTCGGGGCTTTCGATGCCTTGACGGCGCTATATAAGGAGAACAGCGGTGCTGAGAGATGGTGCTTGGTCCATCAATGCAACGCCATATAAACTGAGTATATTCTGGAATAGAATGAAATTTCCATACATATTTTGAGATTTTTTCATCTTCTTCAAAAGATAATACAATTAATTGTGATTTTTATCTTTCTCCAGAATTTGATTCGGGGCATTCGATGCCTTGACGGCGCTATATAAGGAGAACAGCGGTGCTGAGAGATGGTGCTTGGTCCAGCAATTCAACGCCATATAAACTGAGTATATTCTGGAATTGAATGCAATTTCCATTCATATTTTGAGATTTTTTCATCTTCTTCAAAAGATAATACAATTAATTGAGATTTTTATCTTTCTCAAGATTTTGATTCTGGGCTTTCGATGCCTTGACGGCGCTATGTAAGGAGATCGGTGGTGCTGAGAGATGGTGCTTGGTCCAGCAATTCAACGCCATATAAACTGAGTATATTCTGGAATTGAATGCAATTTCCATTCATATTTTGAGATTTTTTCATCTTCTTCAAAAGATAATACAATTAATTGAGATTTTTATCTTTCTCAAGATTTTGATTCTGGGCTTTCGATGCCTTGACGGCGCTATGTAAGGAGATCGGTGGTGCTGAGAGATGGTGCTTGGTCCAGCAATACAACGCCATATAAACTGAGTATATTCTACAATAGAATGCAATTTCCATTCATATTTTGAGATTTTTTCATCTTCATCAAAAGATAATACAATTAATTGAGATTTTTATCTTTCTCCAGATTTGGATTTGGGGCTTTCGATGCCTTGGCGGCGCTATGAAAGGAGAACGGTGGTGCTGAGAGATGGTGCTTGGTCCAGCAATGCAACGCCATATTAACTGAGTATATTCAGGATTAGAATGCAATTTCCATTCATATTTTGAGATTTTTTCATCTTCATCAAAAGATAATACAATTCATTGAGATTTTTATCTTTCTCCAGATCTTGATTCCGGCCTTTCGATGCCTTGACTGCGCTTTGTAAGGAGAACAGCGGTGCTGAGAGATGGTGTTTGGTCCAGCAGTACAACGCCATATAAACTGATTATATTATGAAATAAAATGCAATTTCCATTCATATTTTGATATTTTTTCATCTTGATCAAAAGATAATACAATTAATCGAGATTTTTATCTTTCTCCAGATTTTGATTTTGGGCTTTCGATGCCTTGACGGCGCTATGTAAGGAGAACGGTGGTGCTGAGAGATGGTGCTTGGTCCAGCAATGCAACGCCATATAAACTGAGTATATTCTGGAATAGAATGCAATTTCCATTCATATTTTGAGATTTATTAATCTTCTTCATAAGATAATACAATTAATTATGATTTTTTTCTTTCTCCAGAATTTAATTCGGGGCATTCGATGCCTTGACGGCGCTATATAAGGAGTACAGCGGTGCTGAGAGATGGTGCTTGGTCCAGCAATGCAATGCCACATAAACTGAGTATATTCTGGAATAGAATGCAATTTCCATACATATTTTGAGATTTTTTCATCTTCTTCAAAAGATAATACAATTAATTGTGATTTTTATCTTTCTCCAGACTTTGATTCGGGGCATTCGATGCCTTGACGGCGCTATATAAGGAGAACAGCGGTGCTGAGAGATGGTGCTTGGTCCAGCAATGCTACGCCATATAAACTGAGTATATTCTGGAATTGAATGCAATTTCCATACATAATTTGAGATTTTTTCATCTTCTTCAAAAGATAATACAATTAATTGTGATTTTAATCTTTCTCCAGAATTTTATTCGGGGCATTCGATGCCTTGACGGCGCTATATAAGGAGAACAGCGGTGCTGAGAGATGGTGCTTGGTCCATCAATGCAACGCCATATAAACTGAGTATATTCTGGAATAGAATGAAATTTCCATACATAATTTGAGATTTTTTCATCTTCTTCAAAAGATAATACAATTAATTGTGATTTTTATCTTTCTCCAGAATTTGATTCGGGGCATTCGATGCCTTGACGGCGCTATATAAGGAGAACAGCGGTGCTGAGAGATGGTGCTTGGTCCATCAATGCAACGCCATATAAACTGAGTATATTCTGGAATAGAATGAAATTTCCATACATATTTTGAGATTTTTTCATCTTCTTCAAAAGATAATACAATTAATTGTGATTTTTATCTTTCTCCAGAATTTGATTCGGGGCATTCGATGCCTTGACGGCGCTATAAAAGGAGAACAGCGGGGGTTCTGAGAAATGGTGCTTGGTCCAGCAATGCAATGCCATATAAACTGAGTATATTCTGGAATAGAATGCAATTTCAATTCATATTTTGAGATTTTTTCATCTTCTTCAAAAGATAATACAATTAATTGAGGTTTTTATCTTAATCCAGATTTTGATTCGGGACTTTCGATGCCTTGACGGCGCTATGTAAAGAGAACAGCGGTGCTGAGAGATGGTGCTTGGTCCAGCAATGCAACGCCATATAAACTGAGTATATTCTGGAATTGAATGCAATTTCCATACATAATTTGAGATTTTTTCATCTTCTTCAAAAGATAATACAATTAATTGTGATTTTTATCTTTCACCAGAATTTGATTCGGGGCATTCGATGCTTGACGGCGCTACATAAGGAGAACAGCGGTGCTGAGAGATGGTGCTTGGTCCAGCAATGCAACGCCATATAAACTGAGTATATTCTGGAATAGAATGCAATTTCCATACATATTTTGAGATTTTTTCATCTTCATCAAAAGATAATACAATTAATTGAGATTTTTATCTTTCTCCAGATTTTGATTCGGGGCTTTCGATGCCTTAACGGCGCTATATAAGGAGAACAGCGGTGCTGAGAGATGGTGCTTGGTCCATCAATGCAACGCCATATAAACTGAGTATATTCTGGAATAGAATGAAATTTCCATACATATTTTGAGATTTTTTCATCTTCTTCAAAAGATAATACAATTAATTGTGATTTTTATCTTTCTCCAGAATTTGATTCGGGGCATTCGATGCCTTGACGGCGCTATATAAGGAGAACAGCGGTGCTGAGAGATGGTGCTTGGTCCAGCAATTCAACGCCATATAAACTGAGTATATTCTGGAATTGAATGCAATTTCCATTCATATTTTGAGATTTTTTCATCTTCTTCAAAAGATAATACAATTAATTGAGATTTTTATCTTTCTCAAGATTTTGATTCTGGGCTTTCGATGCCTTGACGGCGCTATGTAAGGAGATCGGTGGTGCTGAGAGATGGTGCTTGGTCCAGCAATACAACGCCATATAAACTGAGTATATTCTACAATAGAATGCAATTTCCATTCATATTTTGAGATTTTTTCATCTTCATCAAAAGATAATACAATTAATTGAGATATTTATCTTTCTCCAGATTTGGATTTGGGGCTTTCGATGCCTTGACTGCGCTTTGTAAGGAGAACAGCGGTGCTGAGAGATGGTGCTTGGTCCAGCAATGCAACGCCATATTAACTGAGTATATTCAGGATTAGAATGCAATTTCCATTCATATTTTGAGATTTTTTCATCTTCATCAAAAGATAATACAATTCATTGAGATTTTTATCTTTCTCCAGATTTTGATTTTGGGCTTTCGATGCCTTGACGGCGCTATGTAAGGAGAACGGTGGTGCTGAGAGATGGTGCTTGGTCCAGCAATGCAACGCCATATAAACTGAGTATATTCTGGAATAGAATGCAATTTCCATTCATATTTTGAGATTTATTAATCTTCTTCATAAGATAATACAATTAATTATGATTTTTTTCTTTCTCCAGAATTTAATTCGGGGCATTCGATGCCTTGACGGCGCTATATAAGGAGTACAGCGGTGCTGAGAGATGGTGCTTGGTCCAGCAATGCAATGCCACATAAACTGAGTATATTCTGGAATAGAATGCAATTTCCATACATAATTTGAGATTTTTTCATCTTCTTCAAAAGATAATACAATTAATTGTGATTTTTATCTTTCTCCAGACTTTGATTCGGGGCATTCGATGCCTTGACGGCGCTATATAAGGAGAACAGCGGTGCTGAGAGATGGTGCTTGGTCCAGCAATGCTACGCCATATAAACTGAGTATATTCTGGAATTGAATGCAATTTCCATACATAATTTGAGATTTTTTCATCTTCTTCAAAAGATAATACAATTAATTGTGATTTTAATCTTTCTCCAGAATTTTATTCGGGGCATTCGATGCCTTGACGGCGCTATATAAGGAGAACAGCGGTGCTGAGAGATGGTGCTTGGTCCATCAATGTAACGCCATATAAACTGAGTATATTCTGGAATAGAATGAAATTTCCATACATATTTTGAGATTTTTTCATCTTCTTCAAAAGATAATACAATTAATTGTGATTTTTATCTTTCTCCAGAATTTGATTCGGGGCATTCGATGCCTTGACGGCGCTATATAAGGAGAACAGCGGTGCTGAGAGATGGTGCTTGGTCCAGCAATTCAACGCCATATAAACTGAGTATATTCTGGAATTGAATGCAATTTCCATACATAATTTGAGATTTTTTCATCTTCTTCAAAAGATAATACAATTAATTGTGATTTTTATCTTTCTCCAGAATTTGATTCGGGGCATTCGATGATTTGACGGCGCTATATAAGGAGAACAGCGGTGCTGAGAGATGGTGCTTGGTCCATCAATGCAACGCCATATAAACTGAGTATATTCTGGAATAGAATGAAATTTCCATACATATTTTGAGATTTTTTCATCTTCTTCAAAAGATAATACAATTAATTGTGATTTTTATCTTTCTCCAGAATTTGATTCGGGGAATTCGATGCCTTGACGGCGCTATAAAAGGAGAACAGCGGGGGTTCTGAGAGATGGTGCTTGGTCCATCAATGCAACGCCATATAAACTGAGTATATTCTGGAATAGAATGCAATTTCCATACATATTTTGAGATTTTTTCATCTTCTTCAAAAGATAATACAATTAATTGAGATATTTATCTTTCTCCAGATATTGATTCGGGGCTTTCGATGCCTTGACGGCGCTATGTATGGAGAACAGTTGCGCTGAGAGATGGTGCTTGGTCCAGCAATGCAATGCCATATAAACTGAGTATATTCTGGAATAGAATGCAATTTCCATTCATATTTTGAGATTTTTTCATCTTCTTCAAAAGATAATACAATTAATTGAGGTTTTTATCTTAATCCAGATTTTGATTCGGGACTTTCGATGCCTTGACGGCGCTATGTAAAGAGAACAGCGGTGCTGAGAGATGGTGCCTTGTCCAGCAATGCAACGCCATATAAACTGAGTATATTCTGGAATAGAATGCAATTTCCATTCATATATTGAGATTTTTTCATTTTCTTCAAAAGATAATACAATTAATTGAGATTTTTATCTTTCTCCAGATTTTGATTCGGAGCTTTCGATGCCTTGATGGCGCAATGTTAGGAGAACGGTGGTGCTGAGAGATGGTGCTTGGTTCAGAAATGCAACGCCATATAAACTGAGTATATTATTGAATAGAATGCAATTTCCATTCATATTTTGTGATTTTTTCATCTTCTTCAAAAGATAATACATTTAATTGAGATTTTTATCTTTCTCCAGATTTTGATTCGGGGCTTTCGATGCCTTGACGGCGTTTAGTAAAGAGAACAGCGGTACTGAGAGATGGTGCTTGGTCCAGCAATGCAACGCCATATAAACTGAGTATATTCTGGAATAGAATGCAATTTTCATTCATATTTTGAGATTTTTTCATCTTCTTCAAAAGATATACAATCAATTGAGATTTTTATCTTTCTCCAGATTTTGATTCGGGACTTTCGATGCCTTGACGGCGCTATGTAAAGAGAACAGCGGTACTGAGAGATGGTGCTTGGTCCAGCAATGCAACGCCATATAAACTGAGTATATTCTGGAATAGAATGCAATTTCCATTCATATTTTGAGATTTTTTCATCTTCTTCAAAAGATATACAATTAATTGAGTTTTTTATCTTTCTCCAGATTTTGATTCGGGGCTTTCGATGCCTTGACGGCGCTATGTAAAGAGAACAGCGGTACTGAGAGATGGTGCTTGGTCCAGCAATGCAACGCCATATAAACTGAGAATATTCTGAAATAGAATGCAATTTCCATTCATATTTTGTGATTTTTTCATCTTCTTCAAAAGATAATACAATTAATTGAGATTTTTATCTTTCTCCAGATTTTGATTCGGGGCTTTCGATGCCTTGACGGCGCTTATTAAAGCGAAGAGCGGTACTGAGAGATGGTGCTTGGTCCAGCAATGCAACGCCATATAAACTGAGTATATTCTGAAATAGAATGCAATTTCCATTCATATTTTGAGATTTTTTCATCTTCTTCAAAAGATATACAATTAATTGAGATTTTTATCTTTCTCCAGATTTTGATTCGGGGCTTTCGATGCCTTGACGGCGCTTAGTAAAGAGAACAGCGGTACTGAGAGATGGTGCTTGGTCCAACAATGCAACGCAATATAAACTGAGTATATTATGGAATAGACTGCAATTTCCATTCATATTTTGAGATTTTTTCATCTTCTTCAAAAGATAATAAAATTAATTGAGATTTTTATCTTTCTCCAGATTTTGATTCGGGGCTTTCGATGCCTTGACGGCGCTTAGTAAAGAGAACAGCGGTACTGAGACATGGTGCTTGGTCCAGCAATGCAACGCCATATAAACTGAGTATATTCTGAAATAGAATGCAATTTCCATTCATATTTTGTGAATTTTTCATCTTCTTCAAAAGATATACAATTAATTGAGATTTTTATCTTTCTCCAGATTTTGATTCGGGGCTTTCGATGCCTTGACGTCGCTTAGTAAAGAGAACAGCGGTACTGAGAGATGGTGCTTGGTCCAGCAATGCAACGCCATATAAACTGAGTATATTTAGGAATAGAATGCAATTTCCATTCATATTTTGAGATTTTTTCAACTTCTTCAAAAGATATACAATTAATTGAGATTTTTATCTTTTTCCAGATTTTGATTCGGGGCTTTCGATGCCTTGACGGCGCTTAGTAAAGAGAACAGCGGTACTGAGAGATGGTGCTTGGTCCAGCAATGCAACGCCATATAAACTGAGTATATTCTGAAATAGAATGCAATTTCCATTCATATTTTGTGATTTTTTCATCTTCTTCAAAGGATAATACAATTAATTGAGATTTTTATCTTTCTCCAGATTTTGATTCGGGGCTTTCGATGCCTTGACGGCGCTTATTAAAGCGAAGAGCGGTACTGAGAGATGGTGCTTGGTCCAGCAATGCAACGCCATATAAACTGAGTATATTCTGGAATAGAATGCAATTTTCATTCATATTTTGAGATTTTTTCATCTTCTTCAAAAGATATACAATCAATTGAGATTTTTATCTTTCTCCAGATTTTGATTCGGGACTTTCGATGCCTTGACGGCGCTATGTAAAGAGAACAGCGGTACTGAGAGATGGTGCTTGGTCCAGCAATGCAACGCCATATAAACTGAGTATATTCTGGAATAGAATGCAATTTCCATTCATATTTTGAGATTTTTTCATCTTCTTCAAAAGATATACAATTAATTGAGTTTTTTATCTTTCTCCAGATTTTGATTCGGGGCTTTCGATGCCTTGACGGCGCTATGTAAAGAGAACAGCGGTACTGAGAGATGGTGCTTGGTCCAGCAATGCAACGCCATATAAACTGAGAATATTCTGAAATAGAATGCAATTTCCATTCATATTTTGTGATTTTTTCATCTTCTTCAAAAGATAATACAATTAATTGAGATTTTTATCTTTCTCCAGATTTTGATTCGGGGCTTTCGATGCCTTGACGGCGCTTATTAAAGCGAAGAGCGGTACTGAGAGATGGTGCTTGGTCCAGCAATGCAACGCCATATAAACTGAGTATATTCTGAAATAGAATGCAATTTCCATTCATATTTTGAGATTTTTTCATCTTCTTCAAAAGATATACAATTAATTGAGATTTTTATCTTTCTCCAGATTTTGATTCGGGGCTTTCGATGCCTTGACGGCGCTTAGTAAAGAGAACAGCGGTACTGAGAGATGGTGCTTGGTCCAACAATGCAACGCAATATAAACTGAGTATATTATGGAATAGACTGCAATTTCCATTCATATTTTGAGATTTTTTCATCTTCTTCAAAAGATAATAAAATTAATTGAGATTTTTATCTTTCTCCAGATTTTGATTCGGGGCTTTCGATGCCTTGACGGCGCTTAGTAAAGAGAACAGCGGTACTGAGACATGGTGCTTGGTCCAGCAATGCAACGCCATATAAACTGAGTATATTCTGAAATAGAATGCAATTTCCATTCATATTTTGTGAATTTTTCATCTTCTTCAAAAGATATACAATTAATTGAGATTTTTATCTTTCTCCAGATTTTGATTCGGGGCTTTCGATGCCTTGACGTCGCTTAGTAAAGAGAACAGCGGTACTGAGAGATGGTGCTTGGTCCAGCAATGCAACGCCATATAAACTGAGTATATTTAGGAATAGAATGCAATTTCCATTCATATTTTGAGATTTTTTCATCTTCTTCAAAAGATATACAATTAATTGAGATTTTTATCTTTTTCCAGATTTTGATTCGGGGCTTTCGATGCCTTGACGGCGCTTAGTAAAGAGAACAGCGGTACTGAGAGATGGTGCTTGGTCCAGCAATGCAACGCCATATAAACTGAGTATATTCTGAAATAGAATGCAATTTCCATTCATATTTTGTGATTTTTTCATCTTCTTCAAAGGATAATACAATTAATTGAGATTTTTATCTTTCTCCAGATTTTGATTCGGGGCTTTCGATGCCTTGACGGCGCTTATTAAAGCGAAGAGCGGTACTGAGAGATGGTGCTTGGTCCAGCAATGCAACGCCATATAAACTGAGTATATTCTGAAATAGAATGCAATTTACATTCATATTTTGTGATTTTTTTATCTTCTTCAAAAGATAATACAATTAATTGAGATTTTTATCTTTCTCCAGATTTTGATTCGGGGCTTTCGATGCCTTGACGGCGCTTAGTAAAGAGAACAGCGGTACTGAGACATGGTGCTTGGTCCAGCAATGCAACGCCATATAAACTGAGTATATTCTGAAATAGAATGCAATTTCCATTCATATTTTGAGATTTTTTCATCTTCTTCAAAAGATATACAATTAATTGAGATTTTTATCTTTCTCCAGATTTTGATTCGGGGCTTTCGATGCCTTGACGGCGCTTAGTAAAGAGAACAGCGGTACTGAGAGATGGTGCTTGGTCCAGCAATGCAACGCCATATAAACTGAGTATATTATGGAATAGACTGCAATTTCCATTCATATTTTGAGATTTTTTCATCTTCTTCAAAAGATAATACAATTAATTGAAATTTTTATCTTTCTCCAGATTTTGATTCGGGGCTTTCGATGCCTTGACGGCGCTTAGTAAAGAGAACAGCGGTACTGAGACATGGTGCTTGGTCCGGCAATGCAACGCCATATAAACTGAGTATATTCTGAAATAGAATGCAATTTCCATTCATATTTTGTGAATTTTTCATCTTCTTCAGAAGATATACAATTAATTGAGATTTTTATCTTTCTCCAGATTTTTATTCGGGGCTTTCGATGCCTTGACGGCGCTTAGTAAAGAGAACAGCGGTACTGAGAGATAGTGCTTGGTCCAGCAATGCAACGCCATATAAACTGAGTATATTCTGGAATAGAATGCAATTTCCATTCATATTTTGAGATTTTTTCATCTTCTTCAAAAGATATACAATTAATTGAGATTTTTATCTTTCTCCAGATTTTGATTCGGGGCTTTCGATGCCTTGACGGCGCTTAGTAGGGAGAACAGCGGTGCTGAGAGATGGTGCTTGGTCCAGCAATGCAACGCCATATAAACTGAGTATATTCTGGAATAGAATGCAATTTCCATTCATATTTTGAGATTTTTTCATCTTTTTCAAAATATAATACAAATAATTGAGATTTTTATCTTTCTCCAGATTTTGATTCGGGGATTTCGATGCCTTGATGGCGCTATGTAAGGAGAACGGTGTTGCTAGAGATGGTGCTTGGTCCAGCAATGCAACGCCATATAAACTGAGTATATTCTGGAATAGAATGCAATTTCCATTCATATTTTGAGATTTTTTCATCTTCTTCAAAAGATAATACAATTAATTGAGATTTTTATCTTAATCCAGATTTTGATTCGGGACTTTCGATGCCTTGACGGCGCTATGTAAGGAGAACAGCGGTGCTGAGAGATGGTGCTTGGTCCAGCAATGGAACGCCATATAAACTGAGTATATTCTGGAATAGAATGCAATTTCCATTTATATTTTGAGATTTTTTCATCTTCTGCAAAAGATAATACAATTAATTGAGATTTTTATATTTCTCCAGATTTTGATTCGGGACTTTCGATGCCTTGACGGCGCTATGTAAGGAGAACGGTGGTGCTGAGAGATGGTGCTTGGTCCAACGATGCAACGCCATATAAACTGAGTATATTCTGGAATAGAATGCAATTTCCATTCATATTTAGAGATTTTTTCATCTTCATCAAAAGATAATACAATTAATCGAGATTTTCATATTTCTCAAGATTTTGATTCGGGGCTTTCGATGCATTGATGGCGTTATGTAAGGAGAACGGTGTTGCTTGAGATGGTGCATGGTTCAGAAATGCAATGCCATATAAACTGAGTATATTCTGGAATAGAATGCAATTTCCATTCATATTTTGAGATTTTTTCATCTTCTTCAAAAGATATACAATTAATTGAGATTTTTATCTTTCTCCAGATTTTGATTCGGGACTTTCGATGCCTTGACGGCGCTTAGTAAAGAGAACAGCGGTACTGAGAGATGGTGCTTGGTCCAGCAATGCAACGCCATATAAACTGAGTATATTCTGGAATAGAATGCAATTTCCATTCATATTTTGAGATTTTTTCTTCTTCTTCAAAAGATATACAATTAATTGAGATTTTTATCTTTCTCCAGATTTTGATTCGGGGCTTTCGATGCCTTGACGGCGCTTAGTGAAGAGAACAGCGGTACTGAGAGATGGTGCTTGGTCCAGCTATGCAACGCCATATAAACTGAGTATATTCTGAATTAGAATGCAATTTCCATTCATATTTTTAGGACTTTTTCATCTTCTTCAAAAGATATACAATTAATTGAGATTTTTATCTTTCTCCAGATTTTGATTCCGGGCTTTCGATGCCTTGACGGCGCTTAGTAAAGAGAACAGCGGTACTGAGAGATGGTGCTTGGTCCAGCTATGCAACGCCATATAAACTGAGTATATTCTGGAATAGAATGCAATTTCCATTCATATTTTGAGATTTTTTTATCTTCTTCAAAAGATATACAATTAATTGAGATTTTTATCTTTCTCCAGATTTTGATTCGGGGCTTTCGATGCCTTGACGGCGCTTAGTAAAGAGAACAGCGGTACTGAGAGATGGTGCTTGGTCCAGCAATGCAACGCCATATAAACTGAGTATATTCTGGAATAGAATGCAATTTCCATTCATATTTTGAGATTTTTTCATCTTCTTCAAAAGATATACAATTAATTGAGATTTTTATCTTTCTCCAGATTTTGATTCGGGACTTTCGATGCCTTGACGGCGCTTAGTAAAGAGAACAGCGGTACTGAGAGATGGTGCTTGGTCCAGCTATGCAACGCCATATAAACTGAGTATATTCTGAATTAGAATGCAATTTCCATTCATATTTTTAGGACTTTTTCATCTTCTTCATAAGATATACAATTAATTGAGATTTTTATCTTTCTCCAGATTTTGATTCCGGGCTTTCGATGCCTTGACGGCGCTTAGTAAAGAGAACAGCGGTACTGAGAGATGGTGCTTGGTCCAGCTATGCAACGCCATATAAACTGAGTATATTCTGGAATAGAATGCAATTTCCATTCATATTTTGAGATTTTTTCATCTTCTTCAAAAGATATACAATTAATTGAGATTTTTATCTTTCTAGGGATTTTGATTCGGGGCTTTCGATGCCTTGACGGCGCTTACTAAAGAGAACAGCGGTACTGAGAGATGGTGCTTGGTCCAGCAATGCAACGCCATATAAACTGAGTATATTCTGGAATAGAATGCAATTTCCATTCATATTTTGAGATTTTTTCATCTTCTTCAAAAGATATACAATTAATTGAGATTTTTATCTTTCTCGAGATTTTGATTCGGGGCTTTCGATGCCTTGACGGCGCTTAGTAAAGAGAACAGCGGTACTGAGAGATGGTGCTTGGTCCAGCTATGCAACGCCATATAAACTGAGTATATTCTGAATTAGAATGCAATTTCCATTCATATTTTTAGGACTTTTTCATCTTCTTCAAAAGATATACAATTAATTGAGATTTTTATCTTTCTCCAGATTTTGATTCCGGGCTTTCGATGCCTTGACGGCGCTTAGTAAAGAGAACAGCGGTACTGAGAGATGGTGCTTGGTCCAGCTATGTAACGCCATATAAACTGAGTATATTCTGGAATAGAATGCAATTTCCATTCATATTTTTAGGACTTTTTCATCTTCTTCAAAAGATATACAATTAATTGAGATTTTTATCTTTCTCCAGATTTTGATTCCTGGCTTTCGATGCCTTGACGGCGCTTAGTAAAGAGAACAGCGGTACTGAGAGATGGTGCTTGGTCCAGCAATGCAACGCCATATAAACTGAGTATATTCTGGAATAGAATGCAATTTCCATTCATATTTTGAGATTTTTTCATCTTCTTCAAAAGATATACAATTAATTGAGATTTTTATCTTTCTCCAGATTTTGATTCGGGGCTTTCGATGCCTTGAGGGCGCTTAGTAAAGAGAACAGCGGTACTGAGAGATGGTGCTTGGTCCAGCAATGCAACGCCATATAAACTGAGTATATTCTGAATTAGAATGCAATATCCATTCATATTTTTAGGACTTTTTCATCTTCTTCAAAAGATATACAATTAATTGAGATTTTTATCTTTCTCCAGATTTTGATTCCGGGCTTTCGATGCCTTGACGGCGCTAAGTAAAGAGAACAGCGGTACTGAGAGATGGTGCTTGGTCCAGCTATGCAACGCCATATAAACTGAGTATATTCTGGAATAGAATGCAATTTCCATTCATATTTTGAGATTTTTTCATCTTCTTCAAAAGATATACAATTAATTGAGATTTTTATCTTTCTCGAGATTTTGATTCGGGGCTTTCGATGCCTTGACGGCGCTTAGTAAAGAGAACAGCGGTACTGAGAGATGGTGCTTGGTCCAGCAATGCAATGCCATATAAACTGAGTATATTCTGGAATAGAATGCAATTTCCATTCATATTTTGAGATTTTTTCATCTTCATCAAAAGATATACAATTAATTGAGATTTTTATCTTTCTCCAGATTTTGATTAGGGGCTTTCGATGCCTTGGCGGCGCTATGTAAGGAGAACGGTGGTGCTGAGAGATGGTGCTTGGTCCAGCAATGCAACGCAATATAAAATGAGTATATTCTGGAATAGAATGCAATTTATATTCATATTTTGAGATTTTTTCATCTTCTTCAAAAGATATACAATTAATTGAGATTTTTATCTTTCTCCAGATTTTGATTAGGGGCTTTCGATGCCTTGGCGGCGCTATGTAAGGAGAACGGTGGTGCTGAGAGATGGTGCTTGGTCCAGCAATGCAACGCCATATAAAATGAGTATATTCTGGAATAGAATGCAATTTATATTCATATTTTGAGATTTTTTCATCTTCATCAAAAGATAATACAATTAATTGAGATATTTATCTTTTTCCAGATTTTGATTCGAGGCTTTCGATGCCTTGACGGCGCTATGTAAGGAGAACGGTGGTGCTGAGAGATGGTGCTTGGTCAAGCAATGCAACGCCATATAAAATGAGTATATTCTGGAATAGAATGCAATTTATATTCATATTTTGAGATTTTTTCATCTTCTTCAAAAGATATACAATTAATTGAGATTTTTATCTTTCTCCAGATTTTGATTCGGGGCTTTCGATGCCTTGACGGCGCTTAGTAAGGAGAACGGTGGTGTTGAGAGAAGGTGTTTGGTCCAGCAATGCAACGCCATATAAAATGAGTATATTCTGGAATAGAATGCAATTTATATTCATATTTTGAGATTTTTTCATCTTCATCAAAAGATAATTCAATAAATTGAGATATTTATCTTTTTCCAGATTTTGATTCGAGGCTTTCGATGCCTTGACGGCGCTATGTAAGGAGAACGGTGGTGCTGAGAGATGGTGCTTGGTCCAGCAATGCAACGCCATATAAAATGAGTATATTCTGGAATAGAATGCAATTTATATTCATATTTTGAGATTTTTTCATCTTCTTCAAAAGATATACAATTAATTGAGATTTTTATCTTTCTCCAGATTTTGATTCGGGGCTTTCGATGCCTTGACGGCGCTTAGTAAGGAGAACGGTGGTGTTGAGAGAAGGTGTTTGGTCCAGCAATGCAACGCCATATAAAATGAGTATATTCTGGAATAGAATGCAATTTATATTCATATTTTGAGATTTTTTCATCTTCATCAAAAGATAATTCAATAAATTGAGATTTTTATCTTTCTCCAGATTTTGATTCGGGGCTTTCGATGCCTTGACGGCGCTATGTAAGGAGAACGGTGGTGCTGAGAGATGGTGCTTGGTCCAGCAATGCAACGCCATATAAAATGAGTATATTCTGGAATAGAATGCAATTTATATTCATATTTTGAGATTTTTTCATCTTCATCAAAAGATAATTCAATAAATTGAGATTTTTATCTTTCTCCAGATTTTGATTCGGGGCTTTCGATGCCTTGACGGCGCTATGTAAGGAGAACGGTGGTGCTGAGAGATGGTGCTTGGTCCAGCAATGCAACGCTATATAAAATGAGTATATTCTGGAATAGAATGCAATTTATATTCATATTTTGAGATTTTTTCATCTTCATCAAAAGATAATTCAATAAATTGAGATTTTTATCTTTCTCCAGATTTTGATTCGGGGCTTTCGATGCCTTGACGGCGCTATGTAAGGAGAACGGTGGTGCTGAGAGATGGTGCTTGGTCCAGCAATGCAACGCCATATAAAATTAGTATATTCTGGAATAGAATGCAATTTATATTCATATTTTGAGATTTTTTCATCTTCATCAAAAGATAATTCAATAAATTGAGATTTTTATCTTTCTCCAGATTTTGATTCGGGGCTTTCGATGCCTTGACGGCGCTATGTAAGGAGAACGGTGATGCTGAGAGATGGTGCTTGGTCCAGCAATGCAACGCCATATAAAATGAGTATATTCTGGAATAGAATGCAATTTATATTCATATTTTGAGATTTTTTCATCTTCATCAAAAGATAATACAATTAATTGAGATTTTTATCTTTCTCCAGATTTTGATTCGAGGCTTTCGATGCCTTGACGGCGCTATGTAAGGAGAACGGTGATGCTGAGAGATGGTGCTTGGTCCAGCAATGCAACGCCATATAAAATGAGTATATTCTGGAATAGAATGCAATTTATATTCATATTTTGAGATTTTTTCATCTTCATCAAAAGATAATTCAATAAATTGAGATTTTTATCTTTCTCCAGATTTTGATTAGGGGCTTTCGATGCCTTGACGGCGCTATGTAACGAGAACGGTGGTGCTGAGAGATGGTGCTTGGTCCAGCAATGCAACGCCATAAAAAATGAGTATATTCTGGAATAGAATGCAATTTATATTCTTATTTTGAGATTTTTTCATCTTCATCAAAAGATAATACAATTAATTGAGATATTTATCTTTTTCCAGATTTTGATTCGAGGCTTTCGATGCCTTGACGGCGCTATGTAAGGAGAACGGTGGTGCTGAGAGATGGTGCTTGGTCCAGCAATGCAACGCCATATAAAATGAGTATATTCTGGAATAGAATGCAATTTATATTCATATTTTGAGATTTTTTCATCTTCTTCAAAAGATATACAATTAATTGAGATTTTTATCTTTCTCCAGATTTTGATTAGGGGCTTTCGATGCCTTGGCGGCGCTATGTAAGGAGAACGGTGGTGCTGAGAGATGGTGCTTGGTCCAGCAATGCAACGCTATATAAAATGAGTATATTCTGGAATAGAATGCAATTTACATTCATATTTTGAGATTTTTTCATCTTCATCAAAAGATAATTCAATAAATTGAGATTTTTATCTTTCTCCAGATTTTGATTCGGGGCTTTCGATGCCTTGACGGCGCTATGTAAGGAGAACGGTGGTGCTGAGAGATGGTGCTTGGTCCAGCAATGCAACGCTATATAAAATGAGTATATTCTGGAATAGAATGCAATTTATATTCATATTTTGAGATTTTTTCATCTTCATCAAAAGATAATTCAATAAATTGAGATTTTTATCTTTCTCCAGATTTTGATTCGGGGCTTTCGATGCCTTGACGGCGATATGTAAGGAGAACGGTGGTGCTGAGAGATGGTGCTTGGTCCAGCAATGCAACGCCATATAAAATGAGTATATTCTGGAATAGAATGCAATTTATATTCATATTTTGAGATTTTTTCATCTTCATCAAAAGATAATTCAATAAATTGAGATTTTTATCTTTCTCCAGATTTTGATTCGGGGCTTTCGATGCCTTGACGGCGGTATGTAAGGAGAACGGTGATGCTGAGAGATGGTGCTTGGTCCAGCAATGCAACGCCATATAAAATGAGTATATTCTGGAATAGAATGCAATTTATATTCATATTTTGAGATTTTTTCATCTTCATCAAAAGATAATTCAATAAATTGAGATTTTTATCTTTCTCCAGATTTTGATTCGGGGCTTTCGATGCCTTGATGGCGCTATGTAAGGAGAACGGTGGTGCTGAGAGATGGTGCTTGGTCCAGCAATGCAACGCCATATAAAATGAGTATATTCTGGAATAGAATGCAATTTATATTCATATTTTGAGATTTTTTCATCTTCATCAAAAGATAATTCAATAAATTGAGATTTTTATCTTTCTCCAGATTTTGATTAGGGGCTTTCGATGCCTTGACGGCGTTATGTAAGGAGAACGGTGGTGCTGAGAGATGGTGCTTGGTCCAGCAATGCAACGCCATATAAAATGAGTATATTCTGGAATAGAATGCAATTTATATTCATATTTTGAGATTTTTTCATCTTCATCAAAAGATAATTCAATAAATTGAGATTTTTATCTTTCTCCAGATTTTGATTCGGGGCTTTCGATGCCTTGACGGCGCTATGTAAGGAGAACGGTGATGCTGAGAGATGGTGCTTGGTCCAGCAATGCAACGCCATATAAAATGACTATATTCTGGAATAGAATGCAATTTATATTCATATTTTGAGATTTTTTCATCTTCATCAAAAGATAATACAATTAATTGAGATTTTTATCTTTCTCCAGATTTTGATTCGAGGCTTTCGATGCCTTGACGGCGCTATGCAAGGAGAACGGTGATGCTGAGAGATGGTGCTTGGTCCAGCAATGCAACGCCATATAAAATGAGTATATTCTGGAATAGAATGCAATTTATATTCATAATTTGAGATTTTTTCATCTTCATCAAAAGATAATACAATTAATTGAGATATTTATCTTTTTCCAGATTTTGATTCGAGGCTTTCGATGCCTTGGCGGCGCTATGTAAGGAGAACGGTGGTGCTGAGAGATGGTGCTTGGTCCAGCTATGCAACGCCATATAAAATGAGTATATTCTGGAATAGAATGCAATTTATATTCATATTTTGAGATTTTTTCATCTTCATCAAAAGATAATTCAATAAATTGAGATTTTTATCTATTTCCAGATTTTGATTAGGGGCTTTCGATGCCTTGACGGCGCTATGTAAGGAGAACGGTGGTGCTGAGAGATGGTGCTTGGTCCAGCAATGCAACGCCATATAAAATGAGTATATTCTGGAATAGAATGCAATTTCCATTCATATTTTGAGATTTTTTCATCTTCATCAAAAGATAATACAATTAATTGAGATTTTTATCTTTCTCCAGATTTTGATTCGGGGCTTTCGATGCCTCGACGGCGCTGTATAAGGAGAACAGCGGTGCTGAGAGATGGTGCTTGGTCCATCAATGCAACGCCATATAAACTGAGTATATTCTGGAATAGAATGCAATTTCCATACATATTTTGAGATTTTTTCATCTTCTTCAAAAGATAATACAATTAATTTTGATTTTTATATTTCTCCAGAATTTGATTCGGGGCATTCGATGCCTTGATGGCGCTATAAAAGGAGAACAGCGGTGCTGAGAGATGGTGCTTGGTCCATCAATGCAACGCCATATAAACTGAGTATATTCTGGAATAGAATGCAATTTCCATACATATTTTGAGATTTTTTCATCTTCTTCAAAAGATAATACAATTAATTGTGATTTTTATCTTTCACCAGAATTTGATTCGGGGCATTCGATGCCTTGACGGCGCTATATAAGGAGAACAGCGCTGCTGAGAGATGGTGCTTGGTCCAGCAATGCAACGCCATATAAAATGAGTATATTCTGGAATAGAATGCAATTTATATTCATATTTTGAGATTTTTTCATCTTCTTCAAAAGATATACAATTAATTGAGATTTTTATCTTTCTCCAGATTTTGATTAGGGGCTTTCGATGCCTTGGCGGCGCTATGTAAGGAGAACGGTGGTGCTGAGAGATGGTGCTTGGTCCAGCAATGCAACGCTATATAAAATGAGTATATTCTGGAATAGAATGCAATTTACATTCATATTTTGAGATTTTTTCATCTTCATCAAAAGATAATTCAATAAATTGAGATTTTTATCTTTCTCCAGATTTTGATTCGGGGCTTTCGATGCCTTGACGGCGCTATGTAAGGAGAACGGTGGTGCTGAGAGATGGTGCTTGGTCCAGCAATGCAACGCTATATAAAATGAGTATATTCTGGAATAGAATGCAATTTATATTCATATTTTGAGATTTTTTCATCTTCATCAAAAGATAATTCAATAAATTGAGATTTTTATCTTTCTCCAGATTTTGATTCGGGGCTTTCGATGCCTTGACGGCGCTATGTAAGGAGAACGGTGGTGCTGAGAGATGGTGCTTGGTCCAGCAATGCAACGCCATATAAAATGAGTATATTCTGGAATAGAATGCAATTTATATTCATATTTTGAGATTTTTTCATCTTCATCAAAAGATAATTCAATAAATTGAGATTTTTATCTTTCTCCAGATTTTGATTCGGGGCTTTCGATGCCTTGACGGCGGTATGTAAGGAGAACGGTGATGCTGAGAGATGGTGCTTGGTCCAGCAATGCAACGCCATATAAAATGAGTATATTCTGGAATAGAATGCAATTTATATTCATATTTTGAGATTTTTTCATCTTCATCAAAAGATAATTCAATAAATTGAGATTTTTATCTTTCTCCAGATTTTGATTCGGGGCTTTCGATGCCTTGATGGCGCTATGTAAGGAGAACGGTGGTGCTGAGAGATGGTGCTTGGTCCAGCAATGCAACGCCATATAAAATGAGTATATTCTGGAATAGAATGCAATTTATATTCATATTTTGAGATTTTTTCATCTTCATCAAAAGATAATTCAATAAATTGAGATTTTTATCTTTCTCCAGATTTTGATTAGGGGCTTTCGATGCCTTGACGGCGTTATGTAAGGAGAACGGTGGTGCTGAGAGATGGTGCTTGGTCCAGCAATGCAACGCCATATAAAATGAGTATATTCTGGAATAGAATGCAATTTATATTCATATTTTGAGATTTTTTCATCTTCATCAAAAGATAATTCAATAAATTGAGATTTTTATCTTTCTCCAGATTTTGATTCGGGGCTTTCGATGCCTTGACGGCGCTATGTAAGGAGAACGGTGATGCTGAGAGATGGTGCTTGGTCCAGCAATGCAACGCCATATAAAATGACTATATTCTGGAATAGAATGCAATTTATATTCATATTTTGAGATTTTTTCATCTTCATCAAAAGATAATACAATTAATTGAGATTTTTATCTTTCTCCAGATTTTGATTCGAGGCTTTCGATGCCTTGACGGCGCTATGCAAGGAGAACGGTGATGCTGAGAGATGGTGCTTGGTCCAGCAATGCAACGCCATATAAAATGAGTATATTCTGGAATAGAATGCAATTTATATTCATAATTTGAGATTTTTTCATCTTCATCAAAAGATAATACAATTAATTGAGATATTTATCTTTTTCCAGATTTTGATTCGAGGCTTTCGATGCCTTGGCGGCGCTATGTAAGGAGAACGGTGGTGCTGAGAGATGGTGCTTGGTCCAGCTATGCAACGCCATATAAAATGAGTATATTCTGGAATAGAATGCAATTTATATTCATATTTTGAGATTTTTTCATCTTCATCAAAAGATAATTCAATAAATTGAGATTTTTATCTATTTCCAGATTTTGATTAGGGGCTTTCGATGCCTTGACGGCGCTATGTAAGGAGAACGGTGGTGCTGAGAGATGGTGCTTGGTCCAGCAATGCAACGCCATATAAAATGAGTATATTCTGGAATAGAATGCAATTTCCATTCATATTTTGAGATTTTTTCATCTTCATCAAAAGATAATACAATTAATTGAGATTTTTATCTTTCTCCAGATTTTGATTCGGGGCTTTCGATGCCTCGACGGCGCTGTATAAGGAGAACAGCGGTGCTGAGAGATGGTGCTTGGTCCATCAATGCAACGCCATATAAACTGAGTATATTCTGGAATAGAATGCAATTTCCATACATATTTTGAGATTTTTTCATCTTCTTCAAAAGATAATACAATTAATTTTGATTTTTATATTTCTCCAGAATTTGATTCGGGGCATTCGATGCCTTGATGGCGCTATAAAAGGAGAACAGCGGTGCTGAGAGATGGTGCTTGGTCCATCAATGCAACGCCATATAAACTGAGTATATTCTGGAATAGAATGCAATTTCCATACATATTTTGAGATTTTTTCATCTTCTTCAAAAGATAATACAATTAATTGTGATTTTTATCTTTCACCAGAATTTGATTCGGGGCATTCGATGCCTTGACGGCGCTATATAAGGAGAACAGCGCTGCTGAGAGATGGTGCTTGGTCCAGCAATGCAACGCCATATAAACTGAGTATATTCTGGAATAGAATGCAATTTCCATTCATATTTTGAGATTTATTAATCTCCTTCAAAAGATAATACAATTAATTTTGATTTTTATCTTTCTCCAGAATTTGATTCGGGGCATTCGATGCCTTGATGGCGTTATAAAAGGAGAACAGCGGTGCTGAGAGATGGTGCTTGGTCCATCAATGCAACGCCATATAAACTGAGTATATTCTGGAATAGAATGCAATTTCCATACATATTTTGAGATTTTTTCATCTTCTTCAAAAGATAATACAATTAATTGTGATTTTTATCTTTCACCAGAATTTGATTCGGGGCATTCGATGCCTCGACGGCGCTGTATAAGGAGAACAGCGGTGCTGAGAGATGGTGCTTGGTCCAGCAATGTAACGCTATATAAACTGAGTATATTATGGAATAGAATGCAATTTCCATTCATATTTAGAGATTTTTTCATCTTCTTCAAAAGATAATACAATTAATTGTGATTTTTATCTTTCTCCAGAATTTGATTCGGGGCATTCGATGCCTTGACGGCGCTATATAAGGAGAACAGCGGTGCTGAGAGATGGTGCTTGGTCCAGCAATGCAACGCCATATAAACTGAGTATATTCTGGAATAGAATGCAATTTCCATTCATATTTTGAGATTTTTTCATCTTCATCAAAAGATAATACAATTAATTGAGATTTTTATCTTTCACCAGAATTTGATTCGGGGCTTTCGATGCCTCGACGGCGCTGTATAAGGAGAACAGCGGTGCTGAGAGATGGTGCTTGGTCCATCAATGCAACGCCATATAAACTGAGTATATTCTGGAATAGAATGCAATTTCCATACATATTTTGAGATTTTTTCATCTTCATCAAATGATAATACAATTAATTGAGATATTTATCTTTTTCCAGATTTTGATTCGAGGCTTTCGATGCCTTGGCGGCGCTATGTAAGGAGAACGGTGGTGCTGAGAGATGGTGCCTGGTCCAGCAATGCAACGCCATATAAAATGAGTATATTCTGGAATAGAATGCAATTTCCATTCATATTTTGAGATTTTTTCATCTTCATCAAAAGATAATTCAATAAATTGAGATTTTTATCTTTCTCCAGATTTTGATTCGGGGCTTTCGATGCCTTGACGGCGCTATGTAAGGAGAACGGTGGTGCTGAGAGATGGTGCTTGGTCCAGCAATGCAACGCCATATAAAATGAGTATATTCTGGAATAGAATGCAATTTATATTCATATTTTGAGATTTTTTCATCTTCATCAAAAGATAATACAATTAATTGAGATATTTATCTTTTTCCAGATTTTGATTCGAGGCTTTCGATGCCTTGACGGCGCTATGTAAGGAGAACGGTGGTGCTGAGAGATGGTGCTTGGTCCAGCAATGCAACGCCATATAAAATGAGTATATTCTGGAATAGAATGCAATTTCCATTCATATTTTGAGATTTTTTCATCTTCATCAAAAGATAATTCAATAAATTGAGATTTTTATCTTTCTCCAGATTTTGATTCGGGGCTTTCGATGCCTTGACGGCGCTATGTAAGGAGAACGGTGGTGCTGAGAGATGGTGCTTGGTCCAGCAATGCAACGCCATATAAAATGAGTATATTCTGGAATAGAATGCAATTTATATTCATATTTTGAGATTTTTTCATCTTCATCAAAAGATAATTCAATAAATTGAGATTTTTATCATTCTCCAGATTTTGATTCGGGGCTTTCGATGCCTTGACGGCGCTATGTAAGGAGAACGGTGGTGCTGAGAGATGGTGCTTGGTCCAGCAATGCAACGCCATATAAAATGAGTATATTCTGGAATAGAATGCAATTTATATTCATATTTTGAGATTTTTTCATCTTCATCAAAAGATAATACAATTAATTGAGATATTTATCTTTTTCCAGATTTTGATTCGAGGCTTTCGATGCCTTGGCGGCGCTATGTAAGGAGAACGGTGGTGCTGAGAGATGGTGCTTGGTCCAGCAATGCAACGCCATATGAAATGAGTATATTCTGGAATAGATTGCAATTTATATTCATATTTTGAGATTTTTTCATCTTCATCAAAAGATAACTCAATTAATTGAGATTTTTATCTTTCTCGAGATTTTGATTCGGGGCTTTCGATGCCTTGACGGCGCTATGTAAGGAGAACGGTGGTGCTGAGAGATGGTGCTTGGTCCAGCAATGCAACGCCATATAAAATGAGTATATTCTGGAATAGAATGCAATTTATATTCATATTTTGAGATTTTTTCATCTTCTTCAAAAGATATACAATTAATTGAGATTTTAATCTTTCTCCAGATTTTGATTCGGGGCTTCCGATGCCTTGACGGCGATATGTAAGGAGAACAGCGGTGCTCAGAGATGGTGCTTATTCCAGCAATGCAACGCCATATAAACTGAGTATATTACGGAAAAGAATGCAATTTCCATTCATATTTTGAGATTTTTTCATCTTCTTCAAAAGATAATACAATTAGTTGAGATTTTTATCTTCCTCCAGATTTTGATACGGGGCTTTCGATGCCTTGACGGCGCTATGTAAGGAGAACAGCGGTGCTGAGAGATGGTGCTTGGTCCAGCAATGCAACGCCATATAAACTGAGTATATTATGGAATAGAATGCAATTTCCATACATATTTTGAGATTTTTTCATCTTCTTCAAAAGATAATACAATTAATTGAGATTTTTATCTTTCTCCAGATTTTGATTCGGGGCTTTTGATGCCATGACGGCGCTATGTAAGGAGAACAGCGGTGCTGAGAGATGGTGCTTGGTCCAGCAATGCATCGCCATATAAACTGAGTATATTATGGAATAGAATGCAATTTCCATTCATATTTTGTGATTTATTCATCTTCTCAAAAGATAATACAATTAATTGAGATTTTTATCTTTCTCCAGATTTTGATTCGGGGCTTTCGATGCCTTGACGGCGCTTAGTAAGGAGAACAGCGGTGCTGAGAGATGGTGCTTGGTCCAGCAATGCGACGCCATATAAACTGAGTATATTATGGAATAGAATGCAATTTCCATTCATATTTTGAGATTTATTCATCTTTTTCAAAAGATAATACAATTAACTATTACTTGTAATCTACTCATTGCTTTCTGAAAGTAATCGTTACTTTCCCACTACGACTACCAAAAATAATGTGTGAACTGGTGTGAACTGGTGTGAACACGTATTTCTACTCGCATAACTCTGCCAAATTACGGTGTGAGCGCTGTAGTTGCAGTCCACACCGGAAAAGCTAATGAGGATCTCAAAATCCTCGAGATTCTAGCACATATCGACGATTTCGTTCACTTTGACGAGGAGCTTTGTCCGGTGCCGATCGGTGCTTCCAGATTTCGATACTCGCGTTGATCCAACCATCTCGCAGAATCTAACTAAGTCTTTGTCCATCGGTTACCTGAAATGGCTGAATCCGAGAAAAAGTTTCCTTTCGGGTATTTAGAACCATATTTTGGTAAATTTACCGTTTGTCACCGTCAGCCATTATTTTTTTTCCCCCCACTAGATTTAGCCCGATTTCGATGATACTTTCAGGGATTATACATCAAAGATGGCGGCTTATAGTTATATTTAATGCAAGTTAGTACCTACTATAATGACTGAGATATCTCGATTTAAGTGACGGACGGACAGGAATGGCCTCCGGAAACCATGTTTGAAGTCTTAGTTATAGCGTTTTGACGCCAGATGTAGCGGTGATCGTCGAGTTTCATGTCTCGAATAGCCTAAAATTCGTAAATAATGTCTAGCATACGGGCGCACTGAGTAAACAGGGGTGTTGGGTGGGAAGGTACTGAAGTATGAAAATCTCGAAAAAAACACCAAATATTATCAAATGTAGCATGTAATACGATGTATTTAAGATACCGGAAAGTGTGATTATGCCGAATATCAGTGAGCAATTGTAATTCGAAGAAGTTCATGTTGGAATCATTTATGCAATGCAATCTTACGGGTCCATGGAGTGAAGCAGGGGTGCTAGGGGGGCATGTTAGGAAATAAATGCCATTTTTTGTAATTTTACTGTAACAAAAGGCAATTTTTATGTAATTTTACTGTAAGAAAAGGCCAATTTTCTTCAATATAACGAAGGAAACCCTTACCACCTAACTCAACCCATCGGCGTCGCGCATATTTCACGATTTGTAGCGGAGATTGGGTGGAGGAGCTACGTAGTAATCGTTCATATTATACATTAAATGCAATATCTAAATACAACGAAAGGAACCCTACCTACCCAACTCAACCCATCGGCGCCGCGCATATTTCTTGATTTGTAGCGGGGATTGGGTGGAGGAGCTACGTAGTAGTCGTCACAATAAATATAAGGCGTAATAAAAACCTTTGAAACCGAATAACCTTGCAAACCAACTGTAGCTTGGAATCCGGACGGGAGAGTGACTATCTTTTTCATAACACAAACCCACTTTTGCGACAAAAACAATAATTTTGCACAACAAAATTATGGAAGAAGGGCGACCGTTGAAATATTCGGAACGGGCAGAAGGATGCTCTATTTTAGAAAAAGTGTTTTTGTCCAAAATGTTGCTTTGTGGTAAGATAAAGATAGTAACCCTCACGTCCGGATCGCAAGCTACAGTTGGTTTGCAAGCTAAATTTGTTTCCAAGGTCTTCGAACAGATATATTAATATTTATCGTAAAACGTTCTTCGGCATACTTTTAGTTCGAAAATATCTTCAATCAATGGAATTAGGGAACGTTATATATTCGTAAATGGTCAATACTTTCGAAATTTCAGAAGATATTACGGCTAAATCATACTTAATTTTATTTGAGGAAATACAATGATTTCGCTAAAGTTATTTTGCGTAAAGACAATGAAAGCAATCCTCTTCCCCCAACCCTCAACCCCTCCCCCCAACCATCAACCCCCCCCCCTTCCGTAAGTTGAAAGAAAAAACTGAGTAATTTCCACAATAAATTTTTAATATTAACGACCGGTTTCGGCATTGACAGCCATCCTCAGGTGATGTTACATCGGAAATAACAATATTTATAGGGATGTACGGAGTTTTGAGGGAAGGGCCAGGAGAGGGGAGGGGTTGAGGAAGGTGAGATCGTTAGTTAGGGGTTTTTCTGAAGAGAGAATTTCTACTGTCTCTAAGGAATCCATTTTTCTCCCTTTCCATTGTCTGTGGAGCAGCTTCGGGTTGAAAGAGCTGGAATGGCCACTCTCTAGGAGGTGGTCCGCGAAGGCCGATCCGGGGTTTCCCAATCGGTAGCATCGCTGATGTTCGGCGGTCCTTGTTTTAAGGCTGCGACCCGTCTGCCCTATGTATGTGGCCGCACATTCCCCACAATTGAGCTCGTATACCCCGGAGAGCGAAGAAAGGTCTTTCTTGTCTTTTGCGTGGGAAAGGGATCTTGAGAGGTTCCTAGGTGTATAGAAACCAGCTTTCAAATGGGGAGGGAGAAGGTTTGAAAGTTTATAAGAAATATTCCCTAAAAAGGGGAGCTTAACCCACCTGATTTTCGGTTTTTCCACCGGAATCAATGATGGGAAAATTTGTGACGAAGCCAGCCTCTTAGTTTTCTTTATAAGGATTTTTTCTACTATTTTGCAAGAATACCCATTGTTTATGGCAATTTGTTTAATTGTGGTTAATTCTTCTTGAAAACCTTCGGGGGAAAGAGGGACATGAAGCAGTCTGTTGATCATAGCATGAAAAGCTGCATGCTTATGGGAGATGTGGTGGGAGGAAGAACTGTGAATAACATGATCTGTATAACTCGGTTTTCTGAAAATTTTTAAGGTTGGCTTATTATTGGTTAGGGAAATGGATAGATCTAAAAAGTTTAGAACCCCTTCTTTTTCTATTTCATAAGTAAAAGAAATTCTTTCATGTAAGGTATTTAGAAAATCAAAAAATAGATGCAATTGAGCAATTGTGCCATTCCACACGCAGAAAACATCATCCACATATCTACGCCAAATCAGAATATGTTTAACAAGGGGTTGAGTGGAAGAAAAGATTTTACTTTCTAAATTATTCATAAATAATTCAGCAAGGAGAGGGGAAAGGGGGGAGCCTATTGCCAAACCATCACTTTGTGTAAAGAATTCATTATTAAACTGAAAATAGTTTTGAGAAACACAGACAGAAGTTAGCTGTAAAATTTCTTTTATCATCTCAGGATTCAAACTACTATCATTTAGAAGGGAACTTAACATATTAATAGATTCATCTACAGGGACCGAAGGAAACAAACTTGAAACATCGAAAGAAACGAGGATAGCATTATCCGGAAAAAATAATTCAGAAAGAGATTTGGAAAATTCCACCGAATTTTTTATGCCATATTTGGGAGTGAATTTAGTTAAATTATGAATCAATGAGTTTAATTTGAAAGCGAGCTTATGGGCGGGAGAAGAGATAGCCGAAACTACAGGCCTAATGGGTGTATTCACTTTGTGGAGTTTCGGAAGACCATATAGGCGAGGTGCCTGGGGGTTCATTGTTGTTAAGTAAATTTTTTCCCGGGAAGAAAATGCAATTTTTGTTGAATTTAAGGCCTTCTTTACAGCATTTTGATAGGATGTGGTGGGGTCCTTTCCTAGTTTAACTATGTTGTTGTTAATTATAAAGTCCTTACATCTAGAATTGTACATTTCTCTATCTAGGATCACCGCCGACTTCCCTTTGTCTGCTTTTATAACCACCATATTGTTATCACACAAATATCACCCTTCCGTCTACGTAATTTATCTGGATTATCGTATTTCGGTTTTTAAAAAACTGCGTTTCAGAAGCTAGATTTCCTAAAATTTACGAAATGTTGGATGCATTTCTTCGAAAATCATTCATTTTATTACACCCACCCAACACCCCTTTTTGCTCAAGGAACCCGTAACTGAGTAGGAAAATAGAAAATTGGCATGAGAAATAATTCATTATTATACCCTTATACCCACCCAACACCCCTTTTTGCTCAAATAAGCCCGTAACCGAGTAGGAAATGGGAATTGGGCGTTTGTTAGAGTTGAAATCAGTTACTGTCGCCCTAGCGGATTTCCGAGGAAACATCAAAAATGGCGGGAAAGTAGACGAAAAACATCGAAAATTTATCATTTTTGGATGGAATTTCCTTCAAAACCGCGTCACTTAGGAATAAGTAATTATCATATTATTAAGCCGCACTCTTTTATCTTTAAAATGTTGTATGAATGGTTTATGTAACTCTAATAGTAACCGAGATATAGAATTTCTCCCTGACGGTGCCAAACGGCAAAATTACCCATATTTTTATTTAACTGAAGGCTCGGGCACTGAGAATATGGCGGTAAGATGCAAACTTTGCGTAACCTGCCCCAGCTGTCGATGAGGTCGGGGCTTATTTTGGAAATGTGGGAACTGATCTGTCAATATTATTGTCATATCCAATAATAAAAGATATGTTCGTAAAACTCAACTGTGGGATACCACCCAGTGCCCCTGTTGAACGTTTGTTTTCCATTAGCAAGTAGGTTCTTTCGCCAAGGAGTGCTAATTTAGGAGATGAGGCATTTGAAATGCAATTATTTTGTAAAATAAATGAAAAAATAAAATGAAAAACCAAATGAAATGTTAGTTACAAAACGGCTTCATGATAAAACTCTTTTACTACACTTGCTCCTTTTGTACACTTGTGACCTGAAGATGTAGCTTGGCTACGAAACCTGGTCGTGTTTGTAACTGTATTTGTGGTGTAGTAAAATAATTTTATCGTGAAGCCGTTCTGTATTTATGAATACCACAAAGTGATACCTGATTGTTCATATCGATTTTACTGATTGTTTCGTTTAAAATGTTAGTTACTTAATTTTATATCATTATTTCTCCATATTTCCTAAAGTAATCACCCCATGAAAACTTAGTGCTTAATTTCTGGTGTCCATCATGTGACTTTAATCACAGTATGCAAACGTCATCTTTAGATGGTTATTTACTTTTTTGAAACTCCTATGTCTTACTTTTTTCAGGTTTTCTCCTGGTTGCATGGTGTCTTCGCCAGAGTTAATACCATTTGAAGGAGCGTATTATTGATTTATAGGTTAAAAGCTACTTTCTTTTGGATGTTTGCAGCATTTGAGCATTTAGCCTAATTTTGGTCACGATGTTGTATATCTGTACTAGACAGGTTAATCGCAATTAATCTAATAAGGCTAAGTTAATCCAAATATAGTACATCCCTACACATTATCAATTTGTATTCTATGGTTAAAACTACAATCGTAAGGTAAGTTCTGTGTAAAATATGGGCAATTACCTCCTTAGTGTTCATTAGGTAATCCACTGTAACTGTACTACTGCCTAAGAAATATTAGGTAAAATGAAACTCATCAATAGATCCTCCTGCATAAATCTCATTGGCGGTATTCAGGTTATACAAAAAGTAACTGTAACTACACTTGTAACTGTAACTAGTTACTTTTTAAAATTGTAACTTTTACTTGTAACTGATTACAAATTTTAAAAAGTAACTGTAACTGAGCCCAGTTACTTTTCTTCGATACTCTACCCATCTCTGGTAATGGTATTATTATTTTACATCTGATATCAACCTTACTACTTTTAATATGTATTATAGTAATCTAGCGAACTCATGGCTCTTAACAGGTCTCATTACTTTATAGAGAGGAAAATTCAATCGATCCTAGCCACACACTTGTAAAGTGTGCATATTTTACTTTCGATCTGGCAACGTTTCCCAAAGGTACGTGGAAATGTGACATGTGAGGCAGGAAAGAATCGTAATTTATATCTTCTACTTTACTTAACTTTAATAAATCTATTTTTAAGCTGGCTATTGATGGGTTAATATTGATTCTTCCTTATCGAGTCCTGCAGAGACAAAATGTGTGGGAAGTACCGTAAAAATGATACCATCAAGCTTTAAATTTTTGCCGAAATAGTTTTAGTAAACTTTTATACTAAAGATTTATAAGTTAACCAATAGATAATTGTTAGAATAGAGTATTTTTATAGAATAGTATAGAGTAAAATTTTTGTAATCTCTTTACCTCAATTATCAAAGAAATCAATTGGTTTGTGTTTGTCTATGCCATATCAGAAAGAATATATTCGGTAAAATTTCCGTTTAGGACTGTTTGGGATTAACTCTATATCTCCCTTAATACTGAAGATATCCAGACAAAACTTCAACCATGTCGTAGATGAAGGATGGCGGCTTATATATATATATATATATATATATAATTTCCAATCCTTAAGAGCTTCCATTTCCGAGATATTTCCTACGGAAATTTTACCATATATTCTTTCTGATGTGACATCGATATTTATAGAACTTACAACAACGATAAGAACAATATATTGTGTAGAACTTAATATTTCATTTAAAAGTAATTTAATTTTAAGCATTCATTCACTAATATAATAAATATATACATTAATAGGTATGATAAGGAAACGTGTGTATTCTGTAGAATTAGTCCAAGATTATGCATTTATTTATTCAGAATCTTACATAGGAGGTAAATCGCACATATTTGAAGCATGTTCATTACATTTTATGTAATGAAATTTGTTTGCGAATTGAAGAGGTTTACGAGGAATTCGTAATGGATTCAATATCATCGGCATTATGGACATGAAGCAAGTTGACAGTGGAATGGCAATTACTGACAGATTTGGTCCTTCTCGATGATGATGACAATTCTCAGTGATATTCTCCTCATCTTCTTACAAATGCATACTATAAGGAGAGAAGCCTCCTCCTGTAAGATTGGCATTTACAAAGGAATATATATAGTGGTAATATTAATGGTAATAATAAATTTGATAGATCTTAATAACTGTGAAAATAATTTACATACTTCATTAGTTAGTTGGACGAATTTTACTCATTTTTGTGATATCAACCCAGAAAAGGTATGGTGAAGAAAGGTTTTGTGTCCACATTGTTCGACAAATATTATTTAGATATATTTTTAATACCTTATGTCAACCATTCATATCTTCATGTATCTAAATTACATTAAATTGTAGAAGCATTTCAGTTTTGCTTTCTACGGCTAGATCTTTGCTCCTTGTGAGAAAGGGATTTTTAAATTAAATTCTATCCTTAGCCACCATTTATTAAATTTTGAAATTTATAGAGAAATCTTTTGAAGAGTGTTATTCTTACTGGAATGTGGTTAGAAATCAATCCTACCCATGTAAACCAATCCTCTTCTGCTGTTCATTGACCATCTCAGCATTGAAATCCTTCAGCCAAGATTCGAAAATTGCTGTTGTCACCCATGTCCTTCTATTAGCATTACTCCTAACTGTTGGGCATCAACTCTTTTAAAACAACGAGGTCTCAGAGATTTCCCTATTACCAAGAGTTTCTTTCCCACCGCGTTGCAGCACAGCAGTACTGTTAATCTTTCTCTTGACACATTTCCTCGTTTGCACATCTCATTGCTGAGGGTTTTATAGGTATTGACCGATAAAAAAGGCCACTGTCGTCAGCATTAAATATGTCACGAGGGGCATAACCATCTAAAAGGGATGGTAATCTCTTCTTCCAATCATAAACCTCCCCCTTCTCCACACACTGCACAAAATGCAATATTATGACGTTTTCTGAAACACACAAACTAGCAATTGCTGGCAACAAGATTATTCACCCCCAATTCCTTCGCTATTTCACGAACTTTCTCTTGGATCATCGGTCCACTCAAAGGTAATCTCTTCGCTCTTTTGCTCGTAAACTACTTGTTTATTGGTAGCTGAAAGGAGGGGAAATTTACATTGTTTATACGTGATATTCGTACCATTCCCAAACAATGGCTGCTTGAGGAGGTGACCGCTTAAGGGAGGTGGCCGTTGAGGCAGGTTTCACTGTAGTCACATGGTGTCGGAAGGGCAGAGAGCAAAGGATGATTCAGAGTCATTCGCGGATGAGTATTAAGATCATCTATGATGCTTTGTCTTGCACTGGCTCTGGCATCTCCCTCCCTCCTATGTTTTGGTGGTGCCCTCTGGACCTTTCAAAAGAGTTAGAAGGAATTGGGCTTGAGGCCTTCAGCCCACTGATGCCATAACGTGTGTATCTCCGTGGCCATCCGATCCTCAATCGGTCAGTCATGATCGCCGTCAACAGCCTCCTAAGCTCTAGGGTATAATTATTGTAAGTAATGTTTTGCCAATAAATACGCTCAGCAAACCTCATGTAAAGTTTTATTTCAAGTCTCTACGACAATGCTAAACAAAATAGCTGTAGCCATCATTTGAGCATTAGTAATATGAAAACTGACGCACTTTCTTAGTATTTAGAATTTCCTATGTTTAATAAATGAATGAACAATAAATTGAACCAAATTTGGCATATGTAATCAAAATAAGTAATTCTTTGATTTGAAAATGCGACCACATTTGACTGCCAATTCAATTAAAGTTAATAAAGTTCCAATGCTTATCATAGTAGAAAAATTATCTGGAAGTAGTGTGCATTGTTTCTGTACATTAATATACAACACATTAATAAAACAGCTGCACTGAATTACCTAGTTTGAAAAAATTACTGATAGGAATTTAGTGAAGCAATATTGGACAAGAAAAGAGATGTTTCTAACAGAGCAGAACAAACTAAGCATCTGAATTCATAAAATAATATGTATGAGAGTTAGATAATAAATTCTTCCTCTAACTAATTGTTATGCTTAATAATATCGCTGTTACTGAAAATAATTATTTTTGGGGAACAGAATTTACAAAATTTTACCTTGAAAACAACTTTTGGTTTTATAAAATTTACCATCTAGACCATCCATCATCTAGATATATCCATTGAATCATCCAAATCACTTAAATTGCCAAATAGATTGATAATGATTGTAAGTAAATCCTAAGCCTATTTGGAAATTCATCAAACACTATGTTAGTTTTCCATTGTTCCAGCAAGTGTAAGTAAGAATATATTCTAATTAATCTGTCTATTAAAGTTAAATACTTGATACAAAAAATTTCAGTGATGAATTGTCAGATGACTGGCAGATGGAATTTTGAAGAAAAGTATGTAAAACAATTTACTTAAAATCATTATTAAAATATTTGAAAGCTTCTGAAATCTGTAATTAAAAAATGAACATCAATTTTATCTTTTATGTTTTGGAATATTTCAACGCATTTTTCAAACCCATAAGTCTCGTCGAAGGCTGACTGATCTCTCACCTTCCTCTGTGACAAGCACTTGGAAATTAATTTATGTACTAGAGCACAGATGATCATTTTCAAAACTCTCATTAGAAAATAGAAAATTTTCATTCTCAAACTTAGTTCTGAAGCATCTTGGAATATCTAATTTTTGCATAACCCATAAAAATTACCATGATTAAATAACATAGCAGTCATCTAACATCTCTTTGATTATAAATACTTGCAAAGAAGTACCCAAACTGCCAACTTTATCAAAGGGAAATGAATTAGATTAACAAAGGATATAATGGAAAAATACAATTTGATTAAAGAGGCATTATGTTATTGCATATCAAAACTCTGTTGGCTTACAATTGTTCTCTGATGCAAGAATAAATCAAAACCTAAACCATCCAATTACTGCTTGGTTGCTCCAATCATTGAAATTTTCAACCATATTTGTGTCAAATCAATTACTAAATGTGGGTTTCTTGAATATGACTTTTCATACATGGATTCCTTTTCTTGCAAAGCTTTATTTAACACTTTTCACAAAACTTTTGTTTTTACTTAAGTATGACTGATTTACATTTCATACGTTGATTTTAACTTTAAACTGCCAATTGAGGTCAAATTTATCCCACACAGCAAATTAAAATTTTTTGTAAGTTTTTATTTGTTAATTGCATCCATTTTTTCTTTTTTTATCCAAACTACCTGGAATTATCATTTTATCTTCATTTTACTAATAAATAATAATCATTTTCCTCCATGGGAAATGAAAATGACACCTTAATAAATAAAATGTTTTTCACAACATAGTAATTATAACACAGTGAATTATGTGAATCACAGTATTTTCCATACATTTTAATGAAAAAATTTTGAATAGCAAGAATTTTTATAACATTTATAATATATAAACAACATTTGCATCTTGAAAGGTAATAATTGGTTTCTAATGAAGAAAATGGGAACTATTGTTGCAACAAGGAAAAACTGAAATGTTTTTGATATAAATGTGGTATCGTAGCATCAAATAAAATAACAGCTAGTCATTTAGATTTAGATATAGATCCCACAAGCCACCAGGGTATATGGCAGGGGGTACAGTATCATCACCATTTCTCATCTACCCTATTAGCTTCTCTAATAGTGGAAAGATCAATCAGAATTAACCATTAATATCCACAGGAAACTTACGCTTTGAATCTGACTTTCTGATAAATTCATGTTACGGATGAGTAATGCGAATGTAAAAATATGGTTTATTAGCTATAAGGTATGGAAAATGTGATTTTTACATATAATATGATAAAATAAAATTAATATGGTTAAGTGTAACTTTGTGGAACTCAACAAACATGTTGAAAGAAAAACATTTTAATTTCCATAGCAAGTTTGTTATACCACTAGTTTTTTCAAGGAGTTGACATCTTTGGGTAATTGTCTAAATGAGTGCTCATATGTGAGCGAGTATAAGGGCTTATATATATATACAAACTCTCAAATCTCCTCCACAATCTCAAAGATATCATCCCATCAACACAAAAAATGAAATTTCATGCCAAGATTGTGAAATGATATATATCAGACAGACGAAACTAAAATGACATAAACATTTCCAAAAATAAATCTCTCATTTCAAAGAACTAATTGGACAAATCCAGTGTGGCTCATCACATACAACAACACAATCACAGGATTGCATTGAAAAATTTAGAACTAAAAAAATCAATACAAAAATCCTCGATGCTAAATTCCATTATCATACATCAAAACATGGAAAAAATCATGAACAGGGATATAGGCCCTATCCCCCACTCTTCCCTTTTGGGACCTCTACCGAGAGGAAGGTAGGAAAAACCAGATAACCATCAACGTCACTTTGGGATATCCTAATTTGTATCCTATCTGTGTATCTGGGTATCTATTATATATAGATGCTTCTCCGGATTCATTCATGTATCCATATCTATTACGAGTAAAATGCAGCTTGCATACTGCAAGCTGATTGGCAATACTAATTTCATATCGGCATCATATCGGGACGGTCCTCACAAGAAAAAAAAAAGGATTGAAAGCATTCTTAGAATTTGCTTCAATTTAATCGTCTGTCATCAAACCCGGGTCTTCCTGGTGAACCTACTATGCAGCAAAATAGAAGATCACCATCTCTAACTATATGTGAAAATTCAAGCAGAAATATTGGCTGCAACTGCCTCAAACGACATTCTACTTTTCACGAATGTAAATGGCTCTCTGGATTCGAACCAAGGACGATCTTGGAAATCTAAAACATAATTTTGAAATGTAATAATGATTTCTATCTACATGCCGAATTTCAAGTTTCTATATTGTTGGAAAAGGGTTCAAAATAATTATTTAAAATCAGATGAGTTACTGATTGTAGAGACGCCTGGTGTCGAACCCAGGATATTTTGGTAGCTGTGAAAGCAAAGTATGATTTTTTAGGACTTGATCTTATTTTATGCAAAGTTTGAGGTCGATATCGTGCCAGGAAGTACCTAAAATTTGTTTCCGTTATCTCCATAAGAAATTCATTGAGGAATTTAAATGGCCCTCTGGGATCGAACGAAGGACCATCAGCGAATATATAAAATTTGATTATGAAATATTTTTATGATATATAACTTCATGCCGAATTTCAAGTATCCATCTTATCGGGAAAGGATCCGAAAAAAATCTTCAAAATCACCGCAATGCATTTTAAACGGCCGATATTTGCCCCGTCCTAGCATCAAAACATGGACCATATTAGGTAATGTCTTTATGATTTACGTTGAAGTTTTATGGCTTCTAGCGATCCCTGGAATTTCAAGTCTCTCCTTTTCCGGGAAGTGCGTCAAAAAAATTTTCCAAAATCCCCGCCATGTATTCTTATGGAGAAATTCGGGACTTTGGAGCCTTCTGGAATCGAACCCATGACACCGAGGTTCAAAGTCGGCTTTTTTCTGGAGGTTACACGTTATGGCCAATACGTCGTAAAAATTACATGCCGGTGGCACTTGTGGAACATGGTTAGAATTTTGATCCCCAGTGTATATCTACTATATATAGACGCTTCTCTGGATGTACCTATATATATATACGAGTAAAATGTAGCTTGCATACTGCAAGCAGATCGGCAATACTAATTTCATATCGGCATCATATCGGGACGGTCCTCAAAAGAAAAAAAAAGGATTGAAATTTTTCTTAAAATTCGCTTACATTTCATCGTCTGACATCGAACCCGGGTCTTTACTGTGAACTTACCATGCAGCACAATAGAAGATCACCATCTCCAACTATGTGTGAAAATTCAAACAGAAATATTGGCTACAACTGCCTCAAAAGACAATCTAATTTTCACGAATGTAAATGGCTCTCTGGATTCGAACCAAGGACGATCTTTGAAATCTAAAACATGTTTCTGAAAGTTATTTATAATCTCTAACTATATGCCGAATATCAACTTTCTATACTATTGGGAAAGGTTTCAAAATAATTCCTAAAAATCGGATCAACTTCGGAAAAATCGGCCGTTTAAATTGCATTGTGCCGATTTTTAAGATTTTTTTGGACCCTTTCCGGATGGCATGGAAACTTGGAATTCGGCATGGAGTTGGAGATCAATGATAAATTTCAGGATAAAATTTTATATATTCGGTGATGGTCCTTGGTTCGATCCCAGAGGGCCATTTCAATTCCTCAATGCATTTCTTACGGAGATAACGGAAACAAATTATAGGTACTTCCCAGCACGATAAAGACTTCAAATATTGCACTAAGAAAGATTAAGTGTATACAAATTAAACTGTGCATTCCCAGCTGTCAATGTGTCCTGGGTTCGACACCAGGCGTCTCTACAATCAGTAACTGATCCGATTTTCAATAATTATTTTGAACCCTTTGAATCCAGAGAGCCATTTAAATTAGGGAAAATTAGAACGTCTTTTGAGGCAGTTGTAGCCCATATTTCTGCTTGAATTTTCACACATAGTTAGAGATGGCGATGTTCTATTGTGATCCATAGTAAGTTCAACAGTAAGACCCGAGTTCGATGCCAGGCGATGGAATTTCAGCGAATTTTAAGAAAAATTTCAATCCATTTTTTTCTTTTGATGGCCGTCCCGATATGATGCCGACATGAAAATAGTGTTGTCGATCTGCTTGCAGTATGCAAGCAACATTTTACTCGTATATATATAAGTACGAGTAAAATGTAGCTTGCATACTGCAAGCAGATCGGCAATACTAATTTCATATCGGCATCATATCGTGACGGTCCTCAAAAGAAAAACAAAAAGGATTGAAATTTTGCTTAAAATTCGCTGTAATTTAAGCACCTGGCATCGAGCCCGGGTCTTACTGGTGATCTAACTATGCAGCACAATAGAAGATCACCATCTCTAACCATGTGTGAAAATTCAAGCAGAAGTATTGGCTACAACTGCCTCAAAAGACGTTCTTATTTTTATGAATGTAAATGGCTCTCTGGATTCGAACCAAGGACAATCTTGGAAATCTAAAACATGATTTTGAAAATTATTTATGATCTTTATCTACATCCCAAATTTCCGGTTTCTATATTATTGGGAAAGGTTTCAAAATAATTCCTAAAAATCGGATCAACTTCTGATTGCAGAGACACCTGGTGTCGAACCCAGAACATATTGTAAGCTGTGAATGCACAGTTTGATTTGTAAAGACTTGTTCCTGTAATTTGCAAAGTTTCAAGTCGATAGTATGTCGGGAAGTACCTAACTTTTGTTTCCGTAAACTCCGTAAGAAATGCATTGAGAAGTGCAAATGTTCCTCTGGGATCAAACCAAGGACTATCAGCGGACATGTAAAATTTGATTACGAAATGTATTCATGATATCTATCCACGTGCAAGGTATCAAATTTCCATGCCATCGGGAAGGGGTCCAAAAAAAATCTTAAAAATCGCCACCATGCATTTTAAATGGCCGATTTTTGCCTCGACCTAGCATCGAACCCAGGATATTTTCCGTAGAACTCATTTACGTTTTCGATAGATCAAGACCATATATATAGGCTCCTTGAGTTTTGATTCTCTACCTATCCAGGAAGTATTTTTATAAAATTCCCGAAAATCAAAGCAATGCATTTAAACGGGAAAAATCGGAATTTTGGAGCCCTCTGGAATCGAACCCATGACACTGATGTTCAAAATCGCAATTTTTCTGGAGGTTACACGTGATGGCCAATACGCCATAAAAATTTCAGCTCAATCACTCTTGTGGTTTAGGCTGTGAGTTTGTATCCTCTCTCTCTATATATATATATCTATTACGAGTAAAATGTTGCTTGCATACTGCAAGCAGATCGATAACACTATTTTCATGTCGGCATCATATCGGGACGGCCATCAAAAGAAAAAAATTGATTGAAATTTTTCTTAAAATTTGCTGAAATTCCATCGTCTGGCATCGAACTCGGGTCTTTACTGTAAACTTACTATGCAGCACAATAGAACATCACCATCTCTAACTATGTGTGAAAATTCAAGCAGAAATATGGGCTACAACTGCCTCAAAAGACGCTCTAATGTTCACGAATGTAAATGGCTCTCGGGACTCGAACCAAGGACGATCTTGAAAATTTAAAAAATGTTTCAGAAAGTTATTAATCATTTCAATCTATTTGCAAAATTTCAAGTTTCTATATTATTGGGAAAGGTTTCAAAATAATTCCTGAAAATCGGATCAACCTCTGATTGCAGAGACTTCTGGTGTCGAACCCAGGACACATTGATTGCTGCGAATGCACAGTTTGATTTTTTAAGACTTGCTCTTCTATCATGCAAAGTTTGAAGTCGATAGCATGCCGGGAAGTACCTAAAATTTGTTTCCGTTATCTCCGTAAGAAATGCATTGAGGAATTTAAATGTCATTCTGGGATCGAACCAAGGACCATCAACGAATATGTAAAATTCGATTATGATATATTTTAATGGTATCTAACCTCGTACCGAATTTCAAGTTTCTATGCCATCGGACAAGGGTCCAAAAAAAATCTTAAAAATCGCCACAATGCATTTTAAACGGCCGATTTTTGCCCTGACCTAGCATCGAACCAAGGATAATATTCGTAGATGTCTTTATGGATTCCTTTAGATATGCACGGCATCTAGCTGTCCCTTGAATTTCAACTCCCTCCTTTTCCGGCAAGTGCCTCAAAAACATTTTCGAAAATCCCCGCCATGTATTCTTATGGACAAAATCACGACTTTGGGGCCTTCTGGAATCGAACCCATGACACCGACTTTCAATGTCGGCTTTTTCCTGGAGGTTACACGGTATGGCCAATATGTCGTAAAAATTTCAAGGCATTGGCACTTGTGGAACATGGTGAGAATTTTGATCCCCTATATATAACTTATATATATATAGGTATATCCGGAGAAGCGTCTATATATAATAGATATATAGATGCTTCTCCGGATTCATTCATATATACGAGTAAAATGTAGCTTGCATACTGCAAGCAGATTGGTAATACAAATTTCATATCGGCATCATATCGGGAAGGTCCTCAAAAGAAAAAAAAAGGATTGAAATTTTTCTTAAAATTCGCTGAAATTTCATCGTCTGGCATCGAACCCGGGTCTTACTGGTGAACTTACTATGCAGCACGAAAGAAGATCACCATCTCTAACAATGTGTGAAAATTCAAACAGAAATATTGGCTACAACTGCCTCAAAAGACGTTCTAATTTTTAAGAATGTAAATGGCTCTCTGGATTCGAACCAAGGACGATCTTGGAAATCTAAAACATGATTTTGAAATGTATCTACGATTTCTACCTACATGCCGAATTTCAAGTTTCTATATTGTTGGGAAAGGGTTCAAAATAATTATTGAAAATCGGATCAGTTACTGATTGTAGAGACGCCTGGTGTCGAACCCAGGACACATTGACAGCTGTGAATGCACAGTTTGATTTGTATGGACTTGCTCTTTCTAAGTGCAAAGTTTGAAATCATTATCGTGCCGGGAAGTACCTAAATTTTGTTTCCGTTATCTCCGTAAGAAATGCATTGAGAAGTGCAAATGGTCTTCTGGGATCGAACCAAGGACCATCAGCGAACATTTAAAATTTTATTATGAAATAAATTTATGATATCTATCCACGTGCCGAGTTTCAAGTATCCATGTTATCGGGAAAGGATCCAAAAAAAATCTTCAAAATCACCGCAATGCATTTTAAACGGCCGATTTTTGCCCCGACCTAGCATCGAACCCAGGATATTTTTCGTAAAACTAATTTATGTTTTCGATAGATCATGACCATATATAAAGGCTCCTAGAGTTTCGATTCTCTACCTATCCGGGAAGTATTTTATCTGCTTGCAGTATGCAAGCTACATTTTACTCGTATACCTATATAGATAGATAGATAGATAGGATACTAATTCACAGCCTAAACCACCAGCGTGATTGACTTGAAATTTTTACGACGTATTGGCCATAACGTGTAACCACCAGAAAAATTGCGATTTTGATCCTCAGGGTCATGGGTTCGATTCCAGAGGGCCCCAACGTCGCGATTTTCTCCATAAGAATACATGGCGGGGATTTTCGAAAAATTTTTTGAGGTATTTCCCGGGGAGAGAAAGAGTTGAAACTCGAGGGATCGCTAGAAGCCGTGCGTATCCAACGAAAATCAGAAAAACATCTTAGAATTTAATCAATGGTTCGATTCTTGGTCGGGGCAAAAATCGGCCGTTTAAAATGCATTACGGCGATTTTGAAGATTTTTTTTGGATCCTTTCCCGATAACATGGATATTCGCAACTCGGCACGTGGATAGATATCATGAATATACTTCATAATCAAATTTTACACGTTCGCTGATGGTCCTTGGTTCGATCCCAGAGGGCCATTTGCACTTCTCAATGCATTTCTTACGGAGACAACGGAAACAAAATTTAGGTACTTTCCGACATGCTATCAACTTCAAACTTTGCTTGATACAAGAGTAAGTCTTTACAAATCAAACTCTGCATTCACAGCTTGCAATACGTCCTGGGTTCGACACCAGGTGTCTCTGAAATCAGAATTTGATCCGATTTTTAGGAATTATTTTGAAACCTTTCCCACTAAAATAGAAACTTGAAATTCGGCATATAGATAGAGATCATAAATATCTATCAGAAACATATTTTAGAATTCCACGATCGTCCTTGGTTCGAGTCCCGAGAGGCATTAACATTCGTGAAAATTAGAACGTTTTTTGAGGCAGTTATAGCCAATATTTCTGCTTGAATTTTCACACATAGTTAGAGATGGTGATCTTCTATTGTGTTTCATTCTAGGTTTACCAGTAAGACCCGGGTTCGATGCCAGACGATGAAATTTCAGCGAATTTTAAGAAAAAATTAAATCCTTTTTTTTTTCATTTAAAGACCGTCCCGATATGATGCCGATATGAAATTAGTATTGCCGATCTGCTTGCAGTATGCAAGCTACATTTTACTCGTATATATATATATATGAATATATGAATTTATATCTATTATATATAGATGCTTCTCCGGATTCATTCATGTATCCATATCTATTATATATAGATGCTTCTCCGGATTCATTCATATATATAGCTATATAGCTATATAGCTATATAGCTATATAGATAGGATACAAATTCACAGGCTAAACTACAAGGGTCTTTGCCTTGAAATTTTTATGACGTATTGGCCATAACGTGAAACCCCCAGGAAAAAAGCGACTTTGATCCTCAGTGTCATGGGTTCGATTCCAGAGGGCCCCAAAGTCCCGATTTTTCCCGTTTAAATGCATTGCCGTGATTTTAGGGAATTTTTAAAAAATACTTCCCGGATAGGTAGAGAATCGAAACTCTAGGAGCCTTTATATATGGTCATGATCTATCGAAAACATAAATGAGTTTTACGGAAAATATCCTGGGTTCGATGCTAGGTCGAGGCAAAAATCGGCCGTTTAAAATGTATTGTGGCGATTTTTAAGATTTTTTTTGGACCCCTTCCCGATGGCATGGAAACTTGAAATTCGGCATGGAGTTGGAGATTATATATATATTTCATAATCAAATTTTACATATTCGCTGATGGTCCTTGGTTCGATCCCAGGGCGCCATTTACATTTCTCAATGCATTTCTTATGGAGATAACGGAAACAAATTTTAGGTACTTCCCGACATGCTATCGACTTAAAACTTAGCGTGATAGAAGAACCAGTCTTAACAAATCAAACTATGCATTCATAGCTATCAATGTGTCCTGGGTTCGACACCAGGTGTCTCTGCAATCAGAAGTTGATCCGATTTTTAGGAATTATTTTGAAACCTTTCCCAATAATATAGAAACTTGAAATTTGGCATATGGATTGACATCATTAATAAATTTCAGAAACATTTTTTAAATTTCCAAGATCGTCCTTGGTTCGAGTCCCGAGAGCCATTTACATTCGTGAACATTAGAGCGTCTTTTGAGGCAGTTGTAGCCAATATTTCTGCTTGAATTTTCACACATAGTTAGAGATGGTGATCTTCTATTGTGCTACATAGTATGTTCACCAGTAAGATCCAGGTTCGATGCCAGACGATGAAATTTCAGCGAATTTAAGAAAAATTTCAATCCTTTTTTTTTCTTTTGAGGACATTCCCGATATGATGCCGATATGAAATTAGTATTGCCGATCTGCTTGCAGTATGCAAGCAACATTTTACTCGTATCTATTATATATAGATGCTTCTCCGGATTCATTCATATATATACCTATATAGATAGATAGGATACAAATTCACAGCCTAAACTACAAGCGTCATTGATCTGAAATTTTTATGACATATTGGCCATAACGTGAAACCCCCAGGAAAAAAGAGACTTTGATCCTCAGTGTCATAGGTTCGATTCCAGAGGGCCCCAAAGTCCCGATTTTTCCCGTTTGAATGCATTGCCGTGATTTTCGGGAATTAAAAAAAAATACTTTCCGGATAGGTAGAGAAGTAAAACTCAAGGTGCCTATATTTATGGTCTTGGACTTTCGAAAACATCAATGACTTTTACAAAAGTTATCCTGGGTTCGATGCTAGGACGATGCAAAGATCTGCCCTTTAAAATACATGGGAGCCGTTTTTCATTATTTTTTTAGATGCACTTATCGAAATGATAGGATGTTCGTGCTTGGCTGGAAGATGTATGGTACGAATAAGTTTTAGAAAAAAATTTTCATAAGACCGTACTGTTCCTGGGTTCGAAGCCAGAGCACAATAACGTTTCTCTCATAAGGAATATAAAGGAAAAGTAGGACGTCATTTGAGGCAGTTGTAACCAATATTTCTGCTTGAATTTGCATACGCGGTTAGAGATGGTGTTTTTCTTTTGTGCTGCATAGAAAGTATTGCCTGAAAGACCCGGGTTCGATGCCGGGCGGTAAAAATATCACCCATATATAATACTATGGGGTATCTTTTCATAATTTTTTTATGCATTTATCGATATGTAAGGGAGCTCTTGCTTAGATGGAAGATGTATATTAACACTTTGTTTAAGAAAAAAAATAGATAAGACCATGCTGTTCCTGGGTTCGATGCCAGAGCACATTATAATTTCTCAAATAAGGAGTGTATGTGAATAGTAGGACGTCGTTTGAGGTAGTTGCACCTAATAGTTTTGCTTGAATTTTCACACATAGTTTGATATGGTAATTTTCTATTTTGCTGCATAGTAAGTACACCAGGAAGACCGGGGTTCGCTGCCAGGTGATTAAATTGCAGCGAATTCTACGAATATTTTGAATTTTTTTTTTCTTTTGATGTCCATCCCGATATGATGCCGATATGAAATTAGTGTTGTCGATCTGCTTGCAGTATGCAAGCTACATTTTACTCGTATATCTATAAATATATATATATATATAGAGAGAGGATACAAACTCACAGCCTAAATCACAAGAGTGATTGAGCTGAAATTTTTACGGCGTATGGGCCATAACGTGTTACCACCAGAAAAATTGCGATTTTGATCCTCAGTGTCATGGGTTCGATTCCAGAGGGCTCCAAAGTCCCGATTTTTCCCGTTTAAATGCATTGCTTAGATTTTCGGGAATTTTTAAAAAATACTTCTCGGATAGGTAGAGAATCGAAACTCTAGGAGCCTTTATATATGGTCATGATCTATCGAAAACATAAATAAGTTTTACAGAAAATAACCTGGGTTCGATGCTAGGTCGGGGCAAAAATCGGCCGTTTAAAAGGCATTGTGGCGATTTTTAAGATTTTTTTTGGACCCTTTTGCGATGGCATAGAAACTTGAAATTCGGTATGAGGTTAGATATTATAAAAACTTATCATAATCAAATTTTACATATTCGCTGATGGTCCTTGGTTCGATCCCAGAGGGACATTTAAATTCCTCAATGCATTTCTTACGGAGATAACGGAAACAAATTTTAGGTACTTTCCGGCATGCTATCGACCTCAAACTTTGCATGATTAAAGAGCAAGACTTAGCAAATCAAACTATTAATTCACAGCTATCAATGTGTCCTGGGTTCGACACCAGGTGTCTCTGCAATCAGAAGTTGATCCGATTTTTAGGAATTATTTTGAAACCTTTCCCAATGATATAGAAACTTGAAATTTGGCATATAGATTGAGATGATTAATAACTTTCAGAAGTATATTTGAGATTTCCAAGATCGTCCTTGGTTCAAGTCCCGAGAGCCATTTACATTACCCTATGCATTTCAGATGGGGATTATGGAGTTTTATTTCAGGACATTCCGAGTATGATATGGACTTCAAACTTGGCATTAATTAAGATCAGGTTCAAACAAGTTGTTATGCCTATTAGCATCATCCAATAGGTCCTGGGTTCGACACCAGGCGTCTACAAAAATTAGAAATTGCAACGATTTTTAAGATTTGTTTTAAGTCCTTCCTGATAACACGGAAACTCAAAACTTGGCATGTGAATAAAGATTATAAATACATGTTATATGCTTGCAGTATGCAAGCAACATTTTACTTGTATGATATATGAATGAATCCGGAGAAGCATCAATATATAATAGATACCCAGATAGGATACAAATTCACAGGCTAAACCAAAAGTGACATTGACTTGAAATTTTTACGACATATTGGCCATAACGTGTAACTTCCAGGAAAAAGCCGACTTTGAACTTCGGTGTCATGGGTTCAATTCCAGAAGGCCCCAAAGTCCCGATTTTCTCCATAAGGATACATGGTGAAGTTTTTCGAAAATTTTTTTGAGGCACTTCCCGGAAAAGTAGAGAGTTCAAATTCGAGGGATCGCTAGATGCCGTGAATATGTAACGAAAATCAAAAAGACATCTTCGAATATTGTCCATGGTTCGATGCTAGGTTGGGGCAAAAATTGGCCGTTTAAAATGCATTGCGGCGATTTTTAAGATTTTATTTGGACCATTTGCCGATTGCATGGAAACCTGAAATTTGGAATGAGGTTATATATCATGAATATATTTCATAATAAAATTTTACATGTTCGCTGATGGTCCTTGGTTCGATCCCAGAGGGCCATTTGCACTTCTCAATGCATTTCTTACGGAGATAACGGAAACAAAATTAAGGTACTTACCGGTATGCTATCGACTTCAAACTTTGCATGATACAAGAGCAAGACTTAACAAATCAAACTATGCATTCACAGCTATAACTATGTCCTGGGTTCGACACCAGGTGTCTCTTCAATCAGGAGTTGATCCGATTTTTAGGAATTATTTTTGCAAGCAAGCAGATGCAAGCAAGCAGATGCAAGCGAATTTTAAGAAAAAATTCAATCCTTTTTTTTTCTTATGAGGACCGTCCCGATGTGATGCCGATATGAAATTAGTATTGCCGATCTGCTTGCAGTATGCAAGCAACATTTTACTCGTATATATATATGGATACATGAATGAATCCGGAGAAGCATCTATATTTAATAGATAGACTATATAATACGAGTAAATTGTAGCTTGCATACTGCAAGCAGATCTACAACACTAATTTCATGCCGGCATCATATCGGGACGGTTCTCAAAAGAACAAAAAAAGATTCAAAATATTCTTAAAATTCGCTGCAATTTTATCGTCTGGCATCGAACCCGGGTCTTACTGGTAAAACTACTATGAAACACAATAGAAGATCACCATCTCTAACTGTGTGTGAAAATTCAAGCAGAAATATTGGTTATAACTGCCTCAAAAGACGCTCTAATTTTCACGAATGTAAATGGCTCTCTGGACTCGAACCAAGGACGATCTTGGAAATCAAAAACATGTTTCTGAAAGTTATTATTAATCTTTATCTATATGCCAAATTTCAAGTTTCTATATTATGGGCAAAGGTTTCAAAATAATTCCTAAAAATTGGGTCAAATTCTGATTGCAGAGACACCTGGTGTCGAACCCAGGACATATTATAAGCTGTGAATGCACAGATTGATTTGTATGGACTTGCTCTTGTATCATGCAAAGTTTGAAGTCGATAGCTTGCCGGGAAGTACCTAAATTTGGTTTCCGTTATCTCCGTAAGAAATGCATTGAGAAGTGCAAATGGCCCTCTGGGATCGAACCAAGGACCATCAGCAAACATGTAAAATTTTATTATGAAATATGTTCATGATATCTATCAACTTGCCGAGTTTCAAGTATCCATGTTATCGGGAAAGGATCCGAAAAAAATCTTCAAAATCACCGCAATGCATTTTAAACGGCCGATATTTGCCCCGTCCTAGAATCAAAACATGGACCATATTAGGTAATGTCTTTATGATTTACGTTGGAGTTTTATGGCTTCTAGCGATCCCTGGAATTTCAAGTCTCTCCTTTTCCGGGAAGTGCGTCAAAAAAATTTTCGAAAATCCCCGCCATGTAATCTTATGGGGAAAATCGCGACTTTGGGGCCTTCTGGAATCGAACCAATGACACCGAGGTTCAAAGTCGGCTTTTTCCTGGAGGTTACACGTCATGGCGATAACGTCGTAAAAATTTCAAGTCGGTGGCACTTGTGGAACATGGTTAGAATTTTGATCCCCTATGAATGAATGAATGTGTATATAGGTATATCCGGAGAAGCGTCTATATATAATAGATAGGTATATCCAGAGAAGAGTCTATATATAATAGATATATAGAGAGAGAGCAAGCTACATATTATATAAACCAAGGATTAATAAGCAGAACTTCCTTTACTATATTCATTTACCAAATAACTAAGTAAAAAAATATTGCTAATAAGGACTACAACATCATATATGTTTGATAGTGATAAACCTCATATCATAAAGATTATTGTAATAATAAGCTTTTTATTGATTCATTTCCATTCAACAATTCAGTATTTTTTTATTATATGCAAAGTATTAGAAAAAATAGATACGAAGTATTCTCAGAATAGTTACCCCACGGCGAGCTTCAGGTGCTGTTGCATTGAGTATTGCTTTGGAGACAATCACTCCAGTCAGTTTAGCCTGAAATGGCATGAAAATAAGAGACTACATATTCAATTTACCAACAACATACATCCATTACACATTAACCTAAGAGCCAGGATATGTATATGTCAATAAATGGACACAGGGATCTTTACCTTCCAAAAAGTGTCCAAAATAATACTCCTCAAGATCTGAATCAATACTACATAACTCTAATTTCATTCAAATCACTTGCAAGAGTAAATATCAAGAATAATACTCAAGTTAAACCTTCTTAATATAATAATTCACAACGAGTATAAAAATCCTTTGATATTCATCTTGGTAACCCATTGAAGATATTTCTTAAGGAAGTCCTCTGTGTGTTAATCTCCAAAATTAACCACAAAATTAATTATGCAAAACAATACTTTGAGGAGGGAATGGGTATAAATTTATCAATAATTAAATTAATATGCTTAATTTTAATTATTATCATTAATTTTCTGGAGCTTCAAAACTGTTATGAAATGTATTTCAGTGACATGTTTAAGGTTGTTTTCCTATATTTACCACAGATCGCAAATATTAGAGAAAGCAAAGATGTTTTCATGTTGTATTATTAGTAGTATTAACTACAGTAAATAAAATGCTTAAAAGTGCATTTATTATAAAAATCAATTAAATACTGACAAAAGAAACTTTGGAGGCACACTGATATGCATAGCATATTGTGTTAAATAGTTTTCATTGAGCATGAATTACCTGAAAGAAGTAAACATTGAACTTCCTATGGCAGTGACAAATGATTCCCAATTAGGTAAGAAGTGTCTTGTGGGCCCATGAACTGTGTGCTGGTGTTGGGTAAAAGGACGATGGGTATTTATGCGAAAAATGTAACTGAACTTATTTAGAATCACTGTTTCCTTTTTTATAAAAACACTTTGGCCTACTTTCATCTTCCGATCCGGATTCTGCTGGGTACGATACAAACAATATTTGCAAGGCCTCGGAAGATAAAACTTTTGATGGCCTGGAACACATTACAACCTGGCTTGAAATATTAGGGTCGGAATGTAACATCAATCGCACGAATAAGTCCTCTACAGTCTTCTTTCTCGAGCACTTTCGCGTAAAATCTTCACTTATTGGAAATCATCCTTTATTGGACAAGATATGTTGTCATCATCATTATTGAACTCCGTTAAAATTAATTTAGTTGTCCTATGAAATACCATTTGCTTGAATTCAATAGCGAAGTTTCGAAGTCCGCACTCAAAAAAACAACTTTTCTATTTTTGTCCAGTATTTTTCAATTCTAGCCCACTGCGCGGCGTTATGTGCATTACAATAAATGCTAACTAAAAGGTACAGAATTCTTGGAAGGTAAAAAGATGATTGCATAAAGATAAGTTATCAGTAAAATATGGAAGAAAATAATTTCCTAATTGGAAAATCTCGATATAGGTACGGTAATGCGCGTGTGTGGCGGGGTTGCCTAACTTCGATTTTCAGTTGCTAATTTTTCATAAACAAAGGCTCATTCAGTTGAACGGTCAGACCCCTGTCCACTATATTTAAGCAAAGAAGGTGCTCTGAAAGCTTTGTTCGAATACGCTAACCACAAACCTGTTGTTCCCCTTATAAGTAAGTGCCATGCCTGCTGCCTGCGCGCTTCGGATACTTTACGGATACTGAGGTTACTCATGTATTTATTAATTACTCGCGGAGGGGTGGCTCGGGGTGGCCAATTCTTTTTGGGTTACATAGCTGAGATGTGTGCCTACAGTAATACATGTATATCAACGCAGGACTCGGCGGGACACTATAACTTTATGAAGTTTGTATTTTTGTTTTTGAACGAAATTTGTGCAAATTAGTGGTTACTTTTTATGTTAATAACATTGTTAATTTTGTTTCGGAGGTATTGTAAAGCAGCTTTTCAAATCCACTAACATTGCTAAATCATTTCCATTTAATGAATTTTAAATTGCGCCAATGGGGTAGCTACAGAGGAATTTTGAAAATGAGGCTATTTCGAAGCGAAAGTATGGTTAGGCATCCGAGCAGCAAACCTTCCACTTTGTTATTGATTTTTAGAAATATGTGCATACTTACCTGCATTTCGAATGCATTTATCAGAGGCTCAAACAATTTACTTGCCAACCATGTAAAAAGAAATCATATCCCCGAACTTTTTTTTTTCTCATAATGACCACCTTTTTGGGATTTGGTCCCACTGTGCGACGTACAATTTACCAGGTGAAAAATTGGCGGCCATAATAATATTCAAATCAGTGGTTTGATGCGAAATATTTAATTTCATGTATTTGTAGCACATAATTTATATGAGCTAGTATGATTCCCCCGTCGAAAATGAGGGAATTAAAACTTAAAATCTGTTGTAGCCGGTGGCGCAGCCAGGATTTGCAAAAGAGGGGGGGTCCAAGGCTGCTGATAAAACCAAATATGCCTACCTTACACAGGCTAGTATATTTTTGCCCACTACAATATTTGCCATTTCTTTCAAAACTTAAAATACTTTAAAAACTAGAGGATTCTAATGTGGCCAACATATTTAACTTTCCAAGATAGTAGTAAACATAATTGAACTTTTGGAAACTTATCATTATTGTTGTTTGGATTTCTAGTTTGGATACTTCCAATATCTTTCAAAAATTCGTTATTTTCTATGCTGAAGTTTTATAGTGTTGTAGGTATAAACTGCCGGAGTCTTTGAGAGCTCTTTCTTCCAAGCGTGAGTAGGAAATAATTAGTTACGGTTATTTGGCAAGCGATACAAAACGTATTATTCGCGCGCCTAGTTAATTAGATTTTATAACTAAGATATTTTATCAAAAAGAGAACCTTCCCATTCACTAAATACCTAAAATCAAAAATAATGAACAAGCGTTCATGAATTAAAAATTGAATGGGCATTGTATGACCACGTGATTGATAGAATAAGTCGTGCGATTCGTTGTATTCTATCCCCAGAGAAAAACTTGGCTGCATCGAAAAGGAAGCTAAATAATTTAAGTCATAGTTTTAACTGTTTATCAAATTTATTTCAAGTCATCAAGTCACAGTTCCGATAAATCTGTGCGTACCTTACGCGCACAATTCCTTTCAGCTGACAGATTGGCTTCCCAGATGGTATATTATTAATGATAGTTTGGGAAGTGGGTTGCGCGTAAATAAACGTTTTCTAAAAGAGACACACTAGTACTGCGTTGCGACGAAAGAACATGCCTTTTATTAAACTGGCTTTGAATATACAGGACAAGTTGGCGCGTGCGGCCATAAAGGTTACAAACTGAGAGGATTTCAATGTTATCTAGGCGGAGGCCACAATAGGAGTGAGAGCATCTCAAGCGCGTTGGGCACGGAGCTCTCCAAAAACAAATGCCCATCGTCGGCCGCTACAATATGGCGCTGGGCGCAGGCTGTCTGCACCGGTCGCCACAGCACCCCCCCGCCAGTGGTTTGCTCTCGATAAAACACGAAACAATACTAAAAAGATAAAAAAGAAAAACTGTTAGTAAATAATAATCAAAACAACTGAAAATCCCGGAGATGTTCCGGAAAACGGACAGATCTTCCTATTCTCGTCTGCCTTTCGTTTTCTGTGGACTCCGGTCGTTGCTCATCGGCGACGAAATAGGCGGGTTTTAGCCTATCAACCGAAACTCTAACCTCCCTGCCCTTGCATAGGATGAGGAAAGTTTTCTCCCTTCTGCTGATGACCTCGTATGGTCCGTCGTAGGGAGGTTGTAATGGCCGCCTCACTGCGTCGTTCCGAAGGAACACATGCGTGGAAGTCATTAGGTCTTTGTTAACGAAAACCTTAATCCGCGCATGGTTGGCAGTTGCTACTGGCCGCAGGTGCTGCATGCGTTCTCTTAATTCAGACGCGAAGGTAGTTGAGTCTGCGGCGTCTGTTGAGGTGAGGAATTCGCCGGGCAGGCGGATGGGTTGCCCGTATACCATCTCCGCCGCGGTGCCTTTGACATCCTCTTTCCATGCCGCTCTAATTCCCAGAAGGACGATCGGCAATGCGTCCAGCCAGCTGTCATCCTCATGGCACATTATAGCAGCCTTCAACTGGCGATGAAAACGTTCAACTAGGCCGTTGGATGCGGGATGATAAGCCGTGGTCCTTAGGTGCGTGATTCCGGTCATCCGCGCGACCTCCCTGAAGACCCCAGACTCGAATTGGCGTCCCTGGTCAGTCGTTACTTGGAGAGGTGGTCCGAATCGGGATATCCATCCGGAAATAAATGTGCGGGCGACGGTCTCAGCAGTGATGTCCTCCATGGGAAATGCCTCCGGCCATCTCGTAAATCGGTCCACACAGGTGAGACAGTACTTCTGCCCCCGTGCGCACGGCAATGGTCCGATGATATCGACGTGGACGTGGTCGAATTTCGAGGCGGCGCACTGTGGGCTAGAATCGAAAAAAGCTGGCCAAAAATACGAAAGTGGTTTTTTTGAGTGCGGACTTTGAAACTTCGCATGGTCATTCTTGAATACATTTTGCATATAACTGCGAAATAATTTCTCTTGATTCCCACGCGTTACATTTCTACAGGGGGTCAAAGTTGACCAAATTTTGCGAAAAATGCCGGTCTTCGATTTTTCGAGAAATTCTTCAACTTCAAAACGATGCTGAATCCATTAAAAGTAAGTTATTGGATAAAAAACAACGCCACGTTATAAACCTGAACTTTATCTTTCACAACCAATAATTTAATGATTGCGAATGAATAATTGCATATTTTATGCAACAAAATGGCGGACTCTCGTTTTAGAGAAACTTTTTACGTAAAGCGAGGAAAATAGTTGAGACGGACTCCGAGGGACATGAAGATATTTATACCACGTTATTCTTTGAAGCTTTCTGAAGAGGAATCTGAACTAAAACCTTGCAACAATTTGCTCCCCCAATAATAATAACGAATTTTCGACAACACTGCATGGGCAAATCCGCGCGGCGGAGTACGGCCCTCCAGGAAGAGAAGTGTTTGAAGACCTTCGAACCTTCATGCCTCTCAATGATAACTTTTGAATACTGAAATTAACTTTTTACAAACTCTAGACGAAGAAATAATGAGCAAAATAATATTCATTCAACCATCATTCTTAAAGGAAGAGTGAATTTAGCAACAGCGTATATCTTTCATCAAGTATGAGAATAGAGTTACCATTTTTTTGATTTTCACTTTGTAAAATATTATGAAAGCTGTCTTTGATGTTTTTGAGCTATACTATTTCTCACAGACCCTCAATACCATTGGAAACCATCCCACACGTGGGCGTGTGCCGCGGTGTCCCCGAGTTAAACTTTCGGTTCGTTTTATTGCATGCAGCTGTGCTTCTTGCGGATTAACGGTTACCCTTCAAACTTCATTTTCGTGCTTTCTAGTTCAAAATTTTCGCAAACTATGAAAACTACAGTTTGGCTTTGCCTGTGGAAGAAGTAAGTTGTGCTCTTGTGCTCTCTCAGTAGCTCCTTGCATTCTTTAAGTAGTATATTCAAGAAGTTCGGGTAGTCCCCTTCAGCATTTCCTGGTTCAGTTGTCGACACTTTTTGGAGGATATTTTTATGGTAAGTTTTTTTGTTACTTTACTTTCTCTTTCTACTTTTAAATTCTAAGTATCCTGGTGAAAAACAATTATTTTCTCTATGCATGTGAAATGTTCTCATCGTTATTTGAAACTGTCTACTGTATTATTTTCTTAACGTCATACTGTAGAATAGATATAGTTATGGAATCTCTATTGCATTTTCAGACATTAGAAACATTGTATTGGGTTTCTAGTTTATCGTCTTTATACGTTGCTTGTAATTCCGTAAAAAAACATGACTAATCTGCGAATTAGTAGGTGAACGCTACATAATAAAATGATGGAGGAAAAGAATGAGTCATTTTCTAGTAAAAAGCAGCATTTAATGGATTTTTTGACAAGAAAACTTCACTTAGAAAGATCCATAGATGAGCAGGAAGCTCTTACTGTTTATCTGAAGAATAGTTTTTTTCCGGCATATTCAAGAAAATGGAAACAAAGTTTCCGTGTTAATGAAAGGTTTATTCTGCGCAATTCCAGTTGGCTCAATGTAAATATTAATTTTCTTGATATTGTTATCCAGAACTTACCAAGTACTTCTATGACCCCAGGTACGTATAAAATAGTGATTTGAAATGTTTAGTATTTGAAATTGATAATTTACATCTAAGAAACGAAAAATCGGACTTAAATTAAATTCATTTTGGTAGACGCAAGAGGACGGCCGGAAGTAGATTTCCATTTTTCAAGTGACAGATCGATACGAAGGAAAACAGAAACAATTAGATCCACACTCTCCACAGCTGAACTGTCTTATGCTGCAAGGATGACTCTAAGAGATGAAGGAAATGAAGCTGCTTCGAAGTTGCTGAAAGAAATTACCACAACGACACCTACAAGGGCAAAGAGGGTTCTTTCTAGGTGGAAGACAAGGGAACATGTGCAATCTCAGTTGTCAGGAGAAGAAGCATTATCACTAATTATATCTTATGAGTTGAGTAAAACTCAATATAAAATTCTCCGTGAAACAGCTAAAAGTCATGGTCATAGGCTGTATCCTAGCTACGAAGCAGTAAAGGAAGCCAAAGTAACTCTTACTTTAGCTATGATGCTTCAATATTGAATACATAAACATTTACTTTTCAGGGATAAACGAGGATCTTATAAAAAGATTTGCTACGATCTTAAAGGCAATTTCAAGCGGATTAACTCTGAATGAAAGAGCATTTGACGATTATTGCAGGGCTACAGCAGAGATGTATGTAAAGTTGTATCCATGGTACTATATGGCACCAACAATTCATAAAGTGCTGATTCACGGAGCTAAAATTGCGAAAGAATCAATTCTACCACTGGGCCTACTCTCAGAAGAGGCGATAGAAGCAAGAAATAAGGACACGTGGAGATTCCGAAAACTGTCCGATGAAATCTAAATACCGGAATTGTCTAGGGGAACACTTTTCGGGTTTTTGACGAAAAGCGAACACTAGAGGCTTGTGGTCCGTAAATATGGTGAAAGCGCGCCCTTCCAGCATGTGTTTGAAGTGGCGGATGGACCGGTAAATCGCCAACAGCTCACGATCATAAGCGCTGTACATTTTCTCCGCTGGGCTCAACTTTTGGACGTAGAAACCCAACGGCTGCCATTCACCATCGGGCCGCTGCTGCAATGCGGCTCCTAAGCTGCTATCGGAAACGTCTGAAAAAAGTGCTAAATCATAGCAAGGATTAGGATGAGACAAAAGCGCAGAATTTGATAAGGAATATTTACAAGTGTCGAAAGCTTTCGTCGCTTCCGAAGTCCACATTAATTCGTCATCACCTTTCACATTGCCCTTCAATAAATCGTTCAGTGGGGCTTGCAATTCGGCGGCTTTGGGAATAAATCGTCTGTAAAAGTTTATCATCCCCAAAATCCTACGAAGAGACTTCGCTGTCTTTGGCACTTGGTAGTCTAATATCGCACGCACTTTCTCATCGAGTGGCTGAGTGCCGCGCTCCGTGACTTTACATCCTAAAAATTCCACTTCACTGACACCGAAAACGCACTTCGAAGGATTGACAAGCACACCATATTCACTTAAACGCGAGAATAGTTTTTCTAAGTGTATCGAATGCTCTTCTTCATTCTCTGACGCAACAAGAATGTCATCAGTATATGCATAACAGAAATTCAGCCCGTGTAGCACTTCGTCAATAAAACGTTGAAATGTTTGCGCAGCCTGCGCCCAGCGCCATATTGTAGCGGCCGACGATGGGCATTTGTTTTTGGAGAGCTCCGTGCCCAACGCGCTTGAGATGCTCTCACTCCTATCGTGGCCTCCGCCTAGATAACATTGAAATCCTCTCAGTTTGTAACCTTTATGGCCGCACGCGCCATCTTGTCCTGTATATTCAAAGCCAGTTTAATAAAAGGCATATTCTTTCGTCGCAACGCAGTACTAGTGTGTCTCTTTTAGAAAACGTTTATTTACGCGCAACCCACTTCCCAAAGTGGTGACCCCGACGTGATGTTCGTGTTATTATAGGGAAGTAGTTTGCTTTCAGCGAGATGAGACGTTATTTCTAATGAAAATAACTAACTGTAAATTGTCATTATCTGCAGAGAATACATGGCCAGGCACAAGCAAAACATAGTTATGGTACGTACTGCTTTTCTACCGTTGCGTTGGTCCCTCCTATATTTGGTGGTTCCCTCTTCCGGAAGAGTTGGAACTACACTGAAAACAACTTTCTAGAGACTGGAGAACGTTAACTAGAGAACTAAAGTTCCCTGACTTATGTGGAGTCACTTTTAAATGTATTTCTCATCAAAAATACGCATAGCTGATTCACATATCGATTAATGAATAAATAGACTACAAAGATTACTACCGACGATGACTCCTTATCTTTAAGCATAACTTGAGTAGGTTTTTCAAACGCGAAAACAATGTTGCTGTGGCATAAGCGGATGCAATTAGGTCAATGTGTTTTCCCTTTCATTCCTTCCGTTTTGACTCTAGTTTCAGCTTCCTTATTCATTTAGATTTGCTTACTTTCATTTTCTCCCAATTTGTTATCATAACTCAAGCACATGAAGCACAGGAATATGGAGTCACCACAAGGTCGAGGCTTCCTCTAATTTAGATTACTTCCACTCTTAACATTTTTCAACTGTGATAGTTATTTGTTCGTGCCATTTTAACATTTAGTTCTTTTCACAAGTTCAAGGCCTTGTTCTTCATTAATAATCTCTGACGCTAAAAACATCTCTACTTAAGTTTCGCGGGGCGGACAGCGCGAGACGGCGACGCGGGACCAGCCGGGCGACCCTCCATAAGGTGGTGGTGGGAGGGATTCTTTTTGTTTAAGTTTCACAGATGGCGTTGTATTAGCATCCTAACGTCAGCTACGCGGTAGCTCGTCTACATCGTAGCATAGCGTTTTATAGCGTTCTATTACGGATCGCGCGGGTCTTATAAGAATCGACTAGGGCTTTCATACACCGACGAAATAATATCAAGAGAATAATTACTTATTATTATTATACAGGAACATATAGTTGGTAATGAAAATATCGATAATTTCGAAGGTAAAAATAAGGTAAGCATTTATTTTTAAAATCCACTGAGCATAAAAATACATAGTAATACATTGTTCAAGACATAAAAATACACAATTTTTCAACTTTGCAAGCAGAAGAAGGGTGAGCATTTATTTATTTATTGATTCACAAAACATGAAATATGCATTAAAACTATTCAAAATTCAGTGACATTGGAAGTAGATGAACATACACGATTTTTTTTTCAACTTTGCAAGCAGAAGAAGGGTGAGCATTTATTTAAAAAAATTCACAAAACATGAAATATGCATTAAAACTATTCAAAATGCAAAGACATTGGAGGCTATCTACAAACCATAATATAACACTTTATTGATAATTAAGAGTATCAAAATACATAATTCAAGATAGATCACTTACCTTTTCTTCTAAACAGCACTTCTCTGATTAAGTCACTTATTTGTCCACATGAAATGTTATATCCACAATTTGAATACCTTAATATAAGGAACACTCTTAGTCCGGCTCCTCGGCAATGACCTTTCTGGTATGAGAGACCCAAGCAACTGTAACTCTTACAACCACCAGCATAGCCCATAGCTTCACAGAAGCGCTCAATCCTCTCCACCACGATCAAGAAATAGTCCATATAAACACAAATAAAGACAAGACTTTGCTGAAATACATTTCTATGTTCATAGATATATTAATTTACTTAAAACACTCAAATAAACGCATGAGAAAATGAAAGATAACCCATAAGTTATGAAACCATCCTCTTAGCTGCCATTCAATTTGCTCAGCCACTGATTGATCAAAGACATAATGTAAATCTAGAGAATGGCCTGACTTGAAAGCATGCATATTACCATTCGTAAGCTTTAGAAGTGAGAAAGAATTAACAAGCATTACCATCAACAACCACATTAGGCACAACTGATTATTCAGTTCCTATCACTTTCAAGAAGATCAAGAAAACGTCCATGTAAATACATTCCAATGTTCATACACATGATAATTTACTAAAAGCAGTTACCTATAGTAATAAGAAAATGAAAGATGACTCATAAGGTATGAAACCTTGCTCTTACCTCTTCTCAGCCACTAAATAATTACAGATATATTTAACTCTATCTCTTATCACTACTTCAAATAGTAAAGAAAATTGTAAATTTTAACATAAATTCCCACATAGCAGAAACACATCTCAGAGATATCTTAAATGTCTAACAAGATGTTTCGAAAAGTTCTCAGTCACATCATGAAGATCTGTCTCTGTGTCTTCTTCAGATACGTCTCATAGGATATCTTGGAGATGTTTTAGAGACCTTTGGTGACATCTCCGAGGTATTTGAAGCCTCGATAAATATTAATAAAAGGAAACATTCTAAGTGTCTTATCAGCTGGATGACTATATAATCAATAATACTTGTTAACACATTTCACACACATCACATCCCATTTCCCTCTTCAGCAGGAAAACAAAGAAAAAACAGGAAAATAGGTCATGCTATTTTATTGTTTATTAACACAAACATTATATTAACAAAAATTGTCACTAATCACACCAGCAGTCAGATCACGAAAACGGCTAAATTCAGAAAATTGTAAAATAGTACAACGTAATATGCGTATGGAATCGCCAATATATTCACACAAACTGCCAACTAACACTAAAATTGTGAACCAAACGATTTATACACCAATTCGATTATCAAACATTGACGTTGATATGAAAAGTCTCACATTTCACTGAGGAAAATAAGGGTATAGATTTCTAATGCCAATAAATATTTAGTCAAAATTGTTTGGAATTCTAGAGCAGTAACATATATTAATACCTACCCCTTCACAAATTATTATAACTTTCGAATCGTGATATATACATAATTTTCGAAATGCTCAAATTACTTCATTTATACGGCAGTAAAGGCAATACCAAATATTAACTATTACGCTTGTTTGCGGCCGCATGAAAAAATGATCTTGAAAAGTCTCATGAAAACATTTATGAGGAGCCTTTGAGAGGTATTACCGGTTTCCCGCCGTGAATGTCTCTGAGAGATGTTATGATATGTGGATTGATTCAAAGCTATTTATATAGCTATATTTACATTTTGTTGACCATATGTACGGAGAAATAATTGAAACTGGAACTGAAACCCTTCAATAATTAACTTTCTTCTTCCCCAAAATGGTACACATCGAAATTTCACTATTTCATGTTGACTATCAACATGTCCGTTCTATGGAACTTCTTAACAGTCATTAGTTCAAAAAATAGTTAAAATAGTCTTTAGTTCATAAAATTCAAGTTACATTGAACGAAAATTGTTTATTACCATATTTCCCAAATATTTCATACTAATGTATGCCCTCTAAATACATATCGACGAACACTCCTTACTTTCAAATTACTCTGCATGCTGCAAACGCTGGGGTGACTCCGATATCACGAAACACTGTTTAACTTAATATATATCACTGACAGTTAATGAAATTATACAAATACTAGTTCAATATTCAAACAGCAAAATTAAATGCAGCCGAGTGTATTCGGGATTCAATTCCTTAATCATATATTCTTACCCAAGTTTCCAAGCCCTATGCAACGTTTGCCATAGGCAAAACCCACATTTTAATTTACTTACATTTGCTTCGGACTGGGAAAACAGAAAAATCTTATTTCTGGTTGCTCGCTCGAAGATTTAATCCCCGCTACAACGCAACGAAGCTTCATCTTCAAGTTATACAAACGCAGAGAAAGATAGAATACCACCAGACCACGCGAGTCGATTTACGTTAACAGTGGAAATTCAAATATCAACCTCTTCTTCCTTATTTATTCACTAGAACCGATCGAACCGCCTCCACTACATAATGTCGGAGAAAGGCTGCGGAGGACAAAACTCGAACAAATGAACGCTTGTCATCCCGTTGCGCGGGACTTCCTTGCACTCACCCATCCCACACCCGACCCTCCTGCACAGATGCCGTGGTGAAATGGATATCACGTTTAACTGAAAAGCAGGAGTTTGCTGGTTCGATCCCAGGGTAACCCAGTTATCAATGCTTAAGTAAGATAAAGAATCAAAAATCCTAAAGGGGAATTAGAAGCCATAGGGCTGGAAAATCCATAAGTCCACAATTAAGAGGACAAACAATAATGCTACCCTCCTGCGCACTCCCTCCTCACACCCTAACCCGGTGCCCACTCACCCCACGGTCGAACAATGCGCCCTTCCACCCACTTCCCTATGCACGGCAGGCACCTTTCCAACACCCTTATCCTGCGCCTTCCCTTCAATTTCCCTACCCGGAAATCTTACCCAGCGACGCCTTAAGGTAGGCGTCCACAGGCTCGCATCGGACAGATCGCATCAAACAGATCGCTCTACGGTAGAGCGCCCACTGTATACGCAGCTATCAGATTTGCCGACGCGAAGGCTACTGGCAGTTGGATTTTCGCAGTTACCCGGAAGCTTTCCACCGACGATCTCCCATCACACCTTACCCGGAAACTTTTACCCAACGACCTCACAGAACGCTTTCCCACGACGTCCACCCATCAAACCCACCTCCCTACGGATTCCCCAGAGTAGATTTTATTTATTTAAGTTTGTTGGGGAAGTGGGAGGGAGGGTGCGAGGGGTTGGGAAGTGGGTGGGAGACCACATGGTTAGAGCAAGGGCAGAGTAGGCGCCACTGGTAGGGTCTCTCCCTACGAAATCGCCCGAGTTGACTTTTATTTACTTAACCTAGGGCGGATGAGGCCTTACGGCCCAACACTCTTTTGTTTATTTATACATATATAAGTGCAAAATTAATAGAGATATAATTACATTACATAAAAGTGACATAAATTGATAAAATAGCATATTTCAATTATTGTAAGTATCGAATAGATTGGCAATATATAAAGTGTATACATAATAATAATAATAATATTCGTAGACAAATATTATCATTAAATATGGAGCAATCATATAATACATAAATAAGAACATAACATTAACAATAAATACTTATTTAACGTGCATCACTACAATTCAGATAGAATATTAAAAGTTTAAAATAGTTTAAATAACTATAAAGAGAAATAAGTGCACGGAATTTTTCAAAACGTGATTCCATAAATAGTTTTAAATAAAATCACATTATTGGGATGTACACTTCACGGATCAACATCACTTCATAAGTCACTGTTTGCATTTCTCAAGGATTTTTTTATTTCCTTCTTTTCCGGTTTAAATTCATCCCGACGCAATCACTCGACGCCTTCCCTCCTCGAGGCCCCCGATACAGTCCCCTGAAGAAGACCTCTAACGCTGTTCCTCGAGGCAAATTAATTAAAACATATTTATTAAATATTCTCAATAATGCTACATGCATTAAATCAAATTTTGGAATATCATTCTATGAAATCCGATTAAATTAATAGCAAGCGTGCTTAAGCGAAACAAATAAGAGGTGTTTGCAGAGAAAGCTAATGACATTGGGCACACGAAAATGTAAACGATGGAGACTTCCATAACGAGCGAATGTTTTATAACAAATTGATTTTTGTTAAACATCCTGAAACGAGGTTACGCCTTCTATTGTCTGTCTAGTATCCCACAATATATTAATTAAACCATGCGGTTAAAAATATAAGTAAATTTCCTTCACCAAAGTGATGAAAGAATCTAAGGGGGATATATTGCAATTTTAGTCATAATGTAGTCATTGAAGCTGGAGAAAACTCATTAAACATGGATATTAACGACTTAAGTCACCTTCATCCTTTCTGTGAAGTAGCATGTCTAAAAAGGAAATTGTTTAAAGCCGCAAATGTAATACGCTAAGCAGTTTAAACTGAGTTAAATTTAAGAAAGCATGTCTATTTCAAAAGGACAGTGGAAGGAGTGATTGATTCCCTAAATAATACAGAATGATGAGTAAAGAGCACAATTGTTAATCATTAATGATTCCTATGTTAGCAATTCCTACTTGTGCATCGTAAAGTATAGAAAAATTATCCAATGAAACGTACCTTCATTTCTATTCCTAATTACTCTGACTATGAGGCAATATCTAAGAATTTATAATACGATACTCGCATTAGCCAAGAAAATATGTGTGATTAATCTCACGCCATTGCTTCACTCTAGACATGTGAAACAATATCGCAAACAAACTTAAGTAAAGATGTTTACATTGCCAGGGAATGCTAACGAATGGAAGACCTTGAACTTGTGAAGAGAGCTGATGTTGAAAATGGCCCGGACCAATGACTAAGGTTGAAAAATGTTGAGAGTTGAAGCTATTGAAATTTGGTCGTCCCTGCTTTTGATATGCCTGCATTCCACAAAAACCTGTTTTCGTGGAATTTTCTATAACTTAATTATAGAATATGAGGCAAAGGAATTCGAAATTATAAAGAAATTTTAAATGATAACCCAATTTTATCGTCTAAAGCAGTACTCCTATTGAATATATCAAACATGCCCTGTTTAATAGCTGAACTGACCATTGATTCTCCTCATTTCACAATTGCCCAGCAATATTTACTTCAATATTGACCTATTTCCTAAATATCATGTAAATGATAACAATAGTTTTCCCCTTAATTATATTCCACATACAATTATGTTTAAAATAAACATTTAACCAACCATTGACAATGGCTTCATAGTTAATGACCAGTGATACAAGACCGTTAATATGAGCAACTGACTTATTTATCGAGACTGAAAATGCTTAATCTAAGATTAAATTACTACTCTTCAATAGGCCTTACGTTAAACCTTCATAGCTCCGTAAAATAGGCCTAAATTCTTTAATAAACAAATAATTAAGCTGAATAAGAAATAGAGTTCATCCTCAAGTGTACGATTTTTTCTAATCTTTTAATCTTACAATATTTTCAATCCTTAGAACAAAATTATAGCAACATCAAAAGCAAAGAAAAAGTGCTTCACAGAAAAAGGAGATACAGAATCATATTTCTCATGCATTTTCGGTTTCGTATGGCCCTGCGAACTTTTCGAGGAACACTGAGAAATGATCGAACACGTAACCTAAGAGGTGTTCCATGCGATAAAATAATGTAAAATGTTACTGCCGTTTCAGCCGGAAACTGACACAATATTGCAAAAGTAAGACTTATTTAAGTTGAAAGAAAATCTAATATGACGGACTTCCGCTAACATTGAAAAATTTAATGAATGCAATAAACGTGCCTTGAAAAATGTTAAAAATCATTTATTAATAGTATAAATACTACGGAACGATTCTTATGACTGTTTTAATCGTTGTTTATTGTGATGAATATAGTCAACAAATGTATGTATATTAGTTTTCATATTGAATTATGTGCGTATTTCGAGATAAATGGGAAATTTATTCATAAGCAAATAAAATACTCAGAATAAATTATTTAAAAACATCGAATAGAAAGCCTATTTTCCAAAGCGCAAGGTTTTTTTAAGCATGTCAGGTGGGAGAGGAATACAGAAAAGTTAATTCTACCGATCATCGCAAGTTGCACCACCCTTCATTGAAATGATCCATGGAGAAGTAATCCTATTAATCTCACATAACTTGGTTATTTATGTAATATTATAAAGTCTTATATCAAATCAGGTAACTTACAAATAGCTATATAATGGAATGCAGTATTGGTTTCCTCACCTTATGGGTGCATTAAGAGTTTTATGGGTACACTGGGAGCATTGCTATTTCTTATTAAACTGCTCCTACTGTATTTATATTTTTTAGAAAAGGGCATGTTATGACATCTATTAAAGGAATTATAAGGACCAATAATTAAATACGTAATCAGAAAACTGTCGTTAAAAAATTAAAAATATCTTACGCTCAAGATTTTATACATCAGAACACAATGATGTCAAAAAATATACTATAAGATTGAAAATGTAATTATAAAAGAACTAACCTGCATAGGGAAGAATTCATTTGATATCCCTTCGCTGAACGTTTTTTATTGCATCCAAGACACCCGGAAGAATCATCACCCAGAATAGATCGAAGACTTTCTCAAAGATTGAAAATAGAAATAAAAACTAATCAATTAAGTAATTAATTCACTATTTACCAACATTATTGTACAATACATGTATAGAAGGAAGCAGATATTACTACTGATCGATCTAACTAGAATGTTCCATGTGACGTCGAAAGATAAGGTCTGATACTGACATCGAGCATGTTTGGGAACAATTCAATCTCGAAAACTTAAGTAATGTTAACTGAAATATATCTAATATAAAATACCCTACCCTGCTCATGTATTACACATTTCTTAAAATAATTCCATAACTTTTTCGGCTGGTATTCTGAAATTAATTTCACACAAATAAAGATATTACGAAATGCAATTGTATGACTCCTAAAACGAAGACAGAAAAAAATTGACCCAATTTGGTGCTATGAGTAGTCTTTTTAGTACTAATTTAGTCTGGCAGTAATTTAGTTCATATTTCATAACTGATACGGAGAAACGATCGAACGGGAAAATCTTTGGGATAAAAACATCGTTTGAGGGAAGAGCGAATCAACGATTAATCAATTTAACTGCAATTTATTGTTAGTAAACATCATTGAATCCTACGCTAGTATTTATTAGACTTGTCCCGTAGACTTTGGGAAAATCGAATACCCTATAAGAGGTAGGTGGTGATTGGAGATTTGGATACACCTTATTCTCACAGATTTCCAACACAATATTAATGATTTTAATAACTTCGTCGACGTTATGCATTCCTATGCTTAAGTTATAAATTTAAAAGCAGCAACATATTTTACAATGCCAAGCAAGCCGATGCTGCAATATCTGAAAGAGATTCTCCTAAAAGAACAGGGAGCAGGTGATTGATGGGATAGTACCTGACATTGTTCTATTAGTTCATCGATGGCTAATAAATATGAAATTCTATTTGCGTGTTCTACGCCGAGTGAAATCAAGACAAATCTCCTTCTTCACTACAGACTCATAAATGATGACGCAAACAAAACAAAGATGTTTACAATGTAGGAGATAATTTACGAAAAAAGGACCTTGAAAAAGTGAAAAGACACGAATGTTAACATGGCTTTAACGTCTATATTATTTTTAAAATCTCAAGAATGTAAGTAATTGAAATTTGAGGAAGCCCAGACCTTGAGGTGATTCCGAATTCCTTTATTTAAAAATGCTTCATTTCCGCTTACGAAAAAAAGGAAGTGAAAGTAAGCTCAAATAAATGAAGAAAGAAGAAATTAAAAGCTGAAACTGGAATTGAAAGGGAATGCATGAAAGGGAAAACACAATGACCTAATAGCATATTCATTTATCACGGCGAAATTGTTTCCGCGTTTGAAAAACCTAAGTTTGCAATGATCAAAGAATGCGGAGTCATCCTTGGCAATAACCTTTGTGATCTGATTATACAATTATTAATTTACGAATCAGATATAAGGCAAGTTGATGAGATAAACTCTAATAAGACTAATAATTTATGAACGAATAAAAAATGGGAAAGTAAAACGCCTTTAAAAATGTGAAAAGATGAAACGATGAAGTATTTAAAAATCATAAAGCCGGTTTAAGCTAATCAATTGCGTAATATAAAATATCATTTTAAAAGAACTATCGTGTATTTGGCATCAGGAACACTCCGTTTGATTATCATTGGTCGTGGGCACTTTGAATGTCACATCCGAGACAACAAGAATAGACAGAATCATCATCATCATTGTGCTTCTGTCCGCGGACAGGTCTCAACGGAACTTGCTCTGTTGAAGGGACCAATGTCGGTCAGTTGCCAGCCAAGCATATCCCCTCTGTTGAAATCCCCCATCCATCCGAAGGTCCGAGATGTCCATAACATTGCCCATCCTCTTTTCGTCGGCCTTCTCTAAATCCTTACCAGTGACTTCATCTCCACCGCTTCCCTTCTGGACTGACATCATCTCCGCCGCTTCTCTTTTGGACCCTAAACATCACGTAGCACTTGGAGATATTCCCATCTCCGCCGCTTCTCTTTTGGACCCTAAACATCACGTAGCACTTGGAGATGTTCCCTTACTCGACTATTTTTCGGCCATCCTCATTGCCTAATCTCTGCTGCCCCCTCTATCCCCTCTCTATCCTCATGCTGACCAAGCCTTCCTAGATTCGTATAAAAAGAGTTCCTCCGTGGTCCACAGCACCCTTTTTCCCGGGGACGGGGACGCAGCCGAGAGGTGAGTGTTCTCAACCCAAACCTAACCACGGAAGAGCGCAGCCGAAAGGCGAGTGCCCCCAACCTATCCCTAATCCTCGGTGGGCGCGCTGCTCCTGTGCCGCCGATTCTATCTAATTCTTCCCTTCATCCTCGTAAGTGTTGGGCGAGAGCAGTCGTCTTGCACCCCGTAATACCCCCGCAAACTTGGCTGGACGCGACCGACAAAGATTGTATTAATAATGCCGTGTTGTGAATAAACATCTTTTATACAGAACTGAGACTTCTTGTGCCAACCTGTTCCCTTATCCGTAGTCGCATCACGACAGCTCCTCCAGGCATCTCTATCCTGTGCCTCCCTTTTTAGAACTTGATATTCTTTTCCTTGTTTTATATCAGTCAGCATTCCGAATTTTCTTCTTCCTCTTCGTCGTTTCCCCTTGATCTTTCCTTCAAAAATCGTCTTCTGTAGGCATTCTGCTCTTTGTATATCCATCTTGCTTTCCTTTTCCTTATGTTTCCCAAAATTACTCGAATACACAGACAGAATACACTTCCTCAAAACTGGAAATAAGAAAGAAACACAAATTAATCAAGTGTCGATCAATTATTAACAGATAATACTATGCAAAGTATGTATAAGAGCTAGCAGATGGCAGTATCTCATACTCGGATTTCCTATGCGATGTCATGAGACGAGGTCTGAAAACAAAACGAAGATGTTTGGGAACTACAACCTCGATATTCGTTACAATTAATTAATCCCGAAAGAAAATTGAAAATATTACGCGTACTTCCCCCCTTTCTGATTATGTATAATTAATATTTTTGTAAGTAGAAGCAGCAATATGTTTCTCGAAGCAAAATCACATAAGAATGCTTCAAACGATCAATGCTAGTAATATGAAATTCGAATGTTTATCCAGATCTTTCCGGTAAATTACCGTTTAAATTAACCATTAATTAAAATACTTCCATTGAATATCAGATTAAGACCTCTAAGCGTGACTTAATTCATCCAGCTATCCTATAATCAGAAATGAGAACATCCCAATTCAGCGACGAATGTCTATCCAATATTCAGAAATTACACAGACGAATATGATGGACGATAAATCGAATTATATATTTAAATGCAGTTGATTTGATTCTGGTATATAATATCCATTACTGACTTCAAACGAGTTGTGATGTGATTGCTTTCCGTACACAGTCCTGCTGTCATATAATTGGGTATTCAAATCAATTCTAAAAATTATGAATCTCAATGCTATTTCTGCTTACAAATACTTCGAGCTTAAATAAGAAAAGCAGGGCTATTGAAGACTAAGGACAAAAGGAATCTGAATAAAACGCTAAATTTACTGTAATTCAACGTAAAACAAAGATAGCTTGGATGCGATAAAAGCTGACTTAACAACTAATGTCACAGCTACAAACACTTCGTCTGATGAGTCGCAATGGATGTTTATCATAAGGATTGAAATATATTTTCAACTTTGTAATAAACACTCAGAATTTAATCCACGGTAATTAATGATAATGCGCGTACTTACCTAATGAATGGGATTCCAGGAAAGTCCACGGAAGTCTTGACGTCATGAAACATTCCCAAATTTGATAAATATAATCTTCTCGTATAAAATCATTCAAACAATAATTAAGTTATACTTTGAAAATTTTTGCATATGCTCGTATTAAACTATACTTTCAATTCAAAAGTAAACGGTTTTCAGGTAAAGAAAGGACCAGCAGCAGCTCTACACTGAGTGACGTCTCCGAAGTAACTGAAGTTTAAAACTTTAGAAAGAAACGTTGAAACAAATACTGCACTGTGATTGGTCGAAAATCAACTTCCAGTTGAAACCCCTGTTGCCATCGTACTGTTAATAGTTTTTACAAATTAGATTATTCATCAAAATAAAATTTATTTAAGCGCAAAACAATTTAATTTTAGATATTATCGGAAGATTTATTTTAATTAGACATTCTTCGATAAGAATACGTGTAGATCTCACATCTCCCCTGGGATGCTTAATTTTTTAAATAAAAACTGCTTACCTAGAATATTAATTTACCAATAATTATTCTGAAAAAAGGACCAGATTGAAAATAAAATATATTAAATACTCTACGCAAGTAACGTTATTCATTTTGCTAATGCTTGGCAATAACGAAACGAAGGAATGCGAGTCACGATCTACAAAATTAAATTGCAATATAAACTTCTAACTTATAATTAAAATCAATGATATATTTATAGTAAAGAAGTAAAAATTCCATCTAAATTGGGAATTATCGTTATTTTAGACTAATAATAACTCACATATTATGTAGTTTTGAAACCTCAGAATACTTCTCTAACGTTTAGATATGAGTAAAGATATATGTGATGTTATGATTCTAACAATTAAGTTTTCTCCTTATGAGAATCATTCGAAGGTATGATATCTCTTCTTTCGAAAGCACAATCATGCATTAGGAAATTAATTCAAATTACATATAACCACGACCTGATTTGTTAACTATTCATGGTCAATCGTTAGCTAAGAAATTAGGACTACAAGTCAGCGAGATTACGCATAGTCATTGCACGCAACTGAATTTGGGTGTATTATTCATTTAAGAATGCTTAAATTCTTCTCTTTACGATTCCAACCGAAGACATGTCAGTGTTTTCAGCAACGAATTCCTCCTGCTATCTCAGGTTCGATCTTGTCATAGGTATTCAAGGTTTTGAGAAACCCAACAAATACTTACTTTTGCATTAAAAACGGCACCATTAAAATGTTCAACATTGATTAAAACTTTATGAATCAAAATTGCTGATGATGTATCAGCAAAATGTTGATGATAAGAGATGATGGGAATGAATGTTTCTTACTGGTGATCATTGAAATATTTCGAGGACGTCTACAAACCTTTTTAAAGTGTCGGCCTTTAGCTTGCAGTAAGTAACAGGTTACATACGACTGATTTACAGAGTTAATGAGATAATGAATGAATGATGAGATAAAAAAAAATCCAAGGAATTGAGAACTTACGACTTTTCCTCATGTAATTTGAATTCGGAATAACACGGCTGGATTCTATAATTTCAATTAGTATCCCTTCGTATTCTTATATATGTTCCTATCTCTTTTCGATTGAATTTCATCACGAATCATACTTCCTGGATTCACGAAGCACAGACACATATGCAGTGTTATAACTGACACACTTTTCACAAGAACAAATATCTCCTTTGGTAATAGATACTTACAATGCCCACGTATTTCGTTTGGTTCCACTTGGAGCACAATTTAACATCGGAAGGAAAATGTGGAAGTCTCCTTCAAAATTCGAGCACATGGCATTAAGGCAGACTTGAGAACGGCGGAAGTAACGTCATCAGATGACGAGGAGTACCTTTTCGTTCTTCAGAAAAATTCTATACCACAATCCTCCTAAATTGCGCCCAACATTCGTCACAATGGCCTTCATAGAAGTGTCATTTCGCTGTGTGCGAACTTTAAAAGAAAAATATTTGTTACCAGAGTGAAAATGAATCCACAGAGTGCTTTGGATATGGTTCTCCGTGAAATAGCAATGTCGGAATAGTTGGCGTAAAGTTTTTACGCTATAGTCTGTGAATATTCGTAGAGAAGTGATTTGTACGAGTTGGAAACTCAGTTTTATGACCAGTGCCATTTTCAAAAAGTGAGTAGAGGTTTTCCAGTGAGAAAAGTGCTCCGCAGTGCCTATAGTTAATAGAATAGTAGTGCTTATAAAAGTAAAGAGGACACGACTATTCAATCAGCGTAACCCGATATCTAACGCAAAAGAATGGATAATACTCCACAGCAACAGGATGGACGAAAAGTATTGAATTGAACTGGTGCTGGAGGTTAATGTATGTGGGATTCCATTGCATGGTTTACATCAGGCACTTATATTACAAGGATATAAAGGTAAGTGCAACAATTCCACAGATGAACGTGTTGTACATTTTTTTGCATAAAAATAAGTTGAGTAACAAAAATGTTAACGTATTCACTGAAAGAGTTTTAAGTTTAACAGTAAGTGCAAAGATCCAGCGAATATATCATGTATTTAACAATCATTGCATCAACTTGGAAAATATTAAATAATTTTCATTTAAGTCAATTTAAAAGCACAGATAAATAAATTTCTTTGAATATTTCTTAGTCATCTCTGCGTCTTTACACTTTCATTAGCTAATTCTCTCTATAAATTCATCACTTCGAACGCTGTATGAATAATATAACTTCTTCACCGATAATTAACGAATTATTTTAAGAGGAATAATGCCTACTTAGGCAAGATGTGGAACTTGGTAGTTATTCCTAGCCATCCTTTCGAGACTGAATGCGATTCCTGGAAATAATAATAAAAAGAGGAAAACTATATCATAGATTCTTTCACCAATGTATACAAACCTAAAAGAAGCTTTTCTCTTCGTCAAATTCTTGGGATTCTCAATAGCTTCATTGCGTATGACAAGACCTGAGATAACCGATGGAATTCGGAATTGAAAACACCGAACGTCTTCGGCTGGAATTGTAAAGAGGGAAATGTGGAGATTCCTAAATGAGTAATACGACAAATATAATTCACAAAAATTCCCATTCTGCAATCTGGCTAAATAGAAATCCACAGTTCTTAGTTTCTTCCTGACCATGAGATATGTAATAATACGTAATGTGAATACAATTCTGAAAACTAGAAAGTTGATTTCCTAAAGATAAGATTATAGCTTTGAATGGGTAGTTTGGAAGGTGATGTCTTTATTGCTACATCGCATGCATCTTTCCTCATATCTCAACGTCAGAGAGGTATTCTGAGGTTTCAAAAGTAAATCTAACATCTGTAGGCCTAATGTTTAGGTCATTTCCTAATTCCATGAAATTTCGACTTTTTTACTAAATTTAGATAATTTTTAACTACATTTTAATACGTTTAATCATCAAACCGGGAATTATACAAAATAATTAGCAAATTATTAGTATGTTAATATCTTTGGTAAACAGTATTTTATTTGAGACGTAACGCATTCCAGGGGACAGGAAATCTATGGGTATCATAATCAAGGAATTTTGAAATTAAGGTTAATCTTCCGATAATTTTTAAATTTAAATTAAATTACTTTGCACTTGAATATATTTTGTTTCGAAGAATATTATAGTTTATGATAATTATTAACAGTATGCGGAAAACAGGGGGTTCAACTGAAAGTTAATCATCGACCAATCACCGTGCAGTATCTGTATCAACTGTTTTTTCGAAACTTTTAAACTTCATTTACTTCGAAGACGTTTCCAAGTGAAAAGCTGCTGCTGGTCTTTTCCCCGGAAAACCGTTAACTTTTGAATTGTGGCAGTACCATAATTTCAAAATCAGGTATGTGCGAACTTACGAATTTTCACACTTTGACTTCATTATTGCTTTATTAATTTTAATCGAGAAGTATATATTCATTTAGTTAAAGAAAATTTCCTGTCGTCAAGATTTTCGTGGACTTTGCGGGGTATCTCCTATATTTGGTAAGTATGTGCATAATCATAAATTACTCTAGATTGAGTTTTAAAGATATGTGTTTTGATTTTAGGCGAAACAATATTATTTCGATCTTTATAATAAACGCATTTTGTGGGCGATGGGATAAAGTGTTTGTAGCTCGACATTGGCAGTTTCGTCGGCAATTTCTCCTATTCATACCACTTTCCTCTTAATTTAACCTTGTATTAAAGTAAAGCAAACGTCTACAATTCAGGTTTAGTTCCATCAAGCCTGATTTCCGTCTTTAAGCTCGGGATTTTTCGTCAACGGAAGACGTTTTAAGAGTTGAAATTGCTCGAATTGATTTAACACTCAAATATATTTCATTGAGACTGTGTACTTCAATTAAAGATATCGCAGATCAATAGAAGTCAATTAGAGATATTATCTGCCGGAATCAAATGAACTGGATTTTCTTCAAATCATAATTTCATCATCCATTTCATAAATGTTAAATTTCTATCTTCTTATCCGTCTTTATAAATATAATTCAAAATTCAACAAATACGTAATTCTTCAATAATAGGTGGATATTCGTTTGCGCTGAATTCGTATATTCTTATCGTCGTATTCAAATCATAAATAGCTAAGTAAATTATTTCTAAATCAATCAGGTGTCCTAAATCTTACAATCGAAAGACCAATGTCAAATAACGGTTTTTTTTAGTTGAATTACAACTCAGTTTTTTCCAATCCGTTAATTTTTAAATAATTTATTTCGGCAAATCGTCCTTTCGACATAAGATACAAATATTAGTTGCATGTAATACTCGGATACTGATCATGTTTTCATGAGACTGCTTGTATTTTCACCCTCGAATCATGACAAGTTATCAGTTAGGAATTCATTATATTAAATTTAATGTATTTCTATTGAATACTTGCTATTATATTTTGGTTTTGAACAGAACAACTGAAATTTAATTTCCGAAGTATTCATTGATAATATTTTATAATTATTTCAGTAAATAGGAAATATTGGAATGAGATTTGAATTAAAATTGACAATCATTTACCATTTTAGGCATTATTTTTATTCAATTAATATTAAATTTTCAATCCGATTAAAAATTTCGTTAGCATTTCAACTTTGATTGAACAAATAGTCTGTACTATAGTCTTGGCTATAGTCTGTTTTCTTAGATACCTTTATTTTAGTTAAAGTGTATCTGTTTCTGACATTGACTACATTTATTTCATTGAATCCCGAAGAGATAACGTCTTCGATTGTGTTATCAGACCTCGACTTCGTATAAGTTAGAGCGATCGGTACAGACATCTGTTCGCTCTTATTCATGCATCGTGCAATATATTCTGCGTACAGTGAATTATTTGAACCTTTCTTTTTTCTACTTTTATGTGAATGAATACTGTCGCTGTTAGATGATGTGGTGTCTTAGGCGTAATACTGAAAGTGCGATCAACGAAGGAATTCTCCCGGATGCCCAATACTGGTCAGTTATTTCAAAATACTATCATCTATCATGTAGACCTTAGTTCTAACCGTTGTTTTCTCATTTTTTGGAAAACTTGAGCGATATAGATTTGTAAGTGCATATTACTTTTTCTATATTTATTCGTCAATAAATTATTAGTCTAATAGAATGTGTATAAATCATCACCTATACTCATATTCGATTTATAAATTAATTATTGATTACATAGACGACAAATATTACGATGGATTGCAATGGATGCCTCCGTATTTTTTAGCATTTCGTACTTAGGTTTTGCAATCGTGGAAACAATGTCGCCGTGGTGAAAGCGAATTCTATTATGCAATTGTATTTTCCCTTTCATTCCTTCCCTTTTAACTCTAGCTTCAGCTTTCGATTTCTTTCCTATTCATTAGCTTACTTTCACTTTCTCATTTTTTGTAAGCAGAACTGAAGCTCGTTAAGTAAAGGAACTCGCAATCACCTGAATGTTTAGGCCTCCTTGAATTACAATCACTTTCATTGTTAAGATTTTTAAAATAATATAGCCATTAGTGCCATTGTCGATTTCATGTCTTTTAACGAATTCAAGGTCTTGCTTTCGCGTATGATCCCCGACATTGTAAACAACTTTTCTAAATTTTGTTAGCGTTATGTTTTCACGAGTCTGTATTGAAGCTAATAAGAATAAGGAGAATTGTCATTATAGCACTCGCCGTAGCGTATTCAACTAGAGTTTCATAATTTCTTAGCTATCAATGAACTAATAGAACAATGTCAGTTTGTATATTGACCCTTGTTTCTGATCATTCCTCCTCCTCCCTTCTTTTTTAACAGATAGTGAATCCTTTTAAATTGTTGCAGCCTTTGCTTCCTTGAAATTGTAAAATACTTTGTTGGTTTAAAATTTAAAACTTAAGGATAAGAATGCATCAAGTCGACGAAGGTTATTTAACTAATTAATTTCACTTTTACTGCGGTTCCTTCGGCTTCAATGACTCCAACAAAGGAAACCACCATAGTTAAGAATTTATCTACCATTAAAATCATCAATATTTTAGTATTTCTCGATATGTTAATCCGATTTCAGTAACTTTAGCAAGAATTTATCAATGTATGATAATTTATTGTTTTTTTACAAGTCAGATCAATTCTGCTATAGAATATTTGATTTTCGTAGTTAACGAGGCATGCCTAATTAATGCTAACGTAGGAATCATGAATGTTTTGTAACAAAATAATGCAGTTAAATGGATTTGTCGTTAATAATCTCTACTCTCAAGTAACGTTTTTATCGCAAAGATTTCTCCGTTAGATTGTGTCTCCGCCGTATTGATGAAATATTAATTAAATTACAACTAATAAGTCTACTAACGAAATTGAGCAATATTTCCTTGATTTCATTTTCTCGAGTAATATTTTTGCATTACGTAATATTTTGATTCATAAAGAATTATATTGTGAATCTGAATTATTATTATCAATGGGAATTCCATAAGCAACCTTTAGACTTTTATGTTAGATACATTTCAGTCAACATATCTCTGTTTTTTATCTCAAGTGAATTGATCCCGAAGCGAAAGATCCCAAACTTGTTCGATTCTGTATCGTACCTTGTCTCACGATGTCTCATAGGAAATTCCAGTTACATTGATTGGTAATAACATCAGCTTGCTTTCATACAAGCATCGTACTATATTTTCCGTAAATATTGAATAACCTCCTTAATTTATTCTTGTTTCTTTCTTTTTTCATGTTTTGAGGGAGTTAATTCTACCTATTCCGGGCGATGATTCTTCCAGATGTCTCGGATGCAATAAATAACGTACGACCAGCGAAGGGTTATCAAATGAACTCTTCTGGAATCCCTATGCAAATTAGTACTGAAATTATGTTTCAACCTTATTGTTTGCAATTATTTAGTTTAAAACATTGCTGCATGATGTTTAATAACATGAGCGGAACATCTCTTGTATTTATAACAATGCAGTACGTTTACGTGATTGAGTTTCAATCTTAATCTTGATTTCGCTTGTATCATATTCTTGAATAGAGCTAACTAGAGAACTACAGATCCCTGACTTATGTGGAGTCACTTTTATATTTATTTCTCGTCAAAGTTACCGATCGCTGATTCAGACATCGATTAATGAATAATTAGATGACTAAGATTACTACCGCGGATGACTCGTTATTGTTGAGCATACTTTCCACAAGTTCAAGGTCTTGTTCTTCAATAATAATCTCTGACATTGAAAACATCTTTACTTGAATCTGTTTCCTATATTGTTCCAAGAGTCTGTAGTGAAGCTATGGCGTGAAGTTAGGCTTGAAAAATCCTCTTCTTAGCCAATGTAATTACTGTTTTATCAATTTTTAGATATCGATGAACTCATAGAAAAATTCTGGTAGCATATCCATCCTTTTTTCTCACCAATTTCACTGCCTACTGTTCGTTTGTGATGGATAGATAGTTAAAGTAAGTTTGCACTACTTGGCATTTTACGATACGTTGCCGATTAACAATAATTTAAAACTTAAGCATATGCATGCATAAAGACGACGAAGGATCATACAGATGATTATTATTGTTTTAATTGTGGATCCTTTAGCTTCAATTACTTCTATTGAAGTAATCAATTATTCATCAGACAGTTAGATTAAGATGGATAGAGTTCCTTAAAGTTCACGCCGTTTTGACCTCCTTGGCATTTTATATGCGCGGCTTTAAACGATTTCCAACTTAAGCATGTTAATGCAAAGAAGTAATGAAGGAGATTTAAGACGTTAATATGGTTTTTAATGAGGTTTCCCTTCCCTACCCTTTTTTGAGTTCATACGATAAATAATATTGCGTTATAACAAACATACAATTCACTGTAGCTCTTTGCTTGGCCTCCGCTTATACCGGTCCCGGATTACGTTACCGGAGTTAAAATGAATGTGTTGCCATCGACTATGTTTTGTTCTTGGTGAATTATATATATGTTATTTTTCCTCGAGGAACGGCGTTGGAGTACTTCTTCAGGAGACTGCGTTCAGACGAGGGATGGCGTCTGCGTCGGGATGAATTTGAAGAACAAAATAAAGACTCCCTTGAGGAATAAGAAACGTGACTTATGAAGTGAAGTGGAAGTGAACCGTGAAGTTAACTTATTAACTTAACTATTTATTGAATCACAGTTTGAACAATTCAGTGGACTTATTTCTACTTATATCATTTAAACGATTATTAAGTTTATTATTCAATGGACTCATTGTGATGAACTTAAAAAAAAAACATTTATTGTTATATTTCATTCATCTATTCAGTGTTTATTCCATTTGCAATGATGTTACTCCTTTATTTATCAACGCATAATATAATTAATTATATATTTTCGCCCATCTCCACAATCTTTCAGATTCTAAACGAATTTGTAATCTATATTCTATTTATGTATATATAAATCTTTGTAATGTATTTATAATGGTCATGTAAGGTGATTATTTGTGTTTGTAACTATTTATGTATATAACAATCAATGTGTTAATTTTGTAATTTGCTCAAAAGAGTAAACACGGGCAGAGAAGAGGGGCTATAGGCCTCATCTGCTCCAGGCAAAATAAATAAAAGTAAAGTCGGGCCAACTCGTGGGGAGGTGGGTTTAAGGGGTGGTCTACGGGGAAAGCGTCGAGGTTAGCTTGGGGGAAGGCAAATGAGGAGGTCCTCGAAGGAAAGCGTCCGATGAGGACGTCGGTGGGAGGGCTTCGCGGGAAAACATCCTATGAGGTTGTCGAGGGAGGGAGTCTGAAGTTAGGGCGTAAGGGTAGGGGGTCGGGGAAGGTGATCGGGAAAGAGGTCGTTCGGAGTGTTGGCTTCGGGATCAGAGGGTGGGCGTCTCGGGTAGATTGTCCGGGAATTTCGTAGAGAGGTGGCTTTCAGGGGAGGCGTCCATAGAGGAAATCAACGGAGGCCTTCGTGGGAGCGCGTCGGGACTAGGACGGAAGGAAGGGCGTAAAAAGCGGGTGTTCGGTTGGGAATCGGAGTAGAATGTCGTGGGACAGCGTGGGACGGCTACGAAAAACATTGCGGGACTGCGTCGTGGAACGTCACGGGACATCGCGGGACAGCTACGCGGGACTGTGCGAGACATCGTGCGACGATATCTCGGGACAATCGCAGAAATGTGTCGCGTTACATCGCGGCACGGCGTCGCGGAACATCGTGGGACGGCACACGGTACTTCGCGAAACATCGCGGGACGGCTACGCGGGACTTCGCGGGACACCGCGGCACTGCGTCGCAGAACGATGCGGGACGTGGGACGACGTGGGACGGCTACGCGGGACTTCGTTAGACATCGCGGAACATCGCGTGGGGGCGACGCTGGACATCGCGGGACGGCCACGCGGAACTTCGCGGGACTGCGTCGTGGAAAGTCTCGTTACGGCTACGCGGGACTTCGTTAGACATAGCGGAACGTAGCGGACGGCTACGCGGGACTTCGCAAAACATCGCGAGACGGCTATCTCCCATCCCACTCCCATCACACCTTCCCCGGAAACTATTACCCAACGACCTCACAGAACGCTTTCCCACGACGTCCACCCATCAAACCCACCTCCCTACGGATTCTCCAGAGTAGATTTTTATTTATTTAAGTTTGTTGGGGAAGTGGGAGGGAGGGTGCGAGGGGTTGGGAAGTGGGTGGGAGACCACATGGTTAGAGCAAGGGCAGAGTGGGCGCCACTGGTAGGGTCTCTAGCTACGAAATCGCCCGAGTTGACTTTTATTTACTTAACCTAGGGCGGATGAGGCCTTACTGCCCAACACTCTTTTGTTTATTTATACATATATAAGTGCAGAATTAATAGAGATATAATTACATTACATAAAAGTGACATAAATAGATAAAATATCACATTTAAAATTAATAATAATAATAAGCAAATTTATTCCATCTTAAAGAGAATACAAACAAAATATAAAAAATTATTCAACATTGTGATGGAATTCGGTACCCCATAGGAAAACCTGTTTCGGGGTTACCATCAAACTAAAGTACACGGATTCTTTGATTTTCGGATAGATTGGTAAGATAGAAAAATTATACATAAAAATAATATACGTAGATATAAATATTATAATTAAATATGGAGCAAACATGTCTAGTATCCCACAATATATTAATTAAACCATGCGGTTAAAAATATAAGTAAATTTCCTTCACCAAAGTGATGAAAGAATCTAAGGTGGATATATTGCAATTTTAGTCATAATGTAGTCATTGAAGCTGAGAAAACTCATTAAACATGGATATTAACGACTTAAGTCACCTTCATCCTTTCTGTGAAGTAGCATGTCTAAAAAGGAAATTGTTTAAAGCCGCAAATGTAATACGCTAAGCAGTTTAAACTGAGTTAAATTTAAGAAAGCATATCTATTTCAAAAGGACAGTGGAAGGAGTGATTGATTCCCTAAATAATACAGAATGATGAGTAAAGAGCACAATTGTTAATCATTAATGATTCCTATGTTAGCAATTCCTAGTTGTGCATCGTAAAGTATAGAACAATTAATAAGTTAATAAAAATTTTTAATTTTCAAATCGATTTTTGACGGTGTAGCTATGTCTTCTATGTTTCTCATTTTTTACATGTTGTACATACAACCCTCCTCTACAATTTTAAAAAATTTGGTGAGGGTAATATTTCATTTAAGAAAGAAAAAAATTTTTGAGTATAGGCGTGACGATCGCCGCGGCTCGGCGCCGAAGGCTCGGTAGTCTGCTTCCTCATAACTCAGCACGCTTATTCTTCCATCTGCTTTTCACAAATTTTAACTGTTCAACCAATATTACAAATACTTGGGCACACAGAAAGCGGTCTGTCGCGACGGGCAGCGATCTCCGACCGAGGCGGTCTGGCAGTCTAGTTTTATTATACAGTGAAACCTGTGTTTAGCGGAATCTCTCGGGGCCATATTTTTTCCGGATAAGATAGTTTTAACCCAGGGTCTGACATTTCGAAAAACCCTTGAAAGGCATATCGCGCCCATAACATTCATCGCCTAAAAGGCTGGTTTTACTAAAATTATAAATAGACGCATTTTCTATTAATATTCTTTATACCCGAAAATATTATGGAATAATGAAAGAACAGTATAACATCGCGGTTAAATTTGTTTATTTGAAGCAATTAACATAAAAATTTATTTATAAAATGCGCATATAATCCGTTATTTTGTCTGTTTTTCCTTTTTTTCCTATACAATGCAATTTTCTACGCTGCCGATAGCCTCATTTAAGATATTATATAAATCGGCGTTACTTTGGTTAAGACTAAATTCTGCTAATTCTTTTAAAAGAAACAACATTTCTCTGTAGGACTTTTTGTCCTCGGGTGGGGTACCTACTTTCTCTGGAGGGGGTGTCTTCCTTCATCTCATCCTGTCTGGTCCTAGGGGGTGGCGCGGGGCGGAGGTCCTGGGAGTTGATCTTCTGGCGTCGTCCTCCTTTGAGTCGAACCCAGTAGACTCCGTGGCTGCTGGCTTCCTCGATGTGCCCTGGTCCTTCCCATTTGGGGGTAAAACCGGCGTGGAAGTGGCGGGTGGCATCGGAGAGCGGATGCGTTCGCACCAGCACTTGGTCACCCGGGCGAAACGCGGGAGTTGTTTCTGCGGGATCCTCGTACCGTTTCTGGTATCTTTCTTGGTTCCGGCGTACCTCCTGGGTTCGTTCCCTTTCTCCGGGTGGTGGTGCATTGGTCTCTTCCTGGTCAAGGGGTGCGAGAATGCCCATTCCCCTGGTCCCTTCAAATTTCTTCCGAAGAGAACCTCGGCAGGAGAGTATTTTGTGGCTGCGTTCCTTCGGCGACGCATGGAGAAAGGAATGGCGGGCACCTGTTTATCCCAGTCCTGGTGTCTTGTTTCCAAGCTGAGTCGTATGCCGCGTTTAATCTCCTGGTTCCTCCGTTCAGTTGGGTTTGCCTGTGGGTGGTATGTGGGCGTAGTCCATGGCTTAGCCCCCCATCTCTCACAGGTGTTCTTCCACAACCGACTGATGAACTGCCGTCCGTTGTCCGTTAAGATGCAGGCCGGGTACCCCCATCGAGCGAAGACCTCATTTTCTAGAGTGCGTATGACGCTTGGGGTCTCTGCGTTTCCGATGGTAAATGCCTCGGTCCATCGGGAAAACATATCCGTGGCCACGAGGAGGTTGGTTTTCCCTCTCGCCAAGCGAGGGTAAGGGCCCATGAGGTCTACCGCAACAGTCTCCCAAGCCCGCTGAGGTTTATGGGCTCGGAGAGGAATCTGCTTTCCACGGTGTCCTCCCTTCCGGCATGCGCATCTGAGGCAGCTTTGGACGTGCGCTCGGACGTCGACTAGTGCCGAAGGCCAATGGTATCCTCGGGTGAGGGCATCGTACGTGGCGTTCGTCCCGGGGTGCCCCTCTAAGGGTTCGTCATGATACCGCTGGAGTACCTCTTGTCTCCGCTGGTGGTGAACCAGCAGCCTCCAAGGACGTTGCGGCCCAGGGCGGGTCCACACGTGTCCGTCTTCTTCCCTATGGCGTTGTAGGTAACGCTTCTGCGGGGTGGAGGGATTAGGCGCGTTTTTAGCCGCTTGGACTTTCTGCCGAATTGTATTGGTTTCAGCGTCCTTTGCTTGGGCATCTTGTACGCGTTCGTACAGGTCTGCGGCTCCAGGAACTGCACAGATCTGTGGAGGGACCATCCGGTCTATCTCGAGAGTCACAGTGACCTCGTCTCCGCCTGGTACGTGTGAGAGGGCGTCTTGGTTGTTGACCATGGGTTGGACCACATCCTTGGTGACCTGGTTGAGTCTGCGATAGTCCACACAGAACCTGGGCGTGCTGTCTTTCTTCTGCACAATCACCACCGGGGAAGAGTAGGGCGAGATGCTAGGTTCAATGATTCCTCTTTCCAGCATCTCTGGCACCTGTTCCCGTATCAGCTGGGTGGCCCCTACTGCAAATTGGGCGGGGGCTTGGGGGCCCTGTAGTTTCCCGCCCGAGCGTTTCCCCCTTCATTCTCGGGGCAATCCCGCTGGAGGTGGTATCCCGGACAGATTCGGCACTTAGGAGGTCCGGCGGAGCGGGTATATAGTAATTATTCCGCTTGGTCTCGCTCCACGGCGTTGGCCTGTTGAATGAGGCTCTCCACGTCATTTGGCGGGTACGTGCGGAGCGTCTGCCGGATGCGCGGGAGGAGTTGCTCAATGAGGGTCGGGAGGATGCTCTCCCGGTCTCCGTTCGGGAACAGTCGCTGGAACAGCTGCAGCTTTCGGAGGATAAAAATATCCACGCTCTCCCTTGGTCCCTGGGCGCTGCTGTAGAGTCGGGCCTGGATCTGCGCCCTCTGCGCGGGAGTATCATACCTCCCGCGGAGGCGCTGTTTGAAATCCCCCCAACTGAGGGCAAACTCTCGATATGGAGACCACCATTGGCGAGCTCCTTCCTGCAGCTGCTGTTCAGCTTGGCGGACCCACCATGATGCGGATAGTTGGTCCTGTCGGCAGGCCGCCTCCAGCTCCTGGAGGAACAGCTCAGGATCTTCGGATTCTCTTCTGAAGAATACTGGCCATGGTGTGCGATAGTTAAGTTCTGGGATCTCTCGAAGGGTGCGGAGGTGTGTCTCCCTCTGGTTGCACGGGGTGCTGACAAACCGCAGGCCTGTGGTATCTCGAGGTTCGTCTCTCCACCCGAGGCATAAGTGGTGATACCACTGACTGCAGTTGGAGCAGGAAATGAAGTGTCTTCCCTCTCCGGGGCATGTGAGTGCCTCGCACTGGTCCCGGGTGCGGGTACGAGTGGTATTGTTGGGCGCCACCGAGTTTTGGTAAGGCTCTCTCGGAAGAGCCGTGATGTGTGCGGCGAGCTCCTGGCTGAAGTTCTGGGGCTCCATGTTATAGCTCCCGCTTGGCTGGGCGTTGCTCATCGGTGGGTCGGATGGGTTCTGGCTGCTATCCAAGCTGCCACCGGCCCCACGTTCTTGGGCGCCAATTGTCGCAATTAAAGTGTCGACAGGGGGTGGTGGTTGTGGTTCTTTCCACCCCGACACGCGAGATCGGGTGATCATCGGCGGGAAGATGGAAACTCAAAAACAAAAAAAAACAGAAGAATGGGATAGAAGGGTTTTTATTTTATTTTCTGCATTTTACATCGAGGTCTCATTGAGGACCCCTCCAAAAAAAAGGGGGGGTCACGATGAAGCCAAAGGGGTGAATCGCGTCTTTGTGTAGCGTGGCTACAGCTTCCGGGGCGGTTGCGGGGGCCTTGGCCGGGGGGTCCTCGCCGGCTTCTCTGGAGATCCGAACAGGACTCTGGTCACCCGAGGGTCCTTTATCCTCCGCGGCAGCTCCGGCAGGCGGGTGTAGGGAGTCACCGGCGAGTCTACGAGCTGCAGTCGGTAGGGCGGCGTGGACGGCGATAGTGGACTGAAGAGAGGCCACGGGCTCTGTGCCAACTCGTGGACCCAGGTCCAGTAATCGGCCTCCGTTGGCGAGGCACTCCTGGTGGCGGCGTCCGGGGTCACTGGTGTCCGGGGAGGAGGCGCCTGGGGGACGAGTGCGGGTTCCTCCCGGTGGCGGAGGGCGCGTGGGCGGCGCTGCCTGATTCGGGGTGCCCGGGGTATCCGGCCGGGTGAGAGGAACGGAGAGGCCTACAACTCTTCCTGGGGGCAAGAGTCCGGAGAGGCCGAGGAATCGTATTCTCTGCGGCGCTCTCCGGAGAGGCAGGGCGAGGCGGGAGAGGCCGAGGAATCCTATTCTCTGCGGCGCTCTCCGGAGAGGCAGGGCGAGGCGGGAGGTGCCGAGGAATCCTATTCTCTGCGACACTTCCCGCTGGCTCCCTCCTCCGTGCCCGGAGGCCCTCCTTATATTCGGGCCCTGGGGCAAACGGAAGCCAATGGGCGAGCTTCTCTGGGGCCAGGGGTAGGGGGAATGTAAAGCGCCTCGCTCGCGTGGGGGCGTAAGGTTATGGCCGCGAGCGGACGTGATTTTGGAGGAACATGTCCAAGCGGGCGCTTCGCTTCCTCGCACGGGGGGGTGGAGGTACACGGCCGCAAGCGGACGTGATCTCCGAGGAACATGCCCAAACGGCGCCTCACTTCCTCGCGCCGGGGTGGAGGTACACGATCGCAAGCGGACGTGATCTCGGCTAAAAGAAACGGGACTCCCGGTCCGAATTCTCGCCGTTGGCTGGTGCTCGACACAGTACTTGGAAAAGGAAAAACCCTAGCAGTTTCCTCCTGTAACACAAAATGTTTTAGACAGCAATGCCCTATAAAACATTCCGGTTTCGTCCCCGCTGTAAATAACACATTGTTAATAGTCTTAATTTATTCTTGAACCTTGCCTTTCCAGTCCTCTACGGTTACCACATCTACGTCTTTCGAATTGCCGAATGTTCCATATAACATTGTGCCTTGCTCTGAAGCTCTCCAACCAACCAGTCCCGGCCTTAAAATCAAGTTTTCCTAAAGAAACTGCAAACTCTTATGCCTTTTCTTGCACCATTGGACCCGATAAAGGAATATTCCTCGATCTTGCTCGCAAAAACCAGTCCCAAACTAATTTGTTTAATTCTTCAAATTCGCAGAGAGGAGTTTTCTTCTTTGAATGTAAATTTAGGCCCAAAAATAATAGACAGAAACGAAAACTATATTATGGTGTGTTGGTTTGCAAACTATTGCTGTTTGGGATATGAAGAAATACGTTTCTCAAGACCAACCTCTCTCATACTCTTTCTTAATTTTCTCTTCCTTCTTGGACCGGCCGCGGTTAGCATGCCCGCATGTTAATGCTCCAACGCCAAGGTCAATGGTTTGAATCTCGGCTACCAGATTTTTCTGGTAAGGGAATGGTCATATGCGTCATATTGTTATTGTTACTGTTAAAAAAAAATAAAATAAAAAATAATTGCTTCATAAACTTACGCCTTTCCACACTTACACATCTCTTCTACCTGCTTTACGGAAAGCTTTTCGTTCAAAGCACTCGATCAATTCCGGTTTATTTTCAGCGTTAATACCTTGCGTGGCATTGCAGAAATCAATCAGCAGTTCCCCTAAGGTACTCTAGTGTGGTCTCACCCTGTCAGCAGCACGTAGGAAAACGATTCCGTCTTCTTCAGAGACGAGCAAGTCTACACAATAATGTTTATCCTTTCCGCCGTAAACTGCCCGAGATTTGATCCCAACTAATATAAGAGGCAAAATTTAAATGCCCACCTAGAAATTAGCTAAAAATGATTCCTCTATTCTGCTATGTTTATAAAGAGCCATTCATCTGCAAATTGAGATGGATAAGGAATAACTTGGTTTGCAAAAGGAGTGGCCAAGAATCCTAATTGCATTTGTGTGTTGGTGTCTCGGCTCTCATAAAAATCTCATAAAATGGTAACCTCCCCTCCTCTTCCCCCTCCACTCACTCATTCAGACGAAAACTATAATCCAATGTAAAACTACGCCAATCCGTCGCCTTGGCAACCACCTCCACTCAATCAAAGACCCTCGGGTTAGATTCTATGGCCGTATAAATTCGTTTAATCCCGATTATCTCGCTGCTGTCTTCAATACAGACAAGACTTCAATTTTCGTAGGTGATTGGAATGCGAAGCACAGTGACTGGGGCTCACTCAAAAATAATAACGGTCTTAAACTTCGTAATTTTTCGACAAAAAATATTGTAAAAATTCACTCTACATCTGAACCTACTCACATTACAACCAATTCTTCAGATATTCTCGAATTCGTTGTCACTGAAAATGACAATCAACACCTCTCCGTCCAAGCGCTTAACTCCCTTTCGTCTGACCACCTTCCCATTACCTTCGATCTTTCTCTGATTCACTCCTCCTCCTTTTTCAACCCATCAAAAACCAGTATCAACTTGGATAAATACAGCAACTTTGTCTGTGACTTCGATCATCTCATCCCTCTCATTGACGCACCATCGTCCGAAAAAATAGATCGACAAATTGAACTCGTAACTGATTTCCTACGCTCCGCGCGCAACTGCGCCACGCGCAATTTTCAGTGCAACATTACTGACGATAGACCATTTAGACTGCCAATTGCTCTCCGTAGAAAAATCACACGCAGAAATGCCCTTCTTCGGAAATGGAAATAATATCGCAATCCCTTCGATTTTTCAGAATATAAATCGCTCCAAAAGGAGATAAAATCAATTTTGATAAAATGGAAAAATGATTTTCGGGCCCGACGCATAGAAAATCTAAGCTTCAAGGATAATTCAGTGTGGAAATTTGCGAAAAGACTAAAAAATCCTACAAAATTCCCGCCTCCACTTGAAAAAGACGGAAAATTACACTTCTATCCGAGCACGAAATCCACTATTCTGGCTGATGCCCACGCGTCAAGTACAATCAATTCCCTTAAATCTCCTTTTGAAAAAATAGTCCGCAAAGCCCTAATTAACCTCTCGTTCACCGCCAATTCCTACGTCCCCCCGGTCACTCCTAATGAAATAGTCAAAGTGGTTGAAAATTCACAATCGCACTCTGCGCCCGGACTTGATACGGTCACCAATCAAATGCTTAAATACGTCATTAATTCTCCTCCCGCCCAAGAAATTTTTGTCAATCTCTTTAACTGCTGTCTTTTACTCCCTTATTTCCCCACAGCTTGGAAATCCAGTAAAGTAATCTTCATCCCTTAGCCAAGGATTACCCTACAAACCCTAACAATCACAGACCGATTTCTTTAATTTCGTGCATCGGAAAAATATACGAAAAATTGATCAATGATCGTCTCATTTCTTACATTCAAGCAGCAAAGATTCTTATTCCTGAACAGATGCGTTTTCGCAGGAACTATAGCACCACGGAGCAGATCCTTCGCCTTCAACATACTATTGCTAATAACTACATACGACACAAATACGCAACGGGTTGGGTCTTTGTAGACTATGAAAAGGCCTTTGACTCAGTTTGGCATTCAGGGTCTCGTCTACAAACTTATTCGACTCGGTTTTCAGTCAACTCTGAATAAATTAATACTCCAATTTATTTCCGATAGAACGTTCCAAGCACATGTGCAAAATCTATTATCTATTCCTTTAAAAATCGTTTCTGGCGTGCCGTGGGATCGGCTATAATTCCAACGCTCTTCTTCATCTTCATCAATGATATTCCGCAGAAGAAAAACAGGGATCTCTTTTTATATGCGGATGATAAAACTTTTGCGGTATCTGGAAGGAATTATGATACCATCGTTCTGAGATTGAATGAACATTTTGCCGACATTAACAGCTGGTCTGGCGATTGGAAGCTGCGACTCAATCCCGACAAGAGCGCCTTTTTGCACTTCGTTCCGAACGTAGCAAAACGGAAAATCCCTACGTATACTTACCTTCCTACTATTAACAATATTCCCATCCCGGCTGTAACATCTCATAAATTTCTAGGCGTCATGCTTGATCCACATCTCAATTTTAACCTACATACGAAAACAACAATTGCTAAAGCGACCGCAGCGCGTTCGTTAGTTTTTCGTCTCCTTTTGCCCCTTTTTAATAACGAAAAAATCCGTCTTGTTCATGCTTTTGTCCTCCCTCTTGTGCTTTATGCTTTTCCGGTCACATTCAACACCTCCATGAAGAACATCCAGAAATACGAACTATTTTATCGGAAAACAATCTTTTTTTGCGGGATATTTTTCCTGCAACACGAGTTTTTTTCACTATCAACCTTCAGTCACAACCTTTTATCTTAAACGAAATGTCCTCTTTTGATATTAATCTTTATGTTCGTTTTTGTATGATTTTAACTATTTATTGAATTACTTCTGAGGTTAGGCGGATTAGAGAGGTAAATACTCTCAAAATTAGGGTTCAAATAAATATAAAGCTATCAAAAACCGAAATTAGAAGGTGCATACATGGAAGAGGTTAAGAGGCATTCAATTCGAATATAAGGTCTGCGAAAATTATACGAGGCAGCCTCGCTTTTTTAATTACGATAATGGTGTGATTAACATCCGTTGATGTTCCAGGAAGTAAGGGAGGAATTCTTTAATTAAGGCCAACAACTTTAAAAAGATTTTTCATTAAAAGATTGGGCGGCATTATTTTTTTTTCGACAATTTACCCCGAAAGATTTTATTTACTAAGAATTCGACATCAACTCTAAGCTGAAATTAATTAAAACAACTACTATAAGTTCCAATTTTTATTTTTTTGATTGAACACTATGTCCAATACAAAGCTACCATCATGGCCGTTAAAGCCATTCACAAGTGTGGAAACTTAACAATAAAATGATATCTGAATTTTGTATTCAAACTGACAGGTTGGTATTAATTAGCAAGTTGTTAGTCAACGAACAATATTGCGAGTATTTCTCTGGAAATGACATTACTTAGAATTGGTTTATATTTTAGACTCTTTTCTATCGCCTTATTAACGCACGGATAGGCAAGATTTTAAAATAACCTGTTCAGAGTTTCATTTTAGCCTCACTCATCTGTCGCGTATATGTATTCGATTAAGCCTCTTTTTTTCATATTTGACAATAAACTATAATTCACGAAAAGTTTGAAACTTTAAAACGATATTTTCCCGCACCCTTATTTCATGTTCACTTTTGGTCAAAGACATCTTTCATTGCTTCTTTCATTGTTCTTTCATTGCCATCGTCTACAGCGATTTTCAGATAGTGATTTGTGGTTTACGGTTGAAAATTTTCAGCCAGAATACGGCCTTCCGTTGCCACAATTTGGCTCCCATCGAATCCAGTTCACCCTAATTCGTAATTCCCTACCAATTCGGTTAAACTAGGAGTCCAGTAGACTCACAAATCTTTTCTAGTGAGTGTTGGGGTGATTGTTAAGGCGATGATAAATATAAAAGCTGGTTAAAGAATCATGCTATATATAAAGATTTCGATTGATAGAAATTTTGAAAAAATGAAAGTAACAACGCGACTTAACAATGAATCTAAGAGTTATGTGTATGAAAGCTTACGCTAAAAAGCTTTTATGCGTACTTCGATAATACCCAAAAGTTCTTTGCTAAGGGTTTACCGTGCAAGTACTATGGACATTTATACTTATCTCTTATGAATATTTGTAAATTTTTACTTTCGCCGATGGTATACTTGCTGAAATACAGTAGTTTATTTGACCCCGTGTCGCTGCCTTCTTCCGTATGACTGTGGGTTTCAGTAACTTACATGCTTAGTATCTCAGGGAATTCTTTTATAAAAGAAACAAAATATGGCTATCTTGAGCAACTGCTTGCGCTCTTTTGAAAAAAATAATAAAAATAACTGTAAGAGCGACCTCCTTGCAGACAATTCAGTGCAAAACTGGCCAAATAATTTTCGGATCAAAAAAAAATTAATGTTTTCGCTTTTTACTTTCTCCATATACGAAGTATAGAGAAAGTATTGTTTTCATGAAAAAAATCGACTTCGAGATTTCAACGGAAAAACATGTTTTGGGGTCCCTAGAACACGTTTTGACCATTTTCGGAATGATGTCTGTGTGTATGTGTGTGTGTGTGTGTGTGTGTGTGTGTGTGTGTGTGTGTGTGTGTATGTGTGTGTGTGTGATAATGGGCGCTCTAACGTGAAAACTATTAGTCGTATCAATACCAAAATTCATATATAGTACTGTGGTGTGTGCTGTCAGAGTTGTTTAGTTTTTGGAGTAAATCGGTTTACCGGAAGTCGAGCTTTATTCATCAAAGCTCATTTCCGGTTTTCAAAATATCTCCATAAATATGATATATAGGTATATTGTATACCTTATAAAAGTTTTAGATAATGTTATTTACTATAACTTTTGTATTTAACATATTTTTGTATCACCGGTTGATTAGGAGTTATTCGTGAAATACTGATAAACCGGAAGTAGCTGATTATGTACTTTGTGGGCGCTCTATCATGAAAACTATTTATTGGATCAACACCAAATTTCATATATAGTATTTTGGTTATTGTCGTTAGAGTTGATTAGTTTTGAAGTAAATCGAATAACCGGAAGTCGAGCTTCATTCTTCAAAGCTCATTTCCGGTTTTCGAAATATCTCCATAAATATGATATTAAGTTATAAACTAGTACATATAAAAATTTTAGAAAATTATATTTACTATAAATTTTGTATGAAACATATTTTTTTATCACTGATTGTGTAGGAGTTATTTGTGAAATACTGATAAACCGGAAGTTTCTGATTATGTACGTTGTTATGGCGCTCTGAACGCTGGGGCGAAAGGCCAATTCATCGTTTTTCATCGAACATGTCCCGAAAAACATTATTTATAATGTTTGTGACGTAAAAGATAATATGAAAGAAATTAATCACTTATCTTCCAAGTTTAGATGGAATATAGAGTTCGAAAATAATGTCGTAGATAAATATTTACATCTTATATATGGAGAAAGTCATGTGCTGGCCACATCAGATTTTTATATATCAAGAAGTAAAGATATAATCATCGTGTAACTTTGCGCATGATAACATATCGAAACATAGTTTATGAATATAAAATTTCATCTTCCCAGTACTTTCGATTATTTAAAAAATTGAATCAACATTTCACAGTTTTTTCAAAAAAGCCAAGAATAGGTTATTTTCTCCTCGCTTTTACGAAAAAAGACCTGGAATTTTTCATCTCGGGGCTAAAAATACGGACAACTATGAGAATGACATTTGAAAAAACGACAAAATAGGTTATTTTCTACCCGCTCTTAGAAAAGAAAGAACTACTGTATATTCTTTTGAATCATTTTCATTTGAAAGAGTATGTTTCAAACCTCTTAAAAGAGTACAATTTGGTGGGAGAGGACTTGAACTGACTTTTAGGAGAGATGTTAGTGTTGTGTTACAGTGTCAGTGATCAGTTTGCCGAATTGCTTGAGTTACAACAGATTTTCTATTTTTTCTAGTATCGATCTAAGGTGTATTTAGTTTTATTCTCGTTATTTTGTCATTAATTACTTATACAATTTTAAAATTAATCTAGCTGAAAACTATGTTCAATTACCTTTGAAATAATATAGTTAATCATGAATTATAACGTTTTATCTGTGACGAGAGTTGCTCAAAATCAGTGAACGAAAGATGAATACGATGTTGCCACAAATGGTCTCATGAAGCGTGAGAATGATGATGATGATTTTGTTTGTGAGAATTGAAAGAAGATTCCCAAAACAAAATACAGTTTTTTTTGCGAAAATATATTATTTCTTATTTTTGTGTTAATTGTTACGTTAATATTGATTTATAATAGTTAATAATACAAATATAAGTTTGATTTAGTATTTAGTTTGATATTTAGTTTCTTCTTTTCAATAAACATAATAATAATTTTTATGCATCCAAGGAGATACATAGGATAGGTCATCAATTATCACACCAACACAGTCAAATTTAAATAGTAGAAACATTACAACATACCTTAAAATTATAACGCAGCCTAGATTTTATTCTTAATAACAACATTTCATCTCTTTAACGTATTACAGGCTCCCCTCGATAAGTTCTCTTATCAAATAATTCTTGCTTTATTGTACGTGATTGTAATTTATCGAGACTATTAACTTATTTTACACCGGCCGTGGTGGTGGAGTGGTTAACTTCTAGCTCGTTATCGCTCTTACCTCACGGTCCCGGGTTCGAGTCCGAGCTAATCGGATTTTTCCGGTTATGGAATCCTTGTCTGTGTATGTTGTGTGTGTGGAGTTAATAAAATACAAAGAAAAGGAATAAAATTAAGAAAAGGGTTTAATTGGAGGAATAGCCTTCCTAGGCTAAGATTGGTCCAAAAAAATAAGACGGCGTAATGATGATGATTCAATCAGCAACGAGCCTCGAATAGTATTTGGAGAACGAATTTATCGAATTTGGAAGGAAATTTTTAGAAGGGTTTTTGTAAACTTTGACTCGTTAAGAGGTCAAATATTGACTAATATCCATTCTTCGTTAACTTATTATGTAATTTATTCCGATGCAACTCAAAGTTTCTTGTTAAAAATGTTCGATCTTCAGACGTAATTTCCTTAGTATATTTTGCTAACAAAAGTTAATTTTTATAGAAGTTTGTTTATTTAACTCTTCCCTAATTTTTTCGATGGAAATATCCGTGCTATATTCCAAAAATGAAATCAAGTCTTTACACGCTCCATTTCCCCTTACCCAATACGTCTTTAAGGTTCCTTCTGCATTATACTCAATTTCTGTAATCCGACTCCCCGTTCTGTAAATGATACTTTAATTACTACAAAAGAATCCATTCATACACGCAGCATTTATGTATGATCTCTAATTTATAAACGTACCTTAAAATATCATCCAATCTTCTCGTGAAATATGCGTCCATGTTACAGTCGAATGCTGCTCCAGAGTAGCTAACATTGGAGCTTATGCTTCAGACGCGCAACTGCACAGCTTTACAAATGGGTCATTCCATGCCAAGTGAAGTGCCCCGCTCGGCAAACACGGATTTCAATGAAATTTTGTATGGACATTTATACTTATCTCTTATGGATATTTGTAAAGTTTTACTTTCGAAGACGATATGCTTGCTGAGATATAGTAGTTTATTTGACCCCGTGTCGCTGCCTTCTTCAATAAGACTATGAGTTTTAAGTAACTTTGAGGAAGAGTATCTCAGGGAATTGTTCTATGAAGAAAACAAACTCTGGCTATCTTGAACAACGTTTTAGGCTATATTACACAAAATAATAAAAATAACTGTAAGAGCGACCTCCTTGCAGAAAATTCAGGGCAAAACTTGGATCGGATTAAATTGCGGATCGAAAAAAATTAAAGATTTGGCTTTTCATATTTCAGGAAGTAAAGATATAAATCAGCGTGAAACTTTGCGCATGATAACATATCGATACATAGTTTATGAATATAAAATTTCATCTTCCTAGTACTTTCGATTATTTAAAAAATTGATTCAAAATTTCACAGTTTTTGTAAAAAAGCTAAAAATAGGTTATTTTCTCCCCACTTTTACGAAAAAAGACCTTGAATTTTTCATCTCGAGCCTAAAAATACGGACAACTATGAGGATGACATTTAAAAAAACGACAAAATAGGTTATTTTCTGCTCTTAGAAAAGAAAGAACTTCTGTATATACTTTTGAATCAGTTTCATTTGAAAGAGCATGTTTCAAACCTCTTAAAAGAGTACACTTGGTTTTTCATCGCGAGCATAAACAACCCTAAAAATATAAACAAAGTTGAGAACATAGATAGCTAGCGAGCTCATCACATCCTGTTTTTATACTTGATGCCTAACATCAAATTTCACGCTGCTTACGTAATTAAAAACTTAAGATGCGTGCGTTCTTCTTATCAGATCCTGTTTTACATATGATGGAAATTAAGTTTGACTTTTGACCTAATCTGCAATGGCTTGTGTATCTGCAAATTTAGAATTCATATTCAACAATTTAGCCTAATCTTCTCTGGCTGAAGTCTCGGCCAATGAAAAGGCAAGCGAATTTGTCCAGCGTCCCCGCGATGCACGCTTTGGATCCACAGTCGAAGCAGATGCGATGCAAATAGTTTCTTCCCGCTAAATTGCTCTATAATGATGGTTTTGTTAGGTGTATATATGTCAAAAGGGTTTTTGCATCTGGCAAGCAAAGAAAATTAAAACGGACTAGACACAGTTGCCCTTTAATTATATTTATATCGAAGACGAAGAATCCAGAATTCACGAATATCTGCTTGTTTTCGAGATGTCTGAGAATATCTGAGTGAATTTAGACTGGAGGTCGAAGAACATCTTACGGTCAACGCTTTTAAAAGTTGGAGGGAATCAATTGCGCGCTACATTATATAGTCCCGGCATTCCCGGCCCTGTAACACTTTTTCAAGTCCGTTTTTCTTTGGGAATTTTCCTATTTGGGTTGCGGAATATCGTATTCGAGTCGAAATTAAAGGAATTCGAACAAATTCGATTTCAAACATTCGTGTGATTTCGTTCACATAAACAATTCCCCAACGACAAAGGTGATTGTTGAACTGAACTCTCACACCAATATAAGGGAAAGAGAGGCTCTTAAGGAATCCATTTGGAAGAAGAGCCGACATTTGATGGCAATAACTCCATTAGTTAACTTTGGACATTTAAATTCAGCTTCATGTTCTTACGAAGACCTATAATGTACTGTTTAAAATTTAATTCATTTAAAACGAGTAAAAACTTAAAATGCATAAAATTAAAAGCTTCGCTTTTTAATAATTATTGATTGATATCGCTTAATTGCGTCAAGTTACAGATTTATATCAGTATTAATAATTATTTATATATTGTGTTATTATAATGATATGTATGAATGTCAATATTTATATATTTTTTCTTTTAATTACCTAATTTTGTTTCATTACTTTATTTATTTATGTAACTCTCGGGGTAACGCAGGATAAGGAGCTATTCGGAGTTCACTTGTTTAAATTTGCATCGTCATATCGTTTTTGTTTTGTTTTTACCCCTCCTCAAGTAAAGCATCCTCAAACATATTCACACTTCATTTGATATATTTGAAATAAAAATATCGTCTTTCTCTTGTTTTCCCTCTCTTTTCTGCGTTCATCTGTTTCCGATTCGAATTACCCGTCGCTACTCTTTTGTTTCTTCCCGTATTGTTGTATACCGCTCTCCATCGTCATGGTAACCTCCCCTCCTCTTCCCCCTCCACTCACTCATTCAGACGAAAACTGTAATCCAATGTAAAACTACGATAATCCGTCGCCTTGGCAACCACCTCCACTCAATCAAAGACCCTCGGGTTAGATTCTATGGCCGTATAAATTCGTTTAATCCCGATTATCTCGCTGCTCTCTACAATACTGACAACACTTTTTTTTCGTAGGTGATTGGAATGCGAAGCACAGTGACTGGGGCTCACTCAAAAATAATAACGGTCTTAAACTTCGTAATTTTTCGACAAAAAATATTGTAAAAATTCACTCTACATCTGAACCTACTCACATTACAACCAATTCTTCAGATATTCTCGAATTCGTTGTCACTGAAAATGACAATCAACACCTCTCCGTCCAAGCGCTTAACTCCCTTTCGTCTGACCACCTTCCCATTACCTTCGATCTTTCTCTGATTCACTCCTCCTCCTTTTTCAACCCATCAAAAACCAGTATCAACTTGGATAAATACAGCAACTTTGTCTGTGACTTCGATCATCTCATCCCTCTCATTGACGCACCATCGTCCGAAAAAATAGATCGACAAATTGAACTCGTAACTGATTTCCTACGCTCCGCGCGCAACTGCGCCACGCGCAACTTTCAGTGCAACATTACTGACGATAGACCATTTAGACTGCCAATTGCTCTCCGTAGAAAAATCACACGCAGAAATGCCCTTCTTCGGAAATGGAAATAATATCGCAATCCCTTCGATTTTTCAGAATATAAATCGCTCCAAAAGGAGATAAAATCAATTTTGAAAAAATGGAAAAATGATTTTTGGGCCCGACGCATAGAAAATCTAAGCTTCAAGGATAATTCAGTGTGGAAATTTGCGAAAAGACTAAAAAATCCTACAAAATTCCCGCCTCCACTTGAAAAAGACGGAAAATTACACTTCGATCCGAGCACGAAATCCACTATTCTGGCTGATGCCCACGCGTCAAGTACAATCAATTCCCTTAAATCTCCTTTTGCAAAAATAGTCCGCAAAGCCCTAATTAACCTCTCGTTCACCGCCAATTCCTACGTCCCCCCGGTCACTCCTAATGAAATAGTCAAAGTGGTTGAAAATTCACAATCGCACTCTGCGCCCGGACTTGATACGGTCACCAATCAAATGCTTAAATACGTCATTATTTCTCCTCCCGCCCAAGAAATTTTTGTCAATATCTTTAACTGCTGTCTTTTACTCCCTTATTTATCCACAGCTTGGAAATCCAGTAAAGTAATCTTCATCCCTTAGCCAAGGAATCCCCTACAAACCCTAACATTCACAGACCGATTTCTTTAATTTCGTGCATCGGAAAAATATACGAAAAATTGATCAATGATCGTCTCATTTCTTACATTCAAGCAGCAAAGATTCTTATTCCTGAACAGATGCGTTTTCGCAGGAACTATAGCACCACGGAACAGATCCTTCGCCTTCAACATACTATTGCTAATAATTGACTACAAACTGTGTTAAAAACCATGTTTCTACGTAGGAAAGTTACGAAAAAAAAAATTCATATAGTTCTCCATCGCTGAAGTACGCCTTTGATAAGATCGACATAATTCATACGTTTCCTTTTTTAAATAATAAAGTTATTTGTATTAAATTATTTACTTTTATCAATTAATTGTTATATTTTTTATTGATATTGTATTAATTATTGATATATTTTGGAAGTAAACGTCTCGAAAACGATTCGATTCCCATGAATACATCGAAAATGGCAAAGGTCTATTTACTGATCGAACTTTTTAAATTAAACTTTTACATTAACGCTATATTTTAAAACGAACGAGGAAAATTGGAACTTTTGTTTAAAAAACTTCGACACTAATGCCATCTCCTGAGGAAAATTGGAACTTTTTTATAAGCTTCGACACTATTGCCATCTCTTGAGGGAAATAGGAACTTTTGTTTTTAAGCTTCGACACTAGTGCCATCTCTTGAGAGAAATAGGAACTTTTGGTTATAAACTTCGACACTAATGCCATCTATTGAGGGAAATTTGAACTTCTGTTTATAAACTTCGCCACTATTGCCATCTTTTGAGGAAATTTGGAACTTTTGTTTATAAACTTCGCCACTAGAGCCATCTCTCGAGGAAAATGTGAACTTTGGTTTATAAACTTCGCCACTAAATCCATCTCTTGAGGAAAATTGGAACTTTTGTTTTTTAACTTCGACACTAGTGCCATCTCTTAGGAAAATTGGAACTTTACCATATTGGTGATTTACTACTCATGTGGTAAATCAGTGTGGAATAATCAAATCCTATACTGGTTCCGATACGTGGATGGCATCATTTACTTATGGACTGGGACTGAGCGCACCCTAGACAGTTTTTTTCCAATTTCCTAAATTCTGTCCATCACTCCATTAAGTTCGCGTTAGAAAAGAGCAACAATGGTATTCTCCCTTATCTGGATCTCAATATTTCGATTGTTAACAGGAGAAATGAGTTCTCTATTTATAGGAAACCATGGTATACTTACTGTACCATTAGCAATGATTCCTTTCATCCTCTCTCCCACAAGTTGGCTGCTTACCATAGCATGGTTCACCGCTTATTAACTGTTCCACTGTCAACAGCCAATTTCAATACTGAAGTGAACATCATAAAACATATTGCGCTTAGAAATGGCTTCAACCCCAACATCATAGACAATATAATAGGCAAGAAATATAAGAAATTGGCCCTCAACGGAATATTCCGTGTGATTAAATGTAGTGATAAGAAATGGTGTTCCCTTATTTACTTTGGTGATAGTTCTTATTTTATTTCCAACAGTGTTAAAGATAAATTCCAGTGCGCATCCAAGACATGTCCTAAGCTTAAAGATTTATTAGTGAATTGTAAAGATTCCATCGACATACTCAAGAGGAGTGGGGTGTATCGTCTTATTTGTGATGATTGATGCCTTTTATGTGGGGAAAACCGCGAGATTATTTCAGACTAGATTGCAAGAACATGAACGTGCCTATGTCCATCAAAACCCATCCGCTTCCCATTTCAGCAAGCATTTATTAGAAAAAGGACATTTGAGTGAGTTCGACATGACTTTGTTGCACGAGTGTGACCGGAGTGCTAAAATAGACGCCTTAGAGACGGTTGAAATCCTGAGAGGTTCTTCCTCGAACATTGTCAATGAATACCTTTTTCCCAATCCCTCTCCCATTTTTGAAAACTATCCTTTCCCTCCTCACCCCCTCCACCCCTACCCTTTTCATTTAATGTGCTACTTTGTATCTTGCTGGTTCCCTGTTTTTGTTTCGTTGGACTTGAATTCTTTCCTTTGTCTCCTTTCCCTTCCCCACCTCAACTTACACCTTCTTCCTTCCCCCCTCCCTTCTCACCTTTACTTCCTTCTGATTCACCAACTGGTTTGTCATTTTTGTATATATTCTGTTTTTTCCTATCCTTTTGCCTGATGATGCAGCCATGCTGCGAAACCATGGTCGCTTGTGTACCTTCTCTGTGGTCTAGTAAAACTTTTCTCAATATTGATTTTGATATTATAAATAACTGCTACAAAGTTACGCCTGATTCCGTTTCGTTTATTGGAATAACATTTTATAGTGATTGAACTAATATGTTAATATTAGTAATATAACCCTGCTAAATTTTTTTTTATGAATTTTTAAATGTTATAGAACGATTTGGCATTGACGAAAACTACAGATTGGAAATTTTCACGATGAAATTCGAAAAATTCTTCCGCCTCGTCAACCTCCATCGTATTTGATGAAGGTTTTTCCGAGGCACGAACGAGTGGTTTTATATGGTTTCCGTCAGATGGCAAAACAATCTTGGCGAGACGTGACTGACTTTTATCAACAATTCGAACTTTTTTCCACTTATTCCGAATATATGAGTTTCATTGGTCCAGTATGAATAGATAAAATATTCTAGAATATGAAATTCTGCAGATTTAGGACATCGGTCTACATTTTGTTTAATAAATTGAAATTTAAACTAAATACGAGGTAAAACACCTTATCAGCATTTGTGTAATGGTCAAACTTAGAAGTTATGCAAAATTCAGGTGTATGAAAATCATAAAAGTATTTAATTACGAATTTTAGAAGTACGTGGTCCAATGACCACCTCCCGTCCTTCTAGGTATATTTTGATATAAAATTTAACCTAAAAGTGAAGAAAAATATTCTAATACTTAAAACAAACTTTGGGATGGTAATAAACAAAGTCAAAAAGTTTCAAAAAAATCTGAGGTATTTTACGAAAAAATATTTGATGTCAAACTCTGAAAAGTGGTCAAATGACCACCTCCGTCCTTTAAGTGTTAATACTGACGTTCGTTCTGATTCATAGAGTTCAGATAATAAATGAAATAATAAAATTGAGGAAGATCCATAGATTCTATATAGTTTCGGAACATGTTGTGGGGGCAACTGTTCTGACAGCAAAATGCACAGCAATTGATCATTGAAACAGGCACTGCTTATTAATTACGTATAGAATGTTAATACACGCGAAAATAACAAAATTTCTTCGTGTTGTACATTGCTCAAACTACATTTTCTGTTCCAAAACGTTCGACTTACTCGATCAAACCTTCATAAATCTGCAGAATGAAAACACTTCGTACTTTTCCACAGAAAAAATTTCTGTGGAAAAGTACGAAGTGTTTTCATTCTGCAAATGGCTTTCCGCGAAGTCACGCCTTCTCATATCGATTATATTGATAAATCTGTATCAAAGATGCAAAATCAAGAAAAAACAATGTATTGGAATAGGGAGATACGAAATTTCACACGTCTACATCCACTTCTTGTCATTGTCACTACGACGAAAATTTTCGTTTATTTTGTCATAGTTTTCGTAATTTCGATTTGAAAGATGTATTTTACGTCAATATTAAGATTCTTTAATTAATTCTACGTCCGTCTGCCTCCACTTCTCACTTGTCACCGCAGTTCTCGCCTAATAAATGAAAATCGACAAATATAGCGACAGTTATCACCTAAATTCTCACTCGACAGTGAGAGCAACGTTTACAAAATCGCAAAAATAGATTTCGGTCGACTAATTTCTAAAGATGGCCGATTTCTCGACCGATAACTCCTGTCGACAAATTACAAAATCGACCCCGAGCCCGGCCCATGCAGACCTCTACTCTCATGGCTGGAACAAAAGACGTTTAACCGAAACACTTCATCCTCAAAAGCTGTCAGCGACGACTTATCGATGCGAAGCGGCGCTGAGCTGAGCGGGACAGAGTGACGCGTGCGAAGTGAAGATAACTAATAGAAGATAAGTCACGTTTAGCAGTAACTTATCTTTTATAGATCATATTCGAGATGCGATAGGAAAAGCGAATAGAATGCAAAGATTAACTACGTTGAGAGGATGCTCATCGAGAGTCAAAGAAATAGCTTCTCTTATTCGGCCGAGTCTAGAATACTGCTGTGCGGCTTGGGAGGAGTAGGTTTAGTCTCAGATTTAGAGATGGTCCAGCGTAAAGCAGCCCGATTCGTTTACGGGGATTTCAGGTTTGATAGCAGCGTTTCGGCAATGATAGAGTCCCTCGGTTGGAATTCACTACAGATAAGAAGATCTGAATATCGTCGGAAACTTTTCGAAAAGTTCATTCGCTCAGAATTTATAGACGAAGTAAGTGAAATATTAGTGCCAATAAGGAGCGAACGCGATCTCCGAGAGGCATCGACGAAGCGTTATAGGGAAGTAATCGCAAGGACGGATAATTACTGTTGGTCGTTTTTTCCCCAGGCTGTTAGAGATGCTAATAGGGATGAATGAATAATGGTGGTGTATTACACCCCCTGCCAAACGCCTCTGGCGGCTCGCGGGGTATATATCTAAATCTAAAATCTAAAGGAAGAGGAGCAGAGAGAAGCGATTTAAATTCGTAATTCTCTTATTTTACGGTTGAATCACGGATTTTTCGCAAGAGTTAACGAACCTTAGTTTGTTTTTATTTACATAATGATGTGTCGTATAATTTCAGTTTACGCAGGATTACTTATTTAAATGTCTCGTGGAGATAAGAATAGAATTTGCATCGACCGCGTTCCATAGCGAGAAACGTGCGGTGCGAGAGAGAAAAGGCCGTGGAAATATCTCTCTCGAATTTCGAGATTTTGCCGGTATCTTGAGGTCCTATTTCATAAATTTATTGGTAACTTCGGCTCAATAAGATCAAGAATATGTTCATATGATCCATCATCATTAATATTTTATAGCGCATTGATCTTAATACATCATCGAAAGAGACATGAAAATGAGCATCGAAATGGCGTTCGGTAAATTTTTCCCATCAACGGAAATGGGACCAATATGAATGACTTTATACCGGGGCGAAGTTGGCCCAACCCTTCGCTTGGCGGCGCTGCGGTCGAGATGTGCCCACCGTAGCGCGCGTTACACTCTCGGTTCAAATGTGCGCTAAGGAAGTTTGCTGCCTGATCAATCAGTTTAGTCAACAAAGATCCGCGCAATTCTCAGTATTGTTGAGAATTTTGTGGAACCCTTTGTGAAAAAAGGGGTTTAAAAGAAAAAGTAAATAAAAAAATCAATTCTTTCAGCCTTCGTAATTTCCTTTGCCGTTCCGTGAATTATGTTGGGCGATAATTGGAAGAGTGTAGAGTTCGAATTGTTGGTAAACGTTGGGAAAATGCGGCGAGTAAATCGAGTTGTAGACATCGGTATATAGAGTTAAGAAGCCTAGAGGCAGAATAATGGAACCGCGCGATATTGCAAGGGGATCAGAAGCTGAGGGAATAAAACACTGGTATAGTAATGGTATTTTATTGACATAAAAGGTCCACAGTTCAGACAAAAACACTGAAAGTGAACTGATGTCTCGTCATAGTAATATATTATGAAAGATAAAACAAGTATCAACACTCATCTGGTCTATTAACTAACTAACACTCATCTGGTCAACGATACCGATTCGGTCACCTGATGATGTAGCGACGCTACGAACCTGGGTCGGATAATAAATTAGTGGTCTAGTAAAAGTTTGTTTACCATGGATTTTTTACTCATCTGGTCTATTATGAACTAACATACACCAACATCACATTATTATGTCAACTATACATTTAATATTACAAAATTACGAGAAATTTGCTCATATTTTGATTGATACATATGCCTTTTATGTATATACATTGATCATTCCCAAACTTACAGAATTTATGTAAGACATACTGAAATCACTTATTTGTTAACATTTTAAATATAGTGAATAAACTGTACAATAACATCAATTTTATTAAAAATTCATTAATGGATAATGATATTTACTTCCCTCTCCTGGACTACAACCTTGTTGTGGTGGAAGGGCTTGCTATGACCTAAAGAGATAGACTGGCTGGAACATAGTTCCTGGTAGGGTCACCCATGCCAGAAAGATCAATAGGTAGGTGCCAGACAAAAGGTAGTCCACGCAGCGTCTGTATCTCAGTGAGGCGGCTGCAAAGACGTCTGTTCCCCAGTGGGGCGGCCATAATGAGTGTTGGTGTCACGGTAAAAAACACCGTTGAGGAAGGCAACGGGAGACCACCTCGACTACATATCCCATGTTATGATGCACAAACAAAATAATATTGGTACTGGCAAAGGGACTCAGCCTTCTAGGATGAGTGTCATGCCCGGCAGTGATGGGAGTAAGACCATCTCGGTCATCATGCCACGAAACCCTTTCACAAGGAACGACAACAAAAGAAGAGAGAATATGGAAACGAGGGTGGGGACATGGAATGTTAGGACAATGCTCAGGAAAGGGAAACTGGAAAACGTAAAGTTAGAAATGAAGAGGTCCAACATAAATGTACTAGGGCTATGCGAAGTGCGGTGGAAAGACGACGGAGACTTCTGGAGCGATCATGTTAGAGTCATTTTCAGTGGGGGAAATACTAGCTAGAGGGGAGTAGCTGTAGTGTTGGATAAGAAAATGGGAGAATCCGTGATAGCCACCGAGCTAATAAGCGATCGGGTTATGTCGGTAGAAGTAAAGTCTGAACCAGTAAACACGGTAATAGTTCAGGTGATAGTGATTACAGTGAGGATGATGTAGATATGGTCCATGCACAAATAAGGGAGGTTATAGGAAGGACTAAGGGCAATAAGAATCTCGTTGTTATGGGAGACTGGAACGCGGTAGTCGGGCAAGGCAAAGATGGGGAAGAGGCGGGAGAATTCGGTTTAGGGAAAAGGAACGACAGAGGACAGAAACTGATCGACTTTTGCAAAAGAAATAATCTCTGCATCACAAACACACTCTTTCAGCACCACAACAGACGAAGGTACACATGGAAAAAGGCCCGGGGATACAGATAGGTACCAAATTGATCATATTTTGGTAAGAAAAAGGTTTAGAAATAGTGTTAAAAACTCGTAAAGTTTTCCTGGTGCTGATGTCGACTCGGATCATAACCTGGTCATGATGAAAACCGAGCTTAAGTTTAGAAAGATAATTAGACCAAAACGTACACCCAAATGGAATTTACAAGCTCTAAGGGGTGGGAGGTCTAAAGAATTTCAAGAGTCGGTCAGCAAGGCTCTTGATAGTAAGGGGAGGGAACTAACCACTAACGAGGAATGGAAAAAGCTTACAATTTGTGTGAAGGGCTGTGCTCAAAAAACTGTAGGGAGGGTCAAACAAACTAAAATTAGAAAACCATGGGTAACTGTAGAAATGTTAAATAAAATGGAGGAAAGAAGGAAAAGGAAAAGAGTCAACACTGACCATGGGCACAGAATGTACAGAGTACTAAACAACGAACTAAGAAGGGAAACAAATAAGGCTAGGGAACAGTGGTGGAAGGGGCAGTGTAAAGAAATAGAAAAGCTGGTGGAAAGCGGGAGGGCCGACCTAATGTATAGTAAAGTAAAGCAACTGACGGGGAATAGAATTAGTAATAGAATGGTGACGGTTAAAGAAAGTAAGGGACGTCTATTAAGGGATCCAGTCACCATAAGGGGACGATGGAAGGAATACGTTGAGGAATTATATGGGAAAACATGAAACCCACCAGCATAGAAATAGAAACTGAGGAAGAAGTTGTAGAAGACGATCTTGGACCTGGGTTACTCGATCGTGAAATAGAACAAGCATTGTGGGATATGAAAGGGAATAAAGCAACGGGGGTTGACGAGATCCCAGTGGAGTTCCTTAAGAACCTGGGGGATAAGGCCAAGAAATGTTTCTATGATTTAATTAGGAAAATTTATGATGAAGGGCAATGGCCAGAGGATTTTACCAAAACTATCTTGATTCCTTTATAGAAAAAGAACAAGGCTACAGAATGTCGGGATTATCGTACAATTAGCCTAATCTCTCACGCGGCAAAAGTACTTCTGAGGGTTTTGAATAGACGGGTCGAGGAAAAAATTAAAGGGCTAATCGGAGAAGACCAGTTTGGTTTTCAGAGAGGAAAAGGAACAAGGGGTGCAATTGGGGTGATGAGAGTACTTGCGGAATGAAGCATGGAATTTAAGAGGGACTTATGTGTATGTTTTGTAGATTTTGAAAAGGCTTTTGATAGAGTCCAGCGGCCAAAACTGATGGGGATATTAAAGAAATATGGGTTAGACTGGAAAGATAGACGTTTAATTCAAAATTTGTATCTGAATCAAACAGCCTGCGTAAGGATAGGGCTAAGGCTTTTTAATATATATGCAGAGGAAATAGTGCAAGAAGCCTGGGAAGAAATAGACAAGGGAGCGAAGGTTGGTGGGAAAGTAGTGAAGTCTGTAAGGTATGCAGATGATTAAGCTATTGTGTGTGATTTCGTAAAGGGTTTGCAAACTTTAGTAAATGCTCTTAACGATAAAGCAAGGGAGTTTGGTATAAAAATTAATGTAAGTAAAACTAAAGTTTTGAGGTTTACTAAAGGAAAGAAAGCTAAGTTAACCATTAGGGTGGATGAGGAAAACCTAGAGCAGGTAGATAAATTTTCTTATTTGGGAAGTACTCTCTCTTGGGACGGAAGATGTAAAGATGAGGTTCGTAAAAGAATAGCCTTAGCGAAGGAAGCCTTTATGAAGCGAAGGGAATTAAGGTCTTGATAAAGGAATCAGGAAAAGAGTGGTAAAATCCCTGGTCTGGAGTGTGTTGCTCTATGGGTGCGAAACGTGGACCTTGAGAAAGGAAGAAGTCAAGCGATTGGAGGCCTTCGAGATGTGGGTGTGGCGTAGAATGGAAAAAGTTAGTTGGGTTGATAGGAAAACAAACACGAAAGTGTGAGAGATGGTTGGGGAGGAGAGGGCTTGAATTGAAGTGATTAAGCATCGTCAGAAGAAATGGGTGGGCCAAATATTGAGGGGAGAGGGATTGGTAAAGGTTGTATTGGAGGGTAGGATTCAGGGGAAAGAGGGGAAGACAGAAGATGTTGGAAGGGGTGGGGTTAAATATAAGGATACGAAGGAGACGGCGATTAATAGGGATTTTTGATTGTGCCGAACTTACCGAAAGGTAGAACACTTATGAATGAATGATATTTACTTATAAACACGGCTTTTAATTCAACCAAGAATCTGAAAATTATTATTAAATCTCTCCCTGATCTCCGCAGGCATATTGGTCTAAGTTTTGTTCGCATATATAAATGGGGTACAGCACAGATATCGCCAAATGTTCTTTTATAAACAGAGGGGTCGGAAATTTTCATGTGTAACGTCTGGTACGAGGAATTGGGGTTAGGATTAAGTTATTCGTGGACATTGGTTGGAGCTGCTCATTCGGAAGAAATATACTTGCAGCATATTTAATAATAAATATTCAATAATTCATTTGAAGAGACGATTCGATCAAATCGGAACTTTGGATTCTTCCGAAACATCCATCTTCAATTCTCCCACCATCACGGAGACTTCTTCGCTCCCTTACCAAAGGCTCTGTTTCATATTATCGATGCCAACTGCTTCTTATCCCCCAAGAAAAACGTGTCCTCATCATTTCATATGTTGGGATATGAGTCATATTTATATCGATGTATCACATCCAAGAATTTACTGGCAGTGTATATTTTCATTTCTTCGTGTTCTTTTCTCTCATATTTTAGTTAATAGACTTAGTAGACTTTTTTTCCACTCCTTCGGGGGTGTTTTCCTGTGGTGGATGATTTTTTATATTTTTTTACATCTACGATTCTTCTGATTTGTTTCTCGTACTATTCTCTTTAAATTAATTATTCTGTAAAAATCGATGATTAAAGGAAAGATTTTTAGTCTAAATCTCTCCCTGGATAAACACGATTATCATTATTACATCATATTTGGTGATTGTCTAACAGTTTCCAAACGGGAATGTCCGTATATCCATTTGAAGTCTTATTGAGATTTATCATTTTGCATACATTTTGTTTCCTCAGTGGACATTTGATGTGAGTGAAATGATTTCTTATGTGGTATCGATCAGCATCGATGAGATCAGTGTGGGATACTGGTGGGGTGTTTTAGACCCCAATCTTATATTGGCGGACAGTAAAAGGTGAATTTGTTGGGGTTGGAATTCCGAACAGTACGGGATCAGTATTGGGTATTGTTGGGGTATTTCAGACCCCAATCTCAGAACTTCGATCATACAGAAATTAGAATGGCGGACAGAAATGGGTTTAGTAAGTGATACTGGTAGAGTGTTTACGGGGCCAATCTTAAATTGTGTAACGGCATCAATCGGTATGGGATGAGACATTTCTTTTGTGCTGACGAATCTTTTTACACTTGAAAATGCTCAACGTCCTGTAATTCTCTCAGTTTGCCAGGAGACCATTGGAAATTTAAGGAATCCCGTAATTAAATGCGATTTGAAGTATAAAGAATATCCCTTTGAATGGCCTTTGATGATACAATAATTCCTACGCTTACCTACATTGAATAAATAATTAATTTAATGTTCACGCCTGTCCTTATTCATGCGTATAAATTCTTACATTTCTTTCGCAGAGCGAATGAAAACCCTTCCACTCCGTATAATTTACGCAATTCCGCGTATAATAATCTATAAGCGAGGCCAGAAATCTAAATTTTTTCAGCAATTCTTTAGCGAATAATGGTAGCTTGTCATTTTTTCATCGCTTCGTAAATTTTAACCTATGTAATTGAATATTGAACACTTAGCAAAATTTTTCACCGAATTCTATGACAATTTTACTATCCAGTTGAACTTTCATGATTTTTAATGGTTTGAAATGGTTAGCAAAACTAATTGTCTAGTTATTCAGACTAAATACCTTTTCTACGCATTCAAAAACTTCTCCGCGGCGTTTTTTGCTTACAAAAATCGTAGTAACTGTTGCTATCGATACCTTGACAACCGGTAACAAAGGATGGCATAACAACGGTTTCTATGGCAACTATTGTTAGAGTTACGGTTGTCATGGCAACGATTATTAGGTCTGCTATAACACCGATTGTTGTCGTTGCTAAGTCATCGCCAAATGACCCAATATGGCGGCCACAACATTTCCCATATCGAGATTTTCTTCACGGTTTTCTCCGAAATATTTTATGTGCATAACGAAGGCGTGCTACGAACGAGTTTTTCTCTACGAATTTGTAATATCAATATGACGTAAATATCACGGGTATTCCGGGAAGTAATGGAAGGCTTTAAATTTAATTTTAGTCATGTTGTCCTAAAGCTATGTCCACACTTGTGCAACTTTCTATTCAACACAGGCATGCGTCATAGCGCACGGTATGATGAAGGAGAGGCATGCAGTAGCGCATGCCTCTTGCAAGTTGACCGGACCTCTTTTTCATGACGCATGCCTCAGCGCACGTAAATCCAACCAGTTGGATTTTCGTTCAACAATCAGTGCGTCTTTCCAGAGATTTCGATATCAGTTTATGTAGTTTTTAAATAAAATCGACTGAGGCCGAATTGATATTGAGTAAATTCATTACGAATGAAATAAAATGGTATTCTCTTCTCCAAAAGTTTCATTGGTGTAAAACTACGATCATTTTCAGGTCCACAAAAACAAACACATATATTATAAAATAAATAAAACAAATACATGATTTTGTTTATAAATACATAATATTAAATATCAATAAATGACATTTCCGCCAATAAGTGTGACCCCACCAAAGCAGATCATTGCTGTGTTAAATTCATTTTAAATCGAATACCTTAAGAGCGATAAACTTACATCGCGTAAAAACGTATTTAGTGCCCTATGGTTATATACATGTAAATAAATTTAACAGTGGATACAATTATATACTCATGCAAAAGCCGAGTTTTTCTGCACACTTTTTATGCTGAGTACAAGGCCCCTCTTCTTAAACTCGAGGGAGGGCTCCCCTTATCAGTTCTCCCGTGGCAAAGAAGCGTCTTTGTTGTAAATTGGCTGGAAAATTCCTCACTTGCTCATTCAACAATTCCTTGTCAATTCTCTCTTACTAAACTACCGATGCCTCAATTACTGCAATTTCATAACTACTTCTTTTCATTGTGTACCAGTACCTGCTGCATTTCCCACCCTAGGCTTTTATTCGACTCGGTTACTTTTCCCAGTTTTTTGGAATAAAATTAGGTACCTCGGCTTATAATGAGTTCGGCTTATATTCGAGTATAAAAAGTATACTCTTTCACAAATACTGCTAGTAAGACTATTGAAATATCGGCTATTCTGTTCCAAATTTAAGTGGAAATATTATATCTGGAGGGGAAAACTCTACATATCGATTTGTGTTTCGGTTGCCTCAGTGAGGATCTCTGTTCGAGCCCCAGCCAAGACACTATTTTTCACTTCTTGTAAAACCTCAATATTATATCTTCATATCCATCTCTGTGCAGAATTGATTGAAGGAAATTTATTTTCACTTGAACAGTTTTTATTGCAAAAGGAAGCATCAATCTTAATTTTCAATATTTTTAAGTGAGAGTGTATGTCCGTTTTTCTTCTCCCAGAAAATAAACATTTTGGTTGTGATCTTTCTAAACTCATAGAGCAAAAGTATGATTTAATTTTCGTGCAAGTGAACTATAGTGCAACTTCTGTGGCTCAAATATTATATTTATTCCATCATAACTCAGCATAATCCACTCTCTGCTGAGACAGAAAATTAAATGCGTAACTTCCCATTGCTACATAAAACGCAAAGGCATAATTTCACTCTAAAGACGGTGTAAACCGCATCACGCATCAGTGTAATTTAATCAGTGAAACCGAAAGACTTCTGCAAATCTCTAAGAATTTGAAGCGCAATCGATATAAAGATTTTACCATCTTAATTATAAATTATTAAATAGTTTTGTCTCGAAAAGGGATGAGTCGTTTGAGTTCTCATTTCCCTTCATTAGTTTGAGGGACCTGACCACAGATAAGAATATTCCATTGCGCAATTAGACCGAATGTTTCAGCCTGCTTTTCTGATGGCTATTCTATCCCTATGGGTTGTAGATAAGGGGTGACGTGGAAGGTGGATTTCGCAAACAAGAAATATAGAAATACTTTGCGTGTAGTCATGTTTTTGGCCTTCATTTTCAGTTCTTCACGTGCGATCGAGTTGTTCACATCGAAAACGTATCTTTCAGAGGACTTACGTATATTGGCAAAGTGCAAGTGTGTTTCGTGCTCTATCACCAAGAAATTGTACTTCCAGTTTTTCTTGCTGAACATACAAGGATTTTAGTCGGCTTAGGAAGTACTGCGGAAAATAATTCGAGTGTCGCGCATTTGCCCTAAGAAATATTGTGGAATTGTGACTGCAGTGCTTATTTATAAAATATCATTAATTTTATGTCTTGAATTCTCGAAATACACTTAATCCACTCAGTTAACGGAGAGAGTTAGGCGAAATAATATACGTGTTAAGAGGTGTTGCTTTTGTGAGCGAAAATGGATACAGTGAGGTGGAGCAATTACTCGGCAAATTGTTTTTTTCGTCACCAGTGGTCATCAGATATGTTGTACTGTTTTCGCTCAAAATAAAGCTTTGTAAGGAGTGCTGTGATTTATTATTTAAAAGCGTTATTTGAGGAAATCTAAAGAGGTAAGAAAATACTATCAATTGCTTCTATGCGAGGTACTTCATGCCGTAGGTACTTCATGCCGTATTTTTTAAACGAATCGCTATTTTTTTACTGTAAATATATAAAGTGACTGATCATATTTCTCACCGCGAAATACGGAAGTTCTCACGTTCCAGTAATTTGCTTTTTATTGAATCACTATGTTATTAAAACAAAAGACCTTAAATGAAGTAATGCATTAGCTGATATAATGTCGATATGCAGATTTGACCTAATCACATGACGGCTCCTGTAAAAAAGTAATTCTTTAGAATCGAAGAGTATTTTTTGCTGAAACATCCGAACTTAAATAACTCTTATTAAATAAATTTTAATTTCAGCATAGTAGTTGTTTAAATAAATGTGGGCTCGATGGAGTCAAACTGCTACTCTTTTGATTATATATATTCACACTATGTAACTAAAACATTGCGTCCAGAAAGCATTATTATTAAAAATAAGATTTTTAAATACATCCGTTTGTTTTTTAATTAAAGTTAATTATAATGAAAGTAGAATTTAATTTGACAGCACTACGAAAGTCGTTTTTCGGCTATTTTCTTGATATTTAATTAGGAAGCTTCGATTTAAACCATTAACTCTGGCGAGCGATATAATTTAAAACAAGATTTTCAAATTTATCTTTTTGTTCTTTTAAATGAAATATGGTTGTAACAAAATAGGTTTTATTTTGATTACTATCACGACTACTTAAATCGTTTTCTTGCTACTTTCTTGATTGTAAATAAATTTTAAATAAACTTTCGATTTTAGAAAATTTTGATGTAAACTATTATTTCCGATAAGCAGTATAATTTAAAAAAACGATTTTAAATAATACTGCTTACATTTAATTTTCATTGATATGAAAGTGGACTGTAATGTAAGTAGATTTTATTTTGACATGAAACACTAAATTCAAAGTGCTATTTTTGGTACAATATATTATTTAACTATTTTACTCTTAATACAAGGTATAGTTATTGTACAAAGAATCTTAAATAAAACGTGAATTGGTAAAAAAAGAGCTATTGGCAAATAAAGTAATATGAAAAATAAAGAATAAATTCATATTTTCAAGAAAAGTCAGGGAAAACAGGATAAGGTCCACATGAGCCATTCTTGGCTCATCTGTTAGTTCCTGGTTTTCAATTGTTGTATGGTATACTTATGTTAATATTGTATAGACTGACTTAAACTATATATAGATACAAAATATTACACAAGGCATAGAAAGTGTGATAACATTTAATATTTTTTGTTTCAAACTTATAAGAAGTCACTTTAAAATTGTCCTTAAGTCTCAATTTATTGACAAACTCTCTCTTTGGAGCTACAACTCTATGTGAGATTCCACCCTGATCAGCCTCCACTTCTCTGTCTTCTCACTTTCATCTTCTTCATGTCCTTTATGAATTAGCCATCTCAATCTGGACCCTCCTCTCCGTCTAGCAGCATTAGTCTCCCTTCTATCACCTTATTCAGCATTGCTGTTTCAAGCATCCTTTCCACATGGTCCAAACATTATATTCTCAAAGATTTTGTGAACTTAACTACATCTTTCCCAATTCATTATTGTCTTTAACTCCTCTTTGGTTCTCCTTTGCCATAATCCATTCTCAATAACAGGAGTGTATATTCTCTGCAATTGCTTTCAAATCTTACTAGGTCCATACTCTTGTGTGATTGTTAGTGTCCATTTTTATACTCCATAGGTTACCACTGGTCTAGTAATTGGTTTATATATTTGTATTTAAGTGTTTCTGTTTTTTAAATTTCTCTTGAGTATCTTCATATTTTTATTCAAGTTTTATTCCTTGCTTGTATTCTTTCATTTATTCATGTTATGCTTTTTTGTAAGTTATATATTCTAGATATTTAAACTCTTCCACGCTATCAAATTTTATCTGTTCTATCTCCAAATCCTGGGTGACTCTAGGTTTGCCAGAAGCATATATTTAGGTTTACTGGTATTAACTATCAATCCCATTTTGCTTGCTTCTTTCTATTTATTTTTTAAATATTGTTCCTCTTTGATCTATATTTTCTTCAGATTTCTGTGATCCTAGAATATCCTTGCTTTATTCCTGTGCTGAATTCAAATTCAGTTTATTATGTATGTTTACTTTAGCCATGCTCTTCTTCAATGCCTTTTGAATTAATAGAATTATTTTGGATGGAATTTCCATGTCCTCCATTGCTTCTCAGAGTTTGATCCTGTTTATACAATCAAATGCTTGTATAAAATCTACAATAGCATATGCAGTTAAACATTATGATCATAGCATTTATCTAAAATTTGTCTGATTACAAACAGTTGGTCTATTGTACTTCTATTGGATCTATTCCCACACAGAGAATCTCCAATTATATATAATAAACTGGCAACAGTTCCTTCTCACCTTCAATCGGCCTAATGTTTACTTAAATGTTCATTCAAAAGTTGTGAAATTTCTTCACAAAGTTTATGCGTTATGTTAAAAGTTTGACCAGTCACAGTGGTGAATTCTAGGGGTTAGCTTCTACAAGATATTTTTAATTGATCCAATCTTGATCTTTTCCTTGTTTTTCCTAGATGGAGCCAATCTTAGAGTCAATTACAAACACCTTTTTGATATCGTGGTATGCAAAATTGACAATTACAATAGTATGATGGGAAAATGTCAAGATTGTCCAGGCAAACCAGACTTACTTGACATATTTTGAGGAATCAGAAGAAGGCAATTTGATACCAGACAATATACAATACAAAAAATGGGTAACACAAGATAGAACTGAAATGGTAACCATCATTAAACCACGAGAAGAGTTTTTTGAAATATTAGTTACTAAACTTGAAAATCTGAAAATGCATCATTTTTTTGCAAAATCTCAAGGACAGTTCATGAAAGACAAAAGGCAAATCCTGGTAGATGATGAATGTGTGGTTCTTGCCGACTTTTCTGAAAATTACTCCTTTGTTATTCAAGATGAAGTACATTGGATAAACAAACAGGCTACGGTGCATCCATTTGTATTTTATTATAAAAACTAAGGTAAAATGAGGAATCACAGTTTTTGTGTCATAAGTGATTATCTTGAACACAACACCATAACAGTGCATGCATTTCAACGAAAATTAGTAAACTTCATAAAAGAGCACCACCCTTACATAAAAAAACTGATCTATTTCTCTGATGGGGCTGCAAGCCAATACAAAAACAAAAAGAATTCTATCAGCATGTTTTTTCATAGAGAAGATTTTGGACTTGATGTAGAGTGGCATTTTTTTGCTTCATGCCATGGGAAGAATACGTGCGATGGAATTGGGGGTACTACAAAGGAGCCTGTCTACAGCGAACTTATAAGAACCAGATATTGACTCCTCGTTCAAATTCTGCGAAGAACATGTTAAAGGAATTACCTATGTGTTTGTGAAAACTGAAGAAATTCTAGAGATTTACACCAACGATTTGGAGGAGAGATTTAACAATTGTTAGAAGATTAAAGTCACTTGATCTTTTCATTGTTTTATACTAACATTAACATAACATTGTTCTAAAAACATTAGGCCGATTGAAGGTGAGAAGGAACTGTTGCCAGTTTATTTATTTTTTGTTTTTTTATTCAGTGATAAGTAGTCTTAGAATTCAATGAGACAATTCAAAACATTTTAAATCCTGTTGATTTGGTAATTTGAAATGTTGCATTTTATAATCATTCTATATATACTATTTCAACAATGCAACCTTTAGTTTATTTGAACTCCTGTGTTACCATAGGGTTTATATTTGATTAGATGTATTTAAGTCATAAAAATACCATGCCTACATTTAATTGACACTCAAGTAGTCTTGTTGCAGTATAAAACAATGAATTTTAATGTTTTTCTAATTCATTTTCTACTCAATATTTGACATCATAGCCTAACATAAGTAAAGTTTTTTGATTTGCTATACAAGAAAGGCTAATTTTGCATAATCCTTGCTGACTGATTGTTTTTCTTCTATATGCTATTTAATTAGAAATGCATCAGTTTGGTTCTTTCAGATTATAGTTCACAATTACTTTGAAAAACTTAGTTATATTTCAAAAACAGTGCCATAACTTTGGTTTTGTTATTTCAAGAATAGTTTGTTCAATAATTTCTATTATGTAAAATTATTAATTTTATTATATCATTTTATTCTTATAAATAGAACTTAAAAACAAATGCTAGTGTTAATATTTATTAATGATGTGAATTATTTTTTTTGTTGAACGGGAGGTTAGCCACCAGTTGATTGGATCTTCTGTGCAAAGTGTGTAGTCTGCGTGTGAAAAGCCATTTAATCCAGCATTCTAGAGGTTTGTATGTAAACATTCCTTTGAGATTCTGCTCAAAAACTCCCCTAAAGGGTAGTAGTTTTTATCAAATTTTACTTGCAATACATTACATATATGTAATGAAATGCAACTGCTGTTCAGTTTTTATTTTTTGTAATATTTGGACTAGTTCATTTATCAGCAATGCTGATAATTTAATTAATTTCCTCGGATTTGTATTCAGAAAGATTTTCTTGCATAATTTCTTCTGTTCTCTTAATTGTGAATGACAGTATTACAGAATTACCTTGAATGTTACATTTTGGGAATTATTATTAAACTTCAATTCTACCCTTTGCAAAGAATATTTTAGATTTCTTCATATTTTTAAGTCTAGTGATAAAAGTTACATTTTTTCTTAATGATACATGCTCCTCATTATGAAGATACTGAGTAAATGTATCTTCTGTGATCACATATTACAAGTGAAGAGCTGGAAAAACAAGTTTACTTTATCGATATATATGTAGGTTATGTACTAGATTAATGATGAGTGCTGTTAATAACTTATGTTCTTACTTGCTCATATTATTCCTTAATACAAATATTTTTTCATTTCTTTTTAGGTGCAGTTTACTTGACAGCAAACCATATTATGTGGATGCACATTTTTTAAAGCAGATATCAGTTTTCAGTTGAGCTATTTCCTTTAATTTCATAATCTGCTAGGGGCATTAAGTGCTTTCACTTTGCTAATTTATTCCACATTCATTTTTTTATTTCCAAAATTTAAAACATTTCATTATTGTTTTTCCATACCATACAACCATAATTACTATATTTTGGCTATAATTCCAAAATATATCATGAGTGGACAATATTTTTATGTTTATCTCATCTAAAAATTGTCTACTTTATTATCATTTTTGTTTAATACTATGAATCTTCTTTTTCAGGAGCAATGATTTTTCATGCGATGTCATTATTTATGCTTGTACTTGGAATTGAATATGATCAACTCCATCCTCAAGCAGGAAGGAATTGAGCATCTACATGTAGTATCTTGGATATTTAATTTCTTATTTTTATTTGTGTTTTATTTAACTCTTAATAATATTGACTTGTATATATGTATATCCTATAATTTATCTGGTATGAGTGGATAACACTTTAGGAAGGAGCAGATAATGGGGATTAGGAAAGAACTGAGGGTTTATATAGGGTTAAGAATGGGATTAGATTATGGGTATTAGAAAGAGCCAAGGGTTATTTTTAGATTAAGGCTTAGATAATAACACTATACCTTATGCATTTAGATTTAGTTTCACTTTTCTGTCATAAAACTGTATTCGTATAATTCTTATGCATTTTGCATTTTCAAGGAATCCAGATTGACTAGAGAAGTCATCGTTGTTGAATGAATTGCATGCCATAAGTAGTAGTGGTTGCCCTATTGCCACTGATGGATCAATTGAGAAGATACACTGTTGATGATGTGAGCAAATTTCATGTTTATACTGAAATGTATGCTAATATAGTGTTTTACTTTGTTTAGAAGCAGAATTAATGCGTTGGCCCATACCACAAAGGATAGTGGTGAGTTAAAGATCTTATGAATTCTTTACTATTCTTGGTTCAATCAATCAATCATTGCAATCCTCAAATTTGTGCTAATCTTCATATGCAAAACGTCACACTTTCCTGATTAAACATTTTTAATGATCAAATTCCTATTAAGTAATTGTGAAAATAAAAGGTATATAGAAGGAAACAGGTATGGATTATTATACCAGTTTACCAATTATATGCACCTTATACCAGCTGTGGTGGCAGAGTGGTTAACATGCTAGCACCACTCTAACACCAAGGTCCCGGATTCGAATCCCAGCTAGTCTGATTTTTCTGGCTAGGGAATGGTTTTTTGTCTTTGTAAATAATAATAATTATTAAAATGGGTGTAATTGGGATCTGTTTCCATTAGAGAAGTAATTATTATTATTAAAGCATGAGAAAATCAATCCCATTTAAAGGATTAAGTAGAAGTGTGGGTGGCTGACTTAGCTAGAAGCTTCTTCCTTGGGTATCCAAGCTTAAGTCAAACAAAGTTATATAAACCATCTCTATTTAAGTCATATTCTGGATCATAATGGTACAAATAAACATGTATGTAGCATTCAATCAGATTTGATCTTTATGATCACAACTAAAATATATTGAAAGTATTACTAACATTATTATATTGACAATAATATGTCTTACTGATCAGATTTTCTCTCTAGGGGCAACCGTGGATAAGAGGGAGAAGATGATGACAACCCAAGAAGTGCTGAAGAAAGAAGATAACAGGCTTTGTTATTCCTGATACAGATAACTTTCAATTTGATTGAATGTACCTTTTCTAATTAATGTGGATGATTCTCTATGCACAGATTTTAGCACTCTAGAATATTTGCTGTTAGCAAATAACATTGGATATAAAATCATTTAAAATCCTTCTACATTTAATTTAATATCTTTACGAGCTATATTGCCCTAATAATATTAGTGGATGTATATGGAATTTATTTATCATAAACTATGCGATGTGTCCATGTTCGCACAAACAAAATCGACTTTTGTATTTTTGGCCAGCTATTTTTGATTATAGCCCACTGTATGAAGTTATGTGTATTAGAATTAATGCTAACTAAAATTAAAGAATGCCTGGAAAAAATCAGCTATAATGTGTACTCGTTATAGCTGATGTCTAAAACTAAAGGTCCATCCTCTTGAATCCAAGCACAGTGAGTGTGGCAGAATGGAACTGTAGAGTTTTTAATTCTCATGCTAATGCTTCATGATGCATAAAAAAATACGTTGGCATCAAGAATATTGTATTTACTCGAAAATAACGCAAACGCTTTTGAGTCTTTTTTTTACAGCTCATAAATCGGTGTGATCATTAGAATCGGCACACTAGATTCGGGTACAATACAACTTGTTGGCATGTCCTGTAGTGTGGGGCCAGCAGCATCCAAAGCTTTTACCCTGGTTTCATATAACTTGTTAAACGTTCCACCAATCTGCTAATGATGTTTGGACTGTATACTGTAACCATGTTGGCACTACATACAAAACTGTAGGCCGATAGTTTTTAATGGAAAAAGGAATAGGCTAATTTTTATGATTGAAGAATTGGGAAAAATTTTTTCCCTGCATTATATGTCTAAGCCACTAAAAAGCAAATTGATAAGTCCTTGTATGTTATGTTACTTTAGGAAACAATTCTCAGAATGATTTATAAAATGAGACTTTATCTCTACAGGGGGAATTTAAGGTGGTGGTATTGGACTTGCATACAATTCATGTCAGACAACATCAACCTCTGCCAATGAAACAGGACAACTCCCTATTGGCAGAAAGGAAGAGTCACTGTATCCAGGAATTAGGTTTGTAACAATTTTATTTATATCGCTTATTCATCATATTATGTGCGCGTGACAATTGAGAACACTTTAGCAACCTCTAAGCAAATAAATTAGTCCTTCTGTGTTAGGTTATTTTCAGAATGAATTATTAGAATGTTCCATAAAATGAGAAATTATCTTTACAGGGGTGCTCTGAGAAGGTGGTGTTTCACATGCAAGCAATTCATGTTGGAAAGCATCCACCTCTGCCAGTGAAACAGGAAGACACCTTGGTGGCAGAAAGGAGGTGCCCCTGTATCCAGCAATTAGGTTTGTAACAAATTCAATTTTATTTCATGTTGAACAAATTATTTAAGGATAATGATTGAGAGAATTTTAGCAACCTTTAAGCAAATGAGTCCTTGTATAATAATAATAATAAAGGGCTTTATTCATGGCGAGATTGAGACTATCATGTCTCTTCTTACACCTAACCAGGGCCGTGCGCAGGATTTGCTCGTGTGAGGGGTTTTTCTCATTAAAACAGTAACTATATCTTAAAATGTTATTATCAGAGTGCGGATACACGATTGATAAATGCCTAGAGCAGGTTATCTGGAAGAGCGGAAAATAAGCAACATCTACTCTCGTTGAAGATTCTCAGCAAACACACTTTATTTCCATCAAGTGTCCCTCTATCGAGACCAGGGGGGCGACAGTCCATAAGAGGGGGATCATAGCAGTGTTTCCGGGTGTTTTGGGTTATTTCGGAGGGGTGCTGATCGTCGTCTGCTACGGGTCCGTAAATACAGCGGATTTTGAATTTTTCAAATTTATTTTAGGTTTCGCTTCCAAAGTAAAATATGGCGAAATAAATAAACAATTGTAATGTATTTTGAAGAGAGACATTTATTAAAGCATTTCGTTTTAAAACAAGAAAATAACAACTCAATAATAACAGCCTGTGAAGATAGAATTACAATATGGATTTACATAAATTTCTTTGTTTTGAAATTACCTTGTGCACAAATGAATGACAATGTCCATAAATTGAGGTGAAACAACAACATATCCGGCACATAGAATCGGCATACAACATCACAGTATAATTTATTAGTAATATAGTTGCATAATTTATGCTCAGTTTCATCAATGAACAACAAAACTTTGTACTAAATTACAAGTCAAGAATAATTGTGAAAAATATCAATGAATGAATTGCACAATTATTTTTGTTTTCGATCAAAATCTCATGAATAATTGATTTCAAGGAGATGTTTTGCAGAGTGGGAATATTATTTCTAGAATTAAAGAAAGAAACATATTCTTTCTCTTCAATAGAAAAATCATCTTTAACTCTCATACACCAATCTTTGCTTCCATTTTCATATGCATAAGAGTTATTTTTTTTTGTTCTGTAAAGCTCTGGGAACTTCATTTTTGCATTTTAAACGTAATTTTCCATTATTCTTTAAGGGTTAAAATGCTTGGTTTAAGAGAGAGGCCCTAGGGTGAGACTTGCTAAATTTTTAAATTGAGGGATCCAAGAAATGGAAGACAATACTCTAATCGCTACAGTAAATTTTGGATATAGTTATTCATTATCTACTTCCAAACAACAAAATCATATATCTGGAAGAAAGTAACCTTTTTATAGCAATCTGTTTATTACTTGGTTGGACAGTTAAGGGAGAATTCGAGAAGAATATTGAGCACAGAATAAAAACCTGCATACTTGCGGCTTTTGAAGGTTACTTTTTAGATATATTATCACTAGCTGCTTTCATCTAAAGAACAGAAAATTCTATGCAACAATTATTTTTTTAGAGGAAGATATTTTCAAAATTTAAATTACGATCTTGCTCCTGTCCCATTCTAAAGCAGATATAGGTATGAATGGAATTAAGAAAATATCAGAAGACCTAAAGAAGCTTAAGAGCCATTACAAAAACCAAATACATTATTGGCATATTGTATCTATTTATGTAACACTAGAACTGCAAGAACCTTGATGGAAGAATGTAGCTCCCAAAGATATCTATAAAATTTCAGTGAGATGTGAGAAAGGGGGAATCTCCAGCAAAAGAATCAGGGGGATTATCAAATTAGATTACAAGCATCACGAGTTAAGGAACATATCATCATCATTACCAGTTTGAAGTTCCTTAAGAAGTGGAGTGGTATATTTTTCACACAGTCATGAAATACTAATTAATTTTTAAAACAATGTTTAGAAATAAAACCCAAAAATTTATTAATTTAGGTATTTAGAAACAATGCATTTTTGTGTTTGTGATAGGAAATAATAGGGTATGAAACTGGGCTCACTAATTGGTCAATAAAGCTTTGGCAAACAAATTTGTTAGGAAAGAATTTAAAGTGATAAATTTCCAAATTTAACTTTAGTAGGATTTGAACAAATGGAGTGCATGAAATGCTACATTATTGGGAAAAGAGGTCTTGGTAATCTTTCCTTGAATTATAAAATCTTCCACAAATAGAAGGCTCTGAAAAAGGTGTAAATTATAAAACATTAATATTGTGGCAATAACCTATAAGAAACCAAATTAGTCCCAATTTCTTCAACAACTGCGTTTTCTTTTCAATTTATGTAATCCCTTACACCATACCTGCATTTCTCCACATTCAGTACAACTAATCCTCTTCCCCTTCCTTCTGTCACTAACCCAAACATATCTGTGTGATCCTCATGCAGTTAGTGTTATATGACCTAATTATGAAAGCAGATGTATATTTCTCAATAAAAATTGAAGTATATCAAAATATTCCATGCAATTCCTTTTATGAAGATATAGATAGGCATAAAAAATATTCAATAATATGAGAATTACAAGTTACACAAGATTCGAAAATCAAAATACTCAATTATACCATGTTTCATCAATATTCAATCATAATTTGTTCATAAGAGAAGAATAAATATTAGTCTATTTTGAGGTCCATTACTTTGATACATAACAATATACTTTTCATTTAATTACTAAGCCATGACCCTTCTATCAACTGATTAGTACAGCTTTATTGGATGTCACAACATAAACAACCATGATAAAGTGCTTCCAATAACACTACACAGAATGTATATCCAATAGCTCAAAGTAATCTTAATATATACTGAACTAAGTGGCATAATGTTATTGATGCACTGAAAAATCCGCTAACCTGATCTATGAGCATCTCTAATTTCAATAGTCTCTTTACTCAAAACAGTATAAAAGTCTTTGATTCACAGCCATATTTTTGAGTTTGATCAATTGTTCTGTTTTCTTTTGATCAAGCAGCCATATATCTAGATATTAAACTTTCTTCATTGGACCAACATTATCCCTCATCTTTTCCATGGTTGTGTCGTAAACCACGCAGCCACTGTTCAGGTCCTTTCTATCAAACTCCTGTTCAAGTGAGGTATTTCTGGATCTTTATCTTCTAAGATTTCCAAACAATGAATTTCATAGCATTCGAATGGATTTCCAAAAGTCCTGTTGACTGGAGTTTTACTCGCTGAGTCATATACACCATCCGAAAACTGTGCAATTATTGATGTTGCCAATTCTGAAGATGGAATGAAACTGGAAAAGGAGATAGAAATAAACTAATGACTGCATTACTTCAAAATAATATGCATAAGCATGTCTATGGCATACACATAACTCATACTAATTACTATCTTATACTTACCTACCGAATTACAGGTCATCAGGTAACTTAACACCCTATCAGTTAAAAGTGGAGTATTAACAATGACTCTTAGTTTGCTCTGCCCCTGGAAAATGAAGAAGGCTTTCAAAATATACTAAGAATGTAGCTATACATACATACATAATACTATAAATTTCAGTATCTCAATAATTCCTTCTAATTGTTTCATTTGGTCAGTTTCACAAAGGGAGAAGGGCTAAATCTGCCATAAATATTTAAACTTACAATTAGGAAACACTGCTGGATTCCCTACAGTTGATGTGTTATCCATACCTGTAGGCCGGTTGACCTTTGCAATCTAAAGGATTGTTTACGGGGTAAAATTCTGCGTTACTTTAAATGATCATAAGTTAACCAAAAAATCGAAAAATAAAGTATATATATCCGATACTCGTCACTGAACGATGGATTAAGCAGGTTTAAGATGCTTTGAATTTATAAAATATCCCCAACGAAACCATGGTTTTGGATGCGGCGAAAGGGGGTTAGGCTTTCCTTTTCTCTCCTTCGTAGCTATCTCAGACTATTAACAGTGTCCCATAATTCTAACACATACGTAAAAAATATAAATCAATGCCACATGATTGAGAATATTAAAACACGATTATGATAATAATAATAATGTAGCGGAGATACGGCATTAATGACATATTCTGCTAATGTCAATTAACTTACACCTCTTCTGAAGTTCACGAAATGATTAAATAGAATTGTTTTCTTGTTACCTAAGATAAAGGTAACTAATGTTTTAGTAATGTTCCTATAAAATTATTTTACTTACATTTGATTTACTGTAGGAAATGAGAAGAATCTGATTTCTGGTTGACTACTTTCAGAAGTGCAGCCCTTCACCTTACAACAAAAGTACATTTCTGCAAAACGACTTTTCATATAGACCGATCAACATCAGTGGATTGGGCGATTATCAAATTTGTCATTCTAAATGTGTAAAACTTGGTCATGGAACAACGATTTTTCTTCCATGAATTACAATGATTGTTTAATGATTTCGAATTTACATGCTTGCCAACACATCAACTTATTTATGTAAATATTGTCCTCCTTCCGCAATTATTTTTAAGTTTATGCGTGATTTTGCTCTCTATGGAGTTTACTTATTAACTTTGGCACTATTTTAGGTATTCTTGCTATATCATGTTTAAACAAGTTCAGTCCAAAAATAAATTTGAGATTCAGATTACAAAAGACCCAATATTCTTATTGCATAGTTAATTCATATAGTTTAAGAACTTTTTCTATATAGATTTTTATTACCAGAAGGCAATTTAAGTTATTTTGTACCTTTTCCAATTTTTATCAATATTTCTGTCAAAGTTCTAAGACTTCTGACCACTCTCAGGGTTCCTGAGCAACATTTTCAACATTAAAGTGGTAATCCTGCAGCTGCTGAGGAAAAATAGAGAGAGACCATAGAGTAAGGATGGTCTTATAAATTTCAAGGCTTGTGTTATAATCAGTTGTAACAACTTAGCTTAATTAACCTTAACCCCATCCTTACTCTATGAGAGAGACAGAAAATACAAAATTTGCTCTCTCTCTCGCACACTGAGACAGGCAGCGCCAACTATTTGACACAGTGTATTTTCAAGGGGGGTTTAGCGGTGGAAACGGCGAAGTCCAAATTAAAACAAATGACAACGTGTCTCCGCCCTAATCACAACCACAGACATATATTACTAGATAGGCAGTGGCGGTGGAGGGGGTGAAGCCTCGTGATGCGCATGGCGGCCATCTTACGATCACCCAAATTTGAGCGTATTCTATTTCATAGGAGCAGGACGTAGCACTACGCGATAAACGGAATTAATGGCTTGAATTAGACCATCAATTAAAGATAAAATAACCATTATTCTCCATTGAGTTATAGTAACCGAGAGAAATATTTTTTTTCGAAGTATACCAAATGTTAAATGATAAAAACATACTCCGAGAGCGAAACTAAGTTTTTTGTACATTGTACACAAAAGATTAAAAATGTTTCCGCTATTTAGATTATGATGAACATTCCTTTATAACTGACTGATTTAGGGCCGGAGGTTGCAATCATTTTATCGACAAGGCGGAAGATATTAAAAAATAAAGACATTTATAATAAGTGGTATTTATTTATTGCATGGCACACGGACGTCTCTGTTCGTGGAATAACCGTAACTGGGAAATTACTTATGATATTGATGTTTGAAATATGAAGTTTATGTCAGATATAATTTAAACAATAGAGATTTTCAAGGCTATATATTCTAGGTAAGAATTCTGCAGCTTCATACATAGATTAGATACGGTTAATTTCTGGTTATGACGTCCCTCACTTTTACGCGGTTTCGAATGTACCGCGGGTTTCACCATGTCTCCCGATATGATTACATTGACTATTTTCTTTGTTAGTGGTGGGTAACTTTGTGGCGAATTTTTTCTCAACGTGCCGTAACTTCCAGCAATTATGTCAACGCGGTTGGCGGCACATTGAATTATGTAACAATCAAACGCTGAACACTATCGCGCTAAAGGAAAAGATCAGAGTACATATTTTATTAACTTCTATGAAAGTGGGGTCAGGAAGTGGGAATAAATCATTAAAACATCATTCGCTAATAAATTACTTATGAAATTTAGCTTTACAGTGTTTTGTTTCCCACGCAGTTTCCCGTAATAATGCAGGTGTAAACTCCGTCCCTCTAGTTGTAACCGAATTTTACTTTATTAGTCAGAGGCAAAATATAACTTCATTGCTCCAACAACGTTGAGGGAAGGGAATGAAGCTCATACCTTACCTCAAACCAGAACGTAATGGTTATTACGATTGAACTTAACAGTTTTTAACAATAACAGTTTAAAAACCATAATAGAGGTTAATTCCATTTTAAAAGGTTTTAACTGGAGGCAGTAGTTCACACTCTAATGAATATTAATCTCCCAAGACAAACCAATCCATATCAAATTCAAACACACAACTACACCATAGGAATCAAGGAATATAAAGAAACAGAAAATGTCCATTTAGAAACAATCTTTATTTACAATTCATTTGTCTTTACTGACACTACACTGAAAAAAACACTGTGGTTGAATCATTCAAAACACTAGCAGAATCAAGTACTAGAAAACAGCATAGGTTTCTGTTATGGAGGGCTTCCAGAAAGGTTTTCCATCTTCTGGTGCCATGATCTTAATTCTTGATGGCAATGGCAATGCAGCACCCAAAAGGAATTAATGTCACTGAATCATCTGTAAAACCGAAGTAGTATAAAAATTTATAATCAACTGTAAGCACATGACAGAAATTCAAATAATGATATCACTTTGCTGTCCATTTGATGACTCAAGTAGTTTTCTTGATTGAGGATCTTTATTTACTTTTGGGTATAAAGTGAGGGATTACTCTATTTTCTCCAAAAACATTTCTCTATAATGGAAATCTATAAATTCGTATGAGAAATTAAGACCTGTAGTATACATTTTATTTAAACACAAAATGCAATTGAAAATTGCTCAACACTTTCACAGCAATTATTAAACACAGGACATAGATGTATTTTAATTGCTAATGATGAGATAATAGTAAGAAATGACAATAATGTCCTAATTTATCTTGAGATATATCATTAAAATTAGGAAACAAATTGCTTCGCACCTTAATATCTAAGAGTCTATTATTGCAATATTAAGTGAATATAGAATACTTAAGTTCCTTCCACACATATGTATGTATAAAAATTGTATATTCCTTCTGTGGTCTAATGTACATTTGATTTATGAGGCTTAATTCTATAGGTGAAGTTCGTCCCACCGAAAAAAAATTTTAACAAGCTGAAATGTTTACACTACAAAACGGGAGATTTTTTTACTATACATACCAACAAATACTTAATATTTAATAAGAATTGAAGTCAATGAATTTAACAATATGCAATTGTAAGTATGTAATCGAAGTGAATAAATCTACTGATATTTCTCTATATATATTAATTATTGTACGAAGCAAGAAACTATCAATCCCAATAAGGATCTCTTTAATTACAATTGATGCTACAGATAAAAAATATTGCTTTTAACTTTATGGCTTGAATAAATTTGATCAAACAAGGTTTGAATCCTTTCAAAAAGTTATTCTTCTTTGAAAATAACGAATCGCTTGCAAACTTTCAATTTTGCACGTCTAAAGTAGGGCCAAGTCACAAGATTTTCCGGTAAAATTTCACTTTAGGACTGTTTGGGAGAAATTCAATATCTTCCTTAATACCGATGATATTTCGACTAAGTGAAATTTTACCACGAGATATAATGTGCAAATGCCTGCATAAATTAATATAAATGTAAATTTAAATTGGTGGAATCAGTAAATAGTCTCAAAGTACAAGCTATCATCAACAATGCGGTTCCGTTGGCTAGAAGTAATTTATTTATTTACCTGTGTAAGGACACATTTTCAGCACCAGGAGTTTTCTTCCTCGAAGTATACTTGAAGGTGCATCCCCACACAACACAATGGTTCACCATTCTTCCTATTTGCAGAGGAAACAACAGAAAAAGTCGGCACGAAATCCTATGCTTTCAAAGCCAAGATGGGTTCAGGAGGGTGACGGTAAGATGGCGGTTACGCGCAAAATTTCTCTTTTGCTGGCTTCACCGCTACCTACGGAAAAGCATAGGCGCTGCCTATCTAGTAATATATATCTGTGATCACAACCCAATCTTTTTGATAATATAACAAACACGTTGTAAGAACGAAGGTTTAAAACATTACTTATTACTGTCCATAATCAAATAATAGAGAAATTTTATTAAAACGAAAATATTGCCAGTTAAGGTCCTAAAGACAACTCGTTGTCACTGATGATTTCTTCTCAATGCATGTGGAATTGGTATGCCTTGCTTATGTTTACAAGGTTGGATTATGTTGATGTCCTGTTTGGTATGAAAGATATTTATATTCTGTAGATACTTGTAAGAAATAGGTCAATGTCATGTCAGTCCTTATATTCTCAGAAGCATAAGCATATCAAGCAAAACGTCATTATTTTAACAATATGTGCCAAGCATCGTTTCATGGTTGTTACATCTTTTTCCACTTTACTTATTGGTTAGTTCTGAAAGTTTTGACCAAGATATATATTGATACCTGATGCATTATAATCTTTAATACTTGGAGTAATGAATTTCTACAGATTACAATTGTAATTCTGACACTATCCCCATAAAATTTTCTGAAGAGAATTTTATTCACGAGTGCTTGCAATTCCAGACTGGAACTTATACTATATATATATTTAAGATTTGATTATTAATTTCCTTGTATTGTTTCATTCTCAATGATATATCATGATTCATTTAACAGTTGATATGATTGGAGACAAAAACAATGAATCTGCTAAGCATAAGATCCCAGGCAATGGAAAAACAGGCAGTATGCAATACATATAAATTTGGCTTTAAGCATATGCCTATTTTAGAAAATAATAAGTATTCTTTTCATAGAATCCAAGATCCAGAAGAATTTCAGTAAAACAAATCCAAAGGAAAGTTTAATCTTATTAACAGAAGCAAAGTTAGAATTTATCAATCAAAAGAAAGAAATTTTAAGGAAAGAATATGAGGAAAAGAAGAGGAATTACATGCTATTAAGATTAGAATAGCCAATGCAGAAGAAAAAAACTATTACTAGAAATTATATCGAAAGAAAAAGAAATAAATAAATTTATTTAGATGAAGTTCAGTATTTATTTGAATCACCATAAGTTAACCAATTATTTTTTTAAATTTATAAATACAGACTAACATTAAACCTTTGTGGTGTTCCACTTCAATTATAGTACTGAAATAAAATTAACTAATGAAATTAAAGTATAAAATTAAGCCAAACTAACAATTAAGCTAAGTTGTTACAACTGATTATTACACAAGCCTTGAAATTTATAAGACTCAAAGTTTTTCAAAGCATCCATTCTGTCTCTAATCATCTATAATCATAAACCCCGTTTCCAAAGTGTTTATTTTCTAACTTATTCTTCAGTGAAGAATTGTTGAAAATTGTTTGGTCTTGGGTTGACCCTGGCCATCTTGTTACTATGTCTGCAATCTTCATTTGTGCATCGCAGACAACATGAATATTTAGGGAGAAGTAGCCCTTTCTATTTCTGAAGCTTTCAGGCTCTTCACCTCCTGTAACATCATTTACGATCAATTTCAATCTATCAGTGAAAGACAAATATTAAAACTATGAATTTAAATTTTAATTATGAAGCATTTGTCAAACAAGTATAGTTATATTTATTATTACCTTCTTAATTTGAGAAGAAATCTTTCTTTTAAGAGACATGTGATGTACTTAATCATGAAACTGATCTTCATTATTTTTTAATATCCGTATATCTTTATTATTTTACAAAGATATGGATGATAGAAGCAGTAATAAAAGATATTATGAATTTAAGATACTCATCAGATACTTTGGATTAACTTTACAATACCTTGTAGTTCGATGCTCTATTTTCATCGCAATGTTTTCTAAAAACTTAACCACCATTACCTTATTTAGTCTAAACCTTATAAAAAAAACTCTTCTTCACTCAATGTGTTGAAATAATCGGTCGAATCTTAAATATTATAGGATTTCTTGTTCTCAGCAGTACTCGAAATAAAAATTCATCGTCGTCATCCTCAATATCTTAAAACGTTTTCAATACTTCCATTTCTTGTCTATTATGTGAGGTAATAATAAATATCGTTATTAGAGAAGTAGGTAAAGAAAGTGAAATTTTACCAAGTAGGATTTGGCAGCATTATTTAATATAATTTACCTGTGATAAGCATCCCTTTTTAAAGGGACTCGTTTCTGAGGTAGGAAATTATGCTGGCTCTTTTTGTTTTATATCACTCTGCTTTAAATCTTTCTAATATTTTATTTATTAGATATCTTTCCCCATTTTCAATACTTTTTATCGACAAATAAGTATAAAAAGTAACTTGCGTCAAGGAGTACGTACAACATTATGCACCTTCGCGGGTAATACTTTTATCGAAGCCTTCAAAGCAATACTTGAGACCATACACGTTGACAGGCAGGCCTACTATTAATTCAGACAATTGTATAATAGTTTCGTCAGTTCCTTAATTTTACTTTCACACGAATTTCAATGTTATTTTAAGTTACACGACATTTGCTTTTTCTGGCCAGTCGTTTCCACGTCAGAAAATGAAGAGCTTGTTAAATCATGACTATTATCTTGATATCTTAAATGCTCAAAATCATCCTAATATTAATGTTATGTTTATTACATATATAATAACTTATTGTACACATCACTGGAACCAATATATATCTACTCGTAATGAATGTGACAGAAAAAACGACCTTAAAATATTACATATACATTTAATAGGAGTCATACCAACTTAATTAGAATATCCGAAGAAATATTTTCCAGAAATTGTAGAGTATAAACTTTATTTTCATCAACAAACCAACTGAGTTGATAAGTTAGTAGTAAATCTTGTCCGCCATTACTTGTTTACACTGGTTTACTCCCATGATGCGTTGCGCTATCAATCAGTAAGGACTTGATCACAACCCAATCGGTTTGATAAGATAACAAACACTTTAACTAACAGATAAGGCTTAACCGTCGATTATAATATTCAATTTTTGAGTTAACCTGGAGGTTAAAGTTATCCTATAGATAACTACACATTGTAATACCGAGATGTACCGATCTTATGAATTTGTTGAGAAGTAAATACAGTAAACCCTCGCTAACACGAATCTCAAGGGACCGGGCCAAGTGTTCGCATTATGAAAAAATTCGTGTTAACCGTATCGCGGCAAAAAAGTGCGAATTACTTGCTGATATACTGACGTCTATTATGATGTTGACGTATAAGTAACGATCACAAAAATCTTTATTAATTCTTTCTTTACCAATTGGTAGGTAAATACACTCCGTCGTTTAATTTTTGCGATAAACTAAAAATAAATTGGTAATTTTTTTATATTTTACGTCACAGTCAGGCATTACATAAATTTAAAAAATAACCAGTCTTCAAAGTCAACATTTTAGCTTTTATTAGGTATAACGAAATCATGTAAATTCTTTTACCGAAGAGTAGGGCGCTAATGGTCCATGCAGTCAAGTCTAATCCGATCTAAGTTATCGGAAAAGGTCCTGGAAACATTTGCCGTTGCTGCATATATTTGGAGCACATTTAGATCCGTTGTGACTTCTCCACGGGTGGGAGGCTCAAGCGACTACTCCTCACTTTCATCCGAAGATGATTTTTTGCTATTCGCGTTTACTTTCTCGTCAGGAAAGGAACATACGGCCAGATTATTGTCAAGCTCCAAATATTCTTCAAACGTTAACTCAACCTGGTAATTTTAAGCAAAAAACTCAATTTAAAGATGTTTTTAAGAAGATACAATCAACGCTCAAACTGCGGAGATATTCTCACGATACTTACCATTGCCGACGAAAGTGTTTGCAAAAGCTCCCAATCTTTAGGTGTGTCCTTTTCAGTAGCCGCTCCTTGTCCAACAGCATAATCGACATCACTATGGGTACAAGCATTATCGAAGCAACTTTTAATATGCTTTGCGGAAACAGATTCCCAAGCTGCTCCAATCGCTCTTAAAGCATCCAAAAGTGTCCAACTTACTTTAACACTTCCTTCCACTGCGAGGATCGCTGCTCGTACCAGATGAGTCCGATAATACCTCTTCAGTAGAGCGATGATTCCCTGATCCATTGGCTGCAAACGACTGGTTGTGTTTGGCGGAAAAAACCAAACCTTGATGTTAGTCAACTCCATTTTTCTTAGGTTGTGGGCAGCGCAGTTGTCCATCGTGAGTAACACATGACGATTCTGAGCAGCCATTCGTCTATTAAATCGCACGAGCCATTCACGAAATGCAGTGCCGTCAATCCATGTCTTCTTGTGGTGGGAGTAATCGCAAGGCAGCTTTGAAATATCAATGTGCTTGAAGCATCGGGGGCTCATTGATTTCCCAATCAACCACCCTCGTACCTTCTCGCTTCAGTCCGAGTTGCAAGTGAGAACAACGGTCTATCACTGCTTACTGTGACTGCCTCCATGGCATTTCTCTCCCTTAATTTTTAGAGTGCGGCTTGGCAAGAGGTTATAAAATACACCCGTTTCGTCCATGTTAAAAACGTCTCGAGGAGAGAGTACTTTTCTCGAAGAAGTTCAAAATCAGCCAGACACTCATTGACACTTCCTTCGTTCACTTTATTTGCTTCCCCACATATCACTTGCGAAGAGATTCCACGGCGTTTTTGGAATCGCCACAACAGCCACTGGACCACTTAAAATCGTTCATTCCCAAGCTGGATGATATTGACAATGCCATTTGCTGTATAACGGGTCCACTTATAGGCACGCCTGCTGCTCGAACGTGATTAAACCATTCCATTAATTCATCTTCGTGGTCCTTAAGATGTGATCCAAGCATGCGCTTTCCTTTCAGCTCAACACCTCCTGATGCAGCCGCTTCGTCAATTTTTTCGTGATTTTTGATTATCGTTGACAAACCAATGAGAAGATTTTGGAATAACAAAACCGTGGGCAATCTGAGTTTTCGTCCGTGCTCCGCGTTCCACCTCACTTAAAATTTTAAGCTTCGTTTGAAGATAAATACTCATTTGCTCTTGTTTGCTCATAGCAAAAAGATATTTTGTTCCTGTAGCTACAGATGTTCTATAAAGATTCACTCACAGTCGTCGACACGAGAAGACTAAGAAAATTCATCCAAACTTACTCCCTGACTCACTCCTTGCCTACCAGTCTCACTATCTCATTGGGTCCCTTGCATTTTCTTGGGTGTCTTACATTATATTGGATGCCTTACATTGTCTTGGGTTATCGTTTCAAAACGAGGGACCAAGGCAACGTATTGTCCTCAAAGTCATGGTTCTTATTCTGCCAGTCAGTTCGCCTTAAGCGAACTATATGATTCAAGGGATTGAGTAAACTGTTCGAAATTCGTCTTAACCGAAATTCGTGTTAAACGAACAAAACCCCGTAAAGGCCGTCATACACGGGGATATTTTCCTGTAAATAATTTCCAGTTATGGCCGACACTCTTTCCTGATTGGTCGAAATTAGAAAATGTTCTATTCTGTTATTTCCAGGAAATATTTCCCAGTGTATGGCAGCCATTAGACACTACACATTCCTGCCGGGACCGTGATACTGTTCGCGTTATCGAGAGGTTCGTGTTAAACGAGTACGTGTTATCGAGGTTTTACTGTATTCTTCCATTTTAGGGAATTAAAAATTGAATTTGTATGTGGAATACATATCTTTATTTATATCTAGTGCTGTTATAATCTTCTGCAGGTTTATTCAAGACCATCATCCGGAAGGAAATTCTGGGATTAGCTCAATTCGGTGAGTGCTTTCTTTTCTCGTTTGCCTCAATGCAAACGAATCTTCTCCTTACTAGAATTCTGACATGTTTCAACACCATCATAGTCTTCTTCTTTCACTTGCATCTGTAACTATGGCCATTTTTACTTTCTCCTTATACGTAATATAGTGAAAGTATTGTTTTCATTACAAAAATCGACTTTGAGATTTCAACGGAAATACGCGTTTTGGGGTCCAAAGAACACGTTTTGGCCATTTCCGGAATGATGTCTGTGTGTGATTGTGGGCGCTCTAACGTGAAAATTATTTGTCGTACAAACTTCGTATATACCACTTAGGTAGGCCCGTCACAGTTGATTAGTTTTTGTAGTAAATTGGTCAACCGGAAGTCGAGCTTTATTCATCGAAGAATCTCGTTTCCGTTTTTGCAAAATTCCTCCATTAATCTGATATTTAGGTATATACAATTCTATATATACAATTATCAATATACAATAATCTACTAAAGTTACAAAAATTTAATTTTTGTCAGTTTTATTTGAAACATTTTAAGATATCAACCACAGTTTAGGAGTCTTATCATAATTAAAAAAATTTCTGGTTGTTGCGACATATTTACGTTAAAATGTTATCGTTTATAGAATTTCATTATAATGTTAAATACAACATGATAACTGTATTTCTTCAAAGTTTTATTTGGAAGCTGATTTTAAATTTAAAACACGCGTATTTATTTCGGAATATTTATTCAATTGTAATTGTTTCGCGCCTTTATTGACTACTCTTGAAAATAACTATGAAGTTCGTAACTATTGGTTTGTTTACATGGCAAACAATGCAATGCTAAGCGTCTTTCGCTCACTCTCTTGCTATAGATTGCGCTCTGGGTGATTGATAAGGTCTTCTTTTATGTATTTTACTCCATTTCTCTTCTTTATTTAACTTAATACTGTATTAGATAAATATCTACATCTTATGATATGGAGAAAGTCATGTGCTGGCCACATCAGATTATTTTTTATGCAATTATTCTTCCTCGCTTTATGAGGTTGACAATTGTCTTGGGACTGTAATTAATGCGATGGTTGCCATGTTGCGATGTTTCCGGTTTCTGCTGATTTAATTATGATCATAATCTTGTTTTAAGAACGCGACTCCCTAACTCAGGGCGCGGTGTTCCGTATTTGAAGCAGGATGGAATTAAGACTCCATCAGGTGGGACGGAAAGTAAACTGTGCTAAAGCATCGTCGCCGTTGTTGTAATTGTAATGAGGTGCTATTGTCAATGATAGTATATCAATGAGCTATGTTGTGAATAAACATAAGATGTCTGTGAAGTACTCAGCCCCAAGGTCGGTTGATGCCCTCTCTTGCATGAGCAGCAGAGAGGAATGAGGTTCACTGGGCAGGATGAGGGGTGAGTTAGTTTACCATTGCTAAATGAGCCAGGATGCTATAATCGGATCATGTCCGTGCAAGTGGAGAACAATGATTCTATGAGTAACACTTGTCATGGCATTCCGTAAGGAGAGACTTTGATCAGTGCAATTATCCACTCATACCTCGGTACTTACATTTCCTCACAGCCATGATCAAGACTGGGACAAAATTAAAGAAAACATACATTATTTTTCCTTCAATAATTCTCATTAGTGAGCAATTTCTCCCGTATATGGGCATTCGAAATTCTTTGATTTCCTTGTTTGAGCGGCACCCAACATTTACAAGTTTAAAAGAGAATATATTTGTTGTTGAGAGAAACCAAAACACTAATGTCCTCGCCATGGGGCGCCTCATTTAACAACCAAACAAGAATTTGTTCAAAGAAAACGTGAAAGTGAGCCTCATCTTCATACAAGGATTGATTATTCTTTTAGGCAATTTAAACGTTTTAATTTGGTTTCAACTGGCTACCCTGCATCGTAGTTTAACCTTCTTTCATTTGCCTATAACTTGGGCCATTTTTTAGGTCATCGAGCAATCCTATTCACTCGAATTTTCCCTTATTCTCATAAGGAAGCTATTTCGGCATATCCATCCTCTTTCAGATTTCCCTCAGCACTTAACTTTCCTTTTCTGAATAGTACTTCATCGTTTATAATTCTGTCCATACATTTAGCGTATTTCTCCATAGCCACATTTCCAAAAACTAAAAATCTTTCTGTTCCACAAATGAATCTTCTTTGTAAATAAATTCAATTTAACTAATAAACTAGCGACATTAAGAAAATGGCAAGATTAGCAAGTTATCCGTTAATATTCATTCAGAATTCTTTGTTTTCCTTATGTGAACGACGCCCGACACAAACAAGGTTATAAGAGAATGTATTGATTGTAGAGAGAAACGTTTACAAAACAACACAAAAATAGAACTCTAGACTCCTCCTAGAGTCGTGTTGAGGCGCAGTAAAATAAGAATTAGTTTAAAGGAAGCGTAAAAATGATACTCAGATTCAAACCATGATTTATTAGTGTTTTTAGGGGATCTTAAATGTGTAATTGCTTTTCTCTTTGTGAGTGAATTCCGATTTTATTAGATTTTCTTCAATTTATCATAACTTACCATCAATTAAGGAGAATATGCAACTCTTGGTGTTCTTTATCTATGTCTGTATTTCATTTAATGTTATAAATGCTGAAAAAGAAATGAATAGACCCGGTAACTAATGAAGGAGAATTTAAAACAGCAAACGAATGATATCTAAGTTGAAAACGGAATCGATCGTGCACTCTTTGAGACATTACTCTGCTATAGACAGTATAATGAGGATATACCACTTATGGCTTCCTAACAAATGACTCACGACATTGCAGGCGCCACTTCAACAAGGATCTTCCATTGTGCGTGTTCTGTCAGAACACAATTATGAACATCATTATGTTTTTGGATGTATGTAGATAGTGGGGACTAAATTAAAGCTTGAGGATTAATGCGTATGTTATTTTGGAAAATATCGTCGGATGCAATGTGATGTGTCATCATTTGCTACTGAAGGATGTGTTACAACGAAAAATATTCCGCGATTTACTAAACACGTTAAACAAAACACTGCCGAGTAGCGCTTCGTATTCAAAAGAAGGTATTGCCCTCGCTTCCTCACTTCACAGGCACAGGAGAAGAAGTTGGCGTGTGTGACGGACAATCGTTCATTCAAATTGTTCCGATAATTGGTTGATTCATTTTCTAATGCTATTCGGTCACTTTGTTGAAGGTTGTGCAGAGGGTTGATGTGGTAGCGACAATCGAGCGGCCGCTTTCATGTTGGGGAGAGTGGAGTAAAGCGGCCTCTACTTGCTGCAAACTGCTACAATTTGGTGGGAGAGGACTTGAACTGGCTTTTAGGAGAGATGATAGTGTCGTGTTACAGTGTCAGTGATCAGTTTGCCGAATTGCTTGAGTTAAAACAGATTTTCTATTTTTTCTAGTATCGATCTAAGGTGTATTTAGTTTTATTCTCGTTATTTTGTCATTAATTACTTATACAATTTTAAAATTAATCTAGCTGAAAACTATGCTTAATTACCTTTCAAATAATATAGTTAATGATGAATTATCGCGTTTTAACTGTGACGAGAGTTGCTCAAAATCAGTGAACGAAACATGAATACGATGTTGCCACAAATGGTCTCATGAAGCGTGAGAATGATGATGATGATTTATTTTGTGAGCATTGAAAGAAGATTCCCAAAACAAAATACAGTTTTTTTTGCGAAAATATATTATTTCTTATCGATTTTGTGTTAATTGTTTCGTTAATATTGATTTATAATAGTTAATAATACAAATATAAGTTTTATTTAGTATTTAGTTTATTCTGATCTTCTTTTCAATAATAATAATAATTTTTGTGCATCCAAGGAGATACATAGGATAGGTCATCAATTATCACACCAACACAGTCAAATTTAAATAGTAGAAACATTACAACATACCTTAAAATTATAACGCAGCATAGATTTTATTCTTAATAACAACATTTCATCTCTTTAACGTATTACAGGCTCCCCTCGATAAGTTCTCTTATCAAATAATTCTTGCTTTATTGTACGTGATTGTAATTTATCGAGACTATTAACTTATTTTACACCGGCCGTGGTGGTGGAGTGGTTAACTTCTAGCTCGTTATCGCTCTTACCTCATGGTCCCGGGTTCGAGTCCGAGCTAATCGGATTTTTCCGGTTATGGAATCCTTGTCTGTGTATGTTGTGTGTGTGGTATTAATAAAATACAAAGAAAAGGAGTAAAATTAAGAAAAGGGTTTAATTGGAGGAATAGCCTTCCTAGGCTAAGATTCGTCCAAAAAAATAAGACGGCGTAATGATGATGATTCAATCAGCAACGAGCCTCGAATAGTATTTGGAGAACGAATTTATCTAATTTGGAAGGAAATTTTTAGAAGGGTTTTTGTAAACTTTGACTCGTTAAGAGGTCAAATATTGACTAATGTCCATTCTTCGTTAACTTATTATGTAATTTATTCCGATGCAACTCGAAGTTTCTATTTATGTTATCTTAAATGTATGTAATGCTAAATGTTCGATCTTCAGACTTATTTTCCTTAGTATATTTTGCTAACAAAAGTTAATTTTTATAGAAGTTTGTTTATTTAACTCTTCCCTAATTTTTTCGATGGAAATATCCGTGCCATATTCCAAAAATGAAATCGAGTGTTTACACGCTCCATTTCCCCTTACCCAATACGTCTTTAAGGTTCCTTCTGCATTATACTCAATTTCTGTAATCCGACTCCCCGTTCTGTAAATGATACTTTAATTACTACAAAAGAATCCATTCATACACGCAGCATTTATCTATGATCTCTAATTTATAAACGTACCTTAAAATATCATCCAATCTTCTCGTGAAATATGCGTCCATGTTACAGTCGAATGCTGCTCCAGAGTAGCTAAATTGGAGCCTATGCTTCAGACGCTCGACTGCACAGCTTCACAAATGGGTCATTCCATGCCAAGTGAAGTGCCCCGCTCGACAAACACGGATTTCAAAGATATTTTGTATGGACATTCACACATTTCTCTTATGAATATTCATAAATTTTTACTTTCGCCGATGGTATACTTGCTGAGATACAGTAGTTTATTTGACCCCGTGTCGCTGCCTTCTTCCGTATGACTGTGGGTTTCAGTAACTTTCATGCTTAGTATCTCAGGGAATTGTTTTATAAAAGAAACAAAATATGGCTATCTTGAGCAACTGCTTGCGCTCTATTGAAAAAATAATAAAAATAACTGTAAGAGCGACCTCCTTGCAGAATATTAAGTGCAAAACTTGGATCGGATCAGATTGCGGATCAAAAAAAATTAAAGATTTGGCTTTTCATATTTCAGGAAGAAAATATATAATCAACGTGAAACTTTGCGCATGATAACACATCGATACATAGTTTATTAATATAAAATTTCATTTTGCTAATACTTTCGATTATTTTAAAAATCGATTCAACATTTCACAGTTTTTGTAAAAAAGCCAAAAATAGGTTATTTCTCCCCGCTTTTACGAAAAAAGACCTGGAATTTTTCATCTCGGGCCTAAAAATACGGAGAACGATGAGGATGACATTTGTAAAAAAAAACAAAATAGGTTATTTTCTGCTCTTAGAAAAGAAAGAACTTCTGTATATTCTTTTGAATCATTTTCATTTGAAAGAGCATGTTTCAAACCTCTTAAAAGAGTACACTTGGTTTTTGATCGCGAGCATATACAACCCTAAAAATATAAACAAAGTTGATAACATAGATAGCTAGCGAGCTCATCACATCCTGTTTTTATACTTGATGCCTAACATCAAATTTCACGCTGCTTTCGTAATTAAAAACTTAAGATGCGTGCGTTCTTCTTATCAGATCCTGTTTTACATATGATGGAAATTAAGTTTGACTTTTGACCTAATAATGGCTTGTGTGTCTGCAAATGTAGAATTCATATTCAACAATTTAACCTAATACTCTTTGGCTGAAGTCTCGGCCAATGAAAAGGCAAGCGAATTTGTCCACCGTCCCCGCGATGAACTTTTCTTTTCGCAGCTTGCACGCTTTGGATCCACAGTCGAAGCAGATGCGATGCAAATAGTTTCTTCCCGCTAAATTGCTCTAAAATGATGGTTTTGTTAGGTGTGTAGATGTCAAAAGTGTGCTTGCATCTCGCAAGCAAAGAAAATTAAAACGGACTACAACCATGAGTGGCGGGTACCTAAGTGAAATTTATGACCTTTTCAATTAGTTAACCTGTGCATAGGTCAACTACACCTCCTTCCGATTCTTTATTCGTTGTTCATTAGTCAACTTTTTCGATACCCCGTTTTGTATTCTTTTATTGCTGCTCGAGATGTGGACGCTCCAAATATTAACTCTCGCTGTTTGAACTGAAAATGAGACGTCTCTCTAAAGATTTCTTCTTATGCGTGATTTGGATTGTGTTAGTTACGCATAACTTATGCTCTATTAAAATCGAGGATGAAATTTAATACATCCAACACTTTCTAGACACAGTTGCCCTTTAATTATATTTATATCGAAGACGAAGAATCCAGAATTCACGAAGATCTGCTTGTTTTCGAGATATCTGAGAATATCTGAGTGAATTTAGACTGGAGGTCGAAGAACATCTTACGGTCAACGCTTTTAAAAGTTGGAGGGAATCAATTGCGCGCTACATTATATAGTCCCGGCATTCCCGGCCCTGTAACACTTTTTCAAGTCCGTTTTTCTTTGGGAATTTTCCTATTTGGGTTGCGGAATATCGTATTCGCGTCGAAATTGAAAGAATTCGAACAAATTCGATTTCAAAGATTCGTGTGATTTCGTTGGCATAAACAATTCCCCAACGACAAAGGTGATTGTTGAACTGAACTCTCACACCAATATAAGGGAAAGAGAGGCTCTTAAGGAATCCATTTGGAAGAAGAGCCGACATTTGATGGCAATAACTCCATTAGTTAACTTTGGACATTTAAATTCAGCTTCATGTTTTTACGAAGACCTATAATGTACTGTTTAAAATTTAATTTATTTAAAACGAGTAAAAACTTAAAATGCATAAAATTAAAATTAATATATTTTCTAAGGAACAATCCAATATCGTGTCGGGATACTTCCATACTTAAGTGTGTAATATTCATTTCTGATTCTCCTTGTAAGACTTTATTCAATTTCGCATTAAAAATTATTTTCTATTCAATAATTTAATAATATGTATTTACTTTTCAATTATATATTTTGTTTTTATAAATTTTTCGATGCAGTTTAAATTATGTTTATTTACCCTTCGTTCTGTATTCCCAGAGCAAGTATTTGAATCATTCGCTTCGCTTTTTAATAATTATTGATTGATATCGCTTAATTGCGTCAAGTTATAGATTTATATCAGTTTTAATCATTATTTATAAATTGTGTTATTATAATGATATGTATGAATGTCAATATATATATATTTTTTCTTTTAATAACCTAATTTTATGTTTCATTACTTTATTTATTTACGTAACTCTCGGGGTAACGCAGGATAAGGAGCTATTCGGAGTTCACTTGTTTCAATTTGCATCGTCATATCGTTTTTCTTTTGTTTTTACCCCTCCTCAAGCATAGCATCATCAAACATATTCACACTTCATCTGATATATTTGAAATAAAAATATCGTCTTTCTCTTGTTTTCCCTCTCTTTTACTACACGCCCTTGACTTCCAACGAATACGTTATTCTATGTCCAATATCGTCGTTCTTCTGTTTTCAACACACACCTTATCACTCACGTAACTCCAATATTCTGCGTTCATCTGTTTCCGATTCGAATAACCCGTCGCTACTCTTTTGTTTCTTCCCGTATTGTTGTACACCGCTCTCCGTCGTCATGGTAACCTCCCCTCCTCTTCCCCCTCCACTCACTCATTCAGACGAAAACTGTAATCCAATGTAAAGCTACGCCAATCCGTCGCCTTGGCAACCACTTCTACTCGGCGAGGGTTGAAAGGGTTAGTGGTAGAAAAACAATCAGATGGTGCCTTTACTGCAATGCATGAACCCGTTACCGTACATTCGAACTTACTGTCTCAAAAGTTGAAGGATATTTCTAACTTGTGTCAAGAATCCGTAAAGTATCCAAACCAAAACGTATTTACCAGAGTACCGCATCCATTGACTCATTCGCACGATCAAATATCCTCTTCATACCTTCGATATGGAATTTATGAACGGTGACAGTGATAGTGACTGCATACTTTGCTTAAAAACAGCGATTTTAAAGAGTTGAGACCCAAAAAACTAAAACAATCCAACGAAGCCACCATACTTCCATACCCAGCAGCGCGGCCCCGCTTCGTGCAGCGCGATCGAAAAATCGCGTTTATTTTCGTGGTCGGTAACGTTCATACAAGATCTCTGCTGCATATTTTTAAACCATCTTTACCCAATACTCTGGTTTAATTTCCCGCTGCACATATTTTTTAAACAAAAGATATCGACTACTTTATGTCAAGATTTGTCTAAAAAAAGCGTTCGCCATTTTGTGATGGAATACCACACAAATATTTACCAATATCATTGAAACTGATGGATAGTATAGATAAAGTACCATTTTGATCGAATATAATGTTTTTTATTCCACGAAATTCCATCCACAAGTCCACTATGAGCTTAACTTATAAGATTTTCGAAGAAAAATAAAATCAGGTGTGTTTTTGGAAATTTAGTCATGTTTGAGCCTCCGTATTTACGTAAAGCATACGATTAATAAAAACGACTTACCGTTTCATAATCAGCAATCATTTGTCTGTATATATACAGAGTTTCGAGTTTGTATCTCAAAAAAAGCAATTTTGGACTTTTGTCCGGCTTTTTTCGATTTCGGACCACTGTGCGCCGTCCCGGTCATTTAGGATAAACGGGAGTTTACTGTATTGTGTGTTAGCATCGTGGGGGGATCGTGAGCGGGAGGTACGATCGCCAGAAATTTCCGTAGCAACAGGAGGTCTTCTCGTCTTTGGGCCTTCCAGCGTCTGCGCTACGCTATTGGACTATTTCGTATACTGGCTTCAATAATAATATTTTTATTATGTAAACATAATCAATTCATGGAAAATAAACGTGTGGAAGTATTCAAAATTATGAATTGTTAGAGAGTTATTTATCCGATGTCACTAACTCCCATAAGAAATACATGGGAGATATTTTCGGAAATTAATTTCATGAACTTCCCGACATTATAAATTTTTCAAAGTCGTTAAAGGTCCAATGGAGTGTATTGATATTAGTAATTTATATTTGTTTGTCCAAAGTATCCTTGGTTCGACTCTGGACGACACGAATCGTTCCTCGTATAAGAAATGCACGTAAAGTTCATTTTGATCGTTTGCAGACATTTTTTCTTTTGCGAAATTAAATAAGAAATAATGGTCGTACAAAATCCAGATTAGTGCCAAAAGAAAGGAAATTTAATGAAGATTCATATTTGGGTCGTGAAGCATCGTATTCGAGTAGAAATTGAGATAATTCAGACATAGATGATGGTTAATTTGTTTTATTTTGTGGTCCTTAACGACAAGGAGGATATATATTGTAACCGCAAAATTTGTTTTATTCAATCAACAAACGGGGTTACAAGTCCAGGGGGCAGATAGGGGGGTGGGAATCAGGAGAGCCGCGGGCAAAATAAAAAGGGGGTTAATAACTGATGGGTAATCCCGCGGCTCTGGAAGGGGGATGCGAAATGAAACAAAAAAACACAGGGGCCCGACTCTCCGCTCCACTTTGAATGTCCTGCGATGAGACGAAGAGGAATTCCAAGCTTTTCCCTTCTTCTCGTCGACGACGCTGGCTTCAAACTCCTCTCGTCCACGACTTCCTTCCCCCAAATTCTCTTTACCTGACTCAATCAAATATTCCAGCTCGGTGAGAAAATAAACTTTTTCGAGCTTGTTCACAAATGAGGGTGATGTTTTGAATCCATTTGAATAAAATTTTAGCACCATCAATTTAAAATTTTCTACTAATACTTAATTGTATATAAAATATCATGTAAGACATTGATGAAATTGAGCATTTTACTCGATTCATATTGAAGGCTCTAAGATCGTATTCTTTACATGACTCAATGTAATATTCCAGCGTTAGACGAGTTGCATCTCGTTTTGTCCCCTCTCTTGTTGTCTGTCTTTAAGTGCTGAATTCTCTGTTTACCTATTTTGTGTTTTTCCTTATTATGTATTTTTGCATTTCTACATATTCTTATATTTCTCAGTGCATTCTTTTGTTCCTTTGATTTTCCATACATTTTTGTATTTCCGTGGTGATTTTCGGCATTTGTGAATCGAGTGTATAATACGGAGTTTTCTTCGCAGTTGAAAACTACTAGCTGAGGTAGTGAATTACTTCAACTTCGCATAAAATGAAATATACGTGTCTGGCAGTATAATTTAGAAAGTAAGCAATCTCTCGCATTTATCAAATGAAAAGGTAACAACTGCATTACACGGTCACAGGAGACTTTGAACGACTTCTACTTTTTGTAGGATGAATTCGATTTGGAGCCATTAAGAGGAGTGACTTGTAGTTTTTTGGCTATCGAATTTTATGCCCATGGACATTACTCTATCGACTATGCTTACCGGGCAAAATGTTACTTTTCTTAATGAAGACATACATCGCGCTTAGGTAGAGAAATCCTGGCCTAGCAATGCTGGAACACAAAACCGCACCTTTTGCCTTCGTTTCGACGTCCATTTAAGTTTTCAGCAAATTTTGCTCCAGCAGAGGATTCGTAGAACAGAAGGATATCTGAAGACAATCATTAAATAATTTTTTGAATCGATGTATATCCTTATGAGGACAGTATGCGGCGTAAGGATCATTATGCTCTTAGCAGATCTATCGCCTTATCACGATTCAGTCGAAGCGATTTAATCTCCAAAGAGAAATTTAAATATTTACACGTTAATCGCGATCCTGAGGGCACAGTATCATTTGGAGATTCATTTGTCAAAGTGAAAAGAAGAAAAGGGTCCGCCGATGACGAAAGATGACATTCATTCCCTTTGTTGCCTCATCTCACAGTAGAGCTTCAACAATTATTATTTAATAAAGTTGTCCGGCATGTTTTAGAAAATACTAATAAATAGCGTATTTTATTATTGTTTTTTTTTATTCTTAAATTTGTAAAACATTTTCGTCATTAAAATTCACTGTCTCTGGCGATGTATTTTGGAAATACGTCATGATGAACAACAATTTGTACTTTTTCCACAGTATTTTATTAAAAACAATAAAATGAAACAAAACACGACTAGTTTCAGAGATTAATCTCCATAATCAAGTTATCAATGGAGATCAACCTCTGAAACTAGTCGTGTTTTGTTTCATTTTATTGTTTTTAATAAAATACTGTGGAAAAAGTACAAATTGTTCTTCATCATAATTTTTGTCATTATTGAAGATGTCTAATCATGTTTCTTAGGATTTTCTTTCTTTTTTATGTCTTTTTCTAAAGTGTATATTTCTCTTCTCTCTTCTTAAGGTAAAATGTCCTGGGCTAATTTGGATTATGAAAAAATAAGTACAGATTTACTTATTGAATTGTTAATTTACTCTTTGTATTTCTCGTCACTTCAGCTTTACTTGTTTGTTGCGTATACGGCGAGCTCTGAGCTGTTTTCGAAATGCATTTTATAATATTTTGTGATTCTTTTGTGCTGTTGACGTTCTGTCGACAGACTTTAGTCTGATGGAACGCACCTTTGTGGAATTAAATGAATTTTTAAGAAATATTGATATTAGGGCGATATTGAGACTGTTAAGTATCTTCTTTCATCCAACCATTCGTCATATTAAAAGAAAGACGAAGAGTGACAAGTACAGAAGTACAGATAGTACAGAAGAAAAGTACAATTCTCTTAGAAAACGTATACATTGGACTCACCCAAAAGAAGAGGTGCGCGAAAACCCTGCAAATCTTACATATCGTTTAGTAAATTCTCATTAAAAAGGCAGTTTAAGAGAGATCTGACATGAGAACAAAAAAATACAGACTAAGCTTATCTACGGTACGTCTCTCATGTTTCAGTGTAACATAAGGTGTTGTTTGTATGGAAATTTTGCGCTTTTGTGTATTTCTATATGTGATTCTGTGGAGTTATAATGTACATTTTGGCACAATGTTCGTCGGAAAATTTATCAAATTCATTGGCGATAGCATTCAATGCAAATCGTGGATTTGAAAGACAATTACAGATGAATAGTATCTCTTTTTCCGAATGATTGGTTTTCATTGAACTTTCTTTTCTTAAAGATTCTCCTCTGACAGAAGGATAACCACACCTGAGTCCAATATTTCATCTAGGGGGCGTCCATTAATTACGTGAGGCGTTTAGGGGGGTTAAGCCGAACCTCACTCACTCTCACGTGGGGGAGAGGGGGGGTTCTCGCAAAGATTACGTAATTTTTTATCCGCAAGAAACAGTGTAGAATTATGAGGTAACTGGGTTAAATTGAGTAAAATGTGTTTCTTTTCCTTTCACCAATTTTAGAAGTTCTCATTGAAGTATTTTATTAAATTTATTTAATAATTTAATATTTATTAATTAAATAAATTACGTTTTTTAATAAATCCAACACAATGAAGCATAGATTAACATATTTACACTGAAACACGCATTTTGAACAATCTCACGTGAGATTAGAGGAGGGGGTCGAGCCAAATCTCACGATATCTCACTAGGGGTTGATCAAAGAATCGCTAAAATCAACTCACGTAATTGATGGATGCCCCCTTATATCTTAAGATTTATGTTTACGAAACAAATTTGCTACACATTTGTTTAGGAAGCCATGTTTCGATACATTGGACTGTTTCAAATGAACATTAGAGTCCGACATCACGGTGAATATCAGATACAATTGAAACTCCTTCTAAGTCAACATTTAGAGGGATAAATGCTCACGAAATATGATACCCTATGATTAGTTCATGCTTTTGGCATTCTCTGGAGCTATGTTTGCATTCTGTTTATCTTTCGATTTAATAACTTACTTTGAACCTTCGAAAGGATTTTGAATTGAGGTAATCAAAATTTTCTTGTCGTTGAATTGAAACATTTCATACTTTATTGTTATAATTTTTAATCTCATTCATTGATGGATTAGCATTTTCCTAAAACGAAATCTAAATTCCCGACAGATTTTTTGTGCCTTCGCCTCAATCTTATGCAACCGAATTATACACAATTGCATCTTAAATTGCCTGTATTTCAGGACGAACGAGCAATGACAGTGGAACCTCGGTTCACGAACTTAATCTGTTCCTGGACCCTGATCGTGAGCCGAATTGGTCGTAAACCGAGACAATTTGTTCCGTTGAAATTAATGTAAATACAATTAACCCTTAAAGGAATGACGTTCCCATATGGGAACGGACTGCAGCTGGGTTCTCTAGGTAGCTAAACAATATCTTGAGTGTCATAAAATGGTCAGTAAACGATATTTTGTGAGCTAAGAGGGTCCAAAGCTTACTTTCATTTGAGTTTTGGTGCATTTAAGTCAAGGGAAATATTTCTTGTGATTTTTCGAAAAACGGAAAATTTGAGATGGATCCTTGTGGCAACTAATTTTTATAAGTTTTACTGTTTTTAATTTAAAGTAGTATTTTGCTTGTATACCTTTAGTATGATGTTCTAATCATCGAAAGAAATTAAATAGAGCAGAGTTTGAGGTTATTTGTTGTTGTTATAACGTTGTTTATTGCTGCGTTCCCATATGGGCACGTCAGGCCTTCCCACTACTACGCGATTTCCTTGCCGATGGGTGTCAAGGAAAGCTATATATAGTATATAAAAGTATATTTTGCGACATAATACATTATTTTTGGTGCAATTAAGATAAGAATTATTTTAGTTTTAAGTTGTGACAAGAAGACTATGGCAATTATTATGCATATTTATGAACTAAAGCTCGGAAAACCTAAATTTATATAGTAGAAGCGGCAAAAACATATATTAGCAAATGATTATTGTACTAGATATACAAATCCTTTCAAATTTTATTAGCTTCACATAAAATTATATCATCAGAGGTGTTATAGTTTCTATTCAGGAAAAATGTAAGTCGACTTCACTGACGGAGGCTCTCCGAATCCTTGACGAGGATGAAGAGAGTGAGGTAGATGTTACCGATTTCTTCATTTCTCCAACAGAAGAAAATGAGCGAACTGATGAAGCATTGGCTGATGAAGATGAGGGAAGATTGGTTGACAATTTTACTGGTAAGCAAATGAGGGCACAAGCCGAAATTCGGTTGGCAACCAACGAAAGTATCGGTGCTGGAGAAGACGATGGGGCAAAAGAATCTGTGCGGAGAAAATGGATAAAGGGCAGCATTGAGTGGACGGGAAGTTTTTCTGAAGCAGATTACTTTTCATACTCTAAACTTAGCTGCATCTAATTGCTAGAGCTCTTTATCGATGACGATTTCGTCGCATTCATAGTCGAACAAAGTGAGAATTACGCCCGATTTTTTAATTGCCCCAGTCCACAATTTACAGCAGAGGAGATGCGAGCCGTCATTGGCATTTTGATTGTATCCGGGTACAACGTTCTCCTGGAAAAAAATATTACTGGGACGCGAAAAAGGATGTACATATTGAATTGGTTAGTAGAGCGATGAGGAGGGACTGATTCATCCAAATAATGAAATTTTTACACTTAGCGGATAATACTAAGTTAGACAGTCAAGCGATGGGTTCTACAAAGTCTGGCCTACGATGAAAATAATTACACAGAGATGTTTGCAGCATTTGGTGCCTTCCCAGTTCTTAGATTGTGAAGAAGAGATGATAAGATACTACGGAAGACACAGCTGCAAGCGATGTAGTAGAGGTAAATCGATAAGATTCGGTTATTATAATTTGAAGTAGTATGTGAAATAATATAATAGCATTAATTTATTTAGCTCAATATATAATTTATACGAAAGAATTTATTGCCACATTTGAAAGGATGTGGCTACAATGGAACTGGGCGAATCAGAAAGAACCGGATTCCGAAAGATAGTCCGCTACCACCAAAAAATGATCTAAAAGAGGAGGAGATTGGAAAGAGCATCACAGCTATTTCTACATGTGAAGGAATAGGAATCACTAAATGGCTGGACAATTTGGTGATTGTGGCAGCCTCAACAGCGTATGGAGTTACGCCGTTGATGAAAGCTAAAAGGTTTTATAGGAAACAAAAGAAAATTATTCAGCTTCCATAACCCTACTTCATATCCCAGTATAATAAGCATATGGGTGGAACTGACCAAATTCATGTAAATTCACTGCATATTGGTAAGATATGATTTATATAAATTATTTGCAACTCAGACAATCGAATAATAATAATAATAAAAGGAAATCCTTAGATCCAAGGACAAAATTAGAGTTTAGACGGAAAATTGCTCAGGTGTACTTTACTCGGTACAAGACGGAATAAAAACCACTCGGTGGACAGCAAGGCTTCCACGTCAAAAACTGGCTCCACGCAAGAGTTATGGTATGATCAATTAATCGGTGTAATTGGTGACATACCGCACAACAAGGGAAAACGCTGCGCATATGAAGAGTGCGAGAGTCGTGGGAGAACAATGCGTAATAAGTGCGATGTTGGGCTCTGTGTTAAATGTTTTACAAAGTACTTAACAAAATAATTATTATACAAATACTTATATCTTCCAAGAAAAACCATTTCATACAATATTTTTTTGAAATAAATATGATTTTTTCAATAAAATGCTCTTTTTAAATTTCATCATGGCGCGCGTAATAGTAGTAGTGGGAAGGACTGACGTGCCCATATGGGAACGGGCATTTGCAACGAACCTATTATTGTTAACTTTTTTTAAACAATTTTCTGTTGTTAATTTAGGTCATCTGAATACCAATATACTAAAATCAGGGTAATTTTTAAGAAAAAATAATTCTCGTCCTTGAAGGGTTAATCCGTTCCAGACTCTGAAACTCTGTTTTTGTAAGTGTATTTCTGTTTAGAATGCACGTAAATTACATGTAAAATAAGTTATAAAAAATGAATTAAAAATTCAATTATAATACTTTACGTGAATATTATTTAAAATTAAATACTTAACGTAAGTTACCTTCGTTGTTGGGGTGACGGTCGAGGAGATTAGAGCTGTGAAAATGACTTCCCATCCATTTATATTTTTTACGAAATAAATATAAAATCCAGTAATTCGAATTTAAGATAGCTAAATGTTATTGAATTGCTGTGGAATTTGTTTCACTGATAATGTAATCTGCAAATTGTTCACGAACTGTGTTCACTGATCAACCTGTCTGCAACTGCTTCTTTGAAAATTTGGTTGCCAAAGCATGTCGTAAACCGAGTTGGTCGTGAACCGAGGTTCCACTGTACCGTAATTCTCCAACTATAAGACGCACCCACGTTATTACGAGCGCAAAGTGAGAATTTTCTTATCACCATGTATAATACGCATTTGGGTTTTAGAGATTGGAATTCTACGCTATTATTCGCGTATGGTTATCTTCCGGACCGTTCAGCTCACCTCGGATCACCTCACCAGAAAGATCACCGCGCAAGCATGGAATGCTGCTAATGGATGGCTTTGCTCTTACCTTTGATTTCTCAACGTGACGATCTATCAGTATCAGGTTCTTCCCCTCTGAATTTTTGTTTTAATTTAATTATTTTATTAACATACAGCAGTGTTCTTTTCAGAATAAACGTGAAATCAGAATACCATATATGTATGTTGAGTTATTTACTTCAAATGTCTTCTGCAGCCCGAATAAAGAGATGATGTTTGTAACCGTGTATAATACGTACCCTACTTTTTTGACGTATTTTCGTGGAAAAAATGCGTACTATATATGGAAATTACAATAATTTCTTTTATGTTACTTATTTTGAAAACCTTGGCGTGTACCAAATGACGGAAACCTTCATCTCCCTTCTTTGCGTATGTACACTCAATCACATTGATGTAAACCATTTTAAAATGATTTCAACCGATATTTCCAAGTTATTTATTTCTTCAAATTCCACTCTTTCTCACATTAAAACATTCCAATGGATCTCACTGAAGTCTTTCTTTTGAAATTTTCATCTCTTTTCTTTCAATTCCAGTTTTGCTTTCTCTTATTTCAGTACAATTACCTCGACGATACTCATCCAGTAATAATCTCATTTTTTATTTGCGGACACAACAAAAAATTTTCTAAAATTCCGCGCAATGCAATATTACATCTCCGATATTTTTGTATCCTCGTAAACTTAATTTTACAATGTTTCCGCGTAAATATTGAAAATCGATCGAAGCAAATATTTTATTATTCCATGATTACGGCAATTATCGGTTTCACTTCCACCGGCACATAGACTTATTAATAAAGCTCCTTTATCTCTCTTAATTAATTCCTTTCATTTTTAATACTTTCAGTATGCATCATATATTGCCTAAACTTAAATAACTCAATAAGAACTCTATCTAAAATTATATTATGATTAATTCACTTTGTGAAAATTTATTCGCTCATCATGATAAATAAAAATTTATTTATAGCATATTGTGATTTAACATCGTATATTTATTTATTATATATTTATGTGTAAATATTTATTTAAATTATAATTATATTATAAATATTTATTTAAATAAATGAATAATATTTAATTTATTACCTAACATTCGTATTTTTTATTTTATTTTATAAAAATTTAATTACGACTAATTATATACATTTTTTCTATAATTTCCTTCTTCAATGTCATATCTACAACAATAAGAACTTTTCACGATTCATTTGTTTTCAATTTCGATCATTTGATCGTAATTCTTCTGTTTTCCACACTCTTTAAATGCACGTCGTCAGAGAAAACGCAAACATATTCATACTTCATCTGTTTTGAATGAGTTTAAAATATCGTTACTCTTTTGTTTACTTTAAAGGGCCACCGCCTTCCTTTCAACACCTCTCCCCCCACCCAATTACTAGGGCTTTTAATATCCACTATCGTTGTTCTTTTGTTTTCCAACACGCCTCCTTTCAATGACGTAACTCAGTGTTCAACTGTTTCTCATTCGCTTAACCCGTCGCTCTTCCTTTGTTTTTCCATAAGAAATGTGCATTTCTTATGGAAAGTTTTGACCCGTCTGGGTTCGATCCGTGGACCTAAGGGAAATAAAAAGTAGCCTATGCTCTGCGCGGGGTCGACTTTTAATTCGACATAATTAAAATTTCAAAGTTTTACGACACTCGGTTCTCGAGTTTTTAATATTAAAGTGTGAAAAAAACAATTTACATTGATTACAGAGGAATATTATAATAAATAATATATAATTAATTTCGTAATAAATAATATCATCTAAGTATAATAATTATAAATTTGGATGAAATTGAATTATTTTTACTTTTATTATATTTATCTTTTATTTTATCAGTTATTACTATATTAATTCATGTTGATATCGCTATTACCAAAGGATACTCAGCTATTCATAGTCCAGTTGTTTCTATTTCAATCGCGATATCGTTACTCTTTTGTTGAACAAGTTCCGTAACTACAGGCCAGCCGGGTGACTCTCCATAAGGTGGTGGTGGTGGGAGCGATTCTTTTTGTTTAAGTTTCACAGATGGCGTTGTATTAGCATCCTTACGTCAGCTACGCGGTAGCTCGTCTACATCGTAGCGTAGCGTCTTGTAGCGTTCTATTACGGATCGCGCGGGTTTTATAAGAATCGACTACGGTTTGGAACATATGGTTGGTAATGAAAATATCGATAATTTGGAAGGTAAAAATAAGATAAGCATTTATTTTTAAAAATCCACAGAGCATAAAGATACATTATAATAAATTGTTCAAGACATAAACATACACGATTTTTTCAACTTTGCAAGCAGAAGAAGGGTGAGCATTTATTTTTTTAATTCACAAAACATGAAATATGCATTAAAACTATTCAAAATGCAAAGACATTGGAAGTAGATGGAATTAAATAAAAACTAAATGCAAACATATATCTACAAACCATAATATAACACTTAATTGATAATTAAGAGTATCAAAATACATAATTCAAGTAGATCACTTACCTTTTTTTCTAAACAGCACTTCTGATTAAGTCACTTATTTGTCCACATGAAAAGTTATATCCACAATTTGAATACCTTAAAATAAGGAACACTCTTAGTCCGGCTCCTCGGCAATGACCTATCTGGTATGAGAGACCTAAGCAGTAACTCTTACAACCACCAGCATAGCCCATAGCTTCACAGAAGCGCTCAATCCCCTCCACCACGTAAAGGTGGTGTTCCACGGAGAGGTCACTAAACCTAAACATTGCACAATAACTAGACACCCTAATATACAATATTTAAACAAACACACATATAAGGTAACCCTACCAAATGAGCCTTCACTAAACCTAAGAACCTATCCCTAACTAAACCCAACCACTATCCTCAACTGTAACGGCTCCGGGAAAATGCCTACAATTAACAAATAAGCAGAAGATGAATTGCAAGCCAATTTCCCTTGCCTGCTCCTACTGGCTTGTTTAGCATGATAATAAATATAAACCTAGAGAATAACCTGAAAGCATGCATTATTACAATTTGTAAGTTTCAAAAGCAATAAAGGATTAAGATACACAACCATCTTTAGGCATAACTGATTATTCAGTTAATATCCCTTTCAGGGAGATCAAGAAATAGTCCATATAAACACAAATAAATACTTTAGACTTTGCTGAAATACATTTCTATGTTCATAGATATGTTAATTTACTTAAAGCACTCACATAAACTCATGATAAAATGAAAGATAACCCATAAGTTATGAAACCATGCTCTTATCTGACATTCAATTTGCTCAGCCACTGATTGATCAAAGACATATGATGTAAATCTAGAGAATGGCCTGACTTGAAAGCATGCATATTACCATTCGTAAGCTTTAGAAGTGAGAAAGAATTAACAAGCATTACCATCAACAAGCACGTTAGGCACAACTGATTATTCAGTTCGTATCACTTTCAAGAAGATCAAGAAAACGTCCATGTAAATACATTCCAATGTTCATACACATGATAATTTACTAAAAGCAGTTACCTACAGTCATAAGAAAATGAAAGATGACTCATAAGGTATGAAACCTTGCTCTTACCTCTTCTCAGCCACTAAATAATTACAGATATATTTAACTCTATCTCTTATCACTACTTCAAATAGTAAAGAAAATTGTAAATTTTAACATAAATTCCCACATAGCAGAAACACATCTCAGAGATATCTCAAATGTCTAACAAGATGTCTCGAAAAGTTCTCAGTCACATCATGAAGATCTGTCTCTGTGTCTTCTTCAGATACGTCTCATAGGATATCTTGGAGATGTTTTAGAGACCTTTGGTGACATCTCCGAGGTATTTGAAGCCTCGATAAATATTAATAAAAGGAAACATTCTAGTGTCTTATCAGCTGGATGACTATATAATCAATAATCCTTGTTAACACATTTCACACACATCACATCCCATTTCCCTCTTCAGCAGAAAAACAAAGTAAAAACAGGAAAATAGGTCATGCTATTTTGTTGTTTATTAACACAAACATTATATTAACAAAAATTGCCACTAATCACACCAGCAGTCAGGTCACGAAAACGGCTAAATTCAGAAAATTGTAAAATAGTACATCGTAATATACGTATGGACAATATATTCACACAAACTGCTAACGGACACTAAAATTGTCAAACCAAACGATTTATACGCCAATTCGATTATCAAACATTGACGTTGATACGAAAAGTCACACATTTCACTAAGGAAAATAAGGGTATAGACTAAAACATAAGCGAGGCCCAACGACAGTCCATCTATTCCGATGGCTGCATAGGTTGAAAGAGAAGAATGAGAATTTTTATTCCATTTCCTTTCTCTAAGAGCTAATCTCAAGTTTGCACGACCTTTCCAATTCTAGTTTTCAAAAGATAAAGGCTTTAATTGATCAAAACTTTTTACATTTATTCTTTATGAAAGGAGGTGGAATGAAATATATACTACAAATTTGCTTGTTACTCGTTCAAAAAATTGTGAGTTCTAAAATCATTTTAAAACATTGTCAGTATATACGGGAGAAAATGAACTGCTGTTGCAACTAATGCCAATGAATATAAAGTTAGTCAAAATTGTTTGGAATTCTCGAGCAGTAACATATATTACTACCAACCCCTTTACAAATTATTATAACTTTCGAATCGTGATACATACATAACTTTCGAAATGCTCAAATTACTTAATTTATACGGCAGTAAAGGCAATACCAAATATTAACTATTACGCTTGTTTGCAGCCGCATGAAAAAATGATCTTGAAAAGTCTCATAAAAACAGCTATGAGAAGCCTTTGAGAGGTATTACCGGTTTTCCGCCGTGAATGTCTCTGAGAGATGTTATGATATGTGGATTGATTTAAAACTATTCCGAAAATTATAAATTCTACAATTATTCCAAATTATTTACATTTTGTTGACCATATGTACGGAGAAATAATTGAAATTGGAAACCCTTCAATAATTAACTTTCTTCTTCCCCAAAATGGTACACATCGAAATTTCACTATTTCATGTTGACTGTCAACATGTCCGTTCTGTGGAACTTCTTAACAGTCGTAAGTTCATAAAATTCAAGTTACATTGAACGAAAATTGTTTATCACCATATTTCCCAAATATTTCATACTAATGTATGCCCTCTAAATACATATCGACGAACACTCCTTACTTTCAAATTACTCTGCATGCTGCAAACGCTGGGGTGACTCCGATATCACGAAACACTGTTTAACTTAATATATATCACTGACAGTTAATGAAATTATACAAATACTAGTTCAATATTCAAACAGCAAAATTAAATACAGCCGAGTGTATTCGGGATTCAATTCCTTAATCATATATTCTTACCCAAGTTTCCAAGCCCTATGCAACGTTTGCCATAGGCAAAACCCACATTTTAATTTACTTACATTTGCTTCGGACTGGGAAAACAGAAAAATCTTATTTCTGGTTGCTCGCTCGAAGATTTAATCCCCGCTACAACGCAACGAAGCTTCATCTTCAAGTTATACAAACGCAGAGAAAGATAGAATACCACCAGACCACGCGAGTCGATTTACGTTCACAGTGGAAATTCAAAAATGACTGTTTTTCTAAGAGACTAAGAGACTTCTTGAAGAAGGTTGTTGTGAGGAGAGAATGTTTCGACGTCTTGTGAATTCGGAGTCTTCCCGAATCGACGTTCGTATTGGGTGATTTTGTACTAATTGTAAATGAGCAGTTCAATTTAAAGTGTTATTTTGTTGTATGATATTGTTTGACCTCTTAATATTATTACTTATTATATTTATGGTTGAAACTCATTCTCTGATTGATTTTCCGATGTTCGATATCCCGAGCTGATTGCTGTTCAGAGTAGTTATTGAGTTACCGAATATTTTTCAGTTCTTTCCGAGTACAGAAAAATAAGGTGGCACAAATTGGTCTTCCGCTTTCACCTGTTTCTGATTCGAATAATCCGTCGCTACTCTTTCGTTTCTTCCCGTATTGTTGTTCGCCTTCTCTCTGTTGTCATGGTTACCGCCTCTCCTTCTCCTCCCCTTCCCCCTCCATCGCACACCTAGACAACTACCCCCACGAAATATAATCCGATACAAAAACTACTCCAATTCATCCCCTTAGAAACCGTAACCAAGCCAAGGCACTTCCTGCCAATCGATGGTGAGTGGAGGGGGAAGGAGGGAGGGAAAGGGAGGGAGGGGAGGGGGATTTTGTCCTCGTCTATTAGAAGTGGGTATTTGGATTGCAAGATGGCGGTTCCCTCGAAGTGTCGTTCTTCTCAGATGGCGTTGTTCCGGTTGAGAGAGTTCCTGACACGCTGGACCACGTTTGGCAGGGATGCTGTGTTGGATTTGAAATAAATTTTAAAAAATATAGACATACAGTTTTAACTAATTTTTCAAATGATTAAGAGGTTTAAGAATTGAATGCGAATTCTACTAAAATAGTTGTAATGTTAATTATGTAATACTCCATACATTTTAATATTCATTAATTTTGAATAATAAATTACTTAACTAATAAATTAATTAGTTAAGAGAGCAATACATTTTTATTTAATTTTTAAAATGACTTAATGGTGTATAATTTTTAATATGCTAAAATATAATCTTATCTCAATAATCTGCAAAATAAGTTCGTCGCTCGTAAATATCTTTTTAATGTGATTGTCATCGGTAGAATGTGAAGATAATAAATACTTAAACTTTGAGTGCCAATTACCTTGAAAGTCAAACTCTCTTTGAAATTAGCATAGTGACTACAAAATCAAGTGTTGAAATTGAGATTAACGGAAAACTTCTTTTTGTCTAACTTGTGCACCATCTCTTAGAAATCTTTTCGCTGCAGCGCATCATTCATTTCAATGTAAACGTTATAATATCGTCCAGTGGAAAATTTCAGTAGCTATATTTTATTGCAGATTCAGTTCTAATAGTATACCTAGTGATGAATGATTGAATTAATAAATCTGGATAACCTCATTTTGTCATACGGTTGCGTATCGTCTTCTAGACCCGATAACATGTCTATCATTTGTTTAGTACGAAAAACACAAAAAACTACAGTTTTTATTGGTCTATTAACACTCTACTGTTTCTATAGTCCGTTCACTGAATGTTTGCGGTTTAGAGAGAGAGCGAAAATCGCATCTTCTCTCTCTCTCTTTTCGTAGGGGCCAATAGGAATAAAGGTGGAGTCCCGCCTCCCGAATCAAATCTTATGGTAAAACTTTGCTATGTTGCCACATTCGGATGAAAATACGAAGTTTGTCAAAATCGTTTAAAACTTTGTCAGTATGGAGTGAAAGTAATGCTGGACATGGCAGTAGGATTTTTTTAGGGTTAAGTACTACCATCATCGCAGGAAAAACAAAAATGTAACATTTCAGAGAAATTCTTGATTTTTTTCTGCTTTCGTTTGAACGAGTACCTTCAGTTCTCTAATTGAAGAAACGTGGAATTTTTTACATCAAATTCTGCTTCGATTTATTCTCTTCACGTTCGTGTTTTTCATTTGGTGGAAAAACGTTTTCGAGGTAAATATTTAATAGAAATTAATGAGGAGGTCGAGAATTTTTAGGTAAAATGCAGTGAAGAAAGTAGTCGCCAGCTATTTTTCGTCTTATTCGCTCTAGGGAAAACTTCCAGCGAGAAAGTTTCTAAGAAAATAGCGAATTTAATTTATATGCAAATACGAAATATCCAAGTTCATTATTAACATAAGATAAACGAAATTAATTACACGGCGCGGCCCGCTATTGTTTCGTTGCAGCTAGAATGCTTCGTAAGGTGCTTCGTAATGCCTTCTGATTGAATTTTGCCATATTTTCGGACAAAAAGAGTGGCTTTCTGTTTTACTTCATTGGTAATTTTAACTCTGTAATGTAGCTATTTTTACTAGGTTGACTATTCGGAATGAATAATGTCATGCATGGCGTAAGTTTGGCCAACATTTTTGTATTCAAAGTCTTGAAGAAATTTAATGCAGCGACGCGTCGCTGCATTATACCTTATTTACTCAATTTAAAGGTCGATCTCTATGGATTTTGATCCGGTTATTTCGAATTTGAAGTTATTTTTTCTGTAATTTTGATATTTTTGTGCTTATCGCACTATTTGTTTAAACAAGGAATTTAAAAATCCAAATGACATTTAAGGTAATTTCCACAATCCTAAATACAAATTATACATCCGATTAATCTATATTAATTGTTTTAATGCATATTTCCAGTGATTACTATTGTTTATTTGTACAATTTTTAAACAATTAAATTTAAATTAAGCAAATGAATTTTCTTAACCTTCACAAAAGTATTAATATATTTTACATCTGAGGAATCTAATGGAAGTTAGTATAATTTATGTCGGATTATTATTATTTTACTTCGTTAATTGTTTAAACAATTTATTATTACTAATTCAAATTATGAACGTACAGTCATTTTTTTCAAATTTCATTATAAGTGCTAATGGATATGAAAGTTTTACTATAACTGTATCACTGCTATCATAATGGAGGTATTACTTTGATAGCTTTACAAACATATAAATGGCGCGAAACGGGATTTACGTAAATTCGCCGATTGCAATAAGCTCATTTGTTGCTGGGAGATTAGTAAAATAAATCACCGGACACAGAATTTGGCAATTCAATTTTAATCAGATACACTGAAGATATAGGGGCAATAAACTAAGTCTTTTTATATATATTAAACGTTTATTCTCAAGAAAAATGATAAGAACTCTCAAAAGCATCGTCTGAAATTTCCACATCGGTGTCATCATCACACTGTTCGTGGGCTCCCGGATAGTCATGTGGACAGCGCGTTTGCCTTTGGTGAAAGCGGTCCCGGGTTCGAATCCCGGTGGGAGCCAATGTGCGAAATGACCTAAGCTGTCGAAGCACTTTTAACAATACTACTACCACACTGTTCGTTCGATTCATCTAGAATGAGTAGACTCCTTACCTCAGCAGACAACTGTACAATTTTTTTTCTGTGCTCCTGAAATAGTCGAAATAAAGAGATCTGACGTAAGAAGCAATCTTCGAAATAAATCCTCGTTTGTGGCGATTCTGGAAAATTTCCTCGAATGGTGTTCCCGGAATCTTCTTATGTCCTTATTCCTGGACTCCATCGCTTCTTCGGATAAATGGCCAATAGGGAGATCAGCTTCCTTGGCTATTGCTGAACCATGAATAAGTAGCTTGTGGATGACGGGTGGCATGTAATACCATGAATAAAGTTTCACGTACATATCTGCTGTTGAATAACAGTATTCTATAAACACAACATCATTAATCTCGTGGCCACAAGCCAATGCCTTCAAAATAACGGAAAACCGACGAACGAGGCCCTCGTCGATTCCTTAAAGAGAAAAGTTGTGGCATTGGATAGTTTCCCTGTTTCCATTTCTGCTTGTATACAGAGTGTCCGGAACTTCCGTCAAAACCATATTTGCAGATTAGGGTGCATTGTAGTACATCCTCAATCTCGGAAGATATGCAGGATATAATTCTTGATGCTGTGTGGGTCAGGAGAGTACTCAGACTCACCTCGCACTTCTCCTCTGTGATGCTTATGTCCTCAGGGTAGGCTGCATTTTTAGCCGCTAACACAGATTTGTAGCTAGGATATGTAAAATGGCCGTGCATGTTCGATGTCCTTCGAAGAAGCAAGTACTGATTTTTGGTAAAATGTCCAGAAACAAGCATAGAGAGAGCTTCCTCCGGAGATAGTTCACTTTGCTTGCCTTCCTTTTTCCTCCATTTACATAACATGCGCCGCGCTCTTGATGGAGTGGTGGTTGTCACCTCTTTAATTATTTTTGCGACGGACTCATCACCTTTCCTTCGATAGCTCATAGATGTGGCAAACGCTAACTCAACTGGTGATGTTCTAGCCCTAAGATCCTCTGTTTTCCTTCTCTTTGCCCTCTCACTGGATTCCTCAAACAGTTTTTTCGGTCGGCCAATTTCAGCTAACTCAGTCGAACCTTGAAATATAATTTCAATTGGCACATTGAAGTACGAAATATAGATATCACTGCCAACTTATCACAATTCACACAACAGGTACTTACCGGTTGTACTGGGAAGATATTTATATAAAGCCGGAGGAAATTTCAACTTCTGCTGTAGCCAACTGCCGAACTTTCTTCTGAAAAACTGTCTATTCGTGAGCATTGCTTCCACTTACGAAGATATTTTGAGAAAAAATACTTTTGCATAAAACGTGTTAAAATATTTTTGGCGTTAACGTCATCATTTAAATATAATTTGTTGCTTAAGTAGTCCAGAACGTATTGTCTCTTAAGTGACGTAGATTCTTTTCCACTTTCAATAAATTTTAGTTGCATCTCAAGATGCATGACATTCCCCGGATCCATTAAACCCTTAGCAGAATCCTTTTTTAAGGTAAGAAATAAAAAAATCTTGCTAAGTTAAATGAACTGAATGCACCACCTATAGCCAAAAAATCCGCGAAAGAGTACTGAAACTGGATCTTCACAACACAAAAACACTAACACTACTCTCCTCTTCCTTGATTTTTCCGACGTAAAGAAGATCCAACCGCTTCCGCAGCAGAAAACAGAAAACTGACAACTCACGTGTTTCTCTGGCAAGGAACTAAGCAGAACTAAATTCTAGCGAGAAATTTTCGAACAAACGATGCTTAAAAATAACTTACGCAGTTTACCGCTGGGTAAGGACCGTAATCATATCATAGCCTTATTCCTAGAAACTTCACGCACGTGCTGGGGGAGAAGGCCCCTTTCACCCCCTGTGACCGCAGTGCAATTCATTCCTTGCAGAAAGAGAACGGTCCCTGGGTTTTCCCGTTGGAGAGCAATAAAAATGCGGCATAGATAAGTCCTTTTCGGTAGCCGTTTACCCTGCAAGCTTCATGGAGGCGACAGCGGTAATAAGGAGTGCCTCCAAAGGACGAAGAATAATCCGCCTCCAAGAAGGTCGGAGTCTAGGGATGGAGTAGCTTTTCAAGGAATCTTACAATTCTTAATGCTTTCATGTTGTTTGTAAATTGCTTGCTCCCAAACTACGTCTATTTCTTTCCGTTAGAGCTCTCACGCTATTTTAAGGGAAACATCGGGACTCATAGATAATATTTGAGCCTAACTCCTTACCGTGGATGGAAACGGGAATGTGTAATCAATGAAAAGAGTGGCTAATATATGAGATAAAAAATGGTAGAATAAGCAACATATGTAACAACTTATAAATATAGCCCCAATAATGGGATTCTCGTGAGTTATACACCGCGCCAGCCCGGCCGCCACCCGCGTCAGCGCACTGCATCGTTTTACTTAAATTAATTTTGTGGTCGAAGTTGCAACAATTTGCAAGATTTTTCTTTACCAATATGTTGCCTATACTATACTCTTTTATTGCATGCAAATAACTGCGAGTGGCAAAGAGGCGCTCAAAACGATAATTCACTTTTTATTTGAAAATTAAGGTAAAAAACACTAAAAGTTTAAAAAAATTCTAAAAATAGTAAATAAAACATAAATCGAACTAACCTAGGTTTGAATTCTACAGAAAGGTTTATATGCATATTTAATAACGTTTACTGGCTAGGTATATCGTCTGAAATGTGTCTTCCATGAAGCTGAACTTCTCCGAAATCGACTGATTCCACGCGATTGGTATTTTCACACTGAACGCTCCATGTTTCACGGGTCCCAGAGACTACTCTGATGAACGTAAACATCATTGTAGTAGCGTATATTGTAGACCACATCCTGTAGAATCTTAATACGCCATTCACAACTTCCTCGTCCAAAGTCGAAAAAATGACTTTTGGCCAGCTTTTTTCCATTTGGGGCCACTGTGCGACGGGTTTAGATGACCGTGTGAGCTTTTTGGTCACAGTGTATTAATTATTATTAATAAAAAAAACAAATCGCATGATAACGTTGTCACTTTTAAAGCCCCTACACACGTTCCGACCCGATCACCCGACACGACTGAACATCCCGACCATCCCTGTCGGGGCCTGCTCTACAGACGTCCCAACCAGTCTTATGACCTGACCCGACCAACTCACGAAAATTTCTCAGTAGACATCGAAATATCGTGGAGTGAACTCTGATTTGACTTGTTTGATTTGATTTTATTTGATTTGTTTGATTTGAACAGAGATAAACTGAGTTGGGTCGGAATCGGCAGTCGGCTGGAAACGCCGATAAGACCGATAACGATTCACACGTGTATCGTTATCGGACTTATCGGTAACGATACGCAGAAATCGGGGCTGGGCGGTTGGATTTTCTGGCAGGACCAACGAAAGTTTTGTTCTATTTTAAATCAATCTCAGGGGGTTTTCTTCATTATATATTTATGCACTGAATCAAAAATTCACTTACTGAAAGATATTCTCTCAGCAAAGAGCAGTTGTGCGCGGCATATTTCGGCAAAGGACGATGAAAATAAGTTCCTTAGGGAGGGAATAGCAAGAGGGGAAAATTTATTTGATGTATGCTTTAATTTCATACGCACATACATTGTAATACACTGTGACCAAAAAGCTCACACGGTCATCTAAACCCGTCACTGCATTAAATTTCTTCAAGACTTTGAATACAAAAATGTTGGCCAAACTTACGCCATGCATGACATTATTCATTCCGAATAGTCAACCTAGTAAAAATAGCTACATTACAGAGTTAAAATTACCAATGAAGTAAAACAGAAAGCCACTCTTTTTGTCCGAAAATATGGCAAAATTCAATCAGAAGGCATTACGAAGCACCTTACGAAGCATTCTAGCTGCAACGAAACAATAGCGGGCCGCGCCGTGTAATTAATTTCGTTTATCTTATGTTAATAATGAACTTGGATATTTCGTATTTGCATATAAATTAAATTCGCTATTTTCTTAGAAACTTTCTCGCTGGAAGTTTTCCCTAGAGCGAATAAGACGAAAAATAGCTGGCGACTACTTTCTTCACTGCATTTTACAAAAAATTCTCGACCTCCTCATTAATTTCTATTAAATATTTACCTCGAAAACGTTTTTCCACCAAATGAAAAACACGAACGTGAAGAGAATAAATCGAAGCAGAATTTGATGTAAAAAATTCCACGTTTCTTCAATTAGAGAACTGAAGGTACTCGTTCAAACGAAAGCAGAAAAAAATCAAGAATTTCTCTGAAATGTTACATTTTTGTTTTTCCTGCGATGATGGTAGTACTTAACCCTAAAAAAAATCCTACTGCCATGTCCAGCATTACTTCCACTGCATAATGAAAAAGTTTTAAACGATTTTGACAAACTTCGTACTTTCATCCGAATGTGGCAACATAGCAAAGTTTTACCATTTGATTTGATTCGGGAGGCGGGACTCCACCTTTATTCCTATTGGCCCCTACGAAAAGAGAGAGAGAGAGAAGATGCGATTTTCGCTCTCTCTCTAAACCGCAAACATTCAGTGAACGGACTATAGAAAGAGCACTAAATGGTCTAACGTGTAGTTTATATTCTTCATGGCTGTGTAGCAACTGAGTGATGATGAATCAAAGTTTCTTTCTAATTATTTATTACTCTTAACAATTACAATGAAGTTCGTATCTATTTGTTTGTTTGCATGGCAAAAATTGCTATGCATAGCGTCTTAACCGAGCTATTAAGCACGCCCTGCGGCGCTGCGATTGAGATGTGCCAGAGATACGGCGCGCAACACTCTCGGTTCAAACCACAGGCATTAATATCTCCCTCTAGCGATCAAAAGTGAAGCCAGGGGTAAAGGTGCAGATTGCGCATTTAGCCATGCTGGGTTGCACTTTTCGTATCTCCCTATACCAATACATTGTTTTTTCGTGATTTTGCGGCTTTGATACAGAGTTATCAAGGTTTGATCGAGTAAGTCAAACGATTTGGAACACAAAATGTAGTTTGAGCAATGCGTAAAACGAATTACAATGTGTAACGCAATTTTGTTATTTTCACGTTTCTAAAGGTTTTATAGGTAAATAAGCAGTGGCTTGTTTCTGCCTGCAGCATTGTCAATAGCTGTGCATCAGAACAGCTGCCCCCACAAAATGTTCCGAACTAGAATGTATGCATCTTCCTTATTTTTATTATTTCATTCATTATCTGAACTCTATGAATCAGAACGAACGTCAGTATTAATCCACGGTGTTTCAATGAACATTTCATTGTGCTCTCGGCTACACCTGCAGGTCTTGCATGGTATAAAAGTTCTCGTATTCGTCATTTAAAAAAATTCTATTGCATTTAGCCCCAATTATGAATTAGAACAAACATTTGCTCAAGCGGAAAATTTCTAATTACCCTGGAAAGCTATTATAATGTCTGATAGAGTAGCTTCATCTCATTGCGGTAAACGATTATTGAGGAATTTTTATGCCATACTAGGTATTAATCAATTAAAACAGAGACGGAGTAATGCATTATAATATACATAAATTAACATAATAATAATCAACGAGGTTTTAATACAGTTTGCGGAAGGTTGGCAGATGATTCGTTCTTTGTATTGCTCTAGCAGACGACACCGGCATCCGAAAAGTTTACATTGCAGGCATGTTTTATTTTCCATGATGAAAAGAATCAAGAGGACTTAGAGAAAAAAAAATCGAACATGATCGTTAAGTAAAAGGTTCATTTAAACTATCTGAGTCCATGTCATAGGATAGACAAGCTCCTGAGTCCCTTATGAGAGGAAAATAAAACCCCAAAAATACTTGTAGTTAAAGGGGAGCCGGCGAAAAGTTCTCATCCGTACTCTGCGGGATATATCTATCTGATATCACAAACGAACGTTTTCTAACATTTCGAAATCGCGTTAAGTAAAGGTGCACTTGAGGTCCGTTTCCTTAGATACGGGAGTGTAAACAGCTGCCTATCGCATTCCAAGTTCAGGCGTTTGTTTGGAGAGGTGAATTATGGGAAGGAATTGACACTGTGGGAGGGAGGAACCGTAGTGATAGTAGAAAAAATTGACTGTCGATATACAAATCGTAAGAATTACGTAAATTAGATGACAAACGAACGTTGGAATGCTCATTTTAATATAAAATAATAGAATAACGATAAAAGAATGAAGAAGATCGATGGAAATGGAAAACGTAATTAGCAAAAAGTAAAAACAATCGTGGAAATTTACGTGAATGAAGATAATAAGGAATATGAACTAAAATTGTGTTAAACGTAAGAAATATTTATATTATTTATTAATCGTAATATAATTCATTACACGTAAAAAATGTAAATTTAAGAGAAAATAAATATTCTCTTTCTATACGTATTCCTCCAAAACACTAAATAAATTTCATTTTGATGTGGAAACTTATTCTGGGCTCCTGGTATCGAATCCAACCCATCTCATGAGTGGGAATGGTTTTCCTAGGAGTTTGTAACATTTAGAAATACGAAAAGTGAAAATTCCTGAAATCATCGCTCTGAAATTGTACAGTAGCTCTGTACAATTATTATCACAATGAACAATACAGCTAGATTCAATGCGGCGAAAGCTGGGGTATACGAAACAGTAATTATTTTTCCCGTACGGAGCGTACGGAGCAGTACGGGATGCATTAAGTTTTGAGGTCAGCATGTACAAAAATCCCGATTTCCTCCAGAATTTATTCTCCTAATACATTGCATGATACAAAATCAAACCATCTATATTCTTGCTATGAATTAAGCTACCACGCCTGTAAATAAATATCGACTTGTTAATTGAAGTACCAGCAGCTAGCCTATCTGGTGGCTTATTACGATGTAGGTTCTCGTGATTTCGTACCTTGGGATTGTTTTCCGGTGATGAAACTTTTAAACTCGTTGCTTCGGTTTTTAAATCAACGAAGCAGCCCTTGTTCTTCTATCTCTTTTTGACATTCATGTGCCGAAGGTTTCGATGAAAGAAGAGAATTTATAGCCCCAATCTCGACCTAAACAAAATCCTTTATTAGAATTATTATTATGTTTAATCGAAGAATGCTTTCTTAAGGGGAGCAGATGGCAGTTTACATCGCTTTAAGCGGGGGCTCGCGCATTTGCAGTCTCCTCCAGTTCTTCTGAAGTGAAACTATTGCTTAAATATAATCCGTTCGTTTTCATTCTTAATAACTGAAAGAACCTTTCAGGATAATTCCTTGGCTTTTGATAGATGGAGATCGACAAAATCCTTTCTTGATTCACGGGATGCATGCACTTGTTTCGATGTACTACACACCACTTGTCAGCAGAACTACCAGGAATAAGTCATCGTTTGAACTGCCCATCGTAGGCGTCTACAAGCAACAAACTAACGTCGCTGTGCGTGTAATAACCAGCTAGTATAATAAGCGACCAGAGTGTGTGCGATCTGCTCCAATGTGTATTTTTTAATGAATGGGAATAAATGCTGAGACCGGTTGATAACATCAGGAACCCAATATCCGATCCATCTCGAATGTCTTAATGTAAAAATAGATAATATTTTGCGTGTTACAGATGATTTTTTCTACTAAGTTGATGCAACTATTCGGAGCGTGAATTTGAATTCGGCGGTCCAGTTGAAAACTTTCTCTCCCACCATTTCTATTGCATCCCAAAGAGACCCTTCAAGCCCAAGGGGAAAACGAAACGCAACTCTTTCTATGTTCCTAGAACGTCTCGAATCTCGAGATATTCCCGAGATCCATAGTTGTTCTATATAATCAGATGTTTTGAGCATTTCACTCTGAAACTGATATTTTGTTTCGTTAAATGAATCTATATTTATTCCGTTTTTATTTATTGCGGGATCTTGAAGCAATCCTTCAATTCTAAATGGCACATCAACGGTGAGTACTCAAAGATTCCTATTATCGTCTTGTTTAACCCTTTAGTGCCGAAGCCTCTCGAAGGGAAATGCTTCTCCTGCTACGGGTTACATGAGGATTCTCTTCTCTGTGTGTGGGGAATCGCACACTTTCGCCTGTTTTGGAATCCCACACAAAGTCCCTTCCCCAGGCTCAGCACCCCCTCTCTCAGCGGGAGGCTGCTGTAAATTTATTTAATTAACATTTTTTTTAATTATCCTTTGTTGTATGCTCCAAAAATATATACTTTATAATAAATCCGTAATGTTAATCTGAGCGTTTGACAATTTTTAACGGAATTCTAGCGTTAATATTAACGAATTTACTCCGTTAATATTAACGAATTTCCTTTTACGAAACTCCGTTAGAATTAAAGCTAGAATTTCGTTTGAAATTTGCTCAGGCTCGGCAAAAAACAAATGATTCATTTCTAATTTAAAAATTTTGTTGTTTGCAAAAAATAATTTCCTAGAAAAATCATTTCAAATATGATAAATAAACCGCGGATTGAGGCAGCAATGAGGGCTAATAAAGAGGCGAAGGGTCGAGCTCATTGTTGAGGATAGGGTGTGGGCTCTCCCTAAGCTTGGTTGCAAGGGCGTACTGCATACCTGGGATTATTGCTTCCCCATCGGTCACTACCCTTCCCTCGCCGACATTCGGTGTTTTGCTTAGCTTTTTCTCTGTCGGCTGGAGCCGACATTCGTTCGTTTGCGTAGGAAAATTCACGCCGACGCTAAGCGGGAAAGGGTTCAGAACTTGGTCACTACTCCTCATTGAACACATTACACTTGACGTGGGTGTTCACGATTTACATTTTATCAAAAAAGCATTAGTAATACTCCCGCAAATTTATTATTTTATGGATTAGATATTTTTTTACATATCTCATTTTAATATTTATTAATATTTTTGACCACACTCTAAATTGGCCAACTAAAACATTTCACACTCAATAATCGCAATAAACCACGGACTTAATGGTTGTTTAAATGGTCAAACTTACACGACTATTGTTGTGTTACATGTTTATTTCACTCAATTAGGTCCTAGGAAACTTCAACATATTTATCAGAATTTGGAGAAAATAGCTTTTGGAAGCTTTATTTATACGCTATATATACTTCGCAAGAATGTGATAATTTCATTAGGAGATCTTTTTTGAAATTTCGTTTAATTTTTCAAATTTTCCAAATTCAGTTTCTTCGGTTACTTTTCCAACACCTCTCTTGACATTAATTAGTCAAGGAGCCTGAGACGAAGTCGCGCTTGTTTTACAAGTGCGTGGCTTAGATATCGGTATATGTTATCATGGGACCAGAGATTTGGAGAATCGGACGTGAAGTTTCTCTTATATTATTGTTATAATGTGCGAAATATTCTATTGCAAATGTAAATCGATCCTAATCCGGAATTCAAATAGACGTGCAGAAAAAAATCTTTTTATTTGGAATAAAAGTTATGACCGGTTGATGGTCTGAGTTAAATATACGAAGGACATCTGTAACAATAATTTCACTTCTTACGGACTCTTGTGTAAAAGGATTCCATCTCTGATTAGAGAAATGATTTTGCATTTCCTAATTTAAAAGGAAACTTCCGAACATATACTAATTACTGTGTATTTAAATTTATGAGGAAACTTCCACTTTTATTTGTGTATTAGGAGTTATTCTTGAATAATGGTTAACCGGAAGTTGTTTTTTACCCAAAAATGGAGGTTTTTCATACATATCTCTGTCAGAATGCAATGTACGTATATACAATTACGTACCAAAGTTATAGATAATGTATTTTAATACAACGTTTGTATAAAACATTGTCCTGTAACACTCATTGTTTTGGAATTATTTATATATTACCTGCACAGGCTTCTGTTTCAATAAATATGGAGAAATTCATGTGTTGGCCACATCAGATTTTTTCTTTTGCAGAATTAAATCAGAAATAATGGTCGTACGAAATCGAGAGGATTACCAAAAGAAAGGAAATTAAATAAATATTCTAAAATTGGTCGTAGAATATCTAATTACAGTCAATATTGAGAGAATTAAGACAAAAATGACAAAATATTTGTGTAATTCTGTGGGAATAAACAAATCCCTAACGACGATGCTGAGCAACTCTCGTACGAATATGTGGAAAAGATAACCTCATAAGAAATGCACGGCTATTTTATGACAGTATACGTTATATTTTGACAAGTAATACTATGCTCCACCATGAAGGTTTAAAATTTTTCTTTATGAATACAATTACAAATGATCATAATTTTATTTCTCAAATACATGGAAAAAATACCATATCGGTCATTTAAATTTTAAGTTTAATTTTGATTTTTTTATTATTGATGGAGGAATTAGTCGAATAAAATATCTCACTAGTGAGATATTATATTCGACTCCTGCAATAGATTTTTCTCCTATTCATTCGCCTCTGCTCAGAAAATATGTCGTTTCATTTTTTTAACATTTAATAGCAATAAGAGGATAATTTGTAGATGTGTAGATGAATGTTCTGTGACTTGGATGAGAAATCTTTTTCGAATAAATAGAAATAACTGTATTCTTGTGTTGGAGAAAACTTCGAAACACCCAAGTCGGTCAACAATCCAATTTTTAAAACTCAGATGCAAAAATTATATCCTTACATTTCCTCCTCTTTCGCCCTAAATTGTTTTTATAGTTCCAACTTTTTGCTAGGTTTTATAATTTTTCTCCTTTTGGTATTTATAATGGAATGGATTCATTTTATCCTCAATTTTCGTGGCATATTTTCGGTTTTTGCGTATATGGGGTTTCATGTTTAAGATGCGGTCCTTTCGAAGGAATACGAAATATTTTCCTATGTTTCATAGAAAATACTAGCAGAAATGCCCCTTTATCCTCAAAGGGAAATTAGCAATCAAACTATCATATACAAGTTTAAAAGCGACATCGGAAAAAATGTTTGATGTGCGTAGGATAATATCCGGTTATAATTATTTTTGAACCAATGAACCAAGAAAAGAAAGTTTTAAGTCTACTAAGTCATCACGACTAAATATTCAATCTCATATTTTTTCAATGAATGCTTTATTTGTTTATAAAAAAATTTCTGTCAGGATTTTTGAGCTCTAATTCAACAATTGCCTAGCGACAAAATATGCGTGTAATTTCAACGCTGCTGCCTTCTTAGAGTAAGGTCCCGGGTTCGATTCCCGGCCTCCACAAACATTTTTCAAGTCCCTTTTACCTTGGTATTATACCTTGGTGCAAATTTACACTTTCCTTACCACTAAATTCAATAATATAAATATTAATTATCATTTTATTGATATTTATTCAATATATAAACATTAGTGTGTATCACGGAAAACTCAAAAATTCAATTTCGATAAGAAGATTTTACTATGGTCACATGTTTATCCAAAAATATATTATATTATTAGGGATTCTTTTATTTGTATGGTTTTAATACATTTCTAAATGATAAAGTAGACTAGAAGTAAATGAAATGGTCGAAATTTAAGACCTTAATTTAGTAAAGAAATTATACTTTTACTGTTAATCACAGAAACATAAATACATCATGACTGATATAATCTTTATATGCTGTTATTTAACATTCTAAACTAAACATTGCACTTTAATTTTAAGAATGGTGCCTGGGAAACCAATACACGTAATTTGCGCACGATGAAATTTATATTGACGAGAGAGGAGAAACTAGAAAACTCTCTCATTATGTATAGTATTATATGTTATAGTTCCCAAAGTGTGGTTCACAGACGCTTCAACGACAAATGATAAATTTTTTAATTAGAAATAGCAAAATCTGAAACACTCTTGCTATTAAACGGCGGTGACGTCTTAAACTAATATTATTTCCTTTTAATTAAAAACCAATAAATATGTGAGTTTGTAATACGAGTAAAAGTTGCTTGCATACTGCAAGCATAAATTGAAAGTACTTTACTCTGCAAAGTCCTGTTTGTTTTGAAAATACACATTGCAGTGTATTTTCAACCATATCCTCCTTTTCCCAAATCGAATATGTAAAATTCGATTCTGGATCAAAGAAGTCTGCCGTCAAACCCACGACTTTTTGGAAAATGTGCATATACATATAACAATTTTTAAAAATTTTTTGGACTTAAACTTATTTAATCCAAAGTTTAAGATGGATATCATACCGGGAACAACTTAAAACAGGATTCCGGAAATACATTGAGGAATGTAAATGGCGCTTCCGCATCGAACCAAGGACCATTACGGAAACCTTAAACCACGTGCATGAAATCTATTTATGATCTCGATTCGCATGCCGAGTTTAAAGTTTCTATGTTATCGGGAAGAGATTCAAAATGATCTGAAAATTTTCCGCAATGCATTTAATGAAGGAAAATACGAAGGTGGTCTGAAAAGTGACTTCTTTTTGTTCCCTCGCCTAAAAATTGGAGGACAGAGATTTTCGTCAAATGAAGAGGCAATCACCTTCGTGAACAATTACTTTGCAGAGAAAAACGCCGAGTACTATTTGGACTGGTTATAGAAATGGGAGCATCGCTGGGAGAAGTGTGTAGAGTTAAAAGGAGACTTTGTTGAAAAATAAAAAAAAACATTTTCAGAAAAAATGTCTTGTATCTTTGTTAGGTGGGAAACCTTTCAGACTACCCTCGTAATTGCCCAAACCTAGCGTCGAACCAAGGATAATCTACGAATATGTCTTTGTTGTTTACGTCGGATATGCACGACTTCCAGTAATCCCTCGAATTTCAACTCTCTGGTTTGCCGGGAAGTGCCCCAAAAAAAATTTTCGAAAACCCCCGCAATACATGTTTATAGAAAAAATCGCGATTTTGGGGCCTATTGGCATCGACAGTGAGGTTCAAAGTCGCCTTTTGTCCGGAGGTTACACGCTATGGCCACCACGTTGTAAAAATTTCAAGTCAATGACACTTGTGGAACATAGTTAGAAACGTCTATGTATATTCGTTTATTGTTAGGTGCTTGTCAAAACAGAGAAGGGGCCTTCGATTTTTATCCTCTCTCTCGGACTGGAAAGTTTGGGAAGCACATATATAAACTTAAAAATCAATTGTGAGAGGTTAAAGGATTTTATTATGTAGAAACGCATCTTTATTCTTTTAAAGATATTTAAAAAAGTAAATTTGCGTAAAATTCACAGTCTTGAACATGTTCTTTAGTTATATGAAGTCTAACCGGTATAGTTGAATTTTTGTCTAAGTTAGACATATCATCACTTCTGGTCCTATATTTTTATTCTCCTGTCTTGAGTCGGTGTCTTTTCGTTTCATTTCTTCCAGTTGCTAATCCTTCTAACACTGATAGTTGACCTTTGACCCTTTTCTCTTCCCGATTACCTTCATGACTGACCGTTTATCCTCTTTCAAACCTCTCCATCTCTTACTTTTTAATCCACAGCCTGCTTTTCTCAAGTTTCACAACCTCTTAGTCAAAACTCCAAACATAGCACTTCACTATTTGTACAGGCATTTTTCCTTGTAATGTATTTTATCTCCTCATTAATGCTTCCTTAGTCTTTTTAGTTGCAGATCTTGCTACTAAATTTAGTTGAGGAGAAGAGAAATGTAGTAGAGAATAAAATAAGTAACTCAACTACATAGAATCAGAAGGTAAGTCACGAGGTTTCGTCATGTCTGCTATCTAATATGAAATTCTGCATGAGAGAACTAAATAAATGCAGGAGGCAGCATGGATAATCAGTGATAAATTCGACGCACAGACGGGAAGCACTAGGTCGTGGAGAAAGCTTAAATCGAAGTATGACGTTATTAAGAATGATACGAAAAAGGACATGGCTTGGGAGAAAGGGTCAATCCAACATTAAACGTAACCCGGTGTACGAAAAGTGTAGGAGTTTAATTGGTTTAAACGGAAAGGGCTTGGAGAATGTAGTGCAGGGACGGATCCAGGGGGGTGGTCCTGGGGGTCCGGACCCCCCCCCGAAATTTCACTTTTGCCTATTTTTCGAAAATGAAACTCGAATAATGCAAATAAAACACAATTTAATAAGCAATCACTAGCGAAAAAAATCGAGTTTGTCTAACACAATCTTAACGTCACGTTTTGTGGAAGCCGAAATATCTTCTATTTTTAAATTTTCTATCGGACCCCCCCCCAAAATTTTTTCTAGATCCGTACCTAATGTAGTGGATAGCGATTCACAAATTATGTGTAGGGATCTACCTTGTACTATTGAAGTGATGTTTTTTAACAGAATTAATTCTATTTTCACTATATTGTGTACTATACAACGATTTTTGGTAAATATCTGTTATATCTGCTTTACGGAAAAAATATTTTTCTCCCACTAAAAAATGTCTGATTTCTAGGACATTTACACAGTAGATAGAAGCATCTTTGCGCATTAAAATGATATATTTTGTGTTATGAATAAACCATAAATGTGGCAATGGCAGTGTTTTATGTGCGACAGCTACCGAAATCCATGACCGCCATATTGGATTTTTCAGTAGTTATAGCTTCCCGTCACCAGATGCCGAAGCGATCGACGAGTTTCATATCTTCGCAATTTAAGGTATGTTATAGTGGAAATAGCGTATATTTCCCAATACAATGCAATCTTACGGGTTCATGGAGTAAAACGGGAGCTAGGGTGGGATATTCGGAATGAATTGCCATTTTTCAGTAATTTTTCTGGGTAAAATATTAGTTTCACACAGTTTGGGAGAAAATCTATATCTCCTTTATTACTGAAGATACACATATAATTCTTATGTATCCAAAAACAGCAGTGTTTGTCGCAAATGATGCTTTGTGTTAAGAAAAAGATAGTCACTCTCACGTTCGGATCGCAAGCTATAGTTAGTTTGCAAGCTCAATTGGTTTCCAAGGTCTTTTTAAGGAAAATCAGTGTTTTCCAAGCACAGAAAAAGTACGTAAGAAAAGAAATTAGTTTAGTGTAGCACTAGCGGCAGTTCTCGGAAGCTCGTAAAAAGCCGAAATATCGGCATCAAAAGTAGTGAAAAAAGTCATTTTCGCAGCTTTATATCTAAAGAATAAACGCAGTGACATAGTAGTGTGTTATCATTATATAATGCACAATCTATACTCTATCTATGAAAGCAATAATTATAATTCTAGTGTCCCACATAAAGGAGATATGATTTTTTTTCCTTAAACCAGGTACAACAGATATTTACCCGATTTTCCTTCAGGTCCAAGAGATGAGCTATCACATAATTCTCAAGCCATGATGGTAAATACTTATATTATTAGTTTTTTTATTGTAACACTGACTGTGCTTATAATAATTAATGGGAAATTTCGAATTAACAAAAATACTTATTTTTAATTTCTTGTAATTATTTCCTTATTTATTCATGAATGCTATCATGATCATTGAAATATTTAGTACTGAAGTGCAAAGCCTTCTTGTGCTTTGAAGTAGACATCTATCAAAATATTTCCTTTCTTTGAAGTTCCACAAAATTGATAATACTTTCTTGACAGGTATCAGATGACTCAAACTCGGATTGTGCTTCGTATGGTAAAACATTACTTATTACTGTCCATAATCAAATAATAGAGAAATTTTATTAAAACGAAAATATTGCCAGTTAAGGTCCTAAAGACAACTCGTTGTCACTGATGATTTCTTCTCAATGCATGTGGAATTGGTATGCCTTGCTTATGTTTACAAGGTTGGATTATGTTGATGTCCTGTTTGGTATGAAAGATATTTATATTCTGTAGATACTTGTAAGAAATAGGTCAATGTCATGTCAGTCCTTATATTCTCAGAAGCATAAGCATATCAAGCAAAACGTCATTATTGTAACAACATGTGCCAAGCATCGTTTCATGGTTGTTACATCTTTTTCCACTTTACTTCTTGGTTTGTTCTGAAAGTTTTGACCAAGATATATAGATACCTGATGCATTATAATCTTTAATTCTTGGAGTAATGAATTTTCACAGATTACAATTGTAATTCTGACACTATCCCCATAAAATTTTCTGAAGAGGATTTTATTCATGAGTGCTTGCAATTCCAGACTGGAACTTATACTCTCCATCGTTTCCAGTAATAATGGAAACATCTCACCCAGAGAATGAAAACAACGGTACAGTAACTTCAACAGTCTTTAAAGTTATCATTCTTGCAACTTAATTTAAGATAATTCTAGGAATGTCCTTTGGTGGAACTTGGTTTAGAATACCTGTAGCTTTCAGAATTTGTAACCTTTCTGACAAACTTGAGCTTTATATTAATCTCAATGCGTTAATGAGTACCAATAACCTTGAAGTAGGATTCACCATTCTTGAAATATGAGAATTGATAAGTTGTTTAATTTCAGAGAATATAACTACAATTTCAAGTCAGGGTGTGGAAGTAGTGGAAAGTAAGTTTGAAGTATATATATTTAAGATTTGATTATTAATTTCCTTGTATTGTTTCATTCTGAATGATATATCATGATTCATTTAACAGTTGATATGATTGGAGACAAAAACAATGAATCTGCTAAGCATAAGATCCCAGGCAATGGAAAAACAGGCAGTATGCAATACATATAAATTTGGCTTTAAGCATATGCCTATTTTAGAAAATAATAAGTATTCTTTTCATAGAATCCAAGATCCAGAAGAATTTCAGTAAAACAAATCCAAAGGAAAGTTTAATCTTATTAACAGAAGCAAAGTTAGAATTTATCAATCAAAAGAAAGAAAATTTAAGGAAAGAATATGAGGAAAAGAAGAGGAATTACATGCTATTAAGATTAGAATAGCCAATGCAGAAGAAAAAAACTATTACTAGAAATTATATCGAAAGAAAAAGAAATAAATAAATTTATTTAGATGAAGTTCAGTATTTATTTGAATCACCATAAGTTAACCAATTATTTTTTTAAATTTATAAATACAGACTAACATTAAACCTTTGTGGTGTTCCACTTCAATTACAGTACTGAAATAAAATTAACTAATGAAATTAAAATGTAAAATTAAGCCAAACTAACAATTAAGCTAAGTTTTTACAACTGATTATTACACAAGCCTTGAAATTTATAAGACTCAAAGTTTTTCAAAGCATCCATTGTGTCTCTAATCATGAAAGTTTTGTAGTATCATGTCACGGAAATATTTAATGAATGGATCTTTCCCAGCACCAATATCCTCCTCAGATTCACTTTGGTCTCCTACCACTTCTTCAACCTCCACTGGTTCTGATATATCATGCGGTGGTTCCTTGTTTTTTGCAATAACAGCCACATTGTGCAGCACAGCACATGCCACTACAACTTCCATTGCTGTTTCCAAACAAATTTTCATACCATTTGACAGGATGGGGAAGCGTCGCTTCCATACTCCGAACATTCTTTCTATTATGTTTCTAGTTTTTGTGTGACTTTCATGATAAGATTTTTGATACTGATCTATGAGTTTCCTAATTGGTGTCATCAGAAAATTTGTCTGTTTATAGCCCGAATCTCCCAGCAATACCCCATTTCCAAAGTGTTTATTTTCTAACTTATTCTTCAGTGAAGAATTGTTGAAAATTGTTTGGTCTTGGGTTGACCCTGGCCATCTTGTTACTATGTCTGCAATCTTCATTTGTGCGTCGCAGACAACTTGAATATTTAGGGAGAAGTAGCCCTTTCTATTTCTGAAGCTTTCAGGCTCTTCACGTCCTGTAACATCATTTATGATCAATTTCAATCTATCAGTGAAAGACAAATATTAAAAATATGAATTTAAATTTTAATTATGAAGCATTTGTCAAACAAGTATAGTTATATTTATCATAACCCTTCTTAATTTGAGAAGAAATCTTTCTTATTAGAGACATGTGATGTACTTTATCATGAAACTGATCTTTATTATTTTTTAATATCCGTATATCTTAATTATTTTACAAAGATATGGATGATAGAAGCAGTAATAAAAGATATTATTAATTTAATTTTTTTTACTAATTACAGCAACATTGCTTGAGATTTTAAGAACACTTTATACCTGGTGATATGATTTTTATGTGTGCAATGGAATGTGTGCGTGCTGTCAATAGTAATTTAAAATCCCAACTTCTGAACAACAATATTAATAATATTGATCATCTCTTTGTAACAATTGAGAGTGGTTCAACTAAATTTTTAATTGGATCTGTTTATATACCTGCTAAGTCACCCTCTGAAGTATATGATTCACATTGTCAAACGGTTGAAAGCATCATATTATCTAACTCATTTGCTGGGGTTTTTATTCTGGGGGATTACAATCTTCCCAATTTCATCTGGTCCAATGAACCGTGGAATGAAGTTAACTTCAATCTCTCTAACATGGCACCTCAAGGTATACTGTTACTGAACACCTTTTCTTTCTTAGGGTTACAACAAGTGAACTCAATTAAAAATCAAAATGGTGTTCTGTTGGACCTTGCTTTCAGTAATTGTAATGTTAAGTGTAATGCTATCACAGAGTTGATTCTAAATTGTGATGTGCACCACCCAGCAGTAAGTTTCCATATTCAGCTTGCATATAATGCAGAGATTTTACCATATGTTATTACTTTGTTTGACTACAAAAATTGTGATTATGACTCGATAGCTAATGCTTTGAATAATATTAATTGGGCAGGATTAAGTAACTTAAATATTGACGAGGCTACCCATTATTTTTATTCCATTCTGAATGAGATCATCACTGCCTTTACTCCTGTAATTACCATTAAAAATAACAACTTTCCCAAATGGTTTTCATGTGAATTAAAAAATCTCATTTCACTTAAGAAACAAAATCATAGGAAATACAAAATAACAGGAGAAGATAGTGCTTATCAAGAATTTTCTGAACTACGTAAAAAATGCAAAACCCTTGCCAAAAGTTGTTATCATATGTACATCAAAGATGTGCAAGGCAATATCTTGAGAAATACAAAATACTTTTGGACACATGTTAATAATCTACGTAGTTCAACAAAAATCCCCTCATCAATGTACTTTGATAGTAGAAAAGGTGACAATTGTACTGATATTTGTGATCTTTTTGCGAAATATTTTTCAAAGGTTTACAATGACATCAAACCTAATGTTTTATCTGAGATTAATCAAAATTTCAATGTAAATCTGTCCACATTCTCACTCTCTGTAACAAACATTCTTTGTAAACTAAAATCTTTTGATGTTACCAAATCTCCAGGTCCAGATAACCTTTCACCTCATATTCTAAAAAATTGTGCCAAATCACTGGTTTATCCTTTGTTTATAATTTTTAACAAATCACTCTCCAATGGTATGTTCCCTGAAGCTCTCAAATCCTCATTTGCTATTCCAATTTACAAGAGTGGCAATAAGCATGATGTAACTAATTATAGACCCATTGTAATTCAATCTGCCATTGCAAAAATATTTGAAAGCCTTATTGTAGACACCCTGAGCACAATTTTTGAACCTGTCATTATCAATGAACAGCATGGATTTAGGCGTGGAAGATCCACTGTAACTAATTTACTTCTTTTTCAGCAGGATGTTTCCAACCTACTTAATCAACATAATCAGGTGGATGTGATCTACTGTGACATAGCTAAAGCTTTTGACCGTGTGAACCACACCATCTTGCTTGCCAAACTAAGGGCATATGGTATTCATGGTAATATGTTGAAATGGATTGAAACATATCTGACCAATAGAAAACTTCTTGTTAAAGTTAATGGTTCAATTTCATCTCCATTTATAGCTAAATCAGGGGTTCCGCAAGGATCCCACTTAGGTCCTCTACTGTTTTTATTATTCATTAATGATGAGACAATTTCTCTTGTATGCTGATGATCTTAAATTCTATCTTTATGTCAACTGCAATAGTGATGTCAAACTACTGCAAAATTGTCTGATTGAGGTCAGGGAATGGTGTTGCAAAAACCTAATGGAACTCAATATGCAGAAGTGTAATGTTATAAGTTATCACAAATCTAAAACGCCCACCTATGCTAATTATTTTTTATCAGATGAGTGCTTAAACAGAGTGAACCGCATCTCTGATTTAGGAGTGGTTTTTGACTCTAGGCTAATTTTTGACTTGCATATGAACAATATCACTTCAAAAGCATATAAAATGCTGGGCTTTATTGGTAGGACATGTAGTGACTTCAAGGATATCTATTGCCATAAAATATTGTACACCTCCCTAGTAAGGTCTCAACTTGAGTACTGCTCAATCATTTGGAACCCATATTACAATAAATATATCAACTCTTTAGAAAGAGTCCAAAACAAATTCCTCAGAATGATATCTTTTAAATTCGACATTGTAAGAGAACCTGGCCATTATGAAACCATACTAAGTCAACTGAACCTGCCTACCCTTCAGGCTAGAAGGGAATACATTGGTATACATTTCATGTATAAAGTCCTAAATAACATGATTTCCTGCTCTGAAATTCTCTCCCTTGTAACCCTCAAAGTTCCTTGTGTACCTACCCGCAGCTGCAAACTCTTTGAAATCCCCTACCTACCAAAAAACTATCTCTACTACCTTCCAATCTTCCGCATCATGCGCTCACTAAATAGAACCTGCTATAATGTTGACATCTTCCATATCTCTTTAAACACATTTAAAAAGGTCATCAAATCTAAACTGTAAAACTTTCAACCTACCTCTTTCACCTGTATATGAACTGTTCTCTTTTGTATGAACTCATTTTTGTAAGTCTCTGTAGTGATTTCTTCTTAAGGTTAGTCGTAATACTTTTATAAATGTATCTTCTTTTGCTTCTTCTGTTCTTTTGTTATTATATAATATGTATGATTCTTGAAAAGGGCAATGCATGCCCGTGAAATAAACTATTATTATTATTTCTTGTTCTCAGCAGTACTCGAAATAAAAATTCATCGTCGTCATCCTCAATATCTTGAAACATTTTCAATACTTCCATTTCTTGTCTATTATGTGAGGTAATAATAAATATCGTTATTAGAGAAGTAGGTAAATTTCTAGTTTATTAACTAGAAATTTACCGAAGTGAAACTAGAAATTTACCAGAAAGGGCTAATGAAGACTTGATAAATTTCCAATGTAACCTGGTATTTTGCAAATTAATCAACGAAAACTGGAGGTATATTATACATATATGTTAATTAAATTTCAAATTATACTTCATTAACATACGATTATTACGTAGCCATTGATTTCTTTTACTAATGAGAACCTTATTTTATTTGAAACCTTGTATAATATCCCGTGTTTTCGTTGATTATTTTGTGAAAAACTCAGTATTATCTGGAATATAAAGAGCGCTCGAAAGATTTACATTAAAATGTGTATAGCATATTTTCGAGCTATCTTAACCGAAATGTTGACTGCACATTTCTGGCGCATTTTTACCCGGCAAAAATTTCATACCCAAAATGTGCTACGCGCATTTTAAAAATTCCTAAAATGTTTCACTGAAATGTTTCAAGCATGTTGCGATCACAAATTGTGCTACTAGGGTCAGGACAGTAAGACTAGGTTAGAGTATAATTTCAAACAATAAATGTAAATTAGAAGTAAATCCAGCTTGCTTATCAACTTAATTTAATTCATTAATCTCAAATATTTGCTAAATTTTCAGAGTACTGGTTTTGATATTCTGCATTAAGAAATAAAATACTAGGATTCAGTGGTGCTTCTACTTAAAGTACTTTACTTTACTGCAAATTGTCTGACAAAATGTAGTGATATTCTTTGCAATAAGTTTGATCGTTAAGTGTCAAGTTATATATTTTTTTAAATGTGGCAGTTTGATTTATAATGTCAGTAGCGCTTGAGTTTGATTTAGTCATTTTTGTTTGATTTTAGATTTCAGTAAAATAAAGGAATAATGAGTGAATAAGAGTAATGAGGCATTTCATATTTCTTCAATAATACCTCACTTAATCAAGGGTTGATCAATGGATCAGATTCTACAAGGCATCTGCCATAATATACGAGAAAGGCAATTAGAACTTAAATAAGAAGGAATGGAAAGTCAGCCAGAAGGAAAATACAAAGAAGACTATTTAATGGTTTCAATTTCTTCAGAAACCTGGAAATGAGTCAGATCCAAGGCAATATTATGTTGAGTTTTTAGTTTAATCATGGAATCAAAACTGAGCTATATATTGCAACTTCAGTTAAAACTCCCAGATATAGTGTAAAAGCCAGTTGAATATTTTCAGAGGATGAATTCTTTTGATGATGATTGGTGAAAAGCTTCCTACGTGAAAGCACTTCAAATCACAAAAAAACAGCATATATTGATCAAGAATTAGGATCAAGATTAAGAAAGTATTTTGAGATTCAGCTTTTCGAGAGAATGAAAGAAATTTCTGCCTTCTAACTATGTTAAGGATACAAATAAAGGCATGGCTAAGGATAAGGAAATCAAATGGTAGAAAATAAAAATAAATGATATTCAATTCCGCTCCAATCAATAAACAATCAAAGAGACATGTCTAATGAAGCAATTCCCCTTTATTTTGTGAGTTTTGAGTATCAATAAGAGCTAAACAAATAAGTCCTCTGTTTATTCAACTTGTCACATTGAACACATAGTTTCAAAGCCTTAAAATGTTATTTCTTGTTATAAGATGGAGATATATATTGAGAAATGCACAGATGGTTCTGCGAGCATGAAAAATTACATTTTAGAAGTTTTCACAAAAGTAAAAAATGTTGGACATCCAACAATCTTTATTTATTGAATTACTCATGATGATCCAAGGGCTCTGAACAATTGGTGACCACTTATCTACTTCATAGGCTGGTGAAATGAGGTAGTGTTTTTCTAACCTTATATCCACATAATGTGAGTCTAAGATTGCACTTTATGAACTTCCAATTTACTGTTATCTGGTCGTTTGGATCACACTTGATTATTGTATTAAATGAGTTGTAGTAAAATTACAGTGAAGTGGCCTATTTTCTCTCTAACAGTGAATATTAATTAAATTTTCCGATATTGGATGATTATTTTTATAATGGGAGATATCTTTTATAACAGCCTTATTTTTAACTATAAAATTTAAAACTTGTTTTTTCCCAACTTCTTTCACTTTTCCTATCAGATTGGTTTTTTAATAATTGCTAAGGAACACATTCTCCAAATTTTAATTTCTCTTCCACCATAAATAATATTGATAACATCCATTACTAGCATTAAACCTCTTACATTATTACCATTAATGATAAAAAGCATAAAAAGTTCACAATATGATGAGCAATATTTATTTGGAAATAAGTAATAGAGTATTAATAGAATAATATCCTATCTCCCTGTCATATTTTTTTCTCTTTGAAATTATCGTTTAAAGAATCAATTTGTGTATGAGCTCAATAAAGATGTTTGTTTTTCAGAAAAATGAAACTGTTTGGTTAAATAAAAATAATCAATAGCTATCATATTATGTTAATTAACTCTTTGCTAGATTCACTTACTGATTATTATACTGATTATTATAACTGAATTGGCAAATTAAAAAATTCATTTTTATGAATTTTTAATTGAGAACTGTATCAGGTAATTTTATTTATTCAATTCTTATAGTTTCATCTTTTTAAGTTCTGACGCAATAGCATTTCCTGCTATAGAACTCAGCAATTTAATTGGTGACATAATAGCTACTTTTGGACACTGGCTGTGAATATAATCCATTCTAAAAGCGCAACACTACTTTTCTAGTATTATTGTATTGTTTTATAATATATAATAATTGTTTTTATTGGCAGGAATCAAAGATCATATATGTTTTCAGTATTGATTGAGGAATCGGCATTGGAAGCTTTCAAAGGAGTTTCATCCTCTATATTAGGCAATAGAACCTTAGAATTGTTGAACCATTTGGTAATGTTTCTCAAATATTCTAAGAAACGGAGTTCCCATTTTTTCCCCCATGCCTAGCTACTGTTGCCCTTCACCGTTGAAGTCCTCTTAAGCTCTGATGAACTTATCTGGAGGTGCTTTACTGAGGCAACAGTAACAACAAACACACACAACCATTCCCTGAATCGGAAAAATCCGATCACTAGAACCCGGGACCTTGGGGTTGGAGCGATAGCCTCTTTCGTACTTCTAGATGTTAATGTGACTCACATTTGAGCGCTGCACAAGCTCCAATTTACCCTTAGGATACAAATCCTCCACTATTATCTCTATCTGTTTGATTGAAAGAAAAAAAAAATAGACTCCTCTATCCGGGAGGCTGCTTTAACCATCTAAGCTACCCAGCCAGAACATTTTAACACCTCTTTGTGTTGCCGGTGCCTTGATGAGGCCATGGCGTGGTCGATGCCGCACAGTCGGACGAATCCACACATGCCCATGCACACAATGTCCCCAAAACGGCTTGTTAAAATGTTCTAGCTAGGTAGCTTAGATGGTTAAAGTAGCCTCACAGATAAAGGAAGATCCCTGGTTCGATTCCCAGCCCCATCAGACTTTTTTCAAGTCTGTTTTTCTTGGGAGTTCGTATGAGTTACCTTGACGAGATGGAGCGAGTTGAAAACAGATAAAAACATGCGAGTTGTATCCAACTCTTTTCAACTGGAATTTCAGGCGGGGTAGTATCTAACAAATTTTGCAAGTAGATCAACAAGAGGATGTAAGGAACGAAAATGAGTTTGATAACTTGAAATATTGCATTGATCTACAAATAATTGAAAATGAATGGATATAAGAACATGAAAGTATCATTGTTTATAATAATAATTTCTCACACTAGCTCATTCTTGAGGTCTTCGCAAGGTTAAATATTTGTAAACTTATATTAATCAATCAATTAACAATACAACCACATAAAGCGAGGAAAATATATTAGATGTATAACTTATTTAATTCTAGCAAGCCCTGAGCTCTGACAGAAGAGAAATGTAAATACGTTTCAACTAATTTCTTTAGTAGCACAGCATAGTTTGAGTTGTGTAACAGCAATAATAATTTGAAATTAGGTAGCCCCTTAAATAGAATAAAATAAAAATACAATCATTCTCGACATTGTGAATATCTTTTGCAAATATTTACCAATATGATTTATGAGCTACATAATCTGTAAATTTCTATTAAATTTACTTTTTCTGCTACTAAAATCCATCCTTATCCCATAAATCTTCCAAACATCTGATTTAGTTATCCACCATATTTAATACGGAACTCATAAGCGATTTAACCTCGCTGATTTGGTCTTGTGGCGACTCAGTTATCTGCGCCCGCCGCCACTTTTGACGCGGGCCCCAAATCTAAAAGCAGACGGAGCCTCCAACTTTCAACCACCAGAGGGAAGAGATAAAAAAGGACGCGAGGCCCCAACGCAGATTGGCCCTACGCACTCTCTCTCGGACTCTCTACCGTTTTGGCCCCTGGCGAGGCATGACTTGTGTTCCAGCGCTCCTCGTGCTATGATAGATGTCAACGTGCTACTGTAGTTCTTCCGCATATTTGTGATCCACAATAAAATGTTTAAATCAAGTTTGTGTAAATGTTCACTCGCGCCACCCGCAGTCTGATAAGTTACGGAAATCATAAACTTATTGAATGTTCCTGCAAAGCTTATTGAATGGTTACCAAGAATTATAGATATATAACTTTATTGAGTACTTATGTATCGCACCTGCAACCGGCCATAAATGTATCATATGCCATTTTCTGTTGAAAATGTTACAATACATTGAGCATCATTGAAGCATGAAAAGTAACTGATAATATGCTGTAATACTTGGAAATATCACACTTAATGAGATTTTTACCTTTTCAGCTAAAAATGGAGAACTTGAGAGGGCAATTGCCCTCATCGTGGGTGCCATGAGGGGTTGTGAGGTAGCACACAAGTAGCGATTTTAATTATTTATTTATTTATTTAAATGCTGCAAGTTGGTATTAATACCAGGTGGCAACGGTTGAGGGAGAGTAACAATACAATCTGTCCGGCATTCGCCTAAGGACATAAACCTCCCGTGGAGAGTACACATCTTAGCAATAGCAATGAGCCTAATTAGTACAATAAGCCAAACAAGTCAAATAAATTACAAACACCTCCACCACACACAGATACAGATAACATAATTTAATTTTACTACCTAGAAACATTTTCTTATTCTAAGGATTAAAGTGATTAAAACTCTGCCTTATACATACATATACTTATAACAATTTAAATTTCATAATCTTCTAAGCTTCTTTTTAAAATTTTCAACATTCACCGGCATTGGATTGAGAAGTTCTCCATGTAATGCATTCCATCCCCTTATACCTATTGATAAAAGAATATTTCACCACATCGGTTTTCTGTTCACACTCCTTTATTTTTAATCCGTGATCGCTGCACCGTCTATAGTTAGGAGAATGGAACCTCTCGTAATTTGTCCCATCCATCTTTGATATTCCACGCATTAAATACTCTGGATAACCTAGATATCTTCTGTCTCGACGATAATGATTCCCTTCCTAGCTACTCTAACATTTTACTAACACTTTTGTCCTTCTTGTGCTTTCCGGTTAAGTACCTAGCCGCCTTTCTTTGCACACCTTTGAGTTTATTATTTAGACCCACTTCGTGCGGGTTCCAAACACTGGTCGCATACACAATTATCGGCCTAACTGGGGATTTATACACCCTTACTCTGAGTCCACTTCCACTCCGTTTTAGGTTTCTTATAACAAAGTGGAGATTTCTATACGCTTTAGTAGTAATATCCTCGATGTGACTACCCTATTTAAGGTTCACGGCTAATTTAATGCCTAGATATTTACATTCGAGTATTTACCATTTACTTTAGTCCACTCAGCTAATTGTTTTAAATCACTTTGTAATATTTCACAGTCCCGTCCTTAACTTATGCCTCTATATAACATACAGTCATGAGCAAACAGTCTAACCTCAGATTTCATATTATTAGGTAGATCGTTAATGTAAATCAGGAATAACAATGGCCCGAGAACGCTACCCTGGGGGATGCCCGAGGTGACTTCTATCTCTTTTGAGTAAACAACGCCCATTCTGACTCTCTTTGTTCTCTCTTTCAAAAACATTTTCTATTCAGCGTAATACACGATGGTAAATGTTTAACTCACGTACCTTCGCTAAAAGTAGATTATGTGGGACCTTATCAATTTTATCAATTGCCACCACGTCCACTTCCTCCCGTATATCCATAGATTCGGCTACATCTTGACTAGTCCGAGGAGCTGCATCTCGCATAAGTAGCCCGGTCTGAATCCGTGCTCTCTAATTAATCATGAAACTTAATTGTGGTAAGAGTCTATATTGTTAATAATGGTAATATGCATTTAACAAAGTAGAATTGAACATGTGGAAGGTATTCAGAACTGAGGGTGTTGACTCCAAAATCTTGGGAAGCGGTTGATATCGGCTCTTATAACATTCCAGTCAGGAGGTATTAACTATTTTAATGTGTGTACATCTTCACAGCAATAGAGCTTCTGCTTATATATGTATAGACTAGCTGAAGTACATTTGATTCTAAACAGGGGAAGTAGATTAACCTCTCAATACCATCAGTCAAACTATTACGTCTGACGTTATTCTTTGGTTCTTCGTCTTATAGAAGCTTTATTTCCATATTATTGCATAATATTATTACATAATATTCACATATTCTCATCAAGCAAGAGTTTCATGTATGCATTTGTTTTATGTAATATACGTACTATATCAACATAAAGTTTAGGAATATTTATCCCAATTTTATCACTCATGATCTTTTTTAAAACTGCTTTTACTCTCTACCAATCCTATATAAAATTCTGGTTCTTTGCCTTAGTTTCTCTCTGTATCATTTGCACTTGTAAAAATCTCATCTAATTTTGTTTAGAGAAACTATAACTAAGCAAAAAAAATGTTTAAGTGGAGCAAATTTGTTAGGCACCCTAATTTGTGTTGTTTACAACTTTTTTATTTCTCATGAACTTGTGGCAAGTGATATTGAGATAAATGTTGAAATTGTCAGTTGTTTTTGAAACTCCCTGACCCTGGTCATTATCTGGAATGGAATTTTCTCCAACAAAATTCTGAGAAAATTACCCTTTCTTCACATAGGTTATAATTAATACAGACCATAAATTTGAAATATTAATAAATTCTTTATGCTTTCTAATGTAACACCATGAGCTTTGATTTAACAATCACATTGGACTTCAGGGTGACTAGGTGTTTACATTCTCAAAATGTTTGTAAACGTTTTGCATATTTTGTCAACATTTTTGATATTTGGATTAAAAAATCAATTTCCACAACCAAAGTTAGAATCTATATACTTGTTATTTTGGTGCTTATCTCTCCTCTACACGACTTCCTTCGAATTTTATTCTTCAAAAGAAAGTAAGCCTATGACTGTGAAAATTGCAAGTAAACATGAATATCTTATACTATTAAATTTTGATAAGTTAACATGTCTACTTTTAGAAACCATTCTGAGCAATCTTGCAGATCCTTAGTTTATACCACTACATTGTTTGCATTTCTGAAATCAAAATACTTAGAAATGCACAAACATTTCACAAACAAATTTTATTCACTAAGCCAAATTCAAAAGATATTATTTGTAAAAATATATCGTTGGATTTTAATTTCCAAAGTTTAGTAATGTTAAAGGAATAATGTGGGAAGGTGTTACCATGTGGAAGGCCATTGCAATGAAAGAAAGACTGTTTTGTACACTTCCAGACTTTTCTTATGGCAACATATATGCAGCATGTATGCAATGTGTAATGCAGAGGGGTGTTATAACTTTATTGTGAGACCTGTGATGCGCGGTACATTCGAAGATTGCTAAAAACAGAAGCCAAGGAGCACAACTGGGATTTCCGTCTATAGAGGGGGTCACCAAGGTCAAATTTTGCGGTGCATCTGCTGAAAGAAGGACACAATAGCACCTTCATCCCGAAATGCCTTCATTGGGATAGCCGTAGCTTGGACTTCCTAGAGGAAATGGAAATAGTGTGCTGCTCTAATAATAAAAACCTTACAAATGCGCACGTTTATCCCAATCTCTTGACCCTTCTTTCCCTTCCAAGTAATCTCTTTACTTCCTGAAAAAACCCCTTCTCTAACACTTTCCCCCCCCCTTCCTGGTTTCCTAAATATTTGAAAATGTAAAAAAAGGTTTTTTGCATGATGATGCTTGATCACTAGCAAAACATTTTGCTATGATAAAATTGCGGTGGGAGAGTACAAAACTTTCTTTCTTTCATGTTACTAATGTTTTTATTATCTTCTTTATACATTTTTTATGAGCATATCTTTCCCATATATTCAGATGAGAGTTGATTTTGTCAATCACCTTTGTCGTTAGGGAAAAATAATTAAAAGTCACCGCAATTATTTAAATATTGCACACCGCAATTATATAATATAAGTATTCCCATTATGTTTCCCATTTTTTTACAATTTTTTTGACATTTTGTCACCTTGGTGGAGGCCTATGGACACTGCCCACTCTGCCCACTGCCTAAATCCGGCACTACAGTGGACGATTTAATGAATTTAAAGCGTGTAGAAGATTTCGTCACCAAATACTGTATTAATAACTTTAAACAGACAAGAATAGATTCATTTTTTAAATAAAACGCTTTTTATGTAGAGTGAGATCGAGAAATCAGATTTTTACACCAATATATGTTTATTGATTATTGTTAAGTTCTTATAACCTCTGTTAAGGTTAATTTATTCTTACTTTCTATGTTTCTGAAAAAGTGAATTTATCCTTAAGTACAGCATTTCGGGAAACAATGCGAATTGACTGGAATGACGATATCTTTGGACTAAAAATAAACTAAAGGATGCAAGTACGTACCTGCAAGCGGCCATAAATTGTGATATTGCTTTATTACAATGTCTCAAATAAAATCCTTTTCGTTCTTACATAGTTTATCCGATTATTTTTCCCTAAAAATTAGCACCAATACAAGAAAAACATTTTTTTCTTGGTTCCCTCGATTCATGTATCGGAAGCGAGAGGTGACATGGCTTTGAAGGGTGGGAGTTGAACAGTGAGGTTCCTGTTTGTGCCTGGAGTATAAGAGAGGAAAGATGAGAGCTGCCGTGGGGGAAAAAGATATACGAGAGTAGACAAGAAGGAATTCTGCTCTCATCAGCTGCGTTGAAGAATTGCTGGCACCGGAGAAAAGCTCATGTCTAACGAGCATCACTCTCGCAACTACTTACACTACTGGAAAGCCACGTTTAATTATTAAGCTAAATCACCAAATCCTAACTAATACGATTATCTAATGGGATATTATTACTTTTGACGATTATTTAGCAATAATGATCCACATTTTATGTTAGAGGACGCACTTTGGTTACGGCTTATGAGTCAATGAAATAATATTTTTGAGGCGAACGTACTCTTTTACGCATTCTTAAGCATCTGCGTAGGAATTAAAAACCCTAGATTTCCATTCGCACGCATTCGCTGCCCTTGGATTCAAGAAGACGGACTTAATTAGACTTTTTGTTAGAAATCGGCTAGAACGAGTATCGCGTTATAACGAGTACTTTTCCGATTTTTGTCAGCTCTCGTTATAACGGACTTCTACTGTATATCATAGAGAGGGCAGATAAAAAATTGAAAAGATACAACTGGAGCTAAATCACCAAATCCTAACTAATACGATTATCTAATGGGATATTATTACTTTTGACGATTATTTAGCAATAATGATCCACATTTTATGTTAGAGGACGCACTTTGGTTACGGCTTATGAGTCAATGAAATAATATTTTTGAGGCGAACGTACTCTTTTACGCATTCTTAAGCATCTGCGTAGGAATTAAAAACCCTAGATTTCCATTCGGACGCATTCGCTGCCCTTGGATTCAAGAAGACGGACTTAATTAGACTTTTTGTTAGAAATCGGCTAGAACGAGTATCGCGTTATAACGAGTACTTTTCCGATTTTTGTCAGCTCTCGTTATAACGGACTTCTACTGTATATCATAGAGAGGGCAGATAAAAAATTGAAAAGATACAACTGGAACTAATACTACTTTGAAAAACTTAACAAAAAGCATGACACAGAATGGTCATAAACTAATAGCATACAATTTATTCTCTTCCCCAAACCTTTTTTAGTAGTCTAATGAAAAATAAAATTTACTGTTGTTGGACAGTAACACCTAACCATAGTAAAATGCCAAAAGAATTGAAGAATAAAGGATTGAAATGGAAATGAGTTGACATAAGGGAGAGGACTAGACATGACTGCACTCATTCAGAAAGAAAAGATATGTACAGTAAGTGACAGATGTGCAAGTAGAACCTGCTGAGTGAAATTTTGGCAATGAACAAGAGAAAGCTTTGAAACCTGCATTTGTGGAAGATGATGCTAAGCACATGGGACACATTGCAAATTCAGAAAGAACAGCAACAGTTTTCCTATTATCAAGGTGATCATAGAAGTGGACTAAGAAATTATACTTTCATCTTCTGGACTAAGTTCTAAATGCAGACATAGCCCTCTCTACGTGATGAAATGACATGTGTCATTGTAGATGACACCCCCACGAGAATTTTCCTCATGCCCTTTTCTTGATAAAAGCAAAAAATATATTTTTTTTAATCCTCTAACTGCCTTACAGCCTCTTCCTGAATTTCCAGAGCCAGGATATCCAATTCCTCTTGCAACTGGGCTTGCTGTCATTCCCTCTGGTCAGTGAGTTCAATCAACTGCTCTCCTCTTTTGGAGGCTGTTAAAGAAATGAACGTTAATTAAATGTCACAGATTAATGAATCATAAAAACACCAAAGAAAGTTGTGACTAAAGAAGAAATATTATAAGATGTGCATGCATTTCCTAGGAGGTAGCAATTTTTTTATCCTATTTATTTTAGGTTCCACAACTGAAAATAAAAGAGAGTTAGGTTGCTCTAGGACTTGATATATGATTAAGAATTAAGCTGGCACACCACATACATGATCAATAGTTACTGTGATGATTAAGTTAATCTTGGACTTATGATAAAAACCAATTATTTAAACTTAGATAGATTCACAAAGTGAACTCTCTCAAGCATCACTTTGTGGAATTTGATGTTCAATCAACAATATCAATCACAAAATTAGAAAGGATAAAAAAATAAACACAATATTCTGTTAAAACTAAACCATAAAATGGCACAATTCCACAGAGTAGTATTCAATGGAATAGTACAGATTTTGGATAGGAAGAGAATTCACATTTTTGGTTAATTTACTCACTTTAAGCATATAAGAAGTCCATATTTTGATGTAGGAACTTACTTTAAAAATTTAAATTACTTTCTTTCATCATGTCATTTAGTTTAGGCCGATAGAATGAAGCTGAATAAGCTACACCCTATTCAAAATGCATGCAGCTTTAAAAAATATTATCCTAGATAATTAGCTATGTTATTCAACCTTAATTTCTGTAATCAACATCTTAAAGTTGATATAATGCATATGTTTACGAATAATTTCCAGATTAATGTTCACCCACAATACAGATATGCTTTGGGTTTGTGGAAATCACCTACATACAATTCGCATTAGTATTTTTGCCTGTAACTCAATAACCAAATATAGCCCAACTTTCAAGAATGAAAGGTTAATAACTATTTCATGCATAGAGAACAGACTACATTTTAAGTAGCTCATAGTTAATATCTCAACTCCACATGAGTCAAAGGATTCGCATTGAAAATTCCATTTAGAACTGGAATTCATTAATTGATTAAGGAAAAAAAATAAACAGAAATAATCGGTGAAATTAGTTTATATAAGTGCCATACAAAGGCAAAATTAAAAAAAAATTTTCATTCTATAACTTATAGTAGATCATAACATTACTTAGATCAAAATCACTAAAACTTAGAAGAAAACAAAAAAGTATCTACAATAATAAGTTTCATGTTTTTTCAATATTTGAAATTTTTATTTTCTTTCAATTTCCATTAGTTAAGGGTTGTAAAACAGCCATCATAGCAAAGATAATTAATAAGTTAATAATTGCTTCTAAATTGATCATTTTTATTACTATACATATGTCTTCATCATAAAACACAAAAAATAGTTCCAAATTATGGACACTTTCTTACCCTTGATCCCTAGACTATAAGCACACTTTGAATGATTAACAGACAAAATTTGATTGAATGTATAGGATTCAGCTTAGTTGGACATTTTATAAGAACTAAGATAAAAAATGGATTACTGCTGAGTATACCATTCAGACAAATATTAGCAGCTGTGTGCTAAGAACTAAGTAAAGAGGAGAAACCCCTTCACTGAATAAAAACATATTTCTTGCTTCTGTTATCCTGATGGAAATCAACAGACAGCTTTGTCAATGCTAAATAAAAAGCAGTACTTATAATTTTTCTGGCCTGATATGATTTAGAAATTTACAATTACAACTGTCAATTTTCATTAACTGAAAGGAAGCTTGAATTCACAGTAAATACATATTATACCAATTATATTTGAATGTCAATATACCAAAATCAGGTTCTACAATATTTTTTGTGGAAAACAGACAAATTTTCTTTCCTCACTTTCTCGCTGTGAACATTGGGTTAACCCAGGTGAACTGGGGGGTGGTCCTGGGGGTCCAGACCCCCCCCCCCTGGATCCGTCCCTGCTTCTGCTTGAACTTCAAGGATCACACATTCCAAGAACCTGAAATTCCTTGGACTATGGATTAATCATCACAACTGGTGCAACCATGTTGACAACTTTCTCGAAAAAATTAATTCAACTTTCTATTTATTTTGTGTATTAAGGGACTCAGTGAAAATGGGACAATTATTGATGAAATTAATTCATTTTCTTGTCAGGATGTTTAGATACTTAATTGCAACATAAGCAAATTTTGATAAAAATAATCCATTTTTAAGAAAGAATCATGGAATTTGTTTTTCTTACAAGGGAAAATAATGCATTTTCCTGTCAGGAGATTCAGATTTTTGGTTAAAATTAATCAAAATTTGATCGACATAATCGCTTTTTAACTCAGATTATTGTTTTTTTCACTTAAAAGGGACACTTATTGATGAAAATAATTCATTTTTCTGTTATGAGATTGAGATTATTGATAAGCAAATTTTGATTAAAAATAATCTATTCTAAGAAAGAATCATAAAAAATTTTGATATTAAAAGGGATAACTATTGATGAAAATAGTGCATTTTCCTTTCATGGGATACAAATTATTGGTTACAAAATAATCAAATTTTTATCGACATTATTGATTTATAACTAAGAATCGTAGGATTTTTTCTTTTAAATGGGATAAATATTGATGAAATGAATTAATTTTCCTATAAGGAGATTAAGATTTGTGCTTAAAATAAAAGTAAATTTTGATTGACATGATCAATGTTTAAGCAGCAAACTTCGATTTTATCTTTTAAAAGGACATTTATTGATGAAAATTATTCATTTTCCTGTCAGGAGGTTCATATTTTTGGTTAAAAAAAGTAAATTTTGATTGACATTATCGATTATTAAGTTAGAATGGTAGGATTATTACTTTTAGAAGGGACACTTATTGATAGAAGTAATTGATTTTTCAATCAGGATACTGAGTAACAGGTGATGCTATCCTGGTACAGATGTTACCAAAGCATGGACTTTAACAGAAACTACTTGCTGGGAAGATTATTTACACATAGATGGGGTATTTTTACATAAGATGTAGTTCTTAATTGGCCTCTTTCAATCCTTTATAGTTTTAATTTTACAGTTGAATCCGGATGATTTTTATCAACTCTCTGTTGAGCAATAATAGGACATGATGATGAAGCTTAAAAGAAGTCTTAGAACTGATCAGGTCACATTTTTCTGGTTGGATTTGTTATTTTCTTAATTTGTCCTATCGTTTGCCTCTACAGCTTCCAGATTCAACATTCAATATCTTCTTTCACAGGATGAGGTTATACTGAGTGACCTGAAAACTCAACCTAGACCAATGGTAAATATCCTCTGTTATGCAGTTTTTAAAAACAGTAAATGTTTCCGTTTCTACATAATTTGCCAGTGATAATTAATTATTATTAAAGAGATAATTAATTATATTAATTTGATTTTGAGTCAACGCATTGAAATTAATCAAACTTGGATAACTTCTATGATGTAAAAGTAACTGAATTTCCCAAATTTATTCAGAAAAAGCAATTAAAAGATTTTGCCCTGAAATTCAAATTTTCAGAGAATTAAATTGAGAAATTATAAAAGGAATAATATCATTACTAAATATTCAGGGAGTTTTACGAAGAATTCATATGGACATTTTTAAATGATACTGTTAGCTAAGTATTACAAAACTGAGAGAGAAGCACAATAATGTTAATTCTTTCCACTCTTTTTAGCAATATATAAATTGATACTTGATGTAACTTATCTGAAAATAGTATAGAAGAATAATTAAGATTTAAAGAATTAGAAATAGATGCTTTTCACCATAAAAAAATACAATAAATATCTGAAGTGGCCAGCACATGACTTTCTCCATATATAAGATGTAAATATTTATCTACGACAGTAATTTCGAACTCTATATTCAATCTAAACTTGGAAGATAAGTGATTAATTTATATCATATTATCTTTTACGTCACAAACACTATAAATAATGTTTTTTGGGACATGTTCGATGAAAAACGATGAAATGGCCTTTCGCCCCAGCTCCCAGAGCGCCCACAACGTACATAATCAGCAACTTCCAGTTTATCAGTATTTCACAAATAACTCCTACACAATCAGTGATACAAAAATATGTTTCATACAAAAGTCATAGTAAATTATATTTTATAAAACTTTTATAATTAATAGTTTATACCTAAATGTAATATTTATACAATCACACACAGACTTACACACAGATATCATTCGGAAAATGACGCGTTCTAGGGACCCCAAAACGTGTATTTCCGTTGAAATCTCGAAGTAGATTTTTTTCATGAAAACAATACTTTCTCTATACTTCGTATATGGAGAAAGTAAAAAAAAGCTCATTATTTTAAAGTTATTAAGATACCTAATTAGGTAATGATAGCATATAGCATCCTGTATCTTAGTAGGATTAACAGAAAGCCAGGGGCGTAGCTACCGCTGTATCAATTATACGGGGCCCCCAACGTGCGTAAGCAAAAATTAATAAAAACTTCCCAAATTTGTCTATAGAGGCAGAAAATTTAGAAAAACTAAAGTCATCATCAGCTATAAATGATTTAATAAATCAGTTTGCCGAAAAAAAGGCAAGGAGAGTGTATATTTAATTTGAATTGTTTGTAAAAAATTTGGAAAAAGTGACAGATAGATAATTATGATGAATAAATATTTCTTTTAATTTTATGCAAACATTTTTTTTCTTTCGTGAGAAATCTTTACCCTTCCTAAGGGCCCCCAAACAAATTTTTATACGGGGCCCCGCCAAGGCGCGCCACGCCACTGCAGAAAGCATACTTCGAACCATGCTTAACTCCTCTTATTCTTGCCCAGTAATGATTACCATTTATATGTGTATATAAAATATATCTCTGCTATGAGCATATGTAAAATAAATTAAATTTGAAGTGATGCAGCAATGTCTTTAATACTATTCCACATTTTTTTACCCGAAATGCAAAAATTTCAGCAGTGTCCCATTTCAGTCTATTCAATTAGCAAAATAAACCTTTAAACTTAGACTTAACTGAATATTTTTATATATTAACATCAAGGGTAACTTTTGCAAAAAATCTAAAAGATTTCACAATTTTGTAATATCAATAAATACCATAGATATTTCAAATCCTCCTAGAGGACCCTTTTAAACCAAAAAGGCACTGTAATAGTCTATCTTATACATGTTATTCAAAATTTAAAATTTAATTTTTACTTTCTCCCTATACGTAGTATAGAGAAAGTATTGTATTCGCAAAAAAATTCGACCTCCAGATTTCGACGGAAATAGATGTTTTGGGGTCCATAGAGCTCGTTTTAGCTATTTTCCCGAACATGTCTGTCTGTGGTTAAAATGTTTGTGGGCGCTCTATCTTAAAAAGTAATTATCCAATCATTTTCAAAATTCATATTTAGAATTTTCCTAACAATGCCAAGAGTTGATTAGTTTTTGGTGAATATTGCTTAACCGGAAGTTGCGGTTTATCCAGAACGAAATTTCGTTTCTTTAATATCTCTGTCAAAATGCAATATAGGTATATACATTTACGCACAAAAGTTGTAGATTATGTACTTTACTACAACTTTTGTATAAAACATTTTTTCTAAACACTGATTGTTTAGGAGTTATTCCCCAATAATGGTTAACCGGAAGTTGTTGTTAATCCAGAAATTGAAGTTTTTCATACATATCTCAGTCAAAATGCAATGTAGGTATATACAATTTTGAACAAAACTTATTGATAATGTATTTTACTACAACTTTTGTATGAAACATTTTTTCATAACACTGATTGTTTAGGAGTTATTCTTCAATAATGGTTAACTGGAAGTTATTGTTTACCCAGAAATTGAAGTTTTTCATACTTATCTCTGTCAGAATGCAATGTAGGTACATACAATTGTGTACCAAAGTTGTAGATAATGTTTTTTACTACAAAGCTTGTATGAAACATTTTCCTGTAACACTGATTGTTTTGGAGTTATTTATATATTACCGGCATAGGCTTATGTTTTCAATAAATACGGAGAAAGTCATGTGTTGGCCACATCGGATTTTTTTCCTATTAAATTACAGCCAAGTCTTAGGTGAGTAGTAAACATAAAACATCAGTTTGAAGATTGAACAATTATTGTGCAATCAAATAGTAAATTAACTGCTGAGGCAAACTGAAGCATGTTTTAGCTTCTCTATTTAATTCAGTTATAATAACCTAAGTCTCACTTTAACCTTTCGAATGATCCACATTTGAACTATCACAAATAACATACATAAGGATTAGGATGCTTTCTATCAGAGAATAAAAACAAGGTTCAATTAATGGGATTTTATTTTAAATATAATTCATTTTACATTACATAACATTACTCCTTAATTCTGAGGATGATTAGTACAAATACACAAAGAGAACAATGTTAAAAAATAGAGGTTCACTTGAAAAGAAATCTTCTAACTGGTTCAAGACCGTCATAAACTGCAACCAGAAACCAAGTCTTCCTCTGCTCAAATGCATTCAAAGCTCCTTATAAACCTCTAAAATATTGAAACAATTAGAATTAAAGTAATTTTGAAAATATAAATGCAAACTTTAGCGAAAAATACACACACTATGATGCCTCTGATATATTTTTGATTTTGGCGCTATATTTAGAAATGCTTCTTAATTAAAGTGCTTTGTTTACTGAGATGAGACATAATTCAAAGTTAAACCGAAATAAAAACTTTTAATTCCAGCATTGGAACGAAATTCTTTTCAATTTTTACGCAGACTACGGTTCCGAATACCAATGAAATATTAAAAAGTTTATACTTCACTAGAGGATATCTTTGAATAAAAACGTTATAAACATTATGGAAAACAGTAGATTTTCTTTTCTCTTTTTTTTAATTCTACTCAATTTCGTAGGAAATTTAAGTATCGACCCCTCAAAAACGGACCATATATATATATGTTCAGGAAATCGCCGCAATTTCAAGGAATGCATGTCATACTTTCATTTAATTCCAAGTAAAAACACACTTTTCTGTGGCTGGTCCAAGCTAGTCACTAGTTTCAGGCGCCCTTAGCAGAAGCTAGCAAACATTGTTGAAACAAAACAATCGCGCATTCGCAGCAGCGGCGTATTTGTCACAAATTACGTTCAGATTTAATATGCTAAAACTAAAGCTCTATCACAGATATCATCCCAAAAACAATTTCAACATCTAAACTTCTCTCGCAACAAGTGTTTTATCATGGGAGAGACAAAAGTTTTGACTATATAAATTATGCTACACGACCAAAGTCGGAGATTCCATTTCCATTAATATTTTACAAAGTTTTGGTTGTTGTACAATAAATATTTTCGAGTGCTAATAATGCGATGAGCAAATGAGGAATGAAAGGTAAATTTAATTGGATCGGTCGAGAGTAATGGTAGCAGTAAAAAATATCGCAGGTGATACTTTTTATTTCAATTTTTGCTATGCATTTTCATAACTACTGTTAAGTTCAGGCATTACTCACATGTCATTTTAACACAACTTTATTGAGTACGTAACAACGCCATTTCAAGTTACAGCCATTACTGATCATGCGCACGCATTGACATTGTTACCACACATGGAAGTTACAACAGTGGTACCACATGTATAAAGCAACTACAATAGCAAAACTATGTTTACTTTTGATAGAGAATTGTAATACGAATCATGGGCGTCGCCAGGGGGGGGCAGCTGCCCCCCCCTGGAGACCCATTCGTATTTGGTTCGGGATGTGTTGTAGAAACAATTTTTAGGCACGAGTGTATTTGAAAAGAATTTAGACCCAAAACAAAGTCAAGTGTTGGCACGTGTAAACACCAGTGATTGGAAAAGTACTTCCTCGTAGGAAATTCATTTATACCTCCAGCGCAGCACAAATATTTCAACAATACTTTGTAGCAGAGTCAACAGCCATCCCTCCTTTCCTTCGCCCCTTCCCTCCCAAGAGAAGAAAAGTTCGGTTTCAGGATGAACAATGTGAACTGTCTCTCGATGCGATCAGAGAGCGAGGTTATGCGATTATGTCCTCTCTCTCTCAAACTTCCTTGAGTATCGTCCGACAATCGCCCGCAGAAGACAAAGGATTCAGTTTTTTTCGGTTTCCCTTCAAAATGGACATAAGAAATTTTGCGGTGCGTATTTTGCAAATAGGCCCAAGCAGTGGCGCAGCGAGGGGGGGAAGTTTAGGGGTTCAAACCCCCCCCCCCCCAAGAGTCAAGTCCTATGACTACTGTCCATGCAAAAAGTCTAGATACTCGAGTTTAAAGAGTTGTATCTAAGTAACCTATTCATCGATAGCAATGAAATAAACTGAAAATGAAAGAAAATTTATTTCTACATTTTGTGAATACCATCAGCGATATTTTACCGTATCAATAATTTTTTTATTTGGCTTTGTATGAAAAAAGCACGGTTTTTAGCACTCAGAAAACGGTAGCTCCACTTTGAACGCTAATTTTTCAAAAACTTCTCAAGTTATCAACATGAGACTTCAAAAAGTGAAAGATCAATCTTTTATAAATAGACATGCTGAAGCAGAACCTCGTTACTATTTATGTACTATCCAAAAATTGTTGATAATAAAAACTCTGCTATTTTCGTTATTTAACGACCCAGGATAAATTTGAAAGTGTCGTAGGCACCGCATACACGCACTGTTGACGAATTTGATAATCATTATAATAAAAAAATACTACCATTGTCCATGTAGAATTTTTGTTATCCTTGTTTCGTGGCGCGCTCATCCCGCTTATCTCACCGAGAAAGAGGAGGGAAGGGGGTGGAAAAAGCGTGCGCGGTTGCCTCTGCAATGCAATGATGTCTAGAGCCGACATCGATATCAATGGGACGCTACGAGTGTTTCGCACACAATGTTCAACGCATGCACTTCTTAACCATATCCTTCTGTTAGATGACTCACACTATAAGATAAGATTCCCATGCGAAGAATTCGAAAGTGCTGATTCGTTAAAACTCCTCGCAAAAACACAAGGAAACATTCGAGAAGTAATTCGAAACTTACGCCCTGAAAACAGAGATTAAGATTACGTTTGAGAGACAAACAGGTTGATAAAACGCTCAGTTAGATCTTTTGCATGTGACTGTTTTGAGAATGTGAATGCAAAGCTAGGCTCGTGAATAGTGCATTTGAGAAATTCACAGGGAACAGTTCGTAGGAGAGTTTAGTTTGGATTTCACAAGATACAGATGGACATCCGAAATTTTTTTCACAGTCCGCTAATAGCTCGAGGCCTCTATCGGGAAAACGTAAGTTAATGTCTATGTAGTTTTTTGTAAAATGACCATTATTAGTTGCATAAATTAGGATTGTATTATTTTAGGGCTGTTATCGGAGGGCACATCTCAAGATGAGTTTAGCGACAATTCCAAAGGAACTGGTTCCTTTATTAAGCATTCTGGACGATTAAAAGTCTGTACAGTAGACTCTTCATTACTCGTGATGATATAAAATATACTGATCCTTATTTTATAATTACCCGTTAATTTGCTGTATAGTTACGAAAATAATTCAATAACCGGGTTTCCATAGAAATTTGTAGAAGTATTTGAGCAATACAAGATATCAGTAAAAATTAATTTTCGATGATATTAATAATAATATACCATTTTGGAAGCAAATCAGTCAGCTGAAAGATATTGTGCGCGTAAGTTACACAGGTATTTATCGGAACTGTGACGTGACATAAATTTGATAAACTGTTAAAACTGTGACTTAAATTCTTCAGCTTCCTTTTTGATGCAACCAATTTTTTCTCTTGCGATAGAATCCCACGAATCTCATATCTGGTTATGCAATGCCCATTCAAAATTTCAATTCGTGGAAACTTTTGTTTCCTTTGAACACTCAGTGCGTAAGACTGGGTTTTGTATCATCTCTCTGCTGGTTAAACCACCTATTACTGCATTGTTGCGAAAGCTTAGTTACGCCGCGGCTCCCAACAATCGTCCGTACATTGTAGTAATCTCGAAGGGTATTGTTGTTGATTAAAGCAAGTAATGAGGGAAGGGGGTATTTTAACTTACCGCGGAAGAGTGCCACGGCCACGTTAAATGGTAAAACGTTTTCTTTTTTCGATAATTAAACACATTAATGACTCCTGTTTAAGGTTTGAAGAGGCTTTGACTTGTTTGTTAGTACTGGGAATCATCGACTTACTATGTTTCGATTCAAATTTTAGGTATGATGCCGTAAAGACAACCCAACTGAATTTACGGGGTAAATAGCTGATGCATTGAAAAAGTTTTTAGGATGCGTGGCAAAAATTTTTTTTATTATGAATTTTTTTTTAAATTGCCCTCAAAGATTTTGTCTAAGTTCGGAATTTTGAGAATTTAAGAATTCGAAATTTTATTTTGGCTGAACGGTATGGGTAAGGGTAAAAACTATTCTTTTGTCAGTTAAAAAAACTATTTATCATTTTTAGAGAAAAAATTCAACAATGCATCTCAAATACTTACGTCACCATGACCACAAATGTCTGGAAAGTCATGGTTTTCTCAGAAAATACGAAAAAAATTCGTAACTCGAAAACAAAAGAAGATCGGACACCAAAATGAATTGCAAACCTGTAGCCCAGGTGATGCTCTACCTCTGTGTTTCGTTTGGTCCATGACGTTTGGGACACCCAGTAGAGAAAATATTGTTTTCATGAAAAAATTCGACTTCGAGATTTCAACGGAAATACACGTTTTGGGGTCCCTAGAACACGTCATTTTCGGAATGATGCCTGTGTGTGTGTGTGTGTGTGTGGGAGTGTGTGTGTATGTGTGTTTATTATTATTATTATTATTATTACTATTATTATTATTATGCCTCCAATTAGGGGAGTAGACTGAATTCAAATTTAGTAACTGGCGTAGGTCTCCGGGGTCTGAGCCTGAGGCCCACCACCCTCTTACACTACCTCATTACACACATCTATCCAACAGCAAACCAAGCAATGTCAAGGACCACCCGAAACTTCCAATCCACCACCACAAAACTCTACTTCCTGTGTATGTGTGGTAGGAGAAAACAAGTCCTGTTCAGGGATAGAGGGTCAGAAAGGTTCCACCCGTGACAGAGAGTACAGAGGGCAGTCCTCGTTTAGGACCGCCTCTTCTGGATTAACCAGAAATTTTGCGTGTCCCAGAACAGTGAGTGGGAACCGATTGCCGCATGCATTTGAGAAGTCGATCTGCACGGTGATTCTCTTCCTGAGGCTTGCCGAAAATGCCTCTTCGTAATTGACCTCCGCCTTCTTGCCTCTGAAGAAAGCGTCAAGTTCTATTTTGATTACCGACTTCGCGAGGACGATAAGGTAGTTTGACAGTCTGGCGGCCGTGTTCCTCGCGTCGAGGCCCCCGAATATATCGGCTACCAGGATCCTGGGCTTGTTGGTGAAACCCTTAACAGCCTTAGTGATGGCGGTCCAGAGGGGCCTTGCCTTTTTGCACTGGAATGCCAAGTGCCATCCGGTGCCGACCGTTTCGGTGTGTGTATGTGTGTGTGTGATAGTGGACGCTCTAACGTGAAAACTATTGGTCGTATCAATACCAAACTTCATATATAGTATTGTGGTGTGTGCTGTCAGAGTTGATTAGTTTTTAAAGTAAATCGGTAAACCGGAAGTCGAGCTTCATTCATTTAAGCTCATTTCCGGTTTTCAAAATATCTCCATAAATATGATATACGAGTAAAATGTAGCTTGCATACTGCAAGCAGATCGACAACACTAATTTCATATCGGCATCATATACCGGGACGGACATCAAAAGAAAAAAAAAAACAAAATATTCGTAGAATTCGCTGCAATTTAATCACCTGGCAGCGAACCCCGGTCTTCCTGGTGTACTTACTATGCAGCAAAATAGAAAATTACTATATCAAACTATGTGTGAAAATTCAAGCAAAACTATTAGGTGCAACTACCTCAAACGACGTCCTACTATTCACATACACTCCTTATTTGAGAAATTATAATGTGCTCTGGCATCGAACCCAGGAACAGCATGGTCTTATCTATTTTTTTTCTTAAACAAAGTGTTAATATACATCTTCCATCTAAGCAAGAGCTCCCTTACATATCGATAAATGCATAAAAAAATTATGAAAAGATACCCCATAGTATTATATATGGGTGATATTTTTACTGCCCGGCATCGAACCCGGGTCTTTCAGGCAATACTTTCTATGCAGCACAAAAGAAAAACACCATCTCTAACCGCGTATGCAAATTCAAGCAGAAATATTGGTTACAACTGCCTCAAATGACGTCCTACTTTTCCTTTATATTCCTTATGAGAGAAACGTTATTGTGCTCTGGCTTCGAACCCAGGAACAGTACGGTCTTATGAAAATTTTTTTCTAAAACTTATTCGTACCATACATCTTCCAGCCAAGCACGAACATCCTATCATTTCGATAAGTGCATCTAAAAAAATAATGAAAAACGGCTCCCATGTATTTTAAAGGGCAGATCTTTGCATCGTCCTAGCATCGAACCCAGGATAACTTTTGTAAAAGTCATTGATGTTTTCGAAAGTCCAAGACCATAAATATAGGCACCTTGAGTTTTACTTCTATACCTATCCGGAAAGTATTTTTTTTTAATTCCCGAAAATCACGGCAATGCATTCAAACGGGAAAAATCGGGACTTTGGGGCCCTCTGGAATCGAACCTATGACACTGAGGATCAAAGTCTCTTTTTTCCTGGGGGTTTCACGTTATGGCCAATATGTCATAAAAATTTCAGATCAATGACGCTTGTAGTTTAGGCTGTGAATTTGTATCCTATCTATCTATATAGGTATATATATGAATGAATCCGGAGAAGCATCTATATATAATAGATAGGTATATTTTATACCTTATAAAAGTTTTAAATAATGTGTTTTACTATAACTTTTGTATTTAACATATTTTTGTATCACCGGTTGATTAGGAGTTATTCGTGAAATACTGATAAACTGGAAAAAGATGATTATGTACTTTGTGGGCGCTCTAACATGAAAACTATTTGTCGGATCAATACCAAAATTCATACATAGTACTGTGGTGTGTGCTGTCAGAGTTGATTAGTTTTTGGAGTAAATCGGTTAACCGAAAGTCGAGCTTCATTCTTCAAAGCTCATTTCCGGTTTTCAAAATATCTCCATAAATATGATATTTAGGTACATACTATTACTCATAAACGTGTTAGAAAATGTAATTTACTATAATTTTTGTTTGAAACATATTTTTGTATCACAGATTTTTTAGGACTTATTCATGAAATACTGATAAACCGGAAGTTGCTGATTATGCACTTTGTGGGCGCTCTGGGCTGTTTGGGCGAAAGGCCAATTTCATCGTTTTTCATCGATCATGTCCCGAAAAACATTATTTATAATGTTTGTGATGTAAAAGATAACATGATATGAATTAATCACTCATCTTCTAAGTTTAGATGGAATATAGAGTTCGAAATTACTGTCGTAGATAAATATTTACATCTTATATATGGAGAAAGTCATGTGCTGGCCACGTCAGATGTTTTATTTACTACGTAATTGCAAATATCATAAATAATTTTACATTTCAGAAATGCGGCATTTTGTTCTGTTCCTTTTGGAACCTTTGGTATTTAATCTCCTATTTAAGAAGCATGGGATTCGTAGCTCCAAAATCAGCTTCAAACCTTTTTCTTATCGTTAGTTTTAACACTTTAGCAGGTGATTGTATTTGAAAGAAGTTTTCAACATAAATGAATAGGAAAGTCCAGAATTTCTTGCACAATGCATTGAAAAAGCAGAGGGCCCGCTACTTTTCGTTCGATTCGCACACGAAAAAACATCCATCGGGAGAGTTTGTGAAAAAATAGTGAATTTATTTTCTGTGCAAAACCGAACCATGTAAGTTTATAAATAACGTAAAGAAGGCCTTACTGGGATAGCGCATTACGCGTTGTCGGCCGCGATAGTTCAACCTCTCAGCGACGAAGGTATTCATTGTTCCCGCTGCGCCATGGGCTAAAATCGAAAACGCTGGACATTGGGCCAAAAATAGTTTTTCTTTCAGCTCGGGAAACTTCGTATAGTCACAACAAAAAGATTGTATGACCGTGCATTTTCTTAATCCGTTTGTACTAACGCTTAAGTTTTATCCCGCAGGAATTCTCTCCTTTACGAAATCGAATGACTCTGCACAGGAGACTATTAAGAGGAATAGCACCACACCGTATCCGACGATATAAAGATAAATCTATTAAATGAGGGTCTCTTCACAATCTGCTGGCATTTTTTCCTCAAGTGACGCCGTGGTTTTGAACCAACGCCTGATCGTTTCTTCCCCCCGAAATCAACATTGTATTGTACAATATTCGTCTCCGAGCAATAAAAGAAGTTTCGTAAACTGAATCCGATTCCGTAGCAAATGCTTGGTCTTGTTTATGGTTCGTGGAAATTGACTTGCCTTGTGAGAATGAAATTAAGGATACATTTTCTCTATTAAGTATGCGAATTCTTTTAGGTGTAATTGAAAACATGCATCATCGAATATGAGATAAGTAATAATTTTACACAATTTCATCAGGTTTCGCATAAAAGTTTTCATAAGCGAGAAAGAGACCATGCGGTCAAAAAGAGTATTCATAAAAGGAAAGATGCCGTGAAGTACCGTATTTGACGGCATATAAGACGCACCCTCATTAAGTTGGCCACTCACAAGGAAAAAAAAAAGTTTTAATAGTCCGTGCGAAAGCGCGGTACCACAATAACTTAAAATGTTGTTTCTTTTAGTTGTCACGTTTCGTAAAAGCCAAATATTAACAAAATCATTGAATGCAATTACCAAAGATATTTAGTATTGAGAAAATTTAACAAACGGAAGCTATTTTGACATATATTTCAATAATTGAACTGCAAGCAATCGAACAAAATACAAAATAAAGCAGAAACAATATTTATTCTAACAGATTCGGGGAAAACATATTATGTTTATGTTTTTTAGCAGTTTTCAATTGATCTTCCTGCAGTCGCCAAGTACCTACGTATCATTTTTACTTTCTCCATATACGAATTATAGAGAAAGTATTGTTTTCATGAAAAATATCTACTTCGAGATTTCAACGGAAATACACGTTTTGGGGTCCCTAGAACACGTCATATTCGGAATGATGTCTGTGTGTATGTGTGTGTGTGTGTGTTATTTATTATTATTATTATTATTATTATTTTATTTGACGTTAAAAGAAATTGAGGTTTACATTTTACCCTTTACAGTTCACATTATCACGTTTTTTTATAAGGTCGTTTCGTGATTATCTCCTTTATATCACGGTTCACAATTCAGTCCATATCACAGTTTGTATCACAGATTGATATCACAGTTCACATTTCAGTCCATATCACAGTTTAATATCACAGTTAACAGTTTAGTCCAAATCACAGTTTAATTTCACAGTTTAAAATTCAGTCCACATCACAGCTTACATCACAGCTAGTATCACAGTTTAATATCGCAGTCCGTATCAAGGTTTATTATCACAGCGTGCATTATTGTATCTTTCATTTTCGAGGAAGCTATTGTCTAGTCGCCAGTAAGGGCTCTTCCAATGGTCCAGTTCCTCCACAATGTTGATTTTTAGTTTTACGAGGTAATGGTCGGAGAAAGTTGGCATTACGTCTATCTGCTGTAGGTTCTCAACGGCATTTTTGTTGACGTAGTATCGGTCTAGCCTTGACTTGGAGTAGTAAGGTCTGCAGGATACGTAGGTGTAACCTGCTTCCTCCTTCCGAAATTCCTCCCACGCATCCACCATATCCAATCTTTTCATAATGCATTTCAAAATTTTGGCTGTTTTAGGATGTCTTTCGATGCCTGTGGAGCGATCTTTCTTCGGGTTAAGGGTGCAATTAAAGTCGCCCCCGACGAAGATCTTTCTTGTACTGCTGTCTGCTGGGCTGTTTAAAGTAACGTACTCTTCTACTCTGTTTAACACAACTGTAGCGTGGGCTTCAATGTTGGGCGTGTAAACGTTCACTATGTTAATTGACTGTCCTCCCCGAGTGGTCAGTAATGCAGCTTGTGCGTAACCTACCTCTAACACCTCTTTCTTTTTAACTGTTATGTCTTGGTTTTTTTGACTAATATGTCTGTTCCAGAACATACATTTGTTGGTGGATTGTATATGCAGTTGTATCCAACAAAATCCAAAGCGCCGTCATCTAAGTTTGTCTCTTGTAGCAGACAAACGTCGGGATTTAATCTCTCCAAGAGTATTTCAAATAGTTCTCTTTTATTCGCGGAACGTAAGGATCTCACATTGTATGTTATGAAAATAAAGTCTCCTGGGTGTTTCTTCATAACAGTTTCCTCCGTTGTGAGATGGGATGGTTTATTCGTCACACCTTCTGAGGGCTTTTAGAAGCCTTTGGATTCTAATTCTAAAGGCTTGCTCTTTAATTATTCTCTTGTCTATGATGTCTTCCAAAACTTCGATTAAATCTTTAGTGTCAGAAAACATGTCAAACGCTTTTTCTAGCGGTTCGGTACTTCGTTTTACCTCTATTAAATATTTTCTTAAAGATGGGTATGGGATTGGAATGTGCCCTCCTTTTGAATAATATCTCGTTTCGATCCTTTGAAAGCTTTCTTCATCGTTTTGTTCAGGTTTTTCTTTTCTTATTTTGTTTCCTCTTTTTCTTTGTGGCGAGTTTATGGGGGATGTTTGGGTGTTATCATCTCCTTGCTTTCTTTTTCGCGTTTCGTCTTCTTTCGGTGTGTCTGGTATTAAATCTCGTACTTGACTTTCCGGGTTTTCCTTATTTGTTATGGGGTCTTCTGTTAGTATTTCGTTTGTGTACATATTTGTTGTTGTTGTTGTTATTTCCATCCTTTCCTTTTGTCGTTCTTCGTTTACGTCCATCTTATCAGATGTTAAAAGAGAGATAAGGTCAGAAGCAGCCGTGCGGGTTGTCTTCGCTGTATCGGGAGCCACGCTTTGTGTTTCCTTTATCGGTTCGGGGTCGTTAAGTACAATTAGATCGCTTTCTTGAGTTGATCTGAGTGAATGGGGCGCTGAGTCTTCAGTCGAAGGTGCATTCTTCTGTTCGTTTGTTACCGATGGCGTAATCCTCGTGCTGTCGATCTCGTCTGCCGTGCATGCTTTCGCGTAGTGACCCTCTTTGTGGCATTTAAAACATCTAGGTTCTTCAAAGTTGAAGTAAATTCGATGATGGAGGCCGCCGAAATTAATCAAAAGTGATTCCGGCACGTGTGCTCCATCACGTTTGATGATAAAACATTGTCTTCTCCACGCTTGTATGTGGGTTAAATCTGGTCTTTTCAGGCCGAGTGAAAGGAAGGTTACAGGACTGACGACTCGTCCTATTCGACTTAGAATTTCTGACAAATCGTCCGATGGAAATTCGGGTGGAATGTTGGAAATAACTAGCCGCTCCACTTTTTGAGACATGCGGTTTGCTACAACGTAATTATCTTTGATTGTGATTCCTCCGTGATTGGACATGAAGTTGTTTATTGTTTCTTCGTCTTTGAGGTAAATGCATATTCTTCCATTGGAGAGTCTAGTAGCGTGGGTTATATTTTTGCCTCCAATTATATCTGCTAGCGCAACCACGTACTCTCCGAGTGGAGTTGCTGGTAAAGCCTGCATCAGAATTCCAAGTTTTCTTGTAGGGCCTGTTGATAAGGGGGTGGTTTGAATATTCGACTGAAATGTGCCTCTTTGAGTGGCTAACTCAGAGGTATTCGCACGGGATTGGTGTGAGATACCTTCCGTGACTCTTGCGTAAGTTGTTTTCTGAATTGGGGGGGTTAGGGGAAGAGAGTCTGACATGGTATTTTGAAGATTAGGAAAACTTTGCGAGGTTGAGTTATTAGAGGATGACAAATTCACCTGAGGGGTGGAGGAGAATGAGGTCGAAGGCAAGGAGGAGGAGGTAGAAAGCACTGTAGTTGTGGTATGGGGTGGCTTCACAGATAGCGGGGCAACGAGCGTTGGAGTGGAGCTGATGGGGCTTATGGAAGGAATAATGCTCCCTTCAGTCGTTGTGCTTGACTTACTATGATCTATAGATGGTATCACGGATGCTGAGGTAGAAGTGGCATTCGTAGTCAGTACGATTGCTCCTTTCTCCCTCCTCAAAATTGTTGAAGGCGAGTGAAGGATTTCCTCATCAGATGTTAGATTCAGACGTCTCGGGCTACGTATACGCTGCGAAGTATCTTCTTCCGCTGGTCCAGACATGATTGGTGACGATGGTTTATTAACAGGTGAGAGTACGGTTGTAGATGACGATGTAGATGGTTTGGTAACGTCGGATTCGGTGCTCATTTCAGGTGAATCTTCGTAAAGGAAGTCTGCCGCATCCGATCGGGGCAGCGCCCGAGCGGCCAGACGATCGCTCGAACGAGGCACACTTAACCTATTTTAAGTTTCGAATGCTAAATGATAAGATTAGAACAAACTGACTGGAAAAAAATATTCTCTCTATGAATATAATAGAGAGAGGTCACTTTGTAGAACACTTTAGTAAAGTCACTAAAACCACCACTACAAGAAAACACACGATAATCACGTTATTTCGGGAGCTCACGAAAGGAACGTCCGAACACCACGAGTGACTGTGTGTGTGTGTGTGTGTGTGTGTGTGTGTGTGTGTGTGTGTGTGTGTGTGTGTGTGTGTGTCTGTATGTGTGTGCGTGATAGTGGGCGCTCTAACGTTAAAACTATTAGTCGTATCAATACCAAACTTCGTATATAGCACTGTGGTGTGTGCTGTCAGAGTTGATTAGTTTTTAGAGTAAATCGGTCAACCGGAAGTCGAGCTTTATTCATTAAAGCTCATTTCCGGTTTTCAAAATAACTCCATAAATATGATATATACGTGTATTGTATTACTTATAAAAGTTTTAGATGATGTTATTTACTATAACTTTTGTATTTGACATATTTTTGTATCACCGGTTGATTAGGAGTTATTCGTGAAATACCGATAAACCGGAAGTAGCTGTTATGTGCTTTGTGGGCGCTCTAACATAAAAACTTTTAGTCGGATAGATACTAAATTTCATATGTAGTATTTTGGTTGGTGTCGTTAGAGTTGATTAGCTTTTGGAGAAAATCGGTTCACCGGAAGTCGAGCTTCAGTCTTCAAAGCTAATTTCCGGTTTTCAAAATATCTCCATAAATATGATATTTAGGTATATACTATTATTTTTAAAAGTTTTAGAAAATAAAATTTACTATAACATTTGGTTGAAACATATTTTTTTATCACTGATTGTGTAGGACTTATTCATGAAATACTGATAAACCGGAAGTTGCTGATTATGCACTTTGTGGGCGCTCTGGGCTGTTTGGGCGAAAGGCCAATTTCATCGTTTTTCATCGAACATGTCCCGTAATACAATATTTATAATGTTTTGGCGTCAAAGATAATAATATATATAAATTAATCACTCATCTTCCAAGTTTAGATTGAATGTAGAGTTCGAAAATACTGTCGTAGATAAATATTTACATCTTATATATATGGAGAAAGTCATGTGCTGGCCACGTCAGATTTTTTCAGTAGGTGGTGGACCAAAAGGCCTTGCTGCTGCTCCGTTTCCATGCACTTTAGCGTAATTTAACACTCACAGTTTATGTTGAATAGTGTAGTTCAATCTCTTATTTCCTGTAGTCATATCTCCGAGAGTATTTTCTTAAACAAATAGTTTTACTCAGCAAGAAGAGGACAAGCTGTTTTGTTATGATCAGCAGGGTTGCGAGATCCAAACCTTAAAATACCGCGATACCGCTGCCAGATCGCGCTAAAATAGTCCAAATCCGCCCAATGTTCATTTTCAAACTACATGATGGAAGTTCATAATAAGTAATACCAAAGTGATAATTAGAGTATAACTGATATAATGGAGCCGAAACAGGTAGTATAGACCATCTGGGATAAAAATAGCATTCTGTACTGAAAATTAACCTGTGGAGGTTGAACCTTCACATACAAGACGCAGGGAAATGTTTCGAGACATAATTTAGGAAAAAAGGTGCGTCTTATATGCCGTCAAATACGGTAGTTGGGAGCGTTGAAATTCCAATTAAATCATTACCGCAAAGTGGCGATAGCGACACAGAGAGAAGATAAGGAATATTTAAAATTCATCCGAACATATTCGCAAAGAGGATCGTTACACAAACCCTTCAACATTTTCTCTCCTACCCCTCCCTCTCTCTTTCCCCGGGCTGTTCAACCTCATTTTTTGGTAAAGGGACTGCGGATTGAACTAATGTTTTGGATATAGTAGTATTGTTAGAAGTGCCTCGAAGTCCTATCGAACGTGGGCTGGCTTAAGCTCCGTTGAATCCTTTTGCGACTGTATCTGGACTATTTTGAAGGGACGTGCAAATCCATCTATATACGATTCATTTAATTCTCTCTTAATTTACTTACGCATGATTTAGAGCTAGTCGCCAGTGGCGTATGGTGAGGGGGTGTAATAACATAAGCATAATTCCCTTATCTATCCTCTAAGCCCCTCTAATAGTCTAGAGAAAGAATGACCAAAAGTTGTTCTTCCAATTATTTCCTTCAACCAATGCTTCTCCGAGATCACGTTTGGTCTTCGCTGGCACTAAAATTTCGTTTACTTCGTCAAGTAGTTCTGAACCGATGTAATTTTCGTAAAGCTTCCGTTTGTAATCAGTTCTTCTATTTTAAACCATTCATGATCGATATTAATTTTTCGTTGAAGCCATCGAAATCCACATTTGAATAATGATTTATAAAACCTGAATATCTTTAATTTCCGTCGTTGTCAGCTCAATACCAATTCTCTCTTCATGCTTAGATTTATTGTGTTTTCTGAAATTTATCATCAACATGAGTGTCATTGTGGTCGCCTTTGTCTTACAGAATAGGTCGATGATATGTTGACGAGCAATTAGCGATTTTACTCATAAACATTTTTGCAATCGTTTAATAGATTCGAAACATGGTGATTTCTTTTATTTTTACTTTCTCCATACACGAAGTATAGAGAAAGTATTGTTATCATGAAAAAATTCGACTTCGAGATTTCAACGGAAATACATGTTTTGGGGTCCCTAGAACACGTTTTGACCATTTTCGGATTGATGTCTGTGTGTTTGTGTGTGTGTATGTGTGTATGTGCTAGTGGGCGCTCTAACGTGAAAACCATTGGTCGTATCAATACCAAACTTCATATATAGTACTGTGGTGTGTGCTGTCAGAGTTGATTAGTTTTTGGAGTGAATCGGTTTACCGAAAGTCGAGCTTCATTCATCAAAGCTCATTTCCGGTTTTCAAAATATCTCCATAAATATGACATATAGGTATATTGTATATCCATTAAAAGTTTTAGATAATTTGTTTTACTATAACTTTTGTATTTAACATATTTTTGTATCACCGGTTGATTAGGAGTTATTCGTGAAATACCGATAAACCGGAAGTAGCTCTTATGTACTTTGTGGGCGCTCTAACATGAGAACCATTCGTTGTATCAACACTAAATGTCATATATAGTACTTTGGTTGGTGTCGTTAGAGTTGATTAGTTTTTGAAGTAAATGGGTTTACCGGAAGTCGAGCTTCATTCTTCAAAGCTCATTTCCGGTTTTCAAAATATCTCCATAAATATGATCTTTACTTATATACTATGATTTATAAAAGTTTTAGAAAATAAAATTTACTATAACTTTTGTATGAAACATATTTTTGTATGACTGATTGTTTAGGAGTTATTCATGAAATACTGATAAACCGGAAGTTGCTGATTATGTACGTTGTGGGCGCTCTGGGCTTTATGGGCGAAAATGGCCAAATTCATCGTTTTTCATCGATCATGTCCCGAAAGACATTATTTATAATGTTAGTGACGTCAAAGATAAAAATATATAAATTTATCACTCATCTTCCAAGTTTAGAGGGAATATAGAGTTCGAATATACTGTTGTATATAAATATTTACATCTTATATATATGGAGAAAGTCATGTGCTGGCCACGTCAGATTTTTTTTAAGTTGTCGTCTAGACAATGAAAATCACGCCATATGATCGTAATATTTTGATTATTCTTACATGCATTCAATTTTATATTTTCATTCGATTTCGCCAAACTTGTCGAGAAGAGTTTAAATGGTGTGTAAAGCGCATATGTATGGCTTTTTAGTTTGAGTGGACTAGACGCTTTCAATGTCGCGAAAACTCCAGATTCGTGCTCCACTAAGGAGAGAAAATTTAACCGCAGCACAGTGGGCTAGAATCGAAAAAACCTGGACAAGGGGCTAAAAATGGATTTTTTGAGTGCGGTTATTGAAACTTGGTGTAGTTATTGCAAAATGATTGCATTGTATGTTCCCGCTCGTCGTATTTTAAAATTTTCAGGCGTCAAATAGATACAGGGCGTCAAACTTGAGAAATGTTCACGAAAACGGGAAGTTTCGGATTTTTTGGAAAAAAGTTCAAGTTCGTTGATATATAGTTGCTTTTGAGGGAAGCTGTTGGAAGAAACAACACATCAGTAATCTAGCATTACTCTTTGTCTTTTAATTTGCTGAATGTTTCATGCTCTAAGATGATTCTTTGGTTATTTAAAGCAACAAAATGGCGGACACCTTTTTCGGACAAATTTCGAGATAAAGTAAGGAAATCAACTTGGTAAACAGCGATGGACTATCAAGTCTCTTATACCACATCAATCTACAAGGCTTCTAGGTATGGAATCTGAAGAGACTGTTTCATTTCACCTGCTACCCTGTGATTGCGGTGGACTTTTCCTAAGCGCGGCGCGGTCCGGCTGGGCGCCGTAGAATCCCCAAATCCGGTTTCGGTGTCTTTTTGGTTATTTTGAGTCGAAAATTTTGCTTCTTTTATGTTTGATTCTGGCAAACCATATTATAAACATATTTTAATACACTTTAAGATATGAATTTGAGACCATTACTTTAGATAATAAATGCGGAATTGAGAAATTTTGGCAAATTAGAGGCATTGGTCTATATTATATTTTTAGCAGTAAAAATAACTCTGGCGAACTGTATATTATCTATGCTGGTCGAAAGCACTGTTAACAGAATTGAGAAATCTTCTCATCTGCCAATGTTAGCCGGCCCTTATTTTATGGGCCCTGAGTTAAGTACGGCTTACGGCACTCTAGTGCAATGCCAACATCCGTACGCATCCGCCCCTTTGCTAGAGCTATTGGGCACGTGCCTTCGGAGTTGTTAGGAAAGAGAAAATATTTTGGAAGTTTCAGTTTTAGTCTTTCTTTGAAGGCAAAAAAATAGTTTCTTGTGCTTTTGCTTTTCGGATATCCTGCCACAGTATTTTGGCTTCAAGAGACTCCACGAGATGCAACGACGATCCGTTTGCCCTGGGGATGTTATTTGGAAATCTCTAGCTGATTCATCACATAAAGTATGAGTTATTTATTAAAATAAGAAAAATATGGGTAAATGGCGTCTAAATACGATTTTTAGAAAATTTGATATTTTTTACCAAGAGTGATAGGAATCTTAAATTTTTTACGCCGAAAATTGCGTATCTAAGTAGTGATTTGGATACTTTTCATAATTCAACATGGAGAATTAAGCAACAAATTCTTATTTATTTCCGTTTTTTAAATAGTCTTTTACTTGAAGTTTATTGAAACAATGGATTGTCTTTTGTGAAATGCATTTTTTCGAAATTACTCGATCGGCGATTCATCAAGTAATTATAAAAGTGAAGGAAACCAAATCAATCTTGGATCGAAAGAATCATCTGCTGAATTTTTTGATTTGCAAGTTGAACTTGAAAGATTAAACTCTGATGTGAATGATTCTCTTAGGTACTGCCTTGTTCCATAACGAGAAGGGATTTCCGTTTCGGAAGAGACTTGCGAAGTGAATTTGCAATCTCTGCTAGCACATACAGCGTCAAGAAATGTAGCTTCAGTATCAACAGTACAAGCCTCAAAGCGTAAAATCAAATGCTCTCTAACCTGCAAATATGGTTTCAATGGAAGCTCTGGCCATTTACTGTAGAAGCAAGGATGGCAAGAGGGAAAATCGTACGAGTTCTTATTCGTGAGATCTCTCGTTCCTCTCCGTTTAGTCAACGATACTACAGATAAATAGCACTAATTCAGCGTTTTACTTAAACTTAAAAGAAAAACAACTTTCATCTAGCAATTTCAATAATTTTGGTTATCATATTACATTAAGGTAAAATAATATGGTCAAATTCGCGTCCATCCTCAACATGTTTTGGCAGCCAATTCGTCTTCAATGGAAGAAGGAGACGAAGAGCATTCCGAAGATGGAATAAATTTTCCATTTTTTCAAGCTACTGCTGGGATACTGCCTGTCTCTACGTAAATTTGTATCATTGGTACTATATGCCTCCAACAGAACATAAAGTACTTATTCACGGAACAGAAATATCAAAAGATGCGATTCTTCCGTTGGGAGAGCTATCAGAAGAAGCCATGGAAGCTAGAAACAAGGATATCAGGAGGTTTCGGGAAAGATTCACGAGGAAACACTAGAGAATAGCCACTAATGAGGATTTAATAAAAAGGCTGCTGCTAACATCAGATGCCAGGTTTACCATGTAAGGCACATTGAAATCCAAGAAGAAAAGGATCCTAACAACAGAGTTAAGAAATCTCCTCATCATCGACGACCGAGAGAGTGAGTTATTTGAATCCGAGGATTCAGATGAAGAATCTTCTGACGACTGAGTGGGAGGCACTTAATAAGATAATGAAATACGTTAATTACAATCAATAACTGAGTTGTAAGCAGCCATTCCGACAATTAAGGTAATATATGTAAAATTCACAGGAATATTAACAATTTTAAGAGTTTTTATACGTATTAAACTAACTAACAAACAATTTCCGTAATGTGCCAAAATTTCTCAATTCCGCATTTATTATCTAAAGTAATGGTCTCAAATTCATATCTTAAAGTGTATTAAAATATGTTTATAATATGGTTTGCCAGAATCAAACATAAAAGAAGCAAAATTTTCGACTCAAAATAACCAAAAAGACACCGAAACCGGATTTGGGGATTCTACGGCGCCCAGCCGGACCGCGCCGCGCTTAGGAAAAGTCCACCGCAATCACAGGGTAGCAGGTGAAATGAAACAGTCTCTTCAGATTCCATACCTAGAAGCCTTGTAGATTGATGTGGTATAAGAGACTTGATAGTCCATCGCTGTTTACCAAGTTGATTTCCTTACTTTATCTCGAAATTTGTCCGAAAAAGGTGTCCGCCATTTTGTTGCTTTAAATAACCAAAGAATCATCTTAGAGCATGAAACATTCAGCAAATTAAAAGACAAAGAGTAATGCTAGATTACTGATGTGTTGTTTCTTCCAACAGCTTCCCTCAAAAGCAACTATATATCAACGAACTTGAACTTTTTTCCAAAAAATCCGAAACTTCCCGTTTTCGTGAACATTTCTCAAGTTTGACGCCCTGTATCTATTTGACGCCTGAAAATTTTAAAATACGACGAGCGGGAACATACAATGCAATCATTTTGCAATAACTACACCAAGTTTCAATAACCGCACTCAAAAAATCCATTTTTAGCCCCTTGTCCAGGTTTTTTCGATTCTAGCCCACTGCGCGCAGGTAGCAATCTGCTTTTTATTTCCTCACGGGAATTAATCGTAAAATCCCTAGGACATTCTAATTGTCTTTTATAGTATGTACCAACTAGCTGTACCCGTTCACACGTCTTTGTGTTTGAACAAAAAGGCATTTTAAATAAATTCTTCACAAATGGGATCAATTTATGTATCGTACTTCTATTTTTCCCGTATAAAATCCATTCGCAATTTGAATGGCAGGCAGCTATTCGCGTTGCAAGGCTATTAAAATGAAATTATATATACTATCTACATTACTTTAATTCGGTACATGAGAAAATATATTATCACAGTGCCTTTTCAGTTCGGAGTAAGATATGCTAAATTATGTGCTACTCCACACTTCGCATCTCGCAAATCTCAAAGAGAACACATATTCAACAGATGAAGACCTAAAAATGTAATTCAGTCTCGCCAAAGACATAAAATAAATTGAAATGTTGAAAATAGATGACATTTGTAATCTAAGTCGGTAACGTCATCAACTCACCAAGTTGTCCAGTACATACAATCTCTTGAATTGATCAAAATATCATTTTCATTAAATATCAAAAACCGTTTACTCCACGATAATATACGTAAATATTTACGTTGCTATAAACAAACATCATTTGAATACTGGAATAAATTCTCAATGTGTTCTTATGAGAAAATTCAACAATCGCATTCGTCGTAACTGAGAAATAGTTTGTTTATAGCCTCAAAATTCATCAAAATTATCACCTAATTATTCAAAGTCTCGTAATTTCTGATCGTAAACTATATTTCATGACCAAAATAAGAAACTTTATTCAATTTCCCTTCTTTTGGTGCTACTTTTAAATCCATACGTTGGTTATTTCTAATTTAATTTTGCAAAAGAAAGGAAGCATGCAAGTGATAAAATCGAAGTTTACATGTATTTCTTATGGGAACAGTTTTTCCCTTCTGGAGTCGAACTGAGTAATCCGATTAAAAAAAAAATTTCAAAAACCCTCCCGGGGATATACCTAATAATTTCCTAAATTTTCACGACAATTGGATGTACGGTTTTTGAATCTATCGAGTACAGACAGACAGACACACATTCATTTTTATATATATAGATATAGATTAGCCAACTACCTCCACCTACGATGGATTTATCTTCACATTGCAACCTCAGATGATATGTGTCTAATAAAATAAGTTATTTCGAACACTCCAGTTGATCATCACATATTACATCGATATTTCACTTTTGTAGAAATGAATGAATTCATTAATGAATCTTGTTCGATTCATTTTTCCACAGTTCTTCCGTAATGGCCTCTCCCAGAAATGCAATTCCCTCAACTACATGGCCTTCTCAATCCTAAAAACGAGAGAACATCAGAACGAACTTCGTCAACACCGACATGAGAATGTCTGCAGACTAGAGTACCGGGTGACTCTGACCGCTGTGCTATCCACTTTTGTCACTGCATCCGTACTGCAACGGTTGCAAAAAACTCACCACCCGCTGGTTCTACTAAAGTTAAATATAGTAAAAGAAGAAAGAGCATTTCAATTTTAATGTTTCATCAAAGCTAAGAGAGTTGCCTCCTGCAGAGATTTTATAACTCGGAAAACGAACCATCATGAAGGGAATGAAGCTTTTAGATTAGGAAAAAGAGAGTGTAACGCTAGGTCTCGAAAAGAGATTTAAATATATAAAAAGCCAAACATGCGAGTAAAAGAATATGCGAGTGTAAAAAATGTCCTGTGAGATCATGTTACTGTCATATTTTTTCTGGATTATAAATTTCCTGCGTCTATCGGGAAGAACATCGTCCTTTAGACTTTCTGCATCGCAGTGTCTCGATCGCAGCACTTGAAAATCTTCTTCTTCCTTCGTGTGTACAACGCGATCCTTGCAAACTTTCGCAGTCGCCAAACGTCAACCTTTTGACAACGGGAGAAATATTCGTGGCGAAGGTGTTTCCCGTCGGAGCTTGCTGAGCTGAGTTTCAGAAAGAGTTGATTCTTCCGTTGGTGTGATCTTTGAGACTGATGATTGTGTTGATGATTGATGATGATGATTTTTTAACGTCTCAGACCGATGAGGAATACCGGAGAAAATAATATAACTTAACACGCGAGTAATATTACCCCTCCTTGATGTTGTAGTACTAGTAACACTGCTGTAAGTGCTTCGACAGCTTAAGTCTTTTCGCGCGTTGGCTCTCACTGGGAATCGAACCCAAGACCGCTTTAACCAAAGACAAACGCGCTGTCCACGTGACTATCCGGGAGCCTCACCCCCCTCCCTCCTTCCATGGGACCAGGAAGGAGGTTCTACCCCCTAGTGTTCATAGTTTTCATTAATTATAATCACCACCGAAATAAGATTTAATCAACCGAAAAACAATTCAATTTATATTTATATTAATTTTTAACTCCTTGATAATAATCCGCGAAGATTTCTCGTCTCCCCATGGTTACGTTATAACTCAAAGTTAAATAACTTTACAAATATATCATTCTGCTAAAAATTTTCGTGAATCCAATAAAAATAAATTGAATATTATGTACATATGACGTTTTATATCGAGTGAAGATCTGAATATAATGAAACGGGACAAAGTGAGCATAGGTCTACGAATTTGAATCGGAACATTATTTTATAAGCATAACTAAAGCAATTATGTAATTATAATGAAAACGTACAAAAATCATCGAATTTGCGATAAACATATATTTTCTACAAACAATAACTCTTATAACGTTTATATTTTAATTGTGTAATATCTATCTCCAAGGATGAGTACACACTAATTTTATGATAAGAAGCTATAGATAATATTTACAAGAGAAAAACATGCAAAAGTATTATTCTTTTTAATCTCCTTTGGAAAACTACGCAATAGATTCCCTGAATGTAGTACTTGATCAATGCTTCCTTCGATGGAACATCTTGGGACGCAACACAATCAAAAACAATCAAGTCCTCGTATAGAAGAATTGCTCAATTAGCACGATTACGATCTGGATGACGTTCTCATGCAAGTGAATTAATCTCAACGGTATTTGATGTTCCACTGGTCCCAAATTGGGATTGGGTTATGATGAAACTTATTAAACTTCATTTACCTCAAACTAAACCGGAATGATAAAAAGAGGCCAGAAATATTAATTTTCCTACTTTTATAGTGCCCATCCTAGTGATAGTAAGTTAACTTGAACAAAATATTAAATCATTACATAAGGATTATATTACTTAAAGTTTATACGCTCATGCTTGTTTATGCTGTAGTCTACGTGATACAATGAAATGTACTTTGAATTCCTTGGTTCGTCAGGTAATAGATCGCCTTGAACAATGAAAACCAAAGGGAAAGAATCCAAGGTCGTAGAAGCAAAACATCGAGATAAACGAAACTCTTCACAAAATATTGCTCGCTAATTTTGAGAAGAATTTTACCGAAAAATGAACGGAAAGGGAAAGCTAAAACATCCTTGTGTATAAATGCAAGTAACTCTCGCTTCTCTTTACAGAGATTTAGAACGAGGCGGGAAAGCGACAGTTCATGATAATGACTCACGAAGCAAAGCAACAAGACTAATCGAAAAGTATCATGGCTCCCGAAATGAAGCGCTCAACTATGACTAGTTCAGTGATAGCGCAATATCAACGACTGCCGATGAATATCATGGTATAATTTTATCTAAACTTCGGGTTAATAATTTATATCGATAATTCTCATCGTAGAATGGTATCGCTGTTACTAGTAAAACATGCTACCTTTTCCTTTCATAGATATTAAGAGTAAACGCGGAAAGGTGTGCGTTTATTAGTGACTTATGGAGAAAGGCACGTTACCTAAATTAAGTAGGTAGAAAAGGAAAAGAATTGAAAGAGATGCTAAGAATTGTGAACTTCTGAAGCTCAGGTTCATAATATTCAAGAACGATATCCTATGAAAGAATTTAAGAATATAGTTTAAGAGATAGTTTTAATATGAAATTACACTCTAATAGATACGAATACCCAATTAAAATCTATATCAATATATCTTTTTTTATGTGAGGGGCTTTTCATATCCTTACGCATGACAGAGCGCAATATATATTTATCTTATGTCGGCGGTTACTGTCTCCAGCTCCTTGTTCAAAAAATACGATATAGCGAATAAAGTTAAATGGAGACATCAGGATATCGGATCAATCATTGAAACTCGTAAGAAAATGATTAATAAACGATTGAGACTCAGAGAATTGACTCAACGGCCATAAAAAGCACTGAAAAGGTGAAGAAATTGCCTAGGCTCTTCTGTTATTCTATTTCATTCCAATCGTTGCTCCGACAGCGAATATATATTTATACCGAAGAGCATGCTTTACCATATGCACTTGAGTTGCGAAGAGTTATGTGGAACGACAGCGTCGTCCACTGAATGATATGATAAAGCATGCAATTACAAAATAAAGGTTTGAGATTCCATTTTAACATCAATTCTTGTGGTAAAGGTACAAAAACGAATAATTAGAACAATTCGTAGCTGTAACGAGGTGTTCGAATTTTGGAAAGAGCGGCTTGAGGACTGAAGTCCGCCTCAGCCCATGAAAATCACTTTCACGCACAAAATCAATTGACATCTGTTTCACTACGGCTAAGGTTCTTTTCTCAAACTTCGGCTATTCTTCAACAAACATGTCTAAGCGAATGAGAGTTTCGGAACGATATTAGCAAATATCAACAAATTATATGGATCGCAAACACCTTTAATTGATCGTATCACATGGACTAGTTCTATCTAAAAGGGCTTACATAGAGCCTGAATAATATTCTTAAAAACGATTTAAGTTCACAGAAAACCTGCGATAGACTTTTTATCTACAGAATGTGATCTAAAATCTATGCTTATGGATAAAAGCCTAACCCTATAAGTGTGGGGTGAATGCCAGCAACAAATTTCAAAAGGGCTTCTGATAATTGATAAGAAAGTCTATTAGTAGTTTTATCTGATTAAATTATAACGAGTTACACACACAAGTTAAGTTAGTGTCAGCTGATGGCCAGTCGAGATGAAGGGGAAAAGAAGGAACCATATTGCTACAAGACATAAATGTACTTCAAAACGTATTTCGATACTTAGAAATCTAATACGGCAACTTCAAGCAATGAAGAACCTTCCGAATTATGGTATATAATTAATAAATATGGAATTATGGAAACCATCCGAGTTATGTCCAGCTCTCGTTTGGAAAATTGCAATCAGCATCATTGGATAACTGCAGTTAAAATTAAGATTAATAAAAAGAAAGGATCTAGATAAATTATAGTTTTCGTAATACAACTAACTCGCGATGCAATGCAAAAATTATTTACAAGCGGCATTACACGTGAAAAACTCTCAATTAAATATAATAAAAGGAGTATGTATTAAGTGTGCTTACCAAATTGATCAAACTTCGTTCCTCTCGTATCTTCCGCGAAGGTTATTCCGTGGACTCTTCCTCTTCTTCGTGGAGATAAGATCACCGTTAAACCCCAACGATGGCATTGCAAGAAATGAAATATAAGAAATCAAAACTTTGAGTATGAATATGTGTAGTTTGAATCAACATGGAGCGCTAAATGCAATTTTCAAATACTGATTTCAGAGTGCGTAGGAGATTCCCGTTGTCGAGTACCACATGCGTCAGACCTATCTTCTAGAGATATTTGTCTTAAATTAAGCAATCAGGGGGGTATTACCATTGATCATTTAAGCTTCAACTGAATTTTCTTTGATTCGCTTAAGTCAGCCACTCAAGAACTTTAGACAGAACGTAGTATTCAAATCCAATCCAAATATGATTACTAAACCGAGTTTTAACCGGAAAATACGTGGAGACTAAAATTTATGAGAGTGGATTTTGTATGTTTGTTAGGATTTAAGCGATGCCCGAACTCAATATATTATACAAATACGAAAACTATACACGGAATTCCGCGACAAAAACTTCGAAAATGCGGGAACTTTTAGCTCCAAAAAGGAATTATCTCTTAAAAGAAAGATCGCAATCATTATTCAAATAAGATGTTTCGTTCAACTTACCATTATAAGGAAATCCTGGGTGACGACCACGAACATATTTTGGTCTTCAAACGTCGTTCTTTCTTATTCTAAAGGAAATTTCGTTTAAGGAATATTAGTTATTGCAAAAAGAAATCGAATTGCTTTGAAATGTCACTTACTTTTACCAGTTTCCAAATCCAACGGACGTCACAAAATTTAAATTTTAACGGAAATTTTAAAACAATTGACATAACTTCCGCACCAGACGGGGTCCAAGCAACAACTGAGGAAATTTCCATCAGGACAACGGCTGAATAAGAGAGCTGAAATCTTATTGGTCGAATTAGGACAATCCGTCGCTGCCCCCCCCCCACAACTCAAATAAAACATTTTCATTAATAATAATTATAATTAAATTGACATTCATTTTTATGAATAACTTTCTTTATTTAAATTTAAAATTGTTTAGAATATTAGTTTTCGATAATAAAAGTATTTATTTACATTTCGAGTTAATTTTTTCGTTTCCTCCAATGGGAATGCTCGTAACATCGTAGTTTCTTACTGTCTAATTTTAAGTTTAGAAATTGTAATATTTCTATTAATTACCATGTTTACTAAAAATCGTTTAATATTTAAAAGAATATCAATATAATTAATTACTCCTCGTCGGCCATAACGAAAGAATATATTTAGTGCATCAATTCACTTCATGGATTTATATCAGAAAGCATTTTTGAGATATCTTCTCGAACACATTTAAACTGATCGAAAACACTGTATTTATTCAGAAAGATCTACCCATCGAGAAAAAAACGAGTGCATTACATGATTCTTGAGAATTAAAACCGCTTCGGCTTGAGAATAAATGTATCACTTCCTCCTAAAATTAAACGGAGACGGACTGATAAAGAATGCAATCGAGAGTAGTAAGTAAGGGAAATTTGGTAAGACAACAGAATGTTAGAAGAACACATTTTTAAATCCTTTACTTACACGTTTAATATAGCACCTCGAGTCCTACGTAGACCTTTTATCCGTCTTGGAAGAAGAGCAGAATTCTAAAAGCATTTCAACCACATTCCATTTCGACCACAAGGTCGAAGGTCTCAATTTTTAAGGAACCTCTCTGTTTGATGCCATAAATATGCTTCGTAAATCCACAAGAATACGAAGCAATCACTTCATATTTATACACTTTTCACACGAACTAAAGGAAACCATGTTAATAACACATATTTTCGTCGCAGAAACACATGAAACTCTGTCAGTTTTGAAATTCTGAAACATATTCTTTTAAAGCTAAAAACCTACATGTGCTATGGAGTACTCAAGTGATAAGTTATTTTCAACAACGAGAGAAGAGAGATAGACAGAATGGAAAATAATGATGATGCCGCCATTATTTTTCATAACATATCACCACTCGGTTGGCCATACTTCACTGAATTCAGTAGTCGATAATAAAATTGAGAACAAAGTACTAGTTTGTCTCTCTTCTATCGTTGGTAACACTATCTTTTCACTCGAATATCCCATGAGTTAACTCCCACTTTAAACGGTTTGCACACGAACTGTGAACATTAATCCAAAGGGTAACACCTTATTGATCAGTTTGCACTAATTCATTTCACGTCGACTATAATTAAAACTTAAAACTAACTCACAGAAGATCACCATGCCAGTCACGAACTCCATGTTATCACGAGGTGTTCACGTGTCCTTTTACCGCGCATTTACGCTTTTCCGATCGTCACGAAAAGAATGAAGTATGCAATTTGCGTGCGAAGAACTAAGAGTAATGTAAGGTTACTGGCCATGTTCATTATTTTTTTTCACATTGGCGGTCTTTGCCCTACTAAATTTACCTGGAATATATTCCTGTGGATTTACCATATATCTTAAAGTATTACACGAATAGGCTTCCCTGTGAATGTTCGGAGTGTATGTAATAATGGTGTGAAAAAAGTAAGAATGTTATACCTTCGGTATGCACTTGAGTAACGAATGGTCAAGAATATAATCCAGGTAAATTTTTGAAGGGCTGAAAGACCACCATTGTCAGAAACACAATGAACGTGGCCAGTAACCTCGCATTAATCATAATTCCTCGCAAGCTAATTGCGTACTTCAGTGTTTACTGACGATCAGAAAAGCGTAAAAGGGCGGTAAAAGGACACGTGAACACCTTGTGATAACATGGAGTTCGTGACTGGCATGGTGATCTTCTGTGAGTTAGTTTTAAGTTTTAATTATAGTCGACGTGAAATGAATTAGTGCAAACTGATCAAGACGGTGTTACCCTTTGGATTAATGTTCACAGTTCGTGTGCAAACCGTTTAAAGTGGGAGTTAACTCATGGGATATTCGAGTGAAAAGTTAGTGTTACCAACTACAGAAGAGAGACCAACTTGTAATTTTTTCTCAGTTTTATTATCCACTACTGAATTCAGTGAAGAATCGCCAACCGAGTGGTGATATGTTATGAAAAATAATGGCAGCATCATCATTAATTTTCCATTCTGTCCATCTGTCTCTCTTCTCTCGTTGTTGAAAATAATTTATCACTTGAGTACTCCATAGCAAATGTAAGTTTTTAGCTTTAATAGAATATATTTCAGAATTTCAAAACTGACAGAGTTTAATGTGTTTCTGCGACGAAAATTTGTGTTTTTAACATGGTTTCCTTTAGTTCGTGTGAAAAGTGTATACATATAAAGTGATTGCTACGTATTCTTGTGGATTTACGAAGCATATTTATGGCATCAAACAGAGAGGTTCCTAAAGAATTGAGACCTTCGACCTTGTGGTCGAAATGGAATGTGGTTGAAATGCTTTTAGAATTCTGCTCTTCTTCCAAGACGGATACAAGGTCTACGTAGGACTCGAGGTGCTATATTAAACGTGTAAGTAAAGGATTTAAAAATGGGTTCTTCTAACATTCTGTTGTCTTACCAAATTTCCCTAACTTACTACTCTCGATTGCAATCTTTATCAGTCCGTCTCCGTTTAATTTTAGGAGGAAGTGATACATTTATTCTCAAGCCGAAGCGGTTTTAATTCTCAGGAATCATGTAATGCACTCGTTTTTTCTCGATGGCTAGATCTTTCTGAATAAATACAGTGTTTTCGATCAGTTTAAATGTCTTCGAGAAGATATCTTAAAAAAACTTCCTGATATAAATCCATGAAGTGAATTGCTGCGCTAAATATATTCTTTCGTTATGGCCGACGAGGAGTAATTAATTATATTGATATTCTTTTAAATATTAAACGATTTTTAGTAAACATGGTAATCAAATAGAAATATTACAATTTCTAAACTTAAAATTAGACAGTAAGAAACTACGATGTTACGAGCATTCCCATTGGAGGAAACGAAAAATTAACTCGAAATGTATATCATTTTTTTATTATCGAAAGCTTATATTCTAAACAATTTTAAATTTAAATAAAGAAAGGTATTCATAAGATTAAATGTCAATTTAATTATAATTATTATTAATGAAAATGTTTTATTTGAGTTGTGGGGGGGGGGCAGCGACGGATTGTCCTAATTCGACCAATCAGATTTCAGCTCTCTTGTTCAGCCGTTGTCCTGATGGAAATTTCCTCAGTTGTTGCTTGGACCCCGTCTGGTGCGGAAGTTATGTCAATTGTTTTAAAATTTCCGTTAAAATTTAAATTTTGTGACGTCCGTTGGATTTGGAAACTGGTAAACGTAAGTGACATTTCAATGCCTTTCGATTTCTTTTTGCAATAACTAATATTCCTTAAACGAAATTTCCTTTAAAAAAAGAAAGAACGTCGTTTGAAGACCAGAATATGTTCGTGGTCGTCACCCAGGATTTCCTTATAATGGTAAGTTGAACGAAACATCTTATTTGAATATTGATTTCGATCCTTCTTTTAAGAGATAATTCCTTTTTGGAGCTAAAAGTTCCCCCAATTTCGAAGTTTTTGTAGCGGAACTTCGCGTGTAGTTTGCGTATTTGTATAATATATTGAGTTCGGGCATCGCTTAAATCCTAACAAACATACAAAATGCACTCGTATAAAATTTAGTCTCCACGTATTTTCCGATTAAAACTCGATTTGATTATCATATTTGAATTGGATTTAAATACTACGTTCTGTCTAAAGTTCTTGAGTGGCTGACTTAGGCGAATCAAAGAAAATTCAGTTGAAGCTTAAATGATCAATGGTATTACCCCCCTGAATGCTTAATTTAAGAGAAGTAGCTCTAGTAGATAGGTCTGACGCATGTGGTACTCGACAACGGGAATCTCCTACGCACTCGCTGTTTGCAATATCCGTCTGGCAAAATTATCGGAAATCAGTATTTGAAAATTGCATTCAAAGTTTTGATTTCTTATATTTCATTTCTTGCAATGCCATCGTTGGGGTTTAACGGTGTTCTTATCTCCGTGCGATCTATATTTGGTTTAGTTTTCTGTTTAATAATGCATTTCACTAATCCTTGAGCCTCTGATTAAAATTTATACTTCATTAAAATTGTATCGATAAATACATCTCGTGTTTCAATCCCTAAATGGATCGCCGCTATCTAATTTGAGGAAATCGAAATTGTGATTTTTTTTCAATATTCATCACTGACCCTGAAAACTTGTTGCTTTAATTATCCGATTGTTAGCATTCCACCTGTCCTTTGTTTTATATCTAACACAGTAGATGGCGCGTAAATAGGGGTTTCATATAACTGGCATTCTAATTTTAAACTTATTCCTTATGACGTATTCATGGGCGTTGAGTACAGTACTTGTCTGGATGAAATTAATTCATGTTTTCCTGATTTGGTATTTCTATTTTTCCAGGTTTTAAAAGATAACTTTCAATCCTCTCATCGATGGGCCTTCCTGTACTACGTTTCGAAAGGGAATGACCTTCGCGGAAGAAACGTGAGAAACGAAATTTGATCAATTTGGTAAGCACACTTAATACATACTCCTTTTATTATATTTAATTGAGAGTTTTTCCCGTGTAATGCCGCTTGTAAATAATTTTTGCATTGCATCGCGAGTTAGTTGTATTACGAAAACTATAATTTATCTAGATCCTTTCTTTTTATTAATCTTAATTTTAACTGCAGTTATCCAATGATGCTGATTGCAATTTTCCAAACGAGAGCTGGACATAACTCGGATGGTTTCCATAATTCCATATTTATTAATTATATACCATAATTCGGAAGGTTCTTCATTGCTTGAAGTTGCCGTATTAGATTTCTAAGTATCGAAATACGTTTTGAAGTACATTTATGTCTTGTAGCAATATGGTTCCTTCTTTTCCCCTTCATCTCGACTGGCCATCAGCTGACACTAACTTAACTTGTATGTGTAACTCGTTATAATTTAATCAGATAAAACTACTAATAGACTTTCTTATCAATTATCAGAAGCCCTTTTGAAATTTGTTGCTGGCATTCACCCCACACTTATAGGGTTAGGCTTTTATCCATAAGCATAGATTTTAGATCACATTCTGTAGATAAAAAGTCTATCGCAGGTTTTCTGTGAACTTAAATCGTTTTTAAGAATATTATTCAGGCTCTATGTAAGCCCTTTTAGATAGAACTAGTCCATGTGATACGATCAATTAAAGGTGTTTGCGATCCATATAATTTGTTGATATTTGCTAATATCGTTCCGAAACTCTCATTCGCTTAGACATGTTTGTTGAAGAATAGCCGAAGTTTGAGAAAAGAACCTTAGCCGTAGTGAAACAGATGTCAATTGATTTTGTGCGTGAAAGTGATTTTCATGGGCTGAGGCGGACTTCAGTCCTCAAGCCGCTCTTTCCAAAATTCGAACACCTCGTTACAGCTACGAATTGTTCTAATTATTCGTTTTTGTACCTTTACCACAAGAATTGATGTTAAAATGGAATCTCAAACCTTTATTTTGTAATTGCATGCTTTATCATATCATTCAGTGGACGACGCTGTCGTTCCACATAACTCTTCGCAACTCAAGTGCATATGGTAAAGCATGCTCTTCGGTATAAATATATATTCGCTGTCGGAGCAACGATTGGAATGAAATAGAATAACAGAAGAGCCTAGGCAATTTCTTCACCTTTTCAGTGCTTTTTATGGCCGTTGAGTCAATTCTCTGAGTCTCAATCGTTTATTAATCATTTTCTTACGAGTTTCAATGATTGATCCGATATCCTGATGTCTCCATTTAACTTTATTCGCTATATCGTATTTTTTGAACGAGGAGCTGGAGACAGTAACCGCCGACATAAGATAAATATATATTGCGCTCTGTCATGCGTAAGGATATGAAAAGCCCCTCACATAAAAAAAGATATATTGATATAGATTTTAATTGGGTATTCGTATCTATTAGAGTGTAATTTCATATTAAAACTATCTCTTAAACTATATTCTTAAATTCTTTCATAGGATATCGTTCTTGAATATTATGAACCTGAGCTTCAGAAGTTCACAATTCTTAGCATCTCTTTCAATTCTTTTCCTTTTCTACCTACTTAATTTAGGTAACGTGCCTTTCTCCATAAGTCACTAATTAACGCACACCTTTCCGCGTTTACTCTTAATATCTATAAAAGGAAAAGGTAGCATGTTTTACTAGTAACAGCGATACCATTCTACGATGAGAATTATCGATATAAATTATTAACCCGAAGTTTAGATAAAATTATACCATGATATTCATCGGCAGTCGTTGATATTGCGCTATCACTGAACTAGTCATAGTTGAGCGCTTCATTTCGGGAGCCATGATACTTTTCGATTAGTCTTGTTGCTTTGCTTCGTGAGTCATTATCATGAACTGTCGCTTTCCCGCCTCGTTCTAAATCTCTGTAAAGAGAAGCGAGAGTTACTTGCATTTATACACAAGGATGTTTTAGCTTTCCCTTTCCGTTCATTTTTCGGTAAAATTCTTCTCAAAATTAGCGAGCAATATTTTGTGAAGAGTTTCGTTTATCTCGATGTTTTGCTTCTACGACCTTGGATTCTTTCCCTTTGGATTTCATTGTTCAAGGCGATGTATTACCTGACGAACCAAGGAATTTAAAGTACATTTCATTGTATTGCTACAGCATAAACAAGCATAAACGTATGAACTTTAAGTAATATCATCCTTAAGTACTGATTTAATATTTTGTTCAAGTTAACTTACTATCACTAGGATGGGCACTATAAAAGTAGGAAAATTAATATTTCTGGCCTCTTTTTATCATTCCGGTTTAGTTTGAGGTAAATGAAGTTTAATAAGTTTCATCATAACCCAATCCCAATTTGGGACCAGTGGAACATCAAATACCTTTGAGATTAATTCACTTGCATGAGAACGTCATCCAGATCGTAATCGTGCTAATTGAGCAATTCTTCTATACGAGGACTTGATTGTTTTTGATTGTGTTGCGTCCCAAGATGTTCCATCGAAGGAAGCATTGATCAAGTACTACATTCAGGGAATCTATTGCGTAGTTTTCCAAAGGAGATTAAAAAGAATAATACTTTTGCATGTTTTTCTCTTGTAAATATTATCTATAGCTTCTTATCATAAAATTAGTGTGTACTCATCCTTGGAGATAGATATTACACAATTAAAATATAAACGTTATAAGAGTTATTGTTTGTAGAAAATATATGTTTATCGCAAATTCGATGATTTTTGTACGTTTTCATTATAATTACATAATTGCTTTAGTTATGCTTATAAAATAATGTTCCGATTCAAATTCGTAGACCTATGCTCACTTTTTCCCAATTCATTATTGCCAGACTTTCACATGATATAAAACAATATTTGAATATAATATTTAATTTATTTTATTCGAGTCTTTTCACGAAAAATATTAGCAGAATGATATATTGGACAGAAGTTATTTAACTACGAGTCATAACGTAACCCGGGGGAGACGAGAAATCTACGAGGATTATTATCAAGGAGTTAAAATTTAATGTAAATTTTTCAATATCTATTAAATTTAAATTGAATAGTTTTTCGCTTGATTAAATCTTATTTCGGTGGTGATTTATATTAATGAAAACTATGAGCACTAGTGGGTGAACAGGGAGTAAATGATAGTTAAATGAACAAACAATCACAGCAATGTATTTGATCCATCTGTTTTCTGATGGTTTTAACTGTAGTTACTTCGGAGAAGTGAGAAGCTGCTCTTATTTTCGAGAAAACCGTTAAATGTTTAATTGTAGAAGGACAATAGGTTCGAAACAGAGCGTATTTGAACAAATTTCGAAGTTTATCTGAATTAATGTTTGATTCATATGACAAACAAATTGTACCTGTTAGCAAATAAGGTTTTTTAGCTGTGACATTGACAGTTAAGTAAGCTATTTCTCGCGTCGATGCTATCTTTCTCTTTCTTTAACCTTGAATTACAGTTAATCGAATTTCTATGATTCAGTCCATTTGTCCTTAGTTTTCATGAATTCATCCTCCTTACTTTGGGGTCGAAGTTTTTCTCACCAGAAATCGAATTAGATATCTCACAATAATTTATTAATAATAAAAGCAGACGAATAGAAAACCTTACGTAATGTTTTATGAAATTAATTCAGGATTAGCAATGGAAATCAATAGCTGATGTCATATCAATGGGGATTATATTTGAATCTTAACTTTTTTTTTCTCAATTAGTTATCTTTCAAATGATTTCTTTCTGCATACCTTTCTATCAATATTATATTGATATTTAGCTTGCGTATTATTCTTACATAATAGGTACATACTGATTCTCTCTAAAAAGGTACATATTTATCTTCACTCGAGAAACCTGAGTTTCTATCGGTTACGAATTCTTAATATTTAAATCAACTTCAGTTTAAATGTTTGCTGTCACAGCATTTTGTCCTCAACTGAACTAATGGTGTTGAATTTCGGATACGATCATTCATAATATACACAGGTAAAAACACAAAACTTGTACAATTCCACAAGGTAAAACATATGCAGACAGTTGATTGGTTTCGGTGGTGATTACGCCATCCTCAGAACTGGGAACAAAATTGTGGAGCAAAGTATTAGATAGTGGAAAGAGTAAATTATTATTTAGGTCCGGCTGGTAGCCATTGCTTATGGCAATGGAGTAGATGGTATTCAATTCGTGTTTGAAATTTGCATTGGGCATTGGAATAGGGAGGAGTCTGTAAATTAGTGAACGGAAAGAAGCTATCTTGTGGGAAAAGGGATGGTTGGAATCAACTGGAATTACTTGGTTGGTGTAAGTGGGTTTCCGGTAAATAGAAAAGGAAAGACCAGAATCAGTAACGGTTAAGGTGGTATCTAAAAAAATTAAGGTTTTGTAAGTTTCGAGTTCGTGACTGAAGGAAATGGATGTGTGGATTGAGTTGAGAAATGAGATGAACTGACTAATTTGACGGTTGGTGCCGGTCCACAAGCATAGAACATCGTCTAAATATCTAAACCATTCAAAAACATTGTATAAAAGAGACACTTCTCCCCCGCTCGTCCCCCCACCGCAAAACAATGACTACCATTATCCCCCTTTTTCTCCTAGTTTACCTTACTTTCCACCACCTTTTCCAATATTTAATACTTTGCTCCACGTTTTTGATCCCAGTTCTGAGGATGGCGTAATGACCGCCGAAACCGGTCAACTGTCTCTATATTTAACATTGTGGAATTGTACAAGTTTTGTGTTTTTAACTGTGTTTAATATGAAATTCAACCAATTATCGCTAGACAAGTTCCTTTTTATTCATAATATATTGTAATGACATCAGTAAATATTTTCAACTCCTCTTGTAACTGAAGTCCTGAAAAATATTAGAATTTGAATTGATGAATAGTTGTAATTTTAAGCCTCTTGCTTATTCATTTACTAATAATTTTCCATTTCGCTTCGAAATTTTTATTGGATTCAAATAGAGATTTCAAATTAGCTATTAATGAGCAGGCTGTATTGATTTCGACAGATATTTATCAGGTTATATTTCTTTGAACAATATTCTCTGTAACTACTAAATTAAATTGGGCTTCTTTCCTTCTCAAGCTCCGAGGAAGTGAATTCCCTCACTTTTGGATGACTTATTTCGGTTTGTGTGGAGTGATTTCCAGAGGGCGTTCAACCAAGAATTATCAAGCGACATCTTGCGATTGCCCCATATAGTTTAATTATTTTTTACGGTATTTTCATAATATTAAATAAATAAGCGAGATTACTGATATTCAAAAGACTTCCATGGGACCTGGTCCTTCAATGGAGGGGGCCGAGGCTCTAAGATAGTCATGTGGACAGCGCGTTTTCCTTTGGTTAAAGCTGTCTTGGGTTCGATTCCCAGTGAGAGCCAATGCGCGAAAAATTCTAAGCCTTCTAAGCACTTCCAACAGAATTACTTGTACTACAACATCAGGGAATGGTAATATTACTCGCGTGTTAACTTATATTATTTTCTCCGGTATTCCTCATCGGTCTGAGACGTTAAAAAATCATTTACTCTATCGTAGAAAAGCGAAAAGGAAAGCGGATGGAAAATATAAAACATCGAGTATAATTTGAATAAACTTGTACAATAAAGTATATACTCAAATATACTACTAAAGTAATAACTTACTAAGTAAGTACTAAGTTAAGAATAAGCTCTAATAGTGATTACAATCAAACAAATGTTTGAGTAAAGCGTCCTACTTTCCCAAGGAAAAACGGACTTGAAAAAAGTCTGACAGGGCCGGGAATCGAACCCGGGATCTTCCTCTTTATCATTTTATCAAGCCGTTTTTGGGGACGTGTTCTGCTCGGGTAGCCTAGATGGTTAAGGCAGCCTACCGGTTAGAGGAAGATCCCGGGTTCGATTCCCGGCCCTGTCAGACTTTTTTCAAGTCCGTTTTTCCTTGGGAATTTTCCTGGGTGCACGCCCTTATGTGCAAAGTCACCTAAACCCTTTCCTTAAGTGTCCTACTTTATTATGATCGTTATTATTACTATTACATTAGTGTATTTTTGGATTGACACAGGTTTTATGTTTCCGAATCACTATTTTATTATCAGTTTCCTTATTTTTTCTTTGGATTCACTTTTGGAGCCTTCCTACATCTCCGAAGAGCAGAGTAAGGATACAGAGATACGAAGGAGAGAAATTCGGTCCAGGGATGGAATTCAAAATAAAATGAGTATAATTTGAATCTAATTTTAATACTAGTCAAACACAAGTAATGAACAGAGTGAATATTTTAATTAACATAGTGTTTCGGTCGTTCAGATAATATTTTATTATTTATTTTTATATCTATTCTTCAGAATAACGCTCGGACCTTTTCTCAGACATGAAAAGGGCAGGATTTCGAATGCAGGGATGCTGCGGAGAGTAATTTGGTCCAGGGATGAAATCCAAAATACAATGAGTATAAATTCAATCTAATATTAAGACTACTCTTTTACAAGTATGGTAGATATTACGTTCTTTTAATTAACATAGTGTTTAGGTAGCTTTGATAATGATTTATTAATTATTTTTATTTTTTTTCTTCAGAATTACGGGCGGACCTCTTCTCAAACATGGAAGTGCAGGAGATCGAATCCAGGGATGCTGCGAAAAGTCATTAGGACCAGGGAAGGAATTCACAATACCTTGAGTATAATTCCAATCTAATTCTAAGACTACTCTTATACAAGTATGGTAGATAGCGCGTTATTATAATTAACATAGTGTTTTATTTTGCCTTTGTAAGTAGAGTTATACCTATAAGATGCTAGATTTTTCCCAAAGCTTTCGAAAAGTTAACTCCTAACTTTAATTTGTAAATACTTACGTTCAAATCATTTTTTTGAGCATGATAATGTGGGTTAAGGGATAGTTCATCACATAATTTCTAATCTCGGTCTTAATGTACAGCTCCCCACAAAAAATCGAACGGCGTACTCTTAGCTGCATAAGATTGAGGGGCTTTGAAATACAGAGCTTGGCAACACCGTATGGCCAAGAGATAAGGTTGGCTCTTATCTGAGATCCTCGGGAATGCTATACAAGCGATTTCTGGAACTTTTTCGTTAAATAGTAAGGTATTACATTTTGAAAAGGACACTGGCTGTCAGTTGGAAACAGATTCCTCTCTATTAGTCCCAACATTTTCCACCTTCACATCATTTCTGGATCCCTTAAGTATTGACGGCTACAAAACATTTATATAATAACATTTATTGTTAAATTGAAGTATAAATTACGTTCAATTGGTCTGAATATAAAAAAAGTGATAAAGGTTCACTTAGTAGGAAACGCTCATTTTTCATTCGTCGCAGTCAAAAGATTACATCATATTTTAAAATGCATGAGGATTTTGAATTTGCTCAAACCATATTTCCATAAATAAGTTATGTAATATATTTACGATACGATTATCTGAAGAAAATCACAATCACGTAGAGCACATCGATAACTCAACCTTCAGTATTTCTCGCTGTCATCTGTGGTAGTATCTTATAAGTGATTCGACAGCGTAGGTTATTTCGCGCGTAGTGTCCCACCGGGAATCGAGCCCGGGACCGCTTCCATCCAAGTCGAACGCGCTTTCCAAATGCCTATCCGGAGCCTCTCTCCATATTGGCATCAAAAGCCCTCGAGTGCTCTGATCTACCTGACCTATCATTACAATTATAATCATGTCGGACATCACTTAATCGTTTTGGCGAACACCATACTGCCCGGGCTGCGGAGCATATGACCTATGAGGTAAATACCATTGTTTTAGGTTAGACCTTAGACAGATTACGACACCCCAGGTAGTTTTATTATTCGATTCTTGCGGTTGCAGACAAAATGGTGAGGATAAAAATTAAATTAAATATGATGTAATCTTTTGACTGCGACGAATGAAAAATGAGCGTTTCCTACTAAGTGAACCTTTATCACTTTTTTATATTCAGACCAATTGAACGTAATTTATACTTCAATTTAACAATAAATGTTATTATATAAATGTTTTGTAGCCGTCAATACTTAAGGGATCCAGAAATGATGTGAAGGTGGAAAATGTTGGGACTAATAGAGAGGAATCTGTTTCCAACTGACAGCCAGTGTCCTTTTCAAAATGTAATACCTTACTATTTAACGAAAAAGTTCCAGAAATCGCTTGCATAGCATTCCCGAGGATCTCAGATAAGAGCCAACCTTATCTCTTGGCCATACGGTGTTGCCAAGCTCTGTATTTCAAAGCCCCTCAATCTTATGCAGCTAAGAGTACGCCGTTCGATTTTTTTGTGGGGAGCTGTACTTAATGCAAAGGTTCCGCCTCCGAGATTCTTAGTTCGGTTTGCACCTTAACTTTTATTTGCGAAATGTCAGAAAAAAATAATTAATCATGGAATCATACATTACGAAAATCTGGGTAAGTTATATACTGATGTGTTATTTCATCTCTATCTTCCACTGGATAAACAATTTGCTCTTATTTTTTTCGCTAAAACACGCTTCGTATTAATTTAGTATGTTTTTAAATAATAATCTTCCTAAATTTGGGTCAATACACGTATCATTGTTAAGTGTATTCAGTAAAGAGTCTTACTTATTTAATTTCAGATGAGGTAGTAGAAATGTAATAGTTAAAGATGGGATTTCTCTAACTAAAGACCCACCCTGAATTTACTTTTTGTGTACATTAATAACATTGCGTTATAACAGACTGTTGTGCTTTGCGGAGTCTCCGCTTATGCGATATATGATATAAGTACTGGAAAATATATGCCATTGACTAAGTTTCGTATTTGGTTAATCATACTGTTATTATTTTCCTCGAAGGACGGCGTCGGGGACGGAGTTGTGCTGCTACGGCGGGGGACGGCATCGGCACCGATTTAAGATTGGGAAGCATAAAATAAAAACTACCTTGTGAAATAAAATCCGTGACTTTTGAAGTGAACTGAAGTTTGTCCGTGCAGTGCACATTCCAATCATGTAATTACATTCTAAACTATTTAATGAACAATCAATTGAACAATTCAGTGAATATTTATCTATGTATACTATTTGAAGCTTTTCCAACATTTATTCTTCAATGTGACTAATGGTGATGCAAGGTTAAAATTATTTTTTAAACTTGTTTTGTGTATTTATTCGGTGTTTATTATAACACGTAAGATGAGTAAAAAGTGAAATATGATCTTTTTCTTCCCAGCCAAAATGTATTTTCAGTCATGTAGAGTTTAAAAATTGTAAGGCCAGAACTTGTGTAGTTTCCCATTACTAGAATTGTATATAAAACGAATATAAAAATGACGATGCACCCTGAACAAAATTAACTATTGCAGAATGTATAGATTTCTAAAGAAGTGTACGGCAGGGCCATGTTTAACTTATATATTCTGTAACTTTTCATTGTATTGCTGATACTTTTTCTCTGAATAAATCTCATGGGGAGAGGGAGAGAAGGTAGAGGATGGAGGAAGTTGATTAAGAGAGGGATGGAAAGGAATGAGGGGTACGTCAGGGGAGGGATGGTATGCAAAAAATATGGTGGAAGTAAGAGGTTGGGAAGGTAGAGCATGAGAAGTGAGAGGGTGGTAAGGGAGAGGGTGGTTAAGGGAGAGGGTGGGAAGGGAGAGGGATATAGTGGGAAGAGAGAGTGGGAGGTGGGTAGGGAGAGGGTGGGAAGGGATAAGGAGAGGGTGGGAAGGGATAAGGAGAGGGTAGGAAGGGATGGGGTGGGAAAGGGGATGGTCGGGAGGTAGATGGTGGGAAGGAAGAGGGTGGGAAGGGATAGGGAGGGTAGGGAGAGGGTGGGAAGGGAGTGGGTGGGGAGGGAGAGGGGGGAAGGGAGAGGGTGGGGAGGAAGTGGGTGAGGAGGGTGAGGCTTGGGAGGGAGAGGGTGGAAAGGGATAGGGAGGGTAGGGAGAGGGTGGAAAGGGATAGGGAGGGTAGGGAGAGGGTGGGAAGGGATAGGGAGGGTAGGGAGAGGGTGGAAAGGGATAGGGAGGGTAGGGAGAGGGTGGGAAGGGATAGGGAGGGTAGGGAGAGGGTGGAAAGGGATAGGGAGGGTAGGGAGAGGGTGGGAAGGGATAGGGAGGGTAGGGAGAGGGTGGGAAGGGATAGGGAGGGTAAGGAGAGGGTGGGAAGGGAGTGGGTGGGGAGGGATAGTGAGGGTAGGGAGAGGGTGGAAAGGGATAGGGAGGGTAGGGAGAGGGTGGGAAGGGATAGGGAGGGTAGGGAGAGGGTGGGAAGGGATAGGGAGGGTAGGGAGAGGGTGGGAAGGGAGTGGGTGGGGAGGGAGAGGGAGGGTAGGGAGAGGGTGGAAAGGGATAGGGAGGGTAGGGAGAGGGTGGGAAGGGAGTGGGTGGGGAGGGATAGGGAGGGTAGGGAGAGGGTGGAAAGGGATAGGGAGGGTAGGGAGAGGGTGGAAAGGGATAGGGAGGGTAGGGAGAGGGTGGGAAGGGATAGGGAGGGTAGGGAGAGGGTGGGAAGGGATAGGGAGGGTAGGGAGAGGGTGGGAAGGGATAGGGAGGGTAGGGAGAGGTGGGAAGGGAGTGGGTGGGGAGGGATAGGGAGGGTAGGGAGAGGGTGGGAAGGGAGTGGGTGGGGAGGGATAGGGAGGGTAGGGAGAGGGTGGGTAGGGAGAGGGTGGGAAGGGAGTGGGTGGGGAGGGAGAGGGTGGGAAGGGAGAGGGGGGAAGGGAGAGGGTGGGAAGGGATTGGGAGGGTAGGGAGAGGGTGGGAAGGGATAGGAAGGGTAGGGAGAGGGTGGGAAGGTTTAGGGAGGGTAGGGAGAGGGTGGGAAGGGATAGGGAGGGTAGGGAGAGGGTGGGAAGGGATAGGGAGGGTAGGGAGAGGGTGGGAAGGGATAGGGAGGGTAGGGAGAGGGTGGGAAGGGAGTGGGTGGGGAGGGATAGGGAGGGTAGGGAGAGGGTATGGAGGAAGTGGGTGAGGAGGGTGAGGTTTGGGAGGGATAGGGTGGAAAGGGATAGGGAGGGTGGGGAGAGGGTGGGAAGGGAGTGGGTGGGGAGGAAGAGGGGGGAAGGGAGAGGGTGGGTAGGAAGTGGATGAGGAGGGTGTGGTAAGCAACCCTCTTCCCCCAACCATCAACCCCCCCATTCCGTCTACGTAATTTATCTGGATTATCGTATTTCTGTTTTTGGTTTAAAAAAAACTGCGTTTCAGAAGCTAAAATTTACTAAATTTTGGATGAATTTCATCGAAAAACATTCATTATATTATACCCACCCTTTTTGCTCAAGGAGCCTGTAACTGAGTAGGGAAATGGGAACTTGGCATAAGAAATCAATCATTATTACACCCACCCAACTCCCCTTTTTGCTCAATAAAGCCCGTAACCGAGTAGGAAATGGGAAATGCGCGCCTGTTAGAGTTGAAATAAGTTACAATCGCCCTAGCGGATTCCCGTGGAAACATAAAAAATGGCGGAAAAGTAGACGAAAAACTTCGTAAATTGGTCATTTTTGGATGGAATTTTCTACAAAACCGCGTCACTTAGGAATTAATGCTTATGATAATATTAAGCCGCACTCCTATATCTTTAAAATGGTGTCTGAATGGTTTCTGTTACTCTAATAGTAACTGAGTTATAGAATTTCTCCCTGACGGTGCCAAACTGCAAATTTACCTGATTTGTTTTTAAATTTCATGAATATTATATCAAAAAACTGAACTTAACAAATTTGGCAATACGCATTTCTGCGTAAAGTGCTTCCTTAAAATAGGTAATGAGAAAATATTGCAGATTCAAAGTATTACATATTTATTAATTAATTACACTCTGAGGGAATTTTGAGAGCTTCACAAAGCTCGATTTTTACTTTCTCCCTGCACGTAATACAGAGAAACTATTGTATTGGCAAAAAAATTCGACCACCATATTTCGACAGAAATATATGTTTTGGGGCACATAGAGTTTGTTTTTGCTATTTCCCCAAACATGTCTGTCCGAGGTAAAAGAGTTTGTGGGCGCTCTATCTTAAAAGTAATTATCCGATCATTTTCAAAATTCATATTTAGAATTTTCCTAACAATGCCAAGAGTTGATTAGTTTTTGGTGAATATCGCTTAACCGGAAGTTGCGGTTTATCCGGAACATAATTTCATTTCTTAAATATTGCTGTAAGAATGCAATGTAATACAATTACAAACAAAAGTTGTAGATAATGTACTTTACTACAACTTTTGTGTGAAACATATTTTCGTAGCACTGATTGTTTAGGAGTTATTCTTCAATAATGGTTAACCGGAAGTTGCTTTTTATCCAAATATTGTAGTTTTTCTTAAATATTTCTGACAGAATGTGATGTATATATATGCAATTATCTACAAAAGTTATAGATAATGTATTTTACTACAACTTTTGTTTGAAACATTATTTCGTAACACTGATTGTTTAGGAGTTATTCTTGAATAATGGTTATCCGGAAGTATTTGTTTACCCAGAAATGCAAGTTTTTCATGCATATCTCTGTCAGAATGCAATGTAGGTATATACAATTACATACAAAAGGTATAGATAATGTATTTTACTACAACTTTTGTATGAAACATTTTCCTGTAACACTCATTGTTTTGGAGTTATTTATATATTACCGGCATAGGCTTCTGTTTTCAATAAATATGGAGAAAGTCATGTGTTGGCCACATCAGATTTTTTATAGGTGTTCTCAATTAGATTATGAATTTAGTTTTATTTTTAATGTTGATAAAAGTGATTTCTTTTATAGAAAGATATTTATTTGATCTACTTACTCATTTTTCACGCATTCCAAACAACAAAAACTATTGCATAGTACCCTTTTTACAGTATATATTAAATTCGAGCTCGAGTCGTGGGAAAAAACTGTGATAAAGCTGCAAAAACGGCGCCTAAGGATGGACCTTTAAAAAACCTCACTTAACTACCATTAACCAAATACTTATATAGGTCTCAAAGACCTGAATTTTGCAGAACTTCAAAAGGTGAATTTTGTGCAAGTGACATATTTTACCCCGTACTTTGATTAAATTTTAATTAATTAAACAAACTGATGTCCTAAATCTGCAGAGTATTCTGCAATATTTATACTGCTAAAACTAGAGCAATGAAAGGATAGGCTCCCCTACAAGAATGCTAATATCTTGTCTCGCTGGGTTAAACGTCTTAAATGAACACACGTAATATAATCTCAGAATTTATTAACAAATCAGTTCATTCTCATATTTACAGAATACTGCGTCGAATCACACTCTCACACTTAATTCACGTTTGCAGTTCAGAGATTCATAAATGCACTCTACTGCTTGGACACTTTCTCCTCCTGCAGACCCGTCACCACGACGTACTCGCCTCCGATGACCTGCCTCAAAGTGCCTTCCTCTTCCAACACAAAGTCCCCGTCGATCACCAACGGTTCGCTGTTGTCCGCCCACATGGCGTTCTCCATGCCTCTCCGTTTGGTGTCGTCCAAGATCACTTGAAGAGGGGAACCAAAAAGGCTTCCGACGTCGCCAGTCTCAAACACCAGCTGCTCCGAAACCTTTTCCTGTTCACGAGAAATTGTGTTAATTAAATGACCAAAATTACTACTATTTCTTCTAATTTAATTCTTCAAAAGAAATAAAGCCTGCAACCGATAAAAGTGAAGATTACGTGTATTCCTTATGAAAATCTATCTGAGCGATCTTGGTTCGAACCCAGCAAAATTCTTGAATAAAAATGCGACAGTACTTCCTTCCTGATATAAATGGACACGTATGTAAAGTTTGGGGCAAATCAGGCAAACGGTGTAGACTCTAATCCAAGACAAACAAACCCACAAAAACACAAACACACAAACCCACAAACCCACAGAATTTCTGCTTTATATATATAGAAGATTGATTCAACAATGCACAAGTATAGCCCATTGTTGTGTAGGGACTGATCTTTGTTATTTAGTTTATATAAATGTCTTTCTTATGCAATTATTGAACTTTTGATATTCATCAAATTAATTGAAGGTTACATTATATACAGAGATAACTCGATAAATCAGATAAATCAAAAGTATGATAAATTTGTATTAACTATTAATGCTTTTGTTCTTGAAAAAATAGAAAATTTTGCTGTCAAAATTTAATCGAAGCGCAACAATGTATACAAAGGACATATTTTTCTAGCAACCAAATAAACAAATACTTTATTATAACGATATTATTAATGCCAATTTTGATTCCGTAATATTTGAAAGGTGAATTCACTATTTTGCTGTGAAAATTGAATAGCGATTCTTATTTCGGTTGTGGAATATCGCATTCGAGTCGAATTTGAGATAATGCGGACAGGGTATTTGGCGGGTACTTCACCAGGTCTACATCTACATTAATACCCTAGAAGCCGCCTTTCGGCGCGTAGCAGGGGGTGTAAACACCAGTTGAATCTAAACTACTTCCTCATTCGGTTATTGTCGCGTATCGTTCGCGGAAAGAATGAATTTTTAAAACGATTGGTCGTAGCATCCATTTCTCTTAACTTCACTATCGGATCGGTAGCAGGGGGGATACCGATTGTATCTTCCGAAAATGTAGTTTCCCTGAATTTATCAACCAATCGCATCTCCTTTCTTTCAAGGATTCCCAACATCTGAGAGCATTTTCGTCGCTTTTTATCGTAGCAATTCTTAACAAAACGAACCGCTTTACACTTTCTCGAGTACACGTTTCATCTGCCATATACTTGCCGCATATTCCAGAAGGACCAAGGTAAAGTAACATCGCTCTCGCACCTTTTCATCGCATTTACAGACAATACGCTTTACAAAGCCTTTTACTTGCTTTGCCGCAGATTTTTCGAATATGCGTGCTCCAATTTAAGTTATTAGTAATGTTGATCCCGAGATATTCAACTGAATCTACTACTTTGATATTAATTCCATTAATTTCGTACGGGTGATTTGGACGCAATTTTTTATTTTCAAAGAAATTAACTACGGAGCATAACCATTTACCGTGGTCTCATCAGCTGATGACTTTGGCTCCTCTTCGTGGACCAGTCCCTGCTGCTGCATCTGCCTCAGGAGGCCCTCGTCCAGCTGGAGAGAGAGGCTGCCGTTTTCAAGCTGCAGCTGGAACGCACCGCTGCCTCCTCCGAGACTGCAAAACCCAATTGAAATGCAGAACGCTTTACTTTGGGGAACGTTGTAATCCAAAATTAAACTTTCGCTGGAATTATCCCTTTACGTAATAAAGGCAAAATAGAGCAAAGAAGTTAAAATTTTACTACAAAAAACAGCCAATCCTCCTCAAGATCAATGCGATTGTTGAGACAAGCTCATGAATTTTACTGTGTAGTAAGGATAGCACAGGATTTTAGACTGTATTCTAAAGGGAATTTACGCATTGCACGATATTCCCCGTTGAGAATCAACAGCGCTTCAGCTAGTATAAATATTAAACAGTTTGTCGTATAATTGTTGTGTTGCATCAAGTGGAATATAAAAATGCAATGAACGTTAGTGCAAAGATTGATATCTGAAAAGAAGTGTTTTGCCAAGTGATTACCACTTCCCGAACGAGTTACAAGAGGGAAGAGACAGACAATTATAAACCAAAAATGGACGAAAATGCATTGAAAATTTTATAAATCAAAGACGAAGACCCAACAGTTAAACTGCACAGAACTGCAAAGTGACAACTTTTCACTGACTTTAAATATTGTATTTCGAAAGAAAGTTTCTCGTTATACTTCTGTTCTCTTGCCAGATTTAACGCTTAAGTGTTATTGGAAGGGAATTCAGGAAAATTCTTGAGCAAGTTGGTCAGCAACGACTTACTTAGCCTGTAGTGTGCCCCAGTCTTCCACGACGTCCGAAGACGGATTCTCGGCTGCTGCGTTGTCTTGCAGAGTGGCGTGCGGATGGCCTCGGATATTGCCACCGCGCCTTTTTCCGTCCATCATCACGGGCCTTAAATGCGTGAGCAGGTGCGCTTTCCTGTGCCCAGACGTGCGGAAGCGTAACTCGCAATACGGGCATTTGAACGGTCCTGTTGGAAAGAATCCACAATTAACTGTAGCGAAAATTCCATTCACAATGAAAATTACTGTATTAAATAATCATATCCGTAAAAAAACCTGCCAGAAATCAGCTTACAAAAATTAAAATCAGATTTAAACATGATTTTAATGTCACCTAAATTGTAAATTACTGTTTTAAATAATCGTATCCATAAAAAACCTGTCAGAGATGGGCTTACAAAAATTAAAATCAGTTTAAAATTAATTTCCAATTTAGTTGACATTAAAATTATATTTACAGTTACAACTGTACGACATAACCGTAATATTAAATTAAAATAACGATCTCTGACAAAATATAATTATTTTGTTATATATTTATATATAAAAAACAATAACTTTTTGTATACACACTTGGCCTTCCTGAGAAAATTTGTAAGATTTTTTAAAATCCCTTCCCAATTACATGGAAACTTGAAACCTGGCATGTGAACAGAGATAATAAATACATTTCATATACGCTTTTTAAGACTTTTTTCTGATGGTCCTTAGTTCAATCCCAGAGACCCTATGCATTTCAGATGGGGATAACAGAGTCTTAATTTTGGACCTTCCCGTAGTGATATCGACTTCAAAAATTTGAATGAAACAATTTTTGTCTTCACCAATTTATATGCATTCACGTTTTCCAAAAGATCAGGATGGCAACACCAGGCATCTCTAAAATCAGTATGGCAGGAACTTACGATTCGGATTTGTAAATAGTTTCAGCTTTATCCCAGTGGGACGGGGAATGTCATAGGGGAAGCACGCTCTTCTTCATCTGTTAAACCGTCGCTAAATGTGCTTGAGTTTGACGGCAGGTCGGTGCAAATTTCTCCTTTTTAAAATAAATTGTGGCGATTTTTACGAATATTTTAAATCTATTATTTTCCTTTTGAGGACCTAAATATTTTAATATCGACTTGAAATTCGAATCACTTATATGCTTTCAACGTTCATTCATAATTATACTTATTTATGATAATATTAAAATTGCATGAATATTTGTCTCTGTAGTAACCTCTTATTTATTTTATTTATTTATTTGTTCCTAATATAAATACATATACATCAGTAAATATAACAGAAATTAAAATGGAGGGGTTACCCTAGGATAACATCCTGTTTGGGGTTAACAGACTCTTCTGTTCCAACGGAAAACATTATATTAACGAGTAACTTTCCAAAAAATTAAAGTGGATACAGAAATAACAATTAAGAAAAATATTAATTGGAAAAAATATTAAAAAAGCTGGACCAAATAAAGGCAATCATAACATGCACAATAAAATAACACAAGTATAATTTGTTGATCAAAACAAAAGAAATTTACTCATTTTAAACAACTTCCTTGTTCTCGAACGACCATTCTTTATCTAGTTTTATAAAAGTTACTTCTTTATCTGCACCAGATATAATCACAGGTAGAGAAGCAATTTATGGCCAAGATTACGAAGGATCTACGAAAAATTTCATTATTTGGTTTAGGTAAAATAATTCAGTAGAACCTCGATCTATCGTTTTTGAAGGGACCGAGGGAAAAAGACGATGAATGCGGGAAAACGATCAAAACGGGAAATGTAGACTCAGCTCTCACTATTGAAACAAACGTTTATCCAAAGAAAACCTCTAAAGATTTCGAAAAAGAACGTACTGAACTCCTAGAGACGGTCCAAAGAGGGTGAATTATGCCAGTAAACTGAGATGGACAAACAGGGCTCGTAAGCGCACCCATGTGAAAGCTCTCCAATAGGATACAATGTATTAAAACAGCCCCATGTTTAAAAAATCGGCCGTCTTGAGCAAGTGCTACGACAGCCTTTAAAAAAAGTTCATGCCAAGCTCTCAAAGAAAATTTTTGTCGCAATTCCTAATACATTGTCTTTCTTCCTCGATTGGGCCAAAAATCTGAACGATGGATGCGGGAGAATTAATATTTCGATGAACGATGAATACGGTATTACTTTACATGTCTCCTTATGGGCCTAAGTCGGGAGTATAGAAAATAAACGATAAATCTGGGAAAACGACAAATGAGGGAACGAAGGATCGGGGTTCTACTGTATTAAATTTTGCTCTGAGGGTATATACTCAGGGTTTTACTCCACCATGATTGTAGAACATTCGTAAAACCCTATAAATAAATAAATGCCTTAGGGGTAAAATATTCAACTTTTTATATATAGGAAAAGAATGCGCTGTGAATGAGCGTCATTACCCTTTTTCAGGATACCAGAAGTTGATTAATATTTGTGGAGTAAGCACTTCCCATGAACGCAATTACATAGTGTAATCTCGAGTCCACAAGACAAACGATCTTGAGGAGTGATAATGGACAAGTATATCTAAATAGATGGAATTTTCTAGTGACGGAGATCAATTCTAATTTTCATTTATGTGGCTTTTCCAACTGTACTGTAATTCCAATTTATCTGTACATAGTCTATCTAAAGATTGAAGATTGTATGGGAGTTCGTTAAAAATGGTTGGTGCTGTGACTTCCAAGTTCCTTTTATCATAATTATTATAATATTTAGGAATATTGCACCTAATCTTTGGCCTTCTGCACGTTATTTGACATCAAATTTGTTTGGTATCTGTTGGAGGAATAGTTTGTAATTAACAAGTAAATAATAGTAATAATTTATTATCACAAACAAGTTAGTCAACCCAATCACAAGTGATATAGCCGAATGTATATTTGCAACTTGTATGAGAGAGTATATTGACGTTAAATTAAATTACCACTTAAAAAATGAAATGCTTTAGATAAACTTCATTAAAAACATTAATTAAATCAGAAATAAATAATTAAGTACCTAAAATAAACAACAGAATGTTTCTAAAATGCAAATAAGCAATAAAATATTTATTTAGAAGTGGTCAGATGATCGCTTCCCCTCTTTCTCGTATTTATAAAATGCATCAATGAATAAATTACGTGTGCACCCACCTGTGTGAAGGCGCATGTGAACCTTGAGGCTTCCCTTGGTCGCAAAGAGGCAACCGCAGACATGGCATGGGTACTTGGGGTGGTACACCTGCTTGTGGCCGTCCTCGGGATGCGTGAGCCGGTGGGAGTCGAGGGTGGATTTGACGGTGAAGCGCCTCCCGCACTTGTCACATTCGAACGGCCGCTCCCCTGTGTGGGTGCGGATGTGCCTCTGAAGGTCTGATGGCTTCCGGAAGCTCTTGGGGCAGTGGGAGCAGACGTGCGGCAGTTCGGGTGCGTGTTGCAGCTGCCTCTCCCTTTCCTGTTCCGAAATAACGCTATGATCAGTTATATAAAGCGGAAGCGCGACGTCTAACTGAAACAGCAGGAATATGACGAAAACAAAAATCTGATATCCCAGCACATGACTTCCTCCCCATTGTATTTCTTTAACAAAAATCAAAATGCAAACGAAGAGCAAAGCAACAGACGAACAACACAAATGATTAATAAAAATAATGACCACCCATTTGGAGATGACGCTAACATATTTGGAATGCAAAACCAAATGGTTGAAAAAGACTGAACAAGGCTGTGTTAGTAAATAGGAAATCAACATCTTAAAGTTGATATAATGCATATGTTTACGAATAATTTCCAGATTAATGTTCACCCACAATACAGATATGCTTTGGGTTTGTGGAAATCACCTACATACAATTTGCATTAGTATTTTTGCCTGTAACTCAATAACCAAATATAGCCCAACTTTCAAGAATGAAAGGTTAATAACTATTTCATGCATAGAGAACAGACTACATTTTAAGTAGCTCATAGTTTATATCTCAACTCCACATGAGTCAAAGGATTCCCATTGAAAATTCCATTTAGAACTTGAATTCATTAATTGATTAAGGAAAAAAAATAAACAGAAATAATCGGTGAAATTAGTTTATATAAGTGCCATACAAAGGCAAAATTAAAAAAATTTTCATTCTATAACTTATAGTAGATCATAACATTACTTAGATCAAAATCACTAAAACTTAGAAGAAAACAAAAAAGTATCTACAATAATAAGTTTCATGTTTTTGCAATATTTGAAATTTTTATTTTCTTTCAATTTCCATTAGTTAAGGGTTGCAAAACAGCCATCATAGCAAAGATAATTAATAAGTTAATAATTGCTTCTAAATTGATCATTTTTATTACTATACATATGTCTTCATCATAAAACACAAAAAATAGTTCCAAATTATGGACACTTTCTTACCCTTGATCCCTAGACTATAAGCACACTTTGAATGATTAACAGACAAAATTTGATTGAATGTATAGGATTCAGCTTAGTTGGACATTTTATAAGAACTAAGATAAAAAATGGATTACTGCTGAGTATACCATTCAGACAAATATTAGCAGCTGTGTGCTAAGAACTAAGTAAAGAGGAGAAACCCCTTCACTGAATAAAAACATATTTCTTGCTTCTGTTATCCTGATGGAAATCAACAGACAGCTTTGTCAATGCTAAATAAAAAGCAGTACTTATAATTTTTCTGGCCTGATATGATTTAGAAATTTACAATTACAACTGTCAATTTTCATTAACTGAAAGGAAGCTTGAATTCACAGTAAATACATATTATACCAATTATATTTGAATGTCAATATACCAAAATCAGGTTCTACAATATTTTTTGTGGAAAACAGACAAATTTTCTTTCCTCACTTTCTCGCTGTGAACATTGGGTTAAAACAGGTGAACTGGGGGGTGGTCCTGGGGGTCCAGACCCCCCCCCCCTGGATCCGTCCCTGCTTCTGCTTGAACTTCAAGGATCACACATTCCAAGAACCTGAAATTCCTTGGACTATGGATTAATCATCACAACTGGTGCAACCATGTTGACAACTTTCTCGAAAAAATTAATTCAACTTTCTATTTATTTTGTGTATTAAGGGACTCAGTGAAAATGGGACAATTATTGATGAAATTAATTCATTTTCTTGTCAGGATGTTTAGATACTTAATTGCAACATAAGCAAATTTTGATAAAAATAATCCATTTTTAAGAAAGAATCATGGAATTTGTTTTTCTTACAAGGGAAAATAATGCATTTTCCTGTCAGGAGATTCAGATTTTTGGTTAAAATTAATCAAAATTTGATCGACATAATCGCTTTTTAACTCAGATCATTGTTTTTTACTTTCTCCATATACGAAGTATAGAGAAAGTATTGTTTTCATGAAAAAATTCGACTTCGAGAATTCAACGGAAATACATGTTTTGGGGTCCCTAGAACACGTTTTGACCATTTACGGAATGATGTCTGTGTGTATGTGTGTGTGTGTGTGTGTGTGTGTGTGTGTGTGTGTGTGTGTGTGTGTGTGTGTGTGTATGTGTGTGTGTGATAGTGGGCGCTCTAACGTGAAAACTATTAGTCGTATCAATACCAAACTTCATATATAGTAGTGGTGTGTGTGCTGTCAGAGTTGATTAGTTTTTGGAGTAAATCGGTCAACCGGAAGTCGAGCTTTATTCATTTAAGCTCATTTCCAGTTTTCAAAATATCTCCATAAATATGATATATACGTATATCGTATCACTTATAAAAGTTTTAGATAATGTAATTTACTATAACTATTGTATTTAATATATTTTTGTATCACCGGTTGATTAGGAGTTATTCGTGAAATACTGATAAACCGGAAGAAGATGATTATGTACTTTGTGGGCACTCTAACATAAAAATTAATTGTTGGATCAACACCAAATTTCATATATTGTTTTATTATTACAGTCGTTAGAGTTGATTAGTTTTTGGAGTAAATCGGTCAACCGGAAGTCGAGCTTCATTCTTTAAAGCTCATTTCCGGTTTTCAAAATATCTCCATAAATATGATATTTAGGTATATACTATTATTTATAAATGTTTTAGAAAATGTAATTTAATATAACGTTTGTTTGAAACATATTTTTGTATCACTGATGGTTTAGGAGTTATTCATGAAATACTGATAAACCGAAAGTCTCTGATTATGTACTTAGTGGGCGCTCTGGGCTCTATGGGCGAAAGGCCAAATTCGTCTTTTATCATCGAGCATGTCCCGAAAAACATTATTTATAAGGTTTGTGACGTAAAACATAAAAATATATAAATTAATCACTCATCTTCCAAGATTAGATTGAATATAGAGTTCGAAATTACTGTCGTAGATAAATATTTACATCTTATGTATGGAGAAAGTCATGTGCTGGCCACATCAGATTTTTTCACTTAAAAGGGACACTTATTGATGAAAATAATTCATTTTTCTGTTATGAGATTGAGATTATTGATAAGCAAATTTTGATTAAAAATAATCTATTCTAAGAAAGAATCATAAAAAATTTTGATATTAAAAGGGATAACTATTGATGAAAATAGTGCATTTTCCTTTCATGGGATACAAATTATTGGTTACAAAATAATCAAATTTTTATTGACATTATTGATTTATAACTAAGAATCGTAGGATTTTTCTTTTAAGTGGGATAAATATTGATGAAATGAATTAATTTTCCTATAAGGAGATTAAGATTTGTGCTTAAAATAAAAGTAAATTTTGATTGACATGATCAATGTTTAAGCAGCAAACTTCGATTTTATCTTTTAAAAGGACATTTATTGATGAAAATTATTCATTTTCCTGTCAGGAGGTTCATATTTTTGGTTAAAAAAAGTAAATTTTGATTGACATTATCGATTATTAAGTTAGAATGGTAGGATTATTTCTTTTAGAAGGGACACTTATTGATAGAAGTAATTGATTTTTCAATCAGGATACTGAGTAACAGGTGATGCTATCCTGGTACAGATGTTACCAAAGCATGGACTTTAACAGAAACTACTTGCTGGGAAGATTATTTACACATAGATGGGGTATTTTTACATAAGATGTAGTTCTTAATTGGCCTCTTTCAATCTTTTATAGTTTTAATTTTACAGTTGAATCCGGATGATTTTTATCAACTCTCTGTTGAACAATAATAGGACATGATGATGAAGCTTAAAAGAAGTCTTAGAACTGATCAGGTCACATTTTTCTGGTTGGATTTGTTATTTTCTTAATTTGTCCTATCGTTTGCCTCGTACAGCTTCCAGATTCAACATTCAATATCTTCTTTCACAGGATGAGGTTATACTGAGTGTCCTGAAAACTCAACCTAGACCAATGGTAAATATCCTCTGTGTTGAATTATAATCAAGCTATGCTTTATGGTTTGAATTTATGTTAGTGCACACCAGTGCCATCTGATTTGTACTATGGAAGTTTGTTATGCTTTTGTTTTCCTTCTCTGTACTTCCGGTAATAAAGTGTGCATGTAGTTGACGATGTTATATTGAAGTGTGAACACGTGTTTCATTAGATCCTTCCAGAATTATCTAGCGATGTATTCCTCTAGCGAATCTACAACAGGTTATGGGCCCAGTAACTCACGAACACGCAGATAACGAATTCCAGAGAGGATTACTACCGATGACTACGGATTCTACGAGCGTCAACTGCGGAGTCACGGAAGCCATGGCGGGGTCCACGTTGCCTACGTTTGAGAAGCTAAAAGGCAACGAGAACTGGAACAATTGGAAGTTCCTGATGTCCAAGTATCTGGATCACGACGATCTATGGGACGTAACGAGGCCAGATGACGACGAAGACGACCCGGTGCCAACGACAACTCCAAATGAGAAGACGAAGCAGCGGAAGGCCCTGTGCAAGATTGCGTTGATGGTGGAAGTGTGCTGCGTTCCACATATTCGATCGGCGAAAACACCGAGGGAAGCATGGGTAAATCTGAGGGCTGCGTATGAAGACAAAGGTCTTATGAGACGGCTAAGACTCCTACGTAAGTTGTTTAGCATCAAATTGCAAGACTTTTCTAGCATGCAGGACTATGTGATGCAAATAATGCTCCTTGCTCAACAAATTAGTGACATTGGTGATGCCATCGATGACGAATTTATCGCGGTAATTATGTTGAGTGGTTTGACGTAGAATTACGACCCGATGGTAATGGCGTTAGAGAACACGAACGTGAAAATCACAAGTGATTTGATTAAAGGTAAACTATTACAGGAAGACGCGAAGAGGGAAGAATCTTCCGAAAATGCGTTGTTAGCTAGTGATAACAAAAGATTTCCTGTAAAGTGTTACAACTGCAACAAACTGGGGCACATAAGTAAAAATTGTTGGCTGAAGAAGGAATCTTCAGGGTTCAAGGGCGGTAGAAATAAAATGGCGAAAGGGAAAGAAAGGGGAGAAAAGAATATTTCTCTAATATCGGCTTTGTCAGTGCAAATTGGGCCAAGTGACTGGTATATTGACTCGGGAGCCACCTCGCACATGACGAAACATAAAGATTGGTTATTAGAATATAAAAATGAATCTGTCAATATGAATGTAACCGTAGCTAATAATGATAAGATAAAGACTGCTGGCAATGGTGATGTGATGATTAAGCTTAAGGGTGATAAGGATTGCAAATTTATTTCAGATGTTCTGTATGTCCCTGAGTTGTCTGCAAATCTTTTATCAGTTAGTAAGTTAGTGTCTAAGGGTTTCAATGTTCTATTTAATGATAAAGGTTGCTATTTGTACCTCAAAGAGGAATTTAGGGTTCATGGTAATGTTATTGCTACTGCACATTGTGACAATGGTGTGTATAAACATGATGTTGAAAGTTCCCATGTGATACCTGATAGAGTAAATGTATTTCCTAAAGTAGATGAAACTGGTCTGGCATGCACTCTGAGTAATGATTCTTCAGTTGAGTTATGGCATAAGCGTCTTGGGCATTTGAATATTAAGTCCATGAAGTTGCTTAGGAATGGTATGGCTTGTGGTGTAAATTTTGGAGGGCAAAGTTATGATAGACCATGTGAGTCTTGTGTACTTGGCAAACAGACAAGGCAACCATTTAATAAGAATGGTGGTAAAAGAGCAACAGAAAAACTTGCATTAGTCCACAGTGATCTGTGTGGTCCCATGCAAGAAGAATCTTTCAGTGGAGCTAAATATTTCTTAACTTTTATTGATGATTTTAGCAGAAAAACGTTTGTGTACTTCTTAAGTAGTAAAGCTGAAGTATTTGAAAAATTTAAGGAATTTAAAGTTTTTGTGGAAAAACAAACTGGAAATCAAATAAAATGTTTAAGAACTGATAATGGCAAGGAATATGTAAATAGCAGATTTAAACAGTTCTTGAGGGCTGAGGGTATCCTACATCAAACGACTGTTCCATACTCACCAGAACAAAATGGCGTTGCTGAGAGAGCAAACCGAACCATTTCAGAGAAGGCAAGATGTATGATGCAGGAAGCTAAACTAAATTATTGTTACTGGGCAGAGGCTGTAAACACTGCTGTCTATCTTAAGAACAGGGCACCTTCCAGGGCTGTCAGAGGAGCCACTCCTGAAGAGAAATGGACTGGGGAGGTGGTAGACCTTAGCCATCTTAGAGTCTTTGGGTGCAAAGCTTACTGCCATGTTCCAGATGCTTTGAGAAAGAAGTGGAGTCCAAAGAGTGTTCTGTATGTCTTTGTTGGATACAGTGAAGAGACCAAAGGCTGCAGACTGATTGATCCTGCTCATCCTAAGAGATTGAAGAAAGCAAGGGATGTGATATTCAATGAACAGTCTTTCATTTCAGATTTTTCAAAGGTTGTAAAGGAAGAATCTGGCATCCCACTACTGCATGATACTCCATTGGATGAGGCTGAGGTCCAATGCCAAGATGACGTCGGTGCAGAAATAATCCCAGAGGAAGAGAATATGGAAAGGAGGTATCCAGTGAGGGATAGGCAAGTAAAATCCTTTCCAGATCATATAATGTATTCCGCATTAGCTAACAAAGAATATGAAAGTGATCCAATGACTGTAAGCCAAGCCATGTTAAGTGAAAATTGCATAGAATGGAGCACTGCTATGCAAGAAGAATATGATTGCCTGATGAGAAGTAATGCATGGGTTTTGGTAGATCGACCTAAAAATCGTAATGCTATTGAATGTAAATGGGTTTTTAAGACAAAAACAGATTTCAAGGGAGATGTGGAAAGATATCGTGCTCGCCTTGTTGCGAAAGGCTTCAATCAAAAATATGGTATTGACTATGATGAAACATTTTCTCCTGTTATGAGAAGTTCTACCTTGAGATTATTGTTTGCGCTGTCAATGGAATTGTCAGTAACCATTGATCACATGGATGTGAAGGCAGCTTTCCTGTATGGAGATCTCAAAGAAGAAATATTCATGCGACAACCAGAAGGTTTTGTTGTGAAAGGACAAGAGGATAAGGTATGTTTGTTGAAGAAGTCAATTTATGGTCTAAAACAAGCCTCAAGAACCTGGTATGAAAATATTCATGATGTTTTAGTGAAATTAAAATTTAAGAGATGTGTTCATGAGCCATGTGTCTATGTTAGAATTAAGGAAAACTGTATGACAATAATTGCTATTTATGTTGATGATATTTTGATTCTTTGTAATGATATGCAAGAAAAGTGTAAGCTCAAGAGGGAATTGATGCAAAAATTTGAGATGAAAGACTTGGGTGAAGTTAAAAAGGTGCTAGGGATGACAGTTAAGATGGAAAATGATACTATGTTTGTAAAGCAAAAATTGTACATAGATAATATTCTTAAGAAATTTGGCATGACGAATTGCAAGCCTGTGGCCACTCCTTTAGAGCCAGGGATAAAGTTAGTCAAGGGAAAAGATATTTGTGACCCTCAAATCCCTTACCAAACATTAATTGGTTGCCTAATGTACTTATCTCTGAATTCAAGGCCTGATATAGCATTTGCAGCAAGTTATCTGAGTCAATTCAATAATTGTTATTCCCAGGAACATTGGGTTGCAGCAAAGAGAGTCTTAAGATATTTAAAAGGTACTGATAATCTTTCTCTAGCCTACAGGAAAACAGGTGCAAAGCTGGCAGGTTATACTGATGCTGATTGGGCCAATGATGTTAATGACAGGAAGTCATATACAGGTTTTGGCCCAAGTGCACCAATCTCGGTTAAGGCTTAACCGCGGTTAAATTGTTAACTAACCGCGGTTAAGGCCATTTTCAAGTGCACCAACCTCGGTTAGCGTTAACCGGGCAGCTGACCGCGGTTAAGAATTAACCGGCCGAAATCGACCGGTTAAGTTACTTAATCGGTGTAGCAACAAGAGTAGTAAACAATTATGGCGTTTCGATTTGATAGTTTTGAAGATGAACTCCTGTATTTAGAAAGCCACAATAATTTACAGCGTAGAAACCATGACGCTAGGGTGAATCCTTTCGATAATTTAAGTGAAACTAAATTGTACGAAAGATATAGGCTGAGGAAAGTAACTTTCCCTCTTAGAAAATATTCGCCATCACCTTGAATATCCAAGCCAGAGAAACAATCCTCTTTCGCCGATGGATAAACTTAAGCTTAAGTTAAATTTTGACTACGTTGAGATTTTACGCCACAGGTGCGTTTCACATGCTGATAGGAGATTCTTTCGGAATACACCGAACTACTACTTTACATGCAATATACATATACTACTTCCACTTCGTGAATTTCTACTATAGGAGTCTCAGTAAATGATACTTATTCATTTTGTGCTGTATCTGAATTCTCCAACGCATCCTATAGACATGTTTGAATGCTATAAATGCATTTAATATTAGTAGTTTACTATACTCATGATTTATACAAGGTGTAAACTTATGTTACCTGTAACCCTACCTCTGATGAATTTGATATATGTTGTGGTAGAATGATTATATGCTACTGATCTAAATAAGTAACCAGATTTGATTAATTTTTTCATTTTATTTAGGTAACTGGTATAAAATATTATTATGCTAACCATTACTACGATAAAAAGCATCCGAATCAAAGGGTCTTACATTAGGACCCAAAATAAATGCTGCCTTTTCGTTCATTATAATTCTTTTTCATTTGATGGCCCTCCTCTTATCCAGTCATATACATTTCCATCTTCTCACCTGCTATATCTTTCCTTGTCTTTCTTTTCATGTTCTCATAGCATGGTTTCAATTGGCCATGTAATCTTTTAACAACACCATATAAATTCACTCATGTTATTTTAAAATTTAAGCAAGCTAAAGAAGTTATTTGGATAAGATTAAAATTAGTGAGAAAATTAAGTTATAAGAGTGTTTCAACTGCACACTATAATTGCTGTTACGAATTTAATTCTCTTTATAATACTTGCAAATATAGAAGATTGCTAAAATAACATTGTACTAATGACTAATACTATAAATAAACATTGATAAAATTCAAAAGCATGCGAAATGAAGAGCGACAGGTAATAAGTATTTCATTGTGTACGATAAAAGTACAAGAAATATCGCTTAAACAAATTTAATTGTTATTTAATTTCATATCCCCTAAATCACCAGGAAGGGAATTGAATTCTAAGACAATCTTTTGCCATGCCAACTCTTTCTCCTTCAATTATTTCCCATCTGTCTTCTTGTTCTCAATGATGTCTTTTCGTCTTATAGCCAAATCGATCAGAAGTTCAGCTTCATATTCATTAAAATTAGGGGTTCTCTGCCTTATTTATCGTTTACGTCCATCTCTTATAGCCATTCTTTACTATTTGTTCCACTGACAAAGTGTACACACTTATAAGTCCACTTATATAATTATTTAATACTCGTCCAATATATCAACATCAAAGACAAATGAATTGCGATATACGTTTAGGCGAGCACTAAGCGGTACTCAACGTATTCACAGGGACGTTAATCGGCCGTCAGCTAACCGCGGTTACGAAAACCTCGGTTACTGTTGGTGCACTCCAAACTTAAGTTGACCGCCGTTAATATTTAATCGCGGTCAGCTAACGGTGGATTTAACCGAGATTGGTGCACTCGGGCCTTTATGTTCCAAATGGCAGGTGGTCCAATAAGTTGGGAGAGCAGGAAACAGCGAACTGTTGCACTGAGTAGTACTGAAGCTGAATATATGGCTCTGACTTCTGCAGTCAAAGAGGCTACATTTCTGCAAAATCTTTTAGGTGAACTAATTGGGACTAAAGAATGTACTGTAATTTTTAGTGATAATCAACCAGCACAAAAGATTGCTGTTAATCAAGTTTGTCATAGTAGAACTAAACATATTGATGTGCAGCATCATTTTGTAAGACAACAAATTGAATGTAAAACTATTGAACTTACATATGTACCAACTGAGGAAATGATAGCTGATGTTTTGACAAAGAGTTTAACAAGTTTTAAGCATCTTAAGTGCATAGAGGGTTTTAGTATGTGTTCAAAGCAGCTTGATTAAGGGCAGGTGTTGAATTATAATCAAGCTATGCTTTATGGTTTGAATTTATGTTAGTGCACACCAGTGCCATCTGATTTGTACTATGGAAGTTTGTTATGCTTTTGTTTTCCTTCTCTGTACTTCCGGTAATAAAGTGTGCATGTAGTTGACGATGATATATTGAAGTGTGAACACGTGTTTCATTAGATCCTTCCAGAATTATCTAGCGATGTATTCCTCTAGCGAATCTACAACACTCTGTTATGCAGTTTTTTAAAACAGTAAATGTTTCCGTTTCTACATAATTTGCCAGTGGAATCATCATAATCCAAATTGTGGAATAAATTATTGATGGTGCTTCCATGCAGGTAAAGAAATAAGAATGCTTTCTGTGTATCTTTTATGTAAGGTTGGATTCGTGATATATTATTACCACAAGCATCATATCCAGTAAAAGTACACATAATCATTACTTCAAGACTGTTGACATGGAATCAAGATATGAATCATTTTAACTCTGAGGAAATAGACTGTGTCGGAGTGTTCCTCTTTCCAAGTTCCTCCAGATAAATAATATTTTGCAAATGACTTAACAGAAAATTGTTCTAGATGGCAAACATGACATTCACATAAAAAAAATATTTCCATAGTGCTCAGTAATTCTGCATTTTAAGGGTCAGAGCAAGCAGTTATGAAAAATTCCATGCCAAATAGAAGTAATCGAACAGGAAATACAAGAGAAAATTAGTTAAACCTGATAGCATGGATAAATGTTTTAAGTAGACTTGGTTAATGGGGACTCAATTTTTGTCAATTCAAATCTTTTTTTATTTAATAACTAGTTCATACAAAGATTCATTCCATCTGACTAAAGTCTGTCAATGGAATGCCAATAGAACAAATATTTAAAGCATGATATTATACAAAAATACTTTTAGTTAACAGCTCAGAGCTCATCATATGACAATAAACAATATAAATAGTGATGAAGAGAGAGACAAAAAAGGGGGAAAAAAATAACAAAACATGTCAAAAAAGTAAATATGCAGACACATAAATCTTACTTAGAGTGTAAAAGTAATAGATTATATAACAAGATCAAATTATCTGCACTACAAGAGATCAGACAAAAGTGAAAATTACAATTAAAATGTAAATAACCATTTTTCATTCTCAAGCGAACATGGTTCAGTTAGTCGAACAAATATTTATTAAAATATGGAATGTGGTCCATCTATAAGGTTGCAGAATAAAATTTTTAACTGTTTTAATTTTTTTTCCAAATTGTTAACACAGCTCTTTATCTCAAATTTTTAAAGACTGTTTTAACTAAAAGTACACAACAAAATACTATCAGATAATTCATGAAATTTTAAGTTGTTGCATTCGTTACCAGTAAAACTTAGATCCACTTAGATCAAATTTTACATTCTTATACAGAGGTGCTTGTATTTGCTATGTTATTTAATGTTCCCAAGGATATCTTGATTAATATCTTCCACTGTGAGTGGAGATTTATGTTGTCATATCTGAAAACCAGTTCGTCAATAATTGGTGTCTCAAATCATACTAAAGGTAAGCTTATACAATAAACTTTATTTTGACAAATTTCTTCTTTAACTAAATATCTAAAGGTGTGCATGATTTGCATAAAAAATATTTATGGAGACTTTGTTGCTCATAAAGATATTTATGTACCTATACACATTCTAAGGGGAGAAGTGATTTTTAAAGTAACTAAAGTAACACCTCAGATTCTATGCTCCTCTTCCACTTGGTTATCCTCAGCCTAATGTTTTTCCAATTCTGTGAGGCAGATTATAAATTTCTCATATTATATATTATAAATCAGATTAAGAATCTCAAATACTCTTCCCTTTTTCAATCCATTTCATCTTTTATCATAGTTGAGCATTCAAAGAATTATGGTCAATTGCCATTCAATCATATCCAATACTATTAGAAGAGAATGCAGAATATCTGTATACTCATTATTTACAAGCTCTATCGAAGCATAAAATTTTGTTATAGTTAGAGAATGCAGAATATCTGTATACTCATGATTTACAAGCTCTATCGAAGCATAAAATTTTGTCATAGTTAGAGAATACAGATATACCATTACATTATATTCAACTAATTTTCATAGGGACTTAACTTTGCTAAATTCAAGTCATCGTAAAATATATAAGACGAGAATTTAAAGAGCAATATGTGCACCATCATTATATAAGCTAAAAGAACTACAATAATGTGGAAGAATAAAGTAAAGCGATGATTAATTATATTAATTTGATTTTGTCTTCATGTTATCTACATTTCAAACTTAAGAAATGGCATGAGATTATAGAATAATAAAACAATACATGGAAAGAACAGAGTGGCCTCTCAATCAAATTTTGAGTCAACACATTGAAATTAATCAAACTTGGATACTTCCAGGATGTAAAAGTAACTGAATTTCCCAAATTTATTCTGAAAAAGCAATTAAAAGATTTTGCCCTGAAATTCAAATTTTCAGAGAATTAAATTGAGAAATTATAAAAGGAATAATATCATTACTAAATATTCAGGGAGTTTTACAAAGAATTCATATGGACATTTTTAAATGATACTGTTAGCTAAGTATTACAAAACTGAGAGAGAAGCACAATAATGTTAATTCTTTCCACTCTTTTTAGCAATATATAAATTGATATTTGACGTAACTTAAGTTATCTGAAAATAGTATAGAAGAATAATTATGATTTAAAGAATAAGAAATAGATGCTTTTCACCGTAAAAACATACAATAATAAAAAGCTCATTATTTTAAAGTTCTTAAGATACCTAATTAGGTAATGATAGCATATAGCATCCTGTATCTTAGTAGGATTAACAGAAAGCACACTTCGAACCATGCTAAACTCCTCTTATTCTTGCCCAGTAATGATTACCATTTATATGTGTATATAAAACACATCTCTGCCATGAGTGTTTCATGTAAAATAAATTAAATTTGAAGGGATGCAGCAACGTTTTTAATACTATTCTACATTTTTTTACCCAAAATGCAAAACATTTCAGCAGTGTCCCATTTCAGTCTATTCAATTAGCAAAATAAACCTTTAAACTTAGACTTAACTGAATATTTTTATAAATTAACATCAATGGTAACTTTTGCAAAAAATCTAAAAGATTTCACAATTTTGTAATATCAATAAATACCATAGATATTTCAAATCCTCCTAGAAGACCCTTTTTTAAACCAAAAGGCTCTGTAATAGTCTATCTTATACATGTTATTCAAAAATTAAAATTTAATTTTTTTCCTATCCATTAAATTACAGCCATGTCTTAGGTGGGTAGTAAACATGAAACATCAGTTTGGAGATTGAACAATTATTGTACAATCAAATAATAAATGAACTGCTTTGGCAAACTGAAGCATGTTTTAGCTTCTCTATTTAATTCAGCTATGATTAAGTCTTACTTTAACCTTTCGAATGATCCACATTTGAATTGTCACAAATAACCTATGTAGGGATTAGGATGTTGTCTATCAGAGAATAAAAACAAGGTTCAATCAATGGGATTTTATTTTTAAAATAATTCATTTTACATTACATAATATTACTCCTTAATTCCGAGGATGATTAGTACAAATACACAAAGAATGCAATGTTAAAAAATAGAGGTTCACTTGAAAAGTATTTATATAACTGGTTCAAGACCATCATAAACTGCAACCAGAAACTGAGGATTCCTCTGCTCAAATGCATTCAAAGCTCCTTATAAACCTCTAAAATCCCGGGATCCCGGGTTCGATTCCCGGCCCTGTCAGACTTTTTTCAAGTCCGTTTTTCCTTGGGAACCTCTAAAATATTGAAACAAATAGAATTAAAGTAATTTTGAAAATATCCTTTCTTTTGGTATTCATCTCGATTTCATACCACCAAATCTAAGAAAAAATGCCCATTTTAAAGCCACCTCATGCATCTAGCCCAATAGAGGCCCCACAATTTAAGACTGATTATGAGGAGACTTGTGTCTGCTTCATTCTCTTTCCCAAGACCCTTCCTCTCTCACCCCCATGAATTGGCTCCTATTGTTTCCTTGGGAAGGCCACAGACAAAAACACTTAGAACACAAAGGAAAATAGTTTCTGAACACCCTTACCCTTGTTTTCAATTTATTATCCTTGCGTGAGCAAGATAAATAAATATCGTAGGCGATAAAGTTTGGATCACACACTTGCGCCGAACTGGAATCATAAAAGGGAAAAGTGGTGAACCTCGATCCTACATTGTAGACACTGAGAAGAACAGTAAGACGAAACCGTTTTCGCCTTATTCCATTCCCTGATGTAAATGAGTCCGAAGCTTTTTATCCATTCGAAGATGAGGATAGGGAAGCAGGACCTGAGCCAGAACCAATTCATGAGACGCGACTAGATGGACAAGACAGCGAACCAGAACAAGACCCGCAAGTTAGGCGAAGTGGTCGAACTCGAAAGAAACCAAAACGTTTGATAGAACAATGTTGAACTGTGGCCAGAACTAACTTAAGAAGGGAGATGTGTTGTTAGTGATGTCTGCCAGAAGGCGTGACCTTCTAAGGATCATTGTCTTGTAGTTGTTGGTAAATTTGCAGTTTGGAAACTGAAAATTTACCTAAGAAAGTGAATTAAAAGAGATTTCGCGAATATTTGTTTAATCCGAAATAAGAATAAGTAAGACCAAAGGTTTTTGTTTTTGCCAATAAGGAATAAATCACGATTTAAAGCTCAACGAAATCAGTAAAGGGATGACAAAATGGTATAAAAAGCAATGAAATGGGGAAAAGGTTTAAATTACGAGAAACAATTATCTAAAGATTACACTAAGGACGTTATTTTATCTCTCGTAGTATTACTGACAGAAAAACTAGTGATATGTTCTTAAAAACAAAGAAATTGTGTTCGTTAAGAATATTCAAGTTTTCCGCCTCGTACTTTTTATTGTTAAAGTATTTCACTCTTATACCGCTAGAGGTACCTATTTGTTTTCGAATTCTTCTGTCCTCTATTCGAAGAAAAACAATCTTCTGTCTGACTGATTCCAATATGTTTACAAATTTTTTCTCTTTCTCAGGTATTTTAATCATCTTCAACCACGAGAGATTTTTGCTGTGATTTTACCGCGCATTATTCCGTGAAAGTTATGATTTTAAGGAAATTCTCATTTCTTGTTGGAATCAATCACTAGGTTTTGATGTTGACAGTGAAGTAAATTTACTTTTCTACTGTATTCTGCAAGCTATTCATCCTCAACGTCATCCCGGGGATTTAAGCTGTCTAGCAAAAAAAATCAATGCCAGTAATATGATGAATTCAATTGAGACAGATTCAGACACACAGTGGTAGAAGATCAAGAGGAAGGAGCTATGCTATGTATGTATGTATTGCTATGAGAGGGATTATCGTGGAATGAAGATGATAGTGCTCCACTTAAGGATGTGATCTGCCCCATGACAGGAAGAACCTATCTAGTACTCATCATCATCATCATTGTGCTTCTGTCCGCGGACAGGTCTCAACGGAACTTCCTTCTCCAGGCATCTCTATCCTGTGCCTCTGTTTTTAGAACTTGATATTCTTTTCCTTGTTTTAAATCAGTCAGCATTCCGAATTTTCTTCTTCCTCTTCGTCGTTTCCCCTTGATCTTTCCTTCAAAAATCGTCTTCTGTAGGCATTCTGCTCTTTGTATATCCATCTTGCTTTCATTTTCCTTATGTTTCCCAAAATTACTCGTTCTTCTCCAACCCTCCTCAGTACCTCTTCATTTTTGATCTTGTCTTTCGAACTTATTTTCTCCATTCTTCGCCATAGCCACATTTCAAAGCTCTCTATGTATTTTTCTTCTCTCCTTCTCAATGTCCATGTTTCGGATCCATATAACACAATACTCCAGATAAAGCACTTAGCAAATCTTTTCCTTAGCTCCATCTTGATGTTCTTTGCTGTCAAAAGATCTTTTATCTTTTGGAACGTTGCCTTTCCCTGAGCTATTCTACTTCTTATTTCCTCTATACAACTGCCATTAGATGTGATGGTGCTTCTCAAATATTTAAATTTCTCGACCTTCTCCAATTCCTTCCCCTTCAACTTAATTTTTCTGGGCCTGCCTTCTTTGATATCTTCACCACCTTCGACTTTTCAATGCTAACTTTCATTCCATATTCCTCTCTTTTTATACTGATTTTCTCTACCATTTCTTGCAGCATTTCTTCACTCTCTGCTATCACAGCCTGATCATCTGCATATTTAATGGTTTTCATACTTTCTCCTCCTACCACTATCCCTCCAATCCCCTCCAAGGCTTCCTCTACCAGTTTGTCACCTTATATATTATATAAAATTGGTGACAAGCAACATCCTTGTCTCACACCTCTGCCTATCGATGTCTGCTTCGTCTCATCTCCCCCTATCCTCACCACTACTCTTTGTCATTTATACAGTTGTTTTAATGCCCTCCTATCCTTCCAATCCACTCCAATTTCCTTTAGAATCACCATCAGTTTATCCCATTTCACCCTGTCAAATGCTTTCTCGTAGTCAATAAAGCAGATGAACATCTCTCAGCCTACCTCCAGTACCCTTTCGCTCAGCATTCTCATGCACCCTATTGCATCCCTTGTTCCTTTTCCTCTTCGAAATCCAAACTGGTCCTCCAGTTTTCCTCTATCCTAGTCTCAATCCTCTTCATTATTATTCTGTTCATCATCTTTGTCGCATGTGCTATAAAACTGATTGTACGGAAATCTTTGCAAGCTTGAGCGTTATTTTTCTTAGGCAATGGCATCATTATTGTTTTCAGAAAATCCTCAGGCCATTCCCCTGTGGCATATATCTTGTTAGCAAGATTAGTGATTCTACTAATTGCACCTTCCCCTAAGGCCTTCAACACCTCTGCTGGGATTCCATCAGAGCCCACTGTCTTATTGTCCCTCAGGTCTCTTATTGCTCTCTCAACTTCATCTTTCAAAATCCTTGGACTCTTTGAATCCTCCTCGCATGTCCGCTCATCCTCTAGATCTACACTTCCATTGCATTCATGTGTACAGTACAGTTCTTCTATGTACTCCTTCCACAGAATCTTAATCTCTTCCTCATCTGTAGTTATTTTCCCATTTTTGTCTATCATACCTTTCTTACTTATCCTTCTATGGTCTCTCTTAGTTAGACATCTTTCGGTTTTATACCTTTCTTCTATTTTCCCAGTCCTCTCCAATTCCTCTATCATGTGGCACTGTCTTTTTATCCAATCCTCTCTGGCTTTATCTGTCTCCCTCCTCAGCTCGTTATTTAGCTTCCTGTATTTTCTTCTCCCATGTTCTGTATTATCACATTTCCACTTTCTTCTTTCTTCCATCTTGTCTATCATTTCCTGAGTGATCCACTCTTTTTTATTTCTTTGACTTCTCTCCATCCCCACCTCCTGTTTTAGAACCTCTATAATACCAGACTTAATATCAATCCATTCTTCTTTTACACATTCTTTCTTTTCTTGCATTCGAAATTTTTCTTCTAGAGCTATAGTGAATGCGGTTCCATCTGATTTCAACTTCTTTACATCCCATTTCTTTTCTTCCCTTCTTTCCCTTTTCACGTGTTTCAGTTTTGTCTTCAGGTCCGCAATTAACAGGTTGTGGTCCGAGTCTATGTCAGCACCTGGAAGGGTTTTGGCATTCTTAACACTGTTCTTAAATCTTTGGTTAATTAAAATAAAGTCTATTTGGTATCTATTTATATCCCCCGGACTTTTCCAGGTGAACAACCTCCGATCATGATTCATAAACCATGTGTTTGCCACCCATAGGTTGTTCTCTATACAGAACTCCAGCATTTTCTCTCCTCTGTCATTCCTTTTTCCCAGACCCTATTCCCCCACCATATTATCTTTTCTACCTTTTCCTATGACACTATTCCAATCTCCCATTATCACAACTCTCACCTGTCCCTTTCCATTTTCTTCATACATCTGGGATACTTGTTCGTATACTACCTCCACATCTTCATCTTTTGCATCTGAAGTGGGCATGTACACTTGAATGACCAGAGTATCCACTGGCTCACTCCTTATTTTGACTGCTATCACCCTTTCACTAATTGCGATCACTTTAGTGACACAATTTTCTATTTCTTTCTTCATAATTATAGCCACTCCTCCAGTTCTTCTACTCTCCCCTTTGTACACAATCTTGTATCCATCTAATATTGCTTCCCCTTCTCCCTCCCATCTTACCTCTCCCAATCCAAGAATATCTATTCTGTTCTTCTCCATTTCTCTCTTTATGTTCTCTAATTTTCCCTTTCTATTCAATGTTCTTACATTCCATGTACCAATTCTTATTTCATTATTTGTTGTTTTCCTTGTCCTTTCCTTTCTGTTGACCAGCCATGTATTTCCTGGAATCTAGTACTACATAAGCGAATTTTAAACCTGGTATCCCCCTCAACAGCTTCTCTATGTAGCACAATTTTTTATATTGTATTTTTTATGCTTCTTGGCAGTTATGTCAGTAATTATTTGTTAGTAGCTAGTTAAATATTTCTAGAGTACTGTAATTTCTTACTTCTATTCATTATGTTCCCATACTTTTCCTTTCCTATTATATATGTGTAATATTGTTTTCATTGTCAGCTCAGATATAAATACGGAGATTTTAAAATCATTAATGGTAATAATTTTCTACTTAATTAAAGCCACTCTGTGTAGACTTCCACCTTCAAGGTAAATGAATCATATATCTTACTGGGAAGATCCTAAAATAAGATATCATTAACCCCATTTGTAATTGGTAGAGGAATACCGTGTTTGACGGCATATGAGACGCACCCTCATTAAGTTGCCCACTCACAAGGAAAAAAAGTTTTTATAGTCCGTGCGAAAGCGCGGTACCACAATAACTTAAAATGTAGTTTCTTTTAGTTGTCACGTTTCGTAAAAGCCAAATATTAACACAATCATTGAATGCAATTATGAAATAGGTAGTATAGACCATCTGGGCTAAAAATAGCATTCAGTATTGAAAGTTAACCCGTGGAGGTTGAACCTTCACATATAAGACGCAGGGAAATTTTTCGAGACATAATTTAGGAAAAAAGGTGCGTCTTATATGCCGTCAAATACGGTACAAATGACGCTCTGACATCAAACCATTAGGAAAACACTAAACTGAAATAAAATGTATTTATTACTTCTGTTTACTTGCCGGGTCTTATGTTTCCATGTTATCGGGAAGAGATTAACAAAATCTTAAAAATTGCCACAGTGCATTTTAAATAGAAGAATATTTGCCCTGACCTAGCATCAAAGCAAGGGGATAATCTTCGAGGATGTCTTTGTAGTTTTTGTTGGATATGCATGGCTTCCAGCTATCAATCAAATTTCAACTTTCTAATTAGTTGGGAAGTGCATACAAATTTTTTCGAAAAGCTCCACTGCATTTTTATGGAAAAAATCAAGATTTAGGGCCCTTTTGCGTGAGGTAAGCTTCAAGGAAGTGAAGGAGATGACATTGAATAGGGTTTAATGAAGCACATGAACTTACCAAAAGGTAGTTTCATAGTTGTAGTTTTGTTAAAAGTGCTGCGACAGCTTAGGTCATTTCGCACATTGGCTCCCACCGGGATTCGAACCCGGGACCGCTTTCACCAAAGGCAAACGCACTGTCCACATGACTATCCGGGAGCCCCAGGTAGTTTCATGCCTCATTCATGTATGTATAGCAAATTCTAGTTTTCTGCATCACATCTCCCACATGTATTTAGATAAATTTTCTCAACATTATCAACTGTTGAGAAAATGAAGTGTGATTGTGATTTTTTGGTTCAAATGTGTTTTGATTACTCGTTTGTGATTAGTAGATAAACCTTTATTAACTTAAGCTGGGTTGCATTTACCTAAGGCTGTTTAAGTTTTTGTCCCTTGCCATTTCTTAAGATTGTAATACATCTTAGGTTTTAAAATCATATTGAGAAAGTGAATTCATATTCCTTGCAATTTTAATGTAATAATATTAAGAAAATTGTAGCAAAGTAACCATTTTGCGGTAATGGTGTGAAGCAGATTGTTACCTGTAGGACTAGCATACACTCATGATAATGAAATAAAATTAAGTCAAAGACATGCAATATAGTTCTCTGATAGTGCTCATATGATGATTCGAATTCAGAAACCTATTTATAATTGGTTTAATAAGTTAAATAAATGAGAATGTATATTAAGTGTAACTACGCCGATTTTGGGTTTAATATTGCATGTTGAATCTAGATGATTAATCAGTATGACAATATCTTGGTGAATATTGCAGTTATGATGTTGGTGATTAGTTAATGCTCGTGAAGCATCATCAAATTCAAGACTTGGATAGAAAGTAATATATGCACACTTTACATGTATAAAGCCAGTTTCAATCGAATGTTCTGCTCTATAAAATAATAAGACTTATTATGAAGTAAGTTTTGACTAAATAAACAATATATATTAAATGTAATAAGATTGATATCATAGGTAAAATAGTAATAACATTACTTGTTTTATTTAAATGAATAAAGAAATAGTTTTTTATATTTACAAGATGAAAATGAATCTGTAGCAAGTTATCTACTCACATATTGATTATAAATCTCTTGTTTAAGAAGAAAAGGTTTTTCTATGCAAGTTGACAACATATTTTCAGAAAGATAACAAATTGGCCCTGGCAATGAAAGGCAGTTGATGCTACCGATGGAGTACATGTCACACAAAGTAGCTTCTGGCAAGTTGAGAATGAAAGAGCCCAGTATCACACATTGTCAGCTGAAGTGATTGAGTATGAAAGAACAATGGGAGAAGTTCTTTCATGAAAAATGGAACTGGGTATTTTGGTAGGGCTATTCACTAATGGGATTTCCTAGTTAATTATGCTGAATAGACTTGGAGGGGCCTAAAAAGAAATGCAAGGACCAAGGCAGCTCGCATCAATGTAGCAGTTAGGGCAAAAAGCCTGTGGAGAGAAAATGCCATTGTGGGCAATTAAATGGCAGTTTTGCTCTCAGTTTTGTGATGGCATTCCAGTGAGTATAAATACGGAATTAAGAAGAAATATGTCAATTTTTTTATATTGATATGCAGACCATTCTGTGAAGTTACAGATTTTGTACAAAGATTTGCGTAGCAAAATAATTATCATGGTAATTAATGTAATAATTGATTCAAAGGGCTTTATTTTTGTCTTCAGGGTCTGTCACAGGAATCCACACAAGCAGATGTAATGGTAGTTGTAAATTATAAAAATTCAGAATGATTCTTACCAGAGATTATAGGGAGCAATCTATAATGAGTGATGCATTTAAGCATCAGCTTTGACATTTTCTTGTTACATAAAGCCTTATGATGAGCAGGACCACCAAACTACTATAACATCTCTACAGAGTGCTGCAGGTCAGGTAATTACAACCTTTTATTTATATCTAATGTGATACTGAGCTGTATTATGATGAAGTCTAATTTTTTTTCTTTCAATCAAACAGATAGAGACAATAGTGGAGGATATTTATCCTAAGGGGAAATTGGAATTTGTGCAGCTCCCAAATGTGAGTCACATTAACATCTAGAAGTACGATAGAAGCTATCGCTCCAACCCCAAGGTCCCGGGTTCTAGTGACCGGATTTTTTTGATTCAGGGAATGGTTGTGTGTGTTTGTTGTTACTGTTGCCTCAGTAAAGCACCTCCTGATAAGTTCATCAGAGCTTAAGAGGACTTCAACGGTGAAGGGCAACAGTAGCTAGGCATGGGGAAAAGAATGGGAACTCCGTTAAAAATTCTGGAGCTGACTAGATGGAATGTAGCCAAGTTAGGAGGGGAGAAGATGTATAGAAGGACATGAGAAGTCTCTAATCAAAGCTCCCGGAAGCATTTTTCTAAGGATAGGTGATGTGAGTTGTGGGAAACAAATGCATGAATTAGGTGACAATTTTTTAATTTAATTTTTTTCGGCACTTTGAAGGGATGATGTGCCTCAGATGACCATTTGCTTGTCTGACTTTGTCTCTCGTGTCAATTGATGGTTCTGAGATATGCCTCCTGACAAATATAGAAATGTGATACTCATTATTCCAATACTTCAGAAATAACCTCTTGTTTTAATGGATCCTTTTTGCTGTGAGACAGAAAACAGCCAAAAGAATCACTTGCTATAACGCAACACTCGTTATACGCTATACTATTTTCAAACTGTATTATAAATAATGTGAAATTCCTGCTGTAGTTTTCAAATAGTAGAGACGCCTGGTGTCGAACCCAGGATCTTTTGAAACATGTGAATACATATAAAGTCCTGGTAGAAATAAAACTTATATAACAGATAGATATACACTCACTCATTCATAAAAAATCGCCACAATGCATTTTGAATGAGAGATATTTGCCCTGACCTAGCATTGAACCAAGAATAATCTTCGAAGATGTCTTAATGGTTTTTTACAGATATGCACGGCTTCTAGGAATCCCTTGAAATTCAACTGTCTGCTTTGCAGAAAAGTGCCTAAAAAATTTTTGAAAATTCCCGCAATGCATCTTTTTGGGAAAAAAACTGAGGTTCAATGTCGCTTTTTTCTGGTGTTTACATGTTATGGCCAGTAAATAGTAAAAATTTCAAGTCAGTGACACTTATGGAACATGGTTTGAATTTTGATCCCCTATGAATGAGTGAGAGTGTACCTTCCACAACTCACCTCACCTTTCCTTGGCAAAAATGCTTCCGGGAGCTTTGATTAGAGACTTCTAATGAGTTTCACTCTCCCCTTTGTCCTTCTATACATCTTCTCCCCTCTTAACTTGCTTCTTTTTGGCTACATCTCATCTAATCAGCTCCAGAATTTTAAACGGAGTTCCCATTTTTTTCCCCATGCCTAGCTACTGTTGCCCTTCACCGTTGAAGTCCTCTTAAGCTCTGATGAACTTATCAGGAGGTGCTTTACTGAGGCAACAGTAACAACAAACTCACACAACCATTCCCTGAATCAAAAAAATCCGGTCACTAGAACCCGGGACCTTGGAGTTGGAGCGATAGCCTCTTTTGTACTTCTAGATGTTAATGTGACTCACATTTGGGAGCTGCACAAGCTCCAATTTACCCTTAGGATACAAATCCTCCACTATTATCTCTATCTGTTTGATTGAAAGAAAAAAAAAATAGACTCCTCTATCCGGGAGGCTGCTTTAACCATCTAAGCTACCCAGCCAGAACATTTTAACACCTCTTTGTGTTGCCGGTGCCTTGATGAGGCCATGGCGTGGTCGATGCCGCACAGTCGGACGAATCCACACATGCCCTTGCACACAATGTCCCCAAAACAGCTTGTTAAAATGTTCTAGCTAGGTAGCTTAGATGGTTAAAGTAGCCTCCCAGATAAAGGAAGATCCCTGGTTCGATTCCCAGCCCCATCAGACTTTTTTCAAGTCTGTTTTTCCTTGGGAGTTCGTATGAGTTACCTTGACGAGATGGAGCGAGTTGAAAACAGATAAAAACATGCGAGTTGTATCCAACTCTTTTCAACTGGAATTTCAGGCGGGGTAGTATCTAACAAATTTTGCAAGTAGATCAACAAGAGGATGTAAGGAACGAAAATGAGTTTGATAACTTGAAATATTGCATTGATCTACAAATAATTGAAAATGAATGGATATAAGAACATGAAAGTATCATTGTTTATAATAATAATTTCTCATACTAGCTCATTCTTGAGGTCTTCGCAAGGTTAAATATTTGTAAACTTATATGAATCAATCAATTAACAATACAACCACATAAAGCGAGGAAAATATATTAGATGTATAACTTATTTAATTCTAGCAAGCTCTGAGATCTGACAGAAGAGAAATGTAAATACGTTACAACTAATTTCTTTCGTAGCACAGCATAGTTTGAGCTGTGTAACAGCAATAATAATTTGAAATTAGGAAGCCCCTCAAATAGAATAAAGTAAAAATACAATCATTCTCGACATTGTGAATATCTTTTGCAAATATTTACCAATATGATTTATGAGCTACATAATCTGTAAATTTCTATTAAATTTACTTTTTCTGCTACTAAAATCAATCCTTATCCCTTAAATCTTCCAAACATCTGATTTATTTATCCACCATATTTAATACGGAACTCATAAGCGATTTAACCTCGCTGATTTGGTCTTGTGGCGACTCAGTTATCTGCGCCCGCCGCCACTTTTGACGCGGGCCCCAAATCTAAAAGCAGACGGAGCCTCCAACTTTCAACCACCAGAGGGAAGAGATAAAAAAGGACGCGAGGCCCCAACGCAGATTGGCCCTACGCACTCTCTCTCGGACTCTCTACTGTTTTGGCCCCCGGCGAGGCATGACTTGTGTTCCAGCGCTCCTCGTGCTATGATAGATGTCAAAGTGCTACTGTAGTTCTTCCGCATATTTGTGATCCACAATAAAATGTTTAAATCAAGTTTGTGTAAATGTTCACTTGCGCCACCCGCAGTCTGATAAGTTACGGAAATCATAAACTTATTGAATGTTCCTGCAAAGCTTATTGAATGGTTACCAAGATTTATAGATATATAACTTTATTGAGTACTTATGTATCGCACCTGCAACCGGCCATAAATGTATCATATGCCATTTTCTGTTGAAAATGTTGCAATACATTGAGCATCATTGAAGCATGAAAAGCAACTGATAATATGCTGTAATACTTGGAAATATCACACTTAGTGAGATTTTTACCTTTTCAGCTAAAAATGGAGAACTTGAGAGGGCAATTGCCCTCATCGTGGGTGCCATGAAGGGTTGTGAGGTAGCACACAAGTAGCTATTTTAATTATTTATTAATTTAAATGCTGCAAGTTGGTATTAATACCAGGTGGCAACGGTTGAGGGAGAGTAACAATACAATCTGTCTGGCATTCGCCTAAGGACATAAACCTCCCGTGGAGAGTACACATCTTAGCAATAGTAATGAGCCTAATTAGTACAATAAGCCAAACAAGTCAAATAAATTACAAACACCTCCACCACACACAGATACAGATAACATAATTTAATTTTACTACCTAGAAACATTTTCTTATTCTAAGGATTAAAGTGATTAAAACTCTGCCTTATACATACATATACTTATAACAATTTAAATTTCATAATCTTCTAAGCTTCTTTTTAAAATTTTCAACATTCACCGGCATTGGATTGAGAAGTTCTCCATGTAATGCATTCCATCCCCTTATACCTATTGATAAAAGAATATTTCACCACATCGGTTTACTGTTCACACTCCTTTATTTTTAATCTGTGATCGCTGCACCGTCTATAGTTAGGAGAATGGAACCTCTCGTAATTTGTCCCATCCATCTTTGATATTCCACGCATTAAATACTCTGGATAACCTAGATATCTTCTGTCTCGACGATAATGATTCCCTTCCTAGCTACTCTAACATTTTACTAACACTTTTGTCCTTCTTGTGCTTTCCGGTTAAGTACCTAGCCGCCTTTCTTTGCACACCTTTGAGTTTATTATTTAGACCCACTTCGTGCGGGTTCCAAACACTGGTCGCATACACAATTATCAGCCTAACTGGGGATTTATACACCCTTACTCTGAGTCCACTTCCACTCCGTTTTAGGTTTCTTATAACAAAGTGGAGATTTCTATACGCTTTAGTAGTAATATCCTCGATGTGACTACCCTATTTAAGGTTCATGGCTAATTTAATGCCTAGATATTTACATTCGAGTATTTACCATTTACTTTAGTCCACTCAGCTAATTGTTTTAAATCACTTTGTAATATTTCACAGTCCCGTCCTTAACTTATGCCTCTATATAACATACAGTCATGAGCAAACAGTCTAACTTCAGATTTCATATTATTAGGTAGATCGTTAATGTAAATCAGGAATAACAATGGCCCGAGAACGCTACCCTGGGGGATGCCCGAGGTGACTTCTATCTCTTTTGAGTAAACAACGCCCATTCTGACTCTCTTTGTTCTCTCTTTCAAAAACATTTTCTATTCAGCGTAATACACGATGGTAAATGTTTAACTCACGTACCTTCGCTAAAAGTAGATTATGTGGGACCTTATCAATTTTATCAATTGCCACCACGTCCACTTCCTCCCGTATATCCATAGATTCGGCTACATCTTGACTAGTCCGAGGAGCTGCATCTCGCATAAGTAGCCCGGTCTGAATCCGTGCTCTCTAATTAATCATGAAACTTAATTGTGGTAAGAGTCTATATTGTTAATAATGGTTAATGTATTTAACAAAGTAGAATTGAACATGTGGAAGGTATTCAGAACTGAGGGTGTTGACTCCAAAATCTTGGGAAGCGGTTGATATTGGCTCTTATAACATTCCAGTCAGGAGGTATTAACTATTTTAATGTGTGTACATCTTCACAGCAATAGAGCTTCTGCTTATATATGTATAGACTAGCTGAAGTACATTTGATTCTAAACAGGGGAAGTAGATTAACCTCTCAATACCATCAGTCAAACTATTACGTCTGACGTTATTCTTTGGTTCTTCGTCTTATAGAAGCTTTATTTCCATATTATTCCATAATATTATTACATAATATTCACATATTCTCATCAAGCAAGAGTTTCATGTATGCATTTGTTTTATGTAATATACGTACTATATCAACATAAAGTTTAGGAATATTTATCCCAATTTTATCACTCATGATCTTTTTTAAAACTGCTTTTACTCTCTACCAATCCTATATAAAATTCTGGTTCTTTGCCTTAGTTTCTCTCTGTATCATTTGCACTTGTAAAAATCTCATCTAATTTTGTTTAGAGAAACTATAACTAAGCAGAAAAAATGTTTAAGTGGAGCAAATTTGTTAGGCACCCTAATTTGTGTTGTTTACAACTTTTTTATTTCTCATGAACTTGTGGCAAGTGATATTGAGATAAATGTTGAAATTGTCAGTTGTTTTTGAAACTCCCTGACCCTGGTCATTATCTGGAATGGAATTTTCTCCAACAAAATTCTAAGAAAATTACCCTTTCTTCACATAGGTTATAATTAATACAGACCATAAATTTAAAATATTAATACATTCTCTATGCTTTCTAATGTAACACCATGAGCTTTGATTTAACAATCACATTGGACTTCAGGGTGACTAAGTGTTTACATTCTCAAAATGTTTGTAAACGTTTTGCATATTTTGTCAACATTTTTGAAATTTGGATTAAAAAATCAATTTCCACAACCAAAGTTAGAATCTATATACTTGTTATTTTGGTGCTTATCTCTCCTCTACATGACTTCCTTCGAATTTTATTCTTCAAAAGAAAATAAGCCTATGAATGTGAAAATTGCAAGTAAACATGAATATCTTATACTATTAAATTTTGATAAGTTAACATGTCTACTTTTAGAAACCATTCTGAGCAATCTTGCAGATCCTTAGTTTATACCACTACATTGTTTGCATTTATGAAATCAAAATACTTAGAAATGTAAAGTGCTCTGTCCAAAACTACACAACATATCCCTTTATCTACTTTCACAACCAGGAGATCGTTATTTTTCAAGAAACTTCTCACTAGCAGAACATTTGTTTCTCTCTTAGGGGCCACATAAGAAGAATACCATTTGCTAATAGTTTCTGCAAAAATGCATTTGGTTGTAATGCTTTCACTATAGAGGGCAACTTCATAATCCACAACCAAATTTTTAAAATCACGTCATCACATTTCCGATAATGTTTTACCTGATGATAGCTTGTAGCTGAAACCGGTCGTCTATTAAAGTTTTATTGTGGAAATTATAAAGTTTGTTTTATGATAACTAAAAATATGTTGCTATCTAGTAATCTTTTCTAATGTCCAAGGGTATTTTCCATTGTCACAAATAGTGCTTGTTTACGGTTATTATAGAGTTTTTGTTTATTTGATTGCTACAAAAATATCGTGCTTGTAGACATTGTTACCTTTCAATTGATTTTGATGGCAAAATTGTTTTATAGAACAAAAACATTCAAATTCTATTTACGAACAAATTTAATTCACAAACAAATTTTACTCACTAAGCCAAATTCAAAAGATATTATTTGTAAAAATATATAGTTGGATTTTAATTTCCAAAGTTTAGTAATGTTAAAGGAATAATGTGGGAAGGTGTTACCATGTGGAAGGCCATTGCAATGAAAGAAAGACTGTTATGTACACTTGCAGACTTTTATTATGGCAACATATATGCAGCATGTATGCAATGTGTAATGCAGAGGGGTGTTATAACTTTATTGTGACACCTGTGATTCGCGGTACATTCGAAGATTGCTAAAAACAAAAGCCAAGGAGCACAACAGGGATTTCCGTCTATAGAGGGGGTCACCAAGGTCAAACTTTGCGGTGCATCTGCTGAAAGAAGGACACAATAGCACCTTCATCCCGAAATGCCTTCATTGGGATAGCCGTAGCTTGGACCTCCTAGAGGAAATGGAAATAGTGTGCTGCTCTAATAATAAAAACCTTACAAATGAGCATGTTTATCCCAATCCCTTGCTCCTTCTTTCCAGTCCAAATAATCTCTTTACTTCCTGAAAAAACCCCTTCTCTAACACTTTCCCACCCCCTTCCTGGTTTCCTAAATATTTGAAAATGTAAAAAAAGGTTTTTTGCATGTTGATGCTTGAACACTAGCAAAACATTTTGCCATAATAAAATTGCGGTGGAAGAGTACAAAACTTTCTTACTTTCATGTTACTAATGTTTTTATTTTCTTCTTTATACATTTTTTATGAGCATATCTTTCCCATATATTCAGATGAGAGTTGATTTTGTCAATCACCTTTGTCGTTAGGGAAAAATAATTAAAAATCACCGCAATTATTTAAAACGGAAGTTTTGCGCCCACCTGGTGTTGAACTCACGATCATTGGTGACATTTCTACAATTATTAATACAGAAGAGTACATTGTTTGGGCTCTTCGTGATTTTGGATTATTTACTCTACTGGGAGTTCCTTAAAAATCTTCTCGAAAAAATTGTAAAATGGCCATAATTTTGTCCCAGCTACTTATGATTCATTATTTGCATATGTTGACATCTCAGTAAATTGCCCTCTTTTCATAATATTTGACATGAGTCTCTACCGTAAATTCGGTATGGAGATAAAATCCCTGTTTATTCTAATGAGAATACGCATAAGCTTGAATTCAACAATCCCCTTGGTCATCAGGGGACTGGTTTGTTTACTGTGAAGAAATTTCACAAAATTTTTGTTCATTTTGCCGTAGTTCTCTAAATTTAGACTCGAATACAATATTCTAATGCCAAAATAATAATTTGTATCCAATATCCTTTCTTTTGGTATTTATCTCGATTTCATACCACCTTTATTTCTGGTTTAATTCTGCAGAAGAATCAATGTCTGCAATCAATCAAAATGAACCTTACTTGTATTTCTTATGACAGATGATTCGAATTGTCCAGAGTCAAACCAAGGATACTTTGAACAAATATCTATTTATTACTTAGGCTTCATTTCATTATAATAAAAGGGAAGTATTTGCCATGACAGATAGTTACTTTTGGTAATTTTCCTTGTGAAGTATTAGAGAAGCTAATTGCTGTGCAGGTAAGATAGGGATTTTCCAGTGTTTCACACCCCTTGCCACACACCACTGGAGAATTCAGGGCTTAAATATAAATGCAAAAAACATAACATTGGAATGAGAACTCCTATTATATAGCAATAGCTATTTTTTTACAGGAATCATATTTTATGAAACTAATATTTCAATTGTAATCTATCTGAGTTGACCTGAAATTAAAGAGCTCTGTTTAATTATTTAAAATTAGGCCTTGAACTTTCTTTTAGAGTTTTTAATGAATGACCGTTTTGGGCCATCAGCCATTATCAGTACAGCTCTAGAAATACTGACCCCAACATAATTCTTAAGTGAGATGGGTACTTGGGTACCCCTACTTGGGAAATATTTCCCATTTTTGGGAGAATATATTGCCACGCCTCCGAATGCTGGTTTCCACACCATGCTTGTTGTGTCTTAAAATATCTTGTTTTAAAGATAAGAAAGACATTTAATGACCACTTGGAGGTGCAGGAATCGAAATGTGAAGATAATTCAGTGTTTTGCATGGGATAAACCGGTCAAAGCTCAAAGTCAGGGCATAGAAACACCATCAGACTACCAGTTTAGGAATTCTTCTTTCACTTTTGTGATAATCTACTGTAGCATTGCTGCACAAGCTCCATTGATTCGTGGCTCCTGCAATGTCAGTTGTAGAGGAAGGAGTGAAATTGTCTTGAGAACATAGAAACTGTGGCATCTTTTTTACCTCCCTATCTTTTACCCTCAAAACTATGTAAAAGGGTGTAATTTTGTCAGTATTTTCAGTGATATACGTGGTGATGACTGCAAGTCTGAAACCCATAGTCTATTAAGACATCTTGAAGAAAATATAAGGTCCTGTTCTTTTTATATTAAATGTATATTATGTGACTTCTCAATATCACTATTTAAACTATAATATTATTTATTGTGCCAAATTTTGTAGAGTATCACCATATAACTGAGATTTGTTAAACTGCTGTGTTCCGTGGAGTAAATGTTGAATAAGTGTATTATGCAAAGAATCAAGAATGTTATAATGAGTAAATTATTTGTTTCTCCAAAGGCAAATATTTTTTTTGGTTCTCTTTCTATACTAAAGTGTCTAATAAATTAAAATTTAAATTAAAGTAAAATTACCTGCAGAATCTTCAATTATTAAATCAATTAAACATTTACTTTTTTTTTAAGAAGAATGGCTAATATTGTATTCAATAACAACTGTAATTTTTTATTGCTTCTGAAATTTTAGATACCTTTTTGAAGATTTTAGCACATTGAAATTTTTGAGGAAATCTTAAGGTTTGTTCAAAATCAGAGAATGTTTTTTCTTTCTACCTGGTAAATTCGATTGTAATATAAAAAAGACAACAGCCCTGATTGCTCTTCATTAGCAGGAAATAGAAGAAGTTTAACTCCAATTTAAGTATGTTTTAAAGTATGGATATTCTTATACACATCATTATATCCTACAGTATGTATTTGATACTAATAATTTTAAAGGGAGATATATCTGCAGATTGATAATCATTGAGAGGGGACAACTTGAGCAATGGTAGTTGTATTCTTAATGGCCTATGAATTTGGAATACAATTGAACATTAATATTATTTAAGAGGTAAAGTTTGTGTAACACCTACACCGTATACAAAGAAAACAAAACTTGCAAACTGTGTCTCATAAATTGAAACCTTTCAAAGGTTGGCTTAATTTCTCTGCTCTGCCTGACCCATTTAAAAAAGACTTTCTGGATAACTCCTTAACTGCATTATTTTATCTTAAAATGACTAAGATTGTTTTATCAATTGTATAAATATCCAGGATCCCAGCCTGCTTATTATTTTGTAGATATATCTCTTGGAATTAAAAAGAATCGACTCTATTCCCTCATTACCTGTAAAATTTACTGTACAAAATTTGTCATCCATTTTTCCAATCTATCACCCTTTTCATGATGTAGCCCAATCACATTCCCTTGTCAATGGACTTCTCCCTCCAAATCTAATTAAATATAACTGGTTCAAGACCATCATAAACTGCAACCAGAAACTGAGGATTCCTCTGCTCAAATGCATTCAAAGCTCCTTATAAACCTCTAAAATCCCGGGATCCCGGGTTCGATTCCCGGCCCTGTCAGACTTTTTTCAAGTCCGTTTTTCCTTGGGAACCTCTAAAATATTGAAACAAATAGAATTAAAGTAATTTTGAAAATATCCTTTCTTTTGGTATTCATCTCGATTTCATACCACCAAATCTAAGAAAAAATGCCCATTTTAAAGCCACCTCATGCATCTAGCCCAAAAGAGGCCCCACAATTTAAGACTGATTCTGAGGAGTGGCTGCTTCGTTCTCTTTACCAAGACCCTTCCTCTCTCACCCCCATGAATTGGCTCCTATTGTTTCCTTGTGAAGGCCACAGACAAAAACACTTAGAACACAAAGGAAAATAGTTTCTGAACACCCTTACCCTTGTTTTCAATTTATTATCCTTGCGTGAGCAAGATAAATAAATATCGTAGGCGATAAAGTTTGGATCACACACTTGCGCCGAACTGGAATCATAAAAGGGAAAAGTGGTGAACCTCGATCCTACAGTGTAGGCACTGAGAAGAACAGTAAGACGAAACCGTTTTCACCTTATTCCATTCCCTGATGTAAATGAGTCCGAAGCTTTTTATCCATTCGAAGATGAGGATAGAGAAGCTGGACCTGAGCCAGAACCAATTTATGAGACGCGACTAGATGGACAAGACAGCGAACCAGAACAAGACCCGCAAGTTAGGCAAAGTGGTCGAACTCGAAAGAAACCAGAACGTTTGATAGAACAATGTTGAACTGTGGCCACAACCAACTTAAGAAGGGAGATGTGTTGTTAGTGATGTCTGCCAGAAGGCGTGACCTTCTAAGGATCATTGTCTTGTAGTTGTTGGTAAATTTGCAGTTTGGAAACTGAAAATTTACCTAAGAAAGTGAATTAAAAGAGATTTCGCGAATATTTGTTTAATCCGAAATAAGAATAAGTAAGACCAAAGGTTTTTGTTTTTGCCAATAAGGAATAAATCACGATTCAAAGCTCAACGAAATCAGTAAAGGGATGACAAAATGGTATAAAAAGGAATGAAATGGGGAAAAGGTTTAAATTACGAAAAATAGTTATCTAAAGATTACACTAAGGACGTTATTTTATCTCTCGTAGTATTACTGACAGAAAAACTAGTGAAATGTTCTTAAAAACAAGGAAATTGTGTTCGTTAAGAATATTCAAGTTTTCCGCCTCGTACTTTTTATTGTTAAAGTATTTCACTCTTATACAGCTAGAGGTACCTATTTGTTTTCGAATTCTTCCATGGTTGCCAGATTGGTCGGATATCCGCGAATTGGCCTATTTTCAGGTTCTCAGGGGCGCGTTTGAAAGTCCCAATGGCGGTATTCTGCCCAATGGGCGGGTTGCTGATTCAATGACCGCGATTATGGCTACCGTCGAAAACTGCAACCAACTGCGACTACGTTATTTTTCGAGAGCAATTATTCTAATATTCAGTCCCACGGTTCTTCCGTTCCTCCCCCCGAAAAGCAAATAAGTACCTTAATTTTCCATTTATAGTACGCATTTTTTTCCACGAAAATACGTCAAAAAGGTAGGGTGCGTATTATACATGGTTAAAAACATCATCGTTTTATTCGGGCTGTAGATGACATTTGAAGTAAATAACTCAAGATACATGTATGTATTCTGAATTCACGTTTATTCTGAAAAGAACACTGCATATTAATAAAATTAGTAAATTAAAACAAAAATTAAGAGAGGAAGAACCTGTTACTGATAGATCGTCACATTGAGAAATCAAAGGTAAGAGCAAGGGAGATCCATTAGCAGTATTCCATGCTTGCGCGGTGATCTGTCGGGTGCTGATGGCAGATTACCATACGCGAATAATAGCGTAGAATTCCATTCTCTAAAAGCCAAATGCGTATTATACATGGTGATAAGAAAATTCTCACATTGCGCTTGTAATAACGAGGGTGCGTCTTATAGTGGGTGCGTATTATAATTGGAAAATTACGGTACATTGTTCATGGAAAATGGAAAGTAGCCTCTAGCGCGATTAATGTGATGCTTACAGCTGAAAGGGCTGATTGTGGATTATATGACCGTGATTTGGGCTTACTCAGATTACCCTAAAATAATCCTTTTTCCAGCGCAGTTATGTTCTTACATTCGGACATTGTATCCTTCTTCGCCTAGTGTGCCTACATCGTGTCATTAAAAAAACAACAGTTTCAAGTGCCTTCATACAGATGTGGCAGTGGCGCAGCCAGGATTTGCCAATTGGGAGGGGGTCCAAGGCAGCCCAGAAACCGAAAAATGTCTAACTTACAGGGGCTAGTTTATTCATGCCCGCTTCTTACTAAAAATAAGTCAAATCTTTTAAAAAATAAATGCATTGAAAACTAGAGGAGTTTAATGCTTATGAGGCCAACTTATTAAACTTTCCAAGATAGTAGTTTACATAAGTGAACTATTGGAAACTTGTAGGGATGGGACGTTCGAATCCTCGAATCCCTCGATTAATGCCTCTTTTCTCGAATCTTCGAATCCTCGAATCCATTGTGTTTCACCTCGAATCCGAATCCTTAAAAATCTAAGTCACTTGCATCCTCAGCAGATGAAAATCCTTGCGTTTATTTCAACCAACCAGCAATTTCAACGTTACCGCCATTACCATGAGTGCAATCGAGAGCAATGATAGAATTGGATAGAATCGATTCTTCGAGAGTGATAAATTCCTATTTCCTGAGCGGGTAGATTCAGAATATGCGCCAGAGTGACCAGATGTGCGCACAAGTCGCCAAATTGGCGAGATTTCATACTATTTGGTGACCAAATGGGGCATTGGTGACTGGCGATTTTTAAGGCGACTTTCGAGAATTCGAAGCTGAAAAACAGCGAGTTGAGGGCACGCGTATCCAAAAACTCAAATGCTTCGGAAGCGAACGTATAGATGAGCCCGGCGCGGCGACCGTGTCTTCTGATATCCAGGCGCAAATCGACAATTTTTGACTAGCAGCTTTGTAACATATGAGGCCTATGGGCAATCCAACGGGTGGAGGCCTTTTTTGGACGATCTGGCGAAATTCATATTTTAAGGCCACGATCGAGGAATCGGAAGGATTAGTGAAATAATGGTGGACAAATTTGTGGTTTGACTACTTGATATATTTTGGAGTATATCAAAGAAAATTTTTCATTCGAAAGCAATAATACAAATAATTAGGTATACATTGCACAAAACTCTTATAAACTAACTTTCCTGAATTTTTTGGTAGCAAAATCATCGATAACTTCATTAAAATCTATTTCTCTTAATAAACCATGTTCTATATTTATTATACTTAAATTATTCCCATTATGTTTCCCATTTTTTTACAATTTTTTTGACATTTTGTCACCTTGGTGGAGGCCTATGGGCACTGCCCACTCTGCCCACTGCCTAAATCCGGCACTGCAGTGGACGATTTAATGAATTTAAAGCGTGTAGAAGATTTCGTCACCAAATACTGTATTAATAACTTTAAACAGACAAGAATAGATTCATTTTTTAAATAAAACGCTTTTTATGTAGAGTGAGATCGAGAAATCAGATTTTTACACAAATATATGTTTATTGATTATTGTTAAGCTCTTCTAACCTCTGTTAAGGTTAATTTATTCTTACTTTCAATGTTTCTGAAAAAGTAAATTTATCTTTAAGTACAGCATTTCGGGAAACAATGCGAATTGACTGGAATGACGATATCTTTGGACTAAAAATAAACTAAAGGATGCAAGTACGTACCTGCAAGCGGCCATAAATTGTGATATTGCTTTATTACAATGTCTCAAATAAAATCCTTTTCGTTCTTACATAGTTTATCCGATTATTTTTCCCTAAAAATTAGCACCATTACAAGAAAAACATTTTTTTCTTGGTTCCCTCGATTCATGTATCGGAAGCGAGAGGTGACATGGCTTTGAAGGGTGGGAGTTGAACAGTGAGGTTCCTGTTTGTGCCTGGGGGATAAGAGAGGAAAGATGAGAGCTGCCGTGGGGGAAAAAGATATACGAGAGTAGACAAGAAGGAATTCTGCTCTCATCAGCTGCGTTGAAGAATTGCTGGCACCGGAGAAAAGCTCATGTCTAACGAGCATCACTCTCGCAACTACTTACACTACTGGAAAGCCACGTTTAATTATTAAGCTAAATCACCAAATCCTAACTAATACGATTATCTAATGGGATATTATTACTTTCGACGATTATTTAGCAATAATGATCCACATTTTATGTTAGAGGACGCTCTTTGGTTACGGCTTATGAGTCAATGAAATAATATTTTTGAGGCGAACGTACTCTTTTACGCATTCTTAAGCATTTGCGTAGGAATTAAAAACCCTAGATTTCCATTCGGACGCATTCGCTGCCCTTGGATTCAAGAAGACGGACTTAATTAGACTTTTTGTTAGAAATCGGCTAGAACGAGTATCGCGTTATAACGAGTACTTTTCCGATTTTTGTCAGCTCTCGTTATAACGGACTTCTACTGTATATCATAGAGAGGGCAGATAAAAAATTGAAAAGATACAACTGGAACTAATACTACTTTGAAAAACTTAACAAAAAGCATGACACAGAATGGTCATAAACTAATAGCATACAATTTATTCTCTTCCCCAAACCTTTTTTAGTAGTCTAATGAAAAATAAAATTTACTGTTGTTGGAAAGTAACACCTAACCATAGTAAAATGCCAAAAGAATTGAAGAATAAAGGATTGAAATGGAAATGAGTTGACATAAGGGAGAGGACTAGACATGACTGCACTCATTCAGAAAGAAAAGATATGTACAGTAAGTGACAGATGTGCAAGTGGAACCAGCTGAGTGAAATTTTGGCAATGAACAAGAGAAAGCTTTGAAACCTGCATTTGTGGAAGATTATGCTAAGCACATGGGACACATTGAAAATTCAGAAAGAACAGCAACAGTTTTCCTATTATCAAGGTGATCATAGAAGTGGACTAAGAAATTATACTTTCATTTTCTGGACTAAGTTCTAAATGCCCTCCATAGGCCATAGCCCTCTCTACATGATGAAATGACATGTGTCATTGTAGATGACACCCCCACGAGAATTTTCCTCATGCCCTTTTCTTGATAAAAGCAAAAAATATATTTTTTTTAATCCTTTAACTGCCTTACAGCCTCTTCCTGAATTTCCAGAGCCAGGATATTCAATTCCTCTTGCAACTGGGCTTGCTGTCGTTCCCTCTGGTCAGTGAGTTCAATCAACTGCTCTCCTCTTTTGGAGGCTGTTAAAGAAATGAACGTTAATTAAATGTCACATATTAATGAATCATAAAAACACCAAAGAAAGTTGTGACTAAAGAAGAAATATTATAAGATGTGCATGCATTTCCTAGGAGGTAGCAATTTTTTTATCCTATTTATTTTAGGTTCCACAACTGAAAATAAAAGAGAGTTAGGTTGCTCTAGGACTTGATATATGATTTAGAATTAAGCTGGCACACCACATACATGATCAATAGTTACTGTGATGATTTAGTTAATCTTGGACTTATGATAAAAACCAATTATTTAAACTTAGATAGATTCACAAAGTGAACTCTCTCAAGCATCACTTTGTGGAATTTGATGTTCAATCATCAATTTCAATCACAAAATTAGAAAGGATGAAAAAAAAACGCAATATTCTGTTAAAAATAAACCATAAAATGGCACAATTCCACAGAGTAGTATTCAATGGAATAGTACAGATTTTGGGATAGGAAGAGAATTCACATTTTTGGTTAATTTACTCACTTTAAGCATATAAGAAGTCAATATTTTGATGTAGGAACTTACTTTAAAAATTAAAATTACTTTCTTTCATTATGTCATTCAGTTTAGGCCAATAGAATGAAGCTGAATAAGCTTCACCCTATTCAAAATGCATGCAGCTTTAAAAAATATTATCCTAGATAATTAGCTATGTTATTCAACCTTAATTTCTGTAATCAACATCTTAAAGTTGATATAATGCATATGTTTACGAATAATTTCCAGATTAATGTTCACCCACAATACAGATATGCTTTGGGTTTGTGGAAATCACCTACATACAATTTGCATTAGTATTTTTGCCTGTAACTCAATAACCAAATATAGCCCAACTTTCAAGAATGAAAGGTTAATAACTATTTCATGCATAGAGAACAGACTACATTTTAAGTAGCTCATAGTTTATATCTCAACTCCACATGAGTCAAAGGATTCCCATTGAAAATTCCATTTAGAACTTGAATTCATTAATTGATTAAGGAAAAAAAATAAACAGAAATAATCGGTGAAATTAGTTTATATAAGTGCCATACAAAGGCAAAATTAAAAAAATTTTCATTCTATAACTTATAGTAGATCATAACATTACTTAGATCAAAATCACTAAAACTTAGAAGAAAACAAAAAAGTATCTACAATAATAAGTTTCATGTTTTTTCAATATTTGAAATTTTTATTTTCTTTCAATTTCCATTAGTTAAGGGTTGCAAAACAGCCATCATAGCAAAGATAATTAATAAGTTAATAATTGCTTCTAAATTGATCATTTTTATTACTATACATATGTCTTCATCATAAAACACAAAAAATAGTTCCAAATTATGGACACTTTCTTACCCTTGATCCCTAGACTATAAGCACACTTTGAATGATTAACAGACAAAATTTGATTGGATGTATAGGATTCAGCTTAGTTGGACATTTTATAAGAACTAAGATAAAAATGGACTACTGCTGAGTATACCATTCAGACAAATATTAGCAGCTGTGTGCTAAGAACTAAGTAAAGAGGAGAAACCCCTTCACTGAATAAAAACATATTTCTTGCTTCTGTTATCCTGATGGAAATCAACAGACAGCTTTGTCAATGCTAAATAAAAAGCAGTACTTATAATTTTTCTGGCCTGATATGATTTAGAAATTTACAATTACAACTGTCAATTTTCATTAACTGAAAGGAAGCTTGAATTCACAGTAAATACATATTATACCAATTATATTTGAATGTCAATATACCAAAATCAGGTTCTACAATATTTTTTGTGGAAAACAGACAAATTTTCTTTCCTCACTTTCTCGCTGTGAACATTGGGTTAACCCAGGTGAACTGGGGGGTGGTCCTGGGGGTCCAGACCCCCCCCCCCCTGGATCCGTCCCTGCTTCTGCTTGAACTTCAAGGATCACACATTCCAAGAACCTGAAATTCCTTGGACTATGGATTAATCATCACAACTGGTGCAACCATGTTGACAACTTTCTCGAAAAAATTAATTCAACTTTCTATTTATTTTGTGTATTAAGGGACTCAGTGAAAATGGGACAATTATTGATGAAATTAATTCATTTTCTTGTCAGGATGTTTAGATACTTAATTGCAACATAAGCAAATTTTGATAAAAATAATCCATTTTTAAGAAAGAATCATGGAATTTGTTTTTCTTACAAGGGAAAATAATGCATTTTCCTGTCAGGAGATTCAGATTTTTGGTTAAAATTAATCAAAATTTGATCGACATAATCGCTTTTTAACTCAGATTATTGTTTTTTTCACTTAAAAGGGACACTTATTGATGAAAATAATTCATTTTTCTGTTATGAGATTGAGATTATTGATAATCAAATTTTGATTAAAAATAATTTATTCTAAGAAAGAATCATAAAAAATTTTGATATTAAAAGGGATAACTATTGATGAAAATAGTGCATTTTCCTTTCATGGGATACAAATTATTGGTTACAAAATAATCAAATTTTTATTGACATTATTGATTTATAACTAAGAATCGTAGGATTTTTTCTTTTAAATGGGATAAATATTGATGAAATGAATTAATTTTCCTATAAGGAGATTAAGATTTGTGCTTAAAATAAAAGTAAATTTTGATTGACATGATCAATGTTTAAGCAGCAAACTTCGATTTTATCTTTTAAAAGGACATTTATTGATGAAAATTATTCATTTTCCTGTCAGGAGGTTCATATTTTTGGTTAAAAAAAGTAAATTTTGATTGACATTATCGATTATTAAGTTAGAATGGTAGGATTATTTCTTTTAGAAGGGACACTTATTGATAGAAGTAATTGATTTTTCAATCAGGATTCTGAGTAACAGGTGATGCTATCCTGGTACAGATGTTACCAAAGCATGGACTTTAACAGAAACTACTTGCTGGGAAGATTATTTACACATAGATGGGGTATTTTTACATAAGATGTAGTTCTTAATTGGCCTCTTTCAATCTTTTATAGTTTTAATTTTACAGTTGAATCCGGATGATTTTTATCAACTCTCTGTTGAACAATAATAGGACATGATGATGAAGCTTAAAAGAAGTCTTAGAACTGATCAGGTCACATTTTTCTGGTTGGATTTGTTATTTTCTTAATTTGTCCTATCGTTTGCCTCGTACAGCTTCCAGATTCAACATTCAATATCTTCTTTCACAGGATGAGGTTATACTGAGTGACCTGAAAACTCAACCTAGACCAATGGTAAATATCCTCTGTTATGCAGTTTTTAAAAACAGTAAATGTTTCCGTTTCTACATAATTTGCCAGTGATAATTAATTATTATTAAAGAGATAATTAATTATATTAATTTGATTTTGAGTCAACGCATTGAAATTAATCAAACCTTGATAACTTCTATGATGTAAAAGTAACTGAATTTCCCAAAATTATTCAGAAAAAGCAATTAAAAGATTTTGCCCTGAAATTCAAATTTTCAGAGAATTAAATTGAGAAATTATAAAAGGAATAATATCATTACTAAATATTCAGGGAGTTTTACGAAGAATTCATATGGACATTTTTAAATGATACTGTTAGCTAAGTATTACAAAACTGAGAGAGAAGCACAATAATGTTAATTCTTTTCACTCTTTTTAGCAATATATAAATTGATACTTGATGTAACTTATCTGAAAATAGTATAGAAGAATAATTAAGATTTAAAGAATTAGAAATAGATGCTTTTCACCATAAAAAAATACAATAAATATCTGAAGTGGCCAGCACATGACTTTCTCCATATATAAGATGTAAATATTTATCTACGACAGTAATTTCGAACTCTATATTCAATCTAAACTTGGAAGATAAGTGATTAATTTATATCATATTATCTTTTACGTCACAAACACTATAAGTAATGTTTTTTGGGACATGTTCGATGAAAAACGATGAAATGGCCTTTCGCCCCAGCTCCCAGAGCGCCCACAACGTACATAATCAGCAACTTCCAGTTTATCAGTATTTCACAAATAACTCCTACACAATCAGTGATACAAAAATATGTTTCATACAAAAGTCATAGTAAATTATATTTTATAAAACTTTTATAATTAATAGTTTATACCTAAATGTAATATTTATGGAGATATTTTGAAAACTGGAAATGAGCTTTGATGAATGAAGCTCGACTTCCGGTTAACCGATTAACCCCAAAAACTAATCAACTCTGACAGCACACACCACAGTGTTATGTATGAATTTTGGTATTGATACGACTAATAGTTTTCATGTTAGAGCGCCCACAATCACACACAGACTTACACACAGATATCATTCGGAAAATGACGTGTTCTAGGGACCCCATAACGTGTATTTCCGTTGAAATCTCGAAGTAGATTTTTTTCATGAAAACAATACTTTCTCTATACTTCGTATATGGAGAAAGTAAAAAAAAGCTCATTATTTTAAAGTTATTAAGATACCTAATTAGGTAATGATAGCATATAGCATCCTGTATCTTAGTAGGATTAACAGAAAGCCAGGGGCGTAGCTACCGCTGTATCAATTATACGGGGCCCCCAACGTGCGTAAGCAAAAATTAATAAAAACTTCCCAAATTTGTCTATAGAGGCAGAAAATTTAGAAAAACTAAAGTCATCATCAGCTATAAATGATTTAATAAATCAGTTTGCCGAAAAAAAGGCAAGGAGAGTGTATATTTAATTTGAATTGTTTGTAAAAAATTTGGAAAAAGTGACAGATAGATAATTATGATGAATAAATATTTCTTTTAATTATATGCAAACATTTCTTTTGTGAGAAATCTTTACCCTTCCTAAGGGCCCCCAAACAAATATTTATACGGGGCCCTGCCAAGGCACGCCACGCCACTGCAGAAAGCATACTTCGAACCATGCTAAACTCCTCTTATTCTTGCCCAGTAATGATTACCATTTATATGTGTATATAAAATATATCTCTGCTATGAGCATATGTAAAATAAATTAAATTTGAAGTGATGCAGCAATGTTTTTAATACTATTCCACATTTTTTTACCCGAAATGCAAAAATTTCAGCAGTGTCTCATTTCAGTCTATTCAATTAGCAAAATAAACCGTTAAACTTAGACTTAACTGAATATTTTTATATATTAACATCAAGGGTAACTTTTGCAAAAAATCTAAAAGATTTCACAATTTTGTAATATCAATAAATACCATAGATATTTCAAATCCTCCTAGAGGACCCTTTTAAACCAAAAAGGCACTGTAATAGTCTATCTTATACATGTTATTCAAAATTTAAAATTTAATTTTTACTTTCTCCCTATACGTAGTATAGAGAAAGTATTGTATTCGCAAAAAAATTCGACCTCCAGATTTCGACGGAAATAGATGTTTTGGGGTCCATAGAGCTCGTTTTAGCTATTTTCCCGAACATGTCTGTCTGTGGTTAAAATGTTTGTGGGCGCTCTATCTTAAAAAGTAATTATCCGATCATTTTCAAAATTCATATTTAGAATTTTCCTAACAATGCCAAGAGTTGATTAGTTTTTGGTGAATATTGCTTAACCGGAAGTTGCGGTTTATCCAGAACGAAATTTCGTTTCTTTAATATCTCTGTCAAAATGCAATATAGGTATATACATTTACACACAAAAGTTGTAGATTATGTACTTTACTACAACTTTTGTATAAAACATTTTTCCTAAACACTGATTGTTTAGGAGTTATTCCCCAATAATGGTTAACCGGAAGTTGTTGTTAATCCAGAAATTGAAGTTTTTCATACATATCTCAGTCAAAATGCAATGTAGGTATATACAATTATGAACAAAACTTATTGATAATGTATTTTACTACAACTTTTGTATGAAACATTTTTTCGTAACACTGATTGTTTAGGAGTTATTCTTCAATAATGGTTAACTGGAAGTTATTGTTTACCCAGAAATTGAAGTTTTTCATACTTATCTCTGTCAGAATGCAATGTAGGTACATACAATTGTGGACCAAAGTTGTAGATAATGTTTTTTACTACAAAGCTTGTATGAAACATTTTCATGTAACACTGATTGTTTTGGAGCTATTTATATATTACCGGCATAGGCTTATGTTTTCAATAAATACGGAGAAAGTCATGTGTTGGCCACATCGGATTTTTTTCCTATTAAATTACAGCCAAGTCTTAGGTGAGTAGTAAACATAAAACATCAGTTTGAAGATTGAACAATTATTGTGCTTCATAATCATCATAATCCAAATTGTGGAATAAATTATTGATGGTGCTTCCATGCAGGTAAAGAATTAAGAATGCTTTCTGTGTATCTTTTATGTAAGGTTGGATTCGTGATATATTATTACCACAAGCATCATATCCAGTAAAAGTACACATAATCATTACTTCAAGACTGTTGACATGGAATCAAGATATGAATCATTTTAACTCTGAGGAAATAGACTGTGTCGGAGTGTTCCTCTTTCCAAGTTCCTCCAGATAAATAATATTTTGCAAATGACTTAACAGAACATTGTTCTAGATGGCAAACATGACATTCACATAAAAAAAATATTTCCATAGTGCTCAGTAATTCTGCATTTTAAGGGTCAGAGCAAGCAGTTATGAAAAATTCCATGCCAAATAGAAGTAATCGAACTGGAAATACAAGAGAAAATTAGTTAAACCTGATAGCATGGATAAATGTTTTAAGTAGACTTGGTTAATGGGGACTCAATTTTTGTCAATTCAAATCTTTTTTTATTTAATAACTAGTTCATACAAAGATTCATTCCATCTGACTAAAGTCTGTCAATGGAATGCCAATAGAACAAATATTTAAAGCATGATATTATACAAAAATACTTTTAGTTAACAGCTCAGAGCTCATCATATGACAATAAACAATATAAATAGTGATGAAGAGAGAGACAAAAAAGGGGGAAAAAAATAACAAAACATGTCAAAAAAGTAAATATGCAGACACATAAATCTTACTTACAGTGTAAAAGTAATAGATTATATAACAAGATCAAATTATCTGCACTACAAGAGATCAGACAAAAGTGAAAATTACAATTAAAATGTAAATAACCATTTTTCATTCTCAAGCGAACATGGTTCAGTTAGTCGAACAAATATTTATTAAAATATGGAATGTGGTCCACCTATAAGGTTGCAGAATAAAATTTTTAACTCTGTTTTAATTTTTTTTCCAAATTGTTAACACAGCTCTTTATCTCAAATTTTTAAAGACTGTTTTAACTAAAAGTACACAACAAAATACTATCAGATAATTCATGAAATTTTAAGTTGTTGCATTCGTTACCAGTAAAACTTAGATCCACTTAGATCAAATTTTACATTCTTATACAGAGGTGCTTGTATTTGCTATGTTATTTAATGTTCCCAAGGATATCTTGATTAATATCTTCCACTGTGAGTGGAGATTTATGTTGTCATATCTGAAAACCAGTTCGTCAATAATTGGTGTCTCAAATCATACTAAAGGTAAGCTTATACAATAAACTTTATTTTGACAAATTTCTTCTTTAACTAAATATCTAAAGGTGTGCATGATTTGCATAAAAAATATTTATGGAGACTTTGTTGCTCATAAAGATATTTATGTACCTATACACATTCTAAGGGGAGAAGTGATTTTTAAAGTAACTAAAGTAACACCTCAGATTCTATGCTCCTCTTCCACTTGGTTATCCTCAGCCTAATGTTTTTCCAATTCTGTGAGGCAGATTATAAATTTCTCATATTATATATTATAAATCAGATTAAGAATCTCAAATACTCTTCCCTTTTTCAATCCATTTCATCTTTTATCATAGTTGAGCATTCAAAGAATTATGGTCAATTGCCATTCAATCATATCCAATACTATTAGAAGAGAATGCAGAATATCTGTATACTCATTATTTACAAGCTCTATCGAAGCATAAAATTTTGTTATAGTTAGAGAATGCAGAATATCTGTATACTCATGATTTACAAGCTCTATCGAAGCATAAAATTTTGTCATAGTTAGAGAATACAGATATACCATTACATTATATTCAACTAATTTTCATAGGGACTTAACTTTGCTAAATTCAAGTCATCGTAAAATATATAAGACGAGAATTTAAAGAGCAATATGTGCGCCATCATTATATAAGCTAAAAGAACTACAATAATGTGGAAGAATAAAGTAAAGCGATGATTAATTATATTAATTTGATTTTGTCTTCATGTTATCTACATTTCAAACTTAAGAAATGGCATGAGATTATAGAATAATAAAACAATACATGGAAAGAACAGAGTGGCCTCTCAATCAAATTTTGAGTCAACACATTGAAATTAATCAAACTTGGATACTTCCAGGATGTAAAAGTAACTGAATTTCCCAAATTTATTCTGAAAAAGCAATTAAAAGATTTTGCCCTGAAATTCAAATTTTCAGAGAATTAAATTGAGAAATTATAAAAGGAATAATATCATTACTAAATATTCAGGGAGTTTTACGAAGAATTCATATGGACATTTTTAAATGATACTGTTAGCTAAGTATTACAAAACTGAGAGAGAAGCACAACAATGTTAATTCTTTCCACATTTTTTAGCAATATATAAATTGATATTTGACGTAACTTAAGTTATCTGAAAATAGTATAGAAGAATAATTATGATTTAAAGAATAAGAAATACATGCTTTTCACCGTAAAAACATACAATAATAAAAAGCTCATTATTTTAAAGTTATTAAGATACCTAATTAGGTAATGATAGCATATAGCATCCTGTATCTTAGTAGGATTAACAGAAAGCACACTTCGAACCATGCTAAACTCCTCTTATTCTTGCCCAGTAATGATTACCATTTATATGTGTATATAAAACACATCTCTGCCATGAGTGTTTCATGTAAAATAAATTAAATTTGAAGTGATGCAGCAACGTTTTTAATACTATTCTACATTTTTTTACCCAAAATGCAAAACATTTCAGCAGTGTCCCATTTCAGTCTATTCAATTAGCAAAATAAACCTTTAAACTTAGACTTAACTGAATATTTTTATAAATTAACATCAATGGTAACTTTTGCAAAAAATCTAAAAGATTTCACAATTTTGTAATATCAATAAATACCATAGATATTTCAAATCCTCCTAGAAGACCCTTTTTTAAACCAAAAGGCTCTGTAATAGTCTATCTTATACATGTTATTCAAAAATTAAAATTTAATTTTTTTCCTATCCATTAAATTACAGCCATGTCTTAGGTGGGTAGTAAACATGAAACATCAGTTTGGAGATTGAACAATTATTGTACAATCAAATAATAAATGAACTGCTTTGGCAAACTGAAGCATGTTTTAGCTTCTCTATTTAATTCAGCTATGATTAAGTCTTACTTTAACCTTTCGAATGATCCACATTTGAATTGTCACAAATAACCTATGTAGGGATTAGGATGTTGTCTATCAGAGAATAAAAACAAGGTTCAATCAATGGGATTTTATTTTTAAAATAATTCATTTTACATTACATAATATTACTCCTTAATTCCGAGGATGATTAGTAAAAATACACAAAGAATACAATGTTAAAAAATAGAGGTTCACTTGAAAAGTATTTATATAACTGGTTCAAGACCATCATAAACTGCCACCAGAAACCGAGGATTCCTCTGCTCAAATGCATTCAAAGCTCCTTATAAACCTCTAAAATCCCGGGATCCCGGGTTCGATTCCCGGCCCTGTCAGACTTTTTTCAAGTCCGTTTTTCCTTGGGAACCTCTAAAATATTGAAACAAATAGAATTAAAGTAATTTTGAAAATATAAAGGCAAACTTCAGCAAAAAATACACACACTATGATGCCTCTGATATATTTTTGATTTTGGTGCTATATTTAGAAATGCTTCTTAATTAAAGTGCTTTGTTTACTGAGATGAGACATAATTCAAAGTTAAACCGAAATAAAAACTTTTAATTCCTGCATTGGAACAAAATTCTTCTCAATTTTTACGCAGACTTAAGCTACAATTCCGAATACCAATGAAATATTAAAAAGTTGATACTTCACTAGAGGATATCATTGAATAATAACGTTATAAACATTATGGAAAATAGTAGATTTTCTTCTCTCTTTTTTTTAATTCTACTTAATTTCGTAGGAAATTTAAGAATCGACTTCTCAAAAACGGACCATGGTATATATATATATATATATATATATATATATATATATATATATATATATATATATATATATATATATATATATATATATATATATATGTTCAGCAAATCGCCGCAATTTCAAGGAATGCATGTCATACTTTCATTTAATTCCAAGTAAAAACACACTTTTCTGCAGCTGGTCCAAGGTAGTCACTAGTTTTAGGGGCCATTAGCAGAAGCTAGCAAACATTGTTGAAACAAAACTATCGCCCATATTCAGCAGCGGCTTATTTGTCACAAATTACATTCAGATTTAATATGCTAAAACTAAAGTTGTATTACAGATATCATCCCAAGAACAATATCAACATCTAAACTTCTCTTGCAACAAGTGTTTGATCATGGGAGAGACAAAAGTTTTGACTATATAAATTATGCTACACGACCAAATTCGGAGATTCTATTTCCATTAATATTTTACAAAGTTTTGGTTGTTGTACAATAAATATTTTCGAGTGCTAATAATACGATGAGCAAATGAGGAAAGAAAGGTAAATTTAATTGGATCAGTCGAGAGTAATGGTAGCAGTAAAAAATATCGTTTACTTTTGATAGAGAATTGTTATACGAATATTAGAAATTTAATTAACATTGATGGATTTGAACAGTCTTAGATTTAGTCCTTCGAATTTGAAACTTCTCGTAAAAGCAATGCGTCGTAAGGCTTTCCAGTTATGCTGCAAGACAATATAGAATTTGAGAACCAACTGCAACGCTATAAATATGAATCACTACTCTTAAGACTCATGCTAATGCTGTGCAAGCTTAAAGCAACTCTCCAAAAACATTTCTCAATCTATTATAGACTATATACTAGTACAAAAAATTGTTTACACACAAATGTGCTTGCTGCTCGTGTTAGCCTGACAAGCAATTTCCGGAGTGTGTAAAATAGTGAGAACTTATCGATTCACCATCAGAGTTTGATAAGCCAAAAATTAGTTTAAAACATTTGCAATAAAAATAAAAGCCGAGCATTCCAGAAATTAGTCGACATAGGAAAAATCTGATTAATACCATTAATTACTACTATTAAATGCAAGGCAAAGAAATTATATGATCAACGAATGTGATCTTTGGCCTCAATAGTTCACTCACTTTTTAACTTTTCCTGGTAATATTCTCTAAAATGCCAACTCTCGCTCTCTCGGAAGTCTTTTAGTTTTTCTGGATGGATAGCTGGAGACAGCGTCGTTGCAGGATGTCTCTGCGAAGATTTGCCTTGCTCCTGGATTCCCGGAATCATGGGTTGCAACTGCGTTTCGCTGTTACTGTAAAATAAAAGAAACCAAATTATTCACTCTCAGCTATATGCTCTAATATCTAGAAATTAGTTTGAAAATTGACGTGAATCCATCTCTTAGGCAGAGAAACCGCATAAAAACAAATCCGAAAGAGTTTTAAAGTTGCAGTTCTCAGGCAAAAGTCTTGCAATAAAAAAAAATTACTACGAGATTTAAATAGAGAGAATTTGGAGATATTGCACGAGTTTCCAAACCACGTAATGACGTATCGTGCTCAGTTCGTTTCCCTTTTTATAGTGGAAGGATTCGCCAGCCAAGTGGAACTGGAACCAGATAATTCGGGGACAATCGCGACATCAGTTCCATTTAGCAAGCCCTATAAAACCACAGTGTGGCTGTAGCACGAAAACCACAGCCACGGAAAAGATAGAAGAGAGACTTTTAGAAGACTAATTAAGTTTAATACTCTAATGGCTAAAAAGCCGGTCTGTAGCAGTGTGTGTAGTGCCTAATATCTTAATTTCCCCTCTCCCCCCAAAACATTAACGTGAACCTGTTCTCTAATGCCCGTTGGGTGGGCCCATTTCTAAAAAAACCTGCCACCTGAGCTGAAAGACGGCGAATCCTTACCTTTAGCTGAGGGATTCCTCCTGCGGCGGTAGAGCTCTGCTTTCCATCGGCGTACTGAACCTCCTCTTGCAATCACTTTCACTAATTCACTAGAATGACCATTTGCACAACACACACAACACAGATTTCCGATCTTCTTCACCTTCGAGCTCTCCGAAAAGGCTGCATTTCTCCGAACGCTTCTCTCGATGTCTTTTGGTCGTCGACTCCGCTACGAAATTCTGAGCCAATACTGTAAAAAGGCATTCACTGGCTCCGCCGTCGGTATCTCGAAATGTTAAAGTCGAAATTCTGTCAGTCTTAGAGTGCGTAGCAAAATGGGGTAGGGTCAGCTACCGAAGATCCGTCGACCGCGGAACTCGTGGCGGAGTTTGGGGATGAACTGCGCCGAACGAATGAATCTTCTCCGCCATTTCACCAGTGCTAACAGTCGGTACGTCTGTTTCCCTTCTTGGATGTTGGAGGGAGCACCTTCGATTGGTTGTTGAAGAAGCTGCCTTTTGGAGTCACAGTAGACTACCCTTTACAGGCCCCAGTTGCCAAATATGCTGCCCCAATACCTTCAGCTACACGAAATGACTCCCTTGCCTTCGGCTCGAGATATATTACTGTGGATGTGATCGGTCTCCCAGAGATTTCTCAACTTTGCAGTAATGTAGACGAATAGCAAAGGAAGACTGCTGTGTTCGATCGGAGAAGTTGATAATTTCCAAGATTTGAGAAACTGCTATTAGTAGAGACAGCGCTACCGCCATCGGAGACTTCAACTGTCGAGGATATTTTGCCTCTCGAGACGAATGCTGAAGAGGAATGGCAGCGAGCAGAAAATTTTCAGGACTTATATTCCAGAATTGTGGGATGGAGGGGAGAGGGAAGGGGGATAGAGGGGAGGGAGGGTTGGGGGAGAAAAGTTGAAGAAGGCTACCTGTAACAAATCCTCTTTGCGACTTTGTTTTATTAATTTTAAAGGTTAATCTCATTTTTTCTTCCTCTGTGTCACTATCGCCGCTTTTTGGTAAATATTTAATTGCATTTTTAACGCTCCACCGAGTGCTTTGTGGCAAATTACCCAACTATTTCACGGTGCCCCCCCATTTCCTAGTACGAAGTCTCCTTTTGACCACATGGTCTCTTTCATGCTTAGGAAAACCTTCGTACGAAAACATTTGACTACTGGTTCATGAATAGGACCACCCTTTTACCAATGCATCGTTCTCTTAACATTTCTGAGCAATCACTCACTCGCAAGCTTGCGGCAAAGGCATGATTCTGTAATTTTAACTCGAAAATATAGGAAAGCTCGATCAAAATTTTAATGACTCATTTCGGGAGAAATTTTGTCGCAAACCATTCTCGAACTTGCGGTTTACAACGTTTGATTCAATCGTCGGAGAAGATACTGTCCATGTCTATGTAAGAACCCTGAAAGCCGCCTTTCGGTGTGTGGCAGGGGGTACCTTGACTATATTTTTCTAATCGATTGCTTTCGCGTATTCTTCGCGTAAAAATGAATTCATGAAACGATTCGTTTTTAGCATCTAGCATTTCCCTAATCTTCCTCGCAGTATCAGAAAGCCCATAATGTTGAATTAACTAATTCTATCAATTGTACCATGATCAGGGAATTAATTTAAAAGGTTTGTTTATCCATGGGGTGTGTGTCGACTGCGGTTTCATTTGAATTGAGCTACGACTGCTTTCTTCATTTTTTGTGATAAGAATCAGAGGAGTCTACGTCTAATTTTATAAGTTATTAGCCTTGGATAAAATTCTTTCGATTTCAATCCTCATTTTCTATTCTCCATTAACCATCATTCTTCCCATATAAAATCAACGGGCCCGTTTACGTATCCCGTTATATAAGAAAAACTTGCGCGACGTTGCTAAATTTGCGTAGAATTATGAAGTTGGTCACAACTGTTTGAAATTGTTTTAGTATTGAGTAACAGTGATGCCATACCACCGTGATTATTTTCTATTTATTTACTACGCAATTGCAAATATCAGAAATAATTTTACATTTCAGAAATGCGGCATTTTGTTCTGTTCCTTTTGGAACCTTTGGTATTTAATCTCCTATTTAAGAAACATGGGATTCGTAGCTCCAAAATCAGCTTCAAACCTTTCTCTTATCGTTAGTTTTAATACTTTAGCAGGTGATTGTACATAAACGAAGTTTTCAACATAAATGAATAGGAAAGTCCAGAATTTCTTGCACAATGCATTGAAAAAGCAAGGGCCTACTACTTTTCGTTCAATTCGCACACGAAAAAACATCCAACGGGAGAGTTTGTGAGAAAATAGTGAATTTATTTTCTGTGCAAAACCGAACCATGTAAGTTTATAAATAACGTAAAAAAGGCCTTACTGGGATAGCGCATTACGCGTTGTCGGCCGCGATAGTTCAATCTCTCAGCGACGAAGGTATTCATTGTTCCCGCTGCGCCATGGGCCAAAATCGAAAACGCTGGACATTGGGCCAAAAATAGTTTTTCTTTCAGTTCGGGAATTGAAACTTCGTATAGTCATAACAAAAAGTTTGTATGACCGTGCATTTTCTTAATCCGTTTGTACTAACGCTTAAGTTTTATCCCGCAGGAATTCTCTCCTTTACGAAATCGAATGACTTGGAGACTAATAAGAGGAATAGCACCACACCGTATCCGACGATATAAAGATAAATCATTATTCTATTCAATGAGGGTCTCTTCACAATCTGGTGGCATTTTTTTCTCAAGTTACGCCGTGGTTTTGAACCAACGCCTGATCTTTTTCCCCCCGAAATCGACATTGTATTGTACAATATTCGTCTCCGAGCAATAAAAGAAGTTTCGTTAATTGAATCCAATTCCGTAGTAAATGCTAAGTCGTGTTTATGATTCGTGGAAATTGACTTGCCTTGTGAGAATGAAATTAAGGATACATTTTCTCTATTAAGTATGTAAATTCTTTTAGGTGTAATTGAAAACATGCATCATCGAATGTGAGATAAGTAATAATTTGACACAATTTCATCAGGTTTCGCATAAAAGTTTTCATAAGCAAGAAAGAGACCATGCGGTCAAAAAGAGTATTCATGAAGGGAAAGATGCCGTGAAGTAGTTGGGAAATTCCAATTAAATCATTACCGCAAAGTGGCGATAGCGACACAGAGAGAAGATAAGGAATATTTAAAATTCATCCGAACATATTCGCAAAGAGGATCGTTACACAAACCCTTCAACATTTTCTCTCCTACCCCTCCCTCTCTCTTTCCCCGGGCTGTTCAACCTCATTTTTCGGTAAATGGACTGCGGATTGAACTAATGTTTTGGATATAGTAGTATTGTTAGAAGTGCCTCGAAGTCCTATCGAACGTGGGCTGGCTTAAGCTCCGTTGAATCCTTTTGCGACTGTATCTGGACTATTTTGAAGGGACGTGCAAATCCATCTATATACGATTCATTTAATTCTCTCTTAATTTACTTACGCATGATTTAGAGCTAGTCGCCAGTGGCGTATGGTGAGGGGGTGTAATAACATAAGCATAATTCCCTTATCTATCCTCTAAGCCCCTCTAATAGTCTAGAGAAAGAATGACCAAAAGTTGTTCTTCCAATTATTTCCTTCAACCAATGCTTCTCCGAGATCACGTTTGGTCTTCGCTGGCACTAAAATTTCGTTTACTTCGTCAAGTAGTTCTGAACCGATGTAATTTTCGTAAAGCTTCCATTTGTAATCAGTTCTTCTCTTTTAAACCATTCATGATCGATATTAATTTTTCGTTGAAGCCATCGAAATCCACATTTGAATAATGATTTATAAAACCTGAATATCTTTAATTTCCGTCGTTGTCAGCTCAATACCAATTCTCTCTTCATGCTTAGATTTATTGTGTTTTCTGAAATTTATCATCAACATGAGTGTCATTGTGGTCGCCTTTGTCTTACAGAATAGGTCGATGAAATGTTGACGAGCAATTAGCGATTTTACTCATAAACATTTTTGCAATCGTTTAATACATTTGAAACATCGTGATTTCTTTTATTTTTTTAAGTTGTCGTCTAGACAATGAAAATCACGCCATATGATCGTAATATTTTGATTATTCTTACATGCATTCAATTTTATATTTTCATTCGATTTCGCCAAACTTGCCGAGAAGAGTTATATGGTCTGTAAAGCGCACATGTATGGCCTTTTAGTTTGAGTTATAGTGGACTAGACGCTTTCAATGAAGCGAAAACTCCAGATTAGTGCTCCACCAAGGAGAGAAAATTTAACCGCAAGTAGCAATCTGCTTTTTATTTCCTCACGGGAATTAATCGTAAAATCCCTAGGACATTTTAATTGTCTTTTATAGTACCAATTAGCCAACTACCTCCACCTACGATGATGTTCACATTGCAACCTCAGATGATATGTGTCTAATAAAATAAGTTATTTCGAACACTCCAGTTGATCATCACATATTACATCGATATTTCACTTTTGTAGAAATGAATGAATTAATTAGTGAAGCTTGTTCAATTCATTTTTCCACAGTTCTTCCGTAATGGCCTCGCCCAGAAATTCAATTCCCTCAACCTCACTACATGGCCTTCTCAATCCCAAAAATATCTCTACTGCTCGAAAATTGCACGCCGGTCTCGAAGCCGAAGCCCGAACATGACGCGTCCTTGAAAGGTTCTTCCCCTCTGCCTTCCATCAACCACGAGTACTGACGTAAAGAAAGTTAATTTGGAACACGGCTGTTAATGAATTAGAGGTTTGAAATCTCCAATTTCTCCAGATGAAATCTGTTTTGGACTTACAAATAAAGGAAAAAAAGGGTGCATTTATATTTACATTAGTGCCCCGCAAGCCACACTAAGGCGTATGGCAGGGGGTGTGAAACACCAAATTACCAAAGTAATTTTAATATTTGCGCACCTTATACTATCCGGAAGAAAAGAGACCAATAAAGGCCATCTCGCGTTCTCGTTTTAATGTAGCAAAATCTTTCTGTCTCTGGCTGCGAAAACCGACTTCGCTGAGAGTTGGAATCAAGACGTCGTGTAAATTACTGTTTGAGAACTTCTCGAATAATATCTGCCTATACTCAGTTCTTTTTAATATATTTCCAGCCAAGGGCTTCGATCATTCCGGGCACACATTTATTGTCTCCTTTAACGAAACGAACCGCTCTACTCTGTACAAACGCGCTCTTGCTCCAAGATCAACCCTTTCGAGTGCTCCAAATCTGATGGCCCCACTGAATTTCTACACTAATAGAAGTGCCGTCGATTGAAGATTGTCGTCCGAAGCATGGGCAAACGGGAGGAAATTATTCCATCCTTCGTCTTTTCTTTATTCATTGTAACGAATCCCCATTGGATTTATTCACACGACTGGGGCCGAGTGAAGAATCTCGAATTACTGCACGATCACATTGAGATGCATCTTTCAGTTCAGAAACGGAGGAGAGGCGTTGGATGGAGTTAAAAAGCAGAATAGAGGAACTGCGTCACATTGCAAGAGGAGATCACATCTGAGGAAACCAAGGAGTGATATCGCCAAATATTCCTTTATAAATAGAGGGATCGAAGAATGGAATATGTTGCCCGAAGAGGTCTTCAAACCATTACAAAAAATAGAAAGAAGTTAATAAATAGATGCTGCAGTTTATGTAATTAATTGGATTCAATTTCATTATGTTTTGTATGTTTTGATATTTTTCACGATGTGAAAACGATGACGTGACATTTAGGCCTGAAAAGTGACATTATAAGATGTGAAATTAAGTTTTAATGATGATAGGATATATGCTGAGTACATGTTTAGGAGAAGTACTGGCGGATGCATGTAAATTAGATCTTGTTGTAGAGTTTCGGTGTTCGAATACTGTCTGCGGGTAGCGATGATAATGCTGGAATATTTGTTTGTGTGTAACGTCTGGTGTGAGGGAGGTTAGAATTATGTTTTACATAGGCAACGGTTGGGGCTACCACTGGAAGAAATTCTACTTGTAGAATATTTAATAATAAATAAATATTAAATAAATTATCTACATGTTAACCGTTCCGGAGTTAAAATAAGCAAATCGCGCATTGCCGTCGTTTGAGGGCCGTAAGAGGAAAAAGCGGGAATGATAAAAATGTGCATCGCCCTTATATTAGTGGCGATGAAAAGGTCGCTTATATCCCTCGAATAAGGGTATCCAAAAATCTATTATTTGAATGGAAATAATAAATATGTGACTGAAATTGTAAAACCGGATCGCCCCGCTGCAATGAAATCTGTATCAAATAACATTTTTAATTGACACAGATTTATATAATGTAAATTATTATGTAACGCCTTATAATGTTAAGCCATGATTGCTTTAACGTGTTCGGGTTGATTAAGAGGCGCAATGGATGTTACTCAAAACAGAAAATTCAAATTCAGATAACATTATTAAAATAAATAATCTTACATTTAGTATTGATTGCGAAAAAATACTTCGACATGCAAGTTAAAATCATTTTGACGATTTCTAGATAAATTTCCATGCTCCTAACATTTTCAATTTCAATTTTGCTGATGTTCACCATTCTTGAAATATGAGAATTGATAAGTTGTTTAATTTCAGAGAATATAACTACAATTTCAAGTCAGGGTGTGGAAGTAGTGGAAAGTAAGTTTGAAGTATATATATTTAAGATTTGATTATTAATTTCCTTGTATTGTTTCATTCTCAATGATATATCATGAATCATTTAACAGTTGATATGATTGGAGACAAAAACAATGAATCTGCTAAGCATAAGATCCCAGGCAATGGAAAAACAGGCAGTATGCAAAACATATAAATTTGGCTTTAAGCATATACCTATTTTAGAAAATAATAAGTATTCTTTTCATAGAATCCAAGATCCAGAAGAATTTCAGTAAAACAAATCCAAAGGAAAGTTTAATCTTATTAACAGAAGCAAAGTTAGAATTTATCAATCAAAAGAAAGAAATTTTAAGGAAATAATATGAGGAAAAGAAGAGGAATTACATGCTATTAAGATTAGAATAGCCAATGCAGAAGAAAAAAACTATTACTAGAAATTATATCGAAAGAAAAAGAAATAAATAAATTTATTTAGATGAAGTTCAGTATTTACTTTGAATCACCATAAGTTAACCAATTATTTTTTTAAATTTATAAATACAGAGTAACATTAAACCTTTGTGGTGTTCCACTTCAATTACAGTACTGAAATAAAATTAACTAATGAAATTAAATGTAAAATTAAGCCAAACTAACTATTAAGCTAAGTTTTTACAACTGATTATTACACAAGCCTTGAAATTTATAAGACTCAAAGTTTTTCAAAGCATCCATTGTGTCTCTAATCATGAAAGTTTTGTAGTATCATGTCACGGAAATATTTAATGAATGGATCTTTCCCAGCACCAATATCCTCCTCAGATTCACTTTGGTCTCCTACCACTTCTTCAACCTCCACTGGTTCTGATATATTATGCGGTGGTTCCTTGTTTTTTGCAATAACTGCCACATTGTGCAGCACAGCACATGCCACTACAACTTCCATTGCTGTTTCCAAACAAATTTTCATACCATTTGACAGGATGGGGAAGCCTCGCTTCCATACTCCGAACATTCTTTCTATTATGTTTCTAGTTTTTGTGTGACTTTCATTATAAGATTTTTGATACTGATCTATGGGTTTCCTAATTGGTGTCATCAGAAAATTTGTCTGTTTATAGCCCGAATCTCCCAGCAATACCCCGTTTCCGAAGTGTTTATTTTCTAACTTATTCTTCAGTGAAGAATTGTTGAAAATTGTTTGGTCTTGGGTTGACCCTGGCCATCTTGTTACTATGTCTGCAATCTTCATTTGTGCATTGCAGACAACTTGAATATTTAGGGAGAAGTAGCCCTTTCTATTTCTGAAGCTTTCAGGCTCTTCACGTCCTGTAACATCATTTATGATCAATTTCAATCTATCAGTGAAAGACAAATATTAAAAATATGAATTTAAATTTTAATTATGAAGCATTTGTCAAACAAGTATAGTTATATTTTTCATAACCCTTCTTAATTTGAGAAGAAATCTTTCTTATAAGAGACATGTGATGTACTTAATCATGAAACTGATCTTTATTATTTTTTAATATCCGTATATCTTAATTATTTTACAAAGATATGGATGATAGAAGCAGTAATAAATGATATTATTAATTTAATTTTTTTTACTAATTACAGCAACATTGCTTGAGATTTTAAGAACACTTTATACCTGGTGATATGATTTTTATGTGTGTGCAATCTATGCAATGAAAGACCCTTGGGAATGAGGCCATGCTGTGAAATGTTTGCATGTTAAGTCCAATCTCTCGTTTGCTTGTTGGTAGATTTATATATGTTATTGATTATTCAGCAGTGGCTCTAGTCACCTTCTTAACTGTTCGGCTAGCAGTTGATTTATGGACACCAGTGAAGTCTGCTGAAGCGATTAGCATCGAACCAGTGGCATAAAATCTTAAAGTCGGTAGAAACTGTTCCATTGCTGGCATCGCCTTTTTTCTTAAAATAGGAAGTGTAATGATCAAGCAGTTATTTCATACATCAGATACTTTGGATTAACTTTACGATACCTTGTTGTTTGATGCTCTATTTTCATCGCAATTTTTTCTAAAAACTTAACCACCGTTTCTTTATTTAGTTTAAACCTTATAAAAAACTCTTCTTCACTGAATGTGTTGAAATAATCCGGTTGAATCTTAAATATTATAGGATTCATCTAGCAATGCTTCCAAGGTTAGTGAATCCCTCACTGATCAGGCTATATGTGATGCCGGGTCATCTAACACCATTTCTACTCCTGCGGATCAGAAGCTCAGTGAATTTCCTAGTGCTTCGACTGATGATACGTGTTTGACTCAACCTAATTTAGCCGCAACAAGAATCTCCACCAGGTCTAGTAATGGGATTAACAAAGCGAAGTCATTATGACTAAGGTCACCTCATAAGAAATCAAGTAAACTTCCGATTATCATCTCGGTGTACTATCAAAATGTGTGCGGCCTTAAGACCAAACTTGATAAACTAAGGTTGGCAATATCTATTGCCACTTGTGATGTAATTATTTTCACTGAGACATGGTTAACTGATGATATTCTGTCTTCTGAATTAAACTGCCCTAACTACATTATATTTAGGAAAGATCGATGAAATCCAACCTCCTCAAAAAGTCAAGGTGGTGGAGTACTAATTGCTGTCAATAGTAATTTAAAATCCCAACTTCTGAACAACAATATTAATAATATTGATCATCTCTTTGTAACAATTGAGAGTGGTTCAACTAAATTTTTAATTGGATCTGTTTATATACCTCCTAAGTCACCCTCTGAAGTATATGATTCACATTGTCAAACGGTTGAAAGCATCATATTATCTAACTCATTTGCTGGGGTTTTTATTCTGGGGGATTACAATCTTCCCAATTTCATCTGGTCCGATGAACCATGGAATGAAGTTAACTTCAATCACTCTAACATGGCACCTCAAGGTATACTGTTACTGAACACCTTTTCTTTCTTAGGGTTACAACAAATGAACTCAATTAAAAATCAAAATGGTGTTCTGTTGGACCTTGCTTTCAGTAATTGTAATGTTAAGTGTAATGCTATCACAGAGTTGATTCTAAATTGTGATGTGCACCACCCAGCAGTAAGTTTCCATATTCAACTTGCAAATAATGCAGAGATTTTACCATATGTTATTACTTTGTTTGACTACAAAAATTGTGATTATGACTCGATAGCTAATGCTTTGAATAATATTAATTGGGCAGGATTAAGTAACTTAAATATTGACGAGGCTACCCATTATTTTTATTCCATTCTGAATGAGATCATCACTGCCTTTACTCCTGTAATTACCATTAAAAATAACAACTTTCCCAAATGGTTTTCATGTGAATTAAAAAATCTCATTTCACTTAAGAAACAAAATCATAGGAAATACAAAATAACAGGAGAAGATAGAGCTTATCAAGAATTTTCTGAACTACGTAAAAAATGCAAAACCCTTGCCAAAAGTTGTTATCATATGTACATCAAAGATGTGCAAGGCAATATCTTGAGAAATACAAAATACTTTTGGACACATGTTAATAATCTACGTAGTTCAACAAAAATCCCCTCATCAATGTACTTTGATAGTAGAAAAGGTGACAATTGTACTGATATTTGTGATCTTTTTGCGAAATATTTTTCAAAGGTTTACAATGACATCAAACCTAATGTTTTATCTGAGATTAATCAAAATTTCAATGTAAATCTGTCCACATTCTCACTCTCTGTAACAAACATTCTTTGTAAACTAAAATCTTTTGATGTTACCAAATCTCCAGGTCCAGATAACCTTTCACCTCATATTCTAAAAAATTGTGCCAAATCACTGGTTTATCCTTTGTTTATAATTTTTAACAAATCACTCTCCAATGGTATGTTCCCTGAAGCTCTCAAATCCTCATTTGCTATTCCAATTTACAAGAGTGGCAATAAGCATGATGTAACTAATTATAGACCCATTGTAATTCAATCTGCCATTGCAAAAATATTTGAAAGCCTTATTGTAGACACCCTGAGCACAATTTTTGAACCTGTCATTATCAATGAACAGCATGGATTTAGGCGTGGAAGATCCACTGTAACTAATTTACTTCTTTTTCAGCAGGATGTTTCCAACCTACTTAATCAACATAATCAGGTGGATGTGATCTACTGTGACATAGCTAAAGCTTTTGACCGTGTGAACCACACCATCTTGCTTGCCAAACTAAGGGCATATGGTATTCATGGTAATATGTTGAAATGGATTGAAACATATCTGACCAATAGAAAACTTCTTGTTAAAGTTAATGGTTCAATTTCATCTCCATTTATAGCTAAATCAGGGGTTCTGCAAGGATCCCACTTAGGTCCTCTACTGTTTTTATTATTCATTAATGATGAGACAATTTCTCTTGTATGCTGATGATCTTAAATTCTATCTTTATGTCAACTGCAATAGTGATGTCAAACTACTGCAAAATTGTCTGATTGAGGTCAGGGAATGGTGTTGCAAAAACCTAATGGAACTCAATATGCAGAAGTGTAATGTTATAAGTTATCACAAATCTAAAACGCCCACCTATGCTAATTATTTTTTATCAGATGAGTGCTTAAACAGAGTGAACCGCATCTCTGATTTAGGAGTGGTTTTTGACTCTAGGCTAATTTTTGACTTGCATATGAACAATATCACTTCAAAAGCATATAAAATGCTGGGCTTTATTGGTAGGACATGTAGTGACTTCAAGGATATCTATTGCCATAAAATATTGTACCCCTCCCTAGTAAGGTCTCAACTTGAGTACTGCTCAATCATTTGGAACCCATATTACAATAAATATATCAACTCTTTAGAAAGAGTCCAAAACAAATTCCTCAGAATGATATCTTTTAAATTCGACATTGTAAGAGAACCTGGCCATTATGAAACCATACTAAGTCAACTGAACCTGCCTACCCTTCAGGCTAGAAGGGAATACATTGGTATACATTTCATGTATAAAGTCCTAAATAACATGATTTCCTGCTCTGAAATTCTCTCCCTTGTAACCCTCAAAGTTCCTTGTGTACCTACCCGCAGCTGCAAACTCTTTGAAATCCCCTACCTACCAAAAAACTATCTCTACTACCTTCCAATCTTCCGCATCATGCGCTCACTAAATAGAACCTGCTATAATGTTGACATCTTCCATATCTCTTTAGACACATTTAAAAAGGTCATCAAATCTAAACTGTAAAACTTTCAACCTACCTCTTTCACCTGTATATGAACTGTTCTCTTTTGTATGAACTCATTTTTGTAAGTCTCTGTAGTGATTTCTTCTTAAGGTTAGTCGTAATACTTTTATATATGTATCTTCTTTTGCTTCTTCTGTTCTTTTGTTATTATATAATATGTATGATTCTTGAAAAGGGCAATACATGCCCGTGAAATAAACTATTATTATTATTTCTTGTTCTCAGCAGTACTCGAAATAAAAATTCATCGTCGTCATCCTCAATATCTTGAAACATTTTCAATACTTCCATTTCTTGTCTATTATGTGAGGTAATAATAAATATCGTTATTAGAGAAGTAGGTAAATTTCTAGTTTATTAACTAGAAATTTACCGAAGTGAAACTAGAAATTTACCAGAAAGGGCTAATGAAGACTTGATAAATTTCCAATGTAACCTGGTATTTTGCAAATTAATCAACGAAAACTGGAGGTATATTATACATATATGTTAATTAAATTTCAAATTATACTTCATTAACATATGATTATTACGTAGCCATTGATTTCTTTTACTAATGAGAACCTTATTTTATTTGAAACCTTGTATAATATCCCGTGTTTTCGTTGATTATTTTGTGAAAAACTCAGTATTATCTGGAATATAAAGAGCGCTCGAAAGATTTACATTAAAATGTGTATAGCATATTTTCGAGCTATCTTAACCGAAATGTTGACTGCACATTTCTGGCGCATTTTTACCCGGCAAAAATTTCATACCCAAAATGTGCTACGCGCATTTTAAAAATTCCTAAAATGTTTCACTGAAATGTTTCAAGCATGTTGCGATCACAAATTGTGCTACTAGGGTCAGGACAGTAAGACTAGGTTAGAGTATAATTTCAAACAATAAATGTAAATTAGAAGTAAATCCAGCTTGCTTATCAACTTAATTTAATTCATTAATCTCAAATATTTGCTAAATTTTCAGAGTACTGGTTTTGATATTCTGCATTAAGAAATAAAATACTAGGATTCAGTGGTGCTTCTACTTAAAGTACTTTACTTTACTGCAAATTGTCTGACAATATGTAGTGATATTCTTTGCAATAAGTTTGATCGTTAAGTGTCAAGTTATATATTTTTTTAAATGTGGCAGTTTGATTTATAATGTCAGTAGCGCTTGAGTTTGATTTAGTCATTTTTGTTTGATTTTAGATTTCAGTAAAATAAAGGAATAATGAGTGAATAAGAGTAATGAGGCATTTCATATTTCTTCAATAATACCTCACTTAATCAAGGGTTGATCAATGGATCAGATTCTACAAGGCATCTGCCATAATATACGAGAAAGGCAATTAGAACTTAAATAAGAAGGAATGGAAAGTCAGCCAGAAGGAAAATACAAAGAAGACTATTTAATGGTTTCAATTTCTTCAGAAACCTGGAAATGAGTCAGATCCAAGGCAATATTATGTTGAGTTTTTAGTTTAATCATGGAATCAAAACTGAGCTATATATTGCAACTTCAGTTAAAACTCCCAGATATAGTGTAAAAGCCAGTTGAATATTTTCAAAGGATGGATTCTCTTGATGATGATTGGTGAAAAGCTTCCTACGTGAAAGCACTTCAAATCACAAAAAAACAGCATATATTGATCAAGAATTAGGATCAAGATTAAGAAAGTATTTTGAGATTCAGCTTTTCGAGAGAATGAAAGAAATTTCTGCCTTCTAACTATGTTAAGGATACAAATAAAGGCATGGCTAAGGATAAGGAAATCAAATGGTAGAAAAGAAAAATAAATTATATTCAATTCCGCTCCAATCAATAAACAATCAAAGAGACATGTCTAATGAAGCAATTCCCCTTTATTTTGTGAGTTTTGAGTATCAATAAGAGCTAAACAAATAAGTCCTCTGTTTATTCAACTTGTCACATTGAACACATAGTTTCAAAGCCTTAAAATGTTGTTTCTTGTTATAAGATGGAGATATATATTGAGAAATGCACAGATGGTTCTGCGAGCATGAAAAATTACATTTTAGAAGTTTTCACAAAAGTAAAAGATGTTGGACATCCAACAATCTTTATTTATTGAATTACTCATGATGATCCAAGGGCTCTGAACAATTGGTGACCACTTATCTACTTCATAGGCTGGTGAAATGAGGTAGTGTTTTTCTAACCTTATATCCACATAATGTGAGTCTAAGATTGCACTTTATGAACTTCCAATTTACTGTTATCTGGTCGTTTGGATCACACTTGATTATTGTATTAAATGAGTTGTAGTAAAAGTACAGTGAAATGCCCTATTTTCTCTCTAACAGTGAATATTAATTATATTTTCCAATATTGGATGATTATTTTTATAATGGGAGATATCTTTTATAACAGCCTTATTTTTAACTATAAAATTTAAAACTTGTTTTTTCCCAACTTCTTTCACTTTTCCTATCAGATTGGTTTTTTAATAATTGCTAAGGAACACATTCTCCAAATTTTAATTTCTCTTCCACCATAAATAATATTGATAACATCCATTACTAGCATTAAACCTCTTACATTATTACCATTAATGATAAAAAAGCATAAAAAGTTCACAATATGATGAGCAATATTTATTTGGAAATAAGTAATAGAGTATTAATAGAATAATATCCTAGCTCCCTGTCATATTTTTATCTCTTTGAAATTATCGTTTAAAGAATCAATTTGTGTATGAGCTCACTAAAGATGTTTGTTTTTCAGAAAAATGAAACTGTTTGGTTAAATAAAAATAATCAATAGCTATCATATTATGTTAATTAACTCTTTGTTAGATTCACTTACTGATTATTATACTGATTATTATTACTGATTTGGCAAATTAAAAAAATGCATTTTTATGAATTTTTAATTGAGAACTGTATCAGGTAATTTTATTTATTCAATTCTTATAGTTTCATCTTTTTAAGTTCTGACGCAATAGCATTTCCTGCTATAGAACTCAGCAATTTAATTGGTGACATAATAGCTACTTTTGGACACTGGCTGTGAATATAATCCATTCTAAAAGCGCAACACTACTTTTCTAGTATTATTGTATTGTTTTATAATATATAATAATTGTTTTTATTGGCAGGAATCAAAGATCATATATGTTTTCAGTATTGATTGAGGAATCGGCATTGGAAGCTTTCAAAGGAGTTTCATCCTCTATATTAGGCAATAGAACCTTAGAATTGTTGAACCATTTGGTAATGTTTCTCAAATATTCTAAGAAAGTTGGTTAATTTCTTATTATGGAGAGGCTAAACATGACTGTTTTAAAGATATCGGCCATTATTTTTAAGCATTGACATGTTTTTTCATTACTCTAAATAGTTCAGCTCCTGTTTAGAATACAAATACATTATTAATTTTTACCCCCATCCGTTAAACTATTCCCTCTTCAGGAATCCTTGTGGTTGACAGAATAAAAAATAATATGTCAATCTTGGTGAGTATACCCTTCAAAAAGACTGCATGCTTTCAATGGAGTTTTAGCAGTCCATGGGCTGATAGGCACCTTTAGCATCTATCTTGATACATTTGTATTCGTAGATTGAATTCCACCTTTCCCTCCATATCTTGACATTCTCCATTGGCAGAAGACATGAGTTTTCAAAATGACCCAATAAATCAGCCCACTCAACTGTTGCCACCCAGCTTACACTGAAATCGTCAATATTCATGAAATTGTTTGAGGAAAATGTGATGCAATATATTTAAGCATACTACATTTCCTGACTCTCATATATAGAGCCATATTTCAACAATTTTATTGAATTAACTACCTGAATAGTGTGATGCAATATTTATAGCAAAAACTAATTTTATCTAGAATTTAACATAAAAATTCTAGTCTTAAGACCCTACTAATAATAATGATCATAGTAAAGTACGAGTAAAATGTTGCATGCATACTGCAAGCAGATCGACAACACTAATTTCATATTGGGACGGACCTTATAAGGAGGAAAAAGGGATTGAAAATATTCTTAAAATTCGCTTCTATTTAATCGTCTGGCATCAAACCCGGGTCTTCCTGGTGAACTTACTATGCAGCACAATAGAATAGATCTCTAAAAATGTGCGAAAATTCAAGAAGAAATATTGGCTGCAACTGCGTCAAACGACATTCTACTTTTCACTAATGTAAATGGCTCTCTGGATTCGAACCTAGTACGTTCATGGAAATCGAAAACATGTTTCTTAAAGTTATTTATGATCTCTATCTATATGCCGAATTTCATGTTTCTATATTATTGGGATAGGTTTCAAAATAATTCCTAAAAATCGCATCAACTCCTGATTGCGGAGACACATGGTGTTGAACCCAGGAAATATTGTATGCTGTGAATAAACAGTTTGATTTGTAAGGACTTGCTCTTGTATTATGCAAAGTTTGAAGTTGATAGCATGCCGGGAAGTACCGAAATTTGGTTTCCGTTATCTCCGTAAGAAATGCATTGAGAAGTGCAAATGGTCTTCTGGGATCGAACCAAGGACCATCAGCAAACATGTAAAATTTGATTATGAAATATTTATTATGAAATCTATCCACGTGCCGAGTTTCAAGTATCCATGTTATCGGGAAAGGAGCCAAAAAAAATCTTCAAAATTGCCACAATGCATTTTAAACGATCGATTTTTGCCCCGACCTAGCATCGAATCATGGACAATATTCAAAGGAGTCTTTATGATTTTCATTGGATATGCATGGCTTCTAGCGATCCCTAGAGTTTCAACTCTCTCCTTTTCCGGGAAGTGCCTCAAAAAAAATTTCGAAAATCCCCGCCATGTATTCTTATGGAGAAAATCACAACTTTGAGGCCTTCTGGTATCGAATCCATGACACAGAGGTTCAAAGTGGGCTTTTTCCTGGAGGTTTCCCGGCATGGCCAATAGGCCATAAAATTTCAATTCTGTGGCACTTGTGGAACATGATTAGACTTTTGATCCCTAATGAATGAATGAATGAGTGTATATATATATATAGGTATATCCGGAGAAGCGTCTATATAAATAGATATCCGGAGAAGCGTCTAGATATAATAGATATTTACATTGCTGTGAATAGAAAAGCATTCTTACTTTCTGTTGTTTTTTTAGTTTGAAGTGTATTTACACCTACAAACCAAGGGAACTCTATTTGTCCCACTTCCAATTGAAATAAAGGAAAATGAAATACAACAATTTCAAAATGAAATTAATTCTAAAATGTCCAGAGTAATTAAGGCTACAAGCGCAAAAGGAATTGTAATCTATTAAAAAGTGCAGAATGCTTAGATTCATTACTAGAATCACAAAAAACTTAATATGTTTTAACTATGAAATTTCTAAGTTTGTAATTTAACTAAGTTGAGTTATAAAACAAAATTTTCAGAATAGTCACCTTCCATAAAATTTAAATGCCAAAGCAGGTACAATATAGTTAGAAGAGTATATGCAAGAATATTGTTACACAGTCACATTAATAGCTTCATCCCTTTCTTTCAGATCTTCAATCTTCGCTGCTGTACTAATATTATAAAAGTACCTAATCTAGTTGTACTCATAGAAATTAGTATTAAAAAGCAGGTATTAATGTTCATAATTTTACTTTTTCTTTCAATTTCTTTTTCATTGCTACTATTTGAATGGTACATACTTTCTATCCAGGAACCTATCAATACCTTGATTCTTGATACTCTTCTCTGAGGGAAGCTCCCCATAATATTTTAGAAAAGCAACAGAGTAAATTTTTATAGAATTTTTATCATGAAAAGGCTGTCTTCTATGGTCAAAACCTCTGTTAGGATAGGATGGATATCCCACTCTAATAATAGGAGGTTTTTGGTTTTGTCTCAAATATAATAGAAAGACCTAAACAATATAACTGCTGGCTTAGGCTGAGAATTTGTCTTTATCTAAATTGTGATGCAGGTGGATGGAATAGTACCATAGATCGGATTTTCAGGTGAAGATTTTATACAAAGACCTTGTGGGGTCAATTTTTGGACTATTCCATAATTTTAGAGCATAACAGATCTATGATATTCTTATCATACACATGTGGTATCCCTAATGTTTAGGGACATGCAAAAGGTGGGGTTATTTTATAACCAAAAGTGGTGATATTTTTTTTACAAGTGATGTTATTTTACCCTGAAATCGATGTTATTTTAAGGACAAAATAATTGATGTTGATTGAGTGCCACGCTTTTAAAGGGCCCACCCGTTGCCCTGACTTTTTGATGCTATTGACTAGGGATAATTTAATAATAAACATGGAGTATTGACTAAATTCACATTATATATATTTTATTCTTCTCATATTCACCTTACATAATGATACAAATTACTTTTTAACATCTGTAGTTTCCAATGAAAAAATTGCCATTGTGTCCAGAATGTCTTCTTTTAGATTTGTTCTCCTATCTGATAACACAGTGCTATAGCAGGAAAGAAATCTCTCTGTGTCCACATTTGCACAGGGGGTCCAAATTGCTTCCAGGCACTTAAATGCAAGCGATGTCTCAGACAATAAGAGCACCTGTATTACCTTAATTATATCCGCTGAAGCCTGGGAATTTTGGTTTTGTAGTAATCGCTGTCATTCTTCAAACCCCATCATCAACTTCTCTGTCTCCATTGACTCAAGGCCATGAACTTTTTTTCATTTTGTATTTAAGTCTGGGTTCACCTCTGTAGTCAGAACTTCTTGGGGAACAAAAACTGAGATTTTTTCAAATATATTTCTGCTTGGGTCTTCTACCATAAGAGTAAGTTTCGTTGATGCCTTTAAAGCCATCTGCATTAGCATTGACTTTACAGCTGCTGCTTTAGATGTTGTCATGCTTTGTAAGTAATTAGTGGTTTTATAAAAAAATACCCTTCTGAATATTCTTGAGACTCATTTTAACTTCCTTAATTCTCCATGTAATGTGTGTGCATTAGGATAGTTTGAACCCACCAATAATTTAAGTCAACCAGCTGTTTCCAATGCTCCAAATATTGTCTGGCATAGAATCTATGGTACCATTATTTAAAGTACAAAAATATCCTATACCAGAATTGTGAATTGCAATTGAAAGTGAATTCAATGTTAAAAAAGTCAACAATGCGTCGGAAATAATCTGCTAAACAAAAAGCACTTAGAAACCAAGAGTTCTATCTGCTGACAACAGGAATAGGGAATAATACGAAACTATTTTCATTTCTGTCCTGAAGAAATTTTAAGTACAAATGTTTTCTTTTTCTTGTGTGGAGGAATGAAATTTTGGTCATCAGTACTACTCTATTAACGTCAGCCATCTGATGGATCCAAATATTTCCCACAATATTATATTTGCGAGCCCAGCATTGTATGTGGATTATTATTAATATTAATAATAATCAATTTCAAGCCTGCAACACACTTTGTCATATATTTAGCTGAGTTTGTTATAACACTTTTAACATCTGAGTATTGCACATTATAAATCCTCAGGTATTGTATAGGTAAAGTATTGCCATAATACACTTGCATTAGCGCTTTCTAGAAAGTGGACACCACCAACGTAAAGCAATGGCTGCTCATTAAAATCTTTAAATGTCCTAAACAGTACCACAAATACACATCTGCCTTTTTTACTTTCTCCATATACGAAGTATAGAGAAAGTATTGTTTTTATGAAAAAATTCGACTTTGAGATTTCAACGGAAATACATGTTTTGGGGTCCCTAGAACACGTTTTAACCATTTTCGGAATGATGTCTGTGTGTATGTGTGTGTTTTAGTGTGTGTGTGTGTGTGTGTGTATGTGTGTGTGGTAGTGGGCGCTCAAACGTGAAAACTATTAGTCGTATCAATACCAAACTTCCTATATAGTACTGTGGTGTGTGCTGTCAGAGTTGATTAGTTTTTGAAGTAAATCGATCAACTGGAAGTCAAGCTTTATTCATTAAAGCTCATTTCCAGTTTTCAAAATATCTCCATAAATATGATATTTAGGTATATACTGTTATTTATAAAAGTTTTAGAAAATGTAATTTACTACAACTTTTGTATGAAACATATTTTTTTATCACTGATTGTGCAGGAGTTATTTGTGAAATACTGATAAACCGGAAGTTGCTGATTATATACTTTGTGGGCGCTCAGATTTTTGTCCATGGTTTCATCACAAAAAATCTGATGTGGCCAGCACATGACTTTCTCCATATATAAGATGTAAATATTTGTCTACGACAGTATTTTTGAAATCTTTATTCCATCTAAACTTTGAAGATGAGTGATTAATTTATATCATATTATATATTACGTCACAAACATTATAAATAATGTTTTTCGGGACATGCTCGATGAAAAACGATGAAATGGCTATTCGCCCACAGCGCCCAGAGCGCTCTTGAAGTACATAATCGGCAACTTCCGGTTTATCAGTATTTCATGAATATCTCCTAAAAAATCAGTTTTACAAAAATATATTTCATACAAAAAATATAGCAATTTTATTTTCTAAAACTATTATAAAAAATAAAATATACCTAAATATCATATTTATTGAGATATTTTGAAAACCGGAAATGAGTTTTGAAGAATGAAGCTCGACTTCCGGTAAACCGATTTCCTCCAAAAACTAATCAACTCTAAACACATCAACCAAAATACTATATATAAAATTTGGTGTTGATCCGACAATTAGTTTGCATGTTAGAGCGCCCACAAAGTAAATAACAGGTACTTCCGGTTTATCAGTATTTCACGAATAACTCCAACACAATCAGTATCCTATCTATCTATCTATCTATATAGGTATCTATTATATATAGATGCTTCTCCGGATTCATTCATATATATACCTATATAGATAGATAGATAGATAGGATACAAATTCACAGCCTAAACTACAAGCGTCATTGATCTGAAATTTTTATGACATATTGGCCATAACGTGAAACCCCCAGGAAAAAAGAGACTTTGATCCTCAGTGTCATAGGTTCGATTCCAGAGGGCCCCAAAGTCCCGATTTTTCCCGTTTGAATGCATTGCCGTGATTTTTGGGAATTAAAAAAAAATACTTTCCGGATAGGTAGAGAAGTAAAACTCAAGGTGCCTATATTTATGGTCTTGGACTTTCGAAAACATCAATGACTTTTACAAAAGTTATCCTGGGTTCAATGCTAGGACGATGCAAAGATCTGCCCTTTAAAATACATGGGAGCCGTATTTCATTATTTTTTAGATGCACTTATCGAAATAATGGGATGTTCGTGCTTGGCTGGAAGATGTATGGTACGAATAAATTTTAGAAAAAAATTTTCATAAGACCGTACTGTTCCTGGGTTCGAAGCCAGAGCACAATAACGTTTCTCTCATAAGGAATATAAAGGAAAAGTAGGACGTCATTTGAGGCAATTGTAACCAATATTTCTGCTTTAATTTGCATACGCGGTTAGAGATGGTGTTTTTCTGTTGTGCTGCATAGAAAGTATTGCCTGAAAGACCCGGGTTCGATGCCGGGCGGTAAAAATATCCCCCATATATAATACTATGGGGTATCTTTTCATAATTTTTTTATGCATTTATCGATATGTAAGGGAGCTCTTGCTTAGATGGAAGATGTATATTAACACTTTGTTAATAAAAAAAATAGATAAGACCATGCTGTTCCTGGGTTCGATACCAGAGCACATTATAATTTCTCAAATAAGGAGTGTATGTGAATAGTAGGACGTCGTTTGAGGTAGTTGCACCTAATAGTTTTGCTTGAATTTTAACACATAGTTTGATATGGTAATCTTCTATTTTGCTGCATAGTAAGTACACCAGGAAGACCGGGGTTCGCTGCCAGGCGATTAAATTGCAGCGAATTCTACGAATATTTTGAATTTTTTTTTCTTTTGATGTCCGTCCCGATATGATGCCGATATGAAATTAGTGTTGTCGATCTGCTTGCAGTATGCAAGCAACATTTTACTCGTATACATGAATGAATCCGGAGAAGCATCTATATATAATAGATATATATATAGAGAGAGGATACAAACTCACAGGCTAAACCACTCGCGTCATTGGCTTGAAATTTTTACTACGTATTGGCCATAACGTGCAACATCCAGAAAAATTGCGATTTTGAACCTCAGTGTCATGGGTTTGATTCCATAGGGCCCCAAAGTCCCGATTTTTCCCGTTGAAATGCATTGCTTCGATTTTCGGGAATTTTAAAAAATACTTCCCGGACAGGTAGAGAATAAAAACTCAAGGAGCCTATATATATGGTCATGATCTATCGAAATCATAAATGAGTTTTACGGAAAATATCCTGGGTTCGATGCTAGGTCGGGGCAAATATCGGCCGTTTAAAATGCATTGTGGCGATTTTTAAGATTTTTTTTGGACCCCTTCCCGATGGCATGGAAACTTGAATTTCGGCATGAAATTGGAGATCATAAATATATTTCATAATCAATTTTTTTTATATTCGCTAATGGTCCTTGGTTCGACCCCAGTGGGCCATTTACATTCCTCAATGCATTTCTTATGGAGATAACATAAAAGGGTTTTAGGTACTTCCATTTATGATTTCGTCTTCAAACTTTGTATGAAATAAGATTAAGACCTAATAAATCATACTGAGCATTCTTAGCTACCAATATTTCCTGGGTATATATAATTAATAAAATCATCGAAAATTATTTTTTAGTGATATCTTGTATTGCTCCAATACTTCTTCAAATTTTTAAGGAAATTCGGTTATCGAATTATTTTCGTAAATATACAGCAAATTAACAGGTAATCATAAAATAAGGATCAGTACATTTTCAATCAGTCCGAGTAATCAAGAGTCTACTGTACAGAATTTTGACCGTCCAGAATGTTTAATAAAGGAACCTTTGGACTTGCCGCTAAAATCATCTTCAGGTGTGCCCTCCGATAATATGCCGAAAATAAGACAATCCTAATTTATGCATCTAATAATGGTAATTGCATTAAAAATACATTGCCATTAACTTTAGAAAAAACTTTGCCTTCGTTTTTCCGATAGAGGCCTCGAGCTATTAGTGGACTTAGAAAAGAATTTTCATACGTCCATCTGTACCTTAAGAAATTTAAACTAAACTCTCTTTCTAAGTGTTCCCAGTGAATTTCTCAAAAGCACTACTCGCGAGCCTAACTTTGCATTCACACCCTAAAAACAGTCACGTGCAGAAGATCTGAGCGATTTATCAATCTGTTTGCCTCTTAAACGTAATCCTAATCTCTGTTTTCAGGGTGTAAGTTTCGAATTACTTCTCGAATGTTCCCTTGTATTTTTGCGAGGAATAAACGAATATCACTTTCGAATTTTTCTGATGGGAATCTTATCTTATGGGGTGAATCATCTAACAAAAAGAAAGGCTTAAGAAGTGCATACGTTGAACATTGAGTGCAAAACACTCGTATCTTAGTGTCCCCTTGATATCGACGTCGGCTCTAGGCCTGCTCTGCTACCGAAAACATCGCCTTAGCTGAAATCGGAGCATATTTACGTGTACGTGGAGCTTTCGCTGAATTTATCAAGCAGTATATCTCTAAGACTTGCGTGGTGATTGGGGTTTTGTACTCTTCAGCAGAAAAAAAAGCTCAGAGATAGTCATAGGACCTGACTCTTGGGGGGGGGGTTTGAACCCCTAAAACCCCCCCTTCGCTGCGCCACTGACTTGATCTAATCTTATGCAAAGTTTCAAGTAGATATAATATCGGGAAGCACCTAAAATGTGTTTCCGTAATCTCCATAAGAAATGCATTGAGGAATGTAATTGGCCCTTTGGGATCGAACCAAGGACCATCAGCGAACATCTAAAATTTGATTATGATATATATTCATAATATCTATCGACGTGCCGAGTTTCAAGTTCCATGTTATCGGGAAAGGATCCAAAAAAATCTTAAAAATCGCCGCAATGCATTTTAAACGGCCGATTTTTGCACCGACCTAGCATTGAACCATGGACAAAATTCGAAGATGTCTTTTTGATTTTCGTTGGATATGCACGGCTTCTAGCGGTCCCTCGATTTCAATTCTCTCCTTTTCCGGAAAGGGCCTCAAAAAAATTTTGGAAAATCCCCGCCATGTATTCTTATGGGGAAAATCGCGACTTTGGGGCCTTCTGGAATCGAACCCATGGCACCGAGGTTCAAAATCACATTTTTTCTGGCGGTTGCACGTTATGGCCAATACGTCGTTAAAATTTCAAGTCAATCACGCTTGTGGTTTAGGCTGTGAATTAGTATCCTATCTATCTATCTAGGTATGTACATAAATGAATCCGGAGAAGCATCTATATCTATTACGAGTAAAATGTTGCTTGCATAATGCAAGCAGATAGACAACACTATTTTCATGTCGGCATCATATCGGGACGGCCATCAAAAGAAAATAATGGATTGAAATTTTTCTTAAAATTCGCAGAAATTCCATCGTCTGGCATCGAACCCGGGTCTTTACTGTGAACTTACTATTCAGCACAATAGAACATAACCATCTCTAACTAAGTGTGAAAATTTAAGCAGAAATATGGGCTACTATTGCCTCAAAAGACGTTCTAATTTTCACGAATTTAAATGGCTCTGTGGATTCGAACCCAGGACGATCTTGGAAATTTATAAATTGTTTCTGAAAGTTATTTATGATTTCTATCTATATGCCGAATTTGAAGTTTCTATATTATTGGGAAAGGTTTCAAAATAATTCCTAAAAATCGGATCAACTTCTGATTGCAGAGACACCTGGTGTCGAACCCAGGACACATTGATAGCTGTGAATGGACTGTTAGATTTGTATGAACTTGATCTTTCTATATGCAAAGTTTAAAGTTGATATCGTGCCGGGAAGAACCTAAAATTTGTTTCCGTTATCTCCGTATGAAATGCATTGAGGAATTTTAATGTCCCTCTGGGATCGAACCAAGGACCATCAGCGAATATGTAAAATTCGATTATGAGATTTTTTTATGATATCTAACCTCATACTGAATTTCAAGTTTCTATGCCATCGGAAAAGGGTCCAAAAAAAATCTTAAAAATTGCCACAATACATTTTAAACGGCCGTTTTTTGCCCCGACCTAGCATCGAACCCAGGATATTTTCCGTAAAACTCATTTATGTTTTCGATATATCATGGTCATATATATAGGCTCCTTGAGTTTTAATTCTCTACCAATACGGGAAGTATTTCTTTTTAATTCCCGAAAATCAAAGCAATGCATTTAAACGGGAAAAATCGGGACTTTGGGGCACTCTGGAATTGAACCCATGACACTGAGGTTCAAAATCGCAATTTTTCTGGAGGTTATACGTTATGGCCAATATGTCGTAAAAATTTCAAGCCATTGACGATAGTGGTTTAGCCTGTGACTTTGTATCCTCTCTCTATATATCTATTATATATAGATGCTTCTCCGGATTCATTCATGTATCCATATATATATACGAGTAAAATGTAGCTTGCATACTGCAAGCAGATCGACAACAATAATTTAAAATCGGCATTATATCGGGACGGTCCTCAAAAGAAAGAAAAGGGATTGAAAATATTTTTAAAATTTGCTGCAATTTATTCGTCTGGCATCGAACCTACGGCTTCCCGGTGAGCCTACTATGCAGCACAACAGAAAAATACCATCTCTTACTATGTGTGAAAATTCAAGCAGAAATATTGGTTCCAACTTCCTCAAACGACGTTCTACTTTTCAATAATGTAAATGGCTCTCTGGATTCGAACCAAGGACGATCTAGGAAATCTAAAACATGTTTTTCAAATAGATCAATGCTCTATATCTATATGCCTAATTTCATGTTTTAATATTATTGGGAAGGGGTTTAAATTAATTCTTAAATATCGGATATTTTACTGACTGTAGAGACGCCTGGTGTCTAACCAAGGAAATATTGGTAGCTGTGAATGCACAGTATGATTTATTAGAACTTCATCTTGTTTCATACAAAGTTTAAAGTCGATATCATGCCGGGAAGTACCTAAAACTTTTTTCTATTATCTCCATAAGAAATGCATAAAGGAATGTAAATGGCTCTCTGGGATCGAACCAAGGACCATCAGCGAATATATTAAATTTGATTATTAAATATATTTATGATATCTAAACCCATGCCGAATTTCAAGTTTCCATGCCATCGGGAAAGGGTCCAAAAAAAATCTTAAAAATCGCCACAATGCATTTTAAACGGCCGATTTTTGCCTCTACCTAGCATCGAACCCAGGATATTTTCAGTAAAACTCATTTATGTTTTCGATAGATCATGACCATATATATCGGCTCCTTGAGTTTTAAGTCCCTACCTATCCGGCAAGTATTTTTAAAAATTCTCGAAAATCAAAGCAATGCATTTAAACGGGAAAAATCGGGACTTTGGGGCCCTCTGGAATCGAACCCATGACACTGAGGTTCAAAATCGCAATTTTTCTGGCGGTTACACGTTATGGCCAATATGTCGTAAAAATTTCAAGTCAATGACGCTGGTGGTTTAGGCTGTGAATTTGTATCCTCTCTATATATATATATATATATGATATATGAATGAATCCGGAGAAGCATCTATATATAATAGATACGAGTAAAATGTTGCTTGCATACAGCAAGCAGATCGACAACACTAATTTCATATAGGCATTATATCGGGACGGTCCTAAAAAGAATAAAAAAAAGATTGAAAATATTCTCAGAATTCGCTTCAATTTAAGTGTCTGGCATCGAACCCGGGTCTTTCTGGTCAACTTACTATGCAGCACAACAGAAGATCACCATCTATAACTACGTGTGAAAATTCAAGCAGAAATATTGGCTGCAACTGCCTCAAACAACGTTCTACTTTGCACGAAATTAAATGGCTCTCTGGATTCGAACCAAGGGTGATCTTGGAAATCTAAAATATTTTTCAGAATTTTATTTATAATATCGTTCTATATGCCGAATTTCAAGTTTCTATATTATTGGGAAAGGTTTCAAAATAATTCCTAAAAATCGGATTAACCTCTGATTACAGAGACACCTGGTGTCGAACCCAGGACATATTGTAAACTGTGAATGAACAGTTTGATTTGTAAGGACTTGCTCATGTATCATGGAAAGCTTAAAGTCGATAGCATGCCGGGAAGTATCTAAATTGTGTTCACGTTATCTCCATAAGAAATGCATTGTAGGGTGTAAATGGCTCTCTGGGATCGAACCAAGGACCATCAGCAAGTTGCTTAAATTTGATTATAAAACATATTTAGGATATATATCCACGTGCAAAGTTTCAAGTTTCCTAGTCATATGAAAGTAATTTAAAAAAATCTTAAAACTCACAATGTAAATTAAACGGGAGAATATTTGCCCTGTCCTAGCATTGAACCAAGGATAATCTTCGTAGATGTCTTTATGGTTTCCTTTAGATATGCCCAGCATCTAGCGATCTCTTGAATTTCAACACTCAATTCATCCGGAAAGTGCCTCAAAAAAATTTTCGAAAATCCCCGCCATGTATTCTTATGGGGAAAATTTGCGACTTTGGGGCCTTCTGGAATCGAACCCATGACACCGAGGTTCAAAGTCAGCTTTTTCCTGGAGGTTACACGTCATTGCCATAACGTCGTAAAAATTTCAAGGCAGTGGCACTTGTGGAGCATGGTTAGAATTTTGATCCCCTATATATATCTTATATATAAGTATATCCGGAGAAGCGTCTATATATAATAGATATATATACGAGTAAAATGTTGCTTGCATACTGCAAGCAGATCGACAACACTATTTTCATGTCGGCATCATAATGGGACGGCCATCAAAAGAAAATATGGATTGAAATTTTTCCTAAAAGTCACTGAAATTCCATCGTCTGGCATCGAACCCGGGTCTTTACTGTTGAACTTACTATACAGCACAATAGAACATCGCCATATCTAACTATGTGTGAAATTTCAAGCAGAAATATGGGCTACAACTGCCTCAAAAGACGTTCTCATTTTCACGAATTTAAATGGCTCTCAGGATTCGAACCAAGGACGATCTTGGAAATCTAAAAAATGTTTCTGAAAGTTATTTATGTCTATCTACATGCCGAATTTCAAGTTTCTATATTGTTGGGAAAGGGTTCAAAATAATTATTGAAAATCGGATCAGTTACTGATATTAGAGACGCCTGGTGTCGAACCCAGGACACATTGACAGCTGAATATGCACAGTTTGATTTGTATACACTTAATATTTCTTAGTGCAAAGTTTGAAATCATTATCGTGCCGGGAAGTTCCTAAAATTTGTTTCCGTTATCTCCGTAAGAAATGCACTGAGGAATTTAAATGGCCCTCTGGGATCGAACCAAGGACCATCAGCGGATATGTAAAATTTGATTATGAAGTCCAATAATGTTCTCCAACTCCATGCCGAATTTCAAGTTTCCATGCCATCGGGAAAGGGTCCAAAGAAAATCTTAAAAATCGCCACAATGCATTTTAAACGACCGATTCTTGCCTTGACCTAGCATCGAACCCTGGATATTTTTCGTAAAACTCAGTTATGTTTTCGGTAGATCATGACCATATATATAGGCTCCTAGAGTTTCGAATCTCTACCTATCCGGGAAGTATTTTTTAAAAATTCCCGAAAATCAGAGCAATGCATTTAAACCGGAAAAATCGGGACTTTGGGGCCCTCTGGAATCGAACCCATGACACTGAGGTTCAAAATCACAATTTTTCTGGTGGTTACACGATATGGCCAATACGTCGTAAAAATTTCAAGTAAATCACGCTTGTGGTTTAGGCTGTGAATTAGTATCCTATCTATATACCTATCTATATATATATACGAGTAAAATGTTGCTTGCATTCTGCAAGCAGATCGACAACACTAATTTCATATCGGCATTATATCGGGACGGTCCTCAAAAGAAAAAAAAAGGATTGAAAATATTCTTAGAATTCGCTTCAATTTACTCGTCTGGCATTGAACCTGGGTCTTCCTGGTGAACTTAATATGCAGCATAACAGAAGATCAACATCTCTAACTATGTGTGAAAATTCAAGGAGAAATATTGACTTCAACTGCCTCAAACGACGTTCTACTTTTCACGAATGTAAATGGCTCTCTGGATTCGAACCAAGGACGATTTGGATATCTGAAACCTTTTTTTGAAATAAATATATAATCTCTATCTATATGCAAAATTTCAAGTTTCTATATTATTGTAAAAGGGTTCAAAATAGTTCTTAAAAATCGGATCAGTTACTGATTGTAGAGACGCCTGGTGTCGAACCCAGGAACTACTGGCAGCTGTGAAAACACATTATGACTTGATTTGACCTGATCTTATTAAATGCAAAGTTTGAAGTCAACATCTTGCCAGGAAGTACCTAAAATTTGCTTCCGTTATCTCCATAAGAAATGCATTGTAGGATGTAAATGGCCCTCTGGGATCGAACCAAGGACCATCACCAAGTTCTAAAATTTTATTATTAAATATATTTATGATATATATCCACGTGCCAAGTTTCAAGTTTCCAAGTCATCTGTAAGTAATTAAAAAAAATCTTAAAAATCGCAATGTAATTTAAACGGGAGAATATTTGCCCTGGCCTAGCATAGAACCAAGGATAATATTTGTAGATGTCTTTGTGGTTTCCTTTAGATATACACGGCATCTAGCGATCTCTTGAATTTCAACTCTTAATTCTTCCGGGAAGTGCCTCAAAAAAATTTTTGAAAATCCCCGCCATGTATCTTTATGGAGAAAATCGGGACTTTGGGCCCCTCTGGAATCGAACCTATGACACTGAGGATCAAAGTCGGACTTTGGAGCCCCCTGGCATCGAACCCATGACACTGAGGATCAAAATCGCAATTTTTCTGGCGGTTATACGTTATGGCCAATATGTCGTAAAAATTTCAAGACATTGACGCTAGTGGTTTAGCCTGTGACTTTGTATCCTCTCTATATATATATATATATATATATGAATATATGATATATGAATGAATCCGGAGAAGCATCTATATATAATAGATATCTATTATATATAGATGCTTCTCCGGATTCATTCATGTATATACCTATATAGATAGATAGATAGATAGGATACTAATTCACAGCCTAAACCACCAGCGTGATTGACTTGAAATTTTTACGACGTATTGGCCATAACGTGTAACCGCCAGAAAAATTGCGATTTTGATCCTCAGGGTCATGGGTTCGATTCCAGAGGGCCCCAAAGTCGCGATTTTCTCCATAAGAATACATGGCGGGGATTTTCGAAAATTTTTTTGAGGTACTTCCCGGGGATAGAAAGAGTTGAAACTCGAGGGATCGCTAGAAGCCGTGCGTATCCAACGAAAATCAGAAAAACATCTTAGAATATAGTCCATGGTTCGATGCTTGGTCGGGACAAAAATCGGCCGTTTAAAATGCATTACGGCGATTTTGAAGATTTTTTTTGGATCCTTTCCCGATAACATGGATATTCGAAACTCGGCACGTGGATAGATATCATGAATATACTTCATAATCAAATTTTACATGTTCGCTGATGGTCCTTGGTTCGATCCCAGAGGGCCATTTGCACTTCTCAATGCATTTCTTACGGAGACAACGGAAACAAAATTTAGGTACTTTCCGACATGCTATCAACTTCAAACTTTGCTTGATACAAGAGTAAGTCTTTACAAATCAAACTCTGCATTCACAGCTTGCAATACGTCCTGGGTTCGACACCAGGTGTCTCTGAAATCAGAATTTGATCCGATTTTTAGGAATTATATTGAAACCTTTCCCACTAAAATAGAAACTTGAAATTCGGCATATAGATAGAGATCATAAATATCTATCAGAAACATATTTTAGAATTCCACGATCGTCCTTGGTTCGAGTCCCGAGAGGCATTAACATTCGTGAAAATTATAACGTTTTTTGAGGCAGTTATAGCCAATATTTCTGCTTGAATTTTCACACATAGTTAGAGATGGTGATCTTCTATTGTGTTTCATACTAGGTTTACCAGTAAGACCCGGGTTCGATGCCAGACGATGAAATTTCAGCGAATTTTAAGAAAAAATTAAATCCTTTTTTTTTCTTTTAAAGACCGTCCCGATATGATGCCGATATGAAATTAGTATTGCCGATCTGCTTGCAGTATGCAAGCTACATTTTACTCGTAATAGATATAGATGCTTCTCCGGATTCATTCATATATATAGCTATATAGGTATATAGATAGGATACAAATTCACAGGCTAAACCACAAGCGTCATTGACTTGAAATTTTTACGACATATTGGCCATAACGTGTAACCTCCAGGAAAAAGCCGACATTGAACCTCGGTGCCATGGGTTCGATTCCAGAAGGCCCCAAAGTCGCGTTTTTCTCCATAAGAATACATGGCAGGGATTTTCGAAAATTTTTTTGAGGCACTTCCCGGGAAAGGAGAGATTTGAAATTCAAGGGATCGCTAGATGCCGTGCATATCTAAAGGAAACCATAAAGACATCTACGAATATTATCCTTGGTTCGATGCTAGGTCACGGCAAAAATCGGCCGTTTAAAATGCATTGTGGCGATTTTTAAGATTTTTTTTGGACCCTTTTCCGATGGCATAGAAACTTGAAATTAGGTATGAGGTTAGATATCATAAAAATATATCATAATCGAATTTTACATATTCGCTGATGGTCCTTGGTTCGATCCCAGAGGGACATTAAATTCCTCAATGCATTTCTTACGGAGATAACGGAAACAAATTTTAGGTACTTCCCGGGACGACATCGACTTCAAACTTTGCATATAGAAAGATCAAGTCCATACAAATCAAACAGTGCTTTCACAGCTATCAATGTGTCCTGGCTTCGACACCAGGTGTCTCTGCAATCAGAAGTTGATCCGATTTTTAGGAATTATTTTGAAACCTTTACCAATAATATAGAAACTTCAAATTCGGCAAATAGATAGAGATCATAAATAACTTTCAGAAACATTTTTTAGATTTCCAAGATCGTCCTTGGTTCCAATCCATAGAGCCATTTAAATTCGTGAAAATTAGAACGTCTTTTGAGGCAGTTGTAGCCCAGATTTCTGCTTGAATTTTCACACATAGTTAGAAATGGTGATGTTCTATTGTGCTGCATAGTAAGTTCTCAGTAAAGACCCGGGTTCGATGCCAGACGATGGAATTTCAGCGAATTTTGAGAAAAATTTCAATCCATTTTTTTCTTTTGATGGCCGTCCCGATATGATGCCCACATGATAATAGTGTTGTCGATCTGCTTGCAGTATGCAAGCTACATTTTACTCGTATAATAGATAGATGAATGAATCCGGAGAAGCATCTATCTATTAAATATAGATGCTTCTCCGGATTCATTCAAGGATATAGATAGATAGATAGATAGATAGATAGGATACTAATTCACAGCCTAAACTATAAGCGACATCGACTTGAAATTTTTACGACGTATTGGCCATAACGTATAACCGCCAGAAAAATTGCGGTTTTGAACCTCAGTGTCATGGGTTCGATTCCAGAAGGCCCCAAAGTCGCGATTTTCCCCATAAGAATACATGACGAGGATTTACGAAAAATTTTTTGAGGCACTTCCCGGAAAAGGAGAGAGTTGAAATTCGAGGGATCGCTAGAAGCCGTGCATATCCAACGAAAATAAAAATGACATCGCCGAATATGGTCGATGGTTCGATGCTAGGTCGGGGCAAAAATCGGCCGTTTAAAATGCATTGTGGCGAATTTGAAGATTTTTTTTGGATCCTTTCCCGATAATATGGATACTTGAAACTCGGCACGTGGATATATATGTTGAATATATTTCATAATTAAATTTTACATGTTCGCTGATGGTCCTTGGTTCGATCCCAGAGGGCCATTTGCACTTCTCAATGCATTTCTTACGGAGATAACGGAAACAAAATTTAGGTACTTCCCGGCATGTTATCGACTTCAAACTTTGCATATAGAAAGATCAAGTCCATACAAATGAAACAGTCTATTCACAGCTATCAATGTGTCCTGGGTTCGACACCAGGTGTCTCTGCAATCAGAAGTTGATCCGATTTTTAGGAATTATTTTGAAAACTTTCCCAATAATATATAAACTTCAAATTCGGCATATAGATAGAGATCATAGATTCATTTCATGAACATATTTTAGATTTCCTAGATAGTCCTTGGTTTGAATCCAGAGAACAAGTTACATTCGTGAGAAGTAGAACGTAGTTTGAGGCAGTTGTAACCAATATTTTTGCTTGAATTTTCACACACAGTCAGAGATGGTGATCTTCTATAGTGCTGCATAGTAAGATCATCAGTATGACCCCGGTTCGATGCCAGACGATGAAATTGCAGCGAATTATAAGAATTTTTTCAATCCTTTTTTTTCTTTTGATGACCGTCCCGATTGTTGCCGATATAAAATTAGTATTGCAGATCTGCTTGCAGTATGCAAGCTACATTTTACTCGTATATAATAGATATAGATGCTTCTCCGGATTCATTCATATCTATTATATATAGATGCTTCTCCGGATTCATTCATATATCATATATTCATATATATATATATATATATATACGAGTAAAATGTAGCTTGCATACTGCAAGCAGATCGACAACACTAATTTCATATCGGCATCATATCGGGACGGACATCAAAAGAAAAAAAAAATTCAAAATATTCGTAGAATTCGCTGCAATTTAATCACCTGGCAGCGAACCCCGGTCTTCCTGGTGTACTTACTATGCAGCAAAATAGAAAATTACCATATCAAACTATGTGTGAAAATTCAAGCAAAACTATTAGGTGCAACTACCTCAAACGACGTCCTACTATTCACATACACTCCTTATTTGAGAAATTATAATGTGCTCTGGCATCGAACCCAGGAACAGCATGGTCTTATCTATTTTTTTTCTTAAACAAAGTGTTAATATACATCTTCCATCTAAGCAAGAGCTCCCTTACATATCGATAAATGCATAAAAAAAATTATGAAAAGATACCCCATAGTATTATATATGGGTGATATTTTTACCGCCCGGCATCGAACCCGGGTCTTTCAGGCAATACTTTCTGTGCAGCACAAAAGAAAAACACCATCTCTAACCGCGTATGCAAATTCAAGCAGAAATATTGGTTACAACTGCCTCAAATGACGTCCTACTTTTCCTTTATATTCCTTATGAGAGAAACGTTATTGTGCTCTGGCTTCGAACCCAGGAACAGTACGGTCTTATGAAAATTTTTTTCTAAAACTTATTCGTACCATACATCTTCCAGCCAAGCACGAACATCCTATCATTTCGATAAGTGCATCTAAAAAAATAATGAAAAACGGCTCCCATGTATTTTAAAGGGCAGATCTTTGCATCGTCCTAGCATCGAACCCAGGATAACTTTTGTAAAAGTCATTGATGTTTTCGAAAGTCCAAGACCATAAATATAGGCACCTTGAGTTTTACTTCTCTACCTATCCGGAAAGTATTTTTTTTTAATTCCCGAAAATCACGGCAATGCATTCAAACGGGAAAAATCGGGACTTTGGGGCCCTCTGGAATAGAACCTATGACACTGAGGATCAAAGTCTCTTTTTTCCTGGGGGTTTCACGTTATGGCCAATATGTCATAAAAATTTCAGATCAATGACGCTTGTAGTTTAGGCTGTGAATTTGTATCCTATCTATCTATCTATCTATATAGGTATACGAGTAAAATGTAGCTTGCATACTGCAAGCAGATCGACAACACTAATTTCATAACGGCATTATATCGGGACGTCCCGGAAAGGAAAAAAAGGATAAAAATATTCTTAAAATTCGCTTCAATTTAATCGTCTGGCATCGAACCCGGGTCTTTTTGGTGAAATTTCTATGCAGCACATCAGAAGATCATCTTCTCTAAATACGTGTGAAAATTCAAGCAGAAATATTGGTTGCAACTGCCTCAAAGGAAGACCTACTTTTCACGAATGTTGATAGCTCTCTGGATTCGAACCAAGGACGATCTAGGAAATATAAAATATGTTCTTGAAATGTATCTACGTTCTCTCTCTATATACCTAATTTCATGTTTTAATATTATTTGGAAGGGATTTAAATTAATTCTTAAAAATCGGATAATTTACTGATTGTAGAGACGCCTGGTGTCGAACCCTGGACGTATTGGAAGCTGTAAATGCACAAAATGACTTGCTAGGACTTGATCTAATTTCATACAAAGTTTGAAGTCGATATCATACCGGGAAGTACCTAAAATGTGTTTCCGTTATCCCCATAAGAAATGCACTATGGAGTGCAAATGGCCCTCTGGGATCGAACCAAGGACCATCAGCGAATATGTAAAATTTAATTATTAAATATATTTATGATCTCCAACTCCATGCCGAGTTTCAAGTTTCCATGCCATCGGGAAAAGGTCCAAAAAAAATCTTAAAAATCGCCACAATGCATTTTAAACGGCCGATTTTTATCCCGACCTAGCATCGAACCCAGGATATTTTCCGTAAAACTCATTTATGTTTTCGATAGATCATGACCATATATGTAAGCTCCTTGAGTTTTGATTCTCTACCTATCCGGGAAGTATTTTTTTTTAATTCCCGAAAATCAAAGCAATACATTTAAACGGGAAAAATCGGGACTTTGGGGCCCTCCGGAATCGAACCCATGACACTGAGGTTCAAAATCGCAATTTTTCTGGAGGTTACACGTTATGGCCAATATGTCGTAAAAATTTCAACTCAATCACTCTTGTGGTTTAGGCTGTGAGTTTGTATCCTCTCTATATATATATATCTATTATATATAGATGCTTCTCCGGATTCATTCATGTATATACCTATATAGATAGATAGATAGATAGGATACTAATTCACAGCCTAAACCACAAGCGTGATTGACTTGAAATTTTTACGGCGAATTGGCCATAACGTACAACCACCAGAAAAAATGCGATTTTGAACCTCAGTGTCATGGGTTCGATTCCAGAAGGCCTCAAAGTCGCGATTTTCTCCATAAGGATACATGGCGGTGATTTTCGAAAATTTTTTTGGTGCACTTTCCGGAAACGTAGAGAATTGAAATTCAAGGGATCGCTAGAAGCCGTGCAACTCCAACGTAAATCAGAAAGACATCGACGAATATGGTCCATGGATCGATCCTAGGTCGGGGCAAATATCGGCCGTTTAAAATGCATTGAGGCGATTTTGAAGATTTTCTTTGGATCCTTTCCCGATAACATGGATACTTGAAACACGGCACGTGGATAGATATAATGAATATATTTCATAATAAAATTTTACATGTTCGCTGATGGTTCTTGGTTCGATCCCAGAGGGCCATTTGCACTTCTCAATGCATTTCTTACGGAGATGACGGAAACAAAATTTAGGTCTTTCCCGGCATGCTACCGACTTCAAACTTTCCATGATACAAGAGCAGGTACTTACAAATCAAAGTGTTCATTCACAGTTTACAATATGTCCTGGGTTCGACACCAGGTGTCTCTGCAATTAGAAGTTGATCCGATTTTTAGGAATTATTTTGAAATCTTTCCCAATAATATAGAAACTTGAAATTCAGCATATACTTAGATATCATAAATAGGTTTCTGAAACATATTTTAGATTTCCAAGATCGTCCTTGGTTCGAATCCAGAGTGCCATTCAAATTCGTGAAAAGTAGAACGTCTTTTGAGGCAGTTGTAGCCAACATTTCTGCTTGAATTTTCACACACACAGACAGAATTGGTGATCTTCTATAGTGCTGCATAGTAATTTTACCAGTATGACCCGGGTTTGTTACCAGACGATGAAATTGCATCGAATTTTAAGAACATTTACAATCCTTTTATTTTCTTTTGAGGACCCTCCGAAAATGATGCCGATATGAAATTAATATGCCGATCTGCTTGCAGTATGCAAGCTACATTTTACTCGTATATATATATATATATGGATACATGAATGAATCCGGAGAAGCATCTATATATAATAGATATATGAATGAATCCGGAGAAGCATCTATATATAATAGATATAGAGAGAGGATACAAAGTCACAGGCTAAACCACTAGCGTCATTGGCTTGAAATTTTGACGACAGATTGGCCATAACTTATAACCTCCAGAAAAATTGCGATTTTGAACCTTAGTGTCATGGGTTCGATTCCAGAGGGCCCCAAAGTCTCAATTTTTTCCGTTTAAATGCATTGCTTTGATTTTCGGGAATTTTTAAAAAATACTTCCGGGATAGGTAGAGAATCGAAAATCTAGGAACCTTTATATAGGGTCATGATCTATCGAAAACATAAATGAGTTTTACGGAAAATATCCTGGGTTCGAAGCTAGGTCAGGGCAAAAATCGGCCGTTTAAATTGCATTGTGGCGATTTTTAAGATTTTTTTTGGACCCTTTCCCGATGGCATGGAAACTTGAAATTCGGCATGGAGTTGGAGATCAATAATTCATTTCAGGATCAAATTTTATATATTCGCTGATGGTCCTTGGTTCGATCCCAGAGGGCCATTTAAATTCCTCAATGCCTTTCTTACGGAGATAACGGAAACAAATTATAGGTACTTCCCGGCACGATAAAGACTTCAAACTTTGCACTAAGAAAGATTAAGTGTATACAAATCAAACTGTGTATTCCCAGCTGTCATTGTTTCCTGGGTTCGACACCAGGCGTCTCTACAATCAGTAACTGATCCGATTTTCAATAATTATTTTGAAAATTAGACACGTCGAAGGACACAAGTTTGCAGTTGGGTGGTAACGTGAGCTTCTTAAGTTTGTCTATCAAATCTAGGGAATTTTTGACACTATAATCCGATTTAAAGAACCCTAGATTCGATAAAAAAGTATATAATATAATGGGGAATCAAAACGTAAGCGACTTCCTTTTCTGCCCAACATTCCCCATTATATTAGCATCAAAACGAAAGCGACTTCCTTTTCTGCTCAACGTGCCATCCATACCGCCAAGTTACGCTGGTTGAAATACGAACTGCGACATTGGTATGCGGTTCGCAACAATCTATTTTATTACATCTTTCTCTTACGGACTGAACTTACGCAGTGTCTGCATTATATTGAGTGGTCTCTCTTCGACGATGATGTTAGATCTTTTACGGAAGACGTCACTCGGAAAAAGCGTGAGTCTCTCAACAGAAAACTTGATAACCTTTTTCGTCAACAGAAGTTTCATTCCCAAAAACCTGATGTGATCCCTAGTGCTTCTTCGCCCCCTCATAAGTTCCATGATAGAGTTCTTAATCTCTCTAAACATCAATTCTCTGAGACAGAACTTACTTTCCTAAAAAAGGGCTTAAAATATAACCCCCATCTCCCGAAATCGGCTGAGAATTTTTTGGACGTCACCATAGACTGTGATATTGCTTCTTCCAACAATTTGGTTTCAAAAGTAAAATGTTCTGACATTCTATCATCCCATTTGGATAATCTACCTAAGCATAAATCTAGTGAATTAGGCAACCTGAATACACTCAAATATATTAAAAGCGTCGTGAAAAATGAAGACTTGGTCATCAGCAAGGCCGATAAAGGTAACTGTGTTGTAATTTTAGAGAGAGAGACTTATGTTTCAAAGTGCATCGATTTCATTCGGAATAACAACATATGTGAAGTGCCACGTGATCCTACCACCAAACACCAATCCATTTTAAAAGAAGCTGTAAAAAACTCCATTATTTTTGGTGATTGTGTGAAACCCCAACTTGTTACTATGAATCCTCTTCCACCGAGGCTTTACGGCCTCCCCAAAGTTCATAAACCGGATCTACCTGTGCGTCCCGTGGTGTCAAGTATTTCTTCAGTTTCACATAAGCTGGCATCCAAGCTGAATACTTTTTTATCGAATCTGGGGTTCTTTAAATCGGATTATAGTGTCAAAAATTCCCTAGATTTGATAGACAAACTTAAGAAGCTCACGTTACCACCCAACTGCAAACTTGTGTCCTTCGACGTGTCTAATTTGTTTACTAACGTTCCGGTGGATGAGACTCTCTCACTTGTGGAAAGTATTTTACTCAAAAACGGTTGGACTCGTCACTTTGTGAGCAGGATAAAGGTCTTGCTATGGGCTCGCCATTATCCCCTCTCATGGCTGAAATTTTCATGAATAACTTTGAATCTTCGTTTTTTAATTCAAATTTTAACCTGTTGACTAATGTTATTGCATGGTTTAGGTATGTCGATGACATTCTTTGTATCTGGAAAGGCACAGATAGACAGCTCACCCTCTTTGTGTCTTTCTTAAATTCCATCCACCCTTCAATTTCATTTACTCATGAGATAGAAACGAATCATTCCATTAATTTCTTAGATGTTACAATTTCGTTTTCTGATTCCGCTTTGTCTTTTTCCATTTTTAGAAAGCCCACTTATACGGATCATACCATTCACTTTTCCTCTAATCATCCTTATTCTCATAAATTAGCCATCTTCCACTCCTTAATTCACCGACTTCTGCATATTCCGTTATCAAATGAGAATTTCAATAAAGAACTTAATATTATCCGTTACCTTGCTTCCGTGAATGGATACTCCCCTGACCTCATTATGAAATTATTAAAAAGGAAGCAACGAATTCTAGCTTTAAGAAATATTTTTAACCCACCACCTAATTCAACCGAAGATCAAATCAGTTGGTTTTCCATTAATTTTGTCGATGATTGTAGTTATAAACTAGCCAAAACTATTGCCACAGACACGAAACGTCCTGCTTTTTATACCGGTCAGAACCTCGGGTCATTACTTTGCAACACCAAAGACCGTTTTGATCCCCAGACCAGATCAGGAATATATAGACTTGCCTGCAACAATTGTGACACTGTTTACGTTGGTCGTACGGCCCGCAATGTTAGAATAAGGGTGGATGAGCACAAAAGATCTTTTAATAATCTTTCTAATTCATCACATTTCGCCGATCATCTGATTAACAACGATCATTTTTCCGACTTCACCCCCCGTATTTTAAACCATGGACGTAAAGGTACCAAATTAGACCGTTTAGAAGAGTTTTACATACGCCTTCACCAATTTTACTCCATTCCTTTAGCTAACGAGTTTTTGTTTTCTAACAGCCAGTCCCCACTCCTCAAGACTCTTTTCCCCCATTTGCCCTCCCCCTCTTGATACAACCTTGTATTCTTTTACCCCTCCTCTTAACCCTCCCCTTCTTTTGGTTCTGTATATATATTCTTGCTCTTTAATTTAACTTCTTGTTCTGAGGATGGTGCTGTGTCACCGAAACCGGTAAACAGCTATATTAAATTTGTGGAATTAGTACAAGTGTGTTGTGTTTCATTTTTAGTGTTTTTTTTCCCTTATATTCCTTATGAGAGAAAAGTTAATGTGCTCTGGCATCGAACCCAGGAATAGTACAGGCTTAAGGAATTTTTTTTCTTAAACCATTTCTTAATATATATCTTCTATCAGAGCGAAAAGTTCCTTAAATTCCGGTAAGTGCATCAAAAAAATTAATGAAAAACTATCCCCATGCATTTTAAACGCGGGATTTTTGCATCGTCCTAGCATCGAACCCAGGACGTTCTCATTAGTAAGCATTACTGTTTATAATAGTTCTTGACCATATCTTTAAGCTCCTTGAATTTCGATTCTCTACCTGTCCGGGAAGTATTATTTAAAAATATTTGAAAACCGCCACCATGTATCCTTATGGAGAAAATCGGGACTTTGGGGACTTCTGGAATCGAACCCATGACACCGATGTTCAATGTCGGCTTTTTCCTGGAGGTTACACGTCATGGCCTTAACGTCGTAAAAATTTCAAGTCGGTGGCACTTGTGGAACATGGTTAGAATTTTGATCCCCTATATATAACTTATGTATATATATATAGGTACGAGTAAAATGTTGCTTGCATACTGCAAGCAGATCGACAACACTATTTTCATGTCGGCATCATATTGGGACGGCCATCAAAAGAAAAAATTGGATTGAAATTTTTCTTAAAATTCGCTGAAATTCCATCGTCTGGCATCGAACCCGGGTCTTTACTGTGAACTTACTATGCAGCACAATAGAACATCACCATCTCTAACTATGTGTGAAAATTCAAGCAGAAATATGGGCTACAACTGCTTCAAAAGACGTTCTAATTTTCACGAATTTAAATGGCTCTCTGGATTCAAACCAAGGACGATCGTGGAAATCTAAAAAATGTTTTCGAAAGTTATTTATAATCTCTATCTATATGCTGAATTTGAACTTTCTTTATTATTGGTAAAGGTTTCAAAATAATTCCTAAAAATTGGATCAACTTTCTGATTGCAGAGACACCTGGTGTCGAACCCAGGAAATATTGTAAGCTGTGAATGCACAGTTTGATCTGTAAGGACTTGTTCTTCTATCATGCAAAGTTTGAAGTCGATAGCATTCCGGGAAGTATCTAAAATTTGTATCCGTTATCTCCGTAAGAAATGCATTGAGAAGAGCAAATGGCCCTCCGGGATCGAACCAAGGACCATAAGCTAAAATGTTAAATTTGATTATGAAATATATTCATGATATCTATCCACGTGCCGAGTTTCAAATATCTGTGTTATCGGGAAAGGATCCAAAAAAATCTTAAAAATCGCCACAGTGCATTTTAAACGGCAGATTTTTGCCCCGACCTAGCATCGAACCAAGGATAATATTCGTAGATGTCCTTATGGTTTCCTTTAGATATGCGCGGCATCTAGCGATCCCTCGAGTTTCAACTCTCTCCTTTTCCGGGAAGTGCCTCAAAAAAAGTTTCGAAAATCCCCGCCATGTAATCTTAAGGGGAAAGTCGCGACTTTGGGGCTTTCTGGAATCGAACCCATGACACCGAGGTTCAAAGTCAGCTTTTTCCTGGAGGTTGCACGTTATGGCCAATACGTCATAAAAATTTCAAGTCAATGACGCTTTTGGTTTAGCCTGTGAATTTGTATCCTATCTGGGTATCTGGGTATCTATATATATGAATGTAATATCTCCGGATTCATTCATGTATCCATATATATACGAGTAAAATGTTGCTTGCATACTGCAAGCAGATAGACAACACTAATTTTATATCGGCATCATATCGGGTCGGTCCTTAATAGAAAAAAAAAGGATTGAAATATTTCTTCAAATTCGCTGAAATTTCATCGTCTGGCAATGAACCCGGGTCTCTCTGGTGAACTTACTATGCAGCACAATAGAAGATCACCGATTCTAACTATGTGTGAAAATTCAAGCAGAAATATTTGGCTACAACTGCCTCAAAAGACGTTTTAATTTTCACGAATGTAAATGGCTCTCTGGATTCGAACCAAGGACGATCTTGGAATTTTTAAATATGTTTCTGAAAGTTATTTATGATCTCTATCTATATGCCAAATTTCAAGTTTCTATATTGTTGGGAAAGGTTTGAAAATAATTCCTAAAAATCGGATCAATTTCTGAATGCAGAGACACCTGGTGTCGAAGCCAGGAAATACTGTAAGCTGTGAATGCAAAGTTTTATTTGTAAGGACTGGCTTTTCTATCATGCAAAGTTTGACGTCGATATCATGCCGGGAAGTACCTAAAACCTTTTTCTGTTATCTCCATAAGAAATGCATTGAGGAATGTAAATGGCTCTCTGGAATCGAACCAAGGACCATCAGCGAATACCTAAAATTTGATTACGAAATATATTTATGATCTCCAACTCCATGCCGAATTTCAAGTTTCCATGCCATCGGGAAAGGGTCGAAAAAAAATCTTAAAAATCGCCACAATGCATTTTAAACGTCCGATTTTTGCCTTAACCTAGCATCGAACCCAGGATATTTTCTGTAAAACTCATTTATATTTTCGATAGATCATGACCATATGTTGAGGCTCCTAGAGTTTCGATTCTCTACCTACCTGGGAAGTATTTTTTAAAAATTCCCGAAAATCTAAGCAATGCATTTAAACGGGAAAAATCGGGACTTTTGGGCCCTCTGGAATCGAACCCATGACACTGAGGATCAAAATCACAATTTTTCTGGCGGTCAATTTTTATGGCCAATACGCAGTAAAAATTTGAACTCAATCACTCTTGTGGTTTAGGCTGTGAATTTGTATCCTATCCATCTATATACCTATCTATATATATGAATGAATCCGGAGAAGCATCTATATACGAGTTAAATGTTGCTTGCATACTGCAAGCAGATCGACAACACTATTTTCATGTCGGCATCATATCGGGACGGCCATCAAAAGAAGAAAATGGATTGAAATTTTTCTTAAAATTCGCTGCAATTCCATCGTCTGGCATCGAACCCGGGTCTTTACTGTTGAACTTACTATGCAGCACAATAGAACATCGCCATCTCTAACTATGTGTGAAAATATAAGCAGAAATATGGGCTACAACTGCGTCAAAAGACGTTCTAATTTTCACGAATTTAAATTGCTCTCTGGATTCGAGCCAAGGACGAACTTGCTAATCTAAAACATGATTTTGAAATTTATTTATGATCTCTATCTACATGCCGAATTTCAAGTATCTATATTGTTGGGAAAGGGTTCAAAATAATTATTGAAAATCGGATCAGTTACTGATTGTAGAGACACCTGGTGTCGAACCCAGGACACATTGACAGCTGGGAATGTACAGTTTGATTTGTATACACTAAATCTTTCTTAGTGCAAAGTTTGAAGTCTTTATCGTGCTGGGAAGTACCTATAATATGTTTCCGTTATCTCCGTAAGAAATGCATTGAGGAATTTAAATGGCCCTCTGGGATCGAACCAAGGACCATCAGCGAATACATAAAATTTGATCCTGAAATTTATCATTGATCTCCAACTCCATGCCGAATTTCAAGTTTCCATGCCATTGGGAAAGGGTCCAAAATAAATCTTAAAAATCGCCACAATGCAATTTAAACGGCCGATTTTTACCCCGACCTAGCATCGAACCAAGGATATTTTCCGTAAAACTCATTTATGTTTTAGATAGATCATGACCATATATATAGGCTCCTTTAATTTTGATTCGCTACCTATCCGGAAAGTATTATTTTTAATTTCCCGAAAATCAACGCAATACATTTAAACGGGAAAAATCGGGATTTTGGGGCCCTCTGGAATCGAACCCATGACACTGAGGTTCAAAATCACAATTTTTCTGGTGGTTACACGATATGGCCAATACGTCGTAAAAATTTCAAGCCGATGACACTTGTGGTTTAGGCTGTGAATTAGTATCCTATCTATATACCTATCTATCTTTTAAATATAGATGCTTCTCCGGATTCATTCAAGGATATAGATAGATAGATAGATAGATAGATAGATAGATAGGATACTAATTCACAGCCTAAACTATAAGCGTCATCGACTTGAAATTTTTACGACGTATTGGCCATAACGTATAACCGCCAGAAAAATTGCGGTTTTGAACCTCAGTGTCATGGGTTCGATTCCAGAAGGCCCCAAAGTCGCGATTTTCCACATAAGAATACATGGCGGGGATTTTCGAAAAATTTTTTGAGGCACTTCCAAAAAAAGGAGAGAGTTGAAATTCGAGGGATCGTTAGAAGCCGTGCATATCCAACGAAAATCAAAAAGACATCGCCGAATATGGTCCATGGTTCGATGCTAGGTCGGGGCAAAAATCGGCCGTTTAAAATGCATTGAGGCAAATTTGAAGATTTTTTTTGGATCCTTTCCCGATAACATGGATACTTGATACTCGGCACGAGGATATATATGTTGAATATATTTCAAAATTGAATTTTACATGTTCGCTGATGGTCCTTGGTTCGATCCCAGAGGGCCATTTGCACTTCTCTATGCATTTCTTACGGGGATAACGGAAACAATATTTAGGTACTTCCCGGCATGTTATCGACTTCAAACTTTGCATATAGAAAGATCAAGTCCATACAAATCAAACAGTGCATTCACAGCTATCAATGTGTCCTGGGTTCAACACCAGGTGTCTCTGCAATCAGAAGTTGATCCGATTTTTAGGAATTATTTTGAAAACTTTCCCAATAATATATAAACTTGAAATTCGGCATATAGATAGAGATCATAGATACATTTCATGAACATATTTTAGATTTCATAGATAGTCCTTGGTTTGAATCAAGAGAGCCATTTACATTCGTGAGAAGTAGAACGTAGTTTGAGACAGTTGTAACCAATATTTTTGGTTGAAATGTCACACACAGTCAGAGATGGTGATCTTCTATAGTGCTGCATAGTTAGATCACCAGTATGACCCCGGTTCGATGCCAGACGATGAAATTGCAGCGAATTATAAGAATTTTTTCAATCCTTTTGATGACCGTCCCGATTGTTGCCGATATAAAATTAGTATTGCCGATCTGCTTGCAGTATGCAAGCTACATTTTACTCGTATATATATATGAATGAATCCGGAGAAGCATCTATATATAATAGATAATAGATACGAGTAAAAGGTTTCAAAATAATTCCTAAAAATCGGATCAACTTCTGATTGCAGAGACACCTGGTGTCGAACCCAGGACATATTGTAAGCTGTGAATGCACAGTTTGATTTGTATAAATTTGCTCTTGTGACATGCAAAGTTTGAAGTCGATAGCATGTCGGGAAGTACCTAAATTTTGTTTCCGTTATCTCCGTAAGAAATGCATTGAGATATGCAAATGGCCCTCTGGGATCGACCCAAGGACCATCAGCGAACATGTAAAATTTGATTATGAAATATATTCATGATATCTAACCTCCTGCCGAATTTCAAGTTTCCATCCCATCGGCAAATGGTCCAAATAAAATCTTCAAAATCGCCGCAATGCATTTTAAACGGCCGATATTCGCCCCAACCTAGCATCGAACCATGGACAATATTCGAAGATGTCTTTTTGATTTTCGTTAGATATCCACGGCATCTAGCGATCCCTCGAATTTCAACTCTCTACCTTTCCGGGAAGTGCATCAAAAAAATTTTCGAAAATCCCCGCCATGTATCCTTATGGGAAAAATCGGGAGTTTGGGGCCTTCTGGAATCGAACCCATGACACCGAGGTTCATAGTTACACGTTATGGCCATAACGTCGTAAAAATTTCGAGTCCGTGGCACTTGTGGAACATGGTTAGAATTTCGATCCCCTATATCTATTATATATAGACGTTTCTCCGGATATACCTATATATATATACGAGTAAAATGTTGCTTGCATACTGCAAGCAGATCGACAACACTATTTTCATGTTGGCATCATATCGGGACGGCCATCAAAACTAAAATGGATTAAAATTTTTCTTAAAATTCGCTGAAATTCTATCGTCTGGCATTGAACCCGGCTCTTTACTGTGAACTTACTATGCAACACAATAGAACATCACCATCTCTAACTATGTGTGAAAAATCAAGCAGAAATAATGGCTACAACTGCCTCAAAATACGTTCTAATTTTCACGAATGTAAATGGCTCTCGGGACTCGAACCAAGATCGATCTTGGAAATCTATACAATGTTTCTGAAAGTTATTTATGATCTCTATCTATATGCCGAATTTGAAGTTTCTATATTATTGGCAAAGGTTTCAAAATAATTCCTAAAAATCGGATTAACTTCTGATTGCAGAGACACCTGGTGTCGAACCCAGAACTCTTTGATAGCTGTGAATGCAATGTTTGATTTGTATGGACTTGATCTTTGTACATACAAAGTTTGAAGTTGATATCGTGCCGGGAAGTACCTAAAATTTGTTTCCGTTATCTCCGTAAGAAAAGCATTGGGAAGTGCAAATGGTCCTCTGGGATCGAACCAAGGACCATAAGCTAATATGTAAAATTCGATTATGAAATAAATTCATGATATCTATCGACGTGCCGAGTTTCAATAATCCATGTTATCGGGAAAGGATCCAAAAAAAATCTTAAAAATCGCCGCAATGCATTTTAAACGGCCGATATTTGCCCCGGCCTAGCATCGAACCAAGGACAATATTCGAAGATGTCTTTCCGATTTTCGTTGGCTATGCACGGCATTTAGCGGTCACTAGAGTTTCAACTCTCTGCTTTTCCGGGAAGTGCCTCAAAAAAATTTTCGAAAATCCCCGCCATGTAATCTTATGGGGAAAATCGCGACTTTGGGGCCCTCTGGAATCGAACCCATGACACTGAGGTTCAAAATCGCAATTTTTCTGGAGGTTATACGTTATGGCCAATATGTCGTAAAAATTTCAAGCCATTGACGCTAGTGGTTTAGCCTGTGACTTTGTATCCTCTCTATATATATCTATTATATATAGATGCTTCTCCGGATTCATTCATATATATAGCTATACGAGTAAAATGTTGCTTGCATACTGCAAGCAGATCGGCAATACTAATTTCACATCGGCATAATATCGGGACGGTCCTCATAAGAAAAAAAAACGATTGTAATTTTTCTTAAAATTCGCTGAAATTTCATCGTCTGGCATCGAACCCGTGTCTTACTGGTGAACCTACTATGAAGCACAATAGAAGATCACCATCTCTAACTATGTGTGAAAATTCAAGCAGAAATATTGGCTACAACTGCCTCAAAAGACGCTCTAATGTTCACGATTGTAAATGGCTCTCGGGACTTGAACCAAGGACGATCTTGGAAATTTTAAAAATGTTTCTGAAATTTATTATTGATCTCAATCTATATGCCAAATTTCAAGTTTCTATATTATTGGGAAAGGTTTCAAAATAATTCCTAAATTTCGGATCAACTTCTGATTGCAGAGACACCTGGTGTCGAACCCAGGACACATAGCTATGAATGCATAGTTTGATTTGTTTAGACTGGTTCTTCCTTCATGCTAAGTTTTAAGTCGATAGCATGCAGGGAAGTACCTTAAACTTGTTTCCGTTATCTCCATAAGAAATGCATTGAGGAATGTAAATGGCCCTCTGGGATCGAACCAAGGAACATCAGGGAAAACATAAAAATCGATTATGAATTATATTTATGATATCTAACCCCATACCGAATTTCAAGTTTCCATGCCATCGGGAAAGGGTCCAAAAAAAATCTTAAAAATCGCCACAATACATTTTAAACGGCAGATTTTTGCATCGACCTAGCATCGAACCCAGGTTATTTTCCGTAAAACTCATTTATGTTTTCGATAGATCATGAACATATATAAAGGCTCCCTGAGTTTTGATTCTCTACCTATCCGGAAAGTATTTTTTTTTAATTCCCGAAAATCAAAGCAATGCATTTAAACGGGAAAAATCGGGACTTTGGAGCCCCCTGGAATCGAACCCATGACACTGAGGATCAAAATCGCAATTTTTCTGGAGGTTATACGTTATGGCCAATATGTCGTAAAAATTTCAGCTCAATCTCTCTTGTGGTTTAGGCTGTGAGTTTGTATCCTCTCTATCTATTATATATAGATGCTTCTCCGGATTCATTCATATATATAGCTATATAGCTATATAGATAGGATACAAATTCACAGGCTAAACTACAAGCGTCATTGCCTTGAAATTTTTATGACGTATTGGCCATAACGTGAAACCCTCTGGAAAAAAGCGACTTTGATCCTCAGTGTCATAGGTTCGATTCCAGAGGGCCCCAAAGTCGCTATTTTTCCCGTTTAAATGCATTGCCGTGATTTTCCGGATTTTTAAAAAAATACTTCCTGGATAGGTAGAGAAATAAAACTCAAGGAGCCTTTATTTATGGTCTTGGACTTTTGAAAACATCAATGACTTTCACAAAAAATATCCTGGGTTCGATGCTAGGACGATGCAAAGATCTGCCCTTTAAAATACATGGGAGCTGTTTTTCATTATTTTTTTGATGCAATTCTCGAAATAATAGGAAGTTCGTGCTTAGCCGGAAAGTGTAAGGTAAGAATTGGTTTAAGAAAAAAATTTTCATAAGACCGTACTATTCCTGGGTTCGATGCCAGAGCACATTAACATTTCTCTCATAAGGAATATAAGGGAAAAGTAAGACTTCGATTGAGGCAGTTGCAGCCAATATTTCTGCTTGAATTTTTGCACATAGTTAAAGAATAATATCTTCTATTATGTTGCATAGGAAGTTTAACCAGAAAGACCTGGGTTCGATGTCGGGTGGTAAATATGTCTCCCGTTTAAATTACATAGGGTTAGTATTTCATTATTTTTTTGATGCACTTATCGAAATAATAGGAAGTTCGTGCTTGGCTAGAAGATATATGGTTAAAACTGGTTTAAGAAAACGGTTTTCAGAAGACCGTACTATTCCTGGGTTCGATTCCAGAGCACATTAACATTTCTCTCATAAGAAATATAAGGGAAAAGTAGGACGTCGTTTGAGGCAGTTACAGATAATATTTCTGCTTTAATTTTCACAGATAGTTAGAGATGGTGATTTTCTATTGTGCTGCATAGTAAGTATCACCTGGAAAACCCGGGTTCGATGCCGGACGAATAAATTGCAGCGAATAATCAGAACATTTTCAATCCATTTTTTTTTTCTTTTGACGGCCTTCCAGATATGATGCCGACATGAAATTAGTGTTGTCGATCTGCTTGCAGTATGCAAGCTACATTTTACTCGTATATATATATATATATATCTATTATATACGAGTAAAATGTAGCTTGCATACTGCAAGCAGATCGGCAATACTAATTTCATATCGGCATTATATTGGGACGGTCCTCAAAAGAAAAAAAAAGGATTGAAAATATTCTTAAAATTCGCTGCATATTAATCGTCTAGCATCGAACCTAGGCCTTCCTTGTGAACGTACTATGCAGCACAACAGAAAATCACCATCTCTTACTATGTGTGAAAATTCAACCAGAAATATTGGCTCCAACTGCCTCAAACGACGTCCTATTTTTCAATAATGTAAATGGCTCTCTGGATTCGAACCAAGGACGATCTTGGAAATCTAAAACATGTTTTTGAAATGTATCTATGTTCTCTATTTATATGCCTAATTTCTGGTTTTAATATTATTGGCAACGTGTTCAAAATAATTCTTAAAAATCGGATAATTTACTGATTGTAGAGACGCCTGGTGTCGAACCCAGGAAATATTGGTAGCTGTGAATGCACAGTATGACTTATCAAAAGTTCATCTTATTCCATACAAAGTTTGAAGTCGATAACATGCCGGGAAGCAACTAAAACCTTTTACAGTTATCTCCATAAGAAATGCATTGAGAAATGTAAATGGCGCCCTGGGATAGAACCAAGGACCATCAGCGAATATGTAAAATTTGATTATGAAATATATTTATAATCTCCAACTGCTTGCCGAATTTCAAGTTTCCATGCCATCGGGAAGGGGTCCAAAAAAAATCTTAAAAATCGCCACAATACATTTTAAACGGCCGATTTTTGCCTCGACCTAGCATCGAACCCAGGATATTTTCCGTAAAACTCATTTATGTTTTGGATAGATCATGACCATATATAAAAGCTCCTTGAGTTTTGATTCTCTACCTATCCGGGAAGTATTTTTTTTTAATTCCCGAAAATCAAAGCAATGCATTTAAACGGGAAAAATCGGGACTTTGGAGCCCCCTGGCATCGAACCCATGAAACTGAGGATCAAAATCGCAATTTTTCTGGTGGTTACACGTTATGGCCAATACGCCGTAAAAATTTCAGCTCAATCACTCTTGTGGTTTAGGCTGTGAGTTTGTATCCTCTCTATATATATATATATATGATATATGAATGAATCCGGAGAAGCATCTATATCTATTACGAGTAAAATGTAGCTTGCATACTGCAAGCAGATCGGCAATACTAATTTCATATCGGCATCATATCGGGAATGTCCTCAAAAAAAAAAAAGGATTGAAATTTTTCTTAAAATTCGCTGGAATTTCATCGTCTGGCATCGAACCCGGATCTTACTGGTGAACTTACTATTTAACACAATAGAAGATCACCATCTCTAACTATGTGTGAAAATTCAAGCAGAAATATTGGCTATAACTGCCTCAAAAGACGCTCTAATGTTCACGAATGTAAATGGCTCTCGGGACTCGAACCAAGGACGAACTTGGAAATTTAAAAAATGTTTCTGAAATTTATTAATGATCTCAATCTATATGCCAAATTTCAAGTTTCTATATTATTGGGAAAGGTTTCAAAATAATTCCTAAAAATCGGATCAACTTCTGATTGCAGAGACACCTGGTGTCGAACCCAGGACACATTGATAGCTATGAATGCATAATTTGATTTGTTAAGACTGGTTCTTCTAACACGCTAAGTTTTAAGTCGATAGCCTTCCGGGAAGTACCTAAAATTTGTTTCCGTTATCTCCGTAAGAAATGCATTGAGGAATATAAATGTCCGTCTGGGATCGAACCAAGGACCATCAGCGAATATATAAAATTATATTATGATATAATTTTATGGTATCTAACCTCATACCGAATTTCAAGTTTCCATGCCATTGGAAAGGGGTCCAAAAAAAATCTTAAAAATCGCCACAATGCATTTTAAACGGCAGATTTTTGCATCGACCTAGCATCGAATCCAGGATATTTTCCGTAAAACTCATTTATGTTTTCGATAGATTATGACCATATATATAGGCTCCTTGAGTTTTAATTCTCTACCTATCCGGGAAGTATTTTTTTTAATTCCCGAAAATCAAAGCAATGCATTTAAACGGGAAAAATCGGGACTTTGGGGCCCTCTGGAATCGAACCCATGACACTGAGGTTCAAAATCGCAATTTTTCTGGAGGTTACACGTTATGGCCAATATGTCGTAAAAATTTCAAGCCATTGACGCTAGTGGTTTAGCCTGTGACTTTGTATCCTCTCTATATATATATATATATGAATATATGATATATGAATGAATCCGGAGAAGCATCTATCTATTATATATAGATGCTTCTCCGGATTCATTCATATATCATATATATATTCATATATTCATATATATATATATATAGAGAGGATACAAAGTCACAGCCTAAACCACAAGCGTCATTGACTTGAAATTTTTACGACATATTGGCCATAACGTATAAGCTCCAGAAAAATTGCGATTTTGAACCTCAGTGTCATGGGTTCGATTCTAGAGGGCCCCAAAGTCACGATTTTTCCCGTTTAAATGCATTGCTTTGATTTTCGGGAATTTAAAAAAAATACTTTCCGGATAGGTAGAGAATCGAAACTCAAGGAGCCTATATATATGGTCATCATCTATCGAAAACATAAATGAGTTTTACGGAAAATATCCTGGGTTCGATGCTAGGTTGGGGCAAAAATCGGCTGTTTAAAATGCATTGTGGCGATATTTAAGATTTTTTTTGGACCCCTTCCCGATGGCATGGAAACTTGAAATTTGGCATGGGGTTAGAAATTATAAATATATTTCATAATCAAATTTTTTTTATTCGCTTATGGTCCTTGGTTCGATCCCAGAGGGCCATTTGCACTCCACAATGCATTTCTTATGGGGATAACGGAAACAAATTTTAGGTACTTCCCGGCATGCTATCGACTCAAAACTTAGCATGATAGAATAACCAGTCTTAAAAAATCAAACTATGCATTCATAGCTATCAATGTGTCCTGGGTTCGACACCAGGTGTCTCTGCAATCAGAAGTTGATCCGATTTTTAGGAATTATTTTGAAACCTTTCCTAATAATATAGAAACTTGAAATTTGGCATATAGATTGAGATCAATAATAACTTTCAGAAACATTTTTTAAATTTCCAAGATCGTCCTTGGTTCGAGTCCCGAGAGCCATTTACATTCGTGAACATTAGAGCGTCTTTTGAGGCAGTTGTAGCCAATATTTCTGCTTGAATTTTCACACATAGTTAGAGATGGTGATCTTCTATTGTGTTTCATAGTAGGTTTTCAATTAGACCCGGGTTCGATTCCAGACGATGAAATTTCAGCGAATTTTAAGAAAAAATTAAATCCTTTTTTTTTCTTATGAGGACCGTCCCGATGTGATGCCGATATGAAATTAGTATGGCCGATCTGCTTGCAGTATGCAAGCTACATTTTACTCGTATATAATAGATATATAGATGCTTCTCCGGATTCATTCATATATATAGCTATATAGGTATATAGATAGGATACAAATTCACAGGCTAAACCACAAGCTTCATTGACTTGAAATTTTTATGACATATTGGCCATAACGTGAAACCCCCAGGAAAAAAGCGACTTTGATCCTCAGTGTCATAGGTTCGATTCCAGAGGGCCCCAAAGTCCCGAGTTTTCCCGTTTGAATGCATTGCCGTGATTTTCGGGAATTTTTAAAAAATACTTTCCGGATAGGTAGAGAAGTAAAACTCAAGGTGCCTATATTTATGGTCTTGGCCTTTCGAAAACATCAATGACTTTCACAAAAACTATCCTGGGTTCGATGCTAGGACGATGCAAAGATCTGCCCTTTAAAATACATGGGAGCCGTTTTTCATTATTTTGTTAGATGCACTTATCGAAATGATAGGATGTTCGTGCTCGGATGGAAGATGTATGGTACAAATAAGTTTTAGAAAAAAATTTTCATAAGACCGTACTATTCCTGGGTTCGAAGCCTGAGCACAATAACGTTTCTCTCATAAGGAATATAAAGGAAAAGTAGGACGTCATTTGAGGCAGTTGTAACCAATATTTCTGCTTGAATTTGCATACGCGGTTAGAGATGGTGTTTTTCTGTTGTGCTGCATAGAAAGTATTGCCTGAAAGACCCGGGTTCGATGCCGGACGGTAAAAATATCCCCCATATATAATACTATGGGGTATCTTTTCATAATTTTTTTATGCATTTATCGATATGTAAGGGAGCTCTTGCTTAGATGGAAGATGTATATTAACACTTTGTTTAAGAAAAAAAATAGATAAGACCATGCTGTTCCTGGGTTCGATGCCAGAGCACATTATAATTTCTCACATAAGGAGTGTATGTGAAAAGTAGGACGTCGTTTGGGGTAGTTGCACCTAATAGTTTTGCTTGAATTTTCACACATAGTTTGATATGGTTATCCTCTGTTTTGCTGCATAGTAAGTACACCAGGAAGACCGGGGTTCGCTGCCAGGCGATTAAATTGCAGCGAATTCTACGAATATTTTGAATCCTTTTTTTTTTCATTTGATGTCCGTCCCGATATGATGCCGATATGTAATTAGTGTTGTCAATCTGCTTGCAGTATGCAAGCTACATTTTACTCGTAATAGATATATAGATGCTTCTCCGGATTCATTCATATATATAGCTATATAGGTATATAGATAGGATACAAATTCACAGGCTAAACCACAAGCGTCATTGACTTGAAATTTTTACGACATATTGGCCATAACGTGTAACCTCCAGGAAAAAGCCGACTTTGAACCTCAGTGTCATGGGTTCGATTCCAGAAGGCCCCAAAGTCGCGATTTTCCCCATAAGATTACATGGCGGGGATTTTCGAAAATTTTTTTGAGGCACTTCCCGGAAAAGGAGAGATTTGAAACTCGAGGGATCGCTAGATGCCGCGCATATCTAAAGGAAACCATAAAGACATTTACGAATATTATCCTTGGTTCGATGCTAGGTCGGGGCAAAAATCTGCCGTTTAAAATGCACTGTGGCGATTTTTAAGATTTTTTTTGGATCCTTTTCCGATGGCATAGAAACTTGAAATTCGGTATGAGGTTAGACACCATAAAAACATATCTTAATCGAATTTTACATATTCGCTGATGGTCCTTGCTTCGATCCCAGAGGGACATTTGAATTCCTCAATGCATTTCTTACGGAGATAACGGAAACAAATTTTAGGTACTTTCCGGCACGATATCGATTTCAAACTTTGCATATAGAAAGATCAAGTCCATACATATCAAACAGTGCATTCACAGCTATCAATGTGTCCTGGGTTCGACACCAGGTGTCTCTGCAATCAGAAGTAGATCCGATTTTTAGGAATTATTTTGAAACCTTTCTCTATATTATAGAAACTTGAAATTTGGCATATAGATAGAGATCATAAATATCTTTCAAAAACATTTTTTAGATTTCCAAGATCGTCCTTGGTTCGAGTCCCGAGAGCCATTCACATTCGTAAAAATTAGAACGTCTTTTGAGGCAGTTGTAACCAATATTTCAGCTTGAATTTTCACACATAGTTAGAGATGGTGATCTTCTATTTTGTTTCATAGTAGGTTTACCAGTAAGACCCGGGTTTGATGCCAGACGATAAATTTCAGCGAATTTTCAGTAAAATTAAATCTTTTTTTTTTTCTTTTGAGGACCGTCCCGATATAATGCAGATATGAAATTAGTGTTGTCGATCTGCTTGCAGTATGCAAGCAACATTTTACTCGTATATATATATGGATACATGAATGAATCCGGAGAAGCATCTATATATAATAGATAGATAGGATACAAATTCACAGGCTAAACCACAAGCGTCATTGACTTGAAATTTTTATGACATATTGGCCATAACGTGAAACCCCCAGGAAAAAAGCGACTTTGATCCTCTGTGTCATAGGTTCGATTCCAGAGGGCCGCAAAGTCCCGATTTTTCCCGTTTAAATGCATTGCTTTGATTTTCGAGAATTTTTAAAAAATACTTGCCGGATAGGTAAGGACTTAAAACTCATGGAGCCGATATATATGGTCATGATCTATCGAAAACATAAATGAGTTTTACTAAAAATATCCTGGATTCGATGCTAGGTCGAGGCAAAAATCGGCCGTTTAAAATGCACTGTGGCGATTTTTAAGATGTTTTTTGGATCCTTTTCCGATGGCATAGAAACGTGAAATTCGGTATGAGGTTAGACACCATAAAAACATATCTTAATCGAATTTTACATATTCGCTGATGGTCCTTGGTTCGATCCCAGAGGGACATTTGTATTCCTCAATGCATTTCTTACGGAGATAACGGAAACAAATTTTAGGTACTTTCCGGCACGATATCGATTTCAAACTTTGCATATAGAAAGATCAAGTCCATACAAATCAAACAGTGCATTTCCAGCTATCCATGTGTCCTGGGTTCGACACCAGGTGTCTCTGCAATCAGAAGTTGATCTAATTTTTAGGAATTATTTTGAAACCTTTGCCAATGATATAGAAACTTCAAATTTGGCATATAGATAGAGATCATAAATAACTTTCAGAAACATATTTTAGATTTCCAGGATCGTCCTTGGTTCGAATCCAGAGGGCCATTTAAATTCGTGAAAATTAGAACGTGTTTTGAGGCAGTTGTAGCCCATATTTCTGCTTGAATTTTCACACATAGTTAGAGATGGTGATGTTCTATTCTGCTGCGTAGTAAGTTCACAGTTAAGACCCGGGTTCGATGCCAGACGATGGAATTTCAGCGAATTTTAAGAAAAATTTCAATCCATTTTTTTCTTTTGATGGCCGTCCCGATATGATGCCGACATTAAAATAGTGTTTCCGATCTGCTTGCAGTATGCAAGCTACATTTTACTCGTATATATATATGAATATGCAAAATAAAAATAAGCAAAATTTTACTCGTAATAGATTTAGATGCTACTCCGGATTCATTCATATATATATTATACCTATATAGATAGATAGATAGATAGGATACTAATTCACAGCCTAAACTACAAGCATCATTGATCTGAAATTTTTATGACATTTTGGCCATAACGTGAAACCCCCAGGAAAAAAGCGACTTTGATCCTCAGTGTCATGGGTTCGATTCCAGAGGGCCCCAAAGTCCCGATTTTTCCCGTTTAAATGCATTGCTTTGATTTTCGGGATTTTTAAAAAAATACTTCCGGGATAGGTAGAGAATCGAAACTCTAGGAGCCTATATATATGGACATGGTCTATCGAAAACAAAAAGTTTGTGAGTTTTTCAAAAAATATCCTGGGTACGGTGCTAGGTCAAGGCAAAAATCGGCCGTTTAAAATGCATTGTGGCGATTTTTAAGATTTTTTTTGGACCCTTTCCCGATGTCATGGAAACTTGAAACTCGCCATGGAGTTGGAGATCATAAATGCATTTCATAATCAAATTTTACATATTCGTTGATGGTTCTTGGTTCGATCCCAGAGAGCAATTTACATTCCTCAATGCATTTCTTATGGAGATAACAGAAAATGGTTTTAGGCACTTCCCGGCATGATGTCGACTTCAAACTTTTTATAAAACAAGATGAAGTCCTAATAAGTCATACTGAGCATTCACAGCTACCAATATTTCCTGGGTTCGACACCAGGCGTCTCTACAATCAGTAAATTATCCGATTTTTAAGAATTAATTAAAACCTCTTCCCAATAATATTAAAACATGAAAGTAGGCATATAGATAGAGAACATTGATTCATTTGAAAAACATGTTTTAGATTTCCTAGATAGTCCTTGGTTCGAATCCAGAGAGCCATTTACATTACTGAAAAATAGAACGTCGTTTGAGGCAGTTGGAGCCAATATTTCTGCTTGAATTTTCACACATAGTAAGAGATGGTGAGTTTCTGTTTTGCTGCATAGTAGGTTCACCAGGAAGGCCTAGGTTCGATGCCAGACGATTAAATTGAAGCATTTTTAAGAAGGTTTTCAATCCTTTTTTTTCTTTTGAGGGCCGTCTCGATAGGATGCCGACATGAAATTAGTGTTGTCGATCTGCTTGCAGTATGCAAGCTACATTTTACTCGTATATATATATGAATATCTATTATATATAGATGCTTCTCCGGATTCATTCATGGATATACCTATATAGATAGATAGATAGATAGATAGATAGATAGATAGGATACTAATTCACAGCCTAAACCACAAGCGTCCTTGACTTGAAATTTTTACGACGTATTGGCCATAACGTGTAACCGCCAGAAAAATTGCGATTTTGATCCTCATGGTTATGGGTTCGATTCCAGAGGGCCCCAAAGTCGCTATTTTTTCCATAAGAATACATGGCGGGGATTTTCGAAAATTTTTTTGAGACACTTCCCGGAGAGAGAAAAACATGAAACTCCAGGGATCGCTAGAAGCCGGGCATATCCAACGAAAATCAGAAAGACATTTTAGATTTTAGTCCATGGTTCGATGCTAGGTCGGGGCAAAAATCGGCCGTTTAAAATGCATTGCGGCGATTTTGAAGATTTTTTTTGGATCCTTTCCCGATAACATGGATATTTGAAACTCGGCACGTGGATAGATATCATGAATATATTTCATAATAAAATTTTACATGTTCGCTGATGGTCCTTGGTTCGATGCCAGAGGGCCATTTGCACTTCTCAATGCATTTCTTACGGAGATAACGGAAACAAAATTTAGGTACTTTCCGGCATGCTATCGACTTCAAACTTTGCATGATACAAGAGCAAATTTTTACAAATCAAACTGTGCATTCACAGCTTACAATACGTCCTGGGTTCGACACCAGGTGTCTCTGAAATCAGAAGTTGATCCGATTTTTAGGAATTATTTTGAAACTATTCCCAATAAAATAGAAACTTAAAATTCGGCATATAGATAGAAATTATAATTAACTTTCAGAAACATGTTTTAGATTTCCACGATTGTCCTTGGTTCGAGTCCCGAGAGCCATTTACATTATTAAAAAGTAGAACGTAGTTTGAGGCAGTTGTAGCAAATATTTTTGGTTGAATTTTCACACATAGTTAGAGATGGTGATATTCTATTGTGCTGCATAGTAAGTTCACCAGTAAGACACGGGTTCGATGCCAGACGATGAAATTGCAGCAAATTTTAAGAATTCCTTTTTTTTTCTCTTTTTAGGCCCGTCCCGATATGATGCCGATATAAAATTAGTGTTGTCGATCTGCTTGCAGTATGCAAGCAACATTTTACTCGTATATATATATATATATGAATATATGATATATGAATGAATCCGGAGAAGCATCTATATATAATAGATATATATATATATATATAGAGGATACAAACTCACAGCCTAAACCACAAGAGTGATTGAGCTGAAATTTTTACGGCGTATTGGCCATAACGTGTAACCACCGGAAAAATTGCGATTTTGATCCTCAGTGTCATGGGTTCGATTCCAGAGGGCCCCAAAGTCCCGATTTTTCCCGTTTAAATGCATTGCTTTGATTTTCGGGAATTAAAAAAAAATACTTCCCGTATAGGTAGAGAATTAAAACTCAGAGGGTCTATATATAAGAACATGATCTATCGAAAACATAAATTGGTTTAACGGAAAATATCCTGGGTTCGATGCTAGGTCGGGGCGAAAATCGGCCGTTTAAAATGCGTTGCGGCTATTTTTAAGATTTTTTTTGGACCCCTTTCCGATTGCGTGGAAACTTGAAATTTGGCATGGGGTTAGAAATCATAAATATATCTCATAATAAAATTTTATATATTCGCTGAGGGTCCTTGGTTCGATCCCAGAGGGCCATTTGCACTCCACAATGCATTTCTTATGGGGATAACGAAAACACATTTTAGGTACTTCCCGGTATGATATCGACTTCAAACTTTGTATGAAATTAGATCAAGTTCTAGCAAGTCATTTTGTGCATTTACAGATTCCAATACGTCCAGGGTTCGATACCAGGCGTCTCTACAATCAGTCAATGATCCGATTTTTAAGAATTATTTTGAACCCCTTCCCAATAATATTAAAACATGAAATTCGGCATATATATAGAACTTATAGATACATTTCGAAAACACATTTTATATTTCTTAGATCGTCCTTGGTTCGAATCCAGAGAGCTATTAACATTCGTGAAAAGTAGGTCTTCGTTTGAGGCAGTTGCAGCCAATATTTCTGCTTGAATTTTCACACCTATTTAGAGAAGATGATCTTCTGATGTGCTGCCTAGAAATTTCACCAAAAAGACCGTGGCTCGATGCCAGACGATTAAATTGAAACGAATTTTAAGAATATTTTAATCCTTTTTTTTCTTTCCGGGACCGTCCCGATATAATGCCGTTATGAAATTAGTGTTGTCGATCTGCTTGCAGTATGCAAGCTACATTTTACTCGTATGATATATGAATGAATTCGGAGAAGCATCTATATATAATAGATAGCGAGGATACAAATTCACAGCCTAAACCGCAAGCGTCATTGACTTGAAATTTTTACGACACATTGGCCATATCGTGTAACCTCCAGAAAAATTGCGATTTTGAACCTCAGTGTCATGGGTTCGATTCTAGAGGGCCCCGAAGTCCCGATTTTTCCCGTTTAAATGCATTGCTTTGATTTTCGGGATTTAAAAAAAATACTTTCCATATAGGTAGAAAATCGTAACTCTAGGAGCCTATATATATGATCATGATCTATCGAAAACATAAATGAGTTTTATGGAAAATATCCTGGGTTCGATGCTAGGTCGAGGCAAAAATCGGCCGTTTAAAATGCATTGTGGCGATTTTTAAGTTTTTTTTGGACCCTTTCCCGATGGCATGGAAACTTGAAATTCGGAATGAGGTTGGAGATCGTACATATATTTCATAATCAAATTTTACATATTCGCTGATGGTCCTTGGTTCGATCCCAGAGGGCCATTTACATTCCTCCATGCATTTCTTATGGAGATAACAGTAAAAAGTTTTAGGTACTTCCAGGCATGACATCGACTTCAAAATTTGTATGAAATAAGTTGAAGTCCTAATAAGTCATACTGTTCATTCACAGCTACCAATATTTCCTGGGTTCGACACCAGGCGTCTCTACAATCAGTTAATTATCCGATTTTTAAGAATTAATTTAAACCCATTCACAATAATCTTAAAACATGAAATTAGGCATATAGATAAAGAACATAGATACATTTCAAAAACCTGTTTTAAATTTCCTAGATCGCCCTTGGTTCGATTCCAGAGAGCCATTTACATTATTGAAAAGTAGGACGTCGTTTGAGGCAGTTGGAGCCAATATATCTGCTTGAATTTTCACACATAGTAAGAGATGGTGATTTTCTGTTGTGCTGCATAGTAGGTTCACCATTAAGACCCAGGTTCGATGCCAGACGATTAAATTGCAACGAATTTTAAGAATATTTTCAATCCTTTTTTTCTCTTTTGACGGCCTTCCCGATATGATGCCGACATGAAATTAGTGTTTTCGATCTGCTTGCAGTATGCAAGCTACATTTTACTCGTATCTATTATATATAGATGCTTCTCCGGATTCATTTATGTATCCATATATATATATATAGCGAGGATACAAATTCACAGGCTAAACCACAATCGTCATTGACCTGAAAATTTTACGACATATTGGCCATAACGTGTAACCTCCAGAAAAATTGCGATTTTGAACCTCAGTTTCATTGGTTCGATTCCAGAGGGCCCCAAAGTCCCGATTTTTCCCGTTTAAATGCATTGCCGTGATTTTCGGGAATTTTTAAAAAATACTTCCCGGATAGGTAGAGAATCAAAACTCATAGAAGCTATATATATGGTCATAATCTATTGAAAACATAAATGCGTTTTACGAAAAATATCCTGGGTTCGATGCTAGGTCCATGCAAAAATCGGCCGTTTAAAATGTATTGTGGCGATTTTTATGATTTTTTTTGGACCACTTCCCGATAGCATGGAAACTTGAAATTCGGCATGGAGTTGGAGATTATAAATATATTTCATAATCAAATTTTACATATTCGCTGATGGTCCTTGGTTCAATCCCAGGGAGCCATTTACATTTCTCAATGCATTTCTTACGGAGATAACGGAAACAAAATTTAGGTACTTCCCGGCAAGCTATCGACTTCAAACTTTGTAAGATACAATATATCTGCTTGAATTTTCGCACATAGTTAAAGATTAATATCTTCTATTATGATGCATAGGAAGTTTTACCAGAAAAACCCGGGTTCGATGCCGGGCGGTAAATATGTCTCCCGTTTAAATACATAGGGTTAGTATTTCATTATTTTTTTGATGCACTTATCGAAATGATAGGAAGTTCGTGCTTGGCTGGAAGATGTATCGTTAAAACTGGTTTAAGAAAACAGTTTTCAGAAGACCGAACTATTCCTGGGTTCGATGCCAGAGCACATTAACATTTCTCTCATAAGAAATATAAGGGAAAAGTAGGACGTCGTTTGATGCAGTTGCAGATAATATTTCTGCTTGAATTTTCACAGATAGTTAGAGATGGTGATTTTCTATTGTGCTGCATAGTAAGTATCACAAGGAATACCCGGGTTCGATGCCGGACGAATAAATTGCAGCGAATAATCAGAATATTTTCAATCCATTTTTTTTTTCTTTTGACGGCATTCCCGATATGATGCCGACATGAAATTAGTGTTGTCGATCTGCTTGCAGTATGCAAGCTACATTTTACTCGTATATATATATGGATACATGAATGAATCCGGAGAAGCATCTATATATAATAGATATAGAGAGGATACAAAGTCACAGGCTAAACCACTATCGTCAATGGCTTGAAATTTTTACGACATATTGGCCATAACGTATAACCTCCAGAAAAATTGCGATTTTGAACCTCATTGTCATGGGTTCGATTCCAGAGGGCCCCAAAGTCCCGATTTTTCCCGTTTAAATGCATTGCTTTGATTTTCGGGAATTTAAAAAAAATACTTTCCGGATAGGTAGCGAATCAAAACTCAAGGAGCCTATATATATGGTCATGATCTATCGAAAACATAAATCAGTTTTACGGAAAATATCCTGGGTTCGATGCTAGGTTAGGGCAAAAATCGGCCGTTTAAATTGCATTGTGGCGATTTTTAAGATTTTTTTTGGACCCTTTTGCGATGGCATGGAAACTTGAAATTCGGTATGGTGTTGGAGATCAATAATAAATTTCAGGATCATATTTTACATATTCGCTGATCGTCCTTGGTTCGATCCCAGAGGGCCATTTAAATTCTTCAATGCATTTCTTACGGAGATAACGGAAACAAATTATAGGTACTTCCCGGCACGATAAAGACTTCAAACTTTGCACTAAGAAAGAATAAGTGTATAAAAATCAAACTGTGTATTCCCAGCTGTCAATGTTTCCTGGGTTCGACACCAGGCGTCTCAAATATCAGTAACTGATCCGATTTTCAATAAGTATTTTGAACCCTTTCCCAACAATATAGAAACTTGAAATTCGGCATGTAGAATGAGATCATAAATAACTTTCAGAAACATTTTTTATATTTCCAAGATCGTCCTTGGTTCGAATCCAGAGAGCCATTTAAATTCGTGAAAATTAGAACGTCTTTTGAGGCAGTTGTAGCCCATATTTCTGCTTGAATTTTCACACATAGTTAGAGATGGCGATGTTCTATTGAGCTGCATAGTAAGTTCAATAGTAAAGACCCGGGTTCGATGCCAGACGATGGAATTTCAGTGAATTTGAAGAAAAATTTCAATCCATTTTTTCTTTCGATGGCCGTCCCGATATGATGCCGACATGAAAATAGTGTTGTCGATCTGCTTGCAGTATGCAAGCAACATTTTACTCGTATCTATATCTATTATATATAGACGCTTCTCCGGATATACTTATATATATATATATAGGGGATCAAAAGTCTAACCATGTTCCACAAGTGCCACCGATTTGAAATTTTTACGACGTTATGGCCATGACGTGTAACCTCCAGGAAAAAGCCGACATTGAACCTCGGTGTCATGGGTTCGATTCCAGAAGGCCCCAAAGTCCCGATTTTCTCCATAAGGATACATGGTGGCGATTTTCAAAATTTTTTAAATAATACTTCCCGGACAGTTAGAGACTCGAAATTCAAGGAGCTTACAGATATGGTCAAGAACTATTAAAAACATTAATGACTACTAATAAGAACGTCCTGGGTTCGATGCTAGGACGATGCAAAAATCCCGCATTTAAAATGCATGGGGATAGTTTTTATTAATTTTTTTGATGCACTTACCGGAAAGTATATTAAGTAAATTAAGTATGGATGCATGGCAATCCTCAGGGTATATCATATTGTATTGCTTAAAGTTCCTTTGCTGGCCGCACGATCTGTACGCCCTCCGGCAGAAGCATCACTTCTCCTCACGTTCGCGTGTGCTCTAGACGGCCTTTGTGCTTCTGTAGATACATGTAGTAATCTTTTGTTTATTGTGCAGATTACCAATAAATAGTGTTCTTAAGATCTTCTGTGTGTTTATTTACAATCGCATTCTAATAGGTTATGGGCCCAGGTGCGTTAATAATTGAGCACGTGTGTTGAGTTTGTGAGAGAAGTCGCGCCGCGTAGTTCCTCGAAAATGTCTGTCGTGAATTTTAGTTCTTCTCGCATCGAGTTGTTGTCAAAGGATAATTATGACACGTGGAAGATGCAAGTGGAAGCTTTGCTGACGAAGAACGACACTTGGGGATATGTGAGTGGTGGAATTCCTTTGCCCTGTGAAATAGTCGGTGAGGGAGCGTCGGCCGCCGAAGCCAAACAAAAGGTGCTTTTCAGATAAGAAGGCGAAGTCTGATTTAATACTGTCAAGAAGTCCTTCGGAATTGAAACAAATACGTGGTTGTGAGACTTCGGGGGATGTATGGCTCAAATTGGAGTCTATTTGTGCGTCAAAAGGTCCCGCGAGGAAGGCGACACTCTTGAAACAGTTAACTTTACAGCGTATGCAAGAGAGCGACGATATAAGAGAACATATGGGAAAATTTTTCGATGCAGTGGATAAATTAGCAGCCATGGATGTTGAAATTAATGCAGATCTTCTTGCGATCATGCTGCTTTATAGTCTTCCGGGAAGCTACGAAAATTTTCGCTGTGCAATTGAGTCGCGAGAGAAACTGCCTACCGCGGATGAACTTAAAGTTAAAATTTTGGAAGAGACAGATGCCAGAAAACAAGCAAATGTTTTTGAATGCGGGGGTGCTATGGCAGCGAGTCGTCATGGATTCAAGCCCTCCAGGCAAAAGTCGGAAGAGAATAACTTTAAGGGGGCAGATCAAAGAAAATTTAAATACCGCTGTTTTCGTTGTCATAAGATAGGACATAAGGCTGTGGACTGCAAGAATAACAGAGCTACGGATAAGTCGCATCTGCAATCAAATGCAAAACTTGTTTCGGGAAACGCAGATGATAGTTATGCAGGTTTTAATGTGGAAGTGCCGAGAGCTGAAGAAGCTGACTCCGCAGTTGATGACGAGAGGGGGCCAAGGGCATGGATATTAGATAGCGGCTGCACGTCTCATCTGTGCGGCGCCGTATCTAAGTTTCAATGGATGCACTCAACGCCTCAGGCTCAACTGAGACTAGCCGACTCATCATCAACAAGCGTGAGGGGAAAAGGCGCCGTAAAAATCTCTGCACTCAACGAAAATGACAGAAGGTTGGTTGAGTTTAAAAATACTCTGTATGTTCCCGATCTTCGTACCAACCTTGTCTCTGTCTCGAAAATCACTGATAAAGGTTACTATGTTACTTTCAAAAAGGATGTTGCAATTGTTACAAATTGTAATGGAGAAGTAACATTGACAGCTGATCGGAAAGGCGATCTCTACTATATCAGAGAAGAGATGAATGAATGTGCAAATGCAGTGACAATTAATGAGCAATCGGTTCTTAGAAAATGGCATGAACGCTTGGGACATTTGAATTACAATGAGGTAATTAAAGTCATTCGGGATAGTGGAATGGGTGATTTTAATAAAGATATTGTTAATATTTCCCAGTGTGAAGTTTGTCTGCGAGGAAAGATGGTTGCGTCACCGTTTCCAAAGGGACGAGAGCCTTGCTCTGAGAGACTAAAAATTATATATTCGGACGTTGTGGGTCCGATGAGAAAAGAATCTTCGGCAGGTGCAAGATTCTTTGTAACATTCATTGATGATAGCACGAGGTGGTGCGAAGTATATTTACTTAAACAGAAAAGCAGTGTGTTAGAGGCTTTCAAACATTACAAAAGCTTTGTTGAAAATCAGACGGGAGAGAGAATTAAATATTTTCAGTCTGATAATGGTGGCGAATACTGTAATGGATCCTTTGATAGTTTTCTTTCCAGTAATGGGATTCAAAGAAGGCTCACCGTTGCGCATACACCGCAGCAAAACGGAGTGGCGGAGAGGATGAATCGAACAATCTTAGAAATGGCAAGATGTATGATTCTGCAGTCGGGATTGCCAATTTCATTTTGGTCTGAGGCAGTGGTAATGGCCGCGTACATTAGAAATCGCTGTCCAACGAGTTGTCTGAATGGGAAGACACCGTTTGAAAAATGGAATGGAGACACCCCTGATCTTAATCAAATTAAGATTTTTGGAACAAAAGCATATGTCCTTGACAAGACTCCTAACAAGGATAAGTTTTCTGCTAGATCAAGGGATGGTATCTTCGTGGGATTTCCGCGAGAATCAAAGGGATATCGTGTTTGGATTCCCTCGCAAAGAAAAATCGTGATCGCGAGGGATGTTAAGTTTCTCGATGACGATGGAAAGTGTCGAGAATTAGGAGAGGATATAGGAGATGGAAATCATCCTTCAAAGAAGAATGGCGAAACGGGAGATCTATACGGAAATTTAGAGATGGAAATCGTGCACGCTGACGTTTCTTCAGAAGGAGGGCAAGACATCCAAATACCTGAGTCTATAGAAAGTAGAAGAGGAAGAGGAAGACCTCAAATACACAGGACGGGGAGACCTGGTCGTCCTAAAAAGATTTACGCATCGGTGCAAACAAGAAGATGCGAGGAACAAGAAGCTTCCAATGAAAATGAGGAAGATGAAAACTCAAATTTCATAGAGGATGTTGAATTTGCTGGTGTGGCTGAAATTTCACTTAACGAAGCAAAATCTAGTGATGAATGGGGAGAATGGAAGACGGCTATTTTGTCAGAGATTACTAGTCTCATTAAGAATGGGACGTGGGACATAGTAGAGCGGAAGGAAGGGCAAAATGTAATTGGAAGCCGGATCATTCTGACAAATAAATACCGTCCAGATGGAGCCATTGAGCGTCGAAAGGCAAGAGTAGTTGCAAAAGGCTACAGTCAGAAGTATGGGTTGGATTATACTAATACGTTTGCTCCTGTGGCGAGATTAGAATCTGTGCGTTTGTTTATGGCCTTAGCGGTGGAATTGGGATTGAAAATTCAGCAATTTGATATAACGACGGCTTATCTCAATGGAGATCTTGACGAGGAAGTTATTATGGAAGTACCAGAAGTGTTGAGGGAGATGCTTCCCGCAATCATCAATAATGAAAGGAAAAACTCAGAAATAGGAAGAAGGGCCGAAGGAATGCTTCATAAGTTAAGTGATGGGCAAGGTGTTTGCCTACTAAAGAAAGCTTTATATGGACTGAAGCAGGCAGCGAGGCAATGGGACATCAAGATGAGGGAGAAGCTTCAGCAACTTGGCCTAATACCTACGAGTGGAGAACCATGTCTTTACCATGCAAGGAGAGGCAAGAATATTCTTCTTGTGATCACATATGTAGACGATATTATGGTTGCCTCCCAAGATGCTGAGTGGATGGATGAAATTAAGCAGAGTTTGTCCTCTGAGTTCGAACTGAAAGATCTTGGTACTCCAAGGTATTGTTTAGGTTTGGAGATCAATCATAATGAGGACAGCATTACTCTATCGCAAGGAGGATACGTTAGAGAATTGCTGAGAAAATTTAAGATGGAGGAGTGCAAACCAATGCTCACCCCAGCGGAGTGTAATGGAAAAGTAACAGTCGAGGAGGGTTGCGCTGAAACTGAAATATGGCCGTACCGAGAGCTTATTGGTGCATTAATGTACTTAGCAGTGGCTACTCGTCCAGATATTGCCAATACAGTTGCTCGATTGAGCCAATTTAACAACAACCCAGAGAAGAAGCACTGGATAGCGGCGAAGAGAGTCCTTAGATATCTTCGAGGGTCAGCTGATCAGGGCCTTGTGTATAAAAAGGATGAGAACTTCATAAAAGGATACTGCGATGCAGATTGGGGGGGTTGCACCGTGGATCGTCGTTCTTTTACAGGTTATACCTACCTGATGAGTGGAGCAGCCGTGTCCTGGAAATTTCAAAAGCAGAGAGTGGTGGCGCTATCTTCAACCGAGGCGGAATACATCAGCCTGGCGGAAGCTGCCAAAGAGGGAATATATCTCCGGAGTCTGCTGAAGGAGTTGCGGATACAACCCATGACTGACTTAACGATTTTTGTAGATAATCAAGGGGCGAAGTGCATTGCTACTGATCCTGTTTTTCATTCAAGGACCAAGCATATTGATATTAAGCACCATTTTATTCGCAATGTCATAAATTCAGGGTTAATTAAATTGCAATATTTGTCAACAGAATTTATGGTAGCTGATATTTTGACAAAAGCTTTGCCAAGAGTTAAAAATGATTTTTGTGTAACAGGCTTAGGTTTAAAGATGGTTAATTAAGCGGATGTTTCATACCCTTCGTCTTGAAAGGGGGTATTAAGTAAATTAAGTATGGATGCATGGCAATCCTCAGGGTATATCATATTGTATTGCTTAAAGTTCCTTTGCTGGCCGCACGATCTGTACGCCCTCCGGCAGAAGCATCACTTCTCCTCACGTTCGCGTGTGCTCTAGACGGCCTTTGTGCTTCTGTAGATGCATATAGTAATCTTTTGTTTATTGTGCAGATTACCAATAAATAGTGTTCTTAAGATCTTCTGTGTGTTTATTTACAATCGCATTCTAATAAAGTAAGGAACTTTTCGCTCAGCTAGAAGATATATATTAAGAATTGGTTTAAGAAAAAAATTTCTCAAGCCCGTACTATTCCTGGGTTCGATGCCAGAGCACATTAACATTTTTCTCATAAGGAATATAAGGGAAAAGAAAGTCGTCGTTTGAGGCAGTTGCAGCCAATATTTCTGCTCGAATTTTCACACATAGTTAGAGATAGTGATCTTCTATTATGTTGCATAGGAGGAATTACCAGAGAGATCCGGGTTCGATGCCGGGCGGCAAATATATCTCCCGTTTAAAATACATTGGTTTAGTATTTCATTATTTTTTGATGCCTTTATCGAAATGATAGGAAGTTTGTACTCGGCTGGAAGATGTTTGAAAAGAATTAGTTTTAGAAAAAAAAATTAGAACACACCGTACTATTCCTGGGTTCGATGCCAGAGCACATTAGCATTTCTCTCATAAGGAATATGAGGGAAACGTAGGACGTCGTTTGAGGCAGTTGCAGTTAATATTTCTACTTGAATTTTCACACATAGTTACAGATGGTGATCTTCTATGGTGCTGCATAGTAAGTTTGACCGGGAAGACCTGGGTTCGATGCCAGAAAGATATATTGCAGCGGAAATTACGAATATTTTCCATCCAATTTTTTTTCTTTTGTGGACTTACTCTATGTGATGCCGACAAAAAACTTTTGTTATCGATGTGCTTGCAGTATGCAAGCAACATTTTACTCGTATACCTATATAGATAGATAGATAGATAGGATACTAATTCACAGCCTAAACTACAAGCGTCATGGATCTGAAATTTTTATGACATATTGGCCATAACGTGAAACCCCAAGGAAAAAAGCGACTTAGATCCTCAGTGTCATGGGTTCGATTCCAGAGGGCTCCAAAGTCCCGATTTCTCCCGTTTAAATGTATTGCTTTGATTTTCGGGAATTTTAAAAAAATACTTCCCGTATAGTTAGAGAATCGAAACTCAAGGAGCCTTTATATATCGTAATGATCTATCGAAAATATAAATGAGGTTTACGGAAAATATCCATGGTTCGATGCTAGGTCGGGGCAAAAATCGGCCGTTTAAAATGCATTGTGGCGATTTTTAGGATTTTTTTGGACCCCTTCCCGATGGCAAGGAAACTTGAAATTCGGTATGACGTTAGATACCATAAAAATATATCATAATCGAATTTTACATATTCGCTGATGGTCCTTGGTTCGATCCCAGAGGGACATTTATATTCCTCAATGCATTTCTTACGGAGATAACGGAGACAAATTTTAGGTACTTCCCGGAATGCTATCGACTTAAATCTTAGCATGATTGAAGAACCAGTCTTAACAAATCAAACTATGCATTCATAGCTATCAATGTGTCCTGGGTTCGACACCAGGTGTCTCTGCAATCAGAAGTTGATCCGATTTTTAGGAATTATTTTGAAACCTTTCCCAAAAATATAGAAACTTGAAATTTGGCATATAGATTGAGATCATTAAATAACTTTCAGAAACATTTTTTAAATTTCCAAGATCGTCCTTGGTTCGAGTCCCGAGAGCCATTTACATTCGTGAACATTAGAACGTCTTTTGAGGCAGTTGTATCCCATATTTCTGCTTGAATTTTCACACATCGTTAGAGATGGTGATGTTCTATTGTGCTGCATAGTAAGTTCACAGTAAAGACCCGGGTTCGATGCCAGACGATGGAATTAAGGCAAATTTTAAGAAAAATTTCAATCTTTTTTTTTCTTTTGATGGCCGTCCGGATATGATGCCGACATGAAAATAGTGTTGCCGATCTGCTTGCAGTATGCAAGCAACATTTTACTCGTAATAGATATATAGATGCTTCTCCGGATTCATTCATGATATACCCAGATACCCAGATAGGATACTAATTCACAGGCTAAACTACTGGCGTCATTGACTCGAAATTTTTACCACGTATTGGCCATAACGTGAAACCCCCAGGAAAAAAGCGACTTAGATCCTCAGTGTCATAGGTTCGATTCCAGAGGGCCCAAAATCCCGATTTTTCCCGTTTAAATGCATTGCCGTGATTTTCGGGAATTAAAAAAAAATACTTTTCGGATAGGTAGAGAAATAAAACTCAAGGAGCCTATATATATGGTAATGATCTATCGAAATCATAAATGAGTTTTACGGAAAATATCCTAAGTTCGATGCTAGGTCGAGGCAAATATGTGCCGTTTAAAATGCATTGTGGCGATTTTTATGATTTTTTTTGGACCCTTTCCCGATGGTATGGATACTTGAAATTTGGCATGAGGTTGGAGATCATAAATTTATTTCATAATAAAATTTTTTGTATTCGCTGATGGTCCTTGGTTCGATCCCAGAGGGCCATTTACATTCCTCAATGCATTTCTTATGGAGATAACGGAGACAAATTTTAGGTACTTCCCGGCATGATATCGATTTCAAACTTTGCACAAAATAAGATCAAGTCCTTTAAAATCATACTGTGCATTCACAGCGTAAATATATTTCCTGGGTTCGACACCAGGCGTCTCTTATATAAGTAGTTGATCCGATTTTTAATAATTATTTTGAGCCCTATCCCAATAATATAGAAACTTGAAATTCGGCAAATAGATAGAGATCATAAATAACTTTCATGAACATGTTTTAGATTTCCAAGATCGTCCTTGGTTCGAATCCAGAGCGCCATTTACATTCCTGTAAAGTAGAACGTCGTTTGAGGCAGTTGTAGCCAATATTTCTGATTGAATTTTCACACATAGTAAGAGATGGTGATTTTCTGTTGTGCTACATAGTAAGCTTACCAGGAAGACCCGAGTTCGATGCCAGACAATTAAATTGCAGCGAATTTTAAGAATATTTTCAATACCTTTTTTTTTTTTTTTTTGAGGGCCGTCCCGATATGATGCCGACATGAAATTATTGTTGTCGATCTGCTTCTGATACTAATTCACAGCCTAAACCACCAGCGTGATTGCTTTGAAATTTTTACGAAGTATTGGCCATAACGTGTAACCGCCAGAAAAATTGCGATTTTGATCCTCAGGGTCATGGGTTCGATTCCAGAGGGCCCCAAAGTCGCGAATTTCTCCATAAGAATACATGGCGGGGATTTTCGAAAATTTTTTTGAGGTACTTCCCGGGGAGAGAAACAGTTGAAACTCAAAGGAATCGCTAGAAGCCGTGCGTATCCAACGAAAATCAGAAAAACATCTTAGAATATAGTCCATGGTTCGATGCTTGGTCGGGGCTAAAATCGGCCGTTTAAAATGCATTACGGCGATTTCGAAGATTTTTTTTGGATCCTTTCCCGATAACATGGATATTCGAAACTTGGCACGTGGATAGATATCATGAATATACTTCATAATCAAATTTTACATGTTCGCTGATGGTCCTTGGTTCGATCCCAGAGGGCCATTTGCACTTCTCAATGCATTTCTTACGGAGACAACGGAAACAAAATTTAGGTACTTTCCGACATGCTATCAACTTCAAACTTTGCTTGATACAAGAGTAAGTCTTTACAAATCAAACTCTGCATTCACAGCTTGCAATACGTCCTGGGTTCGACACCAGGTGTCTCTGAAATCAGAATTTGATCCGATTTTTAGGAATTATTTTGAAACCTTTCCCACTAAAATAGAAACTTGAAATTCGGCATATAGATAGAGATCATAAATATCTATCAGAAACATATTTTAGAATTCCACGATCGTCCTTGGTTCGAGTCCCGAGAGGCATTAACATTCGTGAAAATTAGAACGTTTTTTGAGGCAGTTATAGCCAATTTTTCTGCTTGAATTTTCACACATAGTTAGAGATGGTGATTTTCTATTGTGTTTCATACTAGGTTTACCAGTAAGACCCGGGTTCGATGCCAGACGATGAAATTTCAGCGAATTTTAAGAAAAAATTAAATCCTTTTTTTTTCTTTTAAAGACCGTCCCGATATGATGCCGATATGAAATTAGTATTGCCGATCTGCTTGCAGTATGCAAGCTACATTTTACTCGTATATATATATGGATACATGAATGAATCCGGAGAAGCATCTATATATAATAGATATATATAGAGAGGGGATACAAACTCACAGCCAAAACCACAAGAGTGATTGAGCTGAAATTTTTACGGCGTATTGGCCATAACGTGTAACCACCAGAAAAATTGCGATTTTGATCCTCAGTGTGATTGGTTCGATTCCAGGGGACTCCAAAGTCCCGATTTTTCCCGTTTAAATGCATTGCCGTGATTTTCGGAAATTTAAAAAAAATACTTTCCGGATATGCACTTCTCGAAATATTAGGAAGTTCGTGCTTAGCCGGAAAGTGTAAGGTAAGAATTGGTTTAAGAAAAAATTTTTCATAAGACCGTACTATTCCTGGGTTCGATGCCAGAGCACATTAACATTTCTCTCATAAGGAATATAAGGGAAAAGTAAGACTTCGATTGAGGCAGTTGCAGCCAATATATCTGCTTGAATTTTCGCACATACTTAAAGATTAATATCTTCTATTATGTTGCATAGGAAGTTTCACCAGAAAGACACGGGTTCGATGCCGGGCGGTAAATATGTCTCCCGTTTAAAATACATAGGGTTAGTATTTCATTATTTTTTTGATGCACTTATCGAAATGATAGGAAGTTCGTGCTTGGCTGGAAGATGTATGGTTAAAACTGGTTTAACACTAGAAGGACGGAGGTGGTCATTTGACCACTTTTCAGAGTTTGACATCAAAATTCCTTTAGTAAAATACCTCCAATTTTTTTGAAACTTTTTTACTTTGTTTATTACTATCCCAAAATTTGTGTTAAGTATTAAAATATTTTTTTTTCACTTTTAGGTTAAATTTTATATCAAAATATACCTAGAAGGACGGGAGGTGGTCATTTGACCACCTACTTTTAAAATTCGTAATTAAATACTTTCATGCTTCTCAAAGACCTGAATTTTGCGTATCTTCTACATTTGACCATTACACAAGTTCTAATAACATTTTTTTCCCCGTAATTTGTTTAAATTTTAATTAATTAAACAAAATGTTGACCTATGTCCTAAATCTGCAGAATTTCATATTCTAGAATATTTAATCTATTTATACTGAACCAATGAAACTCATATTTTCGGAATAAGTGGAAGAAGGTCCGAATTGTTGATAAAAGTCAGTCACGTTACCCCAAGATTGTTATGCTATCTGACGGAAACCATATAAAACCACTCGTTGGTGCCTCGGAAAAAACCTCAATCAAATACGATGGCGGAACAATTTTTCAAATTTCGTCCTGAAAATTTCCTTATGGTGTTTTTATCAATGCCAAATCAATGTATAATATTTAAAAATTCTTAAAACAATTTTTAGCAGGGTTGCCAACATATTGGTTTTATCATTATATAATGTTCTTCCAATTTTTTTCTCTGGTAAATTTCAAACTGATATCTCAAGTTTATATTCAATCACCTTTTTTGAACAATTTGAATTAATTTTAAGGGTATTAACCTTATAAAACAGGGCTACCAATCGTTAGAACAGATCTCTAAACAGAGACTTTTGCGTTCGCAGTATAAATAGCTACAGATATATTTTGAGCACAGATTTGTTTCATGTAATTTGTCTAAACTCTTTGGGATCCCGAATTAGTTTATAAACTATAAAGAAGCAGTGTGACCAACATCTTCGGCTGTAAAGTGAAGGCAGCGATCAGACATTCATGGAAAACCTAGTAATTAATCATGCATTTATCGAGAATGGCCCTTTCTTACTCATATATTATTCGGTGCTTATCCTCTCTGGTGCTCGTTTTATTATTACATATTAAGTTGATATTTATTTTAGACTTACCTTAATACTTAAATCATTCTTCAAATGTTATTTCCTTCCATCATTCGGTATTTTACAATACATCCAAGTCATTATAGAAACACTTGATCATCTTCACAATGTAAGGTTTGAAATCATAATAAAGCTTCGCTATTGTTTTTACAAAGTAATATTTATTCCTTATTAGGTAATGGCGTAACATTTTTAAAATAAATGATAAGAGAGAATATCACTCTATGCTTCTAAGAGTACATCATTTTTTACCGCAGATTCTGCACATTGCCACTTTTGCAGAACATATTCCACAGTATATTTTTTTACATTTTAGGCACAAATTATTGGATTTGTTATAACAACCAGGTGAGATCTGACACTTTCTTCTTTTCTGCGGTCTTATTGGTGCACTTGCTTCCCCTGAAGAAATTCCCGACATTGCAAAGGAACATGAGGGTGATGGCTCTATCTCTAATGAGGTTCCAATCATTTCTAATATAAGTCTTTGAATATACTCCTTCCTGCTGAGTTTACGCCCAGTGGTTTCTTTGAATAGAACCCAGCTATTTATTGAGGCCAGGTCTAATATGTTAAAAAATACATGTACTGGCCATCTCCTTGTAGCCGAACGAGTTGAATATTTCCGGCACATGCTATCCATTATATCTACTCCTACTTTGTTGTAGTTGTAAAACAAAATTGTATCTGGTTTCTTTTTTTCTGAGTCAGAAATCATCACGTCCTGATGCATCGTACTGATTAAAAGCACATTTTTATTTTTTTTGGCTTGGTAATTTGTTAAGCTGTGGCCAAGTCTATTTTTATAAACTCTAGTTGAGTATATTTCTTTGCTGTGATGAACCGAAGGAGGTAATTCTCTTCTATTCCTTCTTATCGTTCCAACCAATGAGATTTTGTTTTTTTTTAGTTTTTCAGCGAGGCTGATTGAAGAGAAATAATTGTTGCATGTTATGTTGATACCGGAGTTTTTGAATGGCTCTGCTAACCGTAGCACAACATATTCCCCAAGAGTCTGCCTTGATCCCCTAGCGTCATCTTTTCCACAATAAGGAAATGCATTTAGGCAATATTTAGACTTCACGTCTGCTAATACCCAGTACTTGATCCCAAACTTATCTGGCTTATTCGGCATGTATTGGATGAATGGGCATCGGCACTTCGTAGGATATAATTGTTCATCGGCCGTAACACTCTCGCCAGGGTTGTAGCAGGCTCGGGAGTTAGTTATAAATTTATTCCAAGGCTCAGAACCTAAAGCAAATTTTTCTTCTCTCAGAGCTTGACTCCGAGTTTCTCTGTGATCAAACCGTAAATGTTTCATTATGCTTAAGAATCGATCCCTATTCATAGTGCTGGAGAATATTTTAGATCCCCACGTTTTGTCCCAACAACTTTTTATTGACAAATGTCGTTGTCCCAATACGCCTCTAGCATATATAAGAGCAATGAATTTCAAAAGTTCTTCCCTAGGTAAAGACCAATTAGCATCTTCAAGCTTCCCATGCTCCGTAGTACATTTTACAATGTTATCTAAAAGAGAGTCACTCACCAACAAATTGAATGCACTAAATGTTGATGCCTCTTGAATGTTCCTTTTGGCATAAGAAGTTGGCCCTGGAGCTAAATGCAATATGTTTTGCACTTTGAATCTTCCTGGTTGAGGTTGATCAGCCAAAATCTCCAGCCACTCTGTTCCATCCGGAGCAGTTTCCCATTGTGCCGTTGGTTCTGGAGGATTACTGTCGATCGATTATGAAAATAATCATATTAGTTTTGGCAATGAAAAATGTATTTGAATAGACTTAATTTCTTGGTATTAATCTATTGTGTAATAAATTCTTTAGCGAAAATATCCTCTGTATCAAATAGACGGAATAAACGTATTGCGTCATAATAGCAATAATTATAGATCATGATAAAGAAAAACCTGTGCATACTGACAGGTTTATAATGTATATTCGAGTTTGAATGTCAGTGGAAACTAACGCAGGAACCCTTGAGAAAAATATAAATGACGCCAAAAGTTTTGAAAGTATCATCCCATTTTAAACCATATAATGAACATTTTTGTTTTTATCTGGTTGGTATTCTATAAACCGAAGAAGGAAAAGAGTGTGTTATCTGGGCGTTCAATATAAATGACTGAAATTTAGTTAACATGAATTATAATTCTTAAAATCTTCAAAGAAGAACATAGTATTGAGACGAAGATCGTACTTTTATAACCTTCTATTACTGAGAAAAGTTATTTTTACAAGACCGATATTAACTTTTTATTATATCATGTAAAATGAATTTTTTTTCATTTTTCGGTTAAATTATGCATGCTAATATTACATGAATATTTTTTCACAATTGCATTTACACTGCAATAAATATAGCTAAAGGTTAGACACTAATTTCGCTCTACCTGAGGTAATCAACAACGTGGAAAGGAAAAGTTTTTGCTCTATAAGATTACATTGATAAGTTAAGGTTTGGAGCTAACAGTTCTTCCTAAGAATTTCTAGTTTAGTTTTTTTTTAACTTAGAACTTGAGTATACGTTATAAAAAACCGACAATTATTTGCAAATATTACGGTTTGAGCAAATTACTTACATAAGCCATTAAAATTAACGAGCACTAAAATTGAAAGAAAGATTCACTTACCTGATAGAATCACTGCCACAATCAATGGAGTCACTTCCCGATTCACTTCCAGTCTCTTCAATCTCAGGACCAGAGTCGTCGCTCCGATCACTGGCCAGTAAGTCCTCACTTCTGCTTGCAAATTCCGCTTCACTTCCAGATTGATTTTCTTCTAAATCACGTAATTCGGCAAGAATCTCGTCCGAGGTACGGTTTCGTCTTGAGGCCATTCGTATTATGTTTTTTGACGTTCTCTAACAAACAGCTGTGGATGTATCACTATGGAGACTCGCGGAGAGTCGCTCAATATGGAAGACACAGTGAAAGAGAGGTTGATGACAAACGTTGTGTTCACCTCGAACAATGCAGTATTTCTGTGCGTAGCGCTTTCTTGGCGCTCCGAAAACGCTGCACTAATCCTTTCTCCCTAACTGTATGTGCGCTAAAGACGCCTCGGTGGGGTTGTGCTTATTTGAAACCATTGCATTTCAGTACGTGCCGAACGCGGGGAAAAGACAAGGTAGTGCCATAAATACGCACGCGTCTGGTTAGACGCACCCGATGGGTTTTGGATTTAGGCGGCTGTCGGTATCAGTTCACCCAGATGTCCGACCTCCCACCATGTGATTGTAAATACAGTTACTCATAGCAGGGGGGAAAATACGAATGTTTCATTCAATCTTTGTTATACTACATGAATTAATTTCAGTCAACATGTTTTGTTGCGCTATAATATTACTTCCCTATGTAAGAACAGATGAAAAATATGGAACATAATGATATCAAAAAAAACATGAAGATCACGACTTACATGCTAAATAAATTTTCTTTCTGAATCCATCTCTGTAAATTCCTGTGATTATTATATGAACATTTATATCAGTACATTCCGGGCAATTATTATAAGTTCATTAATTATGACAAGTATTATATTTAGAATTCTCTTCTTTCGCTTAAAGATCTATGGAATTCACATGCATCAAGGATAATTAGTAAATAAATAACTATATATGTAAAATAAATGTATTCAACCGATATGAAAATTTTTTTTCGGCTGTGTAACTTACGGAAACTGTAACAATTTCAAATATAAGAGGTTACATATAAAGAATTCAAAATATTGTATCTAACTCATAACAGAAGCAAACAATCCCTAAAAGTTTATGTAAAGCGGGTCTAAATTTTTTTATGAAAAATGTTATGAGCTGAATAACAGCAGAAAAATGGTTATTGTTGTTGTTACCCTTGATTTGGTCGTTAACATTGCGTCAATGCATAAGATAGAAGATATTAATCCATTCTCGATAAATGAGATTGTCAGGTTTTCCATGAATGTCTGATCGCTGCCTTCACTTTACAGCCGAAGATGTTGGTCACACTGCTTCTTTATAGTTTATAAACTAATTCGGGATCCCAAAGAGTTTAGACAAATTACATGAAACAAATCTGTGCTCAAAATATATCTGTAGCTATTTATACTGCGAACGCAAAAGTCTCTGTTTAGAGATCTGTTCTAACGATTGGTAGCCCTGTTTTATAAGGTTAATACCCTTAAAATTAATTCAAATTGTTCAAAAAAGGTGATTGAATATAAACTTGAGATATCAGTTTGAAATTTACCAGAGAAAAAAATTGGAAGAACATTATATAATGATAAAACCAATATGTTGGCAACCCTGCTAAAAATTGTTTTAAGAATTTTTAAATATTATACATTGATTTGGCATTGATAAAAACACCATAAGGAAAATTTTCAGGACGAAATTTGAAAAATTGTTCCGCCATCGTATTTGATTGAGGTTTTTTCCGAGGCACCAACGAGTGGTTTTATATGGTTTCCGTCAGATAGCATAACAATCTTGGGGTAACGTGACTGACTTTTATCAACAATTCGGACCTTCTTCCACTTATTCCGAAAATATGAGTTTCATTGGTTCAGTATAAATAGATTAAATATTCTAGAATATGAAATTCTGCAGATTTAGGACATAGGTCAACATTTTGTTTAATTAATTAAAATTTAAACAAATTACGGGGAAAAAAATGTTATTAGAACTTGTGTAATGGTCAAATGTAGAAGATACGCAAAATTCAGGTCTTTGAGAAGCATGAAAGTATTTAATTACGAATTTTAAATGTAGGTGGTCAAATGACCACCTCCCGTCCTTCTAGGTAGGCCGAAACTCCCGTCCTCCTAGTGTTAAGAAAACAGTTTTCAGAAGACCGTAATATTCCTGGATTCGTTGCCAGAGCACATTAACATTTCTCTCATAAGAAATATAAGGGAAAAGTAGGACGTCGTTTGATGCAGTTTCAGATAATATTTCTGCTTGAATTTTCACAGATAGTTAGAGATGGTGATTTTCTATTGTGCTGCATAGTAAGTTCACCAGTAAGACCCCGGTTCGATGCCGGACGAATAAATTGCAGCGAATAATCAGAATATTTTAGATCCATTTTTTTTTCTTAGGAGGACAGTCCCGATATGAAGCCGACTTAAAATTAGTGTTGTCGATCTGCTTGCAGTATGCAAGCTACATTTTACTCGTATGGTATATGAATGAATTCGGAGAAGCATCTATATATAATAGATATGCACAATTTACGGACATAAAGGTAAAAATTTCCAATTTTAGAAGAATATCCCCGTATAATGCCCGAGAGAACTTTGGCGGGATACGCGTGACGTGTTCACTTCCACTACTCTCTTGCACAGCCGCCAGTTGGAGATGCAGGCGCCTGCCAGAAGGCCGCGGCGTCGTAGTGTTTTCCTCCACAGGGGTAGCATAACCTATCTCCCTCTAGCGACCAAAAGTGAAGCCAGGGGTAAAGCGGCAAATTGCGCATTTCGCCATGCTGGTGAGAACTTTTCGTACCTCCCTATACTAACACATTGTTTTTTCGTGATTTTGCGGCTTTGATACTGAGTTATCAAGGTTTGATTGAGTGATTCGAACGTTTTGGAACACAAAATGTAGTTTGAGCAATGTTTAACACGAATTAATTTTGTTCTTTTCGCGTTTCTAAAGGTTTAATAGGTAAATAAGTAGGCGCTTGTTTCTGCCGTCAATATGACCAATTGCAGTGCATTTGGCTGTAAGAACAGATTCGTCATATTGACAAGTTTTACTGAATTGAACCCCAATTATAAATTAGAACAAACATTTGCACAAACGGAAAATCTCTAACTACGCTGATAAGCTATTATAATGTATGATAGAGTAGCTTTATCTCATTGCGGTAAACGATTATTAAGGAATTTTTATGCCATACTTGGTATTGATCGATTAAAAAGGAATTTTTATGCCATACTTGGTATTGATCGATTAAAAACTAAGTCGGATTAATGCATTATAATATACATAAAATTAACATTATAATAATCAACGAAGTTTTAATACAGTTTTCGGAAGGTTGGCAGATGATTCGTTTTTTATATCGCTCTAGCAGACGACACCGGCATCCGAGAAGTTTACATTGCAGGCATGTTTTATTTTCCATGATGAAAATAATCAAGAGGACTTTGAGAAAAAAATCGAGCATCATCGTTAAGTAAAAGGTTCATTTAAACAATCTGCGCCCATGTCATAGGATAGACAAGCTCCTGAGTCCCGTATGAGAGGAAAATAAAACCCCAAAAATACATGTAGTTAAAGGGGAGCTGGCGAAAAGTTCTCACCAGTGCTCTGCGGGTTGCGTTTTTTTTTGGCTTCACTTTCCCGACGTTAGACTCACCCTGTGGTTTTCCTCTCTCGCTCCTCGCGCCACCCCGTGGCAGAGGCCGAGGACAGTCGCAACGCAGCGCCCGAAACGGCCGCTGCGCGGCAGTTCTGACCGCTACAGAAATAACATTTCCTGTAAATTTCCGTTCATAGGACACCCTAGTAGTAGTTTCCCGGATAATTCGTTTTCTCGCATTCATCTTTTTTTTTGTCCATCCCCTTGAAAAACGATCGATCGAGGTTGATGTAATTTGTGAACTGCCATTTGCAGTAAATCTTCACTATCTTGCATAATTACCTGGTCGTCAGCGAATAACAATATGTATAAATACTCGAAAGGCAACGCAATCTTCCTTCAATTTCCTTAAAAGGATATATATGTATAAGTTAAATAAAGTTGGTGACATACTGCACCCCTGCCTAACACCTTGGTTAATAGCAATTTCTTGGATCAACTGGTTCACTGTATTGATCACAATTCTGGTGTTTCTATGTATAGGCTCTGAGTGGCTTTTATCAAATGTTTAAGAAATCCTCTTCTTTCCATAACTAACCATAATATGTCTCTGTTGACACGATTGAATGCTTTTTCAAAGTCTATGAAAGCTAGATGCGTCTTAAGGTTAAATTATCACTGGTTTTGTATAATTTGTTTTAATATAAAAACATCATCAATACAAGTCCTTCCTTTCCTGAAGGCAGCTTGTTCTTCTAATAAAACATAATCGAAGATAGCTTGTAGCCTATTATTGAGTATTTTGCTGTATATCTTGTATGCTGCATTTAGGATACTAATGACTTTGTAGTTTTCTGGGTTATTCCTCTTTCCCTGTTTAGACAATGAAACAAGCCTAGCAACCCTCCATTCACCTGGGATGTTTCATCCAGCACATGTTGTACTGATGTAGAATTCTCGTTTTTAGAGTTCTACCTCCATACTTTATCATTTCCAAATTAATTCGATCTGTACCAGCGGCTTTTCTATTCTTTGTTTTATTCAAAGCATATTCCAGTTCTTTTAAGTTGATAGGGTCCGCACCAATTGATTCCTCTGGCATCAATTCATCTGAACCAAGTGTTTCTTTTGATGTTCGGTCACACTGTTATCTCTTATAGTGTGTAATCCAATCTTCCTTCAGAATATCGTTTAATCGTGCTGCATCTCTCTCTGATTTAATGAGGTGTTTCATTAGCTTATATGCTATTTCTTGTCTTCCATGAAAATCATCCTCTATTCCGCTTATAAATCTAAATATCTATCTAAATCTAAATAAAGAGTAATACGAAGCTAGTATATATAATAGCTAATACGAAGTACCGCCAAGCGAAAATAAAATAATTTAGTAGTGACATTTGTCGACAGATGTCACTACCGTCAGCACTCTTGTGGGGTTATACCTATTTTAAACGCCACAGCGTGGACATGACACCCCAAATTATACCCTAGTTGTACGTTAGTTATACCCACGGAACCATCTTTTATACGATCTGTGATACGTACATTATATGTTAATTAAACCGATTTCCCACGGACTGTGCTGTATGGGATGTTTTGAAGATTTTGTTTTCTTCACTTATTGGCTTCTTTCTTGAGTTTTTTTCCATTTTGCCCATAGTTGTACTTTTGTTTGGACTAGGAAATGATCGGTATAGATATTTGCTCCCCTATATACATGGGTATCTATTATTCTTGTGGTTAGTTTCTGATTAACAATTATATAATCAATGAGGGATCGGTAACCTCTAGCTGACCAGGTGAATATATTAACGTCTTTTTTTAAATGTATTTGTAACTTTTAATTAATTAAAGTTTATGAATTCCCTTAATTTTATTCCATTCTGGATCAAATGGTCTTCTCCATATATGCCAATCAATTGTGGGATAGGTTCTTTTCCAGTAATTTCTTTTGGATATAATAGCAATATCAAAATTTAAAAATATCTCCACAGTTAAGTATCTCAGTGCTGAAAAGGGTTCCCCTAGTAGCACAGAAGATGCTGAGCATGTGCTCAGGGAATTTTAGTCATTTTAGCTAAAATGTTTCAGAATCACAACGTGAGCATGTGCTAAAAATGTTTTAAGGTGATTTTAGAGCGCACGTTTTTCTGAACATGTTATAAGCATGTTTGTGCAAAATTTCATTCCACATCCTTCTATAACTAATAATTATAAAAATTTTTGATTTAATGCAGCTTTTCTTTCCTTTTGACAACTAAAATTAGAAAGTGATCGTTTGTAATAGAGACAAGGGCTTAAAGAAAGGAAATTAAATAAAAATTCTTATTCAGCAATAGGCACTTTTTGAAATTCATCGATGTAATCGTAAATCCATCAATCTGTTTTTAAAGTAATCGATGGATTCATCAACCGTTTCTTTATTCACCGATGGATTTATTACGATGGATGGATGGATTACGATGCTTTCCACTGATGTCCATCGCTTTCATGGAGATAATTAATTCGCGATGAAGAGTCAATATATAATATATGGTTCTGATGACAGTAGCGGATCATTCAAATGTTAATATCAATAACCTCATAAAAGCCAGTAAATATCAATTTAAAATGGGAAATATAACGTATTTATAATGCAACAATCAATGAACAAAAACGATGCAATGATTTACGTTTCGACAGATCTGTTGAATTCAACTCGAGGTTAAAGAATTATGGAGATGGAACACGTTTTAAATGCAACAGTAGCCTTCTTGTCAAACAGCAGAAAAACCAGCGGACTGTTCTTAAACTCATCAAGAATTGATAATCTATCGAAGTAATCAGACAAAGATCATCGATGCAGTCCATAAATCATCAGATGGGTTAATTTAAAACCGTGCCTAACGCATGCAGCTAGCTATAACAGTTGAAGAACGAATTGTGGTGGCGTGTTTCCTTGGCAGTTGAAGTCGTTAGCCAAGCTTGGCTTCACTTATTTTAGAGTATACCCGTAGTTTCCTCCGTGGAAGTGAGAATTTTCATATCAATAAGGATTAAGATGTAGATGTCAATGTTTGAAAATCGAATTTGTGTAAACATCGTGTGGTTTAACAATTTAAGTGCTGTTTGGCGGTTTGTGTGAATAGTGGGAACGTTTGGTGATTCCATGTGTGTATTCGTGTTAAGCTATAAAATAGCATGTATATAATTTTAAAATTTTCTGAATGTAGTTGTTTTCGTGACGTTTGACAACTCGCGTGATTTGTGACAATTTTTGTTGAATATGTTTTTGTTTTAATAAACAAAAAATACCATAGCTTAATCTCCTGTTTTTACTTCGTTTTTCTGCTGAAGAGAGTGATGGAATGTGATGTGTGTGAAATGTTTGATCGAGTATTATTAATAATATAGTCATTCAGCTGATAAGTGATTTAGAATGTTTCCTTTAATTAACATTCATCGTGTTTTCAAATACCTTGGAGATGTCACGAAAGGTCACTGAGGCAGCTCCAAGGCATCTTGTTAAACATTCGAGATATCTCTGAGATGTGATTCTGCTATGTGGGTAGCTGTTTAATTAAAAGTAAGGGATTATGAAAACGTTTGTTTGTTTGTCCATAGGGAAATTTGATGTGTGATCGAAAAGTATTATTGTTAATAATGCATCATTCAGCTGAAAAGAGAATTCATAGTTACCTAGTTTAATTAAAAGAAAGGGCTAATGAAGACTTGATAAATTTCCAATGTAACCTGGTATTTTGCAAATTAATCAACGAAAACTGGAGGTATATTATACATATATGTTAATTAAATTTCACATTGTACTTCATTAACATGCGATTATTACGTAGCCATTGATTTCTTTTACGAATGAGAACCTTATTTTATTTGAAACCTTGTATAATATCCCGTGTTTTCGTTGATTATTTTGTGAAAAACTCAGTATTATCTGGAATATAATGAGCGCTCGAAAGATTTACATTAAAATGTGTATAGCATATTTTCGAGCTATCTTAACCGAAATGTTGACTACACATTTCTGGCGCATTTTTACCCGGCAAAAATGTCATACCCAAAATGTGCTACGCGCATTTTAAAAATTCCTAAAATGTTTCACTGAAATGTTTCAAGCATGTTGCGATCACAAATTGTGCTACTAGGGTCAGGACAGTAAGACTAGGTTAGAGTATAATTTCAAACAATAAATGTAAATTAGAAGTAAATCCAGCTTGCTTATCAACTTAATTTAATTCATTAATCTCAAATATTTGCTAAATTTTCAGAGTACTGGTTTTGATATTCTGCATTAAGAAATAAAATACTAGGATTCAGTGGTGCTTCTACTTAAAGTACTTTACTTTACTGCAAATTGTCTGACAATATGTAGTGATATTCTTTGCAATAAGTTTGATCGTTAAGTGTCAAGTTATATATTTTTTTAAATGTGGCAGTTTGATTTATAATGTCAGTAGCGCTTGAGTTTGATTTAGTCATTTTTGTTTGATTTTAGATTTCAGTAAAATAAAGGAATAATGAGTGAATAAGAGTAATGAGGCATTTCATATTTCTTCAATAATACCTCACTTAATCAAGGGTTGATCAATGGATCAGATTCTACAAGGCATCTGCCATAATATACGAGAAAGGCAATTAGAACTTAAATAAGAAGGAATGGAAAGTCAGCCAGAAGGAAAATACAAAGAAGACTATTTAACCCATAAGATGCGGGAGTATTTTTCTTCCGCGACAGTCGTGTGCGGGAGGCAAGTTAGAGAAACGGTCCCTTCTCCTGGTGGGTCAGACTAATTGCAGCAGGTAGAAAACCCCCATAATGGGGGTAGACCTTTTTCCGATGCCCGCGGTCAGCGGTTATTGTTCAAGACTTTTGGTTGTTCCTCTAACGTGGAAGCAATTGCCAATGATTTAATTGTCTTCTTTTTTCCCTTGCTGTTAGCTGATTAATTTGATACCAAACAGTTAGTAGATACATTGATTTTTAACGAGTGAGGAAAATATGAAATTACGAGTGCACTACAAATCTTGGAATTACGCAGAGGCCGGAAAACCCCGGGGAAGGGTTTTCCACATTTAGGACAATGCAAAAGATTTTGTGGACTTCTCATTCACAGGCACCGCCATAAAATTGATGAAGGCCAAGCATGGGCAAGGAAGAGCAGGTCAAACGTATAAGAACGTTTTTCCCGCAGTTCTGGCATTCTGGCAGGAAAACCTTTTTATACATTTCCCGCAGTTTAAGGGTTAATGGTTTCAATTTCTTCAGAAACCTGGAAATGAGTCAGATCCAAGGCAATATTATGTTGAGTTTTTGGTTTAATCATGGAATCAAAACTGAGCTGTATATTGCAACTTCAGTTAAAACTCCCAGATATAGTGTAAAAGCCAGTTCAATATTTTCAAAGGATGAATTCTTTTGATGATGATTGGTGAAAAGCTTCCTACGTGAAAGCACTTCAAATAAAAAAAAAACAGCATATATTGATCAAGAATTAGGATCTAGATTAAGAAAGTATTTTGAGATTCAGCTTTTTGAGAGAATGAAAGAAATTTCTGCCTTCTAACTATGTTAAGGATACAAATAAAGGCATGGCTAAGGATAAGGAAATCAAATGGTAGAAAAGAAAAATAAATGATATTCAATTCGGCTCCAATCAATAAACAATCAAATAGACATGTCTAATGAAGCAATTCCCCTTTATTTTGTGAGTTTTGAGTATCAAAAAGAGCTAAACAAATAAGTCCTCTGTTTATTCAACTTGTCACATTGAACAAATAGTTTCAAAGCCTTAAAATGTTATTTCTTGTTATACGATGGAGATATGTATTGAGAAATGCACAGATGGTACTGCAAGCATGAAAAATTACGTTTTAGAAGTTTTCACAAAAGTAAAAGATGTTGGACATCCAACAATCTTTATTTATTGAATTACTCATGATGATCCAAGGGCTCTGAACAATTGGTGACCGGGCTCCCGGATAGTCATGTGGACAGCGCGTTCACCTTTGGTGAAAGCGGTCCCGGGTTCGATTCCCGGTGGGAGCCAATGTGCGAAATGACCTCAGCTGTCGAAGCACTTTTAACAATACTACTACTACTACAATTGGTGACCACTAATCTACTTCATAGGCTGGTGAAATGAGGTAGTGTTTTTCTAACCTTATATCCACATAATGTGAGTCTAAGATTGCACTTTATGAACTTCCAATTTACTGTTATCTGGTCGTTTGGATCACACTTGATTATTGTATTAAATGAGTTGTAGTAAAAGTACAGTGAAATGCCCTATTTTCTCTCTAACAGTGAATATTAATTATATTTTCCAATATTGGATGATTATTTTTATAATGGGAGATATCTTTTATAACAGCCTTATTTTTAACTATAAAATTTAAAACTTGTTTTTTCCCAACTTCTTTCACTTTTCCTATCAGATTGGTTTTTTAATAATTGCTAAGGAACACATTCTCCAAATTTTAATTTCTCTTCCACCATAAATAATATTGATAACATCCATTACTAGCATTAAACCTCTTACATTATTACCATTAATGATAAAAAAGCATAAAAAGTTCACAATATGATGAGCAATATTTATTTGGAAATAAGTAATAGAGTATTAATAGAATAATATCCTAGCTCCCTGTCATATTTTTATCTCTTTGAAATTATTGTTTAAAGAATCAATTTGTGTATGAGCTCACTAAAGATGTTTGTTTTTCAGAAAAATGAAACTGTTTGGTTAAATAAAAATAATCAATAGCTATCATATTATGTTAATTAACTCTTTGTTAGATTCACTTACTGATTATTATACTGATTATTATTACTGATTTGGCAAATTAAAAAAATGCATTTTTATGAATTTTTAATTGAGAACTGTATCAGGTAATTTTATTTATTCAATTCTTATAGTTTCATCTTTTTAAGTTCTGACGCAATAGCATTTCCTGCTATAGAACTCAGCAATTTAATTGGTGACATAATAGCTACTTTTGGACACTGGCTGTGAATATAATCCATTCTAAAAGCGCAACACTACTTTTCTAGTATTATTGTATTGTATTATAATATATAATAATTGTTTTTATTGGCAGGAATCAAAGATCATATATGTTTTCAGTATTGATTGAGGAATCGGCATTGGAAGCTTTCAAAGGAGTTTCATCCTCTATATTAGGCAATAGAACCTTAGAATTGTTGAACCATTTTTGTAATGTTTCTCAAATATTCTAAGAAAGTTGGTTAATTTCTTATTATGGAGAGGCTAAACATGACTGTTTTAAAGATATCGGCCATTATTTTTAAGCATTGACATGTTTTATCATTGCTCTAAATAGTTCAGCTCCTGTTTAGAATAAAAATACATTATAAATTTTTCCTCCCATCTGTTAAATTATTCCCTCTTCAGGAATCCTTGTGGTTGACAGAATAAAAAATAATATGTCAATCTTGGTGAATATACCCTTCAAAAAGACTGCATACTTTTAATGGAGTTTTGGCATTCCATGGGCTGATAGGCACCTTTAGCATCTATCTTGATACATTTGTATTCGTAGATTGAATTCCACCTTTCCCTCCATATCTTGACATTCTCAAATGGACATGAGTTTTCAAAATGACCCAATAAATCAGCCCACTCAACTGTTGCCACCCAGCTTACACTGAAATCGTCAATATTCATGAAATTGTTTGAGGAAAATGTGATGCAATATATTTAAGCATACTACATTTCCTGACTCTCATATATAGAGCCATATTTCAACATTTTTATTGAATTAACTACCTGAATAGTGTGATGCAATATTTATAGCAAAAACTAATTTTATCTAGAATTTAATATAAAAATTCTAGTCTTAAGACCCTACTAATAATTATGATCATAGTAAAGAACAAGTAAAATGTTGCTTGCATACTGCAAGCAGATCGACAACACTAATTTCATATTGGGACGGACCTTATAAGGAGGAAAAAGGGATTGAAAATATTCTTAAAATTCGCTTCTATTTAATCGTCTGGCATCGAACCCGGGTCTTCCTGGTGAACTTACTATGCAGCACAATAGAAGATCACCATCTCTAAAAATGTGAGAAAATTCAAGAAGAAATATTGGCTGCAACTGCGTCAAACGACATTCTACTTTTCACGAATGTAAATGGCTCTCTGGATTCGAACCTAGTACGTTCATGGAAATCAGAACATGTTTCTTAAAGTTATTTATGATCTCTATCTATATGCCGAATTTCATGTTTCTATATTATTGGGAAAGGTTTCAAAATAATTCCTAAAAATCGGATCAACTCCTGATTGCGGAGACACATGGTGTCGAACCCAGGAAATATTGTAAGCTGTGAATAAACAGTTTGATTTGTAAGGAATTGCTCTTGTATTATGCAAAGTTTGAAGTTGATAGCATGCCGGGAAGTACCTAAATTTGGTTTCAGTTATCTCTGTAAGAAATGCATTGAGAAGTGCAAATGGCCTTCTGGGATCGAACCAAGGACCATCAGCAAACATGTAAAATTTGATTATGAAATATTTATTATGAAATCTATCCACGTGCCGAGTTTCAAGTATCCATGTTATCGGGAAAGGAGCCAAAAAAAAATCTTCAAAATTGCCGCAATGCATTTTAAACAGGTGATTTTTGCCCCGACCTAGCATCGAATCATGGTCAATATTCAAAGGAGTCTTTATGATTTTCATTGGATATGCATGGCTTCTAGCGATCCCTAGAGTTTCAACTCGCTCCTTTTCCGGGAAGTGCCTTGAAAATCCCCGCCATGTATTCTTATGGAGAAAATCACAACTTTGAAGCCATCTGGAATCAAATCCATGACACAGAGGTTCAAAGTGGGCTTTTTCCTGGAGGTTTCCCGGCATGGCCAATAGGCCATAAAATTTCAAGTCTGTGGCACTTGTGGAACATGGTTAGACTTTTGATCCCTAATGAATGAATGAATGAGTGTATATATATATATAGGTATATCCGGAGAAGCGTCTATATAAATAGATATCCGGAGAAGCGTCTAGATATAATAGATATTTACATTGCTGTGAATAGAAAAGCATTCTTACTTTCTGTTGTTTTTTTAGTTTGAAGTGTATTTACACCTACAAACCAAGGGAACTCTATTTGTCCCACTTCCAATTGAAATAAAGGAAAATGAAATACAACAATTTCAAAATGAAATTAATTCTAAAATGTCCAGAGTAATTAAGGCTACAAGCGCAAAAGGAATTGTAATCTATTAAAAAGTGCAGAATGCTTAGATTCATTACTAGAATCACAAAAAACTTAATATGTATTAACTATGAAATTTCTAAGTTTGTAAGTTAACTAAGTTGAGTTATAAAACAAAATTTTCAGAATAGTCACCTTCCATAAAATTTAAATGCCAAAGCAGGTACAATATAGTTAGAAGAGTATATGCAAGAATATTGTTACACAGTCACATTAATAACTTCATCCCATTCTTTCAGATCTTCAATCTTATAACAGTAGTTTTATACTATTACTTTCAAATGTTCGCTGATGTACTAATATTATAAAAGTTCCTAATCTAGTTGTACTCATAGACATTAGTATTAAAAAGCAGGTATTAATGTTTATAATTTTACTTTTTCTTTCAATTTCTTTTTCATTGCTACTATTTGAATGGTACATACTTTCTATCCAGGAACCTATCAATACCTTGATTCTTGATACTCTTCTCTGAGGGAAGTTCCCCAAAATATTTTAGAATAGCAACAGAGTAATTTTTTATAGAATTTTTATCATGAAAAGGCTGTCTTCTATGATCAAAACCTCTGTTAGGATAGGATGGATATCCCACTCTAATAATAGGAGGTTTTTGGTTTTGTCTCAAATATAATAGAAAGACCTATTAAATATAATGGCTGGCTTAGGCTGAGAATTTGTCTTTATCTAAATTGTGATGCAGGTGGATGGAATAGTACCATAGATCGGATTTTCAGGTGAAGATTTTATACAAAGACCTTGTGGGGTCAATTTTTGGACTATTCCATAATTTTAGAGCAAAACAGATCTATGATATTCTTATCATACACATGTGGTATCCCTAATGTTAAGGGACATGCAAAAGGTGGGGTTATTTTATAACCAAAAGTGGTGATATTTTTTTACAAAAGTGATGTTATTTTACCCTGAAATCGATGTTATTTTAACGACAAAATAATTGATGTTGATTGAGTGCCACGCTTTTAAAGGGCCCACCCGTTGCCCTGACTTTTTGATGCTATTGACTAGGGATAATTTAATAATAAACATGGAGTATTGACTAAATTCACATTATATATATTTTATTCTTCACATATTCAACTTAAATAAAGAGACAAATTACTTTTTAACATCTGTAGTTTCCAATGAAAAAATTGCCATTGTGGCCAAATTGACTTCTTTTAGATTTGTTCTCCTATCTGATAAGACTGTGCTATAGCAGGAAAGAAATCTTTCTGAGTCCACATTTGCACAGGGGGTCCAAATTGCTTCCAGGCACTTAAATGCAAGCGATGTCTCAGACAATAAGAGCACCTGTATTACCCTAATTATATCCGCTGAACCCTGGGAATTTTGGTTTTGTAGTAATCGCTGTCATTCTTCAAACCCCAACATCAACTTCTCTGTCTCCATTGACTCAAGGCCATGAACTTTTTTAAATTTTGTATTTAAGTCTGGGTTCACCTCTGTAGGCAGAACTTCTTCGGGAACAAAAACTGAGATTTTTTCAAATACATTTCTGCTTGGGTCTTCTACCGTTAGAGAACTGAGTTTGGTTGATGCCTTTAAAGCCATCTGCATTAGTATTGACTTTACAGCAGTTGCTTTAGATGTTGTCATGCTTTGTAAGTAATTAGTGGTTTCATAAAAAAATACCCTTCTGAATATTCTTGAGACTCATTTAACTTCCTTAACTCTCTATGTAATGTGTGTGCATTAGGATAGTTTGAACCCACCAATAGTTTAAGTCAATCAGCTGTTTCCAATGTTTCAAATATTGTCTGGCATAGAATCTATGGTACCATTATTTAAAGTAAAAAAATATCCTATACCAGAATTGTGAATTGAAATTGAAAGTGAATTCAATGTTAAAGAAGTCAACTATGCGTCAGAAATAATCTGCTAAACAAAAAGCACTTAGAAACCAAGAGTTCTATCTGCTGACAACAGGAATAGGGAATAATACGAAACTATTTTCATTTCTGTCCTGAAGAAATTTTAAGTACAAATGTTTTCTTTTTCTTGTGTGGAGGAATGAAATTTTGGTCATCAGTACTACTCTATTAACGTGTCAGCCATCTGATGGATCCAAATATTTCCCACAATATTTAATTTGGGAGCCCAGCATTGTATGTGGATTATTATTAATATTAATAATAATCAATTTCAAGCCTGCAACACACTTTGTCATATATTTAGCTGAGTTTGTTATAACACTTTTAACATCTGAGTATTGCACATTATAAATCCTCAGAAATTGTATAGGTAGAGTATTGCCATAATACACTTGCATCAGCGCTTTCTAGAAAGTGGACATCACCAACGTAAAGCAATGGCTGCTCATTAAAATCTTTAAATGTCCTAAACAGTACCACAAATACACATCTGCCTTTTTTGTCCATGGTTTCATCACAAAAAATCTGATGTGGCCAGCACATGACTTTCTCCATATACATAAGGTGTAAATATTTACCTACGACAGTAATTTCGAACTCTATATACCATCTAAACTTGGAAGATGAGTGATTAATTTATATATTATTATTTTTTACGTTACAAACATTATAAATGGGATGAGGCTCTCCACATCTAGAGACGTTAAAAACTCAAACTCCCTGGACGTCCTTCAGGCATGCCGAAGTCCCTTTTGCCACTTTCTGGAGGGCTTAGCCGATTGGAATGAGCAACATTGCTTTCTTTTCGGATCACTTAATTAATCTGATCATGCTAGAAGTCTCTCAAATGGCTTGCGATCTTTGAACTTGCCCTGTTTCTGCACTTAAATTGTAGGGTAATTTATCATCTTTAAAAATTATAAGGATAGCATTTTCTGTTGACGGCATAGGTACTTAAGAAGATATTGAAGAAAAACTAAAAGCGCTACACAGAAATGACTTGTTTTTTTGAGCATTGCTCATCCCGCACTGCACTTTTGAAGCTACGAACTTGATCGCATACCACTGGTATAGGTCCTAACAACATATAAAAAATCAGCCATACATGAGCTTTTAGGTTGGAAGTATTATTTGACTTGACTATTAAGGATATACATTGATGCTAGGCTCTTCTTCTTAGAGGAATCCGTCTTCCATCAGGTTTCAACTGGATACCCTCCATCGCATTTGGTCCTGAGCATCTTCTTTCGTTTGCCTATTACTCTGGTCATTTTATATATGTCATCGTGCACTCCCAGTCTTCTTCCCCTTACTTGTTTTCCTTCTATTTTTCCTTCAATAATTCTCCTAAGTAAGCAATTTTAGCGTAGTATATGCCCCATCCAAGCTGTCTTCCTCTTTTTGATTTCCCTCAGCAGTTTTCATTCCTCTTCTATTCTTAATAGTACTTCATCATTTCTAATACTATCTGTCCACTTCACCTTGAGCATCTTCCTCCGCAATCAAATTTCAAAACTTCCCAAGTACTTTTCATATTTCTTTTGGACTGTCCATGTCTCACTGCTGTAAGTCACCACACTTCATACAAAGCAATTAGCAAATCTCTTTCTCAGATCTATTAGAATTCTGAAGTCCCTTCACCTTCTCAAACACTGTTTTACCCATAGCTATCTCTGTCTGCCTACTCTGTCTTACTTCCTAGGTACAGCTACCATTCTCAGTCACTAAACTTCCCAGATATTGAAATTATTTCTCATTCTCAAAAATTCTTCCTTTTACAGATATATTAATGATTCCTCCATCCTACTTACTCTCATCACTTTTGTCTTTCCAACATGTATGTTCATTTCATATTCTTTACCTACCCTTGCAATATTCTCCATCATATACTGTAGCTACTCTTCTGTTTCCGCCAGTACTGCTAATCCATCTGCATACTTTACAGTCTTTATTGTTTCTTCTCCTACCACTACACTTCTTGCCTTAATACATGTCCCAATTCCCATCTAACATTCTTAGACCAACCAGCCTTAGGCATCCAATTGAATCTCATGTTCCTTAACCTTTTCTAAACCGGAACTGGTTTCCTCCCATATTTTCTTCCATTTTTATTTCTATTCTTTGTAATAATATTCTTATTATAGCTTTGGTATAATGATAAATTAATTATCCTATATTATTTAAATTCTTTAGCATTACTTTTCTTTGGTAAAGGAACGCAAATTTTCAAGCCAAATTCCTGATTCATATATTCTACTGATTGGACAGGTCAATTTAGACATTGCGTCATACCCTAATGCTTCCAAAGCCTCAGATGATACTCTATCACAGCCCGCTGATTTTTTTCACCCTGGGATCATGAATTGACCTTCTACTTCAAAACTTACTAGGTCTTTATCATCATTGTCACATTCACTTTCTTTTTCTTGCACTAGCCTTACATAATCACCCGTGAATAACATAATTTCTCTACATATTTAATCCAACTCTCTTGTTTTTTTCCATGCACAATGTAGTTTTCCCATCTTCATTTAAAATTCCCTGTTTGCTTATTTTTCTTGGCTCACTTTTTGTTATAGCCTTAATCGTTCTGTTCATATAATCTAATTTCCTTGTTTTACCAGTTCTTTCTCTTCACACTGTTTTTGAATTCACAGTTCTCTCTATCTTGATCAGTCAGTCTCCGTAATTCATTGTGAATGTTTTCTGCATTGTCTTCTATCATATACTGAAGAGACATGTTTTCATTTCCTGCATTCATCCATTCTGTCTAACATGCTCTCAGTAATGCATTCTTTTTTATTCCTTTTCTCTGTCTTCTCTCCAACTCCTTCCTCTAAAGCCTTCGGTATAGTATTTCGAATAGCATCCCATTCCTCTGTTATCTCTTTGTTCTACCTTGAATTGCATAGTTTATTATCCATATTTTGAGCATACTCAAACTTACTTTTTGAGTTTCAGCTTTCCAACATCCCAATTTCTCCTGTGTTGTAATTTACAACATACTTCAGCCTTGTTTGTACATCTACCTCAAAAAAGTTGTGGCCTGTGTTAATGTCGGCTCCTGGGAAGGTTTTGGAATTCTTGACACTAATTTTGAAACTTTGGTTTACAACAATAAATACTATTTGATACTTAGCAATATCCCTGGGGCTTTCCAGGTATATGTCCTTGGTGGATGGTTGATTAACCACCTATTCACTACCCAAAGATCCGAATGTTTGCGAAATTCTATTAATCTTTCTCCTCTTTCATTTCTCTTTCCAAGCTAGGTTATGAATCTTGTAAAAAAAGCAATATATTAAATCAGGATCTCAAAGTTTTGTGATTCTCTAAATGGCAGAAAGAAAATTTTGGTGTGCTATTGCAGACTTGTTTGAGTTAGTTTTTCACTGCTGATGAAAACTCAATGTTCTATTGTTTTCCATAATTATTGTTGCTTCAAAAATCTACTTATGCTATAGGGAACTTCACAACTCTCACATTCTGTAACCATTTTCTTTCATTGTATTAATTGGATTGATAATACATTTTTTACTCTTTCTTGTGGTAGAAGAATCATATTCGTGGGATTCTTAGTTGAAGTGTTATGATTTTTTTAGGTGACTCATCTAAATAAGAAATTTACCTTTATTTTAAATCATGAGAATAAATATTTGCACAGTATTATCATAACCTGATTACGAATCTTGAGTATGTAGTTATGTTTTTATGGAAGCCCTTTAACCCATTCAGATCGGCTAGCAATTTTAACTCTTTCGTCAGAAACGGAATCTATTTTTTATGTTTTCTAGTAGATTTATATACTTTATAGTGAATATCAACAAAGAAAAAAAATTTGAACAATTAGAGAATATATTAGAAATGGGCCGCCGATGGGCGGCCTCCGCTCCTGGGTACCGTCGGCTAGGCCGCCGATTGGGGGCCTCCGATCCGAATGGGTTAAAGGTACCTAGTTCTTAGGTTCTTATGTAGAGTTTTTTTACTCTATGTGAATGTGTGATGTAGATAGCTATGCAGTAGGTGTCCAGTAGCACTTCATGATTGATTACTTTCAATCTAATGCTAACAATGATTTCATGTTAGCTATTTTATTAAAATTCAGTGATAATGCTGAGTAGTGCACTGAATGTTATTCTCAGTAATTTTTGTTAGATTTTTGAATGAATGATATGTAATTAAAAATCAGTTGTTCATCAAAATAATCCAAAAATCTAATTTAATTAACCCCATGAGGATTTCGATAATTTTAAAATAATATAATTTACTTTCACCTGGAATGCATTGTTTAATGCTTATTGTATCAGTTAAGGTTTCATATAAATAAGGAGAACCACATTCATGCTCCTGTTATGAAAACTTTGTGGCTGGTTAATGAACTGTATACTGTTTTCTAAGCTTATAATTAGCATTTATTCAAAAATTGGCACTGTTACTGTTTTCATACATTACGCTGTAAGATTTAAGTTCGTATTGCTAGTATGTTTGTGGGAATTTTGTTTCATTTTTGGTTACATTGTGAAATTATCATTTCAAATGTATAATGTAATATAATTCACCAAATCGAGTTGGTATTCAATTCCATTGTTGGTATTTTGTACGCAATTTATATATTGTGATCACATAATGTTGCCTGAAAATTTAACTGACAGATAAAAGTAGACAAATAGAATAGAACAATAAAAAGTGAAGTAGATGTAATGAGGATAGAATAATGAAGTTATTTTAAAAACGTTAAGTTGATGATGATGAGAAAATCTATCTCTTACATAGAGTTAATGTGCATAAGGAAGGTTGAGAGGACTATCGATTGCTTACTGGAAAACTATAAAGTTGATGCCATTAATCAATGAGAAAGGAGTAATTGGCAAAAACATTTATATATGAGGATAAATCAGTTTTGTCAGAAAAATAATGATCTCATCACAGAATTATTTTGGGGGTTACATTTAAAGTTTAACTGGCTGAGGACCAAAAGAAATAAGGTCAGTGAATGCTCTTATTATTTTCCAATTTTCTTTTATAAAATCTTTCTCAACATTATTTTTGGAAGAAAAGATCTTAATATTTGTACAATTCTTAATTTTAATCACCTGAAGTTTAATTAAGAATTGGTCCACTTTGACAAATGTTAACCTTAGGTACCATCAACAGTTTCTTTTGACATTTTCATGCTAGATTTATCTTAAGAAAACACTTGTGTAATAATATTGATCCTATTGCTAAGCAAGTTTGTTTGATGACTAACCTCTCATTCTTCATACGTTTTCTTGACATTTAAATTGTCTAGACTCTGAGCTTTTATTATCTTGCTGATCATTGAAGCAACAGGATCCTTGTTTTAGTATCCTAATTTAGGTTTGGTACAATTTCTAGCTAAATTTTTGTAAAAAGGAAGTTTCATAAATTACTGCTGCTTTTTATCATCAATTTTTTTATTTTCTCATAATCCAAATTTCTACTTGTGGTTACATTTCCCAATGTAGTATAATCCATGGACGATGAGTTCTAAGTGATAAAATTATAGAAAATGATATTTCAGTATGTATTTTTCGTACATTGATTCCACCATACACAATCTAAACATTCATAAACTAATTTGCTTGCTTGTTCTATCTGCATGGAGGGATTATTGTGATATGGATGTCTACTAAAATTCATTCATTGTCAATTTTTGTAACAAAATCACTGGTTTTATTATACAGTCAACTTTTTATATACAAGTCATACAGAATGGCGATCAGTAAATCCATTAGCTGACATATATTTCAAGGTGGATGAAAATTTAATTTTCTTCATATGCTACACCAGCAGTTTTGAATAAACATATGATTTGTTCCTCATGTAATGGGAAATCTTTGCATCAAGAGTTTAGGTTATCTCTTTTCAGATGTAGAAGATAACTATTCAGATTTTTTTTTCGTTCACTTCTTAAAATAGATGCCAATTTATGCTAATATACTTGGCTGTATTATGGAAATATTTTGTGTTTATTTTAATCATTCTCATGACTTACACTTTTGTGATTACTTAAATATGATATTGGAATGATTTCAAATGACTTAGATATAAGTATGAAATGGTGCAATGATCGGCAATTAGAGCTAAAGGTAGAAAAATGTTCAGTAGTTAACTTTTCCGAAAGAAAATCTAGGATAAATGATTATTTGTATAGCCTCCAGGGAGTAAACCTAAAGACAGTAGAACTGGTGAAGTATCTTGTAGTAACTCTCACGAATAATTTATCATGGAGACTCATTTTAACTTCCTTAATTCTCCATGTAATGTGTGTGCATTAGGATAGTTTGAACCCACCAATAATTTAAGTCAACCAGCTGTTTCCAATGCTCCAAATATTGTCTGGCATAGAATCTATGGTACCATTATTTAAAGTACAAAAATATCCTATACCAGAATTGTGAATTGCAATTGAAAGTGAATTCAATGTTAAAAAAGTCAACAATGCGTCAAAAATAATCTGCTAAACAAAAAGCACTTAGAAACCAAGAGTTCTATCTGCTGACAACAGGAATAGGGAATAATACTATTTTCATTTCTGTCCTGAAGTTATTTTAAGTACAAATGTTTTCTTTTTCTTGTGTGGAGGAATGAAATTTTGGTCATCAGTACTACTCTATTAACGTCAGCCATCTGATGGATCCAAATATTTCCCACAATATTATATTTGCGAGCCCAGCATTGTATGTGGATTATTATTAATAATAATAATAATCAATTTCAAGCCTGCAACACACTTTGTCATATATTTAGCTGAGTTAGTTACAACACTTTTAACATCTGAGTATTGCACATTATAAATCCTCAGGTATTGTATAGGTAAAGTATTGCCATAATACACTTGCATCAGCGCTTTCTAGAAAGTGGACACCACCAACGTAAAGCAATGGCTGCTCATTAAAATCTTTAAATGTCCTAAACAGTACCACAAATACACATCTGCCTTTTTTGTCCATGGTTTCATCACAAAAAACATCAATGGGCTTGCCTTGAACAGCAACTTACTTCTTCGATTTGGTCCTTGGCCAGATCATTAACATATTTTTCTCAAAGTGTTCGAGCATGGGGTAGGTCACCAGCCCCTGGGTTTAATTGTAGATATAAAATAAAAGGAGAATGAATCCTAATGCATAAAACAAAGAAGTTGCAGAATTCATAAAATTTTATCAATACTTAAGGTAACCTATTACGTTCGCATGCATTTATGGAATAATTAGGTGTTTGAAAAACATAAAATTTTCACTTATTAATGCATACTAGACCATGGTCTAGTATGTACAGCTACTAAAGTAAATAATTTAATACTAACCTTCTACATATTTGTTTAACCATCTTCTAATGTTTGGATCATCCACCTTCTCAAGCGGAATGTTGGCTTTTATGAAGGCCTCTGTTGTGTCTTTTGCAAATTCATAGGAGGCATCTCTCTTCTTGGTCGTTAGGAGCAATTTTGTAATTGATGTCTGCCGAATAGTTCTACTTCCACTTGCAGAATTTTTTTTCTACACTAGACTTGTTTTTCACTTGCAATAGGTATGCTTCGTGCTATCTGTCCTTCCTTTCCCATGAAACAGTTGCATTGCAAAAACGACAAAATATTCTTTTGTCATCAGCACAATATCCGTGGTCCAGAAATTCTGCTTCGCGTTGTTTTGCGGTCACTGCCCCCTTTGGCATTATACTTTTTTTAATACATCGAATCGAAATAAAGTCACGATACCCATGTCTCAAACGTAGGTAAGCTGCTTTTAAACCACTTTACTTTTCGAGCCTTCCCGGCAGGTATGGATCTAGAAAAAATTTTGGGGGGGTCCGATCGAAAAATTTAATAATAGAAGATATTTCGGCTTTCACAAAACGTGACGTTAAAATTGTGTTAGACAAACTCGAATTTTTTCGCTAGTGATTGCCTATTAAATTGTGTTTTATTTGCATTATTCGAGTTTCATTTTCGAAAAATAGGCACAAGTGATATTTAGGGGGGGGGGGTCCGGACCCCCAGGACCACCCCCCTGGATCCGTCCCTGCTTCCCGGGATTAAATTTTTAATTTAATTAAAATTGTTGCTGTTGGCCGCGTGTTAGACCCACAGTTTCCTCTCAGGCAGCTGAACAAGTTTTCAAGAGGATCTTGATTAAAGGACCGTGCTGAAACGCAGCCTGTCACAGCACCTGGTCCACTTAGCAAACTTTTACAGAGCTGGGGAAAGGCTTGCAAATTATGCAGCCAGCCTTGCTGAGAAGGTGGCATTGGGAGAAACTTCACTCCTCCATCACTTTTCATTTCCTTTATTATTTTCCATTCTGAAACAAGAGCTGCAGCCCTCTCCCAGAATTGGAAATGAGGACTACCTTCCATCACTTCCTTTAGCAGGGGCTTGAATGAGTCTTGACCCCTTCCATTCATTGAGTCAAAGAGGCTATCTATATTGCCTATAAAGGCAGAAGTCGCCAAGGCCCCAACATTAAGTCATCCTGTGAATAAGGTTTAATTTATTAATTCCTTCAAATGATGCAGAAACAAAACAAATAATGTATTAAGACAAAAATCACTAACCTGAGCGACATCCTTCCTCGAGATATACTGCCAAGGACTTACTCATTACTTGAGCAGCAAGCTTCACCTTCATCTTCTTCGCACCTAGAAAATTAAATTAATTTTTAGAGTCACAATCAAAATCAAGGAACCACGAATTAAAAGGTATATGAAGTTAACGCACAATAAGGTTAAAGCATTCATTATTTTCCAAAATCTACTGTATTAAGATAAGTAAGTATCCTTACCTTGAGGACAAATATGATCATCTGTGATGTGATTTAGAGGTCTATGCAAGATGGCTCCCTTGGCATGGTTATATGCCTGTTCAATGTGTGCCCATGATGCTGTACCAGTGAAGCTATTGGTACCATACTCCACAGGGATTAGGAAGTTGTGGTTAACAAGGAGGTTACGGGTGGCTTTAAAAAGGTGAGGGGGATCAAACAAAGTGAAAATGGTACGATTTTGATGCGTGATGTATGGATGCGTGATTGATGACCCCATGGAACGAATTGCCTTGACATTGATAGCTCCCATATCACTAACAATGGCAATGACACGAAGACCTGCTTCATGGCATTGCTGCAGCACCTCTTCCATGCGGGAGACTATCACCTCAGATTTTGTCTGCAATCCACTGAAATAGAAAGCTATGGATTGCTTCCACTTTTTCAGCACACCACAAACCATGAACACAAGAGAATATCGTGCTGGAGTCTTGCTCCTTCTATTCTGTCCATGATCCTCATACCCAGTTATTAATTATTCCAATGAAGAATTATACTTGCAATGCTCCATTATGGACATTTCGTCAAACATTAAGACACATGTGCGAGCAGAATCCTCCATCTGAACCAATGAATGGGATAGAGAGGCAAATATCTGAGGATTGATCCCAGGTGAAAATAGAATGGAGTGAAGAATTGATGTGATGGTGGTGCGAGAGGGAAGGGTGAAACGGTACCGAAGGAGACGATAAGTTTTTGGGCTCCTCTTGTAAAGCAGAAGAGACAGCAACTTCTCATCTTCTGTCTATCTTCTACCCTTGGGCTTTTTCCCAGCAACCTTCAGTTGTGCAGTCAATAAAACTGCAGCAGACTCATGCAGCAAGGAGTGCAACAAATCCTTCACACGAGAAATCCCTTCCCACTTCTTTTGATGCTTTTCTGCCCTTAGCTTCTGTACAATGTTCTGCAGCCTCTTTATTTTCCTTTCTTTCACCTTTTAAATATTTTCAATTTCCTTGGGTTCCTTAATCCTAGTGAAGCTGATGTCGGAAAGGGAGAGTCCATTTTTATGACCTTGCTTGGAGTTGGGAGAACATGACATATGATCAGGCAAGGGAGAGGGGGAAATATCCAGGAGTGGAGTAGCTAGAGGGGATAACAAATTGGATGATGGTGATGGATCAAATGACAGGAAATCAGGAAGTAGTGAACGGGAGGGATTTATAGGAGTGGATGTTAGAGATGAAACAGGTTGGGAGGAAAGAGAACATGATGGGTGAGGGGGGAATGTAGGCTGATGAGCAAGAGGGGTATTTTCTATGGGAGCAGAAGGTAAACCCATTTCCCTGACTATCTCAGGCCGAAAAATTGTAGTAATAGATCCCCTATTTAATTTAATCCTCTCTGAGGTGCAAAAACATTTCTCTTCAAAATGAAGTGCACAAATCCTTAGGTAATGGACTTGACATAAAGGACTTTTCCATTTCCACGCAGCAACTGGTGAATTTTGGCAGAACTGGACCCATTTCTGACATCTGGAATCAATCATATCATTATTATTTCCTGTCCTTTGTTATTAATACCACCTAGCAATCCTACTTACAATGGATGAAAGTGGCAGAAATTGTAATAGGTAATCTTAAAACCTTGAATCAAATACATTAATAAACCAATATTTTCATTGTTTGATACTATTTGGCCAATAATGGCTGCATGAGATTAAGATACACTGGCTGATTCAATAAATATTGGTGAAATATTGAGGGAACTTAATAGAGAAGGTAGTTGATAACATTTATAAATAAAAGGTATCCAGGATATACATAACAAAGTCTAACATAGATTATAGTTTGCACAAGAAATCAAGAATAATATTAATCACAATGTTACACAACAGGAATCACTTTGACAAAGTTTCATCACACGGAACTATGTTGAGCTTTTGTAAATATGTCAGCTACCTTTTCTTCACTTGATATATATTCAACAACTACTTCCCAAAGTTAAAACATAGATCCTTACTTCCTTCCAGGTATTTAATTAGTTAGTCTTATCTAATTATATAATGACTATCACCAGCCCAATATGCATCACAAATTTCAGTCAAATCCTTGTGAGCCTTCTCAAAGGTAAAACATAGACCTTTACTTCCTTCCAGATATATAATTAGTTAGTGTAATTTATTTAATTTAATAAAAAAGGTTGTTGATCATATTTACAAACAAAAGTTATCCAAGATATTAATATCAAAATATCCACTTATTACTTAGATTACCTTAGATTATAGTTTGCACAAGAAATCAAGAATAATATAAATCACAATGTTACACTACAGGAATCATTTTATTTGAAATCATCATTATTGAAAATTTATATTCCACGTTGGTTACAATTGGTGTACACTAAGAGCCATTTCACACTTGCCCGGCAGCCGGCTAAACGGCACCGTATAGACGGCACACGGTGCGAGCGGTTTCACATCTATCCGGCAGTCGTTTAAACGGCAAAGTCCCTTAATTTCATATCCACCCACCTGTTTCATATTCTACGATATATTGTAAATATTACTGAAGAAATGGAAAGGGAGCAGATGATAGCATGTTTTATAGTTTATCGACGAGCGAAAAGGAGGAAGAGAAATAGAAATAATATTTAATACCGAAACATACGTAGCTTATTAAATCTTATTATCGTAGACAGTACAACGCTTTCCGATCCAATTATTTCTTAAAAGAAGGGCCAAATAATCGCCTAGATTCACCTGGACATTGCTGGGATTGAACAATCGTTTATATTTCCCGCCTGAAAACGACCCGGCAACCGTCCGAAGTAGTGGGAAGGCCGGGCTGCTATCCGGTGCCGTGCGCCGTTTGGACGGCACACGGCACTTGCCGGGCAAGTGTGAAAGGCTCCATATGCCTTTCAATAAATGACCGTGTAAACGGTGCCGTTTAGCCGGCTGCCGGGCAAGTGTGAAATGGCTCTAAGGGCCGGTTGCATCAACTCCGGTTACGCGTATTCGCTACGTAGCTATCAGCTACGGCGTAGCCGAAGGTTACGAGTGACAACCGTTGCACAAAGGAAATTCAGGCGCCGCACAGTGTGATATTTTCGTAATCTAGAGGGACAAAAGTCAAATTTCTTACTTGTCTACGCGGATCAAGCGCAGTTGGGAAAATATATTAATTTCTTGAGTTATTAACTGGAATTGAGTCTTGGAATGCGAGAGAAATGTTTACATGAAGCATAAACACAACCACACGCAAAGAAGGCCCAAAGAGATAAAGCGCAAACGGTGACGGCCGCTAACGGCCGAGTTATCAAGGAGGGGGATATGAGGTTATTTAAATCTCAGGAAGGAAAGTGTTAAGATATCTTTTAACATATTTTTATTATAAATAATGGTAAATTTCTAGAAGAGGTCTGTTTCTTGAAATTTACCAAAGGGGATTAAATATGGCTGATAACCTTAATGTAGGATGTTAAAATATAAGGATTATTGATAAAAAAAATACATCGTTGCACTTGTGTGGATAGGCATAAAAATCCAAAATGAAAACAAATCCCAAAATGCTACAAATATATATTCTTAACGGAAACATACCAGATTAATTAGAATATAAAAATCAATTTCTTGACAATATACCGTAACATAAACTTATTTTAATAAAACTGAAGTTTTATAAAATGCCAACTTTCACGAACAAGTGAAAGCTGAAACAGCCCGAGAGCCTAATTTTTGCGGAACGATTGTATGAGAAAGTGATCAGGCGTACGGAAACCATAGAGTAAGGATGGGGTTGAGTGCTGGACAGGCTGCGCAGTAGCCGAGCCGATGTTACAGCATTAAACCACGTGACTTTTCCGTTTTCTAGCGGCAATTCAAATACGCTGTGGAGTTTCATCTTGAAAAATCAAGTTTTTTAGTAACTCTGAACTACGTAGTTAATGCGTATATTATTTTAATAGATAGTAGAGTTTCCACTTAAAGTTTTCTTATTATAATAATCAACGTCGGGTATATATTTATCATTGTTTAAGAATATTTAGATACCTCTCGTCGAGTTCTTCGGAACGAGTATCAACTCATCAAGGTTTACTCGAGTAACAAGCAAGATAAATACAAAATAACAAAATTTCAAATAAATTCCCAGTTATCGTTGAGTTTTTCTAACATATACGGAGAAAATTACGTTTAAGTGGAATATTAAGATACTTCTCGTCGAGTTCTTAAAAAAGAGAATCATTTCGACTAGGTTTACTCGGATGAAAAGCAAGAAAAGGAAGAGAGCAAAAAAACTGAAAGTTTCGAATAAATTCCCAGTTTTCGTTGATTTTTTCGAACATTTCTGGAAAAAATGACGTTTAAGTGTTGTTAAGTTTAAATTACACATATAGCTAGAGTAACGTTTGAAACTGAGGCAAACTTGGGTTTAAGTGGTCGAATATCACAGTTAACATTTTCTTTCATATTTAAACAATGTGGAACTTTCATGAATAATTTAATAGAAACGCACTCAATTTATTTCAACGAATGAAAGAACAAGATACTTAACTTCCTCCATTCAAAAGTTATGAGTCTTCAAAACGATACAGGTTCGTCGATTTTTGCGAATATTTGTAAATTGAATAAATTGGAAACTGTACCTTGATATGCCTCCGGTTGAATCAACTACTGGTATAGGTATAGCTCCAAATAAAGGAAACGATTTAGAATGGAATGAAATTACAGTGGGATTTTTCTGATAATATTTAATAATCACTTCTTTAACAAAGTTTTAGGAAACATCCTCCTGCCACATCACTGACAACTTCTCACATTTAGAATTCATTCATATTTAAGTATCATTATTTAGATATAAATTATAAATTTATACATATTAAATTCTATGGTATTAGGCCGGACTTCGTGGAAAGCCATAATAAGAAATAAATAAGGCACTTTGTAATTTTCACACTGTGTTATTTATTAAAAACGAGCGGTTTCGGCTAACGCCACCCTCAGGTTTCATTTCTTAGTAATACATATTTTTAAAACAATACAGCTTTGTTTACAGAAGGTAAGTGTAAGACAAAGATTCAGAAAGTTTAATTTTACGCAACAGGCCATCTCTCCATCCGAGATCTTTTTCACAGATGCTTCTAAAGCAAGACATGTAAAGGAGTCCATTTCTCTGCTACGTGATACTTCACATTACTACATGTTGTAATTGAATTTAAATTTATTTCAGTTGAAGTTCATTAGTTTATATTTCCTAGCATTGCATTGTAATTTACTTTTAAGAAGACTTACGTGCAATTTTGTAAGGTTAACTTGTAAGGTTAATGCGGTGTAATCTCCAAGGTTTCTAATTGCTTGACAAATATTACAATTGGCAGCAAATAAAGGGATGTTTGATATAAGAATTTTTGGCAAGTTATTTATGTAAATTAAAATAATTATATGCAAAATAACGTTATGTAGGGTTCCAGGAAAGTTTTCCATTTTCCAGATTTTAGAGTGTTTAGAGGGCACAAAATCCTTTCTCCTCAAGCTGAGAATCCATAGTTTTCTCCTTTCATCATCTACTGGGAAGCTATAAAGTCAATATTAATAATTATAAATAACGAGAAAAGCCTGCGACACTTTAATATACTCGAGCGCTCCAATGAACTCGATTCAAGCAATAATATTGAATATGCACCGAAGGGAATAATATTCCTAAACGGAAAAACAAAGTTTATCTTGTTATAATCATCGGCAAACAAGAATAAACCGTAAAAACTGCTATATTCCATTTTTGTCACATGGAATACTCTGCAGTAATAGCCGCAATCGCCTATTTGCAAGCTACTTCATTACCTTATTACATAATCTGTAAATGGCAAATGAAAGTTAAATGATAAGAAAACAATTCTAAATAAGTATTAAAATCACCATAAACACAAAACTTACGAGTTAAAAGTGATTTCTTTAACGTACTTTTCCTTGCAGTTCCATGCGCAGCATTTCAAAACCATTATTCCCAAGTCCTTTAATCTTTTACGGTTAATTTTCATCCAGATACCGAAAATAAATATTGAGTTACATTAGCCAGACTACAGAGCATCTAAATAAACTCGAATTCAGAGCATCAGCTGTCCGTAAAGGACATAAATACTTAAAAAACCAACTTGAGTACACGAATTTCTCACTTAACTTACCGGCGAGATTTCCGAAAGTAGACCAAAGTCACGTGGTCTCCTACGTTCAATCCTGTAACATGCGCAGAACGCAACACGCGCTCTACCCCATCCTTACTCTATGACGGAAACAGAGGTAGCCTTCTGGTTTGGTGACCGGCGCCTGAATTTCCTTTGTGCAAAAAGCAGCAAAACAGCTGTGCTATCCGAGTGACGTCAATGCTACAGAAACCTTCGCAGAAATAAAATTACAATCTTTAATGGACCACACCATGAGGCGATTGTGCAAAGCGCAAGAAGAGGTCCATAGGAGAATTGAAAACTCTTGACATAATTGTGAAGTGGGGTTGCGATGGGGCAGAACAAAGTAGATACAAAAAGAGATTTTCTTGTGAAAATCGCTCAGACGAAAGTTTATTTAGTGGATCGATGGCGCCTATTCAGATATTCTCAGAGACTGACCAAAAAATTAAAAATATTCTTTGGCAAAACCCTTCCCCATCCTCCACAAGATATTGTCGTCCCACAAAGTTCGGGTTTGCCAAAGAAACTGCGAATGTCATTAAGACAGAGGTAGAACAAAGATTTAATGAATAGATTTCTCTTGACTTCAGACCCATTTGTAGCAAGCATAGGATCACTTCCTAAAACCAAACGAGGCAAAATCAGTAGGGAGGTATGTGACCTCTTTGAGATGAGAGCTCCAGCTCCAATGGATCAGGACGGAACCCTATCAGGGCCTCGAGTGTGTAACTATCACTTCGAGTGAGAAGTCCCAAAACAGTGAGAAGTCGGCCATGTTTTTGCAGTAACGCGCGAGATCTCAAAAAAGCATTTTTAGATCTCACTAAGCATCGAAACGAGTGTGAGAACGTAACGATCTCAAAAAAGGTGTAGTTACGTCGTTACCGGCAGCATGGGCGTCGCCAGGGGGGGGCAGCTGCCCCCCCTAGAGACACATTCGTATTTTGGTTCGGGATGTGTTGTAGAAACAATTTTTAGGCACAAGCGTATTTGAAAAGAATTTAGACCCAAAACAAAGTCAAGTGTTGGCACGTGTAAACACCAGTGATGGGAAAAGTACCGTATTTGACGGCATAATAGACGCACCGGCATATAAGACGCACCCTCATTAAGTTGGCCACTCACAAGGAAAAAAAAGTTTTAATAGTCCATGCGAAAGCGCGGTACCACAATAACTTAAAATGTTGTTTCTTTTAGTTGTCACGTTTCGTAAAAGCCAAATATCAACACAATCAAAGAAATAATGTCAAAAAGCCAAATATTAAATGCAATTACCAAAGATATTTAGTACTAAGAAAATTTAACAAACGGAAGCTATTTTGACATTATATATTTCAATAATTGAACGGCAACCAATCGAACAAAATACAAAATAAAGCAGAAACAATATTTATTATGACAGATTCGGGGAAAACATATTATGTTTATGTTTTTTAGCAGTCTTTAATTGATTTTCCTGCAGTCGCCAAGTACAGCTAACAGCATAAAAAAGTTACCACCTGAGATACAACCAGCATAACTCGAGAAGGGCGAGTCTTTCAGATTCTCTGTTTTGAGCGCGCTTTTCGTCTTCCTCGTTATGCCTGGCACGTTTTGAAGGCTTTTGTGATGATATATATTTTACAAATACTCGCTAAAAGTCATTGCTTTTGCTGCGGTAGAAGCAGTATTTTATTATGAAATAATTAAATTCGTATTTCGTTAAATCGGCTCGAATCTCAAGCGTCAAGCTCTTCTTCTTAAAATATCGGACAAGAATTACTTTGGCTGCTCATAGTTCGTCCTAACATATATAATACATAACATTTTCCATTAATGCAGATTTATAATGAAATTGGTTATTTCAGTTAATGCTCCACGCAGGATGATCGTTTTCGCAAAGATTATGCTTAATTATGATACGATAATTAAGAGAATATGAACTACTGTAAATCAGGTCAACGGAAGTAGGAAAAATAAGAAAAAAACGTATATTATAAATATAATAATGGTGTTGCAGATTTGTGAAAAATAGTTAAGTAAGAAATACATTTAAATTGACTATCCGCGAGCCTCCATAAGGCTTATTGCAGAGAATGTGAAACACTCAACTATCTAAATAATTTACATATTTACGCACCTTATACTATATGTAAGATGATAACAATATAAACCATCTGTCCTCGCTATTATCTCGCTGTAATATTTTCACCATCTGGCTGTGAAAATAACGATCGTTGAGAATAGGCATCATGTCGTCGCGTATTTCGTCATGTAAATCACAGCTAAGGAATATCTCTAATAATTATTGTCTTTACAGAGTTATATTTTTAAAAGATACCCAGCGGAGGGCTCCGATCATTTTGGACTCATTCCTATCTAACCTGTAGTCTCTTAACTAACAGCTTTATATTTTACGCGCGAGAATTTCTTTTGGGTAATGAAATCAGAAGGACTAGTCGTGCAGAGTCCAGCAAAGCGCAAAAAGAATTGAATAATATACTTGTAAATATTGAATTCCTTTATTTAAACCTCCGTCTAAAATTTTAAAATGCTAAAACGATTAACAGTTTCTACATAGAAAATAGGTATGAGCCAACAACTTTAAGCTGTTACAACTCCACTCTGAATATTCGCACGTGCATGAAAAATACATTTAAATCTATTGCTAAGGATCTCTGTGGCAAGCCCACCTTTTGGTGCTACGTCTGCTTGTAATGTTTTTGTCTACATAACGGTTAATCGGTAGCATGCATACCTTCCTTCTCAAGAAAACAAAGGGAGCTTCTCCGTGGGGGTGAGAGAGGAAAGAGAAAGGGTCTTCAATGGAGCGGTCACAGGTTCGTCTTCAGTGCCTCTAATTTTCGAGGCATCGTTTAAGGGTTTTGTATGAGAGAGAGAATTGCCTGAAAATGCCATTCTTCGTCCTGGATGGTGATATAAAGAAAAGTTCATCGAAGATGGAATATGAATGGGTTACTTCATGGAGACGATGATAGGAAAATAAACAATGGGAATACGGAATATTTTATGCTTACTAGGAAAAGAATGTTTATTCTCTTCAACTCTAAGGCATACATTTAAAAAATATGAAGATAATGTGGTAAACAGGCTCAGAAGTGATGTGCAGAGATCCTGGGATGTTGGCTATTTATAAGATTGAGAAAACGATTCAAGCCATTTTAAGACAAAATAATGCAGGTTAGAGGGTGACCGGAAAAATATGTTTTCAATGCTTCAGCCAGAAGGAATGTAAATTAGATCAACGATTCGAAAAAGTTCCGATTTTTGCGGCAGTTTGCAAGTTTCATTTTCCTAACATACTGAATTAGGTTTTATGTGAACTTACTTCTAAAACGTTCATTTGCATCCAAAATTCATAAACCATTAACAATAGACCTATCATAGTCGAAATTATTTATTATCAATGTAAATTTATTTTGCTTCGAAACTTATTGGCATAGGATAGGATATAATCATGTAGGCATATAAGAATATGCATACAATGTGCATACATTCATGCATACAATTAGAGCTTTTGCCAGTTGATCCCACACAAATGTCGAGCTATCACACATTTAAATTTCTGCACCTTCAAGACGTAAATGTCTTCCTTATCTTTAAACCAAGAAGTTTTAAGGAAGAATAGGTGAGGCTTGGAAACCAGCATTAAGATTCAGCAGTAATAGATTCTCCTGACACATTTCCCAAGAAAGGAAGCTTTACCCATCTTATTTAAGAGTAATTATGGGTAATAAGTATGAGATGTCAGTATTTCTAGTGCTTTATTCAGTAATCGCTGATGGACCAAATTGGCCTCTCATTAAAAAAGGAGGGGTAAAATACGAAGGCTAAATTTTAATTATTAAACAGCATTTACCGATGTAAGGGCAACTCAGATGAATTACGCCTGATTTAGCAGTTTTCCTAAATGTAATTTCCATAAAAATATAGCCATAGCTCAACGACTATAAGAATGGTGGAAATAACTAAGGAAAAAGATTCACAATTTCTTACATAACGCAGTTTTACCAAGTAACGGCTTCTTCAATCAATTTGAATTAAAGGAAATTACTCAGAGAACTAGGACCAAAGAAAGTTGCATCCATTGCGAAGGAAATTGATTCCAATCATTGGGAGGGGGTAATCTGAAGATTATTGACATTCTGGGCAGACGTTTAGAACTAGTTCCCCTTAATGGATAAAAAAAGTTTACCTAAATATTGTGACCGGGTGTAATCGTTAAAATTACCTAAGCTATACGAGTATAATTTTAACATTGAGAATCTTCAAGGGATCTGAGAAGAGCCCATAAATGCTGTCGACAGTCTCCCAGACTGCCCATTTCTCGGACCGTCTATGCTTTCAGGAGTAGAATTAAGCATATATTAACCGTAGAAAGATCACTCCCGAAGAAATTTAAGCTTCGGAGAATTCTAATTCCAAAATTACGTTCTCAATATTTACATTCATCTTTTCAGGCTTTTCCTTCTAACCAATGATTTTCATAAACCTTCAAGATACCCTTAGAAATCAATCAACAACAAAACGGGAAAATTTAAGAAATAGCTATTTGCTAGCTAGCTAAACTAGCGTTCCTTTGGTTCTTTTTCATTACTATCATTGAATGTATAGTGTTTTCAATCCTTTTATCACATTAAATGTTAGATACAGTTATTAGTTTCGTAGATTTTAAGAACCTTAAAAATTAACATAAAAAACCACCAAGAGAAAGTGAATACATTTTTTCTCTCAGTTTAGATGATAGTCAAAACGTTAAGCTCATCTTGATTCACTGATAAAATTTGCTAGTCAATCTCAACTGGTTTATAAAATATAAAATAAAGATGTCATTTAAATACGTATTTAAACACAATTATAATAGTCATTACTGTAACACACACGCAATAACTTGCCCATCCTGCGTCGAGTACTAATAAGTCATACTCTAGCTAAGTCTTAAATTTGGTTAGACGTCGATTAACATTGTCATGCAAAAGTAACAATTCCACGGATAGCGGACTTATCATTTTTCGTAACTGATAAAATAAAAGATGGTCTTCTTAAAATACTGAGAACTTCGAGATAAACAAATTGTAATACTCTTCGGAGTCGATTGGTGGTTCAGTAAATAGCTAAAATAAATGAGAGAAGTAACTTTTGTGAAACAAAATTTCGAGAATTTTACCAAAAGGACGTCTACCGCTGGCCTTTTACTACAGTATTTACTGTGAGCCATTACTCTGAAACGATAAGGAATCCATGGATCCAATTTTTAGGACGGTAGTTTCATCAAGCGATTTATGATTATTTTCATTCAATCCACATCAGATAAACAGTGAGATTTCGTAAGTTATAGGCTGAAGAACCTACAACATTTCTAATCTGATGCTCTGCAGTCCCGCTTTATGAGAGATTTATTTCTTCGAGTCATTCTTCTAATTGCGAGCTAAAAATTATACATATATCAGAGAAGGCTAGTGGACACATTATTTTAGATAAAATCAAAATGAATCGAGCAAATTTCAACCCGTCCTCTTCTCCCAACGAGAAAGTTTTTCCTTTCCATTCCCCTTTGGTAACAAAAGGTTTATCTTGTCCTTTTCCCCCACCTATTTCGTTTTGTCCTGTTTAACAGTTTTCCAAGAATTCTACCCTCTCACTTGCAGGTCACACTTTTGTTCCCTCTCATTCTTTCTTCTTTTTCAAGGCACACGCCATATGGAGGATCGCGTATTTATGTAAATGTTGAAGAAGGTGCTAGTAAACGTCAAAGCTAATTGTGAGAATTTGCTACAGTGTTGTTATAAGGATAATTCATTTTTACAAATTCTTGGATTATATAATCTATAGGAGTCACGAGAGTAAGGGGAAATGGTAATCTAGAAAAGATTATTCCTTATTTAAATCAATCGAATGAGCTTTAAATTTGGTGAACTCCATAGGTAACTAAGCAAAAGGAAATAAATAACTTTGTCAAAGTTACACGACTTTTTGTGTGGAAGATGTGGAACTTTTATTTCCTTGTGTTTATTCCTTAGTTATTTCTCTTCATGATAGAACGCTTATCAATTGGGAAAGTTAAACGAAAGGGTTGTAAAAGGAATCAAATTAAATTATAATAATCCACCGAATTATGCACATATCTTATGTATTCAGCAAAATTCAGCCTGCATATGTTTCTGTCCGCAAAACTCAAAAATCACTTGGTCGATTGACTTGAAATTTTTATAGAACATTGCATTCAAATATATATATACGAAAGTGTTTATATTGTAAAAAATGGTGACACTTCGTCCTTGCTTCGATCCCAGACAAGTCAAAGCATTTCCGTAAGAAATGCACGTAAAGTTCATTTTTGTCGCTGCATGCTTCATTTCTTTTGCAAAATTAAATTAAAAATAATAGTCATACGAGATTGAGACAAGAACCAATAGCAGAGTAAATGAATAGAAAACCTTATTTTGGTCGTTTATTGTTGTTTCCGAATTGAATTTTCGAGATTTTTTACGGAATACAAGTAAATTTTTGTGAGTATAAACAGCCGGCCCCCCTGACGACAAATGCCATTGTTGAATCCGAGATCCTGCTTTTTGGCCAATTTGAAATAAAGAAGAAGAGAATAGTTGCTGGTTTCGTTCACATTGATGAGCATAATCAATCGTTGGAAGTGATTTAAACGATCGATTTTCGAAAAACGAAATGTGAGTTAATTTGATGTCGAATTTTGTATTCAGTTAAATTCATTTGTATTGTTTTGGAAATGATTTAATAATCTGTTATCGAAAATTAAAGTTAGAGTGACTTTGATTGCTGCATTCCATTCGATTCATTTCTTTAGTTATCTTCCAGTCGATCGTCGTCAAATTCAATAGTACGCGTTAACACATCAAATGTTGCGGCAGTTAATTGATAGTAGTAAATGATTTTTATATAAATAACGAAAATTCTCCATCCAAACGCGAGAACCAAGCTAGCGTAACGGACCATGTCCTCCATCTTTCTTTTCTCTCCCTCCCTTCTCGAGAGAAAGGCTCGCCGGCCCGAAATTTGGACTTAGAATTTTTTGGTGGGTCAGGGGTGGTAACTTTTTTTTGCTGTTAGCTGTACCTACGTATCATTTTTTCGGTAGGTGGTGGACCAAAATGCCTTGCTGCTGCTCTGTTTCCATGCACTTTAGCGTAATTTAACACTCATAGTTTATGTTGAATAGTGTAGTTTACTCTATTATTTCCTGTAGTCATATTTCCGAGGGTGTTTTTTTAAACAAATAGTTTTACTCAGCAAGAAGAGGACACACTGTTTTGTTATGATCAGCAGGGTTGCGAGATCCAAACCTGAAAATACCGCGATACCGCTACCAGATCGCGCTAAAATAGTCCAAATCCACCCTATGTTCATTTTCTAACTACATGTTGGAAGTTCATAATAAGTAATACCAAAGTCATAATCAGAGTATAACTGATATAATGGAGCCGAAATAGGTAGTATAGACCATCTGGGCTAATAATAGCATTCAGTATTGAAAGTTAACCTGTGGAGGTTGAACCTTCACATATAAGACGCAGGGAAATTTTTCGAGACATAATTTAGGAAAAAAGGTGCGTCTTATATGCCGTCAAATACGGTACTTCCTCGTAGGAAATACATTTATACCTCCAGCGCAGCACAAATATGGTATTTCAACAATACTTTGCAGCAGAGTCAACAGCCATCCCTCCTTTCCTTCGCCCCTTCCTTCCCAAAAGAAGAAAAGTTCGGTTTCAGGGTGAACAATGTAGTTAGAACTGCCTCTCGATGCGATCAGCGCGCGAGGTTATGCGATTATGTACTTTCTCTCAAGCTTCCTTGAGTATCGTCCGACAATCGCCAGCAGAAGACAAAGGTTTCAGTTTTATTTCGTTTTCCCTTCAAAATGGACGTGAGAAAGTTTTGCGGTGAGTATTTTGCAAATAGGCCCAAGCAGTGGCGCAGCGAGGGGGGGGAGTTTAGGGGTTCAAACCCCCCCCTCAAGAGTCAAGTCCTATGACTAGCTCTGTGCTTTTTTCTGCTGAAGAGTACAAAACCCCAATCATTTGCTTGATAAATTTAGTGAAAGCTTTGCATGCCAGTAAATATGGCTCCGTTTACAGCTAAGTTGATGTTTTCGGTAGCAGAGCAGGCCTAGAGCCGACATCGATATCAATGGGACGCTACGAGTGTTTCGCGCACAATGTTCAACGCATGCACTTCTTAACCATATCCTTTTGTTAGATGACTCACACCATAAGATAAGATTCCCATGAGAAGAATTCGAAAGTGCTGATTCGTTTACTCCTAGCAAAAACACAAGGGAAAATTCAAGAAGTAATTCGAAACTTACACCCTGAAAACAGAGATTAAGATTACGTTTGAGAGACAAACAGGTTGATAAAACGCCCAGTTAGATCTGTTGCATGTGACTGAACAGTCACTTCATGCCAAGTGGTCTGATTTCAGAGAAGTGCCCCGCTCGACCATCACGGATTTCAATGAAATTTTGTATGAACATTCACACATATCTCTTATGAACTTTTGTAAAGTTTTACTTGATGAAAAACCAAGTGTACTTTTTTTAAGAGGTTTGAAACATGCTCTTTCAAATGAAAATAATTTACTAGAGTATCGAAAAGGTCTTTCTTTTCTAAGAGCGGGCAGAAAATAACCTATTTTTGCCGTTTTTACAAATGTCATCCTCATAGTTGTCCCTATTTTTAGGGCCTTATATGCTCGAGATGAAAAACTAGATATACTTTTTTAGAGGGTTGAAATCATTCTCTATTTAATAAAAAATTTTCGAAAGAAATTCCAGAGGGTCTTTTTTTGTAAAAGCAGGGTACAAATAGCCTATTTTTGGCTTTTTTACAAAAATTGTCAAATGTTGACTCAATTTTTAAAATAATGGAAAGTACTAGGAATATGAAATTTTATATTTATAAACTATGTATTTATATGTTATCATGCGATAAGTTTCACTTTGATTATATCATTTCTTCTTGAAATATAAAAAGCCAAAGTTTTAATTTTTTGGGCCAGTTTTGCACAGAATTTTCTGCAAGGAGGTCGCTCTTACAGTTATTTTTATTACTTTGTTTAATAGAGCGCAAAAAGTTGTTTAAGATAACCAAAGTGTGTTTACTTCATAAAACAATTCTCTGAGATACAACGCCTCAGAGTTACTGAAAACTCATAGTCATGTTGAAGAAGGCAGCGACACGGGGTCAAACAATCTTCTATATCTCAGCAAGTATACCATCGGCGAAAGTAAAACTTTACAAATGTTCATAAGAGATATGTGTGAATGTCCATACAAAATTTCATCGAAATCCGTGATGGTCGAGCGGGGACCACTAGACCACTTGGCATGGAATGGCCCTGTTTTAAGGGTGTGAATGCAAAGCTAGGCTCGTGAATAGTGCATTTGAGAAATTCACAGGGAACAGTTCGAAGGAGAGTTAAGTTTGGATTTCATAAGATACAGATGGACATCCAAAAATTCCTTTCACAGTCCGCTAATAGCTCGAGGCCTCTATCGGGATAACGTAAGTTAATGTCTATGTAGTTTTTTGTAAAATGGCCATTATTAGTTGCATAAATTAGGATTGTATTATTTTAGGGCTGTTATCGGAGGGCACATCTCAAGATGAGTTTAGCGACAATTGCAAAGGAACTGGTTCCTTTGTTAAGCATTCTGGACGATTAAAAGTCTGTACAGTAGAATCTTCATTACTCGGGATGATATAAAATATACTGATCCTTATTTTACAATTACCCGTTAATTTGCTATATAGTTACGAAAATAATTCAATAACCGGGTTTCCGTAGAAATTTGTAAAAGTATTGAAGCAATACTGTACAATACCAGTGAAAATTAATTTTCGAAGATATTATTAATAATATATCATTTTGGAAGCAAATCAGTCAGCTGAAAGGTATTGTGCGCGTAAGTTACGCACATATTTATCGGAACTGTGACTTAATGACTTGAAATAAATTTGAGGAACTGTTAAAACTGTGACTTTAATTCTTCAGCTTCCTTTTCGATGCAGCCATTTTTTTCTCTTGTGATAGAATCCCACGAATCTCATATCTGGTTATGCAATGCCCATTCAAAATTTCAATTCGTGGAAACTTTTGTTTCCTTTGAACACTCAGTGCGTAAGACTGGGTTTTGTATCATCTCTCTGCTGGTTAAACCACCTATTAATTAGTCTAAATAATTGTAAGTTGACGTCTTCATTTTTTCCACCTTGGTATATAACTTGATTTCTGCAAATTCAATTATAATATCAACTATAATCAAGAGTCTACAGAATATTTTAATGCAGCCAAATTTGTACTCTCCGGTATGTGACGCATTCAATTGAAAACTTGGCTAATACATAAATTACGAAATCAGGCTTAATTGTAAGACTACCAGAAAATTTCATCTGATATAAATGATTTTTTGTTTCTTAGAAGAGGAGGTAATTTTAAAAGCAACGGATGAAGTCATTCCTAAGAAAGCTGCTGATGATATAGTCTAATAACGATAGATGTTCAAATAAGGATGGGTGCACCAATGTGATGATTTATTGAGACGTTTTATATCGCTTGTCAAATAACCGTAACTATTTTTTCCTTTTCACGCTTGGGAACCTCTTGGAAGAAAGAACTCTCAAAGACTCGGGAAGTATATATCTACAGCATCAAAATACTTAAGCATCGAAAAAAATTAATTTTTAATAGAAATCGGACGTAACCAAACTAGAAATCCAAACAAAACTTAAGATAAGTTTCCAATAGTTTGCTTATGTAAACTACTATCTTGTGTAATGAGTTGGCCATATAAGCGTTAAACTCCTTTAGTTTTCAATACATTAAGTTTATGGAAGATTTGACATATTTGTTGTAAGAAGCGGGCATGAATAAACTAGCCCCTGTAAGTTAGGCATTTTTCATTTTATCTGGCAGCTTGCCCCCCCTAGCCCAGTGGCTGGCGACGCCCTTGACCGGCAGTGACAACATGGACGGGCATCTTATTTTGGCTGCGGTTTTGGAGGAGAGACGTAGGAAAAGTTAATAATTTAAGAGTAACGAGAAGGAGATTGATAGCATTGATAGACAGTAACAATCCCTTCGATGTGGCGGACAGCGATTTTATCAAATTATATCGCATCCCTAAAGTTATTGAGGAATTATCGAATTCTTGGCCGCCCGCTCGAAGATGCACGTCAATACCTCCACATATTCTAGTAAATACACACGGTGCTTTACTTTTATAGAATCAATAAATAGCCATTAATTGTGAATAAAATAGTCACCTTACAATTAAGAATTTTCATTTAGAATCTTATTAGTGAAAACGTTTTTAAGATCGTTAATTCTTGACATAAATGTAAGCTTAAAATCAATATCTTCGGGTATTTTTCAGTGTTACATCTTTAGATTTTTGAACTAACTGCTTATACATTGTGAAATCAAAACACTTCGAGTAATAAGCCAAGTAATTTATTAATAGACGATTGTAATTCACGTTTGAATCAGTGTGTTTGCCTTAAGTGTGTCGCACTAGAGTGAATTTAATATTATTAGTATATACTTTGGTAAAAAGTTTGGGTAAAATTATCGGAAATCGGGCTATTTCTAGTATAAGAAAAAAATTCCCAAACAGTCTTAAACAATAGTTTTACCAGAAATTTGTGCACTCTTCTTCTCGTAGGCGTTTTTCTTCACATTTAAGCTATGAATATTTTTTTAATTCAATCCATCACCAGTTTAATCTTATTAGTAAATAATAATCATAAATAATGTTTTATTTGATATTGAAAAGGAAAAAATTTGTCGTGGATACAAAAAACGTAAGTGAATCTTAGGAAATATGTATTATTCATAGCATTAACCCTGTCACAAATAAAATAGATGTGAAAAACTATTGCGAATCTACTGATAGAAATAACTGAAAGATGTAAAAGAGATACTTTTATCATAAATACATTGCATTCTAAGATGAATGACAATCTCCTATCCTTTGATTGGCAAAGTATAGTGTATTCCACCGCTGTTATGATACTTTCTTTAATACAATTAGTTTATTTATCTATGTATTTTTATTGCACAAAGCATGAGCAGTTCAACGATTTATGCACAAAGAAGATATACATCTAAAGAAGCTGATAATTCGCTTACATTTATAAAAAGAATATGCCCACTTAAGAGCTAAAAAGAAACTATAATACAAATATACATCTTTATATCCATGAGAAACATTAATAGTGCTAACTTTGGTCAAATAAATTTCTAAATCAAGACATCAATTCATAAGTATGTAATGAATACCACTTTTAATGTATTTAACAATGCCTGAACTCCTAATACCCTTGGGATCAACCATGTTGAGCCTATTTTGAAGTCTTGTAGCATATGTTTTGAATGATAGACCAATTTCAACTTTAATCCTGTCTAGCTTAATTATTGCCTTTGATTATTAAACACATCCAAACACTTTAATGTCAATAAAAAGGATTGTTTTCACCTGGGACATTCAACATGATTCAATCACCAAAAATATGGTTACATATCATAGTAAATCTTAAAAACATTTTAAGATGGTGTTCAGGTGGATGCTGTATATAGAAAATTAAAGAAAGCTAATGATTCTATCAGCATTAATCACTTATTTGGTAAGCTACATTGATAGGTTATCCTGCCAAACTGAAAGAAAGCTTGTCGTGAGAATTAGATATCTTAATTCTTGTGAATCTATCTAGTTCTGTGTTTTTACAATTAGCACCTTCCTCCACAAATATTTGCGACACATGGACCAAAATCTACATGGGATCAAATAAACACAATGAATCCAGCTCATTTCCTAGCTTTCAAACATTCTAACTAATTTAGAATGTCGTATAAATATTGTATAATTCAAAACTTACTACTTCACATTTGTTACTACATTATAGATAAAAGCTTAACCTATACTACTGTTGGTGTGCATGAAAATAATTGGTAGACTAATATATATGCGTAAAAAACCGATCTTTTCCGTTCAAATCCAATTGTCTACTCAAACTGTTACACGGAGAGAAATAAATAGACTCGTTATAAGGTAATTACATAAGTTACAGAACACATTGACTTATTTTCTTAAGGTTTAATGCCTATATAATTACCGTATTACACATATCACGCATATCATTTGCATAATACAGGTAAATCGTAGAAATTTAATTGACTTCAATGCCTTATTTACTAATAGCAGCAGCCGAAAATTTCATTTCTATGACGACTTCCGCCCACTTTTGTGCATGATTTTGCAACGCTGTTCCTAACAGATGTCACCGAAATGGAACGGCGCGATATTAGGTTAAATCGTTCCGACATCGCTTTTCATCCAGTGACAAACGTTACGTTCTCACTTCTCACTAAAATTACACACTCGCAGCCCAGGTTTTTCTGATTCCGAAGAATCAGAAAGTGATATCGAAGAATCTGATGTTGATTCCGAATAATCCTCTAATTCATATTATATGTTGTATAAAATTAATTACTTATTTTTCCTTTCAATTTGTTTTGTGATTAATAATTATTACTTACCAATCTTATGTTTTACTGTACCTATTTTATTGCACATTGATCATCGATCATATTGAATAGTTATTATTTAGGTAAATTTGACCTCTTCTAGAAATTTACCTCTCCGGTAAGTAATCTAGAAATTTACCCAGGGCTTCGAGTGTGTAACTATCACTTCGAGTGAGAAGTCCCAAAACAGTGAGAAGTCGGCCATGTTTTCGCAGTAACGCGCGAGATCTCAAAAAAGCATTTTTAGATCTCACTAAGTATCGAAACGAGCGTGAGAACGTAACGATCTCAAAAAAGGTGTAGTTACGTCGTTACCGGCAGTGACAGGCATCTTATTTTGGCTGCGGTTTTGGAGGAGAGACGTAGGAAAAGGAATTATTTAAGAGTAACGAGAAGGAGATTGATAGCATAGATAGACAGTAACAATCCCTTCGATGTGGCGGACAGCAATTTCATCAAATTATATCGCATCCCTAAAGTTATTGAGGAATTATCGGATTCTTTGCCGCCCGCTCGAAGATGCACGTCAATACTTCCACATATTCTAGTAAATACACACGGTGCTTTACTTTTATAGAATCAATAAATAGCCATTAATTGTGAATAAAATAGTCACCTTACAATTAAGAATTTTCATTTAGAATCTTATCAGTGAAAACGTTTTTAAGATCGTTCATTTTTGACATAAATGTAAGCTTAAAATCAATATCTTCGGGTATTTGTCAGTGTTACATCTTTAGATTTTTGAACTAACTGCTTATACATTGTGAAATCAAAACACTTCGAGTAATAAGCCAAGTAATTTATTAATAGACGATTGTAATTCACGTTTGAATCAGTGTGTTTGCCTTAAGTGTGTCGCACTAGAGTGAATTTAATATTATTAGTATATGCTTTGGTGAAAATTTGGGTAAAATTATCGGAAATCGGGCTATTTCTAGTAAAAGAAAAAAATTCCCAAACAGTCCTAAACAATAGTTTTACCATAAATTTGTGTACTCTTCTTCTCGTAGGCGTTTTTCTACACATTTAAGCTATGAATATTTTTTTAATTCCTACCATCACCAGTTTAATCTTATTAGTAAATAATAATCATAAATAATGTTTTATTTGATATTGAAAAGGAAAAAATTTGTCGTGGATACAAAAAACGTAAGTGAATCTTAGGAAATATGTATTATTCACAGCATTAACCCTGTCACAAATAAAATAGATGTGAAAAACTAGTGAGAATCTACTGATAGAAATAACTGAAAGGTGTAAAAGAGATACTTTTATCATAAATACATTGCATTCTAAGATGAATGACAATCTTCTATCTCCTATCCTTTGATTGGGAAAGTAGTGTATTCCACCGCTGATATGATACTTTTTTGGGAAGTGGGTTGCGCGTAAATAAACGTTTTCTAAAAGAGACACACTAGTACTGCGTTGCGACGAAAGAATGTGCCTTTTATTAAACTGGCTTTGAATATACAGGACAAGATGGCGCGTGCGGCCATAAAGGTTACAAACTGAGACAATTTCAATGTTATCTAGGCGGAGGCCACGATAGGAGTGAGAGCATCTCAAGCGCGTTGGGCACGGAGCTCTCCAAAAACAAATGCCCACCGTCGGCCGCTACAATATGGCGCTGGGCGCAGGCTGTCTGCACCGGTCGCCACAGCACCCCCCCGCCAGTGGTTTGCTCTCGATAAAACACGAAACAATACTAAAAAGATAAAAAAGAAAAACTGTTAGTAAATAATAATCAAAACAACTGAAAATCCCGGAGATGTTCCGGAAAACGGACAGATCTTCCTATTCTCGTCTGCCTTTCGTTTTCTGTGGACTCCGGTCGTTGCTCATCGGCGACGAAATAGGCGGGTTTTAGCCTATCAACCGAAACTCTAACCTCCCTGCCCTTGCATAGGATGAGGAAAGTTTTCTCCCTTCTGCTGATGACCTCGTATGGTCCGTCGTAGGGAGGTTGTAATGGCCGCCTCACTGCGTCGTTCCGAAGGAACACATGCGTGGAAGTCATTAGGTCTTTGTTAACGAAAACCTTAATCCGCGCATGGTTGGCAGTTGCTACTGGCCGCAGGTGCTGCATGCGTTCTCTTAATTCAGACGCGAAGGTAGTTGAGTCTGCGGCGTCTGTTGAGGTGAGGAATTCGCCGGGCAGGCGGATGGGTTGCCCGTATACCATCTCCGCCGCGGTGCCTTTGACATCCTCTTTCCATGCCGCTCTAATTCCCAGAAGGACGATCGGCAATGCGTCCAGCCAGCTGTCATCCTCATGGCACATTATAGCAGCCTTCAACTGGCGATGAAAACGTTCAACTAGGCCGTTGGATGCGGGATGATAAGCCGTGGTCCTTAGGTGCGTGATTCCGGTCATCCGCGCGACCTCCCTGAAGACCCCAGACTCGAATTGGCGTCCCTGGTCAGTCGTTACTTGGAGAGGTGGTCCGAATCGGGATATCCATCCGGAAACAAATGTGCGGGCGACGGTCTCAGCAGTGATGTCCTCCATGGGAAATGCCTCCGGCCATCTCGTAAATCGGTCCACACAGGTGAGACAGTACTTCTGCCCCCGTGCGTACGGCAATGGTCCGATGATATCGACGTGGACGTGGTCGAATCTCGAGGCGGCGGCTGCGAAATTGCCGAGCGGTGCGACCGTGTGACGGTGCACCTTCGCCCTCTGGCACGAGATGCATCCTTGAGTCCACTTGCGGCAATCCCTCTGCATGTCAGGCCAAACGTAGCGGGTTGCCACGAGTCTTGCCGATGCTTTTGCCCCAGGATGTGCGAGAGAATGCAGAGAGGCAAATACCTGGCGACGGCAAAGTGCCGGCACGAAAGGTCTCGCTGGTTTGGTGGAGAAATCACAATACAGGCTGTTGGGTGAGCCCGGGATTGTGACCTCTCGCAGGTCGAGTGATGAACCTGAATCTAGCAGCGCCTTGAGTTCCACATCCTCCCGTTGGGCGGTTGCCAAAGTCTCCATGTCCATCCCTTGGTGAACAGCTTCAACGCGAGAGAGTGCGTCCGCAACCACGTTATCCGTTCCATCCACATGACGGATGTCGGTGGAAAACTGTCCGATGAAATCTAAATACCGGAATTGTCTAGGGGAACACTTTTCGGGTTTTTGACGAAAAGCGAACACTAGAGGCTTGTGGTCCGTAAATATGGTGAAAGCGCGCCCTTCCAGCATGTGTTTGAAGTGGCGGATGGACCGGTAAATCGCCAACAGCTCACGATCATAAGCGCTGTACATTTTCTCCGCTGGGCTCAACTTTTGGGCGTAGAAACCCAACGGCTGCCATTCACCATCGGGCCGCTGCTGCAATGCGGCTCCTAAGCTGCTATCGGAAGCGTCTGAAAAAAGTGCTAAATCATAGCAAGGATTAGGATGAGACAAAAGCGCAGAATTTGATAAGGAATATTTACAAGTGTCGAAAGCTTTCGTCGCTTCCGAAGTCCACATTAATTCGTCATCACCTTTCACATTGCCCTTCAATAAATCGTTCAGTGGGGCTTGCAATTCGGCGGCTTTGGGAATAAATCGTCTGTAAAAGTTTATCATCCCCAAAAACCTACGAAGAGACTTCGCTGTCTTTGGCACTTGGTAGTCTAATATCGCACGCACTTTCTCATCGAGTGGCTGAGTGCCGCGCTCCGTGACTTTACATCCTAAAAATTCCACTTCATTGACACCGAAAACGCACTTCGAAGGATTGACAAGCACACCATATTCACTTAAACGCGAGAATAGTTTTTCTAAGTGTATCGAATGCTCTTCTTCATTCTCTGACGCAACAAGAATGTCATCAATATATGCATAACAGAAATTCAGCCCGTGTAGCACTTCGTCAATAAAACGTTGAAATGTTTGCGCTGCATTTTGAAGGCCAAACGACATAAATGGGAATTCAAATAAGCCGAACGGCGTTATAATTGCAGTCTTACACACGTCGTCGGGATGCACGGGGATTTGGTTATAAGCCCTCACAAGATCTATTTTGGAGAATATTCTCTTACCTGCGAGGTTCTGAGCGAAATCTTGCATGTTCGGCACGGGATATTTATCCGGTATCGTCCGGGAGTTCAACGCGCGGTAGTCTCCACAGGGGCGCCACTCATCTCCTTTCTTCGGGACGAGGTGAAGGGCCGACGACCAGCAGCTGTCGGATCGGCGGGCGGTCCCAAGGCGAATCATTAACTCGAACTCTTTCTTCGCGATTGAAAGTTTATCCGGAGCCAATCTACGCGGTCGACAAAACACAGGAGGGCCAGGCGTCGTCTTGATGTAATGAACTGTGGAATGAGCAGGATCCTTATGGGTTCCCGCTGGCCTGGTTATTTCCGGGAAACGCTCGAGAATGCAGTGATATTGCGAATTACCCGCGACTGCCTTCACTTGCATTTCACTATTACCGACGAGGCCTCCCGGGACAGAGAGGGTAGTCGTGCTATCTATCAATCGGCGATTTTTAACATCCACTAAAAGTCCGTAATGGCTCAAAAAATCGGCACCGATAATGGGCTTGCTCACATCCGCGATCACGAAACGCCACGTAAAGTCTCTGCGCAACCCAAAATTCAAATTTAATGTCACCCATCCGTACGTCGCGATGGTAGTTTCGTTAGCAGCGAAAAGTTCATAGTTAGTTTTCACTCGCCTGCCACTAACATAATTTCGCGGATACACGCACAAATCTGAACCGGTATCAACGAGATATTGAGTTTTAGTCACTGCGTCAGACACAAAAAGGCGGCGCGAGGACGAGCGGCAGTCGGCTGCCGCATCTACCGACTGGCTCTCTAGTTTTCCGGCACGAAATTGCATGGGGAAACACATTTATGCGCTTTCTTACCGAAATTGATGTGGTACCAGCACATGCCATTTTGCGCGTCGGTCAACGGTGCGCGGGGACGGGAACGGGATCGGCTGCGGGGACGTCGCGGGTATGGAGGGCCTCGTGGCGTCGTCGTCCATCCGGAGGCCATGGCGTCAATCTTCCGCGTCAATTCTTCCACCTGTGCTCTAAGGGCGGCTGTCTCTGCGGCGGCGGTGTCCACGCGGTCGGGCTGCCTCGTCATCTCATGGACCCTGGGTCTCGGAACGAGCTCGTGCACACGGTCGGCCATGAGGGCGAGGGCGTCCAGCTCAATCCCATCTTGAGCAGTAACGATGGGCTGGATATGCTCCGGTATGCGTCCAAGCCAAAGGGAACGCAGGAAACCGTCCGGCATTGTCGCTCCCGCTAGGCTGCGGAGGTGCCTCAAAAATTGGGATGGCTTCCGGTCTCCCATCTCCTCATGCTCGAGAAGCTGCCGGATCTGCTGCTCCTTCGAAACGGAGAGCCTCCTAATAACTTCCTCCTTTATTTTATCGTAACGGCCGGTCAACGGGGGGTTAATTACAATGTCTTCCACCTCGAGCATGTGTCGTGGCCCAAGGAGGTTGACCACGTGGCCGAACTTCGTGCGGTCACTCGTTATTCCGCTCAACTCGAACTGTATCTCTAAATGTGAGAACCATAATGCTGGCTTTTCGTGCCAGAACGCGGGCGCAGCAAAACTAACCTTCTCTACCGCGTGGTTAATGGGTTCGGCGGAAACGTCCATTTTCGCGAAATTACTTCCCTATAATAACACGAACATCACGTCGGGGTCACCACTTTGGGAAGTGGGTTGCGCGTAAATAAACGTTTTCTAAAAGAGACACACTAGTACTGCGTTGCGACGAAAGAATGTGCCTTTTATTAAACTGGCTTTGAATATACAGGACAAGATGGCGCGTGCGGCCATAAAGGTTACAAACTGAGACAATTTCAATGTTATCTAGGCGGAGGCCACGATAGGAGTGAGAGCATCTCAAGCGCGTTGGGCACGGAGCTCTCCAAAAACAAATGCCCACCGTCGGCCGCTACAATATGGCGCTGGGCGCAGGCTGTCTGCACCGGTCGCCACACTTTCTTTAATACTATTAGTTTATTTATCTATGTATTTTTATTGCACAAAGCATGAGCAGTTCAACGATTTATGCACAAAGAAGATATACATCTAAAGAAGCTGATAATTCGCTTACATATATAAAAAGAATATGCCCACTTAAGAGCTAAGAAGAAACTATAATACAAATATACATCTTTATATTCATGAGAAACATTAATAGTACTAACTTTGGTAAAATAAATTTCTAAATCAAGACATCAATTCATAAGTATGTAATGAATACCACTTTCAATGTATTTAACAATGCCTGAACTCCTAATACCCTTGGGATCAACCATGTTGAGCCTATTTTGAAGTCTTGTAGCATATGTTTTGAATGATAGACCAATTTCAACTTTAATCCTGTCTAGCTTAATTATTGCCTTTGATTATTAAACACATCCAAACACTTTAATGTCAATAAAAAGGATTGTTTTCACCTGGGCCATTCAACATGATTCAATCACCACAAATCTGGTTACATATCATAGTAAATCTTAAAAACATTTTAAGATTGTGTTCAGGTGGATGCTATATATAGAAAATTAAAGAAAGCTAATGATTCTATCAGCATTAATCACTTATTTGGTAAGCTACATTGATAGGTTATCCTGCCAAACTGAAAGAAAGCTTGTCGTGAGAATTAGATATCTTAATTCTTGTGAATCTATCTAGTTCTGTGTTTTTACAATTAGCACCTTCCTCCACAAATATTTGCGACACATGGACCAAAATCTACATGGGATCAAATAAACACAATGAATCCAGCTCATTTCCTCGCTTTCAAACATTCTAACTAATTTAGAATTTCGTATAAATATTGTATAGTTCAAAACTTACTACTTCACATTTGTTACTACATTATAGATAAAAGCTTAACCTATTCTACTGTTGGTGTACATGAAAATAATTGGTAGACTAATATATATGCGTAAAAAACCGATCTTTTCCGTTCAAATCCAATTGTCTACTCAAACTGTTACACGGAGAGAAATAAATAGACTCGTTATAAGGTAATTACATAAGTTACAGAACACATTGACTTATTTTCTTAAGGTTTAATGCCTATATAATTACCGTATTACACATATCACGCATATCATTTGCATAATACAGGTAAATCGTAGAAATTTAATTGACTTCAATGCCTTATTTACTAATAGCAGCAGCCGAAAATTTCATTTCTATGACGACTTCCGCCCACTTTTGTGCATGATTTTGCAACGCTGTTCCTAACAGATGTCACCGAAATGGAACGGCGCGATATTAGGTTAAATCGTTCCGACATCGCTTTTCATCCAGTGACAAACGTTACGTTCTCACTTCTCAATAAAATTACGCACTCGCAGCCCAGCTATTTCTCGGGTATCTGTTATGCCTATTATTAAATAGCCTAGAAAATTATGTTCATAAACGTTAATAAACTTAATGTAAATTATGAAAACACAAATTCACCTCGATACTGCCGTCTTTTGAGCAAGTGGAAAAGGAATTCTCGTATGTATCATTCGTTTAATATAAGAGAGAAATATCATCATAGTTATTTACTAGTAATAATTATTGAGTGGTAATTCGAATCTGTATTTCTGTATTAACTAAACGTTTGCATTTTAACACTTTTTTCCATTACTTTGTTATTTTTTTGATTTTCCAACATCACCTTAAGGACATCGTGTGTGAATACATATACCTAATTAAAATAATAAAGTCTTTATAAATTCCCTTACGTATTTTAAATGTATTATCAATAATAAATATAATGTTGTTCCAGTAGGAAAACTTGAGAATTGTATAAAATTATACATTACTTCCAGAAATAATGGAGGTTGTCTAATTATTCGAAGATTTAGAGGAAGATGAAGAAGAATTAATGTTAACTTTATATGGCAACATCAGAAATGAGAGGAAGTTTAGAATTAGACCAGACAACTTTGTAGTTTGGAATGAAGAAGAGTTTTTAGCAAGGTTCAGGCTTAGCAAAGGTACTGTGGAGAAGTTGCTGGCAGAGATACAAGAGAAAATATATCATAAAACAACAAGGTGATTTAATATTATAACTAATTTGAAGCATAATTCAATATAACCTATGATGTCTATTGTGTAAATTCCATTTTAAGAAACATGGCTATGACAGCAATGAACCAGTTACTGATGACACTGCGGTTTTATGCTACTGGTTCCATGCTTATAACAGTAGGTGATTTCTGTGGTGTGCATAAAGCAACTGCCAGTAGGGTAATCAAGGAGGTGTCCAAGGCGATAGCTGAACTAAGGAAAACAAACATAATGAAACCAGCCACAAACATGGAAATTAGTAAGGAGCAGGATGATTTTTACAAGATTGCACATTTACCAAGGGTTGTTGGGTGAATAGATTGTACACACATTAAGATACTATCACCAGGTATTGTGAATTATTGCATTAACTGAATTGAACATATTTTGATGATTATTCCCATATTATATTTGGTTCAATAGAATAAGAAGGTAAAATATAAATTACATAGGTTGTAGTATGATAGGCTCTGTAGAATTGATTATTAAAATATTATTTCCTGACTCCTATTATTATCTTGAACATTCAACAAGAAAATTAAATGAATTTAATACAAAGTTTCAGCATATTATGCAGAAATTTGTCTAAATAGTATTATTATTACAGGAGGTGCTGAGCCTGAATCTTTTAGAAACAGGAAAGGATATTTTTCTTTAAACTTCCAAGTAATATGTGCTGCAAACATGCTAATAGAAGATATTGTGACTAGATGGCCAGGATCAACTCATGACCAAACCTTTTTTTAATAATGGATGAAAATAAAAGAACACCTTGTAGTAATTCCATTCCAATCCAATTACTACAAAGTGTTCTTTTATTTTCATCTATTATGGAATTCCACCATGTAATAGCCAATACCATTCAAAATATATTTTCAATAATTCAAACATAAAGTCACAAATAAACCAGAATAAATTCAGAGATGGAATTATTTTGGGAGACTCTGGATATAGACAAGAAAGATATGACTCCAATCAGAAATCCTGTTGCACTTGAGGAGCATCTGTATAATGAAAGCCAAATAAGAACAAGAAATGTCATAGAAAGAATGTTTGGAGTATGGAAAAGACAATTTCCAATTCTTTCGTATGGCATAAGGTTGTGATTAGATACTGTCATGACGGTTGTGGTAGCCTGTGCTTTCTTGCACAACTTAGCAGCTTAGAAGACTTTTAAGGAATGAAAGGAATAATTAATGTTCTTTTCATAAATATTTATTTAATTCCTTTTCCTTAAGATCAATATCAAGAAGAATCCTCTTCTTCTCTGCCAAAGCAATTCTTATTTTAATAGCATGCAGTTCATTTTCCCTCCTTTCCTTTTCAGTATGTTCCTTCTGTAGGATGGTCTTCTGTAGTTTTATTAACTCCATCTTTACCTCAGTCAATAAATTCAAATTTTATTTTGGGCATTTCTTCATTTTCCTTGAAGTTACTCTAGTATTAGATTCTAGTAAAAAGATTCACTTCATATCCATTAATAAAACTGAAATAATTAAATAGAACCTAAAGCAAAAAATGTTGCAAAGAAGCTATTGCTTCGTTAACCTTCCGGACTGTCCTGGACGTGGTATATTTGTGAACCCCACAAAAATCACCGGCTGAGTTAAGCATTAAATTTCTAGCTAGAAATTCACCGGATCGTCTTCAATAAAATATAATTTGGTAAAATTTCACTTTAGGGCCCAACAGCTTCAACACAGGCGACTTGCAAAGACGAATCCGCACGAAAAATTCCTCTTTGCTCGAAATTGAAAAATGCACTGGACGTTGTTTTAAATTCCGCTTCCTTAGAAGAGCTTGCACCATTTCCAAGAGAAGCTCGTAGTCGGAATGAGCTAGCTCCTCGAACATGTCAACACAAAAACAAACGTCCATCTTCTATGTTTACGTAGCGCAGTGCATCATGGTAAAATTCTCATTCGCCTAGCCTCGAGGTCCACCGTAACGGAGTAGCAAAACCCACGTTTTCTAAAGTTAAAAAATCTGTAACTCGAAAACCGTTTAAGATATCTTCTTCATTTTGCCTTTATATGAACATTTGATGTATTCTTTACAGTACATTTGCTTACTATACCCATGATTTACCAACGATACGTGATTTAGCTAGAGACTGATATTTTCATGTTCAATCATTGGTGAACCTTCAGTTTTATAATTATTTATACTTTATTTATGTGATATTGGATCAAATGATAAGACCGTCACAGGCTATAGGTATCTATTACTTTACTGTGAAAGAATCATTATGCATGTTTAAATACTTCTAGAGAAATCGTCGTCAGAGTTTGGATGCACGGGAAAAAAACGTTGTAATATATATTTTAATTTTTGTTTGCTACAAAATACATTTTTGAGCTATACCAAAAATATCAAATCAATAATTTTATAGGAAAAATCTACACAATTTTTTTCAAGTCGATATCTCGTATACATTTAATGTAAAAAATTAAAAACTGATTTTTCGCTCAAGAGTTCACCAACCTCCGGCTATCACGAAACCGATGGATCTACCAGGGGTTACGGTTTGAGCTGCTTTAGCCGAGACCCAAGGCGAAACCAGAGGTGGTGCAACGTAAAACTGCCCGTCACCTCGACCCTAACCATAACTAGGAGTGTAGCCGGAGATGGTGCAACCGGCCCTTACAGATCTATTCTTCGCGGAAAACTGAACATGCGGAAGCCCTGCTCTCCATCAAAAGTTGATGTGCAGGCTTCTACTACACATTTGAAGACTTTCTTCTCCATTACAATCAAATAAACTTGATTCTGAATCAACAGGAACACTCTTCTCCTGCAGCAAAACGAACATTCAATATGGTTTCTTCAGTCTCTTCGGTCCCATTCGGTTTTTTATGTTTCTTAGCTTCTAGTAGTTCCACAATTAGCTATGAGATGGCGTTAAACAGTAACCGTAGTCCCTATACCAGTCAACCCAGCCTGATCGCTACCGACTCCTTTTCATTATCGGTAGAATTCTCCGGATTCTACCGACGATGGCTAGCTGTCGTCACGGCTGCAACAGTCCATAAGAGTGGGGGAACCGGGCCTTGCTTCAGAGCCCACCGCCAGGGGTTATGAAGTCTTCTGCTGGCAGGACGGCTGCTACGCTTTCGTATATATCCCGTGTTGTCGAAAATTTCATATTTATTTTAGGTTTTCAGAGGTATATCCGTTGTAAAGAAAATGAATAATTACAAGTAAAATATGTTCTTACGGGAAAAATTTATTAAAACATTTCAATATACAAGAAGCAATACATTTTACAACATTATGATTTCTGCTAGATAATCGGTAATAACAAAAAATGTTGAGATTGCAGTAAACATTTATCTCTCTGTACTCTGCCTATAAGTATCGAACACATAATTTATAAATATTCACATGTTTTAATATAAATGTTTTACAATAAATTTAAAAGAGAAAATGCATAACGTGATGGAATTCGAGTATAATTTTCACAATTAGACAAGCACAAAACAAGAAGACTTTAAAAAACATAGGCATCTTAGAAATAACGTTGGTGAACATAAGTACAGATAGTTCCTCCATTTAGATACCGGCTTTACCACAAATGTGGTTAAAAAGCATTTATAGGGTAAAGAAACCTATTTTTTAATTGATATTTGATGGAATAGGGACAAACAAGCAAATGCTTTTAAAAACTGAAACAATCCCAAGCTCACGATCATATATTATATTGCAAATCACAGACAGCAAGCACTAGTTTTCCTTACAATGAATAATTAAAATAAAAATCCATCATGAAGTATCCTTTTCAATATAAGATGCATTGCACTACAAAAAGCACTTAAATATATGAAAGTATATTTCATAAGTAAGAAAACAGTGGCACATTTAATGAAAAGTTCACTCATTGATGTACTAGATCTCACATAGAAATGCAATTAACATAGGATTAAAACATTTAATGAGAGAGGAGTTATATAGAGTAGTGTATGTCTTAAAAGTGTCCACATTATCCTAATTTTTATGAACAAACAACCTGTTTCAAAGAAAGAGGTATTGATCATCATCATCATCTGGGCCCTTATTATGACTTTCTTTCGATAAGTGATACGTTTACTTCGAAAGCCTGCCTCCGGAACGAATATCACACAAAAACGGTATTAGGAGACCAAGTTACCTATCATTCGTTCGGAAGAACTTCTGCGATAAGTCGTTCGAACGACGTTGCCAAGTTGACCGTATTTTTGGAAGTCGTCATAGAAATCGAGGTTTAAGGTCATTTGGCGGAAGAAATTCAACTTAGTAAGACATGAGGTATGTATGATCCATTGTAAGATTTCAACTTTAGTCGTATGCAGAGTTAATAATGTATCATGGAATGTTTTGCGAGAATGAGATATGCTTTCGAAGATAATTATATGGTGTAAGTAGCCGTGAGATGATAGCATTTAATTTCTTAGCCATGATTGTGTAGCATAACGTAATAAGGTTAGTGTTGCGTTTTAATGTGTAATGTCCCTACTTAACTGTGAATTAATGTTTCATAAATTAATTTAGTGTGAAGCTATGTAGAGTTGAATGGGATTCCAAAGGATAGTCACCTTTTTGGGGTTCGATAATTTGAACACAAGCATCCACATGTGATTGTACCTAAAAGTGAGAATTTATCTCTAATAATTATCAGCAGCCCTCATTCACTCTTTGGTTACATCTTATTTATCTATTCTTAGTTACTGCAGACTTTAACTATTCAATATTTGCAAGTATTTATATATTTCTGTTTTGACATGCTTCACTCTGAGGTTACATCTTATTTATCTATTCTTATAGTTACTGCTGATTTTAACTATTCAATATTTGCAAGTATTTATATATTTACTTTTGACTACCAGGTTTCATCTTATTTATCTTTGGGAAGTTCTAGTAGATTTTTACTTTTGATTGTTTGGTAGTACTTAGATATTTATGTATTTACTTGTTTGAATCTCAGATTTTATCTTCCTTATATATTCATACTGCTTGGAGAACTTCACTATTAATTCATGGCTACTATTTAAATATTTATGTATCTTATTATTTTACTATCAGATTATATTCCTAACAGAACATGTTTGCTTTTTAAAGATTTCAACTGTACATAAACTGTATTAAAAGATTTAGTTTCTTTTCCTTTTCTGAATCCTAATCTCGCTTTCCTCAATTTCTTTTGGCATATACAGATATATAAAGCATATGCTTGTTTCTTAGAGATATGGAACTTCTTATGTTCCTACTGTACTACTTGCTGTAAACTTCATTGAAGATACACAAAAGTTACTAGACATATCATCCATTGCTTCTTTTCTACTTTCTTAAGCTTCTCTGAGTAGGTTTCGCAGTTCTTTCACGCTCACCTTGCGTTTATGTAATCAGTGTAAGGAAATAAAATCACTTATTTAAAGATGTTGTTCTCATTTTTAACCTACCCAACTATCCACAGATCGCTAATAGGTTGAAGAAGGTCGTAAAAAAGAAGTACCGAGATGAAGGTGCAAAATGTTTATTCAACCAACGTATATTCAATTCTTGCTCACAAGTGAGCCGTTAAAGAAATCAAAACCATGAACAAAACAGTTAACCTTGCTCAAGGAAAGAAGTTGAACCTTAATTATTAAGTATATGTAGTATTTATGCCAGGTTGCAACAGTATTTCTTTCACTTAATATGCAACTGAGAACTATGTACAGCATGAAATAATTTACCAAAAACATAAATCTTGGTCAATGACAAAGTTCAAAGTAATTACATAAACGATATAAACGTACGAAATCGCTGTCTAGTATCTCGAAAGGATTACTAGCATCCCGTAATGTCCTCCGAATAGCTCGTAAACGGTTTCTTCTCCTTCTGGCTCTGCGGTACACATCACATATACAATCTCGTCCTCCATCTTTACTCTTCCTTGGCTAGCGAAAGTCTCTAACACTACCTCCAGAGCAGTCGATAGCTTCGTTCGATAAGTTTCGAATATCACGTAGGTCATAATACCACTTTCGACTGCGCTTTCGTTAACTGGCAAAACATGGCGGATTTATCGAAAATAACGGTAATTCTATCGAATATCACTTATCGAAAGAAAGTCATAATATGGGCCCTGGTTAGATAAAGCAAACAAAAAACCAGACATTTGCATTCTTGAAATTTTTGTGTAGGGAAGGGGAAATATTTCTGTGATTTTAGTGAAGAGTTGGTTAAGAGGAGTTGAACTAAAATAATTAAATTTTAATAATTAACTATCAAGATTTGAAATTAATCCTACTTCGTGAGGATCCCAAATCGCACAGCAATACTCAAGTAGAGGGCGAATCAAGGAAAAATATGCTTTTCTTTTACTTTAGATGAACATCCCCTCAGAATTCGACTGGCTAACCTTTGCATCCCATTCGCCTTTCTTATTACACTTCGAATATGCTCTTTGAAGGATAAATTACTGCTGAGCGTAATTCCTGGGTTTTTATGATCACGAGCTACAAATTCTATACGCTACGCAGGTAATATTATTGGACCCCGTGAAAGTCATGGTAACACTCTTCCTTACATTCAGCTCGAGCTTCCAATCACTACACCAGCCCAAAATATTATTCAGATTGTTCTGCAAACAACCAGTGTAATCTTTTTGCAAGGAAAGTATCCATATAAGAAGGAATGAAACCTGTTCTAAGAGAAAAAAAATTCCACTTCCTCTTACTCACTGAAAAGACATAGACATTACTTATAATTTACTATGACCCCTTAACTCTTTAAGGACTGTAAGAAAACTGCAATTGAAATTCCTTTTCATTCTTCTAAATTCTGTTATTTTGGTCAAACTGTTATACCATCTCAAGTCTTATGAAAATGTATAACTTAATTGGACCTGCATTTGACTTATATCACCATAATAGTGCTTTTACATTTTCCTCCCTAAAATTGTTGCTAGGCAAAATGTTTAAACAAAATATATTTCAAATAAAAAGAAAAGTTTGTCCTAAAGCAATGAAAGTATATCAGCAAAATCCTGATAGCCAAACGTTTTTCATTGGCTGTGAACTCAACAACAGACCTTGAAATGAGGCCAACAACTTCACTTCAAGGGATAATAATAAATAAGTTGTTGTCATAAAAAAGCTTGCTTGTTGAATAAATCAATCTATATATCTGTTCATAAAAATTATTAGTGTAATAAAATACTCTATATAACTCCTTTCATGATGTAAAACATAGCTAGGCACCACAAACTAAATGAGGAATTAGTAAATAATATAAGATTTATATTTTTACTAATTCCACGCTATTTCTATTTGTACTATATGCACTTATTTACAAATTTTGATATTCACTTCTACTGGGGACAATTTTAATCCAGTAACTTGGAAATACATTAAATAAATTATAGCTATAATCATAAATGGCTCCATTGAAGCACGCAATCCACTCTACCATGGAAAGGTGAATTTGCACAGAGGTTACAAATCACAATAGCTTTTACATAGCTGGAAGTAATCATAATGTCCTGGACTATGAAGCATGATGTACCAGAGATAAACAAAAAATCTATAAACAAATGTTCCTGGTATACTGAGTTATTTCAATTAGTCTGTTTTATTCCTGTAATTAGTGCAGAACTAGTAACTTTACTGCCTCCCTTATAATTTTAGAAAAATTCTGCTGTAAACAGTAGAAAGCTACTACACTCTCTTCATTGCACTAACCTTAGCTTTAGAGTTTTACTCTAAGGCAGTCAGTATGGCAAGTCTCCCTGTGACATATCAAGCCCTTCTCACAGTAGGTGTGGAGACATCAAGTATCTCTGAGTCCTCTAAAGAATTTTAAAAGATCAACCAACTCCTTGGAACTTCTCCAAAACTTTGAATGTCTTGCTGACTATAGTTGCATTCCTTGAGTGTCACACACTGTCCACTATCCAAAAGAAACTAGATGTTGCCAATGATGATGATGAAGGAAAGCCTAATGTGGAGAAGAAATAGTCTGAATTATATTATTCTGTAATATATACATACTATAATACTGAGATACTTATAATGGGAGACATATTTGCATGGACATGGAATCAATGGCAGAAGAAAACGAGAAATGCATTGCTGTTTAGATTTCAAGAACACATCCACTTCTAATTTCTTGATCCAACTATCTCCAGGGAATAGATCACAAAAGAATTTTCACAATATTGGCCAAATCTTTTAAATATCAAATATTACGATGATAGAGGATTCTGTGATCACAAGACAGTTTAGCCTAACATGTACATTATCTTTGGGATTTGCACTCCAAAATTAGTAATATCAATTTTGACTATTTCATGTAATAGCCACACAATTATACAGAGAATGGTAAGGTTTATATTACTACATTCCTGAGGTGATTATCCATAACGTGCTCGGCATACCTGATATATGAAGTATATACATACATCTTACACTATCCCGCTGAGTACCTGTAACAAAAAAGTTCAATGTTAAATTTTTAGTTTAGCAACGACTATCTTCTCTGGCATGACAATAAACTCTTCAAATTCATCTTCTGCTACCTTACAGAGCATCTGTAACAAAACAGTTTAACATATAGAGACACAATCATGAATGTATCACCAAGTACATATTTCGAGATTAATCAAAAGACAGAAATGAACTTTACCTGATAGGCCAGAGTTTAAATTTCCAGCATTTCGTTACTTGACCATCACTGCTGCAACAACTATCTTCTCTGGCATCACAATAAGCTCTACAAATTCATCTTCTGCTACCTTACAGAGCATGCATTTCCTTTATCGCCTTTCACATGTGGTTCATGATACCTGTACTTCTCCCAATTACCGGTTTTACTTAACCATTTTGTTATATTTTTTTAAAATTTTTTTTTAATTGCTTTCCTGCTGTTGCCCTTCACCGGTGAAGTCCCCCTAAGCTCTACTGAACTTTTCAGGAGGTGCTTCACCGAGGCAACAGCAACAACGAACAGACACGACCATTCCCTGAATCGGAAAAATCTGACTCAGCCGGGATTCGAACCCGGGACCTTGGGGTAGAAGCGATAGCTTAGATGGCATGCTATCCACTCGGCCACCAAGGCCCGTAATGATAGTGCATTGTAGTTGTGCACATCAATAAACCAACCATGGATGGTTGCAGCATTGTTCATATTCCACTTTCACATTGGGCTGTGCCATTTTGCTTTTTTTCCTCTAGCACCTCTAGTAATGTAGCAGCCTGCTACATTACTTTGACCTTTGACAATGTGCTCACAGACTAGAGACATGTATCTACAAACCTACCAAATATTAAATATTTCAGATTATTTTTTAGAAATAATAATTGAAACTTCGTGCCTATCTCTCTCATGCATCTGCTTATCTACTTTCAAAAATGTGATAAGGGGAAAACATTCCTTGCTAATTTTGAAGTTCTGTTTACTTTGTTTCTGAGCTTCCTATACCTGATTGACCATTATCATTTGTTAACCTCTTTCTTTAGCCAATCATTCTATTTATATCATGAGTAATCCACTCTCTTCTTGGTCAGGTACTCTTTGAAGTACTTTTCCTACCACAGTCAGGAATTGGTCAAAGGCTTCCATTCGATCCTTTCATCGTAATAATGAATAACTTTTTTCAATTAAACCCATTTACTTACTCATTATTCTCTCAACTACTCTATCACACTCCATTTGTTACATACGAGTAAGCTTTAATGAGTTCCTGAACTTATTTTCTTCCCACAACTCAGGAAAAATGTCTCACTCAGGTATTTGATAGTGCAACAAATTATGGATACAGCATTGCAAGTCTGTTCCTGTTGGTGCTGGCCTTTCGGTGCGATGACTGTGTAAGTTGACACATATATGTATGATTCAGGAGAAAAGAGGAGAATGTTGCAGTTTGTGTAGAGTTCCAGCGAGGGGTTTTGTGTTTTGCTGTTTTTTCACCTGACATTAGTCTGTCCAGAAGGCTAGGATTAGCATCCACAGCAGCACTGTTGTGGCCAGGCAATAGCGTCCTCTACTCCTCTTGCTCAGTGCAAAGGTTCTTGGGGATCAATTGCTGGCAGACATAGTGCATCCACAAATCATCATGCTGAAGGGCATGACAGCTTCCAAGAGAGGCATCAGCTATAACAGCCACATCTGCAATGGTTAGGCGACAATCTGAATAGATAATGTATCACAAATGAGCAGTGGTTCCATCATTACATGGGAACAAATAAGTCCAGGAACTCTATAAACATACCTTGTAATCTTCTTGTCAGTTTATCTTTCCCATCAGTTTTCCACCCATAATAGAGCTTGGGTTCAATTTCGCTTATCAGCAACTTCTGTTCACTAGCAACAACTGGACTTGAGGTAAAGCTGAACAGATTCCATCCTCCATATTCCCAAAATAAGTAACAGCATCAATCAATTAGATGAAGAATGGAAAAGCAAGAAAAAGAAACAGTGTATTGGAGGAGTATTTAAAACTGGTAGCAGTTTGCTGTTGATGTGATATCAAATTGGTGGAAGGTAAGAGCTGTACCAAAACCAGCTGTTGTCCCCATACTCAACTATATCTCCATGTGCTTCTTTTCTCTGTTGGACATGTCTTTGCTACCCCTAAATACAATGACAGAAGTGTGGCAAAGATCATAAAAAGAGGAATACAAGGAAGACACTGTCAATGAAAACAGAGTTTTATTCTTTGACTACTTGCAGTGTGTATAATTTTTTTCTTTAGTAATTCTTTTAGAGTTACTTTTTTCTATATTTTTCATCAGAATTGTTGATTCATTGAGCTTGTGTCCAAATTATAATGCTGAATGCTGCAATTTCTATTGGCAATCTAGATGTTTGGTTTGAATCCTGGCACAATCAAACTCCACCAATGTAACTTTAGCTGAGTCAAGTGAAATGAAAGACTTTCTTCCAGTCATCTAAACCTTAGCTTTGTGTATTCCTTTTTAGCTCGGCCAATAATTCCATAATATCCACTGCATAATGAAATGATCGCTGCAGCTTATGGGCCCAGGCAGTCGTAAAAGGAGAACTTTGGTCTGTGGATGTGATTACATCTAGTAATTCATGTGCGTTTTTTCACATTGGTAAACTATTAAGCCAACGTCGCAAGATCATATTGTGGTGAACTCAATTTTCCTAGTTTCTGCATTGCAAATGGGTGAAGAAAGTGTGACACAATCACAAACATTCACTATGGCACAAGTTCATTAGTGCAGATGGAGAAGTTGCAGGCACGGGCAGCATAGGGCACGTGGAGGTGTGAGAAAGGGGCTGTCGGAAATGTGCAGTTAAGTAATGAAGAGCTGGTGCGAATTCTCCGACGGAATATTATTTCCTTGTACCCTGGTCAACCCTTAGCAGATCCCGACCCTAATTTTGACATTTACACTAACATGCCGACATACATATAAAGTTAGACAGATTTGCAATTGGAGCTGATGTTGGAGGGGAAGACGGAACGAAGAGAATATATCTCAACAGGAATCTAAGTATTCTCAACCAATTCACTGAGTATTTTCTAGGATACTGTTTCTCTTTCAAGGATGGTGGTAGATCCTTAAAGACTAAGAAACCACCTTGGCAGCTAGTAGGTTTAAGAAATCAAAATGAAGTTGATGCCACGATTAAATCAGAATGGATGTAGGACTATTTACAGTAACCATTCAGACTTATTTGTTTTCCTCTCATTCCAAACAGATTAAGTTTAATTGCCTTCCTCTTTGATGTGAAGTCCAAGTCAACAAGTGCCGAAAGAATATACCACATGCCATTAAGTTTCAAGTTCATTGCTGAGTGTGTATAATGGAAATTACAAATGTTTTCCTTCCACCCACTCCATGGCTATCAAATACCTTTGGTACATCTTCTTTTGTCTTCCATAAGCACTTAAGGCCAATTTCCTTCAGATTATTTGAAATGAGGTGCATCCAAGTATATGAATGTCTAAATGAAAATTGTAAATACCTTATCCTTAAGTATATCTCGGAGCTTAAAAATAAGCAGCACACAAAAGTTGTCAGTTGGCAACTGAATGATTTCACTCAATGGAAGATAAATATCAAAAGAGGTTGATGGTGGGGTGATCCATCTTCCTCTATGCTAAGTATTCCCTCAGTAATTCCATTTCTGTTCTCGCTGTAAAGAGAAAAGATTAAGTGACCATCCTGTGTCTGTATACAATACCGTAATTCATGGAGAAGAGATATTTTAACACTTTATGCATAGTTCCAGCCGTAAATTACTATACGTTGTATTAAATTGTAACTTACTAACTAATGGTAAGATTTCAGATGAAGATCAGTACCTTTTTTAATGGCATCAGGTCTCATTATAGGACCAGGTTTGGGAGACCATCTGCTACTTGCAGTATTTCTCATTTCTTTACTGACCCAAGTATCTAAACCCGAAAACTGCTAAATAAGTAAAGGTAACCAAAATATAGTGAATTACGTATTTTACATAATGAGGACTTCAATGAAAAATCTCCAAAAAATAAACCTACCTGAATCGGGCAATCTTGAAGAGTTTATTCTGCTCTTCAGACCAGTAGATGATACTCTGCTCAACAGCCTTCTTCAGAATGCCCTCCTTCATCCATTCTTTATGAGTGGGGCATCCCTCCAGCCATCCAAAACAAACATCTCCCTGGATACGGTTCATGATAGTTCGACAAACATCTTCGTGAGGTGGACTCCTGGAAAGTAACTCTCTTGTGGAATTCAAGCAAGCACTTATGCTTTTAACAAAGTTAGGACTGGGATATGCATAGTGCCGCTCCTCCCCAACCAATTCCACAAAGAGGTACTCCAAGGCAGGGTCTTCACTTGGCAAGATATCCAGCAAATCTGGAGATAATATTACAATGAAGAAAATATTGTGTATTTCAAACCTTACAACAAATAATAAGCGTGATAAAAGAGTAAAATGGAGAAACTTAGATAATATCCTTGGTCAGAATCTGGCTAAGAATAATATATATAATTTTAGATCGTAGTAATCTATTTAATTACTTAAAAGGTATTTCAAAGAAATTTATTAGATATGTAACCAAGTTAGTATGTATTGAGGCCTGATAAAAATTTTTGAGGCAACTAAAAATATCAGTAACAATCGTTATTTCCATAAAATCCAAATACGGTTTTCCTCATTGAATTCCTTAATTACCACTTCACTTTCCTTTTCTTGCAGATATATGCACATTATTATTAATTAGGTAAAAAGTATTGAAATTGGAATTGCTATACCTTTTCTGCAATCCCTGCAATCAGATTTCTGAAGCATATTGCCAGCAATGAAGCGACAGAGATCAACTGTGCTCCTGCAGGGATGAGAAATCTCATCTGGAGTTGCATTGGAGGTGCAGCTGGAATCCAACTCCTCATGGACTTCCATTGATTGCTCTTCAAATCTTCCCAGAAGACTGGCACCATCTCCCAAGCAATTTGCTCCCGTAACAGAACCTTCAATTGCCAAGCCACTAAAGATGCACGTCTTCCAAGCGTCAATGAAGTTGGACATGGTTGGGTCTCTGTTGGCTCCTCACTGAGCCCTGATTTGTAAAATGGAAGTTTTGTGTTAATAAACAGAAGAGTCTTTCTGTTGCTCTCTTGTCTTCTTGACTGAAAGTTATTCCAACCCTTTGGAAATCATCTCAGTCCACAATGTTTTCATTTAGTGTAATTTTGGCCCTCATTTCTGGCAAAAAGTGTATTGCTAATAAATATGCCTTCCATTCTATATTTACTAAGGTTATTTTCTGTAATTGCACTACTGCAAAGGGTTTAATCCTGCCAATTATATAATTAATTGATAGTTAAGTTAATAATTATGATATCACATTTATGTTTATGTTACAATTAATTTTAAATTGTTGATGCCTAAATAATGTGCTTGGAATATAATGAATCTATAGAGACTGCCACTGGTGTGATATTGTGATCAAGCGACATTGTTATTTCTTTCTGGGCATCATAAAAGAGACAATGCTATTGTGTGCCTAGTTGATGTCCAGTTAACTCAGTTACTTCTTTCTGGCCATCATAATTAAGACAGTGCCATTGTGTTCCCTATTGATAGCCAGTGAACTTATCCCAATTGGCTCAATTAAAGAACTATGAACCCTTCGTTTGTTTGAAGAAAGAAGATGGACATATTTTTTCCAAAAAGAAAGGGGGGATGTGGCAATTTCGTCGATAATTTTGTGCCGACGTGACGGCGTGACCGGAGTGACCAGAGTGAATCTGACTTATGGTGACTTAGGGTGGCGAAGGGTGGCGCCTTCGACTCCTGATCGCTTTTTATGCCAAATGGTGGAAGAATACAAAATCTTTGTCAAGAGTCAAAAGTTCGAACTGAGACTATTCCGCGGTTACGTGTGAAAGGCGTGCCAGCCAGCGATCCTGTCCCGTTCACTGTGTGACCGTGAACTCAAGGGCGAGTCTAGATTGGTTTTGGTGTGAGGAGTTGGGGCTGCTCGAAGACACTTTGCTAAGAGACTTCTTGAAGAAGGTTGTTGTGAGGAGAGAATGTTTCGACGTCTTGTGAATTCGGAGTCTTCCCGAATCGACGTTCGTATTGGGTGATTTTGTACTAATTGTAAATGAGCAGTTCAATTTAAAGTGTTATTTTGTTGTATGATATTGTTTGACCTCTTAATATTATTACTTATTATATTTATGGTTGAAAATCATTCTCTGATTGATTTCCCGATGTTCGATATCCCGAGCTGATTGCTGTTCAGAGTAGTTATTGAGTTACCGAATGTTTTTCAGTTCTTTCCAAGTACTGAACTACAAGGTGGCACAAAACATTAGCAAGCAAATTCTATGTGATGGTTCTTTATCTGCCAATGACCGGACCACATTTGCAAGGGCCTTTTGATGTACTCCAACAGAGAATGGAGAGGAACCTAAGAGGCGCTGGAGGGTTCTTATACAAGGAAGAGCCCAAATACTACGAAGATATCTGTAGCATTTTGGACTCCTCTTGTAAATAGTAAGTGCAGCTATCTTCTCTTCCTGTGACCACCTTCTGCCCTTAGGTTTCTTTTTACAGCACCGAAGTTGTGAGGTAAAGAAATCGGCAGAAGTTTTCGATAGCAGTGACTTAACAAAGTCAATCATGTTTAATTGTTGTTTACCTAAAGCCATGGTATTTTTGACTTTGGTCTTCAGCAATTGGTGTGCTTTTTTCAACTGCTTTAACTCCTCCTCCTTTTTCCTTCCATGAAGGAAAAGGAGTTTCTTTCTGGGAGTGCAGTAAGACATTTGAGACATTCCGATGTCTGACAGTCTCACCCCTGAAGATCTGGGTGTAGTAAGACCAATCAGAAGAGAAGATGAAGCAGTATCATTGGCTGGAGTTGATGATTGACATGTTAAAGGTGAAGATGAAGGAAGAGGAGTTGCAAGAGAAGGAGATGGAGAAGGTGGTGGTGGTGGAGATGGTGGTGATGGAGATGGTGGTGGTGGAGATGGTGGTGGTGGAGATGGTGGTGGTGGAGATGGTGGTGGTGGAGATGGTGGTGGTGGAGATGGTGGTGGTGGAGATGGTGGTGGTGGAGATGGTGGTGGTGGAGATGGTGGTGGTGGAGATGGTGGTGGTGGAGATGGTGGTGGTGGAGATGGTGGTGGTGGAGATGGTGGTGGTGGTGGAGATGGTGGTGGTGGAGATGGTGGTGGTGGTGGAGATGGTGGTGGTGGAGATGGTGGTGGTGGAGATGGTGGTGGTGGTGGAGATGGTGGTGGTGGAGATGGTGGTGGTGGAGATGGTGGTGGTGGAGATGGTGGTGGTGGAGATGGTGGTGGTGGAGGAGGTAGAGGTGGTGGTGGAGAAACAGGAGATGTTAGAGAATGAACAGAGCGTCCATCACTCGAGTTTGGAGAAGTGGAAGGACCATTCAGTGATGGCACAGATCCTTTGTTCAATTTGTTTCTCAGGCAGTTGGTGAAATCTTATATTGGAAATGTTTGGAACAAATCCGTGACGAACTGCGAGGGATTGTCCCCTCCTTAGACAACCGCTCTGCCAAAGCTGCATCTCCAGCAAATGCTACCCAAAGATTGCGACTGAAATTAATAAGGCATAGTATAGTATAGTCTTTAAGAAAATCACCAGTAACCACTGTCAAAACATTGGATACCTGTAAGAGAACAAATGCTTGCTTACAGTAAGCATTTTATTAATGAGGTTTATGAAAAGTAATGCATTTATCAACATCAGTGAAGTGAAACATTTAACACTTTAATTACTAATGTTATATCTATGTTGTACATACAATAAGAAAATGGTGAAAATCCAAAAATGAGAGCCTAAGGAGTAAGAGCTGTATAAGGTTGATGTAGAATAAAAGGAACATGAGGACCACATGCATGTATATATGTACAGTTAACTAATCAAAGCACTGTAACATTTAAACACACAGTATTTACAAAGATGAAATGTAAAAATGTAAAAAATAAACACTTTTAATAACTAGTTTTAAGAATTTGTGTTTTCCTAATAATTACATTAATTACCTGTATTTCAATAACATAGAAACTAAATCATCTGCATAGTGTTAAGAAAAATAGTTCCTGTACATAAAATATTAACATAAACGATTCACATAAACTATGTTGATGAAAATTAACAATAGTCACAGTAAAGTTAGAATTTCTGTAAGTATTGTATGCCTCAAAACATATTACCATGCAAAATCAAGCACTGACTATAATTGTATGTAGGTGTACTCCTCTCCTACCTACAGTTAATATATATTCACCTAATCACTACACTATCAAGTACAAGGAAGTAATCCTTTGAATCAATATGACAATTGTCTCTCCATGTTAGTTTAGTTCGCTTTATTTCCTCTGTTAATTATCTTCTGTTAATCCTGACAGTATGTATGGTCCCTATTATCTTTTGCTTCAGAGTATTGTGTAAAGAGCAATGCTGGAATATAAGCTTTCTATACATTCTTCAGCCCTTTCCTAAAAATAGCAAAAAGATTATACATTGATTCTTTATATTGTCAATAGCCTTTATGGTAAATAATGTTTAAGAAAAACTCTTTATTGTAGACAATCACTAATAACTTAACTTTATTTTAGACAATTGTTTAATCAACTAACAGCTCTTTATAATCCTTGTAGACTTTGATGTACGAGTTTTACCTTGCATTAATGATTGGCGTTTATTGTATCTTCTCGTGATTCTTGACCATTTTTTGCTAAACATTTGGTCTCTCAATTGATACAGGTCCCAGGAGGAAACGGGGTTAAAACATCAATTACAGGTTAGCAACTATGAGTCTTGAAAATAATTATAGAGAGTTGATATCCTCACTGAGCCCTTTCCAATTTGAACAGCAGCCAAAGACTTAATTACTGATTCCATCACCTCTTTACATAGCACAAATCCTTATCTTTGATTGAGAGGTCTATTTTTTTTATAGGAAACTTATAGCTTACCTATTGGTTATGTTTGCAAGTTCAGAGAATCACAACAAATAAGAATTTATCAAAGCATTCCCATGGAAAAAGACCAACTAATCTCCTAACTCATTTCTCATCAAGGAATTTTGGGAAAGAATCAAGCTCCACCATTCATTTTAGCCTAAGATTTACCTTCTTCCAACTCTCACAATCGGAAGAGAGAATTGAAGGGCCCTGATCTTAATTTGAATTCATTTCCTTTGGATTCGAAGTAAGATGTCAATAAAATATCAATAACTTACGCAGAAAGTTCTACCCTATCTAAAGACGCCCGTTTTCTCTTTTGAAACTCTTCTGCAATAATCCGCGTAGCTTACATTATATTTTCTATGACGATAATCGTATCTTTCCGTGTATAGAAGTAAGAGTAAGAATACAGTACGAGCGTATGTGCGAAATGAACCAAGCTGTCATAGCCGTTTTAACAGTATAAAAAGTGGGGAAAAGCAACAGCTAACTAAACTGCAGTTAAAGAAGCAACACAATTAACAGATCATAGAAATTATAAGCAATTTGAAATATGTAAACAAAAAAACATGTAAATGTACAGAATAATTATAAAAAAGACAAAGTTGTAGGAAAGTTTTACGAATTGTGACTTCGAATTTAGAATGCTGGCAGTCCAGAAAACGTTTTCATATTACTTGAAATTATAATTGGTATAAAAACAAAAAATGACACAATATGTATGAAATTAAAATCTGGTTATTGCGAAGATTATCAGTTGTAATCAATGAAAATGAAATATAACCAACCAATATAAATGAAATAACAAACCAACTTAACTTAACCAACCGTTTACAAGAAGTCCAACCAGTATTTTATGTTTATAAAACAACAAGGTGTATCACCACGCAATACGAAAATAAGCAAAATTAATGTTAAAACCAATCCATAAAGTGAAAATTTATAAAATACCAATCTTTTCAATGCACAAATTCGCTATTTACAGATCTCTTTACAGGTCACATCAAAGAATACGCTGGCTGGTAAACGTACTGAGATTTATTCGAATACTATAAGATGCTCTTTTGCAGAAATATATTGTAGAATTTCCTGATGCTTTCAAGAACTGTAAAAATATTACTTACCTATGAAACAACGATGGTGTTTAAAAAGAATAAGGGATAAAAGAGGATTCGCTGATGTTTAATCTCCGCCGAGGCTGTTACTTGAAGGAGAACCGCCCCATAGCCGCAAAAGTAATGCGTATGAGTGCCACTTCAGATTTTGAGGGATACATTAATGTATTAAGTTTAAATGTAAATCTGTGTCGAGAAAACCTTTCCGTAGCTATAATCGGAGCATACGACAGAGGTTGAAAGATTAGTGACGGGCGCAGGGTAAACTTTAAAAGTGAATATATTTGCTTTCTGCCGGGTTCAAAATATACAAATATCACCGCACTCAGCTGAATAACCTAACTTGAAGGACAGAATTATTTCTGAAAATAATACTTTAAAATCATCGTATCTATTGTCTACGTGACACGAGTAGAGCTGAATATTACGAATAAAATATTTTATTGAGCAGCGAACTGAATTATCGGAGTAGGTACATTTTAAACGAGTTTGGAAATTTACTTTGAATTTGCCGTAAACCTCTAACAGAATTTGATCTCGCTATACATTAGTGCTATGGCAGTAATTTAGGTAATTTTGCCGTTTGGCACCGTCAGGGAGAAATTCTATATCTCGGTTACTATTAGAGTTACATTAACCATTCATACACCATTTTAAAGATAAAAGAGTGCGGCTTAATAATATGATAATTACTTATTCCTAAGTGACGCAGTTTTGAAGGAAATTCCATCCAAAAATGATAAATTTTCGATGTTTTTCGTCTACTTTCCCGCCATTTTTGATGTTTCCTCGGAAATCCGCTAGGGCGATAGTAACTTATTTCAACTCTAAAGCTACGTCTTAACGGGACACTTGTGTCGCGACATAAGTGTCGAGACACCAGACACTGCCGTCCACACGGAGTTGCTCTCGCAGTCTCGCGACACTCGATTGCGAGTGTCCGGAGAAGAGCTCTCGCGAGAGCAGCGTATCGTCCGTCTTAACGAGCGCAGTCAGACACTTGTGTACCGAGAAAGCGAGCGAGCACTGAGTGATACAGCAGACGGCTCAGGATGTCTTCTCGTGCTGCTGCTGCCGTTGTTTCTTCGATCATAGCTTTACGTAGGAAAATGAAGCAGAAAAAGAAACGTAGGCCAACTCGTTAATGGCTCCTTCGGAGAAGGGAATTGGGAGCTTACGAAAGTTTAGTTTTTGAGTGGGCAGTGAGTATGAAAACTTATAATAACTTTTTCCTAATGGGTTCAACGGATTTTCAATACCTACTGGCAAAAGTTTCCACTGCGATTCTCAAACGAGATGACAATATGAAGAAAGCCATTTAGCCTGAGATAAGATTAGCCATCACTCCAGCGACAGGTATTTATTTACCTTTTTAGTATTTTAGATTTAGATACCCTGCGAGCCGCCAGAGGCATATGGCAGGGGGTGTAATACACCACCATTATTCATTCATCCTTATTAGCATCTCTAATAGCCTGAGGAATAAACGACCAAAAGTAATTATCCGTCCTGGCGATTACCTCTCTATAACGCTTCGTCGATGCCTCTCGGTGATCGCGTTCGCTCCTTACTGGCACTAAAATTTCACTTACTTCGTCTATTAATTCTGAACGAATAAACTTTTTGAAAAGTTTCCGACGATATTCAGATCTTCTCATCTGTAGTGAATTCCAACCGAGGGACTCTATCATTGCCGTAACGCTGCTATCGAACCTGAAATCCCCGCAAACGAATCGGGCTGCTCTACGCTGGACCATCTCTAAATCTGATTGTGAGACTAAACCTACTTCGTGTGGGTGCCAAACCGCACAGCAGTATTCTAGACTAGGACGAATCTACATCTACATCTACATTAATACCCTACAAGCCGCCTTTCGGCGTGTGGCAGGGGGTGTAAACACCAGTTGAATCTAAATTACTTCCTTATTCGATTATTGTCACGTATTGTTCGCGGAAAGAATGAATCTCTGAAACGATTCGTCCTAGCATCTATTTCTCTTAACTTACGGTCATTATCGGATCGACCGACGTAGCAGGGGGGTTGCATGATACCGATTGTATCTTTGGAAAATGTAGTTTCCCTGAATTTATTAAGCAATCGCAGCCTAGCTTCCAATCTCCTTTCTTTCAAGGATTCCCAACCTACGTCTGAGAGCATTTTTGTAACGCTTGCTTTTTTATCGTAGCATTTCTTAACAAAACGAACCGCTTTACGCTGCACTTTCTCGAGTTCGCGAGTACACGTTTCATCCGCCGGATCCCATATACTTGCCGCATATTCCAGAAGGGGTCTGACCAAGGTAAAATAACATCGCTCTCTCACCTTTTCGTCGCATTTACCGACGAATAAGAGAAAAGTAAGCTATTTCTTTGACTCTCGATGAGCATCCTCTCAACGTTCTATTGGTTAATCTCTGCATTCTATTCGCTTTTCCTATCGCATCTCGAATATGATCTTTAAAAGATAAATTACTGCTAAATGTGACTACTAGGTATTTGCTGTGATGCACTAACTCTCATGGATGCCCTGAAATTTGGTACTGCGTGGGAATTACGTTTGTGGAGCGCGTAAAACTCGTGGCAACGCATTTATTTCTATTTAGATCAAGCTGCCAATCTTTACTACATCCTGATATCCTGAACATCCTGATTGGCAGCTTGATCTAAATAGAAATAAATGCGTTAAAAGTACTAGTTAATACTAGTACTAACTAACGGATATCCAGGCCGTTTTGAAATACATTACAATCGTTTTCTGACAAAATCTCTCTGTATATCAGGGTATCATCAGCAAATAATCTAACCTTACTCTTTACGTTATCTGCGAGGTCGTTAATGTAAATTAGAAATATTATAGGACCAAGAACACTTCCCTGAGGAACTCTTGATGAGATACTTATTTTTTCGGATAAAATTCCGTATAACGCAACTCGCTGAGATCTGTTTTCTAGAAAAGATTTGGTCCATCTGATAACTTTTTCGTCGATCGCGTAGGCATTCAGCTTTTGGATAAGCTTTTCGTGAGAAACTTTGTCTAAAGTTTTCCTGAAATCTAGGAAAAGTTCGTCTGATCTAACACCGCCGTCTTCTGCTTTAGATACGTTATTCATAAAAAGCGATAACTGGGTCTCACAAGACCCACCTTTACGGGATCCGTGCTGGCTTTGACTAATTGCTCCGTTTTCGGAAAGAAAGCGCATGATAGATCTCGCTACAATATGCTCCATTATTTTGCAAAACATTGAAGTTAATAAAATAGGCCTATAATCATCTGGTTTTGACACACGCCCTTTCTTACGCACCGGAGTGACATTAGCTTTTTTCCACGACATTGGGACGGTTCCCTCATCCAATGATTTCTGATAGAAAATCTGTAGAAGCGGAGCAATTTCATCGGCTAAAGTTTTTATTACAACAGCGGGAATACCTTAGGGTCATGACGCCTTTTTTCTATCAATCTCTCGCAATAATTTTCCAATTCCATCAACCGATATCTCGATGGGACACATCTCTGAATCAATGCGCGAGGTAAAACATTAACTTGACCATTGTCTACAGTGAAGCATTTCTGGTAGTGCCCATTAAGTAAGTTAGCTTTATCTTCTGATTTAGTTACGGTAATTCCCTCCGCGCTTATGAGACTAGGCACAGAATATTGACCTCCACGGTTCTCACGCACGTATGACCAAAATTCTTTCTGATCGCCACCTAATGATTCTAATATGGTTCGAGATCTATATTCCTGGCATTCTTTCCGCGCTTCTCCCTTATCTAACTTTCGCACTTCTCTATAGTTTTGTTCTTCGAGCTCATGGTTCTTTCCGCATGCTTTGAGTTTTCTCCATCGCGAGTCAATGACTCTTTGCTTCCTATGCAATGCTCGTAATTTAGGTTTCGTCTTTTAGGTGGCTCTTTATGCTCACGCACGCTCTTATTGTTAGTAGGAACGAATTTTATTAAACCTTCTTTGATTATCCGGAGAAATTCTATCCAACTATCATTTACTGTATTTTCACCCACGAAGCGGAAAAATTCCTCCTAGCACTCGTTAATATAAACCTTAAACTCCGAAAAATTAGCTTTGCGAATTACATATACTTGCCTCGGTGGCTTAAGGGATTTAACCGCTACTGCTTTCATCCCCGCCATTATGACATCATGGTCTGAAATACCGTCAACTATATCGAGATTAGTTATGAATTTTGGGTGGGTGGTGGCTAGTAAATTTAGGAGTCGTTCGAGTTTTCCTCATGTTTACCTGTTCTATCGCATGCAACGAGAAAGTATCGATTAATTTTTGAGAAAATTTTCTCTCTCTACTAGAATTAGAGTATGTTAAATTCCGCCAATTAATAAGTGGGAGGTTAAAATCTCCTCCTACAACTATGATGGGATCTTTTATTTTTCACCGATTATCTGTAACGTCTCGGATAAATCTTCAATATAAGGAGAAATTTGGACCAAAAGTACTAGAATTTTAATGCCAATTAACTAATATTTTTTGTCATTCATATTTTCATATATTTTTTATTCTTTTATTTTATTTCTTTTTTCAACACCATCATCAGATTTAGAAGCTTCAGTTCAACAGCTTAAATATCAAACAAAGAGGAGGAGGGGAAAGAAAAGGTTACAATGTAAGGAAACTTATTACTTTTCATAATAGGTCATTACTATTAATAGCCAATTACTATCCATAATAGTTCATTAAGCGGAGGGGGAAGGGGGCAAAAAAGGGAAAGGTAGGTCAACTATATAGGAGAATTATCGGATTTAAGGAATTCATTGGTAAAGACTGGGAATGGTAAAGTATCTGAAACTTTATATGGCGAAGAGAAAGATTTGACAACTTTTCATAAAACCTGGCGAAGATAGCAGGATAGCTGTCGAATTATTGTTTCTACCTACAATAAACGCGGAATGAAATCCGATAATAGAGATATTCAAGGTGATTAATAGATGGTTAGGGGATTATATTAAGGATGGATAATTGTTAAGATTTCAATTTAATGATGGTGTCCGTGGATGGTATAGAGCAGGGGTACTCAATCTGGTGCCCGAAGCGACCTACAGTGCCCGCCAAGCTTCGATAAAAAGATTTTTTTTATTTGTTACAACATTATTTCTTGGGATGGCACTACCGGGGATAGAGTGGAGGTTTGTAGGGGAAGGGGCCAGAAACTTGGATGTCCTGGTCTTGGGTTTCGTAAATATTTTTTATCGCCTATGTCCAGATTAACAAGACGCGTATCTATGTCACATTTAGTTCATTATACGAATGCGAAGATTCGGCTCAGCTTATCAACGTATCAAACTCCTCGTAATGAAGGACTCAGCGGTGCACATGCAGAGAAAACATTCATACCAGATGTATTCCCCGTTATCAAATCTTCTTCCGAGATAAAGACTTTCTCACATGAGAGGTTCTCACGTATGAGATGTGAGGTTGTGATGAAATTATATGCGTTGGAATATTTTGGATCTTATTTACCATGGAACGTTTTTTTCAAACGGCTAACGGTTAACTGGTAAAGTGATAATATTGCCAAGGGATGGCCTGAATGTCACCATGGACGGAAATGTTATGTGGTGCCCGCTTCGCTTTCGATGCCAAAAAAGGTTGAGTATTAGGGTTATAGAGGATCCCGTCACAAACTTCATTTTACCAAAAAGGTCCTATTTACTCCTTCCAGCATCCTCTGTCCCGGATTCCGATTTCCTTTTCAATAATTTTCTCATCTCGTTATTGAATTGAGTGCGGAGATTGTGCCACTTTCGGCTTATCTCCTCCGCCGTTGCCCCATACTTTTCCGCTAAATTATTGTAAATTTGATTTTTTTTACCCTAGCCCTGTATTCTTTCTGGCTTGTATCCCATAACCCTGGTGTTAACTCTACGCTCTCAATTAATGCCACTGATTCCTCCCTAGATTTTGGACCCTTTCCTGTTTCCATCGCTAGCGCGCTTGAAAAAGAGCAGGCAACTCTCGCGACACTCAATCCAGACTGCCGGAAAACTGCGAGAGCAGTGTCGGGTGTCTTCGATGGCTGATTTTGCGCCGTCTTAACGGGAGAGTTCAGCCAGCGACACTTGTGTCGCTACACTCATGAGTTTGTGTCGCGACACTGCTATGTTGGGCGTCTTAACGGAGACACTCGATGTCCGACACTGAGTGTCGGACATTTTTGTGTCTCGTTAAGACGTAGCTTAACAATCGCCCAATTCCCATTTCCTACTCGGTTACGGGCTTATTTGAGCAAAAAGGGGTGTTGGGTGGGTGTAATAATGAATTGTTTCTTATGTCAATTTTCCATTTTCCTACTCAGTTACGGGCTCCTTGAGCAAAAAGGGGTGTTGGGTGGGTGTAATAAAATGAATGATTTTCGAAGAAATGCATCCAATATTTCGTAAATTTTAGGAAATCTAGCTTCTGAAACTTTTCTGAAGCTTTTAAAAAACCGAAATACGATAATCCAGATAAATTACGTAGACGGAAGGGGAGGGATTGAAGGTTGGGGGAAGAGGGTTGCTTTCATTGTCTTTACGCAAAATAACTTTAGCAAAATCATTATATTTCCTCAAATAAAATTAAGTATAATTTAGCCGTAATATCTTCTGAAATTTCGAAAGTATTGACCATTTACGAATATATAACGTTCCCTAATTCCATTGATTGAAGATATTTTCGAACTAAAAGTATGCCGAAGAAAGTTTTACGATAAATATTAATATATCTGTTCGAAGACCTTGGAAACAAATTTAGCTTGCAAACCAACTGTAGCTTGCGATCCGGACGTGAGGGTTACTATCTTTATCTTACCACAAAGCAACATTTGGGACAAAAACACTTTTTCTAAAATAGAGCATCCTTCTGCCCGTTCCGAATATTTCAACGGTGCAAAATTATTGTTTTAGTCGCAAAAGTGGGTTTATGTTATGAAAAAGATAGTCACCCTCCCGTCCGGATTCCAAGCTACAGTTGGTTTGCAAAGTTATTCGGTTTCAAAGGTTTCTATTATGCCTTATATTTAGTATGACGACTACTACGTAGCTCCTCCACCCGATCTTCGCTACAAATCGAGAAATATGCGCGGCGCCGATGGGTTGAGTTGGGTAGGTAGGGTTCCTTTCGTTGAATTTAGATATTGCATATATTGTGTAACATGAACGACTACTACGTAGCTCCTCCACCCAATCTCCGCTACAAATCGTGAAATATGCGCGACGCCGATGGGTTGAGTTAGGTGGTAGAAGTTTCCTTCGTTATATTGAAGAAAATTGGCCTTTTCTTATAGTAAAATTACATAAAAATTGCCTTTTGTTACAGTAAAATTACAAAAATGGCATTTATTTCCTAACATGCCCCCCTAGCACCCCTGATTCACTCCATGGACCCGTAAGATTGCATTGCATAAATGATTCCCACATAAACTTCTTCGAAATATAATTGCTCACTGATTTTCGGCATAATCACACTTTCCGGTATCTTAAATACTTCGTATTACATGCTACATTTGATAATATTTGGTGTTTTTTTCGACATTTTCATACTTCAGTACCTTCCCACCCAACACCCCTGTTTACTCAGTGCGCCCGTATGCTAGATTAGATTATTTACGAATTTTAGGCTATCCGAGACATGAAACACGACGATCACCGCTACATCTGGCGTCAAAACGCCATAACTAAGACTTCAAACATGGTTTCCGGAGGCCATTCCTGTCCGTCCGTCACTTAAATCGAGATATCTCAGTTATTATAGTAGGTACTAACTTGCATTAAATATAACTATAAGCCGCCATCTTTGATGTATAATCCCTGAAAATATCATCGAAATCGGGCTAAATCTAGTGGGGGAAAAAAAATAATGGCTGACGGTGCCAAACGGCAAATTTACCGTAATTTAAAACAGGTACTTTCTACAATAAGCCCTTACTAACAAAAATATATACACTTCAAATTTGACCTATTTCTCCAAACACATCAAATTGGCCATACAGATGCTGCTCGCATTGAGATTTTACACCTTATTTATGATACTCTGCACGCTTGCGACTTTCCATTCTTAAATTCTCACGATGTCAGAGCAATGCAAGTATCGGCAATAAGACATATATATTAGGTTGAGGTTATTCACTTACCCCCCTCTTTCCGTTTATTAACCATATAGCAGCATGAAGAAGGTAAGGTTTGTTCCGATTTAATTACCTTCTTAACTAGACAGAACCATAAAACCACGTGTTGCGATTCCATATTACAATCACAATAATTCCAATAAATAGCACCCTTTTAATTTGCTTACAAATTCTTATCCACAGGAAATGAAAAGAAAATAATCCCAGGATTATCACTTGAGGAATAGCAGCCTGATACCTTGCAATGATTTTTCTTCATCTTTGCAAAAAAATCTCACAAGTAGAGTTCTGAACTTCAGATTTGCACGCTTTACCTGATTAACTCACAGTAAGCGTTCAAGTCCTTATGTTTTCATTGGTTGGGTTAACGAGGGGGTACAGATAAGATTTTAATTCACCCCTTTCTTCCCCTATTTCGCGCGCCAGAGTAAAAATATCGACGGTAGCGACACGCAGCCTCTAAACAACTCTCTGAGCGAACAAATGAACGTGTGACGTACACCTGCGGGCGAGTACGTGACAAACATACAGGAGCGGAGTGTCAGGTGACTGGGGTCAATTTAATGGCGGCGTTTGAAATCCCACCGTGCGTAGTTTGCTTTCAGCGAGATGAGACGTTATTTCTAATGAAAATAATTAACTGTAAACAGTCAGTATCTGCAGAAAATACATACACATAGTATTCACTCCCAGAAAAAAGTAAGTCCCACTACTGCCGGCAATGAACATTGAATAAGAATTTATAAACTACGTCGCAACTCATAAAAAATTAGTCATAATCTAAGCAGCGGATAGTGTGAGGAAATGTTTTCAACAGTAGTGGGACTTACTTTTTTCTGGGAGTGAATACTACCAGTTCGTAAATTATATTCCTTGTGGTAGAAATCGGTTGTTTGTAGTGCGTTACTCGCGGCGAGGCGTTCATACGTTCTCACACAACTTCGATTTAAGTATTCTCCGGTAGAAAAGCAGTACGTACCATAACTATGTTTTGTTTGTGCCTGGCCATGTATTTTCTGCAGATACTGACTGTTTACAGTTAATTATTTTCATTAGAAATAACGTCTCATCTCGCTGAAAGCAAACTCCGCACGGTGGGATTTCAAACGCCGCCATTAAATTGACCCCAGTCACGTGACCCTCGGGATGCTTATGTTTGTCACGCCGGAGTGACGTCATGCACCGTCTATCTATATACTGTCGTTGGATTGTGGTACTTTCCGACAATATGGCCGCTTTCCGTATCGGAAAGAGTCGTTCTTATTAGAGAAACAGGTAACATTTTCGGCAAACGTCTATATGGAACAACCTGGCAACACCGCTAGGTCGAAACTCTGTTAGCAGACGACATCTTGGTTAAACTCAATTGTCGTTACAAGAAATAATACTTGTATGTAAATATCTATTATATATAGACGTTTCTCCGGATATACCTATATATATATTCATGTACGAGTAAAATGTTGCTTGCATACTGCAAGCAGATCGTCAACACTATTTTCATATCGGCATCATATCGGGACGGCCATCAAAAGAAAAAAATGGATTGAAATTTTTCTTAAAATTCGCTGAAATTCCATCGTCTGGCATCGAAACCGGGTCTTTACTGTGAACTTACGATGCAGCACAATAGAACATCACCATCTCTAACTATGTGTGAAAATTCAAGCAGAAATATGGGCTACATCTGCCTTAAGAGACGTTCTAATTTTCACGAATTTAAACGGCTCTCTGGATTCGAACCAAGGACGATTTTGGAAATCTAAAAAGTTTTTCTGAAAGTTATTTATGATCTCTATCTATATGCCGAATTTGAAGTTTCTATATTGTTGGCAAAGGTTTCAAAATAATTCCTAAATATCGGATCAACTTCTGATTGCAGAGACACCTGGTGTCGAACCCAGGACACATTGATAGCTGTAAATGCAAAGTTAGATTTGTATGGACTTGATCTTTCTATATGCAAAGTTTGAAGTCGATATCGTGCCGGGAAGTACCTAAAATTTGATTCCGTTATCTCCATAAGAAATGCATTGAGGAATTTAAATGTCCCTCTGGGATCGAACCAAGGACCATCAGCGAATACGTAAAATTTGATTACGATATATTTTTATGGTATCTAACCTCATACCGAATTTAAAGTTTCTATGCTACCGGAAAAGGGTCCAAAAAAAATCTTAAAAATCGCCACAATGCATTTTAAACGGCCGATTTTTGCCCCGACCTAGCATCGAACCAAGGATAATATTCGTATATGTCTTTATGGTTTCCTTTAGATATGCACGGCATCTATCGATCCCTTGAATTTCAAATCTCTCCTTTTCCGGGAAGTGCCTCAAAAAAATTTTCGAAAATCCCCGCCATGTAATCTTATGGGGAAAATCGCGACTTTGGGGGCTTCTGGAATCGAACCCATGACACCGAGGTTCAAAGTCGGCTTTTTCCTGGAGGTAACACGTCATGGCCATAACGTCGTAAAAATTTCAAGACGGTGGCACTTGTGGAACAGGGTTAGAATTTTGATCCCCTATGAATGAATGAATGAATGAGTGAGTGTGTATATAGGTATATCCGGAGAAGCGTCTATATATCTATTACGAGTAAAATGTAGCTTGCATACTGCAAGCAGATCGGGAATACTAATTCCATATCGGCATAATATCGGGACGGTCCTCAAAATCAAAAAAAAAGGATTGAAATTTTTCTTAAAATTCGCTGACAATTCATCGTCTGGCATCGAACCCGGGTCTTTATTGTGAGCTTCTCTGCAGATAAAAAGAAGATCACCATCTCTAGCTATGTGTGAAAATTCAAGCAGAAATATTGGCTACAACTGCCTCAAAAGACGTTCTAATTTTCACGAATGTAAAGTGCTCTCTGGATTCGAACCAAGGACGATCTTGGAAATCTAAAACATGTTTCTGAAAGTTATTTAAGATCTCTATCTATATGCCGAATTTCAAGATTCTATATTATTGGGAAAGGTTTCAAAATAATTCCTAAAAATGGGATCAACTTCTGATTGCAGAGACGCCTGGTGTCGAACCCAGGACACATTGATAGCTGTGAATGCCCTGTTTGATTTCTAAGTATTTGCTCTATTAACATGCAAAGTTTGAAGTCGATAGCATGCCGGGAAGTGCCAAAATTTTGTTTCCGTTATCTCCGTAAGAAATGCATTGAGAAATGCAAATGGCCCTCTGGGATCGAACCAAGGACCATCAGCGAATATATAAAATTTGATTATGAAGCATATTCATGATATCTATCCATATGCCGAGTTTCAAGTATCTATGTTATCGGGAAAGGATCCAAAAAAAATCTTCAAAATCGCCGCAATGCATTTTAAACGGCCGATTTTTGCCCCGACCTAGCATCGAACCTTGGACCATGTTCGGCGATGTCTTTTTTATTTTCGTTGGATATTCACGGCATCTAGCGATCCCTCGAATTTCAACTCTCTACCTTTCCGAGAAAGCCTCAAAAAAATTTTCGAAAATCTTCACCATATATCCTTATGGAGAAAATCGGGACTTTGGGGCCTTCTGGAATCGGGCCCATGACACTGAGGTTCAAAGTTGGATTTTTTCTGGAGGTTACACGATATGGCCAATGTATCGTAAAAATTTCAAGTCAGTGGCACTTGTGGAACATGCCTAGACTTTTGATGCCCTATGAATGAATGAATGAGTGAGTGTGTATATAGGTATATCCGGAGAAGCGTCTATATATAATAGATATATAGATGCTTCTCCGGATTCATTCATATCTATTATATATAGACGCTTCTCCGGATATACCTATAAGTTACGAGTAAAATGTAGCTTGCATACTGCAAGCAGATCGGCAATACTAATTTCATATCGGCATCACATCGGGACGGTCCTCATATGAAAAAAAAAGGATTTAATTTTTTCTTAAAATTCGCTGAAATTTCATCGTCTGGCATCGAACCCGGGTCTTACTGGAAAACCTACTATGAAACACAATAGAAGATCACCATCTCTAACTATGTGTGAAAATTCAAGCAGAAATATTGGATACAACTGCCTCAAAAGACGCTCTAATGTTCACGAATGTAAATGGCTCTCGGGACTCGAATTAAGGACGATCTAGGAAATTTAAAAAATGTTTCTGAAAGTTATTAATGGTCTCAATCTATATGCCAAATTTCAAGTTTCTATATCATTGGGAATAGTTTCAAAATAATTCCTAAAAATCGGATCAACTTCTGATTGCAGAGACACCTGGTGTCGAACCCAGGACACATTGATAGCTATGAATGCATAGTTTTATTTGTATAGACTGGTTCTTCTATCATGCTAAGTTTAAAGTCGATAGCATGCCGGAAAGTATCTTAAACTTGTTTCCGTTATCTCCATAAGAAATGCATTGAGGAATGTAAATGGCCCTCTGGGATCGAACCAAGGAACATCAGGGAAAACATAAAAATCGATTATGAAATATATTAATGATATCTAACCCCATACCGAATTTCAAGTTTCCATGCCATCGGGAAAGGGTCCAAAAAAAATCTTAAAAATCGCCACAATGCATTTTAAACGGCAGATTTTTGCATCGACCTAGCATCGAACCAAGGTTATTTTCCGTAAAACTCATTTATGTTTTCGATAGACCATGACCATATATAAAGGCTCCTTGAGTTTTGATTCTCTAGCAATCCGGGAAGTATTTTTTTTAAATTCCCGAAAATCAAAGCAATGCATTTAAACGGGAAAAATCGGGACTTTGGAGCCCCCTGGCATCGAACCCATGATACTGAGGATCAAAATCGCAATTTTTCTGGTGGTTACACGTTATGGCCAATACGCCGTAAAATTTTCAGCTCAATCACACTTGTGGTTTAGGCTGTGAGTTTGTATCCTCTCTATATATCTATTATATATAGATGCTTCTCCGGATTCATTCATGTATCCATATATATATACGAGTAAAAAGTTGCTTGCATACTGCAAGCAGATCGGCAATACTAATTTCATATCGGCATCACATCGGGACGGTCCTCATAAGAAAAAAAAAAGATTTAATTTTTACTTAAAATTCGCTGAAATTTCATCGTCTGGAATCGAACCCGGGTCTAACTGGAAAACCTACTATGAAACACAATAGAAGATCACCATCTCTAACAATGAGTGAAAATTCAAGCAGAAATATTGGCTACAACTGCCTCAAAAGACGCTCTAATGTTCACGAATGTAAATGGCTCTCGGGACTCGAACCAAGGACGATCATGGAAATTTAAAAAATGTTTCTGAAAGTTATTATTGATCTTAATCTATATGCCAAATTTCAAATTTCTATATTATTAGGAAAGGTTTCAAAATAATTCCTAAAAATCGGATCAACTTCTGATTGCAGAGACACCTGGTGTCGAACCCAGGACAAATTGATAGCTAAGAATGCATAGTTTGATTTGTTAAGACTGGTTCTTCTATCATGCTAAGTTTTAAGTCGATAGCATGCCGGGAAGTACCTAAAATTTGTTTCCGTTATCCCCGTAAGAAATGCATTGTGGAGTGCAAATGGCCCTCTGGGATCGAACCAAGGACCATAAGCGAATACAAAAAATTTTATTATGAAATATATTTATGATTTCTAACCCCATGCCAAATTTCATGTTTCCATGCCATCGGGAAGGGGTCCAAAAAAAATCTTAAAAATCGCCACAATGCATTTTAAACGGCCGATTTTTGCCCCAACCTAGCATCGAACCCAGGATATTTTCCGTAAAACTCATTTATGTTTTCGATAGATGATGACCATATATATAGGCTCCTTGAGTTTTGATTCTCTACCTATCCGAGAAGTATTTTTTTTAAATTCCCGAAAATCAAAGCTATGCATTTAAACGGGAAAAATCGGGACTTTGGGGCCCTCTAGAATCGAACCCATGACAATGAGGTTCAAAATCGCAATTTTTCTGGAGGTTATACGTTATGGCCAATATGTCGTAAAAATTTCAAGCCAATGACGCTAGTGGTTTAGCCTGTGACTTTGTATCCTCTCTATATATCTATTATATATAGATGCTTCTCCGGATTCATTCATGTATCCATATATATATACGAGTAAAATGTAGCTTGCATACTGCAAGCAGATCGGCAATACTAATTTCATATCGGCATCATATCGGGACGGTCTTTAAAAGAAAAAAAAAGGATTTAATTTTTTCTTAAAATTCGCTGAAATTTCATCGTCTGGCATCGAACCCGGGTCTTACTGGTAAACCTAGTATGAAACACAATAGAAGATCACCATCTCTAACTATGTGTGAAAATTCAAGCAGAAATATTGGCTATAACTGCCTCAAAAAACGTTCTAATTTTCACGAATGTTAATGCCTCTCGGGACTCGAACCAAGGACGATCGTGGAATTCTAAAATATGTTTCTGATAGATATTTATGATCTCTATCTATATGCCGAATTTCAAGTTTCTATTTTAGTGGGAAAGGTTTCAAAATAATTCCTAAAAATCGGATCAAATTCTGATTTCAGAGACACCTGGTGTCGAACCCAGGACGTATTGCAAGCTGTGAATGCAGAGTTTGATTTGTAAAGACTTACTCTTGTATCAAGCAAAGTTTGAAGTTGATAGCATGTCGGAAAGTACCTAAATTTTGTTTCCGTTGTCTCCGTAAGAAATGCATTGAGAAGTGCAAATTGCCCTCTGGGATCGAACCAAGGACCATCAGCGAACATGTAAAATTTGATTATGAAGTATATTCATGATATCTATCCACGTGCCGAGTTTCGAATCTCCATGTTATCGGGAAAGGATCCAAAAAAAATCTTCAAAATCGCCGTAATGCATTTTAAACGGCCGATTTTTGCCCCGACCAAGCATCGAACCATGGACTATATTCTAAGATGTTTTTCTGATTTTCGTTGGATACGCACGGCTTCTAGCGATCCCTTTAGTTTCAACTCTTTCTCTCCCCGGGAAGTACCTCAAAAAAATTTTCGAAAATCCCCGCCATGTATTCTTATGGAGAAAATCGCGACTTTGGGGCCCTCTGGAATCGAACCCATGACCCTGAGGATCAAAATCGCAATTTTTCTGGTGGTTACACGTTATGGCCAATACGTCGTAAAAATTTCAAGTCAATCACGCTGGTGGTTTAGGCTGTGAATTAGTATCCTATCTATCTATCTATCTATATAGGTATATACATGAATGAATCCGGAGAAGCATCTATATATAATAGATATATACGAGTAAAATGTAGCTTGCATACTGCAAGCAGATCGACAACACTAATTTCATATCGGCATTATATCGGGACGGTCCTCAAAAGAAAAAAAAAAGATTTAATTTTTTCTTAAAATTCGCTGAAATGTCATCGTCTGGCATCGAACCCGGGTCTTACTGAAAACCTACTATGAAAAACAATAAAAGATCACCATCTCTAACTATGTGTGAAAATTCAAGCAGAAATATTGGCTACAACTGCCTCAAAAGACGCTCTAATGTTCACGATTGTAAATGGCTCTCGGGACTCGAACCAAGGTCGATCTTGAAAATTTAAAAAATGTTTCTGAAAGTTATTATTGATCTCAATCTATATGCCAAATTTCAAGTTTCTATATTATTGGGAAAGGTTTCAAAATAATTCCTAAAATTCGGATCAACTTCTGATTGCAGAGACACCTGGTGTCGAACCCAGGACACACTGATAGCTATGAATGCATAGTTTGATTTGTTTAGACTGGTTCTTCCATCATGCTAAGTTTTAAGTCGATAGCATGCTGGGAAGTACCTTAAACTTGTTTCCGTTATCTCCATAAGAAATGCATTGAGGAATGTAAATGGCCCTCTGGGATCGAACCAAGGAACATCAGGGAAAACATAAAAATCGATTATGAAATATATTTATGATATCTAACCCCATACCGAATTTGAAGTTTCCATGCCATCGGGAAAGGGTCCAAAAAAAATCTTAAAAATCGCCGCAATACATTTTAAACGGCAGATTTATGCATCGACCTAGCATCGAACCCAGGTTATTTTCCGTAAAACTCATTTATGTTTTCGATAGATCATGACCATATATAAAGGCTCCTAGAGTTTCGATTCTCTACCTATCCGGGAAGTATTTTTTTTTAATTCCCGAAAATCAAAGCAATGCATTTAAACGGGAAAAATTGGGACTTTTGAGCCCCCTGGAATCGAACCCATGACACTGAGGATCAAAATCGCAATTTTTCTGGAGGTTATACGTTATGGCCAATATGTCGTAAAAATTTCAGCTCAATCACTCTTGTGGTTTAGGCTGTGAGTTTGTATCCTCTCTATATATATATCTATTATATATAGATGCTTCTCCGGATTCATTCATATATATAGCTATATAGCTATATAGGTATATAGATAGGATACAAATTCACAGGCTAAACAACAAGCGTGATTGACTTGAAATTTTTATGACATATTGGCCATAACGTGAAACCCCCAGAAAAATTGCGATTTTGAACCTGAGTGTCATGGGTTCGATTCCAGAGGGCCCCAAAGTCCCGATTTTTCCCGTTTAATTGCATTGCTTTGATTTTCGGGAATTAAAAAAAAAATACTTCCCGGATAGGTAGAGAATCAAAACTCAAGGAGCCTATATATATGAACATGATCTATTGAAAACATAAATGAGTTTTACGAAAAATATCCTGGGTTCGATGCTAGGTCGGGGCAAAAATCGGCCGTTTAAAATGCATTGTGGCGATTTTTAAGATTTTTTTTGGACCCTTTCCCGATGGCATGGAAACTTGAAATTCGGTATGGGTTTAGATATCATAAATATATTTCATAATGGATTTTTATGTTTTCCCTGATGTTCCTTGGTTCGATCCCAGAGGGCCATTTACATTCCTCAATGCATTTCTTATGGAGATAACGGAAACAAGTTTAAGGTACTTCCCGGCATGCTATCGACTTAAAACATTGCATGATAGAAGAACCAGTCTTAACAAATCAAACTATGCATTCATAGCTATCAATGTGTCCTGGGTTCGACACCAGGTGTCTCTGCAATCAGAAGTTGATCCGATTTTTAGGAATTATTTTGAAACCTTTCCCAATAATATAGAAACTTGAAATTTGGCATATAGATTGAGATCAATAATAACTTTCAGAAACATTTTTTAAATTTCCAAGATCGTCCTTGGTTCGAGTCCCGAGAGCAATTTACATTCGTGAACATTAGCGCGTCTTTTGAGGCAGTTGTAGCCAATATTTCTACTTGAATTTTCACACATAGTTAGAGATGGTGATCTTCTATTGTGTTTCATAGAAGGTTTTCCAGTAAGACCCGGGTTCGATTCCAGACGATGAAATTTCAGCGAATTTTAAGAAAAAATTAAATCCTTTTTTTTCTTATGAGGACCGTCCCGATGTGATGCCGATATGAAATTAGTATTGCCGATCTGCTTGCAGTATGCAAGCTACATTTTACTCGTATATATATATATATACGAGTAAAATGTAGCTTGCATACTGCAAGCAGATCGACAACACTAATTTCATATCGGCATCATATCGGGACGGACATCAAAAGAAAAAAAAATTCAAAATATTCGTAGAATTCGCAGCAATTTAATCGACTGGCAGCGAACCCCGGTCTTCCTGGTGTTCTTACTATGCAGCAAAATAGAAGATTACCATATCAAACTATGTGTGAAAATTCAAGCAAAACTATTAGGTGCAACTACCTCAAACGACGTCCTACTATTCACATACACTCCTTATTTGAGAAATTATAATGTGCTCTGGCATCGAACCCAGGAACAGCATGGTCTTATCTATTTTTTTTCTTAAACAAAGTGTTAATATACATCTTCCATCTAAGCAAGAGCTCCCTTACATATCGATAAATGCATAAAAAAATTATGAAAACATACCCCATAGTATTATATATGGGGGATATTTTTACCGCCCGGCATCGAACCCGGGTCTTTCAGGCAATACTTTCTATGCAGCACAACAGAAAAACACCATCTCTAACCGCGTATGCAAACTCAAGCAGAAATATTGGTTACAACTGCCTCAAATGACGTCCTACTTTTCCTTTATATTCCTTATGAGAGAAACGTTATTGTGGTCTGGCTTCGAACCCAGGAACAGTACGGTCTTATGAAAATTTTTTTCTAAAACTTATTCGTACCATACATCTTCCAGCCAAGCACGAACATATTATCATTTCGATAAGTGCATCTAAAAAAATAATGAAAAACGGCTCCCATGTATTTTAAAGGGCAGATATTTGCATCGTCCTAGCATCGAACCCAGGATAACTTTTGTAAAAGTCATTGATGTTTTCGAAAGTCCAAGACCATAAATATAGGCACCTTGAGTTTTACTTCTCTACCTATCCGGAAAGTATTTTTTTTTAATTCCCGAAAATCACGGCAATGCATTCAAACGGGAAAAATCGGGACTTTGGGGCCCTCTGGAATCGAACCTATGACACTGAGGATCAAAGTCTCTTTTTTCCTGGGGGTTTCACGTTATGGCCAATATGTCATAAAAATTTCAGATCAATGACGCTTGTAGTTTAGGCTGTGAATTTGTATCCTATCTATCTATATAGGTATATATATAAATGAATCCGGAGAAGCATCTATATATAATAGATATATGAATGAATCCGGAGAAGCATCTATATATATAACGAGTAAAATGTAGCTTGCATACTGCAAGCAGATCGGCAATACTAATTTCATATCGGCATCATATCGGGACGGACTTTAAAAGAAAAAAAAAGGATTTAATTTTTTCTTAAAATTCGCTGAAATTTCATCGTCTGGCATCGAACCCGGGTCTTACTGGTAAACCTAGTATGAAACACAATAGAAGATCACCATCTCTAACTATGTGTGAAAATTCAAGCAGAAATATTGGCTATAACTGCCTCAAAAAACGTTCTAATTTTCACGAATGTTAATGCCTCTCGGGATTCGAACCAAGGACGATCGTGGAATTCTAAAATATGTTTCTGATAGATATTTATGATCTCTATCTATATGCCGAATTTCAAGTTTCTATTTTAGTGGGAAAGGTTTCAAAATAATTCCTAAAAATCGGATCAAATTCTGATTTCAGAGACACCTGGTGTCGAACCCAGGACGTATTGCAAGCTGTGAATGCAGAGTTTGATTTGTAAAGACTTACTCTTGTATCAAGCAAAGTTTGAAGTTGATAGCATGTCGGAAAGTACCTAAATTTTGTTTCCGTTGTCTCCGTAAGAAATGCATTGAGAAGTGCAAATGGCCCTCTGGGATCGAACCAAGGACCATCAGTGAACATGTAAAATTTGATTATGAAGTATATTCATGATATCTATCCACGTGCCGAGTTTCGAATATCCATGTTATCGGGAAAGGATACAAAAAAAATCTTCAAAATCGCCGTAATGCTTTTTAAACGGCCGATTTTTGCCCCGACCAAGCATCGAACCATGGACTATATTCTAAGATGTTTTTCTGATTTTCGTTGGATACGCACGGCTTCTAGCGATCCCTCGAGTTTCAACTCTTTCTCTCCCCGGGAAGTACCTCAAAAAAATTTTCGTAAATCCCCGCCATGTATTCTTATGGAGAAAATCGCGACTTTGGGGCCCTCTGGAATCGAACCCATGACCCTGAGGATCAAAATCGCAATTTTTCTGGCGGTTACACGTTATGGCCAATACGTCGTAAAAATTTCAAGTCAATCACGCTGGTGGTTTAGGCTGTGAATTAGTATCCTATCTATCTATCTATCTATATAGGTATATACATGAATGAATCCGGAGAAGCATCTATCTATTATACGAGTAAAATGTAGCTTGCATACTGCAAGCAGATCGACAACACTAATTTCATAACGGCATTATATCGGGAAGGTCCCGGAAAGGAAAAAAAGGATTGAAAATATTCTTAAAATTCGCTTCAATTTAATCGTCTGGCATCGAACCCGGGTCTTTTTGGTGAAATTTCTACGCAGCACATCAGAAGATCATCTTCTCTAAATACGTGTGAAAATTCAAGAAGAAATATTGGCTGCAACTGCCTCAAACGAAGACCTACTTTTCACGAATGTTAATAGCTCTCTGGATTCGAACCAAGGACGATCTAGGAAATATAAAATATGTTCTTGAAATGTATCTACGTTTTCTCTCTATATACCTAATTTCATGTTTTAATAATATTTGGAAGGGATTTAAATTAATTCTTAAAAATCGGATAATTTACTTATTGTAGAGACGCCTGGTGTCGAACCCTGGACGTATTGGTAGCTGTGAATAGACAGTATGACTTGCTAGGACTTGATCTATTTTCATACAAATTTTGAAGTCGATATCATACCGGGAAGTACCTAAAATGTGTTTCCGTTATCCCCATAAGAAATGCACTGTGGAGTGCAAATGGCCCTTTGGGATCGAACCAAGGACCATCAGCGAATATGTAAAATTTAATTATTAAATATATTTATGATCTCCAACTCCATGCCGAGTTTCAAGTTTCCATGCCATCGGGAAATGGTCCAAAAAAAATCTTAAAAATCGCCACAATGCATTTTAAACGGCCGATTTTTACCCCGACCTAGCATCGAACCCAGGATATTTTCCGTAAAACTCATTTCTGTTTTCGATAGATAATGTTCATATTTATAGGCTCCTTGAGTTTTGATTCTCTACCTATCCGGGAAGTATTTTTTTTTAATTCCCGAAAATCAAAGCAATGCATTTAAACGGGAAAAATCGGGAGTTTGGGGCCCTCTGGAATCGAACCCATGATACTGAGGATCAAAATCGCAATTTTTCTGGAGGTTACACGTTATGGCCAATATGTCGTAAAAATTTCAACACAATCACTCTTGTGGTTTAGGCTGTGAGTTTGTATCCTCTCTATATATATATATATATGGATACATGAATGAATCCGGAGAAGCATCTATATATAATACGAGTAAAATGTAGCTTGCATACTGCAAGCAGATCGACAACACTAATTTCATATCGGCATTATATCGGGACTGTCCTCAAAAGAAAAAAAAAGGATTTAATTTTTTCTTAAAATTCGCTGAAATGTCATCGTCTGGCATCGAACCCGGGTCTTACTGAAAACCTACTATGAAAAACAATAGAAGATCACCATCTCCAACTATGTGTGAAAATTCAAGCAGAAATATTGGCTACAACTGCCTCAAAAGACGCTCTAATGTTCACGATTGTAAATGGCTCTCGGGACTCGAACCAAGGACGATCTTGGAAATTTAAAAAATTTTTCTGAAAGTAATTATTGATCTCAATCTATATGCCAAATTTCAAGTTTCTATATTATTGGGAAAGGATTCAAAATAATTCCTAAAATTCGGATCAACTTCTGATTGCAGAGACACCTGGGGTCGAACCCAGGACACATTGATAACTATGAATGCATTGTTTGATTTGTTTAGACTGGTTCTTCCATCATAGCAAAGTTTTAAGTCGATAGCATGCAGGGAAGTACCTTAAACTTGTTTCCGTTATCTCCATAAGAAATGCATTGAGGAATGTAAATGGCCCTGTGGGATCGAACCAAGGAACATCAGGGAAAACATAAAAATCGATTATGAAATATATTTATGATATCTAACCCCATACCGAATTTCAAGTTTCCATGCCATCGGGAAAGGGTCCAAAAAAAATCTTAAAAATCACCACAATACATTTTAAACGGCAGATTTTTGCATCGACCTAGCATCGAACCCAGGTTATTTTCCGTAAAACTCATTTATGTTTTCGATAGATCATGACCATATATAAAGGCTCCTAGAGTTTCGATTCTCTACCTATCCGGGAAGTATTTTTTTTTAATTCCCGAAAATCAAAGCAATGCATTTAAACGGGAAAAATCGGGACTTTGGAGCCCCCTGGAATCGAACCCATGACACTGAGGATCAAAATCGCAATTTTTCTGGAGGTTATACGTTATGGCCAATATGTCGTAAAAATTTCAGCTCAATCACTCTTGTGGTTTAGGCTGTGAGTTTGTATCCTCTCTATATATATATATATATATATATATATATATATACGAGTAAAATGTTGCTTGCATACTGCAAGCAGAACGACAACACTATTTTCATGTCGGCATCATATCGGGACGGCCATCAAAAGAAAAAAAGGGATTGAAATTTTTCTTAAAATTCGCTGAAATTCCATTGCCTGGCATCGAACCCGGGTCTTTACTGTGAACTTACTATGCAGCACAATAGAGCATCACCATCTCTAACTATGTGTGAAAATTCAAGCAGAAATATTGGCTACAACTGCCTCAAAAGACGTTCTAATTTTCACGAATTTAAATGGCTCTCTGGATTCGAACCAAGGACAATTTTGGAAATCTAAAAAATGTTTCTGAAAGTTATTTATGATCTCTATCTATATGCCGAATTTGAAGTTTCTATATGATTGGCAAAGGTTTCAAAATAATTCCTAAAAATAGGATCAACTTCTGATTGCAGAGACACCTGGTGTCGAACCCAGGACACATTGATATCTGTGAATACACGGTTTGATTTGCACGGACTTGATCATTCTTTGTACAAAGTTTAAAGTCGATATCGTGCCTGGAAGTACCTAAAATGTGTTTCCGTAATCTCCATAAGAAATGCATTGAGGAATGTAAATGGCCCTCTGGGATCGAACCAAGGACCATAAGGGAATATGAAAAATTTGATTATGAAATATAATTATGATATCTAACGCCATGCCGAATTTCAAGTTCCTATGCAATCGGAAAAGGGTTCAAAAAAAATCGTAAAAATCGCCACAATGCATTTTAAACGGCCGATATTTGCCTCGACCTAGCATCGAACCCAGGATATTTTCAGTAAAACTCATTTATGTTTTCGGTAGATCATGACCATATATATAGGCTCCTTGAGTTTTAAGTCCCTACCTATCCGGCAAGTATTTTTTAAAAATTCCCGAAAATCAAAGCAATGCATTTAAACGGGAAAAATCGGGACTTTGGGGCCATCTGGAATCGAACCCATGACACTGAGGTTCAAAATCGCAATTTTTCTGGCGGTTACACGTTATGGCCAATATGTCGTAAAAATTTCAAGTCAATGACGCTTTTGGTTTAGCCTGTGAATTTGTATCCTATCTGGGTATATATATGAATGAATCCGGAGAAGCATCTATATATAATAGATATGGATACATGAATGAATCCGGAGAAGCATCTATATATAATAGATATATATATATATATATAATAGATATAGATGCTTCTCCGGATTCATTCATGGATATACCTATATAGATAGATAGATAGATAGATAGATAGATAGATAGATAGGATACTAATTCACAGCCTAAACCACAAGCGTCATTGACTTGAAATTTTTACGACGTATTGGCCATAACGTGTAACCGCCAGAAAAATTGCAATTTTGATCCTCAGGGTCATGGGTTCGATTCCAGAGGGCCCCAAAGTCGCGATTTTCTCCATAAGAATACATAGCGGGGATTTTCGAAAATTTTTTTGAGGTACTTCCCGGAGAGAGAAAGAGTTGAAACTGGAGGGATCGCTAGAAGCCGTGCGTATCCAACGAAAATCAGAAAAACATCTTAGAATATAGTCCATGGTTCGATGCTAGGCCGGGGCAAAAATCGGCCGTTTAAAATGCATTGCGGCGATTTTGAAGATTTTTTTTGGACACCTTCCCGATGGCATAGAAACTTGAAATTCAACATGAGGTTAGATATCATAAATATATTTCATAATCAAATTTTACATATTTGCTGATGGTCCTTGGTTCGATCCCAGAGGGACATTTAATTTCCTCAATGCCTTTCTTACGGAGATAACGGAAACAAAATTTAGGTACTTCCCGTTATGCTATTGACTTCAAACTTTGCATGATACAAAAGCAAGTGTTTACAAATCAAACTATGCATTCACAGCTTACAATATGTCCTGGGTTCGACACCAGGTGTCTCTGAAATCAGAAGTTGATCCGATTTTTAGTAATTATTTTGAAAGTTTTCCCAATAATATAGAAACTTGAAATTCGGCATATAGATAGAGTTCATAAATTACTTTCAGAAGCATGTTCAAGATTTCCAAGATTGTCCTTGGTTCGAATCCAGAGACCCATTTACATTCGTGAAAATTAGAACGTCTTTTGAGGCAGTTGCAGCCAATATTTCTGCTTGAATTTTCACACAGAGTAGGAGATGATGTTCTTCGATAGTGCTGCATAGTAAGTTCCCCCTGAAGACCCGGGTTCAATGCCAGACGAAGAATTTGTAGCGAATTTAAGAATATTTTCAATCCTTTTTTTTTTTCTTTTGAGGACCGTCCCAATATGATGCCGATATGAAATTAGTATGGCCGATCTGCTTGCAGTATGCAAGCTACATTTTACTCGTATATAATAGATATATATAGATGCTTCTCCGGATTCATTCATATATCATATATTCATATATATATATATATATATATAGAGAGGATACAAAGTCACAGGCTAAACCACTAGCGTCAATGGCTTGAAATTTTTACGACATATTGGCCATAACGTATAACCTCCAGAAAAATTGCGATTTTGAACCTCAGTGTCATGGGTTCGATTCCAGAGGGCCCCAAAGTCGCGATTTTCCCCATAAGATTACATGGCGGGGATTTTCGAAAATTTTTTTGAGGCACTTTCCGGAAAAGCAGAGAGTTGAAACTCGAGGGACCGCTAAATGGCGTGCATAGCCAACGAAAATCGGAAAGACATCTTCGAATATTGTCCTTGGTTCGATGCTAGGCCGGGGCAAAAATCGGCCGTTTAAAATGCATTGCGGCGATTTTTAAGATTTTTTTTGGATCCTTTCCCGATAACATGGATTATTGAAACTCGGCACGTCGATAGATATCATGAATTTATTTCATAATCGAATTTTACATATTAGCTTATGGTCCTTGGTTCGATCCCAGAGGACCATTTGCACTTCCCAATGCTTTTCTTACGGAGATAACGGAAACTAATTTTAGGTACTTCCCGGCACGATATCAACTTTAAACTTTGCATGTACAAAGATCAAGTCCATACAAATCAAACAGTGCATTCACAGCTATCAAAGAGTCCTGGGTTCGACACCAGGTGTCTCTGCAATCAGAAGTTAATCCGATTTTTAGGAATTATTTTGAAACCTTTGCCAATAATATAGAAACTTCAAATTCGGCATATAGATAGAGATCATAAATAACTTTCAGAAACATTTTTTAGATTTCCAAGATCGTCCTTGGTTCGAATCCAGAGAGCCATTTAAATTCGTAAAATTAGAACGTCTTTGAGGCAGTTGTAGCCCATATTTCTGCTTGAATTTTCACACATCGTTAGAGATGGTGATGTTCTATTGTGCTGCATAGTAAGTTCACAGTAAAGACCCGGGTTCGATGCCGGACGATGGAATTTAGGCAAATTTTAAGAAAAATTTCAATCTTTTTTTTTCTTTTGATGGCCGTCCGGATATGATGCCGACATGAAAATAGTGTTGTCGATCTGCTTGCAGTATGCAAGCTACATTTTACTCGTAATAGATATGGATACATGAATGAATCCGGAGAAGCATCTATATATAATAGATATATATATAGAGAGGATACAAACTCACAGCCTCAACCACAAGAGTGATTGAGTTGAAATTTTTACGACATATTGGCCATAACGTGTAACCTCCAGAAAAATTGCGATTTTGAACCTCAGTGTCATTGGTTCGATTCCAGAGGGCCCCAAAGTCCCGATTTTTCCGGTTTAAATACATTGCTTTGATTTTCGGGAATTTTTAAAAAATACTTCCCGGATAGGTAGAGAATCAAAACTCAAGGAGCGTATATATATGGTCATGATCTATCGAAAACATAAATGGGTTTTACTTAAAATATCCTGGGTTCGATGCTAGGTCGAGGCAAATATCGGCCGTTTAAAATGCATTGTGGCGATTTTTAAGATTTTTTTTGGACCACTTCCCGATGGTATGGAAACTTGAAATTCGGCATGGAGTTGGAGATTACAATAATATTTCATTTTCAAATTTTTTATATTCGCTGATGGTCCTTGGTTCGATCCCAGAGAGTAATTTGCATTCCTCAATGCATTTCTTATGGAGATATCAGATAATGGTTTTAGGTACTTCCCGGCATGATATCGACTTCAAACTTTGTATGATATAAGATGAAGTCCTAATAAGTCATATTGTGCATTCAAAGCTACCAATATTTCCTTGGTTCGACACCAGGCGTCTCTACAATCAGTAATTTATCCGAGTTTTAAGAATTAATTTAAACCCCTTCCCAGTAATATTAAAACATGAAATTAGGCATAGAGATAGAAAACGTAGATACATTTCAAAAACATGTTTAAGATTTCCTAGATCGTCCTTGGTTCGAATCCAGAAAGCCATTCAAATTATTGAAAAGTAGGACGTCATTTGAGGCAGTTGGAGCCAATATTTCTGCTTGAATTTTCACACATACTTAAAGATGATGATCTTCTGTTGTTCTCTATAGTAAGTTCACCAGGAAGGCCTAGGTTCGATGCCAGACGATTAAATTGCAGCGAATTTTAAGAATATTTTCAATCCCTTTTTTTTTTTTTTGAGGGCCGTCCCGATATGATGCCGACATGAAATTAGTTTTGTCGATCTGCTTGCAGTATGCAAGCTACATTTTACTCGTATATATATATGGATACATGAATGAATCCGGAGAAGCATCTATATATAATAGATATATATATATATATAGGGGATCAAAAGTCTAACCATGTTCCACAAGTGCCAACGACTTGAAATTTTTACCACGTTATGGCCATAACGTGTAACCTCCAGGAAAAAGCCGACATTGAACCTCGGTGTCATGGGTTCGATTCCAGAAGGCCCCAAAGTCGCGATTTTCTCCATAAGGATACATGGCGGGGATTTTCGATAATTTTTTTGAGGCACTTCCCGGAAAAGGAGAGAGTTGAAATTCAAGGGACCGCTAGATGCCGTGCGTATCTAAAGGAAACCATAAAGACATCTACGAATATTATCCTTGGTTCGATGCTAGGTCGGGGCTAAAATCGGCCGTTTAAAATGCATTGCGGCGATTTTGAAGATTTTTTTTGGATCCTTTCCCGATAACATGGATACTTAAAACTCAGCACGTGGATAGATATCACGAATATATTTCATAATCAAATTTTATATGTTCGCTGATGGTCCTTGGTTCGATCCCAGAGGGCCATTTTCACTTCTCAATGCATTTCTTACGGAGATAACGGAAACAATATTAAGGTACTTCCCGGCATGCTATCGACTTCAAACTTTGCATGATAGAGGAGCTTGTCCTTAAAAATCAAACTTTGCATTCACAGCATACAATATTTCCTGGGTTCGACACCAGGTGTCTCTGCAATCAGAAGTTGATCCGATTTTTAGGAATTATTTTGAAACCTTTCCCAATAATATAGAAACTTGAAATTCGGCATATAAATAGAGATCATAAATAACTTTCAGAGACATTGTTTAGATTTCCAAGATCGTCCTTGGTTCGAATCCAGAGAGCCATTTAAATTCGTGAAAATTAGAACGTCTTTTTAGGCAGTTGTAGCCTATATTTCTGCTTGAATTTTCACACATAGTTAGAGATGGTGATCTTCTATTGTGCTGCTTAGTGAGTATCACCAAAAAGACCCGGGTTCGATGCCAGATAATGGAATTTCAGGGAATTTTAAGAAAAATTTCAATCCATTTTTTTCTTTTGATGGCCGTCCCGATATGATACCGACATGAAAATAGTGTTGTCTATCTGCTTGCAGTATGCAAGCAACATTTTACTCGTATCATATATATATTCATATATTCATATATATATATATATATAGAGAGGATACAAAGTCACAGGCTAAACCACTAGCGTCAATGGCTTGAAATTTTTACGACATATTGGCCATAACGTATAACCTCCGGAAAAATTGCGATTTTGAACCTCAGTGTCATGGGTTCGATTCCAGAGGGCCCCAAAGTCCCGATTTTTCCCGTTTAAATGCATTGCTTTGATTTTCGGGAATTAAAAAAAAATACTTTCCGGGTAGGTAGAGAATCAAAACTCAAGGAGCCTATATATATGAACATGATCTATCGAAAACATAAATGAGTTTTACGGAAAATATCCTTGGTTCGATGCTAGGTCGGGGCTAAAATCGGCCGTTTAAATTGCATTGTGGCGATTTTTAAGATTTTTTTTGGGCCCTTTTGCGATGGCATGGAAACTTGAAATTCGGCATGGAGTTTGAGATCAATAATTAATTTCAGGATCAATTTTTTTATATTCGCTGATGGTCCTTGGTTCGATCCCAGAGGGCCATTTAAATTCCTCAATGCATTTCTTACGGAGATAACGGAAACTAATTAAAGGGAATTCCCGGCACGATAAAGACTTCAAACTTTGCACTACGAAAGATTAAGTGTATACAAATCAAACTGTGATTTCCCAGCTGTCAATGTGTCCTGGGTTCGACACCAGGCGTCTCTAATATCAGTAACTGATACGATTTTCAATAATTATTTTGAACCCTTTCCCTACAATATAGTAACTTGAAATTCGGCATGTAGATAGAGATCATAAATAACTTTCAGAAACATTTTTTTGGATTTCCAAGATTGTCCTTGATTCGAATCCAGAGAGCCATTTAAATTCGTGAAAATGAGAACGTCTTTTGGGGCAGTTGCAGCCAATATTTCTGCTTAAATTTTCACACATAGTTAGAGATGGCGATGTTCTATTGTGCTGCATAGTAAGTTCAACAGTAAAGACCCGGGTTCGATGCCAGACGATGGAATTTCAGTGAATTTTAAGAAAAATTTCAATCCATTTTTTTCTTTTGATGGCCGTCCCGATATGATGCCGACATGAAAATAGTGTTGTCGATCTGCTTGCAGTATGCAAGCAACATTTTACTCGTAATAGATATAGGTATATCCGGAGAAACGTCTATATATCTATTATATATAGATGCTTCTCCGGATTCATTCATGTATCCATATATATATATATATAGAGAGGATACAAACTCACAGCCTAAACCACAAGAGTGATTGAGCTGAAATTTTTACGGAGTATTGGCCATAACGTGTAACCACCAGAAAAATTGCGATTAGGATCCTCAGTGTCATGGGTTCGATGCCAGGGGGCTCCAAAGTCCCGATTTTTCCCGTTTAAATGCATTGCTTTGATTTTCGGGAATTTAAAAAAAATACTTCCCGGATAGGTAGAGAATCAAAACTCAAGGAGCCTTTATATATGGTCATGATCTATCGAAAACATAAATGAGTTTTACGGAAAATAACCTGGGTTCGATGCTAGGTCGATGCAAATATCTGCCGTTTAAAAAGCATTGTGGCGATTTTTAAGATTTTTTTTTGACCCTTTCCCGATGGCATGGAAACTTGAAATTCGGTATGAGGTTAGATATCATAAATATATTTCATAATCGATTTTTATGCTTTCCCTGATGTTCCTTGGTTCGATCCCAGAGGGCCATTTACATTCCTCAATGCATTTCTTATGGAGATAACGGAAACAAGTTTAAGGTACTTCCCGGCATGCTATCGACTTAAAACTTTGCATGATAGAAGATCCAGTCTTAACAAATCTAACTATGCATTCATAGCTATCAATGTGTCCTGGGTTCGACACCAGGTGTCTCTGCAATCAGAAGTTGATCCGATTTTTAGGAATTATTTTGAAACCTTTCCCAATAATGTAGAAACTTGAAATTTGGCATATAGATTGAGATCAATAATAACTTTCAGAAAAATTTTTTAAGTTTCCAAGATCGTCCTTGGTTCGAGTCCCGAGAGCCATTTACATTCGTGAACATTAGAGCGTCTTTTGAGGCAGTTGTAGCCAATATTTCTGCTTGAATTTTCACACATAGTTAGAGATGGTAATCTTCTATTGTGTTTCATAGTAGGTTTTCAGTAAGACCCGGGTTCGATTCCAGACGATGAAATTTCAGCGAATTTTAAGAAAAAATTAAATCCTTTTTTTTTTCTTAAGAGGACCATCCCGATATGATGCCGATATGAAATTAGAATTGCCGATCTGCTTGCAGTATGCAAGCAACATTTTACTCGTAATAGATATACACATTCATAGGGGATCAAAATTCTAGCCATGTTCCAGAAGTGCCACTAACTTGAAATTTTTACGACATATTGTCCATAACGTGTAACCTCCAGGAAAAAGCCGACTTTGAACCTCGGAGTCATGGGTTCCATTCCAGAAGGCCCCAAAGTCCCGATTTTCTCCATAAGGATACACGGTGAAGATTTTCGAAAAATTTTTTGAAGCACTTCCCGGAAAGGTAGAGAGTTGAAATTCGAGGGATGGCTATATGCTGTGCATATCTAAAGAAAACCATAAAGACATCTACGAATATTATCCTTGGTTCGATGCTAGGTCGGGGCAAAAATCGGCCGTTTAAAATACATTGCGGCGATTTTTAAGATTTTATTTTGACCATTTGCCGATGGCATGGAAACTTGAAATTCGGCATGAGGTTAGATATCATGAATATATTTCATAATCAAATTTTACATGTTCGCTGATGGTCCTTGGTTCGATCCCAGAGGGCCATTTGCACTTCTCAATGCATTTCTTACGGAGATAACGGAAAAAAAATTTTGGTACTTCCCGACATGCTATCGACTTCAAACTTTGCATGACACAAGAGCAAATTTAGACAAATTAAACTGTGCATTCACAGCTTACAATATTCATGGGTTCGACACCAGGTGTCTCTGCAATCAGAAGTTGATCCGATTTTTAGGAATTATTTTGAAACCTTTCCCAATAATATAGAAACTTGAAATTCGGCATATAGAAAGAGATCATAAGTAACTTTCAGAAACATCTTTAGATTTCCAAGATCGTACTTGGTTCGAGTCCCGAGAGCCATTTACATTCGTGAAAATTATAACGTCTTTTGAGGCAGTTGTAGCCATTATTTCTGCTTGAATTTTCACACATAGTTACAGATGGTGATCTTCTATTCTGTTTCATAGTAGGCTTACCAGTAAAGCCCGTCATACACGGTACAATCTAAAATAAAATATTGTGTGTCATGGCCGCCTTCTTCTTCCTGATTGGCTGATTTTTGAGAATCTCTCAGATTTTCGAACTTGTTCTATTCCAAAAATATTGTGAATCGGCCATTTTCACAATTTAGACTATCCTGTCACCTAGGTGTCAGGAAGTTGAACTTGGTGAGTTTGAGGATGTCATGGATGATGTATCAGGATTTCCAATTGGCCACGGTCGATTTCCGCCACTTGCAACACTGTCTGACGCGCTCTTTTAACTTCCCAATTGCCTTGTTTACCTTTTGAATTGCTGCTTTCTAAATTTCTTGAGTGGAAAAAGTTCTTTTAAAAACTCATACCCGTTTACTTTAGAAGTTACTAGATTAGTTACTTTAGTTTAGTTTAGTTTTATACGTTATTTAAGAGTATCTACATATTAATACGTGAAGAGAAAACTTTGGATCCCTTTTTAAGGATATTGCGCGAACGGAGGAGTTTGAGATTTGGCATAGTTAAAGTTTATATGGAGAAAGAGTGCAGAGAGCTAAAATCTATGTCCATCCATGTAATATCCTTAGTTTGACTCTGGACCAGTATAATCGTCTCTCATAAGAAATACACACAAAGTTAATTTTGATCGATATCAGGCATTTTTTATTTTGAAGAATTAGATCAGAAATATTGGTCGTACCAAATCGAGATTAATACCAAAAGAAAGAAAATTGAATAAAGATTCTTGTTTTGGTCGTAGAATATCGCATTCGAGTCGAAATTGAGAGAATTCAGACAGAAATGGTGAAAATTTTGTGGGCATAAACAATTCCCTAATGACAAAGGTGATTGTTGGACTCAGCTCTCATACGAATCAATGCGAAAGATGGCTCATAAGAAATTAATTGAGAAGAAGAGCCGAAATTTTATGGCAATAAAACCATACGTTAACTTTTGAAATTGAATTGATTGAAGCTATATATTTTTATGAATAATATCACCTTCTATAATGCAGATTAACATTTTCGGCTTTGTAGATAAAACTTCAAACGATGTATATTTACGTTCTAAAAACAGGGAAAATTTTGTCGTCGAAATCATCCGAAAGGCAGCAATATATACAAACGTGATTCCTGCAACCAAATAAACGAATACTCTATTATAATAGTTAACAAGCAGTATTTGTGTCAACGGAAAATACGCGTATCTTCACAAAAATGAAATCAATCCCAAATGCAATATATCTTATACCTCATGAATATCAAGTCTCATTTATATTAGCATTAATTTGATTCAATAATAACATGAACAATTAAAGTAACATTGAATTGAAACAAACAATAAATTAAACTACAAGCCGTAATTGTGTTTCTTTTATTGTTACTAACATTTAAATTTTAATTCCATTGGTATTGCAGGGAATTAAGGCAAACAACACGCAACCTAAAGGCGTGTTTGTATACGCTCGCAGCTGACGTAATAGAACAAACTTCAAAAACATATTAAGCAATAATCATAGAGTTATAATCATTGATTAAAGATCCTTAAAATTGTGGTATTTTCTTTGTTTGTGGATTATTCCAGGATGGTTTGGTCGAGGAGTCAGACCGAGAGATTCATTTCCATTGTAAGTGAGCGAGTTTTGTATCTATTTACATATGTGGAACTGTTTCTATCCCGTTTTGTTTTAGGTAGCCAACTACCACACAATTAGCATTATATTCTATAAAAAATCTCCTTTGTTCAGCCCTTCCCTGCGTATTTAAGCCGAGATCCTTCCCTTTCATTCTAGCGAGAATCAGGTTTCGCAGATCCGCCATGTTGGATTTAAAAAACAGAATATTTTATTTTAGATTGTATCGTTTATGAGGGCTCTCGGAGATGAAGTGAAAAATCAAATATTGTCGACAATATTTTATTTTAGATTGTACCGTGTATGACGGGCTTAAGACCCGGGTTCGATGCCAGACGATGAAATTTCAGCGAATTTAAAGAAAAAATTAAATCCTTTTTTTTTTTCTTTTGAGGACCGTCCCGATATAATGCCGATATGAAATTAGTGTTGTCGATCTGCTTGCAGTATGCAAGCTACATTTTACTCGTATATATATATATATATATATATATATATATATATACCTCGATTCGTATAAACGGATAGGTATCTTTTCTTTTTTTATATTTGCTATAAAAGCAAAATCCTCTCGTCTCCTTGTGAACCGAAGTACAGCAACTTTCAACTGTAGCACTTCCTTATACGTAATTAATACTTGTAATTAGTTTCGCCTGGATTAACTATACACTCTACAAATATTATTCAATTATCTTGGCCTTTCATATATTGCTGAAATATATGATTTTAATGGAATCTAATGGTAAAATTGTGGGTAATTTTCTAGTTTCACGGTGTTTGGGAGAAATTCTATATCTCCTTTACTACTGAAGATTCACATACCATTCTTACACCATATTATAGAGGAAGGATTGCAGGTTTATATATGATAAGCAATCTCTTCTAAGTGCTGCCATTTCTGAGAAAATTCTATCCAAAAACGACAAATTTTCGACGTTTTTCGTCTGCTGCTAGAAAATTACCAAATTGTGTTTTGAAATGAACAAAAATTATACCATCCACGTCAGTTAAAAGTTAATCATAATACGTTAAAAAATTAGAAAATTCGATCGCATGAAATACTATGACTAGGTTTAATCTATTTCTCTTTTATTTATAGTTTTCTTCAAGCGGGGTCATTATTTTTCCATAGTCGAGTCTCGCACAGGGAAACAGTAAAATATGTAACGGATGTTAAGCGTTCCCCAACACTTTACCTAATGAATTATTGATGGTTATTTACATTTATTATTAAAAGATTAAAACGTTTATTTTATTCCACGTCCTTGGACAGATGCACGCTCCAAGAAACGTAGTACATACGTGCATCCATATGTGCTATGGCGTACATCATTTTGCATCTAAAAGCGAGAATCGCATTTATTTTATGCGATCGCATGTCTTATTGCGGCTTTATTTTACATTCTGCTAATTACGGGCATTCAATCAACTCATTTGCCTTGATGATATTGTTAAATATGCACACACTTGCCACAGTTCGTCTGCTAACCGACTGACTCCTATCGCTACCGACTCCTTTTCATTATCGGTAGAATTCTCCGGATTCTACCGACGATGGCTAGCCGTCGTACCGACGCAGGAGCTTCCAGAATAGCATCGAGACCTCGCGGAGTCGGTTTGCGATCCCAACCGACTGCTTGGCTACCGTACCGACGGGAAATGAGATACAGAATATGGCCCCTGATGCATGAAAAGAATAATATATCCGAAACATCTGTAAAAAGTTTTATTTTTTATTTATATTTTGTAACTATTTAGTTGAGAATGTTAGACAGTTAAATGTGAAGTAAGTATTTATATCCTAATGACACATGGTTAATAAAATAAATTAGTTTAAATTAATAATTTTTAAAAATAAATTGATTCTTCACATTCTAATGCACCAAAATTAATATGCTTCACGCATTCACTTGCGAAATAAAGGTCTTTAGATGTTTATTTTGGTATTTCTTTACGTGAATTTCCCATATGCTGTTTGAAAGTGAACATTGGGCGGATTTGGGCTATTTTAGCGCGATCTGGAGGCGGTATTTTCGGATCTGGCAACAAACAATATTGTTAAGTTGCACCCCCTTGAATGAAACCTTACAGTGAAAATTGTGAGTTTGGAGTAAATACATCAATTTTTTAATTTATATAATTACTTTAATTTCATACAGGTAAATTTATATGTTCAAATATTGGAATTATGAAACAAAAAACGTAGTTAACTGTTTTCCAGTGCCTTACTTGAGTTATCCCTCCAAGTTTAAAAAAATTAGCGCTTTGTCTTCGTTTTCAATTTTTCTGTAACTGAAAAAGATTTTTAACAATGAAGAAGTAAAGTATTTATTTGCTCATGGTTAAAGTTGAAATTTCAAAATATAAGATAAATCTTTGTACTGTTAGCACTTTTCGTACTTCATACATGACTTCCGCAATGCGTAGTGCTGACAACATCAAGTATGTCTGCTTCGTAGGCGAAGAATGTTTCTCTCCTAGTTACGTTCGTTTTAAGGGATTTCAGATTTGTCGTTATGGATCTGATTAAAGGAAACGTGCCCAGAAGTCATTCTTATATCTTATGAGGTACGACTGACTCTATTTGTATTTACATTATTGTATTAAAAAAAAATTAATTCGTTGCATATTATACGTTTTGTGTAAGTCCACTTATGTTATTTCAGTTCATTTGTAAAAAATCTTTTTTGTAATGTGCGGAATTTATTTTAGAATGAGCTGGTTCGATGCTTCGGGTATTGCCAGTCTGGCAAAAACAGCATTAAAAGAAGCACAGAAAACTATAGATAAAGCCCTTGACATCAAAGACGAAGACGAACAGCTACCATCTAATTATAGCCAAGGTATTTCATTACATTAATGATTAACTCTGTTGTTCTGTTCACTCAGAATTATAGCTTAAATACACCAGGAAAATTCAATAGATTTATTTATATTTTGAATTTTTCGTGAAACCATATCGGAAATGTTACTTTACAAAATGTTTATAGTAACTTTTATGATCAGTTGTCATTATAATCGCATCACGTTTTGTAATCTATTGGGATCAGTTTGTTTAGACTTTATTGACTCTGGTACTTCATGTTAGACGGACTCATTTGATCGTAATCATTTTTCCGTTTTTCAGTCAGTCCTGTGGAAGAAAGTGATAGTTTTTTTACCTCTTGGGGTCTGAAATCTCCCACTAGGTCTTTGAAGAGCAATTCAAGCGTAGAGATTGAAGATGATGGAAATGACTCTGGTATATCAGAGAAAGCTAGTGGAAGTGGACTCACTTCTGTTATGTCCTCCAGTTTGTGGGGGTCATTTACTGGCTCTTTCTTTGAGAATGCTAGAACACCTGATAATGACGGTTAGCCAAAAGTTTATTTTATTGCTACAAGTAAATGTATTGATCTACATTTCAGAAGATTATTTTGAGGCTTATTCTCTTAAAGGTCGTGAGTAATATTTTATTCGTATTATAATCCAACTTTGATTGATTTCATTTTCCTGTTCAATTTTTTACATCTGTTGTCAATAATTAATTGAACCAGAGTTCAAGAATAATATCTTTATTAAATTTGGAATAATCAAAGGTGCATGTCCATTATATTGACGTCTTTTATTTAATTTGGTTACTTTATTATCTTTTGATTTTTGCTTTATCTATTGTAGTATGTTGTATTGACTTGTCTCATGAAATATAATCATAAGACTAATTTTGAACGGTAAATGTTTCGGATAGTCACTCCAGCTAAAACAATCATAACTTTGTAACAAAATACAGTAGGATTTTATCGTTGCGTCTATGGAAAGAGTGGAAGAGCGCATTTCATAAATAAATAACCATTACCCAGAGACTAATACTTTTTGAGATAGTAATGGCCTTTGAAAATTGCCATTTTAACAAGATTTTTGACCATTTTTCAACATTTTAGGAGTTTGTAATCATCAAGTAAATGTAATTGCTTTACAACTAATAGTCATAAATATGATGATTAATTCAAATAGCTGCTCTGTCAATTTTCTAAAAAAATTTCTCCATTCTTAATTATTTATTTTAATAGTTTTTCCATTGCATCGAGACTAGAGTAATAAAATTTCATATTTTAGAGGGTTTACACATGTCTGTTAATATCACTTTCATCAGCAAATAATAAAAGTAATGTATCCATTGAAGTAATTGTTTTTTTTTTTGTATTAGGTATTGGAAATGAGTGCATTCCAGTTTCCAGTCAGCCCAAGAGGACGTATGTTAGTCCAGCTGCTGATGGTTCTTCATATTCTAGTAGTGATTCGTGCAAATCTTTAAATAATCATAGCAATGGAGAGAAAAAGACCAGACGCTCTTCCAAAAACTCAGTGAAGGTTGATGGGGTGGTTGAAGGAGTGGATGATGAAGAAGTGGATGCTTTCTCTGATTCCAGGGTTATGTTAGTAGTCCGTGATGACGAGGAAGATGAGGACGAGTATCCACTGCTGTCATCCAAGGAATCAAAGTTCAATGTCATCAAAGAAGTGGAATCTACTGAAAGTCAATCTGGAGAAGACAAAAGCTTTGGGAATGGTTATCCGTGTGATGCTTTGTACAGGAGTACATTGGAAGGGTCGATCAAGGAGTCCTGCCAAGCTATTGCTGAAAACGCTGCTAGACCAAGTTCATCGCCAGAAGCAGCATCTCCTTCTTCCCTGACATCCTCTTCATCCCCTTCTCCATCAAGAGATGCTGTTTCTGAAGGTGGTGGGGGAAAGAGATCATCTGAAAGTGTAGAAGTCCTTGGCTCTTGCGAAGAGGGTTCTTCACCCGAAGGTGATCTTGGCATTGCAATCATTGAGTCTGTCCCTGTCCATGCTCATGGACAAAATCCCCTGGCTTTCATTAGGCTTCCCTCTGTGCCATTAGCTGGTGGTGTAGGATGTGAGAATAAATCCAAAGATGGTAGTTCATCATCTGTGTTGGAAGGAAACGGTTTCAGATTTAACTGTCAAATGGGTAAAGATCTCCAAAAAAGAGCTCTTGAGGAAGAAGCATCCATTGGGGTTAAGAGCGTTGCTGCTGTAAAAAATTGGGAATGTAGATCAGAGGCTGTGGATGCAGCGTCAGGGCATGGCTCGCCTGAATCCGTTGAAGTCATACCGGAAGACATGGTGACCACACCAAGCTCAGTGGAGGTTATTGGTGGGAGTGAATGTTCCACTACACCCTCAGTCTCTGCATCAGTGTCAACAAGGCCATCTTCTTCTTCCTCATCCATCTCTCCAACCACCCCGGGAAGTGGAGGTGGTCCTCCTATTGAGATTCGTGATGAGGTATCATCTGTGATACATAGTGTTGTTCCTATTGGTGCTGCACCATCTACCGAAGGTGTCTCTGAAACTGCAGGAAAGAAACTGGATGTTGTGGTGGATGACGTTTCACCGGAAAGTGTTGAGTTAATTACAGAAGAAGAGGAAGAAATGAGCTCCTCTGCGTCCAGCACCACGACTACAACGGCTGTGACTGTTTTGGAACAACAAAAGGCATTGATTGGCTCAGCTTCCGTACTGGGTGAGTTTATTAAAAGGGAAATTTGTTCGTTTTTCTTAAATAATGAAATTCAAAATATTTAAATATCTTCTAATTGATTCTGTAGCATTTTTAGGCCATGTTTCTGTTTTCATTTATTATATAGTTGAACTTCCAAGGGAACATTACTCCTTGTGTAAAAGGGTCCTACTTAATACTTTTAGGGAAGGCTCTCGTGTAAATAATAATAACAATTGTGAAACCGCATCAACTAACTTTCTCTAGTTTTTAAGAAATAAGCATTTAACAATTGGTGTCGGATCTCACCATTCACCGTTGGCATCAACTACCTATGCACACATCGAAGGCGTTCAAGGCAGCGGAGTTGACGTTCACTTGTTGAATTTAAAAAGTATTAAGATATACCATTTACACAAGGGGTAATGTTCCGTTGTTAGCGTTTTTGGTTACCCATCTATCAGATGTCAACAGAAAATTCTGCATTGGGAAATCAATAGTGTAGTTGTATCTCTGATTAATTTTTATTTTTCCAATTCAGCTTTCTAATTGTTAATATTAAACTAAACTCTGAGCATATATATTTTAATTTTTTTAACGCAGAAATATCGTTCTCAGAAAGTGCTTTAAAGTGTGAGGGAGGGGGCAACTTCATTTTAGAGGAAAGAGCTCCCTTAACATCGTCATTCGCCTAAGGAATACAACTAATGCATTCTTTCCTGCTTGAAATAATTGGAAAGCATCCATCAATATTTGACGATGATCATTTGACAGAATGACCAACCAACATATTTATTGTTCTTCACCATTCATGATTTACCATTGGAAATGAATGAAAACTTGATATGGCCAAAAGTGTAAAGTAAGCCAGAGGCAGCTATATTTGAATACTTCTTGTCTGTATAATAATGCTAATCGTTAAGTGTAACCTCTGCATCAGGTCGAAAAAATGTATTCATAAATGTTAAATTTCGAAAAACATTGTCATAAGGTTATATTTTCATTCACACTATAAGTTGTTTGCATTTAATCATTAGGAGTGTCCCAATACATTTATGTTTGCAGTATTATCGAATTCTACTTTTCTCCCCTGGGGTACAATTTGATCAAATCAATCTCCCGATATTAAGTTTTGTCTGTGAGTTACACTTTTAAATTGCAGAAAAAGGATGTTATTGTAAATAAGTTTTAAAGTAAAGCCCAGGTTTGAATATGCCTATTGGTCAATCCATACCAAGTGGTCTAACACTGGTTACTTGACCATCTCAGAAAAAATTTATATTTGGCAAATAGATACCTTTAAGTTTAGAGAGCTCAAAAGTAATTTTTAAATATTTTTAATGTTTACTGTTTTGAAATGGTGGCCATATTAGTATATGGCAGCCATATGTCGTTTGAGGCAGTTGCAGCCAATATTTCTGCTTGCATTTTCACACATAGTTAGAGAAGGTGATCTTCTTTAGTGCTGCATAGAAAGTATTACCAGAAAGAGCCGGGTTCAAAGCCAGGTGGTAAATATATCCCCCATTTAAAATACATTGAGGTAGTTTTCATTATTTATTTTAATGCACTTATCGAAATTATAGGGAGCTCTTGCTTAGATAGTAGATGTGCATTAAGACTCGGTTTAAGAAAAAATTTAGATAAGACCATGCTGTTCCTGGGTTCGATGCCAGAGCACATTACAATTTCTCACATAAGGAATATATGTGAAAAGTAGGACATCGTTTGAGGCAGTTGCAGCCAATATTTCTGCCTGAATTTTCACACATACTTAGAGATGGTGATCTTCTGTTGTGCTGCATAGTTAGTATCACCAAAAAGACCCGGGTTCGATGCCAGACAATTAAATTGAAGCGAATTTTAAGAAAATTTTCAATCCTTTTTTTTTTTTGTTTTGAGGACCATCCCGATATGATGCTGACATGAAATTAGTGTTGTCGATCTGCCTGCAGTATGCAAGCTACATTTTACTCGTATAGATAGATAGAAAGATAGAGAGGATACAAATTCACAGGCTAAACTACAAGCGTCATTGACTTGAAATTTTTATGACGTATTGGTAGAGACTGGAATTTTTCGGTATTTGAAAAAGCGGAAAGCGGTAATTTAAAATCCAAAAAGTGGTGCTCTAAAAGCGGTGCTTTCCAATCGATGCTTTTAAATCATGCTTTTTGGTATCCTAACATCTCCTTCTGTCATTTCAATGAATTTAAATACTAAATATAATTAAATTACATAGTTATTATGCAACAATGATTGTATTATGTGTCATCCACAAGTTTAATTTTAAAATAATTACAAATAACTTACAATAAATAACCAAAAGTGGGTATGGAACATAGATGTACATTGGTACACGTCCTCTCAGAACTTATATTAGTATTGCCTGAGTTTCATGTGATGGGAGTGAAAGAGATATCATAATTGGTCACAGTAACCTTGCGAATACATATGAAATAAATTGGTAAATGATTTCAAAAATTTATAAACCTAGAAATAAACATTTTAAATCATTACTATTATGTTGAGGCTGACATTTTACCTCTCAAAGTACATTTCAGAGAGTAATTCCAAGTTTTCTTCTTTTAAATAACGACATCTATCTGTTAAAACATCACTATAATATGAAAAAATCTGATGTGGCCAGCACATGACTTTCTCCATATATAAGATGTAAATATTTATCTACGACAGTAATTTCGAACTCTATATTCAATCTAAACTTGGAAGATGAGTGATTAATTTATATATTATTATCTTTTACGTCACAATCATTATAAATAATGTTTTTCGGGACATGCTCGATGAAAAAAGATGAATTTGGCCTTTCATTCACAGTGCCCAGAGCGCCCACTAAGTTCATAATCAGCAACTTCCGGTTTATCAGTATTTCATGAATAACTCCTAAACAATCAGTGACACAAAAGTATGTTTCATACAGAAGTTATAGTAAATTAAATTTTCTAAAACATTTATAAATAATTGTATATACCTAAATATCATATATATGGAGATATTTTGAAAACCGGAAATGAGCTTTGAAGAATGAAGCTCGACTACTGGTTGACTGATTTACTCCAAAAACTAATCAACTCTAACGACTGTAATAAAAGAACTATATATGAAATTTGGTGTTGATCCGAAAAATGGTTTTTATGTTAGAGCGCCCACAAAGTACATAATCATCTTCTTCCGGATTATCAGTATTTCACGAATAACTCCTAATCAACCGGTGATACAAAATTATGTTAAATACAAAAGCTATAGTAAATTACATTATCTAAAACTTTTATAAGTAATACAATATACGTATATATCATATTTATGGAGATATTTTGAAAACCGGAAATGAGCTTTAATGAATAAAGCTCGACTTCCGGTGGACCGATTTACTCCAAAAACTAATCAACTCTGACAGCACACACCACAGTACTATATATGAAGTTTGGTATTGATACGACTAATGGTTTTCACGTTAGAGCGCCCACTATCACACACACACACACACACACACACACACACACACATACACACACACACACACACACACACACACACACACACATACACACACACACACACACACACACACACACACACACACACACATACACACACACACATACACACAGACATTATTCCGAAAATGGTCAAAACGTGTTCTAGGGACCCCAAAACATGTATTTCCGTTGAAATCTCGAAGTCGAATTTTTTCATGAAAACAATACTTTCTCTATACTTCGTATATGGAGAAAGTAAAAAATCTTTCACAGTCTGCATTAGCCCATGGCATCCATACTGTTTTGAGAGCAGCCTTTGCAAATTCAGAATTGCTTCACCGAAAGGCCTTCCAAAATTGCAACAATATCCACTTGTGCTTCTTCTGCTAGCTGTTTTTTAACCAAAGTCTGTAATTCTTTGAACCCTTGGAGTAATACATTCTCATCCATTTTTGAGAACAAAAACAGTTTTTTTACTTTTGAACATAATTGCTTAGTAACATCAACACACACAATTTCACAAGGGTCAAAAACATTCACTCTTTTATAAAAGTCTTTAGCTGGGTCACTTGATATTAATGGAACCAGCTTTGTGTGTGCATGTGATGCATTTACTAATACTGTATTTACCTTGGCTGTAATGAGAACATTTCCACAGGACTCCAGCATATCTTTCGTTTCTTTTACCTAAATTACCACCTGCAGCTATTTGTAAGGAATGTTCAATTTTCCTAAGGTTACCATGAAGTGTGTGGCTGCAAGGGTAGTAGGATCCCTCTAATGTTTTGATTAAATCCACTATGTCTCTACCAACTTCCACAACGAATTTTGCCTCTGTTTGAAAAGTTAGTAGGAGTTCTTCACTTGCATTTATGATGCAGTCATTGCTGACACTACGCATTTCCTCTGTTTTCATAAATTCCACTTTGTCATGCAAATGATCAGCTGTGTAAAACACAGACTCAAACCATGATGACCATCTAGTTAAAACTGGTGGTGGATAAAGAGAAACACTTTTACCAGGATATTGATCATCAAGATATTTTCTGAACAGATGATTCTTCTTGCGAGTTTTCAGAAATGCAGATTTTATTTTAGAAATAGCATTTTGTGGCTGTGGCAATTGCTTTCCAAGCACATTTATCACTAAATTTAGCTTGTGTGCCCAACATTGAATGATAAGAACATCATCAGAAAGAATGCTTTTCAAAGTATGGAAGCATTTAACCATATATATAGCAGAGTCTGACACCAAGGCCACAACATTGTCAAACTTAATGTCATATTTTTTCAATGTTTCTAATTTAGACCTTGAGCATGTTTTTTCACGAGCAGATTCCAGAGTATGAACATCTCCAATGACTATTTTAACTCTACCAGCACCTTCAATAATTTTAAATAAGTTGACAAAAATGCATTGACCCCTTTTGTCTGTAGTTCCATCACAGAACAGAGCTAAGAGTTTGTCCTTAAGTTTAATTTTTAAAGCAGCTTCTCTCTCTAGTTTTATGCCTGGAAGAAACTTTTCTCGTAAAATTTTGGTACAAGGGATATCACCAGCACCTAAAATAACAAGTGTAAATAATTTAAAATCACAAGGAATCCGAGCAAATACTAGAATATTATGACTTTCACTTTTTGCAACAGAGCTGGCAATAGAAATTGTTTTACATACTGGGAATCATAATGGCATTGAGGAAACAGCTTTATAATGATATTTACCTTCAATGAATTCTCCTACGAATCGTTGTACATGCTCATTTCCAATTTTTTCCAATGGTATGTTCGCCTTCAGAAATGTTTCCGTGATGCGCTTCCCAAAGTACTCCGTGGTTTTTTTCTTGATCTCTACACTGTTAAATCAAGTGGCGATTGAAGACTGTAATTTCTTGCTCTCGTTGGCCGAACCTTTGGCAGAAACATGTCTTGTGGATTTCAAATGTTTCTCGATCGAATCTTTTCTTTCCCAAGAGACTTGGCAGTTGCAAAATTTGCACATAACAGTACTTCTGTCAATGCTGTAAAATCCTTGACTTTTGTGCTGAAAGGCCCTATCTTTCGCACTTAGTTTTGATTTAGACATTTTTCAAAATATTTGCCCTGCGTGAAACGATTTATTTCTTTGGAGAAGTAAAATATTAAGAGTAGCACTCACGACGCCATTGAATATCTACAGATAAAACTACCTAATCAATCCCCACTGCCAAAATATCACCGAAGTTATCAATGAGTGAAATATAAAAGCTTTAATTACGTAGACAAAGTCAGCGCTATTTATATTCCTAGTAAAACTTCGCGGTCACTGAATTCGCCAACCTTCCGGCGAGAGCGGGGAAAACAAAGGGAGGGAGAAGTTCTAGAGAAAGAGGGGATGCCCGGAGGAGTTACCAATAATCTCCTTATTACTTAGCGGATTAAGTATTGCTGTATCTAAAATAACTTCATCATCTCCGATTGTTAAAGGATAAAATATAAACAAGCTTTTTGTAAAACATGATCAGATACATGAGTGAAATTACGAAAACGGCAATATATTTATTTTTAAAATTTTATGGTATTCATTTTGGCGGGTTCCCACTTTGCTGCTTTTACTCAATCCTGAATACTTTTAAGGGGAATGCTAATTGCCTCAGCCGCTTCCTTTTTCATACGATGTTATAAAAATGTTCACAGCCTACGAATGATTTTTATATTCCCCATCTACAGAATAGATGGACATCCATATTAACTGCAAAAATGAAAATTAAGTAGCAAAATCAACTAAACTCAGCAGCAACAAAAGAGCTAAATACAAGAAAATAACTGTGATCAGTAAAGCGGGAAGGTGGAAACAAAGGCTGTGAAGTCAGCCGAAAGAATAATCAAAAGTCTCTCCTCACTCTGCATACACTTCCGCTTGCAGGGGTTTCCTTCCACATAAAAGTCTGCTCTGAAAAAATCTAACGATAATTTGCCAATTTTCTATATATACCTCTTGAACTGCAGATTTTTACAAAACCTTACTGCGGAAAATTCGCAAGAGAATGAGAAATTAGTTCTTTGTAACAAGAAATTCTTTTTTTGATGCCAATTTCACATTTTAACCTAAAATTCGCAATTTTCAGCAAAATTCGCGTTTTCATGCCAAATTCGCGACGCGAATTTTTCGCGATCGCGAAAAATTCAAGACTCTACGTATTGGCTATAACATGTAACCTCCAGAAAAATTGTGATTTTGAGTGTCGTTTTCGATTCCAGAGGGCCCCAAGTTCCCGATTTTTCCCATTTATAAGCATTGCTATGATTTTCCGGAATTTTAAAAATATAATTCCCGGAGAGGTAGAGAATCAAAACTCATGGAGGGTATATATATATGGTCATGATCTATCGAAAACATAAATGGACAAAACATAAAATATAACATTCAGACGAAATTACAAAAAAAAATAATAAAATAAAATAGAACATTCAAATAATAAAAATTGTTTCGAAAATGACACTTACTAAAATGACACCTGAAAAATTTAACCGTTAATTACAAATGGTAAATTAAAAAATACCAATGCAAATATTTTTTTATGATGAGGACCTAAGAAATATAAAGTAAAATGGACAGGTAATATATATTATTGTGCAGTGAAAAACGACAGTCATCAGAATGTTGATCAGTGCTGAACTAGCGATATTGAGGGGTAGAAATATCAATTGTGTGATTGATTCACTAGAAGATGAGAGAGGCATTTTTTCTTGAAAGAATAGGTTGAAATAGATGATTTCACATGAGGCGGAAGGGCGTTCCAAAACTTAATGGCATTTCCTCATGGTTTACTATTGTAGTTTCTCCTGTTTCTGATTTTAATTTATTATTCATTTGTAATTTAGTTATTGCTTGCTTTCTATTGCTTTTGTTATCTCCAAAGCGTATCTTGGATGTTGGGGAGGGGATAAAATCGCGAGTTGTCACAGCATTTAGAGCTCGAAAATCTGTGCAAAAGCGTAATTTCTTTCCTTCTCCGTGGTCCTTCTTAGCGACTAGCACCACAGGGGCGCTCCACGGAGAATTAGATTCCTTGATAACCCCTTGCTCTAACATGTGCTCCGCCATCACTTCCCTTTGCGCATAAGGAACGCGATATGGTGGTTTGCTGACAGGGGTGGAATTTCCCGTGTTGATCCTATGCTGGACTCGATCGGTCTTTCTGAGTAATTCTCCTTCTTGATGGAATATATCTCCAAATTCCGCGAGTAGATCTCCCAGCTGTTCCGCAATTTCCTCTGGCAATTCTCTTAAATTCTCAATTAATTCTGCTGAACTTTTCTTCGCGATTCATTTGGATTCATTCTTCCGCGAGGCATCTCAATAAATTCTCTATTAACCGTCCCTATTACAGTTCGGGCGGGGACCGTAAGTTCTGTGGTACTGACATTCATCAATTTTATCGGAACTTTGCAATTAGTATCAGGAGGATTAACAATGCATCTGCCTGCCATTACTCCATGTATAGTAGTTATCTCTGCGGGCTCAATTAAAATTTCTTTTCATTCAAATTTTCTGATCTCCTGGTCGCAGCGGCCATATATAATAGTCTCGCTGCGCGGCGGGAGTTTGACTACTTTTCCCACTCTTACCACGAGGTCTTCCTCTTTGCTTCCGATATTTGATGGTTTATCTTCTAACTCTTTCTCAGAACTTCTCTTAATTTTTCTTTCTCTTTCGCCCCTTTTAATCGGATTCGGGACCGATTCTTCCTTTGATTTCTCATTTTCTTTCTTTGTTTTCTTTACTTCAATCGGATTTGGGACCGATTTTTCTCCCGATTTTTCAACTTCGATCGGATTCGGGACCGATTCTTCCTTTGATTTCTCATTTCGTTCCTTTTCTTTTACAAGTTTCCTCCTTTTAAGTTTTTTCTGCTTCTCATTCTTTCGCGGGCTCTTTTCCTGGTTGCCATTGTTTTCTTCCTCCTTCCGGTCATCCACCTCTTTTGTTTTCATGGAATTTTTGCTTTTACCTTTATCGGTCTCAGCCGTGTTTTCCGAATTCACCTCAGAGATTCCATTAGTCAATATTCGGAATAGCGGGATTGAGGAACCGCTAAGCACAAGCCTTTCTTGTGCTATTATTATCTCTGCTTTCGTTTCTCTGAGGAAGTCAAGTCCCAAAATGCCATCACAAGGCAATTTAAAATCTGCACCTACTATATGAAAACGGTGTGGAATTATTTCGTAAAGAGTTTCGACCGGAAGAGTTACTGAACCTAGGAGGGGGAGTGCGTGACCTGTCACTCTTTGAAGTCGGATGCAAGAGGGCGAGTAAGGTTTTGGAAATTCGTCACCTTCTTCCTTAATTAGTGACGAAGAAGCACCGGTATCTATGAGGAGAAATTTCTTATTACTTCCTATTCTTGCTTTTACTCCATAACCAGCACAGCCTTTTTTAATCGCATTACTCGCCCACTCATCCCTTACTTCCATTACTCCCTCTCTCTTTAATTGCTTCGCGAGAATCTCCTTTGTTTCTTCTCCGCGTCCTGAGGGGTAGGTGCGGAGGGAGATCCGTTTGGGGGACTGTTTACAGGGCGTCGACCTTGCTGTACGCCTATCTTTGTAACGCTCTCTTCCATCTCTATACTGATCTCGAATGTAATTACGCGTGGCGAATTCTGCGGGGGGTCGAGGCCTGAACCTATCATACGCTCTTGGTGACATAGGAGGACGAGGCGAAAAATAAGAAGGGGGTAGTCGTAGAGGGGGGTTGAAAAATCTTTTGCTCGGACAATCTCGGACTAAGTGTCCTAATCCTTGGCATGCGAAGCATTGCACGGAGGTGCGGAAGGGTTGGTTAGGGATCCCTTCCTTCGGCAGCATTCGCATCCGGTCATCCACCTTTGGAGCGGATGGCTGCAATTCCTTCCTTGTGGGGGTTGGTTCGGGTGGTTCCACGACTGCATGACATCTTTCTTCCTTCGTTTCTCTTTCTTCTTGCTCCACTAGTAAGGCGATCCTTATTGCTTCGTGGAGGGTCTTTGGTTCTCTTATTCGGACGAACTTCCCTATTTCGCCTTGCAATCCGCGAGCGAATTGTTGTAAAGCCAATTCTGAACCGAATTCATCACGTCCCATTGCGCCTCCGGGGCCTTTGTAATGTCCGCCCCTTTTGGGGTCATTGCAAGTTCACGGAGTCGATCTCCGAATTCTGACACTCCCTCCCCTGTTTTTTGTACACAACTCAAAATTTTATTAATTCTGTCCGCGAATGTCTCTACTCTTGAAAAAAAAAACGTTCTCGTAAAGCCTCCTTCTTGCCTGCCCATGTTTTAATATCACTGGGAAGCGAGTTGAAAAACCTGAGGGCGCTGCCCGTTACTTTTAGTTTTAGCACAACCAAAGGATATCGCTGTTCCAATTTCCTTGTGTCGCGTCTGTCTCCATAGCCGTAATAAGATCATCTACACTTCCTCCCTCATTCTCGTCTCCGGAAAATGGGTTAATTAAATAAATAAATCCTGCGATATTTGGGTTTGCTCCGGTTGCAACTGGGGTCGATATTTCGTACTCTGACTTTTAAACAACACTTGAATTTAATAGCAAATCTCCCTTTTTTTTAATCAACAACACTTCGCATCAACACAATATGCCAACAAACTTCAATCTTTTCCGTTGCGCGACAATTCAAAGTGTAATTCCTTTAACACTAGGAGGATGAGAGTTTCGGCCTACCTAGAAGGACGGGAGGTGGTAATTTGACCACCTACTTTTAAAATTCGTAATTAAATACTTTTATGTTTCTCAAAGACCTGAATTTTGCAAACTTCCAAAATTAACCATTATGCAAGTGCTGATAAGATATTTTCCTCTTAATTTGATTAACTTTTCATTATTTAAACAAAATGGTGACCGATGTCCTAAATCTGCAGAAAATTTCATATTCTAGAATATTTTATCTATTTTATCTACTATACCAATGAAACTCATATTTTAGGAATAAGTGGAAAAAGGTCCGAATTGTTGATAAAAGTCAGTCACATTACGCCAAGATTTTTATGCCATCTGACGGAAACCATATAAAACCACTCGTTTGTGCCTCGGAAAAAACCCCCATCAAATACGATGGCGGAAGAATCTTTGGAATTTCGTCGTGAAAATTTCCAATATGGGGTTTTCGTCAATGCCAAATCGTTCTATAACATTCAAAAATTCATAAAACAATGTTTAGCAGGGTTGCCAACATATTAGTTTTATCATTATGAAATGTTCTTCCAATTTTTTTCTCAGGTAAATATCAAATTGATATCTCAAGTCTACATTCAATCACCTTTCTTGAACAATTAGACTCAATTTCAAAGGTACTAACTTTATGAATTAGGGCTGCCAACCGTCAGACCGAATCTCTAAACAGAGAGTTACGCGTTCGCAGTATAAATAACTAAAGAGATATTTTGAGCACAGATATGTTTCATGTGATTTGTCAAAACTATTTGGGATCCCAAATAAGTTTATAAACTATAAAGAAGCAGTTTGGCCAACATCTTTGGCTGTAAAGTGAAGGCAGCGATCAGACCTTCAAGGAAAACCTAGTAATTAATCATGCATTTATCGAGAATCGCCTTTTCTTACTCATATCTTATTCTGTGCTTATCCTCTCTGGTGCTAGTTTTATTACGTTGATATTTATTTTAGACTTACCTTAATTCTTACATCATTCTTAAAGTGTTATTTCCTTCTATCTTCCGGTAGTTTACAAGAAATCCGAGTCATTATAGAAACACTTCATCATCTTCACAATGTAAGGTTTGAAATTATAATATAGCATAATCATAAAGCTTCGCTATTGTTTTTACAAAGTAATATTTATTTCTTATTAAGTAATGGCATAACATTTTTAAGATAAATGATAAAAGAGAATAACATTCTATTCATCCAAGTGTACATAAGTTTTTACCGTAGATTCTGCACATTGCCACTTTCACAGAGCATTTTAAACATTATATTTTCCTACATTTTAGGCACAAATGACTGTATTTGTTATAACATCAAGGTGAGATCTGACACTTTCTTCTTTTATGTGGTCTTATTGATGAAATTCCCAACATTGCATAGGAACATGAGGGTGATGGCCCTATCTCTAATGAGGTTCCAATCATTTCTAATACAAGTCTTTGAATATACTCCTTCTGTTTGAGTTTACGCCCAGTGGTTTCTTTGAATAGAACCAAGCTATTTATTGAGACCAGGTCCAATATATTAAAAAATACATGTACAGGCCATCTCCTTGTAGCCGAACGAGTTGAATATTTCCGGCTCATGCTATCCATTATATCACCTCCTACTTTGTTGTAGTTGTAAAACAAAATTATATCTGGTTTCTTTTTTTTCTAAATCAGAAATCATCACGCCTTGATGCATTGTACTGATTAAAAGCACATTTTAAATTTTTTTCTTGGTAATTTGTCAAGATACGGCTAAGTCTATTTTTATAAACTCTAGTTGAGTATATTACATCGCTGTGATGAACCGAAGGAGGTAATTCTCTTCTATTTTTTCATATTGTTCCAAACAATGAGGTTTCGTTTTTTTTTAGTTTTTCAGTGAGGTTGATTGAAGAGAAGTTATTGTTGCAAGTTATGTTGATACCGAATATTGGAAATTTTCACGACGAAATTCGAAAGATTCTTCTGCTATCGTATTTGATGGAGGTTTTTTCCGAGGCTTGAATGAGTGGTTTTATATGGTTTCCGTCAGATGGCATAAAAATCTTGGCGTAATGTGACTGACTTTTATCAATAATTCGGACCTTTTTCCACTTATTCCTAAAATATGAGTTTCATTGGTCCAGTATGAATAGATAAAATATTCTAGAATATGAAATTCTGCAGATTTAGGACATCGGTCGACATTTTGTTTAATTAAAGAAAATTTTAAACAAATTAAGAGGAAAAACATCTTATCAGCACTTGCATAATGGTTAAATTTAGAAGTATGCAAAATTCAGGTCCTTGAGAATCACAAAAGTATTTAATTATGAATTTTAAAAGTAGGTGGTCAAATGACCACCTCCCGTCCTTCTAGGTATATTTTGATATAAAATTTAACCTAAAAGTGAAAGAAAATATTTCAATACTTAACAAAAATTTTGAGATGGTAATAAACAAAGTCTAAAAGTTTCAAAAAAATCGGATGTATTTTACTGATATAATTTTGATGTCAAACTCTGAAAAGTGGTAAAATGACCACCTCCGTCCTTCTAGTGTTAAATTAATGATCACCTCAAACATGGTAACACAATAAAATTCAAATATTTCGCTCTGAAAAAGAAAATGCCTACCTTGAATTTCTTTTACGTTATGAACAGGCGACAATCAAAGTTAAATTTCGTTAAACCTTCTTTTACGTAATGAACACGCGACAATCAAAGTTCAATTTCGTTAAGCCAACAACAAAATTCAATTTTTCGCTCTGAAAAAGAAAATTCCATACTTTGAATTTCTTTTAAATCAATGGACACTTGAATGTGATGATTTAAAATTCCTCTTTTTTTCATTTAACGATCGAGCAACACAATAACACAAAAAAATTCAGCCTTTTTGCTCTGAAAAGAAAAAATTCCTACCTTGAATTTCTTTTACGCAAACGAACATTTTGACGCGACAATTTAAATTCATTTTCTTAACATTAATAATCAACCGAACGTAGCAACACAGTAACCAAAAATTCAATGTTTCACTCTGAAAAAAAATTTCCTACTTTGAATCCACAAACATTTAGATATTATACAAAAAAAAGGAAGATTTCTTTTCAATTCAAATGAACATTTGAACACGATGCAAGAGAAATTTCTACTTAAAACTTTTGAATCAAACAACCAATTTAAAACGCGACGTAAACAAAGAAAACGGATTTGAAGTCAATTATTCCTCTTTTAACTCGACGCCCATGAGTTGATCCTTAAGGGTCCTCACAGTGCCTGGCTGGAAGTATCCCAAACTGCTGCCACAATTTGTAATGTCCGCCCCTTACGATTATTAAGGGGACGAAGCAATTACGTTAATTTATCGGGTTCTTGCCAGGTGTCAGAGTTGCAGGAGAAATAATTAATAATTCAAATCTTTAAATTAAATAAAAATTGTATTTCTTACTTTTTCGTAGATATCGGTAATGAGAGGTTTTCCGGAGTTGAGACGGTCGGGCTGGAGGTAATCCTTTATGGCACAATAATCCTTTTTGGGTAGACTACATCTAGCGACGTTGACGAGAGAGAGTTCTACCGGGAGACTGCTGACTAGTGACTTTCGATATGAGATCCCTTTAACCGCTGTCAGAGCGAGTTCTTTTATACTTAATGTTTCGAATAATATTTATCACGTTATTCGAATTTAAGAAGCTCTGACATTTAAAGGTTAGGTTGTTTTCGATCGTTGCAATCAAGGTGACTTTCCATATCATAGTCGAAAACACTTCGACTATTTCAGAGTGACCTTTCCTACGAAAACCGAAAACAGAAGGGAAAGTGCACCTCGCGGTGGCTGCAGTAGTTTGCATCTCGTGTCCGTTTACCACTCGACGACGATGTGACAATTAACACTTTATACATCGGTCAATTTAAGACATAAGAAATGTACAAAGAAAACCTCAATAAACATTAAAGAACCCTATCCCATTCCCAGACACTACATACACAGCTTTCTTTAACATCTTTTAGCTTGTACTATCAGTATGTTAGCACAGGTTTTTCACACCCCCCCTTCTCCGTGGGTATTTTCCTGCTGTGGATATTTTTTCCTAAGAACCTTAGGTTTTTTTTACATTCACTCCTCCTAAAGTTTTCCTCTATTGCTATTCACATACACATATGTTTTTATGTATATAATACCGTCGACGAGAGGTTAGATGGAAGAAGAGACTTTTCAGTCTCAATCTCGCCTTTAATAAAGACAATAATAATAATAATACTGTCATTGATATCGGTCCTTGTTTTCTCTTTTTCATTTCAAATGCTCACGAATAAAATATTATTTAGTCATTACCTTGATGGTCTTCCATCAGTCTAGCCTCCCAGTCTCCACTCAGATCATCGTAGCAGTCAATATTTTCCAATTCTTTATCCACATGGTATGATCTGCCAAGAATTCTCTCTCAGTTCTTCTTGCGATGCTTTTTCGTCAATCCTGTCATACATACACACACAGACAGATACAGACACACGAGGGTCTCCCATGACACGCTCCACCCTCTATCGGGCCGACGCTACACAGGGACAAAAAACGCTACCTGCAGTACAAAAAAATTACGTATGCACATATCATCTTCTTACATTCATCCCAAACAAGCCTATATTTCCGAGGTAAAGTAGATTGGAAAACACTGACAGAAAATAAAAGCATGGTGTGCTTCTGCACACGAGGGGTATTTTTCATAGCGATTTCTTTGGTCGAAATATCCGGGGTTGCATCCTTCTTCCTCATCCATTACAGTGGTACTCACTTGCTCTCCGACTCTGCGCATGGAACAGTGAACTGTCATGGAAATGAATCTTCTCTATTTTACTCTTGGTTTATCAATTGTTGTCAGCAGTGGGTCGACATAACATTAATGGTGTCTGGTGTGACTTCTTTGTGACAACATCATCCAACTCAAGAGGGCCTTATGATAGACTAAAATGCTGATGAAGATTTCTATATATATATATAATACAACAGTGGCGTCTTAGTAAATAAGTTTGTTTAAAGAAAAATCGGAAATCTTCGAAAGCAAGAAGGGTTTCTGGTTGCGGAAATAGAGGCCGCAGGCCTAACATAGACTGACCGCTGGCCGCTGAAGGAGGTGACCACTGAAAGGACGGGAAATTTACATTGTTTATACGGGGTATTCGTTCCGTTCCCGAAAAAAATGGCCGCTTAAGGGAGGTGGCTGTTGAGGCAGGTTTCAGAATTAATGAACTGATAAAATGTTTAGATACAGATTTTGTGTTTCCAACCTAAAAATATAAAGAAAAATAAACAAAGAAATTACTTCGTTTATGTAAAATTCTCAAAAACTGTATGAGGTGGAAAATTTAACAAAAACGACTGAAATCATTGCATAAAATAGTGTAAGAGTCACTATGTCAGTGGTACTGAAACCTTGGTGTAATTATTAGCAATACTTAGGATGCATTCACTTTCTATTCACCATTTTTTTGTGTTACCTGTAATAATTAAGCTATAATAGTTATAACAGCAAAAAATGCATAATGTTTTGTAATTACTAAATTTGATAGTAATTTTTAAGAATAATAAGAAATAATGTTATTTTTAATAGTACTTATATACATACTTTTGAAATTAAATATCCATAAAAATGGACATTTCTTTATAGAAGGGACAACACTACCAGCCCAACACTCCTTATTCTAGCCTTAATTTGAGTGCTGTATATTTCATAACGAATGATTTAAGATGTAATTTATTATCTATCCGTAAGTACATGTTAAAGATTATTTAAAAATTTCCTTACTCCAGGTTGACAAATATTTAGGTGATTAAGGACCACTTTCCACCACCAAAGATCACTTTTTTCGAAAATATTTTATTGTACAATTTATGTAAATAAGAGTTAATTACAGAAAAGAAAGGAAAATTAATCTACCAAAAATGTTTCCAACTGAAACACAAGTGGTCCCATGTGAGACTAAGAATATAAAAAATAATTTTATCTTACCAAAAATGGAGATTAAAAAATACATGGGGGGATAGACAATACCAAATTAATAAAGAATACGAATGTAGAATTTTCAGGGAATTGATTTTCTTGTGTGTAAAGATGCGTGTCATCTGCCAAGCAACCTCCTAAAGTTTGATGCTTGAACAAATGGGGTCTCTGGAGCAAATATAAAGCTCAAAAGCGAGGAAAAGAACAATTAGAAAGGAGTTGACACTGATACCATGTCTTGTGAATCCTTTTAGTGAACTCATCAATTGAGAGAAGTTCAAAAGAAGATGGTTTGAATGAAATGAGGTCTTTCAAAGGAAACTGTGATAATGAGAAGAGTGGAAATGAGAGTCTGAGGACACTGTTAGCTGATGCAATGCTTGAGAAGGAGGAGAGCAGGGGAACCCCTCCAAGAGAGCAGTCACCACTTTCCTCCGAAAGGTTTGCTTTTTGGAAAAATCCTACTTATAAAATACAGGGTCTGTCCCAAAACATTCAGTCTTTTATTTTCAAATCATTTATTCTTCAACATAATGTACACCAAATGGTGAAAAACATTTCCACCTTTTACGAAACCAGCATAACTTGAGAAGAGCGAAGTCTTTGAGATTCTCTGTTTTGAGCGTGCTTTTTGTCCTCCTCTTTATGCCTGGCACATTACGAAGCCTTTTGTCATGTTATAAATCTTATAAATACTCGCTAAAAGTCATTGCTTTTGATGCTGTAGAAGCAGTATTGTATTATGGAAGAATTAAATTCGTATTTAAAAAAATTGACTTGAATCTCAAGTGTAATTCGCTCTTCTTCATTAAATATTGGACATGAATTACTTTGGCTGCTCATATTTCCTCGTAACATAAAATTTTCCATCAATGCAGATTTAGAATGAAATTGGTTATTTCAGATAATGCTCCACATGCCCGCAAGATGAACGTTTTTGTAAACATTTTGCTTAATTATGATATGATAATTAAGAGAATATCAACTACTGTAAATTAGGTCAACGGAAGAAGGAAAAATTAGATAAAAACGTAATAAGAATAAAAATGGAGTAATAATAAAATAATACCTGTTATTACAAATGACATTAGATGGTAGTGGACCTCAAAGTGGAAATAAGGTGCTTGTTTTCAATGAAAACTAATTTGTGAAAGTGGTGAAGTTGTTTGGGTGCCATTGATATTAGGAGGGAATTTTGATTTGTCTGATTTGCGGGTTCTTTACTTAAAGGTTCATCCAAGATGTTACTTTTCACGGTGTTAACTATCTATCAAAATTATCGAGAGACCTCAATACTGCGAAGGTTCTTTGCAGAACCATTATTCTATGAAGTTAATATACATTATTAATCCACTTACAAGGATATGCTGAAGTATATGATGATCTGAATGTGTGTATATATATATATATATATATATATATATATATATATATATATATATATATATATATATGTAAATATGATATGAGTAACACTTAGCTCTAATATCATAAATATAATAATAATACATATAAAGGACTTCATTTGGAGAAATTGGGACTTTTTAGTCCCATCTTCCATTTAACCGAATATAATGGTGTTGTAGATCAATGAAAGATAGTTAAGTTAGAAATACTTTTAAATTAATTCTCTCTGTGCCTCCATAAGGCTTATTGCAGAGGTGTGAAACATTGAACTATCAAAATAATTTACATATTTATGCACCTTATACTATATGTAAGATGATAGCGATATAGGCCATCTGTCCTCAATATAATCTCGTGATAATCTTTTTACCATCTGGCTGTGAAAATCATGATCGTTGAGAAAAGGGATCATGTTGTGGCGTACTTCGTCGTGTTAATCACAGCCAAGGAATATTTCTAATAATTATTGTCTTTACAAGTTATATTCTTAAAAGAAACCCAGCGGAGGGCTCCGATCATTTTGGACCCACTGCTATCTACCTGTAGTCTCTTAATGAACCGCTTTATATTTTACGCGCAAAAATTTCTTTTGGATAGTGAAATCTGAAGGACTAGTCGTGCAAAGTCGAGTCGAGCGCAAAAAGAAGTGAATAATATACTTTTAAATATTTAATTCCTTTTATTTAAACTTTCTCCATTAAAAATTTTAAAATCCTAAAATGTTTAAAAGTTTCAACATTGGAAAAGGTATTATTCACAATTTTAGGTTGTTACAACTCCACTCTTAATATTCGCATGTAAGCGCTCACGCATGAATAAAAAATATAAATCTATTACTAATGGTTTCTGTGGCAAGTTTTCTTTTTGGTGCAACGTCTGCTTTCAATGGTTTTGTCTTCATAACAGTTAATTGGTAGCATCCCTACAGTCCTTCTCAAGGAAACAAAGGGTAGGAGTGAGAGATGAAAGAGGTCTTCAATGGAGCGGTCACAGGTTACTTCTGTCTTCAGTCCGTCTAATATTCGAGGCATCTTTTAGGGTCTTGCTATGAGAGGAAAAATTACTTGAAAATGCCATTCTTAGTTGTGAATGGTGATATAAGGAAAAGTTTGTTGATGAAGGAATATGAATGGGGTACTTCATGCACATCTACATTAATACCCTACAAGCCGCCTCTCGGCGTGTGGCAGACGATGCAGATGCAGACAATGACAGGAAAATAAACAATGGAGATACGGAAAATTTTATGTTCACTAAGAAGATAATGTTGATTCTCTTCAACTCTGATGCATACATCTAAAAAATATGAAGATAACATGGTAAGCAGGCTCAGAAGCGATGTGCATAGATCCTGGGATGTAGGCTATTTATATGATTGAGAAAATGGTTCAATTATAAGACAACATAATGCAGGTTAGAAGGTGACTGGATTTCAATGGTTCAGACAGAGGGGAGGTAAATCAGGTCAACCACTCGAGAAAGTTCCGATTTTTGCGGCAGTTTGCAAGTTCCATTTTCCTTACCTACTGCATTTGGTGTTATGTGAACTTACTTCTAAAACGTTCATTTACATCCAAAATTCTTAAACCATTAACAATAGACCTATCATAGTCAAAATTATTTATTATCACTGTAAATTTATTTTGCTTTGCAAATTATTGGCATCAAATACATTGGGTAGGAAATAATCATGTATATAAGAATATGTATACAATGTTCATACATTCACGCATACAATTAGAGCTTCCACCAGTTAATCCCACATAATTATTGAGCAATTCACACATTTAAATTTCTGCACCCTCAAGATATCGTTGATGTCTTCCTTATCTTTAAAACAAGAAGTAATAACACTAGAAGGACGGGAGTTTCGCTCTACCTAGAAGGACGGTGGTGGTCATTTTGACCCCCTACTTTTAAAATTCGTAATTAAATACTTTTATAAGACTCAAAGACATGAATTTTGCAGAACTTCAAAATATGACTCTTGTGCAAGTGCTGATAAGATGATTTACCTCATATTTTGTTTAAATTTTAATTAATTAAGCAAAACGTGGACCAATGTCCTAAATCCGCAGAGTTTTATATTCTGCAATTTTTTCTTACTCAAACTAGACCAATGAAACTCATATTTTTGGAATAAGTGGAAGAAGGTCCAAATTGTTGATGAAAGTCAGTCACGTTTTACCAGGTTTGCTATGCCATCTGACGGGAAGCATATTAAACCACTCATTCGCACCTCGGGAAAAACCTCCGGCGAATATGATAGCAGAAGAGTTTTTGGAATTATGTCATGATAAATTCCAACCTGGGGTTTTGTCCATGAAAAATCGTTTTATAACATTTACAGGTTAATAACTTAAAAGTTTTTATCATTATAAAATATTCTTCCAATTATTTTCTCAAATAAATATCAAACTGATATCTCAAATTTACATTCAATTACCTTTCTTGAACAATCAAAATTAATTTCAGGGATACTAACTTTATGAAACAGGGCAGTCAACCTGCCAGAGCGATACCATACCTCGGACGAGGTTCATGCTTCATTACAGGAGTTAGAGGAAGATCAATCTGGAATGATAAAAGTTAAGAGTAATATAACAACCACCAAAGAGTGATATTTTACTCACCTTTTATCATTCCTAAATTTTGTCCCTTTCTCCTATATTTTATAATATTTCTATGTATCTTTTTTTTCAAAATATTATATCTAACTCATAATAATATCAAACATCTCCAACAGGTTTATATAAAGTGGAACAATATCTTACAGATTAAAGAATGTTTTATCAGGAACTAAAATACTAAATATTTTCTGTGCTAATTTCGTTAAGAATGAAATAGCTTGAAAGAACTTAAAATAGAGTGAGAAAGAAAAACTTGAATTCTATAACGAAAAATATCTTTCTCATCTCAGAATAATTGAAACTACCTCATAATGTCGACAATATTAGGAAATGTTAAAGTAAAAAATCTTTACCTTAGAATAATATAGTATATAACATTTATGATAACCTCAACATTAGAATTATTGCGAAGAAATGAAAAAGTCTGCCGCAGCCAGGACTGAGCACATATATTCTCCAGCCAGGACAGGCAGACTCCTTCATTTCTTCCCAAAATTCAAGCATGTGTTTCATGCGAATATTCAATAATTACATAAGAATTATTACAGATTATAATAAACATTACACTTATAATCAGTTCAATGCACAACTTAGCATGTTCCGGCACGCCAATGTTACAAATTTCCAGTTGTTGCAAATTAGAGCTTCCGCCAGTTAATCCCAAATAAATGTCGGGCTATTCACACATTTAAATTTCTGCACCTTCAAGATATCGTAAATGTCTTCCTTATCTTTAAACCAAGAAGTTTTAAGGAAGAATAGGCGAGGCTTGGAAAATCGTTTCGATTTCCAATTTTCGGTGGTCTATATATAACTCCTAAAAGTATTTTTTTTACCACCAGCCTCCCCTCCGCCGCCTCGAAGAGACGAGCTCTTGTGAGTCGAAAAGCTTCTTGTTGATGACCGCAAAAGGCGCTGGGGGACGGGTGCAATAATTTGCGTTACTATTATTCTCCTTATTCAATAACTTTAGGGAAATTAAGCAAAAATAACGCTTAATTCTTCATCTGCACAGCTTCTCGTGAATCTTAGTGATCAAAATGTAAATTATTCCAGTTATATGTTGACAAATTCTCATAAATTTTAACTGTTGAATTAATTTAGGAATTTCTTCTCCAAAAAGTTTGCTAAGAACAATATCTTTACAGTGCAGAAAACCGGAATTCCAAATCTCAAATCATGCGCGCGTAATTAGAAAAATGAGTAAAGGGGGCACCCACCATTGGCCTTAAAGATTTGCAAATTACGAACTTAGAGCGTTTCCCAACCGGACAGGCATATTGTGAGAGATTAGCAATGTGCTGCTGTCACGTCTGTGATACCATACTGCATCATAATAATCAAGGTTAACTGTTTGGGGTGTCCTATATGAGTCTAAGTGTAGTCGTAGGACTGATACCACAATAGTGGCGTTTCAGTTGGTGTCTCCCTTTTACATTAAGTTTCTCACAATCAAATAATAATTAAGGTTGGAGTAAATAGGTTAAATTAAATTTCAAAACATCATTCGCTATATAAGTTCGCTCACGCAGAGTTTATTTGGACTTTCCAGTTGTACATAGTTGCGAAGATTAGCATGTATTTGAGTGTTGATAGTCTGTTGTTGAGAAGTATCGTTCTGAATAAGGGGAAGAATATTCCAATAAAATACCATAAAAAGACATTTTATAATGAAGTAAAAATGTATATTACCAGTTATTTTTAATAAACTTTAAATAAAAATTTAATTCGTGCAATTAACATACTGGGTGAATTTCTGGATGAGTGCGTTAGAGTTTTGGAAAAAGTGAGTGTTTTATGTCTATAATTATAGTAATTACTGTTACAACATAATTTATACCTAATTTATTGAAATTTCTACAAAAAGTGACACTCATAAAAGTACGGTTTCAGATCAGACCTGGTGAAAGTTGGAGAAATGAGTGGTCAGACTTCTGGAGATGAAGAATTGGACACAACAACATCTTCTGACATAGAAATTATTTCAAGGTATGGTTTTTATGTTTTATGATTCATTCCATGGTTGTGAATAAGTATATACATCTCCAAATATCTGAATTTAATAAAGTACAGATTTTGTTATTTTTTATATCAGGTCTTTATTTTTAAAAATGTTTGTGTTAACTCTGAGAGTATGTGATGATGGAATATCCTTGACTTAATTTGCATCTTTGGTCCTATGCTTTGTTACCTGCCTTCTTTAAATAATAGCACCTTATTATTTGGAATATATGGCAATAAATTGGTGGTTAGTGATAATTAATAGTCAATGTCAATGATAAATCCTTCCTATTTCAATTAATATCAGTGGTATTAACTTCAATGTATCCTGTTAATTGATACCAAATTTAAAGGCATACCTCAAAACCAGTACAAATATTTTTACTCACTGTGAAGCATCATTTTATTCTGTATAAAGAATAAGTGTTTTAGTCTGTCATAGATTTACTCTATATTCATTTTCATCAAAGTCCTAATGGAGGTGACAGTGGCAGTAACAAGTCAGAATCCCGCAAGAGAGGAATGACAGCAAAATTATCATGCACATCAAGGCCGATGGGTGCTTCTCCGTCTCCATCTACAGCCTCTTCATCATCCTCTTCTTCCTCCTTCTCGATGGTTGGCAGAGGGATGCATTTAGCTAAAGGTCAGCAAGAAGCCCTCACACATTCTGCTACACTTACCAAACTTTGGATACTCGGTTGTTTGTTTACCATATCACAAACTACAATAATTATTAATTTAGTTTAACCTTGAAACAGCACATCTATGGCTTGCCTTGTACTTCTCACTTTGTACTTCTCATGCAAGATTTTTCAGGGTTTCTGATAGAAGTACTATTACTAAAATATTTGTTCAATAAACAAAAAGAAAATGTGTTTTGAGAGAATTTCAGCGGGTTAAAAATAAACCTCTTTCAAACCTTGGAAATGTGATATATAGAAAATTTTATCTCGTGAGATTTTTCTAACTTAACGTTAAATATCTAAATGACTATTTGGAAAAAAATTTTTAAAGTTCACATAAAATATAATGAGGACCCCTAGGGGACGTTATTGGGGGTGGTTGGGGATCCTAATGATGGAACCCCCTCGATTCCCTTGGATATTCAAGTACTCTTCCTAAGGTAGGTGAAAGATACGACCAGGGGAAATAACACGATGACCAGCGCCTTTTGCGTGTGAGAAGGAGAGGTGAAGCTAGCTCACCCCTTGCGGAAGCCCTGCTGTGGTTTTCCTCCACAGTATAGAATGCCCTGCTAGTGAAGAATATTAACCAAGAAATGTATGCGGATTTCAATTCAAAATTTCAAATTCGTTAGCATTAGCGCGTCATTAACAACCTAGCTTTGACTATAGCAACAACACAACACATAACACACAAGTGGTTGTTGATTCTTTACATGAAATTAATGTTTATCGTCGTATTAAATGAATCTTCTTTTCTCATATAAAGTAATTATATCTTTTTAGCTTGGTAAGTTGATAACTTTTTCATTCTTATTTTCGGATCTAAATACTATTCGTTCCATTTAGCGTCCCGTCGTGCATTTAATCGTTAACGCTAAAGAATGAATCAATCAAGATCGTTCAAATATTCCTGAATTCAGTGATTGAATCTTTTGAAGTGTTAAGTATTGGATTTAAAGCAGCAAGGAATCACAATGCATTTATACGTGACTGGAAAAAGTAAACGAATTTTGTGCTTTTAGAATATAGAATTAGAAATCAAACCAAGAAATGTTTTAGTGGATCGTCTATTGGTGTGTTTAAGTATAGGTACTATCCACTTATATAGTTTGTTGATGGTTATTGTCCTACTCATTGCTATTTTGTTATATCTTAAATATTATGTTTAAATGCTTGTGTTAAACAATTGCTGATACGTTATTAAGTTTGGTGGACTATTTAATATGGAACACCTCTCTCAGATTATGGGCGGCTGTCCTTTATTTTTATGCTTCGGTTCTATGTTGGCTACTCAAATAAAATCATTACAAATACGGTTCAATATGAATGTTGTATTTTGCATGGTTTAATTATTCCAAAAAATCAAAGTAGTATTCATTTTACGGACTCTAGACAAGCATCAAAAGAAATAAAATATACATGAATTCTTTTCATTGCTGTAAAAATAGATTGTATGTCTAGGTACGGAAAAATTGGATAATTTGAATAAGAATTTAGTCGAATAAGCATCATTTCGAAGAATGACCTCTAACAACATATTTTACTTTCGAAATCTTTTTCGTTAATTTACTTCACATTTTCAGTTACATATACTGTAGAAATTCCCTCTAAAGAAGTATTGCTGGTATGTGGTTTGCCTTTAGTCCAATGTTAAACTCAGTATTTTTTATCAGATATGTTACTTTATACATGAAAATATCATCTTCGAATATTTTAAGTATAGGAATCCTGTCCCTTAATTTCAATTATGTAATATAACAGCAAACTACAATGAATAAATAGAGAAGGAACAGATAGAAATGGAAAGAATATGGCAGCAAGAAATAGTAACTATCTCAACTCTAATCACCTTGGTTTACAAAATGATACTTCTTTTCTGTTACAAGAAGTTAACAGTGATAACCATCGCTGTGACATAAGTTATCCGAAATGTAGATAATTTAAAGATTTAATGTAAATATAGTTATGACAAAATTACCATGATAACTGTTGGGAGCGACATGCAAGAATCAAGGTGGAATTTCTCATAGATAAGTAATATTCGGCTGCTGCTAGTAGTAAATGAAGTATGCTGAAAATTTGTCTCCTTGTGTCATTTGGTGTACACAATTGGTTCTAAATGTAAAAGATAGTTTGTTTAAATATATATTAGTCTACTAATTACTGTCCTGTTTACCAATGTTAGTATAGGTTAAGCTTCTATATATATATGAAATATGTGACATAGTAAGTTTTGAATTACTTGTTGGCTAGACTCATTGCTTTCGTAGGTGTATTGTTCCTTCATATAAGAAATTTGCTTTCTGATTGCTTTAAGGAACTAATGATTTTTTCTATCCATCACAGATCTAAACTAATTGATGACAGTGATTGATGTTTATTTGCTTTGTTGATTGTCATTCATTCAGAAAATGTGGGCTCTCAGAACATTTATGATGATCTAACATTAAATTACAGTCATCAAAGAAAGCTATTAGAAGAGAAGCTACAGAGTATTGCAGGTTATATTCTTTTTTATCTATTTGTCTTCTCTTTCTACTATCATTGCAAATACTTAATGATTATGCCCTGCCATGCAAATAAGACAAGTTGAAAAAGTCTTCTGCAGAATCTGTGGAAACCTACATTTCAGTTCTATTATAATTTTAGGTCTCCTCATTTGTGGTAATTCTGGTTGAATGTATTTAATAATTGATTGTATGTTTGTTATAATTAGATCATGTAGCATCTGCAGGCCATTTGGAATTCAGGGAAGCCTATCGGGGTCATCAGCTGCTTCATTACTCCCAGAGAAGTGGACACCAAACGATGGAGTGCAATCCTGCTTCTAATCAAGTGGAAGAATTATCAAAAGTGAGCAACTGTAATTAATTTAATTTTCAGAAATCCTTGAGGTGTTGTACCATCATTCGTAATTGATATATACTGAGAGTTGGAATACTCTTTCTGTAAAAGTTTTCTCAGTAGTCATACTGTGTTCCTCTCAATTGACCATCCTTTCAATCAGCTATGCAACTTTAGGAGTATTTTAAATATCTTTTGACGAATTCCATGTCTTCTTTACTTTACTTACAGTATGAATATTTATGTTTCTAACTAATACTGCTTTTATTCATCAGTTTCATATAAATGCAATTTTCCTTCAGTAATAACAATTTCAGAGGAAATATTTATTTTAATTGTCTTCTTGTTCTGCTGAATTTAGAATCTTCATTCACCTTATTATATATATATATATATATTATATATTTGCTTAGTGAAATGGGTCACATTTTTATTGGCTATTAAGATTGTTATTTGGTTTTTGTTTTCTTTAAGAAATATGTTCAGACATATGTTTTAACAATATCTCCATCAATTAAAATATAATTTTGTGGTTGAATTGCATGTCATTCTGCAAAAGTAACTTCTATTAGTCTTTACCAGAAAATTGTTGTGCATTATTTAGTCTTTCAGTTTTATTCTTTTGTCTTTACTGCATGAGGTTGCCTTTACATTCAAAATTTAAAATTTTAATGTAACGTCACATTTAACTAATCACCCTTAATTAGGAAATTTTAATGTTGGACTAGCTTTTGTAGTCGTTGGCAGCTGTGTGTGTTGAGTAGGTCCGTACACAAATTACGTAATGAAATTTAGGTGGCTTTGGCGTGTTGAATGGAAGTAGGGGGGTGAGTGGTAGGCAGTCTGTGTTTTGTACAAAGATCCACAGGACATGGCATCGAATCTAGGTGAAATGCATTAAAAATTGAAATTGTTTATTAAAAAGTGAATTATCATTGGGAACTAAAAACCTTTCTTTCTTAAAAGGGTCCTCTACTCTCGAGGCCTGAAATTGAGCGGTTTTTTGGGAATAAATTGCGAAGGATCTACTGAATAGATTTTGAAAAATGTTTTTTTATTTCGAAGATACATGTTTTTACTTTTCAATTTTACTTTTGATGACGAAAAAAATAACTCTCGCGACCTTGAAACGTCATTGATGACATTGATGTTGAAACTGCACGTGTCCCGCTTAAGTAAAGTTTTGTCCAATTGGTTAATCTGTTATCAGAAAATTGATATTCTTTATAATCATAGTTACGTTGGCTATGTTTTCCCGAGAGAAATTTTTTTATTTTGCAATTTTTAAAATTTATGCAACGATTTGTTTAAATTTTCAATTTTTACTTAATTTTTTGACTTATTAGAGGCTATAAAAATGGAACAAAATAAACTTTGGCAAATAACTCTCGGGGAAACATAGCGGTATGTTTTCTGAATATATGAAAGAAAAAATCATTGAAATCGGCCCGATACTTTTATGAGAAGTCTTACTCGGCAGCTAAAAAAACACTACTTGTGAAGAAAACGCGTTTAAAGATTAAATTACGTGGGAAAACGCGTTTAAAGATTAAATTACGGTGTATAACTTGATTTTAGTAACCTAGGAGTTAATCTGCTATACCGGAGCCGTAGAGTTCTCCTTCCTCATCACGATGATGTTCTTGGTTGTCCACATTCTTCTCCTTCTGTTCTATTCGGGCCTGTTTTGCCACGCGACTCACTCTGCGTTCGGCGCGATCGACACGTTCCCCGCCGAGTCGAGTTGCACATGTTGCAGCTTCTGTCCCCAAGGTAATTCCCATCACCTCCATAGCTTGCAATATCGATGAAAATCCTTCGTTGAAAATGCTGACTGCCAAATAAGTCGCAACATTGACCACCTGCCATCCAGAATGCAAGTGTTTTGGCGCTAAGGCCCAAATGCCACTATTCAGAGACTCATTGTTGTTTTGGGTGTGAGCTCCTGAGCATCTCTCTAATAAATCATTAGATGATAGACTTTCGTAGATGGGTTGCAATAATTTTACGATGGATGGAGCGATGGGTATCCTGTAATGTTCGAAAGTCTCTAAAGTTCCTTTTGCCTCGGCCTGACGCCACTTGCACCAACTGCCCTCGCCGGGGGGACACTTTGAGTGCTGGGAATTTTCGTTCGATGACGAGCAGTGTTCGAGGGAAGCCCAGATTGCATTTCGCATATTTTCTACAGAATTGGAGTTCCTCCGAATCGCCAGCCCATAAAATTTAGTTAGTTCGCCGATTAGTTTGTCCGTCAACTTTCCCTTCCTGCCGATACTTGTGTAGTGTAGTGGTCACACGCAACCCGAGGAAAATATAACTCATCTTCCAATCAAGAGGCCTCGTTCACTCTCTCCTGCACTGCGATTGTACTATCATCAGTTGCATATTCAGCACTCTCCCCAGCGCACAGAGGTCCGAAATCGAAAAAAGCCGGACTAAAGTCCAAAATTGCTTTTTTTGAGATACAGACTTGAAACTCTGCATACATACAGCAAAATGATTGCTGATCATGGAACGGTAAGTCATTTTTCATAAATCGTATGCATTACGTAGATACGGAGGGTCAAGCATGATTAAATTTCCAAAAACACGCCCGATTTTATTTTTCTTCGAAAATCCTTAAAGTTAAGCTAATAGTGGACTTGTAGAAGGAATTTAGTGGAATAAAAAACATTATATTCGATCAAAATGGTACTTAATCTATACTATCCATCAGTTTCAAGGATATTTGTCAATATTTGTGTGGTATTCAATCACAAAATGGCGGACGCCTTTTTCAGACAAATTTTGACATTAAGTAGTCGATATCTTTTGTTTAAAAAATATGTGCAGCGGGAAATTACACCAGAGTATTGGGTGAAGACAGTTTAAGAATATCCAACAGAGATCTTGTATGAACGTTACCGACCACGAAAATGAACGCGATTTTTCGATCGCGCTGCAGGATCCGGGTGCTGGGCCTGGAAGTACGGCGGCTTCGTTGGACTGTTTTAGTTTTTTTGGGGCTTAACTCTTTAAAATCGCTGTTTTTAAGCTAAGTGTGCAGTCACTATCACTGAAAATGTTCAGAAATTTCATATCAAAGAAATGATGAGGATATTTGATCGTGCGAATGAGTCAATGGATGCGGTACTCTGGTAAATACGCTTTGGTCTGGATACTTTACGGATTCTTGCCGCAAGTTAGAAATATCCTTCAACTTTTTAGACAGTAAGTAAGTTCGTATGCGCGGAAACGGGTTCATGCATTGCAGAAATGGCACCAACTGATTGTTTTTCTACCACTTACCCATTCCACCATCGCCGACGAGGGCCACGCGAAAATGTGTACTGCGCAGCCCTTAACGGCATTTACCGGGGTTTTCCACGGACGCATTTCATGGAAAATTCTTAATCTTCAGAGAAATTCTGGTCGTCACTACTGTCTGATTCCAATCCCTCGCCGTCTTTTAAAATCATCAGTTCTCTCAATTTTTCGGCATCTTTCTGTATCTCTTCGAAATCGGAGTCATGTTGGAGGAAAGAAATGGATCAGAAGTGATCAACAACCTTTTGAGCAAATCGTTGTTTGTGGCCACCCTGGAGTGATTTCTGCTGAATCTTTTACGGAATTTTCTAGCGTCCTTATTCCGAGCCTCCATCGCCTCTTCGGAGAGCTGCCCTAAGGGAAGAATTGCCTCCTTCTAAATTTAACTTCCATGCATATTGACCTTATGTACCGTGGTTGGCATATAATACCAGGGATACAGATCTACGTATAATTCGGTAGTTCTCTGGCAGTATTGCGAAAATGCCTCATTATTTATCGATTGTCCGCTCGATATTGCCTTAAGGATGATCGAAAATGTTTTAACGAGGTCATAATTTACCCCTGTAATGAGAATATGATAAAAATTGCATTAAACTAAATGGTATATCTACAATATCTATCAAAGGGACTAGTTACTGAGGTATTTAAAGTAGCTGTATGGTATAATATGTGCATTTGATCTATGCATAGCTATTACTGAGAAGCTAAGTCTACTCACACAATTTCCTGTCAATTCAGCTGCAGCGCTTTTTGCTTTTAATATTTCATGATAGCTGGGATACAGATTGTCTCCGTAACTTAGAGCGGAGCTTCTTAGAGCATTATACTGACTCTTCGTTAGCTCCGTGGTAATCATTAAAGATAGATCCTCCTCTGATGACATCTCAGCCTGCGATTCCTGAAATTTTCCTCCATTTGGAAAGAACTCTTCTTGCTCTACTTGGGGTGGTCGTCATTACTTCGGTAATAAGTTGAGCGGCTGCAATATCGCCTTCCTCCCTTAAACTGAGAGAGGTTGTCAATGCGAGCTCAGATGCAGAAGAAGAAGTTTTAATATTTTGAACCTTTTTTCTTTTGGACCTCTCAGAGGAAGAATTAAATTCTTTTTGTGTTCGTCCTAATCTACCTAATATGGTAATAATTGCAATAAACCAATATCACGTGAAAACTATACCGCTGAATGATTGCTATAGAATTTAAACAGAAAATACATACCAGTAGCTGAAGATGTACCTGGTAGGTACTGACGGATAATTTCAGGGAAAATGATTGACTCTGTGACCCAACGAAAAATCACTCATTATTCCAAGAACATTCTTTCCGCCTTTTTTGATACGGCACCATGAATTTTATCCTAATGAATTTACGGAGCCAATTTAGAGCGTTTACATGTGCCTCTAAATTTAAACTCCGCAATATAAAATTAGTCAAATATACTATTTTATCACTTAATGATTTCTCCTTCATCTGAATTATTCGTTTGTGGAGTTCAAGACGCATAATCTGACATAAAGGCATTTCAGCGCAGAAAAATGGAAAAAAACCTCCGTGGAAATCCGGCAAGTTAAAAATATTTAAGGAAAGTTTGATAATATTCGCACTTTCCTATTAAAGTTAGCGGAAAACAATGGCAGAAAAAAGTTGCAGAGTAATAAAAACACATACAAGCTCGTAGGTACAATGTGATGATTAACACGGTTAAGTTAATCAGGGAAAAGTGCTCACCTTGAGAAAAGGGATGAACTGTTGAATAATAAAAATCACCACTAGCACAGCTACCAGAACTAGTACAATGATTCACGAGAAAAATCACCAGACACCCACAGCTTTTAGCAGTACGCCAGAGCACAACAAGAACAACACTACTTCACCGATGCCAAACTAGAACTGCATGTTAAGATTCATTTCTTAAAGGGAAAGGAAATGCAATTGTAGAAAACCCCGATAAATTCGATTTCGGACCACTGTGCAGCGCCGCGATTGTGCTATTATGGGTCGCTATTTCATCTCTCTCTCGGATGTCGGCCACGTTTCGCCATGTAATGCTTTTGTTCGCAATAAGCTCAGAAAGCCCATCTCCATCTGGTTTTCGTAACAGTGATTTTCACCTTCGGTACCGCATCACGCTAAAATTGCATCATTGAAGTCACACAGAACGCGATCTGTCGTAGCGAGCCAGTTTTGATCGCTACGGGCTGCGATCCGTTTTTACAAAATTACAGAAAATTACTGAATTATAGAATTACAAAATTACGAAATTACAGATTTCTACCAAGACAAGCGCTGTCGTGGCGCGCCTCGCTTAGTTTCTCGGAAACGGCCGGACACGGGTACCTTTCGGTCCCCTGAAATATGCAAAGGAATGCGATTTTCACGAAATCCTTTCTGTGGCGTATTCTCAAATACATATAGACAGATACATATATACAGATACATATATACAGATACACATAGATTGAAATTAAGAAATAAAAAAAAATCGATTTTTTGAAACCGCGAGAGTAGAGGACCCCCTTAAGAGAGGGAGGGGGAAGATAGGGAGGTGGGAAGAGAGGGAGGGGTGAAGAAAGTGATGGGGGGCCAGAGGGAGGGGGAAGAGAGAGAGAGGGGAAGAAAGGGAGGGTGGAAGAGAGGGAGGGGGGAAGAAAGTGATGGGGGGAGAGAGGGAGGGGGGAAGGGAGGGAGGGGTTTGTTGAAAATTTGAGAATTTTTTGTTTCATCATTTGTGTACGTCCTGATCATTTCAAATTTTAGTTTCTCTTTTCATATTTCCTACTTAAATCATGGTGATGTTATATGATGATTTGTGTTATATGCTGATAAATGGTATTTTACAGTATGGGTTTTTCTGTTCATGGTAGAGATTGCATCCTTTGTAACTGATTCATTGCCCTTTTCAGAGGATGTCTGAAATATCGGATATCCTGGAAGCACGGGAATCCAAACTAATTGAACTCAGTCGGACCAATGTTGAGCTTCAAGAGGAAAATATGGAGTTAATAAGGTCTGCATTTCAAATATTTTAAATTATTATTACTTTGTTCCTGTCATTCAACATTTTAGAGATCATATATCATTAGCTTTTAATTTGAAAAAAAAATATTTGTTGCTTGCCAAATATTTAATTGTCATCATTTCATTATTTGGGAAGTGTTATAAACAAGGTAAAGCAGGAATGATTACCTTTACTTATTTGTAGCTTGCTCAAAAAAGTTACCTCTTAGGATGCAATCAGCTTAGTTTTGAGTACCTAAGTGGTCTTTGAAGAAAGAGAGATAAAATAAAGATGGATGAGATTCTGATTTAGAAGTTTGCTTGTGGCATTTGAAAAATATTTTTGTTATTACAACCACTAACTTATATCTACTGTTTGGTGACATTGGCATAGCAGCTAGTATTATAACAAAACTGAGGTCAGAATGCATGCATTTGGTAGGACAATAAAACCTTATGTTCCTGCATTTAGTGAAAGTTTTCCTGATCCCAACCATGTTTGTTTACAAACAATGTATTATTTCCCTGTATTTAGTGAATCTCTGTTTAATGATTAACCTGCATTTAGTAAAAAAGAAACTGGTGCTTCGAAAAATAAATCCTCATTAAAAATCAAAATTAATGGCAAAACATTGATGATGCAAATAATTGGCTACTAAGTGTAACTAATCACATGGTATATTGTTGTGATAATCAGAATGGCGAGGAAATTTAAATTGCTTTCTTGGACTAAATGTGATTATTACTATATTTAAAGCTATACTCCTGACTCATCGACGCAAACTCCTTGGCTATTTCTGATCGAGATAGAAGGCTGAAATTTTCAGGGGAGATTCATAATTCACAGTCGAGTCGGGGGAAAATCCCCAGATTTTGTCCTAGGTTTGAGTCCAGAGAGGATTATATTTTTCAAGAGATTAAATGGGAGAAATGAAAAATGGCCATGTGGAGCATATTTCTTTCGTTCAGTAAATTATGAAAACGTACACGTATAGCAGTGAGACTTGGACTATATTATGTATAAAAAAATCAAAGTTTTCTTTTCTTGCAACTGATTTTAACATTCCTGCACAAAATTTGCAAAATTTTAGTTCTAACGCCAATTTATTGTGTTTTTTCCTCTATATTTCGAAGATTAAAGATGGCAACGACCATTATTTACATCAAATACAAATTTGTTTACAATCCTAATATCATATGCCATGATTATAGTTTGATGTATTTTGAATATTTCTTAATGTTTCTTTCGATATATGTTATCATTGAACATCAAAAAAATCGGTTAAACTAAAGTTTATGTACCTGTTTTTTGTTTTCGAAATTCGCCGCTTGATGGCAGCACTTTTGTCAACAACCAACAAAGTATTTGTACAGAACTCGCGCACTCAATCTCTGCTACTAATCGCGAAATATGCACCTCTCCTTCTCTTCCCCTTCAGCACATTTAGAAAACTTTAAAAACATTTCTGTACCAGATGATGCAATTCCGGTAGTGAAACCGGTCGTCAGCTAAATAAAAGTGTGGAAAATTGCACTGTTTTTACTCATTATCTATGTGCTAATTATTTTCCCATCATCTCCAAACAGGTTTTAGAATAAACTTCTTTTTCTACGTTCTTCAAAATTATTTACATAGTTACGTTGCCTGTTGTGTAGTTGTTTATTTAATTAGAAATAGAGTTCATTGTCATGGTAGGTAGAAATGGCAAAGTGGCTGCTGATGGTTATGTTATAATTAAAGAATGAATTCCAAAAACCATCAAGAAACTTGCAAAGCGGCTATACTTATTTCAACTTCCAAGAAGTCATCGTCAGGCTAACGTCTGCCAAGAAATGCAAGGAAGTCGATAGAAGAGATGGCAAGGAACAAAATTGAGATTTTAGAGAGACAATGTGTTTTTTTATTGCATACATGGATTCAATTCATGTTTTAGATTCAAAATTACTCAACAAATTTCATAGTTTACATACCAGGATCAACAACATCGGAGCTGACATTAGGTTCCTCAAAAATGCAGGGCTCATCATGTTATACCAAAATTCATGGACATTCTCCCTCAGCCTAAGAATGTCCGTGCTTTAAAAAGTTTTAGATTTGCACATTCTAAATGGTTTCAGTTTGAGATCAATTCTTTATATAGTAATAGAACTAATCTGGAAGCAGTTGCATACAATCTAGACTTACAGATCACCAAACATTTAAGTAACATAGGCTATGCTAAGTGGTGTGAATTTATTGAACACATATCTTTTGTTAATAACATTAAATGCCAAAATAAAAATCGTAAACTTCATAAGAAATTAAAAAAATTATACAGATTGTCCAACAATAATGTCAACTCCCAAGAACTTCCCACATCTGGTTGCAACAATGATGAATTTGAACATGTTATTAAACTATCTTCAAAGTCTTTTGATAACATTGAGCTTTCCTTCCTAAATCAAGGACTCAAGTTTGGTCTTCCTTCTCCCTTTAGAGAACATTATAATTGACATTGAATCTTCTTTAGAATTTCATAATGAACAACAAAAAGTTATTTGAGAACTGGTTGTGCTTCTATTATTACCAAAAATATTACCACTTATAATAAAACCAACATTGATCGCAGTTACTCTATTGCGAAACAACTCAAAACCAAAGATTATTTCTACATTAAAGCAGACAAAGGGAATTCAGTTGTCATTTTAGACAAAGCACAATACAGTTGAAGTCCGTTATAGCGAGAGCTTACAAAAATCGGAAAAGTACTCGTTATAACGCGATACTCGTTATAACGCGATACTCGTTATAGCCGATTTCTTACAGTAAGTCTAATTAAGTCCGTCTTCTTGAATCCAAGGTCAGCAAATGTGTCCGAATGGAACTGTAGGGTTTTTAATTCCTACGCAAATGCTTCAGAATGCGTAAAAGAGTACGTTCGCGTCAAAAATATTATATATATATTATATCCTCTAACACAAAATGTGGATCATTATCGCTAAATAATCGTCGAAAGTAATAATATATCATTAGATAATCGTATTAGCTAGGATTTGGTGATTTAGCTTAATAATTAAACATGGCTTTTCAGTAGTGTAAGTAGTTACGAGAGTCATGCTCGTTAGACAAGAGTTTTTCTCCGGTGCCGGCAATTCTTCAACGCAGCTGGTGAGAGCAGAATTCCTTCTCTACTCTCATACATCGTCTTCCCTGGTCTTTCCCTTCTGCAGCTCCCATCTTTCCTCTCTTGTCCACCAGGCACAAACAGAAACCTCTCCGTTCAACTCCCACCCTTCAAAGGCAATTGCCACCTCTCGCTTCCGATATTTTAATCGAGGGAACCAAGAAAAAATGTTTTTCTTTTAATGGTGCTAATTTTTAGGAAAAAATAATCGGATAAACTATGTAAGAACGAAAAGGGTATTATTTGAAACGTAACAAAGCAATATCACAATTGATGGCCACTTGCAGGTACGTACTTGCACCCTTTAGTTTATTTTTAGCCCAAAGATATCGTCGTTCCAGTCAATTCGCATTAATTGTTCCCCAAAATGCTGTACTTAACCCTAAAGTCATTTTTTTAGAAACATTGAAAGTAAGAATACATTAACCTTAACAGAAGTTAGAAGAACTTTACAATAATTAATAAACATCTATTGGTGTAAAAACCTGATTTCTCGGTCTCACTCTAAGTAAAAAAGCATTTACTTTAAAAATGAATCTATTCTTATCTGTTTAAAGTTATCCTAACATCGCTCAAGGATATCATTTTATTTCCTGTGTAGATATTTGTTGTTCATGTAGATGAAAGTTACACTTTCTTGATATTCAATTATAATATAGTCCTTCAAGAAAGGTGGGCAGCAATGGCTTTGGTTATCCGTATGAGCTTTTCGGTGACAATGTATCACAATGTATGTAGTATGAAAGTTAAGCATACATCACATACAGCTTCCCCTCTTTATTTCCCCTCCCGAAGGAAATCAAACCTACAAAAGCCACACTGTGAGGAGCAAGTGAGCTTATTTGTAGATTTTGAGAGAAACTTAAGGGCATAATACTATGCCATAAAGGAGGAAATGGAAAAGGCCATGGTGATGGACTTTAAAGTCTGAATTAAGTATATGATAAATACATTAAGTGACCTATGAAGTGAAATATTACTAAACTGTAGTAGTCATGATGCTAATGATTCATATTGTTTGCTGCTGTATTATTTCTAAAGATCGTCATTAAAACTATTAATTTAGATTAATATTCTTACATTAATATTTCAGGATCATATAAATTTCAGTTTAAGTTCAAGTGATAAGGCTTCAAAAAATGCTTATTTTATGTTGGTAAACACTTTTGTGATGTCTGTCTCAATACTCGGGTACAGGTAGACTTGATACTTGCTTGATATAATACTTACTTCACCAGCAACTAATGAGAATTTTCAGCCAAAATTACTCTCCTATTCCCCCTAAATGAATTCAGTGTAGATTTTTTCAACTTAATCCTCGAATAATCTCACTACTTACATGACTTTTCAGATTATCTTTGTTGATACATGGTCTCATATTCTCTACATAAACATATGTTATCTCAGTATGTATTTACGATTGATTCATTTCCCCTGCAGATTTGTGCTGTTCATTTTGATGAAAATTGAATTTTCTTGATATTCAATGATAAGATATATCGAAAGAAACATTAAAAAATATTCAAAATACATCGAACTTTCATCACGGCGTTTGAAATTGGGATTGTCAACAAATTTGTATTCAATGCAAATAATGGTTGTTGCCATAGATTTAATCTTCGAAATGAGGATAAAAAAATGCAAAAAATTGGTTTTTATAACTAAAATTTTGAAAATTTTGTGCCAGAATGTTTAAATCAGTCACATGAAAAGAAAACTTTGTTCTTTTATACATAATATAGCCCAAGTATCACTGCTGTACGCATACTTTTTCATATTTTAAAGAACGAAAGAAATTTGCTGTACATGGCCATTATTCATTTCTCCCATTTAATCCTCTTGAAAAATATAATCCCCTCTCTTGACTCAAACCTAGGACAAAATCTGGAGATTTTTCCCTGACTCGACTGTGAATTATAAATCTCCCCTGAAAATTTCAGCCTTCTTGCTCGATTAGAAATAGCCTAGGAGTTTGTATCAATGAGTCAGGTGTGTAGCTTTATATATAGTAATAACTAGTAAATGTGTGCTTGCACAATGCTAGCAAATTCTGTTAAGCTTTTGCTTCTTCCCCTTCTTATCAAGCTTTATAACTTTTGAGTAAAGGGCTGTATGAACAGATACAGTGGAATCACTTCCGTTATCAACAATGTTGCTAGCAAAATATGAATCATTATGACTGGTTGCAGTATTTTCAAAATTAATAAGGAAGTACATTGAATATATGAAAGAGTTTTTTAAGAATTTTAGAATACGCTCTTTTAAAATATTGTATTTTAAGCTATGAATGAAAAATAAATATCTCATACAAGGCACTGGTGACATTGCCGTGACCTTGAAGACTAAGAAAAGCATTTTGGGTTTGGGAGCAAAATTCAAATCCTTGCCACTGCTTCGTGCTGGTTCCTAAGTACGGCCTTAATGCGATCAGTTCTCAATACCGGTTATAAGGGCCAAGAATCAGCCGTACCGAAAACCAGGCACCTCTAGTTATAAGTAATTTTAACTGTATATAATACATGGAAATAAATTGAAGCTCATGTGATTCTAGGGATATAGCATCACACCAGCATCATACTACAACGGAATATAAGAAATAGTGTTTTCTGATGACTCATTTATATGAAAGATAACTATAAAATAATGTATATATCCAAATACCTTTTATGAAGTTAAAGAATTTATTGGCTGCAACCAGCAAGTTATAATAGCGCAACATTTTATAAAAATGGCTGTGCTTGCTCTGTCTCAACAATCTGTGTTTACCTGTTGCCACAATGTGCTGTTGTGGCAGGTAAACAAATACAAATAAATAGTTCGATCTTGGTCTTGCATCAGCCTCCCCCTGAGAAAGGGAGCTAGGGTGGTGGTGGTGGTGACCTGAAGATGTAGCGATGCTACGAAACCTGGGTCATGTTATTCTGATAATAAATAGTGGTCTAGTAAAAGTTTGTTTACCATGGATTTTTTACAAGATTCTTTCATGCCACTGTAAGATAGCCTAGGTCAAAGGTTTTTGGTCGACAAAAATAGTGCAATGTTGTGCTTCCAGCATATGACAAAAGTGCTGGACCACTGCATAGATCGTGTAGAGTTTGTGATAATAGTAGCATAAGGACACGAATGATACCCTTGTTGTAATGATACAAATAATAGTCTGGTTGCCTGAAAGATATAGATTTTATTTACCTTGCAGAGGATGCTGGGTAGTCTTACTAGCCGATCCCTTGAGAGGTCGTGCGTGTTGACCGAAGGGCAGAAGGGGGTCTGACTTGCCTAATTCCTTGAGAGGTTGTACTGGTAGATCCAAAGGGGGCATCCTCGGAGAGGTCTTGCTGGGAAATCCAACGTGAGGTCGTACAAGCACGCTGAGGATACCATGTATCCTTGGAAGTAAGCATAGGCCGCACGGACAGTATATAGTTTCTTAGTTGGCCTGGAGGTTGGGGGTTAGACACAGTGTATATCGGGACATGTATAGTATACTCCCAACAATAGGGCGGCCATTCTGACTGCTTTAGCATGAGCTTGTGGTAGAAGAGAGCTATGGGCTGCCATCAATGTGTTGCTGAAGGCAGGCACCAACTAAAGTGGATAAAGCATCTGTGAAAAGACTGAGCAGTCGATTCTGTATGAGTAAGGAGAGTGGTGTTAGTGAGGCTTTCTTTGCATTTGTTAAAAGATACATCCAGCTCTTCCGTCCAAGAAATTGGTTGAGTACCATGTAGGTTGATGACAACAGCGTTCAGTGAGGCCTGATGCTCAGTGGCAGATGGCAGGAAATGCCGGTAAAAATTGAGCATCCCCAGGAAGCAGTGAACATCGCAAGCTGTTGAGGGGTGCTTGAAATCCTGAAGCGTGGTGATACAATCAGCAATGGAATGCAATGAGTGCCTGCGGCGGAAACCTGATAACTCAGAAATGTGACTCAAGAGGCTCCAATTATGCTTTTCTTGTCGTTGACTAGTCAACGTTTAAGTCAAACTCAGCCTTGCTAATTTGGAGGTTGTCCGGTGCTACATAGCAGGGTCAGCTGGATACCGATGGTCCTGGAGTGGTCAGGATGAAGTGCAGAGTTGAAGGATGGGATTTCTTGTGGTGTACCGGCTGGATGCGCTAGGTCTGGGATATTGGCAAAGATTTCATGGTATGGGGAGTCGTTTGACAGAGCCTTGATGCTTGGCTGGGCAACACGTGTGGTCTGAAAGATAATAGAGAGGCCAGTAAGTCCATCAACAAAGCGTTTGTGGTGGCAATCTGGGAGAGGTTGGAAGTGGTCCAAAAGTCGGATCCAAGTATGGGTACTGCAACATAAGATAATAATAACAACAACTTCTCTAATGGAAACAGGAAGATCCCAATTACATCCATTTCAATAATTATTACTATTTACAAGGGGACACAACCATTCCCTAGCCAGAAAAATCCGACTAGCTGAGATTCACATCCGGGACCTTAGCATTAGAGTGCCATCACACTAACCACTCCACCACCACACCCAGTGGTAGATTGGTTACAAATTGCTGTGGGAAATTGTGGCACTGACCGAAGATGAGCTTGAGTGATAAGGAAACGTACCTCTTAATGGAACTGTCATTTGCCGCACCTAGCACGTAATCTGCCAGATAATGTTGACCAGGTAGGAGTCACCATGGAAAGCAAAAAAGATCCGATCCTGTGTCGATTGAGAGTTGTTGATTGCTTTCACGGTCAGTAATATAAAGTCGGCTTCCCCGGTGGTGGCAACCACTTGCAGCTAATAATGATTGCCGCTATAGTTTTCACTGCTGAGCATGGTTGCAAGGTTTGATGCAGTTGTTGGCTTTATCCTCAAAGCACAGACCAACAGAACTCATCATTTGTGAGGTGTCAAAATGTTGTGGAAGCCTAAGCAGCCGTACGATCGAGAGCATCGTCAACTTTGGTCCTCAGATGCGTTATCTGATGGATCAAATCCTCATTGCAATGCAAGAGTGATGGCAGGTCGTGCCCTGGAGAGGGGGATGCAGCACAGACCGAAGGCTTGCAGTTGGTTGACCCAGCGGTAGAGATGGACGCAGAGTGGACGGCAGTGAGCTCAATAGATGGAGCCACTTCTACAATCATGTTGGCTATGATGGTGAGTTGGACCTTGGGCAGTTCAGAGAATTGGGCCTAACGGATCACCTGCACGTGGGAGGGTAGTCTGTGAAGCCACAGTGTGCAGTGCAAGTCGTCATACAGGGCAGTATTGCTAGCAAGTGACTGCAGATGCCACAGCAATTGCGACGGCTTATGGGTGCCTATTACTTCATCCATTATTATTTGTCACTGGCGTTGATTCTCTGTCAGCGAAAGTCTTCTGATCATTTGTTGTTTTAATTACGTATACCGGTTTGCGGTCTGTGGGGTACAGAAGATGTCCCAAATTTTGTGCGTGCGTGAATTTGTTGGCATCCTGGATGATGTGTCGATTGGTTGCTGCAGTGGGAGCAGTACAGGTGGTGGCTGTTGATTTGGTTCAGTGTTTTGCTGATCTGTTTGCTGCTTGGTCCGCCAATCTTTAGGTGGTGTTTGGCTGTAAAATTTTAGGAGCTGTTGCTGGTTGACAGCATGTAGTTGCTCTAGGTTTTAAGTCAGTTCTTGATTTATTTGGTGTAGCTCATCAAACTGTATCTGTATCTCTTTCGAAGGACATTCTCAAAACTTAATGTGAGTCCTCGAAGCAAAGGAGAAGACGTAGTGCTATGCAAAAGTTGGCTCAAGCAAGCAAGCAATGATGAATTTGTGAGGGAAAGAAAGAAATAAGAAAGTCACTTTGATTGCGTCAGAGATTCACCAATATAGAATTTATTGGCCGCAACCATTAACAGTTATAATAGTGTGACACATCATGAAAATAGCTGTGCTCGTTCTGTCTCAACAATCCCTGTTTACCCATCGCCACAATGTATTTGTCGCGATAGATAAACCAATACAAATAAATAGTTTGATCTTGTTCTTGCCACAGAGTTATTATGGCTCTCTTAAAGTAAAAATAAATTTCAGAAAAAAGAGCAGATCATAAAACTAGCTTTGTTGGAACCGAATCTGAGGAATTGCATAAATCAGTCAAAACGGATAGAAACAGCAAAATGAGGAAAAGAAACATTCATATGGATGACAATAGAAAGAAAAGTCTACAGGTTTGAGCATCAGAAGAAAGACTCACGGCAGACCTCCCACAGGTTCTTTGAATGAATACCATGGTGTGGGTGTACTCTATGGCATGGTTGAATCCCTTTCTTCGATACTGCATTAACATGATCAGAATGAAATGTGGGGAGACCAATGGATGTAAGGCATCGACAGTTATAAAATGGATGACAAAGCACTCCCATGTTACGAGAGGATGATTAACATGGTTCTTAAAGAAAAGAGGGTCTATGACCACGGTGATAGTATTGAATTAAGAGGAAATGGTAGATAGAAGAGATGTTACGTAAGTCAATAATATTCACTTACTCATGAGCTTTGATCAGCTACTATGTACACATGAGCAGAATTGAACAAATAATTAAAGAGTTGTTCAGATGGCAGTTCTGTGTATAGGTAGAACAATGCCATAACAGAAGTAACAGACCAAATGAAAGAGACGTTTGAAGGCATGAGAACTTTAGAAGGTGCTTCCATTTGGCGAATGATATAACACTTTGTAAAAGTTCCATAAATATTTTTTACAACATCTAAACAAAAAATCATGTTAGAACCAAGTAAAAAGATAATAAATGAGTATTTTAAGACATAATAAATTTTAACTGCACAAAGGTATACCAAATTGATTTTGTATTAGTATGAAAAAATACTTTAATACTGACTGATAGTCGTAATTTTTCATAAACAAAATCACATTGAGTTGAATGGTGGGACACTTGTCCACTATTTTTTTAAGTAAATAATGTGCTCTGAAAGTTTTGTGCAAATCCATTTCCCACAAACCTTCTCCTTTTCAGTAGAAATCCTCCATCACTTCCTTCATCTGTAGGCTTTACTTATGTCCTTACATGATCTCAAGGAAAAACTCACTAGAAAAAAAGTCTGGCTGGGTCATAAATCGAACCTGATCGGATCTATCGAGAGGCTGCCTTACCATCTAAGGCTACCTGGCCAGAACATTTTCACAAGCCGTTTTGAGAACTTTGTGTGCAGTGGCAGCCTCCTGGATAGGTTATTATAGCATGGTTCAAGGCATCCTTCTGGATAGAGGAAGATCCCGGGTTTGATTCCCGGCTCCGTCAGACTTTTTTCAAGTCCGTTTTTCCTTGGGAATATTCCTGGGTGCATCCCTAATGTGCAATGAACCTTTAAACCTTTCCTTGTGATTCCTTAAGGTGGGTTTCTCCTTTACACTTCCGTGTGCTGCCTTGATGAGACCTTGGCCGTGGAAGATGCTGCATAGTAGGACAAAACCACACTGGCCCATGCATACAAAGTTCTCAAAACGGCTTGTGAATTGAATTCTGAAATCAAACCAAGGATCATCAGGGAAACGTTAAGCATTGGATATGAAATTATTTATGATTTCTATTCACTTAGAATTTCCACCTTCTTGGTAAATGAATAATAAATAATTTGGAATTCCTGCCATACATTTCAAATAGTAGAGACGCCTGGTGTCGAACCCAAGACACTTTAGAAAATGTGAATACATATACCTGGTAGGAATAAAATCTTTAATACAAAGTTTGAAGTCGATATCATACCACGAAGAACATAACATAAGATTCTATCATACCCATTTACATTGCATAGAGGAATGTAAATGGCACTATGGAATCAAACCAAGGATCATCAGAGAAAAGATGAACAGTGTATATGAAATGTATTTATGATCTCTATTCATATTACAGGCTTTAAGCTACCATTTTATTGGTAAAGGATTCAAAGCAATCTTAAAAAACACCACAGTGTATTTTAAATAGGAGAATATTTACCCTGACCTAGTGCTGAACCAAGGATAATCTTCAAAAATGTCTTTGTAGGTTTTCGTTGGATATGCACAGCTTCCAGTGATTCCTCAAATTTCAATACTCTAATTTTCTAAAAAAATTCCAAATATCCCCGCAATGAATTTTTATGAAAAAAATCAGGATTTCAGGGCCTTCTGGCATCAAACCCATGATAATAAGTGTCAAAGACTGATTTTTTTCTGGCAGTTACATGCTATAGCCAGTATATCGTAAAAATTTCAACTCAATGATAATTGTGGAACAAGGTTAGAATTTGTATCCCCTATATGTATCACATTAACCTTGATATCTGCTTTAATATAAAGCTTGTTTTCACAGGTCATCTGCTTATACTCAATTTACTGCAGTTATGTCCACTCCTTGTCCAACCTTCTTGTCAAAATGTTAGAATTACACCAAATCATTTTCAGTGTCAGAATCAAATGCAGTCTAACATTTGTAAATCTCATTTGGTCATCATCTGGTATCCTAGCTGGTCTCATCCATCTCAGACTTTATCCTCAATCTTCCTCTTCTACTTACCCTTCTCAAGCCATTTAATTATCAGAATTTCCTCCCTTTCTCTCTTCCCCTTACTCTCTTAGTGTTTGCTCTCTTATTCTCATTTCAAATTGAAATTCTCTCTTCGTACAATGTTTTTTTCTGCTTTATAACACATCTTCAATATAAAATATTTTACCAGTTTTTTTATCATTACTCCAAGCTGCTGCATATTAATTTCTTTTTTTCTCTGAAAGGCTTTCATTGTCATTTCAAATCTTGCTTTGAACTTTAATGCCTTAGGACTGAATTCCTGATAAAAAATGTCATTGTACTAGTGCAAGAACATTCATGCTTTCCTAACAATAAACCACAGCTGATATAATCTCTTCTTTATCTTTACAGAAAGTTAAAAGATGCAGAGTTAAAAAGTAGCGAGAGAGAAATGGCTCGAATAGAATTTGAAGGAAGGTTAGCCACACTGGACAGGAAACTGCAGCAGGCCAACAGTGAGAGTGAAATGCTCAAAATGAGACTAAAAGAGGCATTGGATGAGAAGAGAGGGAGTGGAGAAGTGGCTGTCCTCCTCAGAGAGAAAGAGGAAGAATGCAGGGAGTTGAGGGAGGAAGGAGAAAAACTATCCAAACAGGAAATGAATCTTACAACCATGATAAAAAACTTGAGAACAGCTCAAAGGAATTCTGAGAAGACAATAGCCAATCTTAGGTTGGAAGCATTTAATGTTCTATCTTTAATTTCAAATGTGTTTGAGTCTGCCTCAGTCATTTTGTGAGAAAATTTTGTTATATTATTTATTAAAGAACAAAGGCAGCAAATTATAGATTATTCAATTATGCTTGTCTGAAACTGGTACCATCAATTATCCATAAAATATTACTGAAAATGATTATCTAAATAATTGACATTTTCACATGAAAATTCATTTTATTATTTAATCGTACCAGTAACGACAGAAATTGCTCTCTTGTCTTTATCAAACTGTTGATCCCATTTTCTCACCTTTAATAATAAAGTAATTAGTGAACTTAGTTTCATGCAATCCAGAAGAAAAATTCCTAATGTTAATTATTAAATATATCTATGAAATTTTCTCTATCCAAAAAGTCATCTGCCTAAAGATTAGTTGGATCCTCAACCCCTTCTGGAGGTTGAGGCCAATTTGATGAATGAATTTTAAATGCAAGTTTTGCTTACTTTCCTCATTCAAACAGTCTTATGAATCTCCATGTAATTGCACCTCAGTCACTACGAGAATTCCTCAGTATTTAATAAGCAGTGACCCAATAGAAATACGCATTATCATTTATTCTGTACCAAGGAAAGAGTATTCCATACATCAAGATATGATAGCATTTCACTCATAAATTAATATACTTTGTGTTTTCTTTTTGAGACTAACTATTTATACTAATCTATCTTATATATTAAGATGTGAAGAAAAAACTTTGTACCCCTTTTTAAGCATATTGCGCATAAGGAGGAGTGTGAAATTTGGCATAGTTAAATTTATATGCTAGAGAAGTGGGGAAAGCTAATATCTTTGACCAAAATGTCCTTGGCTCAACTTCAAAAATTCAAAATTGATGCAATTCTGACTAAAATTCTCAAGAATTTGTGTAATTTTGTGGTCATATAACAATTCCTGTTTTTAACTCCTCTGGATGAGCTCCGTAGCGCTCAGGAAGACTTCACCAGATGTGGGCAATTGCAGCAGAGGAGCAAAAAACTCATAGCAAAGGCACGTCGCATAGTGAAGGCTGCTAAGAAAGCTTCTTGGGTCCAGTATGTATCTACAGTCACTCACCGAACACCAATTTCGAAAGTGTGGAACAAAGTAAAAAGTATTACTGGTACTCGACACCTCAGCCCAATTACTGGTTTAGAGGTTGGTGACCTCACGCTGACTACCCCACAGGAGATGCCTTCGGCCAATATTATGCTGACATGAGTAGCAATGCCAACGTTTTCTTCCATCATATAAAGGATAGAGAGGAGATTATACACATGAATTACAGAATGGGAAACACCAGTTTTCCGTGTAATGACCGGTTCAGTCAGTGGGAACTATCCGTGGCCATAGGAAACACTACAGACACCTGCCCTGGCAGTGACCAAGTACATAATGCTCTCCTCAGAAATCTTCCTCCACCAGCCATGGAACACCTCCTCAACATCCTGTATCGCCTCTGGTGTGAAGGCGTGTCTCCAGAAGCCTGGCGAGAATAAGTGATAATCCCAATCCTAAAGCAGGGCAAAGATAAACGCCTCCTTTCCAGCTATCGACTGATATCCTTAAATAGCTGTCTTTGCAAGGTTATGGGAAAGATGGTGAACCGCAGACTAGTCTGGTGTTTGGAAAACCGCAAGCTCCTTTCTGAAATCCAAAGTGGCTTTCGACAGGGGCGATCTACGGTGGATCATTTGGTCCGGGTGGACAATTTCCTCCAAGAAGCATTCCTCCTCCATCAACATGTACTGGGCATATTTTTTGACATGGAACGGGCCTACGATCGTGTATGGCGACATAAGATTTTAACTAGATTACACCAATGGGGATTCAGGGGTAATTAGGGTACCAATTTATATTGAAAATTTTTTAAAAATCGTGTTTTTAAAGTAAGGATAGGGAAACATTTATCTACATTTTATAGACAATAGAATGGAGTTCCTCAAGGCTCTGTACTGAGTGTGACACTTTCTGCAATTGTGATCAATGATATAGTCAAAAGTATTCAAAGACCAATGATAGCATCACTATATGTTGACGACCTCACAATTTTCTGTAGATCGGCGAAGCTTCAGAACGCAGAGAGATAACTACAAATGACGCTAAAGAGACTGGATGGGTGGGCTCGCTCCAACGGCTTCTGATTCTCAAAGGAGGAAACAAAATGCGTCCATTTCTGTTGGCTGAAAGGGCTATTCCCTCAACCTTCTATTAAGCTAGATAACCATCTCTTACCGGTTGTTGAGAATATACGCTTCCTGGTTATGGATCTAGATAAAATACTTAACTGGCAAACTCGCATCAGTAATCTCAGGGACAGATGCTTTTAACTTGTAAATATCTTGCGTCATCTAGTTAACTCTTCGTGGGGAGCAGATCGAGCATCAATGCTCAAAATATATCGAGCCTCTTTACGTTCAAAGATGGACTATGGCTGCTTCATATTGTAACAAATTTTTCCTTTGTTAACAGAAAAACGTCCTTTATTCCAAAATGACAACGCTGAATTCAACCCCCCATACTTCCCCATTGTTACTAGGCAAAGTCAACAACAATATCCCTGAGTATCCATGAGTATTACAAAGTAGGGACCATTGTTGGCAGCCATGGCATAACTAAACTTTCTCAACAATGCAATCTTCGAACGTTTTAATCCCTATGCTTCCGGATATCACTGCTTTTTGGGACACCCTGTATGTTTTATGTATGATGGATTTTATATCTTATGTACCTATATGTATAGTGTAATATAATTTTAAAGCCTACGAGAGGTTTTTGGAGGGGTTTCCCTCCCGTCTTTGGGCAAATGCCAGGCTTAAATTCATTTTTATGTTCTCCTTAACATTGCCACCAGAAGGTCAACTTGCTATGATATCTTATATAAATAAATAATACAAACATAATTGTTATGGAAGATGATAATGTGGCAAGGTAGGGCACAGATGTAGAAGAAACTGGGAGAGTTCAGACCAAGGAATAGAATTGATTGAAGACAGAAATTGATAACAGAGATTTGGAAATATTGTTAATAACTTAGGAAGTTGTCCTGGTACTTATGTAGAGTTGGATCATAACATGATTGTCTTGAAAAATAGGCTCAGAATTAAATTGATCTTGGAGACATAAAATGTATTCAAATGGAATTTAGAAGTCTACTGGATTTAGAAAGGTAGTTAGTTTGTTTCAAGGGTCTTTGAGCGTGGCTCTAGTAGTCGTGGAAGGGAACGTATGAGGAGCAGTACTGGAAGGGTCAACCAAAATAAAATTAGGAAACCTTAAGGAATCACAGAAATGTTATTAAAAATGGAGGAAATAAGAGAAAAACTGAACTTGAGCACAGAATTTAGGTGCAAAGCACTATGAGCTGAGAAGGGAAACAAATAAGGCAATAGATCTGCAGTGCATGTATATTGTGCAATGAAATAGAATAGCCAAATAAATGTGGTCAAACTAATGTGTAGAAGGCTGAAACAATTACCACTGTATAAAATTAGTAATAGATGGTTATGGTTAGGTGGAAAGATAAATCACAGAGGTCGTCCTGCTCTTCTATATTAATAATTATATAAATGTCACCAATTGTGGTTCAGTTCGACACCAGGTGGGTGCAACATTCTCCCATTTCATACAAATTGAAAGATTTTACTTTTTGAAATCTGTAGAGCTGAAAAAGATGTACATATCCGATTAGGACACTAATATTTCTTCTTTAGGTCCAAAAATATATCAGGTGGTAAGATTTTGGATCAATATTTCTCTGTATTTCACTGTAAACTGTATGTATATGTACACATGTAAACCTTATTGGAATTTTCTGATGTAGTTGATAATATTTTATCAGGCAACACTTGGAAGAATGTGAGAATGAAGTTGAGAGAACAAAGAAGTCCCTTGATGCTAGAGAAGGTGTTGAAAGAGCTCAAGTTGAAGCTATCCATAATCTTAAATCAACTCTGGAAGCAAGAGAGGAGGAGATGAATGAACTACAGTCTGCCATAGAAAACGAGAGGAAAACCTTGAAAGAAGAGAAAAGGTTGGTTTTATTTTTCAGATTCAGGAATAAATAGGGTACATATTTTCATTAAATCTTAGTGAATTCTTTTAATATTTTTAGTGATATTTTGTAATTTTCTAAGTAAAACCTCTCTTTTGAATATCTGTTTTTTTTTTCTTTTTGCTTAATTAATGAATCACTTATTCTTAATCCTCATCTTCTTTCAAAGATTATTAGAAGAAGAGATGGAGCATTGGAGTGAGAGGGAGATGAGCTTATTAGCAGAGCTGGAAATGAGCAGGATGGAAACAGAAAAGCTAAGAGATACATTAACCAAAGTACAGGAAGAGCATGCCAGGTAATTATAGTTATCTTACATCTCAATATAATGATAATAATGTAATTAATATTTATTTATATTTGAATTTATTTTCTGTCAGGCTTATTGCCTGTCAACAGTACATATATAAAACACTTCTCATCAAAGTGAGAGAAAAAAATCTGATGTGGCCAGCACATGACTTTATCCATGTATAAGATGTTGATATTTATCTACAACAGAATTGTTGAATTCTGTATTCAATATAAACTTGTAATATATATTAGTGATTAATGTATATTATAATAACTTTTACATCACAAAGATTATAAATAATGTTTTTAGGGACATATTCGATGAAAACCGGTGAAATTGGCCTTTTGAGTCTACTACTAGCACCAATATAAGATGAATCAAAAAACTGATTATACAGTAGAATCCCGGCAATCCAGACGAATTCAGGCGCATAGGCGTCCAGATTAGAAGGGTTTCCGGATTAGCGGAGTTTCCGGGTTAGCAAGGTTTTAAAAAAATTACGTTAAAAAACATTTTTTCTCAAAAATAATTTTGTATAGATAATGCATGTATATGTTACGTAAGGTTTTACAACATGTAAAGTGAATGAATATTATCAGCGAGCAAAAAAGTCAGTTATTTTATTTGCACAACCATTCTTACTCTTAAATGAAGTACATGGTCTCTAAAACATCTAAAGAGCATAATTTCATGTGCTTCAAAATTTTGCTCCTCGGCCCACTTTAATGATGTATTGAGTGCTGAAAAAGCCTCAGAATGAGGAATTTTGACGGAGTCTACAGGGTGGTCGTCATCACCATCATCATCTTCTGCCATTACTGTTCTGATAATTTTGTCATCTGTTAAAGCTTCGTGAATGTAATCCTCGCTTTAATTACTTTCCTTACTGGTGCCACTTTTTCATTAAGTTCGGCTAAATTTTTGCCAGAACAATCCTGATTCATCGGTATTGTAAATCTGTTCAGAACTCAGATTTTTCTCATTGATTACACGCAGTACCTTTGTTCTAAATGGCTCTACTGTACTTTCATTGCTAGATAGTTTTTCCCCGGTCACTTTAAGACGCCTGATCCTATGACAATGTTTAAATCTGTTCAGCCACCCATTGTTAGCAACAAAACCTTCGTAACTTTCAGTCATTTGTCTGAGAAAAAAATCAAGCTGCTTCACAAATCATTTTGCCACTTAGTGGTACGTGAAGCCACCGTTGTTGAATAAACCATAAGTAAACTGCATTTTCTAGCACAACGTTATCTGCCATTTTTATAGTTTTTTTCATAGAACCACTTTCTGTAGTGCTCACAGACTTCATTATGCTGTCCTTATTTTTCTTGAAGTCACCAACTGTTGACTTTCTGATTCCAAACGTCCTGGAATTGCATCATAACTCTGACCACTGTTTATCAATTTAACGATTTTCACTTTGTCCTCTAATGTGAGGGATTTACGCTTGTGAGATGCCATGAATCACTGGACATTACCGGGATAAAAGGAGATCACTTTAGGTTTTAAAAACCAGCAAAAGCTAAACGTAGACACAGAGAATCTGAGGAACCAAATTATACTGAGGGAATGGATTGTACCAAATCTTTTCACGTGACCAGCCGTCTCTCTCAGGAAAATTGTTATAGCACTGGAAAAATGGACCTAATTTATGTCCTACCCACTTGAGGTTTTAACTGGAGCTTAGCTTGCCACTCTCTCACTGCCATTAAAGCTTAAAATGTTTTAGCTTTTCTCACTTATAAACACCAACTCTATAGCCCATGCATGGTCATCCTCATTGGACATCTAAGAAAGGGAAGGATTTTTTTTACGCCTCTTCTCTCGTAGCTTTTTAATGAACGTGATGTTTTGAGAAGTGATACCCTGCTGCAATTGAAAATTTATAGTCTTTCGAAATTGTTTAGTCTCGCACATATTAAGCATTACTCCAATGGAAAAAGCTGTCTCAAAAAAGTATCACAACTTAGATGTGTTATCACAATAAACAAAATACTTTGCTCTCCATCACATCATTGCAGCCAATGGAGAAACTTTTCAAATAGTCTGTCCACCTCTCGTTTCTTGTTACTAATATGCGTGTTTATATGTTCGCAAGAAGAAGTTGTGGGTTTGCATAACTCCCAATGGACCGTCCTGATTACCGAGGGTTCCGGATTAGCGAGTGACCGGATTACCGGGGTTCTACTGTATGTCCAACTCATTATAATAGGCAATTGAAACAAAATAAAAATACAAACCAATAGCAAAATAACACACAAACGATTAATAAAAATAAAGACCACACATTTATAGAGTGAAAACTTAAAAAGTAACAGAGAATTACAAAAACCTTTTAAACCTTATCAATCAGCCAGAGTTCAATCTATAGCAAGAGAGTGAGCGAAAGACTCTTTGCTTTGCATTGCATTGTTTGCCATGTATACAAACTGATAGTTACGAACTGTATTGTTATTGTGAAGAGTAATCAATAACTGCATGAAACAATTATAATTGAATAATTATTTTGAAATAAACACACATTTCAAATTCCAAATCAACTTTGAAATAAAACTTTAATTATTTGCTGTTAATCAATTGCTGTTTAATTTAATCACATGTGGTTGTTGAAACATATTTGAATCCAGATGAACTTCTTGGAATTATAGACCAATGGGACAGATTTTTTTAGGTGAAAAGAAAAGTAAATTGCATGCGGCCACCAAATGCGAAGTTAAGCAGACTATGCTTTGACAATCGAACTTACTTTTGAATGCACCTGCTGCCAGTGGATACGAAGCAAAGTTGAGCTGTGCATTGTGACGTCACAAAACTTTCACTTCCGAATGGTTCATTCGGAAGTGAAGTCGGCAAGCAATGCCCTTGCCTCTTGCTCCTTTCCTCGACTCTTTCTTTTAAGTATTACTAATTAATTGTAAATACACTTTTCTTTCAGAAACATTAATGTAATCATTAATGACCGATTTCGTTTCACAAAAAGTAGTAATTTCCAGAAAATATATGATAATTGTAATCGGACCAGGCCATTTAATTACAGTAGAAGTCCATAATAAGGAGTATAACGAGAGTTGCGTTATAGCGAGTGATTTATTGGCCGTTGTCTGACTCGCTGCAAAAAGGATAGGGAGTTACGTACCCATTATAACAAGTGGTCATTTCTGAAGTACTGTTATAACGAGTACCACATTTCTATGTATGTCTTGCAGAAGGCAGAATTTTTAATTGAGTTCCCATCAAATTGGCATCCACCCATGGGATTTGCTTAAATACGAAAGTTGGCACCAAATCGTCTGATCCAAGATGGGTGGGAATGTAAGAGACAAAAGTAGTTCTGATTTGGATTCCTCTCCCCCTCCGTTGCGACACAGTCATTGCTCATGAAGCGTGGGAATGAAAAATATCTCAAGAAAGCAATTTGATATGAATAAAGATTATCTAATGATCATTTTTCAACGATTATTGAGCAATAATTTTCCACATTTTATATTAGAGGATGCAGTTTTGTTATGATGAATGAATCAATAAAATAGTGCGTTTAGTGCTCAATGTAAAATCATTAATTAATTTTATATTAACAGGAGAGATGAAGACCAGAGAGTAGAACGTCAGGTGCTAGAAAGGCGACTGGTCGAGGTGGAAGCTAGAGGTGAAGAGGTTGGTGCACAAGCTTCAAGGGCGACAAGGCCTCTATTACGGCAGTTGGAGTCTTTGCAGACTATGACGAGGCAGCGAGAGGCAGCATGGGAGGCCAATGAAAGAGAGCTGCTTGGAAAATTGGGTAAATATTGATCACAGTCTTGCTAATGTTTCTCTCACCCCTACGTTCTATTTCATGTTGTTTTCAACTTAATTTACATAATTTTTATATTATCATTTATTATTATTTATCATCATTATTTTCAGTTAAAATCATTGATCAGTCTTACTTAAAAAGTGAATTCAGATATAAACACCAAGTTACAGTAGAAGTCCGTTATAACAAGAGCTGACAAAAACCAGAAAAGTACTCATTATATTTTTCTTTTTTTCTTGGCTAAAATATCAGGGTGATCTTTGGAATCGACCACACTATAGATTCAAATACTATGCTACTCATTTGCATGCCCTATAGTGCAGGGCCAGCTGCATTCTCGGCTCACCCTGGTTCAATATAACTCATCAAACGTTCCATAAATCTGCTGTCGATGTTTGGACTGTATACATGTGTTTATACTATATCAATGTTTGCACTATGTACAAAACTGTTGGCCGATAGTTTTTAATTGAATTGGCTAGTCCATCAAACTTTTTAACCTCTCATCTGGCTATTTAAATTCTCGATGTTGCACCCCTGGAGGGTACTTTTTTGGAAGAAATGCTTATTTCAGTTTAATTCAGCATTTGTATTAAAAAAAGGAATACTCTCAGAATATTTCAGCCTTACTTTTCAACTATTTTAAAATACACATATTTGCACTTATATTATGGAAAATTTTAAGGTAAAAAAATGTTAATATATCAATATTTATAAAAAAATCTTAAAAATCAAGTTAAGAAGAAATACTGATTAAGATTATCTTTCATCATTTGTCAAATTATTATTTAAAATAAAATAACTTTGTATTTTAGATAACATCGTTTCCAAAATTGCTCCGAATAATTTTCATAAGTCTAATATTGTTACTAAAAACCCCTACCTTTCAATAGAAAATATATTTAGGGAAGCATGATTCGAGAAATAAACAGTAGTATTTAGATCAAAATAGTTTTATTCACTAAACCATTAATTGAGAAGCAAATTATTTTAAGACCTAAAGTGAAATACAAAAACAATTCTATTTAAATTCACATAAATAAATAACAAATCGACGTTCGCATGATAGACCCGGAAGCACGGCGCTGCGTCCCACTCCACACTCGGGGCACCAATACATTGCCTCCATTCGCGATCCTTTCTTTTTTCCATCATCATTTTGGCATCTAACTCAGGAACAGCATGGTCTTATCTAAATTTTTTTCTGAAACTGATTCTTAATATACATCTTCTAGAAAAGTAAGAACTTCCTATCATTTCGATAAGTGCATCAAAAAATATAGTGAAAAACTACCTCCATGTAATTTAAATGGCAGATTTTTGCATCGTCCTAACGTCGAACCCAGGATAACTTCTGTAAAAGTCATTATCATTGTCGATAGATCATGACCATATCTAGAGGCTCCTTGAGTTTTGATTCTCTGCCTATCTGGTAAGTATTTTTTAAAAATTTCCAAAAATCAACGCAATGCTTTTAAATGGGAGAAATCAAGATTTTGAATCCGGATCTTTCTGGTCATACCTACTATGCAGCATAACAGAAGATCACCATCTCTAACTATGTGTGAAAATTCAAGCAGAAATATTGGCTCCAACTGCCTCAAACGACGTCAAACTTATCCCTTATATTCCTTATGTGAGAAATCCTAATGTGCCCTGGAATCGAACCCAGGAACAATAAGGTCTTATCTAAATTTTTTTCTTTAACGCAGATTTAATATACATCTTCTATCAAGGCAAGAACTTCCTATCATTTCAATAGATATATGAAAAAAATAATGAAACACTATTCCAATGTGTTTTATAAGGGAGATATATTTACCACCCGGCATCGAACCCAGGTCTTTCTGGTGATATTTCCTTACGAGTGCAATGCAGCTTGCATACTGCAAGCAGATCGGCAATATTATATTTATTTTGGCATCATATCGGGACGGTCCTCAAAAGAAAAAAAAAGGATTGAAAATATTCTTAAAATTCGCTTCAATTTTAGCGTCTGGCATCGAACCCGGGTCTTCCTGGTTAACTTATTAGCGGCACAATAGAAGTTCACTATATCTAACTATGTGTGAAAATTCAAGCAGAAGTATTTGCTACAACTGCTTCAAACGACGTTCTATTTTTCACGAATGTAAATGGCTCTCTAGAAGATTTTCTTGAAATGTATCTATAATCTCTATCTGTATGCTGAATTTCAAGTTTCTATATAATTGGGAAATGGTTCCAAAAAATTCTTAAAAATCGGATCATTTACTGATTGTAGAGACGCCTGGTGGTGAAACCAGGAAACATTCGTAGCTGTGAATTCACAGTTTGATTAGTAATGACTTGATCTTATCTTATGCAAAGTTTCAAGTAGATATAATATCGGGAAGCACCTAAAATTTGTTTCCTTATCTCCATAAGAAATGCATTGAGGAATGTAAATGGCCCTCTGGGATCGAACCAAGGACCATAAGGGAATATGTAAAATTTGATTATAAAATATAATTATGATATCTAACGCCATGCCGAATTTCAAGTTTCTATGGCATCGGAAAAGGGTTAAAAAAAAATCTTAAAAATCGCCGCAATGCATTTTAAACGGCCGATTTTTGCCCCAACCTAGCATCGAACCATGGACAATATTCGAAGATATCTTTCTGATTTTTCTTAGATATGCACAGCTTCTAGCGATCCCTCGAATTTCAACTCTCTACTTTTGCGGGAAGTGCTCCAAAAAAATTTTCGAAAATCCTCACCATGTATCCTTATGGAGAAAATCGAGACTTTGGGGCCTTCTGGAATCGAACCCATGACACCGAGGTTCAAAGTCGGATTTATTCTCGAGGTTACTCGTTACGGCCAATACGTCGTAAAAATTTCAAGTCAGTGGCCCTTGTAGAACATGGTTAGAATTTTGATCCCTAATGAATGAATGAATGAATGAGTGTATATATATCTAGGTATATCCGGAGAAGCGTCTATATTATTTCCTTATGCAGCACAACAGAAAATCACCATCTCTTACTATGTGTGAAAATACAAGCAGAATTATTTTCTGCAACTGCCTCAAACGATGTCATACTTTTCACATACGAGTAAAATGTTGCTTGCATACTGCAAGCAGCTCGGCAATACTAATTTCATATCGGCATCACATCGAAACGGTCCTCATAAGAAAAATAAAAGGATTTAATTTTTTCTTAAAATTCGCTGAAATTTCATCATCTGGCATCGAACCCCGGTCTTACTGGTAAAACTACTATGAAACACAATAGAATATCACCATCTCTAACTATGTGTGAAAATTCAAGCAGAGATATTGGCTACTACTGCCTCAAAAAACGCTCTAATGTTCACGAATGTAAATGGCTCTCGGGACTCGAACCAAGGACGATCATGGAAATTAAAAATATGTTTCTGAAAGTTATTAATCATCTCAATCTATATGCCAAATTTCATGTTTCTATATTTTTGGCAAAGGTTTCAAAATAATTCCTAAAAATCGGATCAACTTCTGATTGCAGAGACACCTGGTGTCGAACCCAGGACACATTGATAGCTGTGAATGCATAGTTTGATTTGTTAAGTCTTGCTCTTTTATCATGCAAAGTTTGAAGTTGATAGCATGCCGGGAAGTACCTAAAATTTGTTTCCGTTATCTCCGTAAGAAATGCATTGAGGAATTTAAATGTCCCTCTGGGATCGAACCAAGGACCATCAGCGAATATTTAAAATTCGATAATGATATATTTTTATGGTATCTAACCTCATACCGAATTTCAAGTTTCTATGCCATCGGAAAAGGGTCCAAAGAAAATCTTAAAAATCGCCACAATGCATTTTAAACGGCCGATTTTTGCCCCGATCTAGCATCGAACCAAGGATTATATTCATAGATGTCTTTATGGTTTTCTTTAGATATGCATGGCATCTAGTGATCCCTTGAATTTCAAATCTTTCCTTTTCCGGGAAGTGCCCCAAAAAAATTTTCGAAAATCCCCGCCATGTATTCTTATGGGGAAAATCGCGACTTTGGGGCCTTCTGGAATCGAACCCATGACACCGAGGTTCAAAGTCGGCTTTTTCCTGGAGGTTGCACGTTATGGCCAATACGTCGTAAAAATTTCAAGTCAATGACGCTTTTGGTTTAGCCTGTGAATTTGTATCCTATCTGGGTATCTGGGTATCTGGGTATATATATGAATGAATCCGGAGAAGCATCTATATATAATAGATATTCCTTATGTAAGAAATTGAATTGTGCTCTGGCATCGAACCCAGGAACAGCACGGTCTAATCTAAATTCTTTCTGAAACGGAATCTTAATATACATCTTCTAGCAAAGCAAGAATTTCCTATCATTTCAATAAGTGCATCAAAAAAAATAATGAAAAACCAACTCATAGTATTTTAAATGGCAGATTTTTGCATCGTCCTAGCATCAAACCCAGGATTTTTTCCTAGAAAGTCATTTATGTTTTCAATAGATTATGACCATATATATATAGGCTCCTTGAGTTTTGATTCTTTATCTATCCGGGAAATATTTTTTAAAAATTCCCAAAAATAAAAGCTAAGCTTTTAAATGGAAAAAATCGGGACTTTGGGGCCCTCTGGAATCGAACCCATGACACTGAGATTTAAAATCGCAAAATTTTTCTGGCGGTTACATGTTATGGCCAATACATCGTAAAAATTTCAAGTCAATGACGCTTGTGGTTTAGCCTGTGAATTAGTATCCTATCGATCTATCTATAGGAATATATGAATGAATCTGGTGAAGCAGTTAAATATATAATAGATACTAGTAAAATGTAGCTTGCATACTGCAAGCATATCTATAACACTAATTTCAAGTCTACAACATATCGAGAAGGTCCTCAAAAGAAAAAGGATTGAAAATATTCTTAAAATTTACTGCAATTTAATCGTCTGGCTTCGAACCCGGGTATTCCTGGTGTACTAACTATGCAGCACAGCAGAAGCTCACCGTTTCTAACTATGTGTGAAAACTCAAGCTTATAATAAAAATAATAAAAAATTAAAAATTAATGGGCTAATTGGAGAAGACCAGTTTGGTTTTCAGAGTGGGAAAGGAACGAGGGATGATGAGAGTACTTGTGGAAAGAAGCCTGGAATTTAAGAGGGACTTATGTGTATGTTTCGTAGATTTTTAAAAGGCCTTCAAATTCAAAATTTGTATCTGAATCAAACAGCCCTCATAAGGAAAGCTGAAGGGGAATCGGATTGGGCTGAATTGGGTTGGGGGGTAAGACAAGGGTGTCCTATGTCACCAACGCTTTTTAATATGTATGCAGAGGAAATGGTGCAAGAAGCCTGGGAAAAAATAGACAAGGGAGTAAAGGTTGCTGGGGAAGTGAGTAAAAATGTGTTCTGTCATCCATGCTTTGACGTTAGACTCGTAAGTACAGGGAATATTTCACTGGCCATAAATAGCTCAGGGACTCACGGATTTTCCAATAATTAATGGTTTTAGTTTATCACATCCAGTCATGTTCGTGCAGAGGAGAACTGTAAGCCTCTCCTTACTCCTTTTTCCACCTTTGCTGTGGTCGCCCTTAACAGCCAAAGTTTTTTCCAGCAGTAAATTGTAAAACAGCGCGTCTCATCTGCACTGTATATGTCCTAATTATGTGGACGTTAAAAACAGTTTGTCACACTAAATACAAGGCCTATCTTACAATTTATAGTGTTTAAACGATAATTTGCTTTTTGCATTACTTACCTTTTCTTCGTATCTTTTGAGGATCGTCTTGAGAATTGAAAGCCAATCATGTACCGCTTGCTCATTTACTTCACTGGATTCACTGCTAATTATGTGGAGTGATATTCCTCTTCTTCCTTAAAATCGGTTCAGCCAACCATCTTTGCTACGGAAATTGTCTAGTTTCATGTGAAGGGCAAGCTCTTCAGCTTTCGCTTTTATCATTGTTCCGCTGATTGGAATTCCTAGAGATAGCTGCTGAGTGAACCATTCAAATAGAATGGACTCCAACTCCGCTTATCCGCTGGTTGTAGTTTTTTGCACCCTCCTGGAGTGTTTTGCATCATGAATGCAGGCTTTATTTTTTCTTTGTTCTTCAAAATCGTAAATAGAGTTGACGATGACAGGCCAAACCATCTGCCAATTTCGGATTTACTCGCTGTTTCTCTTAGGCACAATTTCAAATTTCTTTGATAAATCCAGAGCCTTTTTTTTACTCTCCATCGCAGAACTCTCACACTATAAACTCAGTTATTGGAAAGCTCTGACCGGACTCACGTCTAATGATCGACTGATGGAAGAGCGATGACCATCATGTGGAAAGGCACCCCTAAATTCATATCAAATTTCTTTCTAAAGATATTTTTCATTCACACACTTTATAACTAATGACAGTGGCACGAGGGAGAGGTTACCTTGGAAATCCGAAACAGCGCTGCTTATGTCTCTTTTTACTCCCTCCCATTAGACAATTTGGTGCCAAGTTTCAAATGAAAACAAATCCCACAGGTGGATGCCAATAAAATGGAAACTCGATTCAAACTGCTGACTAGAGGGATCATCGCCGAGAAGAAACAAGATACAAGGGAATATAGAAGACGTGAGGGACAAAGGAGATAGTGAAACTCGTGAAACGTCTTAGATTACAAGATATGCTACCTGCAAGGCGAATATAGAACTGTGACACTCGTTATAACGATACCTCAGATTTTGATCACTCATTATAATGGAAATAACTCCCTATCCTTTTTGCTGTGAGATGGACAACGTCCAATGAATCACGTGCTATAACACAACTCTCGTTATATGTTGTACTTGTTATAACGGACTTCTACTGTATGTTGTTGAGTGTTTTTTTTAATGAAGCAATTTACTATGTATTGCTGAAATTACAGCTGAGGCAGAAGGGAAAGCAAAGCAGGCAATGGACAGGGAACGGAATGGAAGGCAACGCTGTGCCACTCTTAGCTCTCGAGTGACAAGCCTTGAATCTCAGATGATGGCTTTGAGAAAGGAAATAGAGGCAGAAGCTGCCAAATTTAGTGAAGAATTGGAAAGCAAAGAGAGGTATACAGAGACCTTTTCTATGTTTCATTGTGATTGAACCTGAAATTTTTAATTGAGTGTTACTTAATTTTGCTGTTGTTTTGCTTTCTGATTTATCTTTCAATTCTTCTTATGAAAATACTTTTAATATCTTGTAGACTATTTGATATTGTAAAATCTATCACATGTCGATTTACTAAATAGTTTTCTTAAGATTTCCCTTGCAGCTATTCTTTCATGATCCTCACATTGCTTCTTTACTATCCAGATCACTGCTATGCCATTCCAACAAATGTTACACTTCTTTCAATTCCCTGTAAATAGTGCGAAACATCATTATTTGTGGTGTTTTTAATCCAATACACTCCCTATATTATTCAGCCTTTTAATATTTGTGGATGCATTTTCAAAAGCAGCATAGGAATCCTCTTGTAAGAGACTATGAATTCCTTCAGTTTTATCTCTTTCTAGCAAACTTCTGAGCCACAATCTCCACTGAGTAATTTCAATCCTATTTTTCATTTTATTTTGTATCATCTTTTTAACTTCTGCATGCCGTTAAGCATAAGTTACATTTGTTTTCTTAGGTCAATACATACTCATCTAAAATTATTATGAAAAATTTTTCAAATTTATGAACTTCTCACACAAATGATTGATTGTAAGGTTGTCCTTACCCCTGTTCTAATTTTATGGATAATTCTTCTCGTGTTTCAGAAATTATGTGATGTATTCTACTTTACAGAGAGGTAGCTGGACTAAGGGTAGAAAAGATACATTTTGAGGAGGCTCTTGCTGAAGCTAAACGCAGCAATTTATCATTAAAGGAATGTCTAGCAATAGAACGAGCTGCAGTTGAAGCTGAAAAACGTAGGAATGCTCTGCTCCAGGTATTTTATTTAATGCAATTTTGGTAGACATTGTAGCTAATAGTATTCTGTTCTAATATATTTAATCTTCTGTAATTACCAAACCTATCTATAAAAATGTCAAGAATTATGTATAAATAAATATATATTTATATATACGAGTGAAAGTTGCTTGCATTCTGCAAGCATATTAATCATACAAATTTCCAGTGGATAACGTATATAGAAGGTCCTCAAAAGATTAAAAATGAGGATTGAAAATATTCTTAAAAATGGGAAATTTGCACCATCCTGGTGTCAAACTCACACACTCTGGTGACAGTTTTATAGATATAATTAAAGAGGAGTGCGTTTTCTGGGAACTCTATGATTTTGAATTCCCTACCCTACAGGGATGTAGCTGAAAATATTTTCGAATCTGTATCATAAATAATTTTAAAATCCCGCCAAACGCTTCAAACAGTAGAGACGCCTGGTGTCAAATCCAGGATCTTTTGGAAGATGTGAATGCCTATAATGCCCTGGTAGAAATAAAACTTATTAAATTCAAATTTTGAATTTATCACACCGGGAAGGTCCTACAATAAGACTCTGTTGTCCCCATTTGAAATGCACAGGGTAATGTAAATGGCTCCCTGGGATCGAAACAAGGACCATCAGGAAATCAGATCATCAATAATGTATCACGCCTTCCCTCAAAAACTTTTTTCTTTCTTGAATGAAACATTACCCTCGCCAATTTCTTTTAAATTGTAGAGGAGAGTTGTATGTACAGTCCCTTACAAATAAAGTTACCACTTGCAGGGGCTACTCTTCCAACAGACACTGCGTTTTGGGCGAGCGAGCCTACAGAAAAGAGAGAGAGAATATAACGATGGAGGACATAGTGTTCTATGCAGATCCACGTTGAGCGTTTGGAAGGATTTGTTTTCGTTATTGTTATTAACATCACTTACTCAAATCGACTTTGAGTGGTATTAGCATGACAGAGTAATATTATAGCAAAACGGAAGTCAGAATACCTTAATTTGGTGATTTATTTGATATTGTTTTATTAAAGATTCCCCTCTTGTATTACAATTGTGGACAGATTCTAAGCTGATAAATTCAGAAAAGAGATATTCCGCAGTTTGTGAATTTACTGGATTTTTCTTCAAAAACATTGTCATCGACACATTTGTGAATTTGTTGGAAGCTATGGTTTACGTACTTTACACACTCAGGTAAGCAGGCAACTGTAGAATTGAGATATATCTGCAGGAGATCAGCGTTTAAATGAAGCTAACAGCATTTAATAAAATTTAATTTTTAATTTATATCCACATCAACAGAATCGTAAGCTTTACTAAAGTCCAGTAAGATCAAGGATGGTTAGTTACTATTATCCATTGATTAACGAATGTCATCAAAAATTTAACCAAGACTAAGGCGGTGCTCTGCAAATCCGAAAACCTGGTTTTGAGCAGTCAAGAATCGAATATTGATGTAGATATTCAGTTATTTGATGATGCGCATATTTTTTAGGACTCTTAATGAAACCGGGAGGAAACTGATGATTTGAAATTCATCAGAATTTCTATTCAGAGTTTTCTAAATTGATTTCACTAGCGCGTTTCCATGGTGTAGGAAATTTTCCTTAAAAAATAAGATGTCATTTCTTCAATAAAGTAAGCAACCGTGATTTTTTAAATGGGGTAAAATAAAGCTTGAAAGTAGGTTTATAATATAGTGTTATGATTTCAGTATCGTCATCATAATTAAGATTATCATGAAATATCAAAGATCTGCTATTCTCGCAAATTCAAATTTGGCCTTGTAGATAACGCAAACAGGGAACGCTTCACAACTTCTCGAAGAATTTGCAATGCATAGAACGGTATAAGTATAGATCAAAAGATCGTCGAAATGAGGCAGCTCGCAAAAACTGCTTTTGAATAAGAAATTGCGGAAATTAAGATACGAAGGTTTGCCAATCGACCGGAATAAACGCATCCGTGTATCATAAAACAAGCCCTTCGGCCTATTTACCACAGGACGGTTTCGTTCGTACGGGAAACCGCTGCACAGTTTTACACCGTGCCCGTACTATAATTCCGAGAAGGAATTTTAGTCCAGGCGGTCGTCGAGTCGCAGCCATCACAATGACTGAAGAGGGCGGCACTGGAATGGGACCCTTGAGACCATATATTGGTAGTAGTGCACGTAGTGAAATGAATGCTTTCATATTGAATGATTTTAGCCGTGTGCCGTCCGCCATCCCTTGCTGTTTCCCTGCATCTGACCTTTTAACACCATCAGTATGAATTATTTTTGTATCCATATCTGTTGAATGTAAACATATATCAATTATCATTTACCGAAAGGTAAGGTTCATACTTTCTTTTTGACACACAACTGCTGCCTGGTAAAAAATTGTTGCGTTATGAATGTTTGTAAGATGTTGTTGCAGGGGGGTTTCATTTTACGCCTCACCTTTTCCCTGTCAGGATTTAAAATGTAGAATATTTCTAGATAAAATGTTGACAAAATCTTACTGCAGCGTACTTCTAATTATATATTTTGTTATAAACTGAAGCGATAGACGTAGTGAATGTAGATATCTACTACCTATTCATACCTTTGCCTAGTTTTCTTTTCCACAGTTGTGATAATTTTGTAAAAGGCATAATAATAATATAATTTCCTACCCATAAAATACATAATTTTAATATCCTACGCATATCAACTGTGTCTACGACGGTAAAGCATACACAATACTGCTATTTGCTTCCGATTCATAAATTATCGACCATTATCTTTCCAAACGGCAAGGGTCTTTAGTTTGAAAGCATCGATAGCACAATTTGACAGTGACATTACAATACTGGCTTGTAATGTATCTTCATTAATTTACTTTTTTAGTAGTTATATCAAATTGAAAACCTTTCTACATTTTCTTTAATTTTTCATAACCTTTTGCTCCAAAGATAAGAATGATTGAATGGTAGGGTTAAAATTTTAACCGTCACGACGGCTGCATAACATTTTCCAAAACATGCACATATTGTTTTGCATAAAGGTAGCCATCGATATTCCAAAGGACCCCAGACCTTAAAAAGTGGATTGCACACAATGAGATAAACAATCACTATAATTAATCTGTTCAACAAGGGATTTATCAAATTAATTTAATACATCCAATGATAACATGCGAACCTTCAGAGGATATCCACCCCCAGAAATGCACAGAAAATCGTCCACTTCTGCCCCTCTCTTTCACATATTGGGGGTCGAATCTGCAGTTTTGAGGTCTATAAACACTAACAGGGCCATTCAAACATGACAAAAATGTTTTTTGTCGCTGAAATCCTAACTCAAGAGCACAAAAAGAGCCTCAAACCGTTCATTTCCCCAAATTCTCAATTCATACAGGACACAAAAATCCACAGGAGATCTGCTGGGTTTTTCCAAACCCTTACATTTCAGAAACAGAGCCTATACGTAGCAGGGGGGCATAGGCGGCAAGGACTTCGGCTGCAAGAATGTCGGAAGCATGCAATATGTGATGCCTATAGAAATGCCCTTTTGGGAATAGGAGAAAGTGAAAGAAGGAATAACTGAATATCCCCATGAACCCCTGCTATGAAGATGTCCCTCTTGTCCTCCCCACGAGGTATTGTCTAATGCGGAAATGCCCAACGGGTGAAGGATATAATGAGAAGAGGACAATACCTTCGCTCTGTATACTTCCACAGATCCTCCGCAGAGCTTCCTGGTGTCTTGGATGGAATGTATTATCTTATTCAACTTACCGATCTTGATTACAAGAAATGCTTTAAAGAACAGCTATCCTGCATTCGACGCCAGGGCACACAAGATATTCTCCTGTAAAGAATATATAGGAAAAGGAGGGCGTAGGTTGAGGCTGTTAAAGATGTGATCTCCATCATACATTTCGCACATAGAACACGATCATCTTATTTTATATGAAAGAAAATAACCCAAAACTCCCTGAGGTTGACGCCAGGCTTATCCTGATTTTCTGTAAGGTATACGTTGTAGATATTTTAAAAGTTATTGTGAACTCCTAACCGATGAGATACACGAATATTTCCATGGTGAGGATTAGTTTCTAAACTTTTTACTCAAAATGACTTGCTCAAAAATACCTTTCGCTTAGCATACCTTACTCGTTTATATCTATTATATATATTTCCTTCTTAGGATATATACATTCATACATCTATCTATTATAGTTGATGCTTCTCCTGATTCATACATGTAGGAAGATTCAGGGGCCAAACTTCTGGAGGAATTGTGCCGCTTATATTATTTGTAAATGGCCCGAACTCAAAACCTCAGGAAAAATCAGATATCCTTCCTAACTATCATTGGTTCGAAATCAGGGGCCCCCAAAATCATGAATTTTCCCGTTAAAATGAGTTGCGCCAATAATTAGATAAAAAATTCTTTTCGGAAAGGCAGAGAATTCAAATTCAAAGCCTAGAGATTAATAGAGATTGAGTCTCCTATTGACTACATCTCTAAGCACCTTGAAGGATATATTTGTACCGGTCTAAATTTGAAATCAGGGTCATTTTTAAAAAACTCTCTAAAAGATTCAATAGATAATGTTTTCATCTGTTGGATTCCTAAATTTTAATACTCTGTCATTTGGAGAAGTTTTTTTAATCTCGAAATTTGGTGCAATATATGAAAGATAAGAATGAACTGCGCCGATTTTTGGAATAGAAAGAAATATTTTTTGGTAAGAAAGAGAACTCAATTAAAGGAACTAAGAGTCATTTTTCAGATCTAATAGAAACAGTAGAAACTACTGCATTAAGTATCCATTGTTCGATGCCAGACCGGTGCAAAAATCTCCCGTTAAAAATATAGATATAGAGGTGCCACTTTGCACGTGGATGAATTTTTATACTATGTTATAGAAAAAAATTAGTTTGTAACCATAGTTATCTTGGGTTCAATTCTAGGTTCTCCCAAATAATCTCCTATAACGAATAAATGGGAAATTAAGGACGTATTAAATGGCAGTTAAAGAGATGATTCATATTTCAAATTTTGCACTTAGCTGAAAATTCATCTTTCATAAATTTTCCATTTATTACTGCTAAGATGCATGATTGCTCTCCATGCTTTTGACCAATTACTATATTTTTACTTAAACTTAACCTTTGGCTAGCAGAATGCAATGCAAAAAGCATTTGACTCGTGTATTCAAGCTGGAGTTTTGGTAAATAGACGTATTCAACGACTTTTAGTCTTAAGAGTGACAGGTATGAAGAGTTCCTCATGCTCGATTTAAGAAGAACATGAATAGGAAGCATGTGTTTATGCCAGCAGGAAAGATTGCGTTCCTCTTGTTTCATTGAGGGATAAGAGGCTCGGGCCTAGGTAACGGTACTAGGCTACGACGCTGTTGCAAGATTTGCATTCAAACCCTTTCCTTAAATTATGTATCCCTAACCTAATTCTTCATGCAAAACAAAAATTTAAGATACTTTTGCTGCGGATCGTACATGCCCGCCGGAGGGTTAAGCTCTATCACTTATTATTTCTTATGGAAAAGTTCATCCTGCGAGCATGTGGAGCATGAAACAAAATAACCCAGTCTTTTCAAAACCTCCATTGATGGGAATTTTTACATTAGGAAAAAATATGTGCAGCCAAAGTATTTCTTGTCAGATATTGTTAAAGAAGAGTGAATTACACTTGCGATTTGAGCAGATTTAAGGCGAATTTACTTCCATTATAATACCATATTGCTTATACAACATCCAAATTGATTAATTTTAACCAAAATTTATAAAATAACATCACAAAAGCCTCTAAACATGCATAAGGAGGAAGATGAAATGTGCGCTAAAAGCAGGGACACTCACAGAAAATCTTTGAAGTCTATCCTTGGTTCGACGCTAGGTCAGGGCAAATATTCTCCTATTTAAAATGCGTTGCAGCGATTTTTAATATTTTTTTTACACTTTCCCGATAACATGGTTACTTGAAACCTGGCATATGAATAGAAATCACAAATACATTTCATGTGTGCCGTTTAACATTTACCTGATCATCCTTGGTTCGATCCCAGAGAGTTATTTACATTCCTCAATGCATTTCTAATGAGGATAAGGGTTCTATATTAGGTCCTTCCCGGTATAATATCGGCTTTTAAATTTTAATTAAATAAGTTTTATTTCTACCAGGGACTTATATATAATTTCTGCCAATTAGTCTTGGTTTCAACTCCAGGCATCTCTAAAATTAGAAATAGCTATGTTTTTTAAGATTTTTTTAAAACCCCTTCCCAATAACATATAAACTTTTAACTCCGCTTGTGAATAGAGATCATGAATACATTTCATACATTAGACCATCATTTAGATCATTTGTTCTTTATATTTGTTGGAATTACACACTTACAGCCTCTGGGTAAGCTCTGCAGGTTCAATGGTTGAGATATTTCACTGATGTAGCGAAGATATGCAACTGGTCAATTGCTTTGATTTCTCTTCATTTTCTAGATTGCCAATTTCATCCCCTCATGATAAAATCTGGAAAGTCTTAAAAAAATTTTATATTTACTCTCAGAGGTTAACCACATTTATTCAATACCATAAATAATTAAAGCTTTCCATTGCAGGAACAACTCAGAGAATACTTGCAGCAGAAGGAGCTGCAACACACTCACCAAAAGGGTTGTAGCCCAAGATCTTCCCCTGCGCTCAGCTTTGGACATGCTTCCATTGATGACTCTGTCACAGGCTCCACATGGTTGCCATTGGTCAGTGTTATGAATCTAAATATAATAATTTTAACTTCATCGTTGATACTTCGAGTGTGCCAACGTTTTCTGAGAAAATAGTCAGTTTTTGGATAGCTTTAGGTGACGTTTTTTTCTAGGACTTACTCTTTTTTGGGGTGAATTTTCCAGTATTTGCAACTTTTGAACGGCTGTTGAAAGTTTGCTGCTCTCATTTGTGTGTCCCATCATTTAAGATAATCAGTGTAATAACATAAGAAGTTTAAAATTTATTGGTAGTCGTTGGTTAGTGCATTTACGTAAAATAATTTAATTTGTGCTGTTTGTAATACATATAACTATTTGGTTCCTTGATGCTTCTGAGGGATCTCGTTCAGTTTCCATCTTCTTATAAGTGAAACTTATTTGCGAAATTCAGAATTGCGTAGATTTTAGGAAGGCTATTGGTCATGTAGTAAGAATTTATGTTTCTAGTGCAACATTTTGCTGAAGTAATATCACCGCAAATCATTGCACCAACTTCGATTTCACAAGTTATGTGTTTGTACTTGTACATTTTCAAACAAAATGTGAATTGAAAATTCCGCTAATTACATTGACAACTAAGAAATATCTATTTGTTTCCTTTTTAGCTTTAGATGAGTGATTTGCATTCTGAGAATGAAACAGAAACATTTGCTCTGCTCTCTGAAAGACTCAGATGAAGTTCTATGATTTGGATAGTGAAATTTCAGAAACTTCAGCAGAAGAATCGGAGCACGACACTTTCATCAGTGATTCAGACACTGAATGTGTAACAGCCATAAATGATTCTTAATTAGGTAGAGACAATGAAACCAAGTGGAGTAAATCCCCCTTGTAGAGTAAGGACACTCACAACATCCTATCTCAGCCAACGGGATTCAAAGAGGATAGGAATAATATCAAAAGTCCACTCAATTGTTTCAACATCATATTCGACCGTAATATAATAAGGATCATTGTAAACAATACCAATGTCAAGATTGCAGCCCAAAAATATTCAAGGTCTCGAGATGAAAGACCTACCGACGAATTGGAGTCGAGCTGCCTAATTTGGCTACTTTCTTATTTAGTGGCTAATAAATCAGGTCATCAGAACTTGCTAGATCTTAGGGATGAAGATGGTTTGGGAGTTGAATGGCTGTATTCATAGATAGTTTATTTAGCATCTAACTAGGGGTTGCTACGTAGTGATTCACTAAAATGTGGTATTCATAGATTTCAACTAGTGCAGCTAGATAGCGTAGCTAGCATGTAACTAGAGATTGCTACGTAGACAACTGCTATATGGCGGAAAGTGACATTCTCTATTTGGCAACCTCGCATCAGCACCTTAAACAAATGAAAATAAGTTGTTTACATCGCTTCCGGCTGAATGCAAGGCTAATTTTCATCCGATTTTTCTTATTAAAGCAATTGATATGGTATCTCTATCGTCAATTCTTTTTGCTGTTTGATGTATTGAAATGTTCTCAAGTAAAATTTATCGTATTAGTTTTCTATGGTACAAATAACATCACATAAATACAAAACGTACAGATGATGTCTAGGATGGGCAAACATTCATTCTTTTTACTGATACAATGGAGATAGTCTTTACATTGTTGATTTTTACGGTTGTTTATTCAATTAAAATCTCTAGAAATCTATTGTTAAGGTTATTTATGGCGTAAAGAATATGGTATAATATATGAAAGGCAGGCCAGGTAAGGTGAGTTCACAAGGTCTACAATTTGTTTAGATTTTATTTTCGTGGTTTCCAATTATATGTCTTTTTTACAACTTACAGTGGCAGGGTACATATTCAGATAATTCAAATTGTATTATTTGTTAAGTTTTCTCGTTTTTAATATAATGGCATTCACTTGAGACCCTAATATCATATCATATTTAATATAAATAACCATTGGAAAAGGAAGGAGGAGGACCTGGGGGAAGGAAGGTGGAATGTGGGACTGGGGTAAGGGATGGCGGAGGTTAAACAGCAAATGTTCTCTATCACAATTCGAAGAATTTCATGAGTTACGGAGTTACAAATTGAGGCAAGGTCATTAAAAATCACTATAATCCATTCAAAACCCAAAGAAGATGCAACAAGTTGGGAAGGTGAAGAACAAGGGGGGGAAAGGGGGCGGGATGCTAGGAAAGGTGCATGGAAATTAAGGAATGAGGGTTTGCAATATGGGAGAAGGGTTAGGAAACAGAAATTCGTTGGCATTATTCGATGAGGTGTTCCTCGTGATTTCTAAAGTCTCCAAATCGTTAAGTCTCTCACTTTTGTCACATAGGTGAAGCACCGTCATTATAAATTCACTTGTATGCCCTCTTCCAAGCAAATGCTGGCTGAAGGGAGAGGCAGACGAATTGTTATTAATAAAAGCACGCTTATGTTCTTTTTTCCCATTCTGAGAAACATCTTCCAGTTTGTCCAATATAAAAACAATCACAATCATTACAATTCAATCTATAAACACCGCTTATGCTAACACTAGAAGGACGGCGGCGGTCATTTTGACCGTTTCCAGAGTTTAACTTCAAAAATTTCTAACTAATAATTTTTGAATTTTTTAAAAATCTTTGAAATTGTACGATTCTATCCCAAATTTAAAACGATATAATGAAAATTTTGTTAATACTTATGTGTTAGATTTTACACAAAGTTATACCTAGAAGGATGGCGGCGGTCATTTTGACCCCCTACTTTTAAAATTCGCAATTAAATACTTTTATAAGTCGCAAAGACGTATATTTTGCAGAACTTCATAATGTGACTTTTGTGCAAGTGCTGATAAGATGCTTTACTGTATAATTTGTTTAAATTTTAATTAATTAAAAAAATGCGGACCGATGTCCTAAATCTGCAGAGTTTTATACTCTGCAATATTTTTCTTACTCAAACTAGACCAATGAAACTCATATTTTCGGAATAAGTGGTAGAAGGTCCGAATTGTTGATAAAAGTCAATCACATAACGCCAAGATTGCTATGCCATCTGACGGAAAGCATATAAAACCACTCGTTCGCGCCTCGGGAAAAACCTCCAGCGAATACGATAGCGGAAGAATTTTTCGAATTGTGTTGTGAAAAATTCCAACCTGGGGTTTTTGTCCACGCAAAATCGTTTTATAACCTTTACCAATGCATAAAACCACTTTCAGCAGGGTTTCCAACTTATATGTTTTTATCATTATAAAATGTTCTTCCAATTATTTTCTCAGATAAATATCAAACTTAAATCTCAAATTTACATTCTACTTATGGAAAAATATTTTTTGAGAAATTCTTTCAGGACACCTCTTAAGTTGTTCCATATGGTTGGAAAATAAATAGTGTAAAATGTAATTTAAATTGGGAAACGGAAAAACCTGCCACAGCTCACTTAAAGTTTCTATTTTTCAACATTTTTGGCAGTCTAAATTTATGTGTAATCTGTTAATCAGTTCATTAATTCTCTATTTGCATTTAATTTATACTCCTATATTGAATTTGAAGATCAACAAAATGGCAAGTTGACAAGGTTCCAAAAAAGTGTAGATTTGTACCCGCAAGCTCACTAAAATGCTCATTTCTCTTACAGTTTTACACTTACAATGCCTCACATACCCTCATCTTAAAGATAAAAAAAATCAAATTTATTTTAATGTACAATTTTATTTCATTCCAATTATTCCTTGTCTAATTTTTGGCAAAATACGGTTCTGTGGCACTTGCTTCTGAAAGATGGCCCTTCTATCCATCAATGGGTTCTCATAAACATCTGTAAACTTTCAGTATCCTCTTATGTTCATAATTAGAAAGCGATAGAGAACAGAGGGGATATGTGTATTGCTTATTCTTAAGTTGACAAACTCTTCTATGGGTACCTTTTTCATATCTGCAATCAGTGACCCAAAATTAGTTTAACATTACAATCCATATTACCGAAAACAAAGTTGAAATATACTGGCCTGTGTAAACAACATTACTTAGCTAGAGTTTATTTCATTTTACAATTGTTTGTTGTTCGATTAAAAATTTTGTACACTTTCTGATGAAGAAAGTCACTTGTTTTGCCTCAATGTTGGATAAATATCACTTGGCCTTACCTTACACAAGCAGTCAGTTTCATTGAACCTGTTCTATTTTTTGTATTCTAAAGTTTTTCCTTTATTTTCCATCGGCATTCTGTGCAAAAATCTACCTTTGCAAGAGAATTCTATTCTTAAAAAGAAAAACATTCAAATCGACTTAGAGGCTTTTGAGGGCATTTATGCATTATCATTTAATATGTACTGAAACATCTGCAGGCCCATCCGGTTATAATCACAGAATTTTTTGGATCCTTCTCGAGATCGTGGTGCCATCCTAAGGGTTCCCTTGTAGACGACTTCATCCAACGTCTCTCATCTGATGCCACGTCAGGTAGAGACAAAGTATACTTCCTTTACATTCATTTCACAATGTTTTTCCAAATTTGCTCATTTACACACTTCTATGGAGTGCAGTCACGAATTGCGGTTCGTTCAATGGACAACCTCAGTCTCGCATAGTTGCTTGAATCAAACCTATAATCGCTCGAACTGATGGTCGCTTTTAACGCTTCCAGTGGACGACCAGCCTTATTCTATAAATTCTTATTGTCAGAATCATGCTGTATAGGTAGTAAATGCTCACATGTTGTTTTATGACTAAATTAATTATTAAAATTATTTTAAAAATTGTTTAAATAATGTTTAGTTTCAGGAAGATGTATATCATGATGGAGTGAATAGTTTATTTGAAGGCCGAATAATGGGTGCCTCTTCATCTTCCCTCATTGAGAGTCTTCAGTCGCAGCTCAAGCTCAGAGATGGTGAGTGGATTGATCGGAAGTGCTCCTAAATTATTATAATTTAGTTTTTTTTGTATTTTGGGTGGAAATGAGCCAAATTTTATGGTTCCAGGGGAAGTGCAGCAATTGCAGTGGGAATTAGGAAGGGGAGAGGGTGAGAGGAATGCCTTAACAGCTGAGGTTTCATCCCTAACTGCAAAACTTTTAGAGATAGAAGCATCACTGGCTTCTGCCAAAGCAGATAACAGTAGATTGACAGAGTTGCAGACAAAATATGATGCTCTTCTTCAGGTATTTATTTTTTCTCTTTGATAATCCTAGCATATACAAGTTCACCAGCCTTGGTGGCGTAGTGTTGCATGCCTAACACACTCCAACACTAAGGTCCCAGGTTCGAATCCCAGCTAGTCAGATTTTTCTGGCTAGGAAATGGTTGTTTGTATTTGTAAATAGTAATAATTATTGAAATGGATGTAATTGGGTTCTTCCTGTTTCTATTAGAGAAATTATTACTAATGTTATTTTATTATAATTATTATAAAAGTAGCTTGCGTATGTTTAAACTACTGTACTTTTCAAAGTCCTATTTGGTTTGAAAATACCTAATTCCTCTAATTCAATTCTGTGTCAAAGTAGCCTGATGTCGAACCCAGCTCCTAATTGTAAGATGAGATAACATTTAGCCATTTGTTTTGGGCGATTCTGACTACAGTTCCAAGTCCATATATTGTGAATGTCTTCAACTGAAATTCCGTATTCCCATTTGATCGAATGGTAGAATGCAGGTAGTGCCTTGGCTTTGAACCAATGGTCACATGGTAAACAATAAACTATGTCTATGAAACATTCATTACTTCTGTTCACATGCCTAGCATTATAATTTTCACTTTCTAGGAAAAAGAAACATAAATTATTTGAAATTCCCACCATAGATTTCAAATAGTAGAGATTCCTGGTTTCAAACCCCAGGATTTTTTGTGTGTGCATATTATTGGGAAAGAACTTTTTTTAAATTCTTGAATATTGCCAAAATGTATTTTATATACAGTAAAGTCCCGCTAACCTGAACGGGACTATGGAAGAAAATAATTTTTATAAAATTTCTGAACTTGGAAAAGTAAAGAAAACAAGTTTTTCAAGTTATGTCGTACATTTATTGTACATTTAACTTTTAATTTTTCAATTTCCCTGTCTAACTAAAAATCCAAAATACAGCCTTAGAATTGAAACCAGTTCGAATTTACTCACATATGTAGAATCTATGTTCTGTACAGCATTTACACAAAACGTAAAAAGCAATCCATTATCTAAGAGATAAAGTCAGTGATCTTTTTCTGATACTACAAACTAAAACGGTTTGAAGAAGCAATGTTTTGCCAACACCACATAAACATAACATCTGTTGTGGTTGCATCGGCATGTTGCTCAATGGAATGTAGCGCAAAGTGAGATCACTGGCTGTGGCAGTATGTGGAACAACATCAGTCGTCACATCCACTGTCGTCTGTGTCGAGATCAGCTGACGTTCCCAGCACAGCTGCCGCAAAGTCCTCCTCTGTTTATTCTTCATGGCCACTGTCATCAACGGCCATCCACTCTTCCATGCACTCTTCTGCATTTTCGCAACCTGGCATTCTTTACGCCAATTGAAGAAGTTTGCAATTTTCTTTTGTTCGGGGGAAAACTGATTGAACAAACTCTAGCTCAAACCAGAGATTTTTCCAAGACTTCTGTAAGGATTAAACAGAAATAGGTAAAATTAACCTTTTTAAATAGCTTGTCCGAAAATATCGGTAATCTCCTTCCAAAAGACAAAACGAGGCCATAATTTAAATCGCGATTCAACCTACAGAAAATACTTAGCAATGGCAAAGACAAATTTGACCGTTTAAAAAAATCACGTATTTACCGGCTCGAATGTAAAGACTGAGGGTTTATATATTGGGCAAACTTGGTGCAATTTCCCCATCAGAGCTAACGAACATAAAAGATGTTTTATCAATCAAGCCACATATTCGCATTTTGCCAAGTACTTTCTGGAAAATAACCATTCCTCTGACTTTGAACCCAAAATTTTGCATTTCTCCAACAGAGGCCAGAGACTCAACTTCCTGGAACAGTTTGAAATTCTTTCTCACATCAATTCCGCGAAATTTTCTGTTGTAAACGAGCCCCTTTTCCCTTCCCACTCCCCACTGATTCAATGCATCCTACCACCTACTGATAGTGTTCCTCTACCTGCACTTCCGCATCCTTATCCCTAATCTCACCACCTCCCTTTTCCCCTTCCCCCTTCCATTGTTCACCTTTTCCTATTTCTTGGTTCTTCCGCTAGTCTTTCTTTTGTATATATATATGTTTACGGATATTGCTTTTTCACCTGATGATGGTGATTACTCGTTGAAACCTGGTCGTGTTTTTAAAATAAATCTGTGGAAAAAGTACTCCCTATTCTTCATTTCTACGAGATGGATTTCCGCAAAACGTCGCCTGAGACTGTGAATTATATTCATAAATTCTGTTTCAAAGCCTGCAAAACCCCTAGGTCCATTGGCTGCAAAATTGATGTGACATTTGGTGGGAGAAAAATTTCCTTGATATCATCGCAAACAAGTTGCATTTCTTCTGGATGTGACAGAGTAATGTTTTTAAGTAACAAAGCACAAGGAGGCAATCCATTTTCTTTGTTAAACGCCTTTACTTTAAGCACAAATTGCTTGTGAAACCTGGGAATTGGATTATTTGGGGCAACAAGGTTCTGTGGAGTTATGGATTTGCATCGTCCGATTTTCCCGACCTCCTACAATCTAATTGTTAGTAGCATAGCTAATGCTTCGAACGCTGTTTGCAAAATTGTGTTTTCTTGAAGTGTGCAAGAAGAAAAAGAGAAAACAATGGATGCAAACTCAAGACCTTGAAGAACCAACCAGAGGACTCACTGTTTCGGGAGATGGTACATGAGGGAAACTGGGATTCAATTCCTTGCAAGGTGTGTCATCTATCATAGGGCTTAATTACTTCTGCACTACATTCATACTCAAGATGAGGCCTAATAACGTGAAGTAACATCGCTCTCAAACTCTTTCGTCGCTCCTACCGACTATTCTTTTTACGAAGCCAAGTTTCTTAAGTTCTTTTCCACATATATTTTGTATGTGGGCACTCCATGATAGATTATTCGTGAGAGTTATTCCAAGATACTTTATCGATTCTACTGTCATTAGGTTTACCCCACGGAGGCTGTAAGAATAATCATTTATTATAGATTTTCTTTCGAAGAAGTTAACTACTGAACACTTTTCTACATTAAGCTCTAATTGCCAATCGTTGCACCAGTTCATAATTCTATCTAAGTCGTTCGAAAGGGTTAATCTAACCTCTGAACTAACTATTTCCCTGTAAATGACTGTGTCGTCTGCGAATAACCTAACATTGCTTTCAATGTGGTTGCTGAGGTCATTGATGTATACTAAAAATAACAACGGTCCAATTACACTGCCCTGAGGGACGCCCGAGGTCACCTTAACCAAGTTGGAACTAATACCATCGAGTACTACTCGTTGCTCTCTATTGGTGAGAAAGTCTTTTATCCAGTTAATAACTTCTGCATTGATACCCGCAACTTCTAATTTGTACAGCAATTTATGATGAGGTACCTTATCGAAAGCCTTCCGAAAATCTAAATATATATCATCAACTTGCTTATGTTTGTCAGCAGAATTTAGAGAATCGTATACTTATAAAGCAAGCTGAGACTCACAAGAACGATTCTTACAAATTATGAAATTGGACATTTCAAGAAAAAAACCCATTAAAGAACTATTATATATTCCATAATTTTACCACTCAGTGATGTTAAAGAGATAGGCCTGTAATTATCTGGATAATCCTTAGCTTTTAAATATTGGCGTGACATTCGCAGTTTTCCAATCATTCGCTCATGCTCTTGTCAAATATAATTTTAAGAAAAGGTGCTACGCTGTCTGTTCCTTTAACACTGAAGCTGGTATGTCTTCAGGACTCGGAGCTTTATTCGGTTTAATCCGTCATAATGGTTTAATGATACCGTCTTCTCTGAAGGTGATTTTCGACATCAATTCAGGCTTATCAACCTCGGGAGAGTATTTGATGTATCATCAGATGTGAAAATGCTTTGAAAAAAATCATTCAAGATATTAGCTTTGCCTTTAGCATTGTTTACGTCGCTTGCCAGAAGTGGTTGTTGGCGAATTTGCAGCACAGTGTACTCAATGATATGTCTAATTATAGCTACCAGACACATTATTCTTTTACATCATGATTGATTATAGTAGCCATGGCCCCTAAAGTGCACAGTAAGCAGAAAATCACAATTAAAATAAAACATGAAATAGTGAGAAAACTCGACAAGGGTGTGCGAATTAGTGCATGGGTGCGTGAATATGGCTACCCACAGTCAACAATATCAACGAGATCAACGATGGTGAAACAAAAAGACATCTACAAGAAAATGAAAGTTGTCAATTAATCAAATACAGTGCAAAAATTCCGAGATTTGATTGCTGAGACGGGAAGACTTTTATTATTGTGGATTAGAGAGAAGGAGATGAAGGGCAATACACTTCCTGGACAATACATATGTGAAAAAGCCAAGGAAATATATAACTACTTAAAAGCAATATCACCCTCAACCAGTGACTCTCGTTATGACGATTTTAAAGCCAGCAAAGGTTGGTTTGAGTGCTTTAAGAAACGATCTGACATAAATTGCGTTATTAGGCATGGAGAGGCTGCCAGTGCTAATAAGGAAGCAGCAGAAACATTTAAAGTGAACTTTGGTGAGTTCATTGAAAATGAAAATTATAGGCCTCAACAAGTATTCAATGTTGATGGGGCTTTTCTGGAAGCGAATGCCCAAAAGAACATAACCAAGGAAGGAGCCTCCTTAGCTGGGCCTGTGAAAGACAGGCTTACTCTGCTGTTAGGTGCAAACGCTTCGGGTGACTTCAAACTGAGACCAATGTTGGTTAACCATTCAGAAACACCCAGGGTGTTCAAGCAACATAGAGTTATAATTAGCAAGTTGGGTGTGTTCTGGCTTTACAACAAGAAGGCCTGGGTGACAAGACAGCTGTTTAATGAATGTGCTCACAAACTATTCTGTCCATCGGTGAAGAGTTATTTGGAGAAGAACAAACGTCCTCCAAAGGCACTGCTACTGCTGGATAATGCACCACGCCATGATCCAGAACTTGCTCGATCTCTTGAGACGCAATTTGACTTTGTAACTGTAAAATTTCTCCCACCCAATACCATTCCTCTGCTTCAACCAATGGACCAGAAAGTGATAGCGTTACTCAAAAAACTTTACACGAAAAAGATGTTTGCCAAGTACTTAAAGCAACTTCAGGAGCCAATTCTATCACACTCAAGGAATTCTGGAAGTCGAGATTTAACATTTTAGAAAATGTTCATTTAATTGTCAATGCCTGTAATAAGGTATCTACTCGGTGCCTCAATTCAGCATGGAAGAACTTCTGGCCTGAAATCATCCATGATTTTGAAGGGATTGATCAAGAGGGTGTCGTGGAGCAGGAAATTGTCACTCTCGGCGAATCTCTAGGGCTTGATATTGACGCAGATGACGTAGATGAATTAATTGAAGATCATGGGAGAGAGCTGACAGTAAAGGAGCTCACTGAATTAGAAAAAAGGATGGAAAACGACAGTGGTAAGGAGGAACCAGATGAAAATGACCATGTTGCAACACCTCATGAGATTAAAGAGCTGTTCGCTGTGTGGGATATTGTAAAAAAATGTTACGAAACACCCAGACATTGAAGGTACTGAACCTGGTATGGAACCTGTAAATTTGAAGATAATGTGCTAAGTTATTTTTAAAATATCCAACAAATGAGGGCAAAACAAATGAGATTGGAGCGTTATTTTAAGTTACAGCTAGCAGCAACTCCAACAAGGCCTGCGTCTTCTTCAGACGAATTAAAGGAAGGAGATTCTACTTTCAGACAGGGACAACTTCATCACCACTACTTCATCATTTGTGAGAGGCAGCTGTTCAAGTTTAAGGTGCATAAGTGTTAATTTATTGGTGTTTAAGGTTAATTTTAAAAATAATACGGGTTTCAAGTTTATATTTTGGCAACTCTCTTTACGAATTTCTTAAAATTCTTCGTTTTGTGGTTAGGCCGCCAGAGTCTCGAGTGGCGCCAGGTCCTTGTCATCGCAGAAGACCCCTATGCACGAAGCCCTAATCCGGTGGTGAAAGAGTCTCTGTTTTGTGTGAAATCTATTTTTTCTCGTGATTATCCACCAAATTATGTATCCTATTACTACTACTACCCTTTTAATAAATCATTAACATTATTATATATAATTCATTTTAAGTGGCAAAACCCCTAAATATATTTAAAATATATCACAACCATTTAAAATCATATCTATTATATATAGATGCTTCTCCGGATTCATTCATATATATAGCTATATAGGTATATAGATAGGATACTAATTCACAGGCTAAACCACATGCGTCATTGACTTGAAATTTTTATGACGTATTGGCCATAACGTGAAACCCCCAGGAAAAAAGCGACTTTGATCCTCAGTGTCATAGGTTCGATTCCAGAGGGACCCAAAGTCCCGATTTTTCCCGTTTAAATGCATTGCCGTGATTTTTGGGAATTAAAAAAAAATACTTTCCGGATAGGTAGAGAAATAAAACTCAAGGAGCCTATATTTATGGTCTTGGTCTTTCGAAAACATCAATGACTTTTTCAAAAAATATCCTGGGTTCGATGCTAGGACGATGCAAAGATCTGCCCTTTAAAATACATGGGAGTAGTTTTTCATTATATTTTTGATGCACTTCTCGAAATAATAGGAAGTTCGTGATTAGCCGGAAAGTAAGTATAAGGTAAGAATAGGTTTAAGAAAAAAATGTTCATAAGACCGTACTATTCCTGGGTTCAATGCCAGACCACATTAACATTTCTCTCATAAGGAATATAAGGGAAAAGTAAGACTTCGTTTGAGGCAGTTGCAGCCAATATTTCTGCTTGAATTTTCGCACATAGTTAAAGATTAATATCTTCTATTATGTTGCATAGGATGTTATACCAGAAAGAACCGGGTTCGTTGCCGGGCGGTAAATATGTCTCCCGTTTAAAATACATTGGGTTAGTATTTCATTATTTTTTTGGTGCACTTATCGAAATGATAGGAAGTATGTGCTTGGCTGGAAGATGTATGGTTAAAATTAGTTTAAGAAAACAATTTTCATGTGACCGTACTATTTCTGGGTTCGATGCCAGAGCACATTAACATTTCTCTCATAAGAAATATAAGGGAAAAGTAGGACGTCATTTGAGGCAGTTGCAGATAATATTTCTGCTTGAATTTTCACACATAGTTAGAATCGGTGATCTTCTATTGTGCTGCATAGTAAGTATCACCAGGAAGACCCGGGTTCGATGCCGGATGAATAAATTGCAGCGAATAATCAGAATATTTTCAATCCATTTTTTTTTCTTTTGAGGACTCACTTGATATGATGCAGACTTAAAATTAGTGTTGTTGATCTGCTTGCAGTATGCAAGCTACATTTTACTCGTCTTATATATGTATGGGGGTGTCCCAAGACGTAATGGGAAAACATTTTTTTGCTAATTAAATTAAGCATACCCTCTAATTTTTTTCTATTTGACCTCATAAACGTACCCAATAAATATTATTGCAATTGTATTGTGGTAACCTGTGCCGACTTGATGCCAAACAATTTCGAGAAATGAAAATTTGAACAGACCAGGGTTCATGGGTAATTAACTAACAGATTCTCACGAATCTTTCGGGAAACGTTCTTTGCTTATACTTTGCTTATAATACCCAGTTATTAAACTGCTTGTTCACTTTTCTGTGTTTTTAACTTGAGTAAACTTCCTTCAAGAGTTTAAATTTTATGTATGAAGAAGTCAAAAGTAGATTTTTTTCCTACTATCATATGAAAGAATTCAATCGCAGCATTGCATATGTTGTTATTTTGGTAGCAGATGACACCCTCTATCAAGCCATTTCGTTTTAATATGTAATTGAAACGTGAGCTGCATTGTTGCGATTGCTTAGTTACACAGTGGCTCCCAACAATGGTCTGTACATTGTAGTACTCTCGAAGGGTATTGTTGTTGAATAAAGCAAGTAATGAGGGTAGGGGATATTTTCTTACCGCCAGAGAGTGCCACAGCCATGTTAAATGGTAAAACATTTTCTTTTTTTGATAATTAAACACATTAATGACTCCTGTTTAGGGTTTAAAGAGGCTTTGGCTTGTTTGTTAGAACTGGGAATCATGGAGTTACTATGCTTCGAATCAAGTTTTAGGTATGATGCCGTAAAGATAACCCAACAAAATTTACGTGGTAAATAGCTGATGCACTGAAAAAGTTTTTAAGATACAAGGCAAAAAATTTTTTTATTATGAATTTTTTTTAAATTGCCCTCAAAGATTTTGTCAAAGTTCGGAATTTTGAGAATTTAAGAATTTGAAATTTTGTTTTGGCCAAATGGTAAGATTAAGGGTAAGAACTATTCTCTTGACAGTTACAACAACTATTTAGCGTTTTTAGAAAAAAAAATCAACTATGTATCTCAAATACTTACGTCACCATGATCACAAATGTCTGGAAAGTCATGGTTTTCTCAGAAAATACGAAAAAATTCATAACTCAAAAACAAAAGAAGATCGAACACCAAGATGTAATGCATACCTGTAGCCCAGGTGATGTTCTACCTCTGTATTTCATTTGGTCCATGACTTTCGGGACACCCTGTATATCTAAATGTTCTTAAGTCAAGTCTTAATATACATCTTCTAGCAAAGCAAGAACTTCCTATCATCTCGATAAGTGCATCAAAAATTTAATGAAAAACTACCCCAATGTATTTGAAATGTGGGATATATTTACCACCTGGCTTCGAACCCGTGTCTTCCTAGCGCTACTTCCTATGCATCGCAATAGAAGATCACCATCTCTAACTACAGTAGAACCCCAATAAACCAGATGAATTCAGGGACATAGGCATCCGAATTAGCGGGATTTCCGCGTTACCAAGGTTTTCAAAAAATTATGTGGAAAACATTTTTTCTCAAAAATTATATTGTATGGATAATGCATGTATATATTACGTAAGGTATTACAACATAAAAATTGAATGAATATTACCAGCGAGCAAAAAAGTCAGTTATTTTCTTTTGCACGACCATTCTTATTTTTACTTTCTACTCTCTAACGTAGCATAGAGAAAGTATATATAACCTTGACTTCGAGATTTCAATGGAAATACTTGTTTTGGGGTCCCTAGAACACATTTTTGACCATTTTTGGAATGATGTCTGTGTGTATGTCTGTTTTTCCGGGAAGTATTATTTAAAAACTCCAGAAAATCAAAGTAATGCTTTTAAATGGGAAACGTTAGGACCCAGCCCCAAGCTCTTTCGAATCAAACCCATGAGACTGAGGTTCAAAATTGCGCTTTTTCTGGCGGTTACACGTTATGGCCAATATGTCATAAATATTTCAAATCCATGATGCTTGAGGTTTAGCCTGTGAATTAGTATGCTATCTATCTATCTATTGAAAGAGTGAACAACATCCTTAGACTGCATTTAATTCAAATCAATGATTTAGAGGAAATCCAACTGGCCTTATACTGTGGTGCTGCAATGGTGATTGAATTGAATTGGCAAAAAGCTTACAGACCGAGAATCAGAAATCAACTCTACAGAAACATAGAGGAACGCAAGCCCCCTTGGAGCACTAGGTTGGAAAAGAGTACCAGCTATTTTAGAGTGAATGCAGATACAATTGATGCATTCCTTAATGGCAACACCTCTAGGAAGATTGCTGGGAAAGTTTCCAATATCTGTTGTCAAGCAAACATAGATCAGAATGTTAGCAATGGCAGGCAATTACTCCAAGATTTGAAAGACACTTTCCGTCAAAAGGCCAAGGTCAAAGGAGCAAGATTGAAAAGATATACTGAGCTGACAAAACGTAAAAAACAAAACAGAGATTTTATGAATAATAGGAAAAAGTTTTTTAGACAACTAGAAATGAATAACACTGGAGAAAGAATAGAATATTAGAAATGAACAACACTAATAACTGGAGGAGCCTCTGGTCAATACCGAAACACTACAATCATGATGCAGAGTGAACTAAAGATATCCAAAATAAACAACAAAATCTGATTCCAATGCCATCAATAGAATTCAATGAATATGACTTATTGAAAGCAGTAAAAAGAACTAGCAATCGGAAGGCACCAGGTCCTGACCATCTTCAAAATTACTGGTTCAAATATTTCACAGCCACTCATGAACCACTTGCTCTAAGTTTTACAGACATATTGGAGAATCCTGATCAAATACCACAACATCTTACGGAAGGAACAACTTATTTCATATTAAAGAAGGGAAATCCGTCAAATCCTACAAACTACAGACCAATAACCTGTCTGTCTGTCATTTACAAGTTATTCACTGCCTTACTATGTGACAAAATTTACCAACACTGCGAGATCAACCATCTGATTTCAGAAGAGCAAAAAGGGTGTATCAGAAAAGCTTTGGGATGTAAACACCAATTAACGGTTGATGCGATGATTTAGAAGCAGGCCCAAGTTAAACAAAGAAATTTAGAGATGGCGTACATTGACTACTCTAAGGCCTTTGATTCGGTTCCCCACTCCTGGTTAATCAAGGTTTTGGAAATTTATAAGATCTGCCCTAAAATTAGAAATGCTCTAAGTAGTATCATGTCAATGTGGAAGACCAGACTGATGAGAGGTAATCATTCCATAGGTGAAATTAATATAAGGAGGGGCATTTTCCAAGAGGACTCGCTGTCACCCTTATGGTTTTGTCTTGCCTTAATCCCCTATCTATTCTTTTGAAGGACACTAACATCGGTTATAAACTAATCAGAAATGGAAAGAGAAGACTAAACCATCTGCTGTTCATGGATAATATAAAGCTCTATGCAGAAACACCTGAAAAACTAAAATCATTAATAAAAATGTAGCCCTGTTTAGCAGAGACATCTGCATGTCCTTTGGATTGGAAAAATGTGCAACTGTCGGCATTAAAAGAGGAACTATTAAAAAACACGAAGAGGATTTCCTCGGAATAAAAAATCTAAGACAGGATGAGATCTATAATACCTAGGATCTCTCCAAAACAGTAGAATAGACCACACTCAACTGAAAAGGGAGTTCAAGGAAAAATACATAAGGAGAATTAGAAAATTATGTAATACAAAGCTATCAGGGAAGAGGATAGTTGAAGGAATCAACAGCTGGGCAGTTCCAATCCTTATTTACTCCTTTGGGGTAGTGAAATGCTCTGAGAGTGACTTAGATGAAATAGACAGGAAAACAAGAACTCTCCTGGCGAAGTTTAGATTCCTTCATCCAAACTCATCTGTCAAGAGATTATATATATCTCGTAAGGAAGGTGGAAGAGGCCTGCTGAACATCAAGAATATGTGTAATATGCAGGTTTCTCAAATGAAAGAGAAACTAAGAACATCTTCTGACGAACTTATGAAGATGGCGGTAGAAGCTGATGAGGGATACACTCCCCTCAATCTCCAACAGGAAGGAACCAGTAAAGAACTAAACACTCAAGAGGATAAAAAAGTATGGGAAAATATGGATCTACATGGAAAGTTCCCAAGATTACTAGACGAGCCTTATATCGACAGAAAGGCCTCATTACAATGGATGCACAAAGGATACTTGTATCCTGAAACCGAGGGATTCCTTTTTGCGATCCAAGACAGAGTAATGAAAACGTTAAATTACCAAAAACATATCCTGAAACTGAGTCTGGAAGATAGATGCCGAAAATGTGGAAGAACAGGGGAGTCCATTGAACACATAATGGCTGGTTGTCCAAATCTAGCAGATACAGCATACCTAGGAAGGCACAACCAGGTGGCAAAGCTCATACATCAACAACTAGGTACAAAATATGAACTCCTTGATGAGGATATTGTTCCATATTATAAGTATCAGCCTGCTCCTGTTTTAGAGAGGAACAAGATCATCCTCTATTGGGATAGACCAGTTTTAACTGATAAAATGATTAATTACGACAGACCAGATATATTGCTAATTAATAATGCCAACAAAACCGCAATAATCATTGATATAGCTGTGCCACTGTCTCATAACATACAAAGAACGGAGATGGAAAAGAGGGACAAATACAAAGAGCGGCAAGTGAAGGATATCTGGAAATTAGTAGAGGTCCCATTTGTAATATCTGTTGAAGGATTTATGACCAACAATTTTGGTAAAAATATGGAGGAAATTGGATTGGAGGAATATACCATCGATGCAGCACAGAAAGCAGTATTACTGCAAACATGTCTCATTGAGCGCAAGTTCCTCAGTAATTGATAATAAGATCACATGGGTTAGGGTGAATTCTCTCTCCACTGAGCCTAGTCCTAACCATCGATGGGCAGGTGAATTTTTTCCAGCGGAAACGCTGATAAAGTGCAAAAACTCAAATTATAATAATATTTTCTTTTAATAATAATAATAATTTTATTCAATAAAATTTAAAATACAACTGTACAATAACCAACAATAAAAAAATACAAAGAATAGGTTATCATACACAGCTCAAACTTACATAGAAACAGAACAGTCTGGCCCTGCTAAGCAAAATGCTTGTCAGCAGGTTCCATTTAGGTTATCTACAGTAAAATTATAGGAATGTAAAAAGAAGAGTTTAATAGATGTAGAGTACCAAAAAGAAAATAAAATTACTGTTAAATACAACTGCATATCAATATTTATACAAACACAAAGTGCATGTTAAAATACAACTAAGGGTTCCAAAGAGTTTGCAATAAACAGCTTAGGTTGAGACATTAATTAGCCAGTTTTTTATTTCCACTTTCACACACCTTATGGAATTCATATTTAACAATTCTAATGGTAATTAGTTAAATTCTGTTGGTATTATATATTCAAAAGAGTTTCTACCATATCTGGTACAGGGGATATTTATTTGAAACAACTTTGTTGGCCTCAAACTCTGGAGAATATTGCGGTTTCTTTCTGTTTTGTAATTATTTGAGTAATAATTATCAATTAACACAGTATATCTAAATAATTTATCAATTTGCAAGACTTCAAAATATTTGTATATTCCATCAACATCTAAGTTGTATTTTCTCCTTTGTGGCATAGCAATGTAATGAATTTGTTTTGTTTGTGTATCAATAGGCTATGAAAAACAGTATTGTTGTAACCCCAAACAGTAATTCCATATCTTACTATGTTTTCGAATAGTCCATGATAAATTAGCTTCAGGGCATTGTAAGATAACATATTGTTTACATGATATACAATATAGATAATCCTTCTTATCCTGCTATTTAAAGCAATTAAATGATTTTTAAATTTAAATGCTTCATCTATAATTTGACCTAAGTACTTATATGTACCAACTTGCTCTAAAGCTTTACACTTACAGTTAACCCTTTTTTGTGCAGGCACTTGTTAGAATGCATTGTCTCCTATTACAAATCTTTGTTGTTATGTGCATTACTTTTGATTCATTTTCATAATCTTACCGTAAATAAAATACTGGAATTTCTTATCAAATTAACCTTACAGCAATCTTCCTGGGTCAAAATCCTCAACACAAATAGCTGCCTATGAATTTTCGACAGAAATGAACCACACTTGGGCACACAGCTTCTGCTTCGAGTGTACCACCAGTTAGCGCTAAAATACGGCCCACTTTATTTCCTATTGTGACAATTTGGAAATAGCGTTATTTCAATCATAAAGATGAAGTGACTATATTCAGTTAGAGTTTATAATAATTGACATTGCTCCTATATTGCCGTAATATATTGGTTCTCCATGTAAAATCTCTGAAAATGCAGTCTTCTATGTCGTACTAATGCCATCTTCGTCTACTATGCATCCAAATATCCCCTCTACCCTTTTGAAACAAAATAAAAGAAAAATCTCACTTACAAATTAATTTTTGAGAGCTCGGTATCGATTAAAACATACAGAAGTTGTGGTTTTCCAGAAATATTACATGAATATTCCACGGATCTTTTCATTTGGATATTGCATTACGATATCTATAGAATATCCATAGAATGTTACAGATTTGACCTTCCATCTTTGGGATATTGGTAACCATATATGGATATCCATACAGCATTGTCTTCTACTTGGATTACTGAGTCACTACTGATCAACATTGATATAATAACATTGATATAATTAATATGTATGGTGATGAAAATTCAGTCCTTTAACTTTCCATTTTACTTGCAGATGTACGGGGAAAAGGTTGAGGAAACAGAGGAGCTACGCCTAGACTTGCAAGATATTAAGGAGATGTACAAATCACAAGTAAGTATTAAATATTTCCAAAATATTTTTAAAAGATTAAATTTCATCCATAAGTAAATATAATAATAATAATAATGCAGGTTTTACTAGTGAAATCAAGTCCTAAATCTAAAAAAATATTAAAATTGAATTTGGAGTTAATGATAATGACATTGAAGGTCTAGAGGATCATCATAGTGAGCCTAAATATTTGTAGCTGAAGAAAATATTTACTTACATGAAAGACGTTGATTTATTCTATCTCTGCTATTTTATATATTCTGAAGGCAAAGGTATATTTCTCATTATTTTCTTGGTAGAAGCCAAGTTTTGTATAAATATCTTATCAAATTGAAATAGAAAAATTATTCACTTGACATAATTAAAGTGATATAAATTTCTGCAATGACAGGATCTCATCGGAAATAATTCTTAAACAATTACTCCTAACTAATGAGTTCAAATGTACAGATACATGATGGATAAGACATAATGGAACTCCTTCACATAAAAGAAAAACTCACTTCCTAGATTCCACTTTTTATCAAAACGACCTTCATTATGGAGTAACATATTCAGGTGGAAATCTCCACCGGATATTAATTTTGCCGATAAACATCAGAAAGAGAGAAACTAATTAATTCTAGCAAAACATTGTTATATATTATTTATAGTTTTTATTAAAAATAAGAAATAAAAATTGACTATCCCCAGAAAATTTTAACATAGAAGACTGGTTTTGGACTGGTATTGAGATGTAGTGTATCACTTTGCGATTTACCTTTTGAAATTTCCTTCCTCTATTTCTCCACTCATCTTCGTTTCCTCATTTGTGTAAATAATGTATTAAATTTTTTGAGGATGATGCATCCTTGAAACTGGTTGAGGTTATTAGAGTGGGCATTTTCAAGTTTCATTTATTCTATTGAATTAAATGAAATTAATGCGTAATTCATGCAGAAAATCTGAAAAAGTATCATTTTTTTCAAGATATAGTTTCTTTATTTCAGGGAGTAAACTATAAAATGTAATGCTATTTTTTAATGTAGTTTGCAAAGTAAAAGTCTTACATAAAATCCATCTTAAGCTCATGATTTTCTTTACAGATTGACCAATTGACCAAAAAAGGTGGTAATATTTAAATCATAAGGCTTTCGTAAGATTATGATGAAGTTAAGAGGAAATAATGTGTGATTGTAAACAGTAAATGAAATAGCTCTATATGAGGAAGGGGGCATTAGGTCTTGTATATTGTGTAAAATAAATTTACTTCTTTTGCTATTAAATCCTGTTTCAATTTATTGAATTTACTTAACTGTTAATTGCATTTATACAATTGTTATCTATGTACTGAAATAAATCATTTGCCTGAAAGTTTTACCAGTCATTTACTATTATTGTATTTATCATAAAACTAGTGAATTCCCCTGTCAAAAATGATGGTATTTAAATGAAATAAAGTCACCAAAAGTATAAAAATCCCAATACTTCATGGGGGAAGATGTATGACACGGCCTCAATTATTATAACTGCCAAAGACAGTGTTTTGTGTGTGTAGGGGAAGGGGCATGCCATGTTATGAAGCATTGTTGTGGGCGTACAGTCATCACTTTGAACTCAAATAAAAGCTAAATAAGTATATTGCTTATTTATAATTTTCCTCTTGGTATGGGTACTTTTCACAATATTTGCCAAAATATACATCTAAATCGAAAATTTTTCGCTTCTTGGAAGAAAATTGTCAATTTTGAGAGAGGTGCTCCTGGCAGAATTCTGTACTTACGGAACTCATTTATATTGTGGGAAATGTTATCTTATTTAAAACATGTAAGAACAAGATTTTTGTAGAATGCAGTTCCATTTCAGTGCAGTTACAATTCATACATTTATATTTAGGATGCGATGTAATGCTTCGTAAGTGTAGTGTAGCATAGAAATGAACAAGTGCAGGTCCTTTTAACCAGACTGAGTATTCTGATTTTTAAGTATTTTTGGCTGCATCGAGTACCATGCAAGACAAAAAAGTAGCCGCATTAATTTCAGTTTTAGCGAAGAAAAAAATGAAATCCGAATAATAGCTACGGTCTCACTATAAGTTAAATCAATACAAAGTTTTATAAAAGCTCAATTTTTCAACTCTCTCTAGTAAAAAGCCTACACACAAAACGTCGCGATATTGTATTATAGTAAGAAATGGGTTCAAAATGATCTTGTGTCTTGCAGCAGGAAAGAATTACCAAGAAGCAAGGTATGTAATGCTTAAAATCTCTGAATTACTGCTTCGGAATTAGGCCTACTTTTTTTAAAATCGTTCCTATTCACCCACTGGTCCGATTCACCCCCCTCTCCCTACTTTAGAAGATACTGAACAGAAATTAAGAAAATCACACAGATTTCAATGGGCATTGCTCAGACTGCGCAGGGGGCTGATTGGGGTTCTCCTTCGGCTATCCGCATCAGCATGCTGAATGGGAAAGTACGTTTAGTCCGTCAAAAGTGGGAACGGGGTACTTTTAAGCGCTTCTTTGGCATGTCGAATTCACCGTAGCTTTCTGCATCTATGGCCCGAAGTGGCCGAATTTTTCAGAGGTGCCGTTTCGTCCCAAGTTGTGAGTCGAAGCATCCATGTACAGAGATTTGCGTGTCCTTAGTTTGTGATTACGCTGCATAGGTGATATAATTATGTATTTTTATTAATTTTAAATGTTGCAGAATTGTCTTGTGAAGTCACAAGCTTCAAATTGTATGTTCATTAATAAAATTCAGAAAGCGGGTTATCGGCTTTGTGGAGCGGAGATCTCCCTTTCTTAACTTGGGTCATTGTTAAATTTTACGCTGAATAGTTATGATTATTATATTCTGCTTTCCTCTGAATATTCACGGGAATTAGTATTTGTTCCAAATGTAGAACATGATTTATGGTACGTTGTGATCAATTCATCTCACATTTCTTATTTTTTAGTACCCTTATATCTTGCATATTTGCAATAATATTCCGAAACCCTTGTAGTTCCAGTAATCACAAAATGTAACACATCTATGCAAAAGAACGGTTTTTGATTTGGAGCAATTAAAAAAAATGCGAATTTTTATTTTTTAAAACCCTTATATCTCGCTTATTTGCAATGATTTCCCAAAACCCTTGCAGTTCCAGTAAGAACAAAATGTAACACATCTATGCAAAAGAAGAATTTTTCAATTGGAGCAACTTCAAAAAATGCGATTTTTTATTTTTAATAGACACATGGAATTACTTATGCAGCTGGAAAATTTCATTCAAAAATCATCAATTTCTCCTTCAAGTTAGCAAAAGAAATGTGCGCAAACCTAATATACAGCTCTAGCCTTAAATTTCATTGGGTAGCTTACTGGATAAGAAAGATTATTATAGTTAATTAAAGTCCAGCTCGGGAAATTCTGTGCAAAAATCCTAATAGTATCACAGTAGGAACAAAAATGGAAAATTTTGAATTAAATTCTTAATGACAGGAAGGTATATTATATAATATTCAAGGACATCCAAACAAAAAATGTTACTTTACATTTTGCAAGAAATTTGCTGCTGCCATTGAAATGGTGAAATGAAATTCTCTCAGGGTTCAAAAAATGACATTTTTATAATGAATAGTTAAATTACCTTAAGCAATAATCCTTTAGAACTGCCATAAATATATGTAATATAGGAAATTGAGTTAGTAAGATAAATTTTACGGTACTCTATCTCATATTCTATACTGAAATATATCATGATAAAAATACAATAGAATATTTAGGTATTCTGAAAGATATTTTCAATAATACTAGAAGCATCAAAACATAACCTTTGTAATTTGAGCTTTGAATTCAAATATATAGAAAATAAAATTGATGGAATTAGTTTATCATTATGTTTTATTCCAAGGCATTCTTACTGGTAACATTAGGCATAATCTGATTTTGATCATGGAATTTGTAAAATTATGTTTATCATCATATCACTAATTAGACAGCATCCCAAAGTGACTTTAATGATTTTATTGATAGATTTGGCTCACCCTTCCTCTGCAAAGGTGCTTCAGGGTGCTTTGATTAGAAACTCACATGAGTTTCACTCTCCCCTTTATCCCTCCGTGCATCTTATCACCTCGTCTCTTGTTTCTTTTGACGACGACCTCTCTAGCCAGCCCCGTAATTTTTAATTGAGTTCCCATCATATCGGAATCCACCGTGGGATTTGTTTTCATACAAAGCAACGCACCAAATTGTGTGATCGGTGTGAGTATAGGACATAAAAGCACTGCTGATTGCCCTCTTCCCCTCCATCGCGACTCTTTTTGAAGTGTTTGAATGAAAAATATCTCGAGAAAGCAATTTGATATTAATTAGACACCCCATTATTTCTCGGCCATTACAGAGAAATAATTTTCCACATTTTATATTACAGGACTCGGTTTCGTTATGATCCATGAATCGATAAAATAATGTGTTTACTCGGAAATAACGCAGCATCGAAAGTAATGAGCTCCCCAAAATTCGAGCATCGGATATTGAAAAATCATTTGCCCACAAATGTAATGTGCCCCTTAAGATATGCGGTCACGGCAGCCACAATATACATTTTCCTGAATGTATAATTTACACAGTGAGCCTACGTTATATGATTTGTTGTAACATTTTGGAGAAATTTGGCTATTTTCTCTTCTGAGATCTTAGAGGCATTGTAGTTTTACTGATCAGAATCAGATTTTTAGTCGATCAGTTTCACTCAAGGATCCAGCATACATATTTGTAAATATTTTTACTTTTTCTGAACAAGTGAAGTATTTTAGGCAAATTTTGCACATATTATTACATAGCAGCTACTACTTAATCATAACAGTAAAGAAAAAAGAACATGTATGTTTATTGTAAATTATGAGAATTTATGCTAAATCTTTCTTACGCAGCACACATATATTTTAGTCAACTAATAAAGATATGCCTGACAATACCAGCAGATATAGGAATTTAAGAAAAATCCAAATTTTTCATCAGAGCAACAAACATAAAAAGAGTATGAAATTTGTGAATAAATATTAAGCATAAGCATTTGTAATTAATATTATAAGCAGGAACAATCCAGTCATAAATTATATTTATACAATACATAATTCTTTACTATTAAAAGTTAACAAAATTTCGGATCTGGGTATCACTTTTGACATTAAGTTAGATTTTCAGACACATATGAAGGAGATAACTCTAAAAGCCTTTAAGACATTAGGCTTCATTTTAAGAACTAGCAGGGATTTCAGGAACATAAATTGCATAAAAATTCTATACTCAACCCTAGTTTGCCCAATTATGGAATACTGCTCTGTTATTTGGTCTCCATATTACAAGGAGCATATTCACAACATTGAAAAAATTCAAAATAAGTTTCTGCGCTCTGTAGCGTACAAATATAAACTGTATCCCAATGATCCATTGCTTTACAATATAAAGTGTGATGAAATAAGGTCTTTATTAAACATGAAAACTTTGGAATCTTGAAGAACCCAGGCTGGATTGATTTGTGTACATAAAGCCATTAATGACAAGGTGAACTGTAGTGATTTACTACTACTGGTTGGCTTCCATGTTCCAGCAAGAGCTACAGGAAGTGATTAAATCTTCTTGATTCCTCTTCTAAGAAAGATTTATATATATTTCCTCCCAATATGCAGAATACTTAAGGGATGCCAACACAATTTGTAATGAAAAAGACATTCACAACATCTCAACTGATGGCTTAAAAAAAATATCCAATCCTAGTTAGAGGTTTACTATTCTTTAATAAGATACTGATATCTCTTACATGCTTTGTAATGTATCATTCTTACATAAGTATGTATTGTATATATGTATATATATTGTATGTATTGTATATATATGTGTTAGGAAACCTCCTACTTCGATACACCAAAGAAGACACCAAGATTCCTCGAATCACACTCTTTATTCTCCCAAGGCTTACACATGCCCATCACGAGCACTCCCTCGAGCCGCCATTGCTCTCGTCACTCTGTGTTCCACTGTTTCTTTAGTTCTTGTCTCCTGGCAGCACCTGTCCGCCGCCCCCTTCACCCTTTTTCTTTCCCACAGTCGGCCCTTCCTGACATCTGGGCCGTCCTCGGCTCTGGGCTGGTCTCTGCATGGTCCACCACCATCCCTCTGCTCCTCCCTCGATGTCACACCTTGGCCAACTCTGTCCTTGTCCACTGATAGGTCGATGTTCTCCTGATTCGCTGCCTCCGCTTCCTTGAGGTCATCTACTTCTTCAGCTTCAGTGTCCTCCTGGTCTGCAGCATCCACTTCCCCGAGGTCATCTACTTCTTCAGCTTCAGTGTCCTCTTGGTCTGCCGTATCTGCTTCTCCGCGGTCATCTTCTTCTTCAGCTTCTCTGTCCTCTTGGTCTGCCCCTTCCACTTGCCCGTCTTCTGGAGCCTTACGCCATGGCTTCATTCTGCACTAAACATGGAATTGAATGATCTTTGAGTTCGTTTAGCTCCGGGAAGGTCTTTCAGCACGTATCTGTCCCTAGGTAAAATCTCAGCCACTACGTACGGACCCTTCAATTTCGGTGCTAACTTATGCGACACTCCCGTAGCCTGTGCTTCCCTTTCCACTAACACCAAATTTCCCCTCTGGTAATGTCTAGGTGGTTTATGCCTAGCATCATATTTCTCCTTTTGTTCCCTCTGTACCTTATTTATTCTGGATAGGGCTATTTCCCTATCTTCCTCAAGTGTATCTGCGACCTTTTCTTCTAAATTGTCGTCTAAGGTCAGAATAACGCGGTTTTTCAATGAAGTCCTGAGCCTAAACGTGAATAAGAGTTCATGAGGACTCTTCCCTGTCGTTTGGTTCGTCATCGAATTCATTGAGAACTGAATATTTTTGAGTGATCCATCCCAATCACTCCCATCTTCTTGAGTGTACATTGTCGAAATCGCAGTTCCAATTACTGCGTTGGACCTCTCTACTTGCACATTCGCTCTCGGTGTGGCAGTAGCAATCTTGATATGCTTAATCTGATGATTTTCGCAAAGTTCCTCGAACTCCTTTGAAGTGAAGGCCGTACCTCTATCCGAAATCAGACGTTGCGGACTACCGAAACTGCTAAATATCTCACTTAACGCCTCACATACCGGCTTGGTCTTCGTGTTCTTCACGGCCTTCAGCATAATAAATTTCGTAAAGCTGTCTTGGTATGCCAATACATACTCATTTCCCTTCTTGCTCTTTGGAAATGGGCCTATGTGATCGATGTGAACGGTATGAAACGGAGTGGAGACCCTTTCCATCGTATGCAATTCGCCTTCTCTTTCACCTCCAGGTCGTTTATGGTAGGTACACTCAATACAGGCAGCTATGCACTTCCTGACCCTTTCCCTCATCCTCAGAAACCAAAAATACCTCTTCAGATGCTCCAGAGTCTTCTCTTCACCGAAATGGCCCATGTCGTCGTGACTTCCCTTTATAATTCTGGGAATGACATCTCTTCGAACAACCCAACGTCTTTCTCCATTCACTCTTCGGCAGATTCGGTTGTCCTTTATGGTGTAGTCAACGTGTATCTGACGTTCCTCGTTCGTCGTCGCTGGCCCTTGCAGCACCCTCCGTAGATTCTCCAGCACCGGGTCTTGAATTTGCATGGTAAGCAGCCAATCTTCCTGTTCTTCAATCGCTGGTGCGGGAAACTTCACCTTTCTAGTCTTCTTGTTCAATGCTTGGTAGTCATTACAGAGTCTGTTATCACCGTTGGCATTCTTTACTAACAATGCAGGACTTGCATACTCTGAATCCGACTCTTTTACTATTCCCAGCTTCATTAATACCTCTAGCTCCGATGAATCCCGTACGATATTTAATCTTCCATCTCCCTTTTGAATCCAAATCCCTTTTTGGTCAAGAGCGCTTCGCCCGATGATCATGGCGTCTTCTTGCGTGTAATCGGGGACAATTAACACCTCTACTTCGATGTTGACGTCATCTATCTGGAGAGCCACCTGTTTCGAGCCGATTGCCTCGCATGCATTTCCTCCGAAACCCACTAGCCGTCGCCGGCAAGTCTGGAATTGTAATCCGATCTCTCTCTCCACGTCTTCTCTCAGAGTTACCACGTAGCTTCCTAGGTCAATGAACCCGACCACATGATTCCCATTTATTTCTATCCATTTGTGGTATTCATCCTATATTTGCCGATTTGCGGTAGCTATTCTGTTTACGTTTCCTTCCTTTGAGGACTGACGATGCCTTAAATTCCTTAATGGACATTCTTTCATTATCTGTCCCTGTTTCATACAGTTGAAACATTTATTATCGCGCTTCTCTTTGGAGCAATCCTTGGCCCTATGCCCTTGCTCACCACAATTAAAGCATCTTTCAGTAGATAATCTCTTTTCTCCCACCCTTCCGGGTCTCTCTCTTGATAAGGAGGGTTGGACAGCCGCCTTCTCGCTCATCTTCGCTCTTTCCGTAATGTTCTCGTATCTTTTGATCTTCGCAAGCAGGCCTTCTACGTTTTCAAATTCACACATAGCCAACGATCTAACCAATTCTCTATCTGTTATCCCGTTCAAAATATATTTGATCGTGAATGCGTCGTCTATTTCTCCACGTCTCGCGATGGCTTTCATCGAATATACGTAAGCCTCATACGTTTCTTTAGCTTCCTTCTTTCTCTTTGTTAGGCACAGGTGGACGTCTGCTTGATCGGCCCCCGAAGGGAAACTACAAAGTAGTCTTCTTTTGAACGCCTCCCACGTGTAGACCTCTTCCGCTACACTGTTTAACCACAGTCTCGCCGCCCCGCGTAACTTTGTAACAGCGTGTGCTAACAGCATGGAATGATCCCAACCGTAGGCCGACGCCACCCCTTCCACTCACCGCACCCATTGTTCCGATGTGAATCCCGATTCCACCGACGGTTCAAATTCTGGAAGCAATCTTTCCGCGAGCGAAATATGCGCTGTTGCCGAACTTCCCAACATCGTGCACTGTCCCGTACCTAATAATTCTTTTTCTCTTTCTAAGATCTTCCGCTCTCTATCTAGCAATTCTCTTTCGCGCTGGAGGAATTCTCTTTCCCTAGCTACTTCGTACATCGCACCGCTCACCTCACTAACTTCTTGCACTCGACCATTTCGTCCCTCCGGATCTCGAAATTCGTTAATGCCCCTAGCCTGAGGTAGCCATGTTGCGGGAGTAAAAGTGGCTGCAGGAATATCTAAAACGCTAAATGAACGAGCCCGACCGCCTTCGTGCCCAACATCGCGCCTTCCCCACTCGGGTTCATTTCCACGATCTCTATTCATCTTGCGTCATGATTCCTCACGACTGGCCCAAAACACTTTGCACTTCACTTACTTACAGTTTTTCTCTTCCTGAGGTGTGTTTGGCGATAATCCATTTGGTGAATATCCCACCGCTGCTCTGTTAGGAAACCTCCTACTTCGATACACCAAAGAAGACTCTAAGATTCCTCGAATCACATTTATTCTCCCAAGGCTTACACATGCCCATCACGAGCACACCCTCGAGCCGCCATTGCTCTCGTCACTCTGCGTTCCACTGTTTCTTTAGTTCTTGTCTCGGGGCAACACCTTTCCGCCACCCCCTTCACCCTTTTTCTTTCCCACATATGTATATAATATGTATTGTAATCTTGGTTAATTCACTGATGGGCTTTACCTATGTTAAATGCCATATCTTCGTCACATTAATTGTGAATTATTTTTTGAATGTTTTACTTTCCATTTCTTTGTATACAAATTATGTTTCTGCAATTTAACTTTAGTTGAATTTATATATTTTGAATTTCTTCTGTCTACATAATACATTTATATAATTTATTATTGTTTATATGTAAGTGGGCTCTGCCCATAAAAATTAATTAAATTAAGCTTTAGATTGAAGATTGCAGTAAAATGGATTTAGATGGTTTGTTAAAGAAGCTATTTATATTTGATGTATTCAGATTTTATCTTATAGAGCAAATATAGAATTGCAGAATAGCAAAACAGAAATCCCAGCTATAGCAGGAGGATTGATATCACAACTTGGGCATTTCTACTGACAAGCTATTTGCTTCAAGACACAAAGATCGGAAGAAATACATGTCTGATGCAACTGAATGTGAAGTTTCAAATCCTGGATGAAGTAAAAATGTAGACCTTCAAAAGTGTGCAAAATCAACGAGTAAAGATGCGAGTCACAGCAAAAGAAGAGACTTCCAAAAAAGTCTTTTAACAAATGAGGCATATTCAGTAATTTGAAAAATACGAATTGATTTATGAAGATACTGGATATAAAAGTCAAGACTTTGATTTTAAGTAAGCTGTGAATGCACAGTTTTGTAATTTCTCAGACAGAAGTTGAAGAAGAAGGCTTTGAAGAGTCAGGACAGATTTTTGACTGAGATGGGTTGATTAGTTTTGTTTTTCTCCAAATAGCTTTTATATTTTTAAATATCAGTCTATCGAATATGTGTAAAGAAGTCAGTTACTTGGGTAGGTTTATGAGCTGCAGTAAATGGGTTAATCAAACAACCCTGTTCATTCAAGGCACTGAATGATATTCACATTATGGAGCAGCCTTATGATGAAGCCAAACAAGAGTGAAGACATTTTCAGCTGAAAAAATTAAACTGGGTTAATCAATCTATCCCCTGGTTTCTATATCTGGTTCATCCTCATCCTTTATCCACAGTTAATTTCGTTAGAACTACTCCATTCCCTGTAATTTCCAATGATTTCTTTCAAGATTATTTCCTCAACTTAATTAAGTAAGTATCCTACCTATAACTATGAAACCTCGAATCTTACACTCCTGCCCCAAAGATAAGCTTCATAACTTTATGATAAGATACTCAACAATAAATTTCTAACCAATATCTTTTAAACCAGTTTTTTCATATTTTCCTCCTTTGCTTAATCAATTCTTCATCTAAAGTATATGTTAAATCTCCCACCTCAAGATAGTATCTACAAGAATATAAATATCGTGAATTTGGCCAATCGATACTTGGTGGAATTTCATCTTAAAACGAATTTTTATTTCAACACTTGTACAGTTCCACAAAAAAAAAGATAAGACGTTTACTGGTTTCGGCATAAAATCATGCCATCCTCAGAACCAAAAGAAGTTTTGTCGAGCAAGGGCTTAAATACAATGGAGGAGAGAGAAAAGGAGGGGGGGGAGAAAAACATAGCATGAAGAGAGAGTAAACAAGTCAGTTTCTTGAGGTGGGAGGAGGGCGTAAATGAGTCAAAAGTCCCATTAGAAGTGGTGATCGGTTGCTAGTGAACAGAAACTCATTAGCTAACTCATGGAGTTAGCTTTACGTGAACTATTCATACCACCAACCGAACATTCTGACGATTTACCTAAATGGTTTAGATTAAATTTTATTGATGAGTGCAGTTTTAAATGTTCGAAGATTCTCACCTCTGACTTGAGACGTCAAGCTTTCTATACGAAAAATAATTTAAGCTAATGTGTTTTTGTTCACTAGCAACCGATCACCACTTCTAATGGGACTTTTGACTCATTTACCCCCTCCTCCCACCTCAAGAAACTGACTTGTTTACTCTCTCTTCATGCTATGTTTTCCTCCCCCCTCCTTTTCTCTCTCCTCCATTGTATTTAAGCCCTTGCTCGACAAAACTTCTTTTAGTTCTGAGGATGGCATGATTTTGTGCCGAAACCGGTAAACGTTTTATCTTTTTTTTTGTGGAACTGTACAAGTATTGAAATAAAAATTCGTTTTAATATAAATATCATTTCACTGGTTATAGATTTACTCTGTGGTGGTCACTAACAGTCAATAGTTTGCTATTATTATGCAATTAACTCAGTTGTTCTTCCTGTGTTACCTAATTACTAACAGCCTCTAAAGATACCAGTTCAGGAAGAGGCTAAGACGTATCTATCCACTTTGCTCAGTAATCTTTTATTGCATTACTTATAGTAGATAAAAAATCTTGCATGCACAAGTAGCAGTGCATGGTGTTATGTTTACCAGTCCAAGCCACAATCTACACTCCATCTCTCTTTTGATCTTCTCTTTTATACGTTGGTGGACCTCTTCTTAATCAACCTTCACATGCAAATTTACATTCCTTTAAACAATTTCTCTTTTCCATTATATTCTCTTCGTATATGAAGCATCACTTATGAGGTTAGGTGGATGAGGAGGCTACTCAGGTTCAAAATATGCCAGCAATAGCAACCATGGTAATAATTCTTCTTACTTTCTTATTGTTGACCACATACTTTTACACTTATTAAGCCCCTAAGCATGCTCATTTTTACCATAGTTAGTGTTCACCTTATGTTCCTTGGTTCGACGCTGTGGCATCATTTGTATTCTAACATACAATTCAAAGGGGGAATACAGAGTTATGTTTGAGGACCTTCCCTATATGATATTGACTTGAACTTTGCATAATCAATGTTCTTGCAAAATGCAAGCAACTCTTACTTGTATATACTAGGGATTTTCAATCCAACATTTTTTAGCAAACTGTTAGGAAACAAAGACTAATGCACAGCTTCCTTCTGAGGAAGGGTTGCCACCATCCTCATTAAAGAGATGATGAATGATTTTTTTATTAGTCCAGACAACCATTGTTCACTTGATCCTCCTTGAAAATTCATACCAATTTGTAACTTTGTTTGTTAAATAAAAGGTCAAACTTCAACTGTGGCCAGTGGGACTGGCAATACTTTTTTTGCTATGCAAGTCTTTTTTTTCTACACATCAAGTGCCTATTTCTCAAAAGAGCAGTTCGGGCTTCATGTATTTTTTTAACTTGCATTAATTCTGATGGTGAAATGATTCTATTTAGTTTTGTCAGATCATCTAATTGTGCAGGAAGTATTCAATATTTTATTGTCCATTAAATGAGTATTGTTTGGTAAGTATTTAAGTGCATTTTATTGAACTATCTATATTTTTACTTCATCCATTTATGTTGTATTGAGAAAGTATTGCAAATACAAAACATTTGACCTCATTATTACAACAGAAATACATTTTTTGGATCACCAGAACACATATTGCTTGTTTTACTATGATATCTGTGTGTGTGGTAAATAAAATTTATTTACTACTTAACAAAACTAATTTCAGATTTTAAACTTGGAGAGGAATGTAAAAGTTGATTATTTTGTAGCAGTTACTAGTTACCAAAATTCGTGGTTTATCATAGGCCGATTCTGTTTTTCTAGATACCTCCATTATAAGAGCAGTACGGTGTATACAGGAGTAGTTTTAGTTTAATTCATTTCAATAATTTATATTTGAAATAATTCATAGAAGTTATTGTTTAGGAATTTTTATTATAAATGGTTAAAATTTCTTTACCTGAGATATATATACTCTGAAAGCACTTCCTTTTGTGTAAGGTTGACAATTATGAAAATTTTTGGTGAATTTTCCTGTTATGATAAGAACACTTACAAGTTCAAATCATTCTGTCAGTTGGTTAATGTTGAATATGAGATAATTCTAAGATATGAACCAACAAGATTAAAGATCTGCTACCCAATATCCAAAGGTTGCTACATTGTATTGAGAGAATATTTCTTTGAGTATGATAAAAATAAATATTTCCAAATAATTTAGAAAGCATTTGAAGATGAAAATTCTCCAGCACTATTCATATTTTTGCAAAATATTATGAATGTTTTTGTACATAGTGTAAAATATATGAAAGTGGCAATTTTAATTGCATGGGGTTGCATGAGGTGATGGTAAGTAATTGTAATAAGGCTAACCATTGGAAGATTGATAGCTTTTATGGGCAGTAACCATTTTACACATTGAACAGCTTAAATGATGTAGATAGATACCTTACCTTACTTTGAAAACTGAAATCATTTCAAGAGTTCTACATTCAAATACATGAACATATTGTCTCGAGTTAAGGAAATACATGGGATGAAGTCAGAAATACTCTGAAATTATAAATTAATGAAAAGCACCTCTATGAAGTCTTCCGTGTATTCTATCGCACCCATCAAGTGAAGCAGCCATTAGTAGAAGAAAAGATAAGAGGTAGGTTGATTTATTTTCTAGGGTGAATAAAAGAGTTGGAGATAACCATACGGGCAGCTCAATCAGCTTTGATGAAAGCGGTCCTAAGTTTGATTCAAATTGTGAGCCTACACGTGGATTGACCTAATCTATTGGGGCAATATTACTAAAGGAGTTGGAGAAGAACTGAAACAAATTTTATTGTTTGTACTAAAGATCCAATGTCGCTTGCACATGAATTTAAAATATCAAGAATGAACTTTTGTTAAGAGCAAAAATACCGAGAGTACAACATATCAAGGCTGAACTCTAAGCTAGTAAAATTTCAAGTTTTCTGACAATGAGCCCCATGAATTTTTACTATCAGAACCAGCACTTGTGGAGGCTGCAAGATACTATTCGAAGTAGTTTTAAATGTTATGTATAGAAAACTTTTTTCAAATGACACTTTTCAGTATATTGCTTCAATTATTCAATTTATTCAATTTAATATAATTAGTGTCAAATTCAGCTAAATTTATTCTTAATATCAAATAAACAAATGTAATATGTACTGCTTTTTTCAATACATGATAAATATCCATGATAAAATTAATTTTGGTGATGGGTACCCTGTTGTATTTGAATTCTTCTCTAACTTTATTACTTACATTCAATTAGAATGAGGAATTAAACACAGCACCACAAAAACTTAGTTGGAATGATAAATCCTGAGTTATGTAAAAAATAAACAATGCTTGTTATACATCTTCTATACCAGAGGAAGTATCCTGGAATGATAATTTTTGTATTTAATAAATTTTCTGCACTTTGAGGAGATAATGTGATTACCGTTTGCTTGTCACACTTCATCTCTCACGTCAATCAACAATTCCGAAATATACCTCTAGCTAAGCAATTATATAATCGTGGCAATTGCTATACCAATACTTTAGAAATTACCACTAGCAATAATATAATAATGTAGTATTTATTTAGCCACAGCTATACATATACAGTAATAAAGCTATTCACTTACAGTATAGCATTTCACATACTATTAAGCTATTCATACAAAATAAATGAATATATAACGGATATTTTCACCGAAATTTCAATCTTTTTCCTTAGTTTTCGTGATTTTGCCAAGATACGATCGAAAAAAGATTCGAAAACGGATAATTTCACCGAAATTTCAATCTTTTTCCTCAATTTTGCCTTAGTTTCCGTGATTTTGCCAAGATATGATAGAAAAAAGCATCGAAAACGGATTATTTCAACGAAATTTCAATATTTTTCCTCTATTCTTCCTTAGTTTTCGTGATTTTGCCAAGATATGATCGAAAAAAGCATCGAAAACGGATAATTTGAAGGAAATATCAATTTTGTTTCCCGTATTCTGCCTTAATTTTCGTGATTCTGCCAGGAATTGATCGAAAAAAGCATCGAGAAAAGATAATTTCAGCGAAATTTCAATCTTTTTTCGTCTATTTTGCCTTACTTTTCCTGATTTTTCCAAGATATGATCGAAAAAAGCATCGAAAACGGATAATTTGAAGGGAATATCAATCTTTTTCCTCTATTCTGCCTTACTTTTCGTGATTTTGCCAAGAATTGATCGAAAAAAGCATCGAAAACGGATAATTTTAGCAAAATTTCAATCTTTTTCCGTCTATCTTGCCTTACTTTTCGTGATTTTGCAAAGATATGATCGAAATAAGCATTGAAAACGGATAATTTTAGCAAAATTTCAATCTTTTTTCGTCTATTTTATCTGACTTTTCGTGATATTGCCAAGATATGATGAAAAAAAGCATCGAAATCGGATAATTTTAACGAAATTTCAATCTTTTTTTTCGTCTATTTTGCTTTACTTTTCGTGATTTTGCACGGATATGATCGGAAAAAGCATCAAAAACGGATAAGTTCAACGAAATTTCAATCTTATTTCGTCTATTTTGCCTTAGTTTTCGTGATAATGAAAAAATATGATCGAAAAAATATCGAAAACGGATAATTTCACCGATATTTCAATTTTTTACTTTTTCCCTATACGTTGTATAGAGAAAGTATTGTATTCGAAAAAAAAATCGACCTCCAGATTTCGACGGAAATAGATGTTTTGGGGCCCATAGAGCATGTTCTAGCTATTTTCCCGAACATGTCTGTCTGTGTGTTTTTCTGTCTGTCTGTGTGTCTGTCTGCCTGTGGTTAAAAAGTTTGTGGGTGCTCTATCTTAAAAATTAATTATCCGATCATTTTCAAAATTCATATTTAGAATTTTCCTAACAATGCCAAGAGTTGATTAGTTTTTGGAGAATATCGCTTAAACGGAAGTTACCGTTTATCCGGAACAAAACTTTGTTTCTTAAATATCTCTGTAAGAATTCAATATAGGTATATATATATATATATATATATATATATATATATATATATATATATATATATATATATATATATATATATATATAACATACAAAAGTTGTAGATATTGTATTTTACTACAACTTTTGTATGAAAAAGTTTTCGTAACACTGATTGTTTAGGAGTTATTCTTCAATAATGGTTAACCGGAAATTGTTGTTTACGCAGAAAAGGAAGTTTTTCATACTTATCTCTGTCAGAATGCAATGTAGGTATAAACAATTATGAACCAAAGTTGTAGATAATGTTTTTTACTGCAAAGCCTGTATGAAAAATTTTCCTGAAACACTCATTGTTTTGGAGTTAATTGTATATCACCGGCATTGGCTTATGTTTTCAATAAATACGGAGAAAGTCATGTGTTGGCCACATCAGAATTTTTTCCTCTATTATGCCATAATTTTCGTGATTTTGCCAAGATATGATCGAAAAAAGAATCGAAATTGGATAATTTCAACGAAATTTACATATTTTTCGCTTATTTTGCCTTAGTTTTGGTGATTCTTCCGAGATATGACTGAAAAAAGCATCGAAAACGGAATTTTTTACGTAAATATCGGTCCTTTTACTCTATTTTGCCTTAGTTTTCGTGATTTTGCTATTATGTGACTGAAAAAGATTCGAAAACGGATAATTTAAAAAAATATCGATCTTTTTCCTCTATTTTGCCTTACTTTTCATGATTTTGCCAAGAAATGACCGAAAAAAGCATCGAAAAAGGATAATTAGACGGAAATTTACATCTTTATCCTCTAATTTAACTTCGTATTCGTGATTTTGGCAAGAATTGATCGAAAAAAGCATCGGAAACGGACAATTTCACCGAAATTTCAATCTTTTTTCTATTTTGCCTTAGTTTTCGTTAATTTTCCAAGATATGATCGAAAAAGCATCCAAAACGCATAATTTCACCGAAATTTCAATTTCTTTTTCCTCTATTTTACCTAAATATTCGGCAAGTTATCGTGATGTAATCAAAAAAAGCATCGATAACGGATAATTTCAACAAAATTTGAATTCTTTTCCTCTATTTTGCCTTAGTTCTCGTGATTTTTCCAAGATGGGATCGAAAAAAGCATCGAAAACGGATAATTTCACCGATTTTACAATTTTTTCCAATATTTTTCCATAATTTTCGTGATTTTGCCAAGATATGATCGAAAAAAGCATCGAAATAGGATAATTTCAACGGAATTTCAATATTTTTCCTCTATTTCGCCTTATACGACTAATATTTTGCTTTCGTTTTCGTGATTTTGCTATGATAGGACAGAAAAAAGCATCTAAATCGGATAATTTTAAGTAAATATCAAACTTTTTCCTCTATTTTGCCTTAGTTTTCGAGATTTTGCCAAGTAATATGATCGAAAAAAGCATCGAAAACGGATAATTTTAACAAAATTTCAATCTTTTTTCGTCTATTTTATCTGACTTTTCATGATATTGCCAAGATATGATGCAAAAAAGCATCGAAATCGGATAATTTTAACGAAATTTCAATCTTATTTCGTCTATTTTGCCTTAGTTTTCGTGATAATGAAAAAATATGATCGAGAAAAGCATCGAAAACGGATAATTTCATCGAATTTACAATCTTTTTTCGCCTATTTTGTCTTAGTTTTCGTGATTATGCCAAGATAAGATCGAAAAAAGCATCGAATACGGACAAATTTATCGAAATCTCTCTCTTTTCTCGTGTATTTTGCCTCACTTTTCAAGATTTTCATCGAAACCTACTCTTTCTTCGTGTATTTTGCCTTACTGTTCAAGATTTCGCTAAGCATTGATCAAAAAAAGCAACTAAAACGGGTAATTTGATGGAAATTTTAATCTTTTTCCTCTATTCTGCCTTACTTTTGTCGATTTTACTCAAAATTGATCGAAAAAAGCATCGAATACGGACAAATTTATCGAAATCTCTCTCTTTTCTCGTGTATTTTGCCTCACTTTTCGCGATTTTCAACGAAAACTCACTCTTTTTTCGTGTATTTTGCCTTACTTTTCAAGATTTCGCTAGGAATTGATCAAAAAAAGCAACTAAAACGGGTAATTTGATGGAAATTTTAATCTTTTTGCTCTATTCTGCCTTACTTTTGTCGATTTTGCTCAAAATTGATCGAAAAAAGCATCGAATACGGACAAATTTATCGAAATCTCTCTCTTTTCTCGTGTATTTTGCCTCACTTTTCGCGATTTTCATCGAAAACTCACTCTTTTTTCCTGTATTTTGCCTTACTTTTCAAGATTTCGATGAGAATTATTCAAAAAAAGCAACTAAAACGGGTAATTTGAAGGAAATTTCAATCTTTTTCGTTTATTCTGCCTTACTCTTGTCGATTTTGTTCAAAATTGATCGAAAAAAGCATCGAATACGGATAAATTCATCGAAATCTCTCTATTTTCTCGTGTATTTATCCTCACTTTTCGCGATTTTCATCGAAAACTCACTCTTTTTTCCTGTATTTTGCCTTACTTTTCAAGATTTCGCTAAGAATTGATCAAAAAAAGCAACTTAAACGGGTAATTTGAAGGAAATTTCAATCTTTTTCCTCTATTCTGCCTTACCTTTGTTGATTTTTCTAAAAATTGATCGAAAAAGGCATCGAATACGGACAAATTCATCGAAATCTCTGTCTTTTCTCGTGTATTTTGCCTCACTTTTCAAGATTTTCATCGAAACCTACTCTTTCTTCGTGTATTTTGCCTTACTGTTCAAGATTTCGCTAAGCATTGATCAAAAAAAGCAACTAAAACGGGTAATTTGATGGAAATTTTAATCTTTTTCCTCTATTCTGCCTTACTTTTGTCGATTTTGCTCAAAATTGATCGAAAAAAGCATCGAATACGGACAAATTTATCGAAATCTCTCTCTTTTCTCGTGTATTTTGCCTCACTTTTCGCGATTTTCAACGAAAACTCACTCTTTTTTCGTGTATTTTGCCTTACTTTTCAAGATTTCGCTAGGAATTGATCAAAAAAAGCAACTAAAACGGGTAATTTGATGGAAATTTTACTCTTTTTGCTCTATTCTGCCTTACTTTTGTCGATTTTGCTCAAAATTGATCTAAAAAAGCATCGAATACGGACAAATTCATCGAAATCTCTGTCTTTTCTCGTGTATTTTGCCTCACTTTTCGCGATTTTCATCGAAAACTCACTCTTTTTTCCTGTATTTTGCCTTACTTTTCAAGATTTCGATGAGAATTATTCAAAAAAAGCAACTAAAACGGGTAATTTGAAGGAAATTTCAATCTTTTTCGTTTATTCTGCCTTACTCTTGTCGATTTTGTTCAAAATTGATCGAAAAAAGCATCGAATACGGATAAATTCATCGAAATCTCTCTATTTTCTCGTGTATTTATCCTCACTTTTCGCGATTTTCATCGAAAACTCACTCTTTTTTCCTGTATTTTGCCTTACTTTTCAAGATTTCGCTAAGAATTGATCAAAAAAAGCAACTTAAACGGGTAATTTGAAGGAAATTTCAATCTTTTTCCTCTATTCTGCCTTACCTTTGTTGATTTTTCTAAAAATTGATCGAAAAAGGCATCGAATACGGACAAATTCATCGAAATCTCTGTCTTTTCTCGTGTATTTTGCCTCACTTTTCAAGATTTTCATCGAAACCTACTCTTTCTTCGTGTATTTTGCCTTACTGTTCAAGATTTCGCTAAGCATTGATCAAAAAAAGCAACTAAAACGGGTAATTTGATGGAAATTTTAATCTTTTTCCTCTATTCTGCCTTACTTTTGTCGATTTTGCTCAAAATTGATCGAAAAAAGCATCGAATACGGACAAATTTATCGAAATCTCTCTCTTTTCTCGTGTATTTTGCCTCACTTTTCGCGATTTTCAACGAAAACTCACTCTTTTTTCGTGTATTTTGCCTTACTTTTCAAGATTTCGCTAGGAATTGATCAAAAAAAGCAACTAAAACGGGTAATTTGATGGAAATTTTACTCTTTTTGCTCTATTCTGCCTTACTTTTGTCGATTTTGCTCAAAATTGATCTAAAAAAGCATCGAATACGGACAAATTCATCGAAATCTCTCTCTTTTCTCGTGTATTTTGCCTCACTTTTCGCGATTTTCATCGACAACTCACTCTTTTTTCCTGTATTTTGCCTTACTTTTCAAGATTTCGCGAAGAATTGATCAAAAAAAGCAACTAAAACGGGTAATTTGATGGAAATTTTAATCTTTTTCCTCTATTCTGCCTTACTTTTTTCGATTTTGCTCAAAATTGATCGAAAAAAGCATCGAATACGTACAAATTCATAGAAATCTCTCTCTTTTCTCGTGTATTTTGCCTCACTTTTCGCGATTTTCATCGAAAACTCACTCTTTTTTCGTGTATTTTGCCTTACTTTTCAAGATTTCGCTAAGAATTGATCAAAAAAAGCAACAAAAACGGGTAATTTGTAGGAAATTTCAATCTTTTTCCTCTATTCTGCCTTACTTTTGTCGATTTTTCTCAAAATTGATCGAAAAAAGCATCGAATACGGACAAATTCATCGAAATCTCTCTCTATTCTCCTGTATTTTGCCTCACTATTCGCGATTTTCATAAAAAACTCACCCTTTTTTCGTGTATTTTTCCTTACTTTTCAAGATTTCGCTAAGAATTGATCAAAAAAGCAACTAAAACGGGTAATTTGAAGGAAATTTCAATCTTTTTCCTCTATTGTGCCTTACTTTTGTCGATTTTGCTCAATATTGATCGAAAAAATCATCGAATACGGACAAATTCATTGAAATCTCTCTCTTTTCTTGTGTATTTTGCCTCACTTTTCGCGATTTTCATCGAAAACTACTCTTTCTTCGTGTATTTTGCCTTACTGTTCAAGATTTCGCTAAGCATTCATCAAAAAAAGCAACTAAAACGGGCAATTTGATGGAAATTTTAATCTTTTTCCTCTATTCTGCCTTACTTTTGTCGATTTTGCTCAAAATTGGTCGAAAAAAGCATCGAATACGGACAAATTTATCGAAATCTCTCTCTTTTCTCGTGTATTTTGCCTCGCTTTTCGCGATTTTCATCGACAACTCACTCTTTTTTCCTGTATTTTGCCTTACTTTTCAAGATTTCGCGAAGAATTGATCAAAAAAAGCAACTAAAACGGGTAATTTGATGGAAATTTTAATCTTTTTCCTCTATTCTGCCTTACTTTTGTCGATTTTGCTCAAAATTGATCGAAAAAAGCATCGAATACGTACAAATTCATCGAAATCTCTCTCTTTTCTCGTGTATTTTGCCTCGCTTTTCGCGATTTTCATCGACAACTCACTCTTTTTTCCTGTATTTTGCCTTACTTTTCAAGATTTCGATGAGAATTATTCAAAAAAAGCAACTAAAACGGGTAATTTGAAGGAAATTTCAATCTTTTTCCTCTATTCTGCCTTACTTCTGTTGATTTTTCTAAAAATTGAACGAAAATAGCATCGATTACGGACAAATTCATTGAAATCTCTCCCTTTTCTCGTGTATTTTGCCTCACTTTTCGCGATTTTCATCGAAACCTACTCTTTCTTCGTGTATTTTGCCTTACTTTTCGTGATTTTGCCGAGAATTGATCGAAGAAAGCATCGAAAACGGATATTTTGAAGGAAATATCAATTTTTTTCCTCTATTTAGCCTCACTTGTCGTGATTTTTCTATGAATTGATCGAAAAAAGCATCGAAAAAAGATAATTTCATCGAAACCTCACTCTTTTTCATCTATATTTCCTTACTTTTCGTGATTATGCCAAGAATTGATCGAAAAAAGCATCGAAATCGGATAATTTGAAAGAAATTTCAATGTTTTTCCTCTATTTTGCCTTACTTTTCGTGATTTTGCTAAAAATTGATCGAAAAAAGCATCGAATACGGACAAATTCATCGAAATCTCTCTCTTTTTTCGTGAAATTTTGCCTCACTTTTCGCGATTTTGCTAAGAATAGATCAAAAAAAGAATCATAAACGGAGAATTTGAAGGAAATTTCAATCTTTTTCCTCTATTTTGCCTTACTTTTCGTGATTTTGCTGAGAATTGATCAAAAAAGCATCGAAAACAGATATTTCATCGATATCTCACTATTTTTTCGTCTATTTCGCCTTACTTTTCGCGATTATTTTAAGAATTGATCGAAAAAAGAATCGAAAACTGATAATATCATAGAAATCTCACTCATTTTCCTCTATTTTGCCTTACTTTTCATGATTTTGCCAAGAATTGATCGAAAAAAGCATCGAATACGGACAAATTCATCGAAATATCACTCTTTTTTCGTGTATTTTGCCTCACTATTCGCGATTTTGCTAAGAATAGATCAAAAAAAGAATCGAAAACGGAGAATTTGAAGGAAATTTCAATCTTTTATTGCCTATTTGCCTTATTTTCGTGATTTTGCCAAGATATGATGGAAAAAAGCATCGAAAACGGATAATTTCAACGAAATTTTAATCTCTTACCTCTATTTTGCCTTACTTTCCGTCATTTTGGCAAGTTATGATCGAAAAAAGCATCGAAAACGGATAATTTCGCCGAAATTTTAATCTTTTTCCTGTATTTTACCTTAGTTTTCGTGATTTTGCCAAAATATGATTGAAAAAAGCAACGAAAACGGATAATTTCTACCAAACTTTTAATCTTTTTTCGTCTATTTTGGCTTACTTTTCGTGATTTTGCCAAAATATGATCGAAAAGATCTTCGAAAACGGATAATTTCAACGAAATTTCCATCATTTTTCGTCTATTTTGGCTTTTTTTTATATTGCCAAGTTATGAACGAATAAAGCAACGAAAACGGATAATTTCAGCGGAATTTCAGTCTTTTTTCGCCTATTTTTCCTTAACTTTCTTGATTTTGCCAAGATATGATGGAAAAGAGCATCGAAAATGGATAATTTCAACGAAATTTCAAACTTTTTTTTGTCTATTTTGCCTTACTTTTCGTGATTTTTCCTAGATATGATCGAGAAAAGCATCAAGAACGGATATTTTCAGCGAAATTTCAGCCTTTTTTCGCCTATTTTGCCTTAACTTTCTTGATTTTGCCAAGATATGATGGAAAAAAGCATCTAAAACGGATAATTTCAACGAAATTTCAAACTTTTTTATGTCTATTTTGCCTTAGTTTTCGTAATTTTCCATGAAATGACTGGAAAAAGCATCGAAAACGGATAATTTCGAGGAAATTGTAATCTTCATCCTGTATTTTACCTTAGCCATCCTGATTTTTCCAAAATATGATCGAAATACGCATCGAAAACGGATAATTTAAACGAAATTTCCATCTTTTTTCGTCTATTTTGCCTTAGTTTCCGTGATTTTGCAAAGTTATGAACGAGAAAAGCAACGAAAATGGATAATTTCATCGAAATATCAATTTTTTTCCTCTATTTTGCCCTTCTTTTCGTGATTTTGCCAAGATATGATGAAAAAATCATCGAAAACGGATAATTTCAGCGAAATTTCAATCTTTTTTCGTCTATTTTTCCTGGAAAAAAAATTTAAAAGGGTTTGAGTGACAGTGAGTAGAAGTTTTCTATATAAATTTTTTATTATTTTTGGTTTTAGAGGAAAGAAATTTAAAAATGTAAAAAAGTTATTTTTCTTTTGAAGTTTTATAAATAAAGTGGAAAAACGTTATTATGAGTCAATAACTTCTTATCTCAGTACCTATTAAACAATAGATTAAGTATAATAATAATTTAAACATTTTGAAATATAAATAGTCGTTATATTAATCATATAGTTAATTTTATAGGTGATATTTAAGAAACATATTTAGTAGCCGAAGTCACCCCATCGGTTGGGGCGCCTGCGATCGCTATTCTTTATTTTTTTAAACAAATTCCATTGATTTGAGAAAATTTTTAAAATACTATTTGCATGAATTAAAATTACCTCCATTTAATTTTAATTTTCTGTGCTTATAGAATGTAATTGAATAGAGAAATATTCAAAAAAACTCTAAAAAACGGCTGAAGTCACCCCATTCTACGGTACCATTTTGGATGCAAATCAGTCAGCTGAAAGATATGGGCGCCTAGGTATGTACGCATAGATTTATCGGAAATGTGACTTGATGACTTGAAATAAATTTGAAAAACTGATCAAATTGTGACTTAAATTCTTCAGCTTCCTTTTCGAGGCAGCCAATTTTTTTTCTGTTGATAGAATCCCACGAATCTCATATCTTATCCTGTCAACCACGTGGTCATACAATGCCTATTCAAAATTTCAGTTCATGAAAAATTTTTTATAATTCATCAATAGAATTGTAAATTTCTAATTAGCTTTCACTGCTAATTTCAAATGATACTATATCTGTCAATAAGAAAGAACCAAAACTGAAGGGCACAGCACAAAAGTATATGTTTGTCATTCATTACTTCATTAGTTATATCATCACATTCATATGTAAAATAGTGTGTATATTTATTGATATAAATATTTATCAGAATATAAGTGCTATTTATTTGTAGGAAATAATTATTTGTTTAATTTATTCAACTTTTACCACTTCCAAATTAAGCAATAAATTCTATGGGATAATATTACAGCTATTTTCAAATATGCAAAATAAAAAATTTGGTTAGCAGTTAATTAAATACCATAAAAAATTTATTAGCATGCATATTTTAAGACTTCATCTACCAAAGCTTGCATTCCTTTTAACTCATAACAAAGTGGTCTAAGATAATGGCTACACTGAATACTTTACTACAATTAATTCTTGGAAAGTAACATATCCTAGATAAATATCATCATATCTATATAAGAAATAAGAAAATATATTAGCTTCAAAGTCCACAGTTCTGACATATGTGCAGTGAATGCCTAAAAAGTCCATTAAAAGATATACTTTCAAAAAAATAGTACATACTGCATATATTGACTTATGACATGCACTTTTTAATAAGTATTTTATTTCAAATTTCCTTCTTTAATAGCATTGTTTGTATTATACAGCAATAAGTTTTATACAGTAATATTTTGTTCCTGCTATCATACTCAGATGAATGGAATATTTTCATTTGTCATGTGGTACAGGATAGAGAAAAATCTATCTTTCATTTTCTTTTGTCCCAGTGTTGATCATGGCTGTGATGAAATGAAAGCTACTGAGGTATGACTGAATAATTGCCCTGATTTTGGTCTCTCCTCATGGAATTCTAAGAAAAGTGTTACTCATAGAATCATTATGCTCCACTTGTGTGGACATGTTCCTCTTATAGCACTCTGGCTCAGTGAGGAAAGCAATGGCAAAATACCTCACTCCTCATCCTGCCTAGTGAACCTCATTCCCCTCTGCAAGCTCTTAGTAGCTTATGCCAGAGGGGGTGAGGTACAAACCGGCCTTCGGGCTGAATTCTTTACAGACAGACAGTAATATTTAAAGGTTTTATACGACTATGCATGTTACATGCCAATTAATATGGCATGTATATTTTTTGCCAAATAACTTCAATTCAAAATACATATATATTTTGGAATGTATTAAATCTTTTTATGTGATTCCTTCATATAGATTTTAAGCATGAATTATTTTTGCTTAGCATACTTTCTTTTAAACAGTAATTTCAGAACTAAATAAATTAATTAATTTTACAGATATTACCTTTCACTTCACACATTATTTTTCCAAAGCATCCATCTAATGGCCCAAAATGAAACATTCTATGGCTTATATTATAGTCAAGTCATTTGTCTTTCCCATTTAGTGCCTCTTCTTATTCTTTTACCTCTGCTTACTATTGATTAATTAAGTAAAACATTTTCGTACAGTTCTCTATTACAGAAGCCACTCTTTTTCTAATCCTGTTCTCTTTCAAATGATTCTTCTTTCTTTATAATAGATCAAATGTCACGTTTTCTTCCAGACTCTTTTCTTCCTTTCATTTTTCTTTCCACCTTGGGTGACCAGACCAGAATCCCTTTTCATTGGTTGAATTTATAAAATTTACCTTTTCATATATAGTTTTTCAATATTATCCAAATATTTAAGAGCTAATATGTTCAAAATTACTGAATTAAACCTCTCAATGAGCAATAAAAATGAGATCCACTAAGATAGATCAGCTAAAACTCACAGTATACAAAGTTGAGGTAAGGTTTATGTCTTCTATATTTGCTTTAAATGTCCTTAGAAAACCTCTTAAAACACATTCGTGGAGTTATAATGCCGATATTCATTGGCTTATTATGTAATTAATCTCAAAGATGATTATGAATATTGACTTCCTTTAAATTCCACTAATTCCAAATATGATATCCTAGAAACAAGATCTCAATTGGTCACCCTGTAATCAGTAACAGTTTCTCTTTATCTGCTCTGATTCCTTTTTCTGATAATTTGGCACTCTCTATATTCTTATAACATATACATTTGATATTGTTATACATAATCGATTTAGTCATCTTCTTTATTTTGTTGATTGTTTTCAGTAGAGTAAATACTTGTTAGGGCAGAGATGTTTGATGTTATACTAGGAAGACGGACAAGCCATAATGGCCAACAAGCAAATAAGTAACCCAATCATGCCATACCGTAATTAACGGTAATTTCTATGTTAATATCAAGCAAAGATTATTGATACTCTAAGATGAGTATCTAAGTAACTGAGGAGTTAGAGGTTACATACAATCTATTTACTTTTGACAAACCACTTTATTAAACCATATATATAATCATATGAGATGTTTAGCTATGATTTAAATTATTTTATTCCCAGCTGAAGACCAGACCAGTTTACTGCTTATAACACTGATTTTCAAACTGCAGGCTGCAATCCAGGGATAGGTCCATAAAATTGGTGAGCTTAGATTTTCCCTGATAAAATACTGTCATGGAAATTTTTCTTCTTCATGAAATGCTTAAAATTTAAATATAATAATTTTCTTAACTTTGCTAAAATTCTTATTCTAAATCATTTATAAGACAGTGAAATTGAGAATACCAGTCATTTTCTACCTGATCTAAGTTTTCATGGGTAATAAGGTAATGTCTTAATGATTTACAGGTAGGAATAAGGAAATTTTCTAATAGAATATGCCGTCTCTAACTTCAATACTTCCTTGTCACAAATTTTATGTAAAGTTAGTAATATGTTTAATTACCCAGCTTATGAAGGTTAAGCCAGATTAAATAATTAAAATCTCCTTCAAAAAATTACAATTATCACTAAAATGCAAGTTTCATTATTTGAACATACATTTCTGATTGGTACATATAAAGCAGTCTCATTTAATGCAAGGAGGGACATATGAATTATTTGGGACGGGTATGAAAGAGGAGGTACAGAGGAACCGGCTATTGGGAGGTCCAAAACTTGGTCTTGTCAGGTAATATAATTCCTTCTCCGGATTAATTCATATCTAATACATATAGACGTTTCTCTGGATTTTTACGACGTGGTGGCCACAACGTGTAACCTCCAGAAAATGCCGACTATGAACCTCAGTGTCATGGGTTTGATTCCAGAAGGCCCCAAAGTTACGATTTTCCCCATAAGATACATAGTGGGGATTTTCGAAAACTTTTTTGAGGCACTATCCAGCAAAGCAGAGAATTGAAATTCCAGATATCGTTAGAAGTCGTGTATATAAAAAGGAAACCATAAAGACATCTTCGAAGATTATCCTTGGTTCGACACTAGGTCAGGGCAAGTACAATACCGTTTAAATTACATTGCGGCGATTTTAAGATTGTTTTGAACACTTTCCTGATAAGATGGAAACATGAAACTCAGCATGAGGATAGAGAACATTTATATATTTTATGTACACTATTGAACGTTCTGATGATGATCCTTGGTTCGATTCCAGAGAGCCATTTACCTTCCTCAATGCATTTCTTATGGAGATAACGGAAACAAATTTTAGGTACTTCCCAGCATGATATTGACTTCAAACTTTGCATGAAATAAGATCAAGTCCTTACAAGTTATACTGTGCATTCACAGCTGCCTATATGTCCTGGGTTCGACACCAGGCGTCTCTACAATCCGTAACTGATCCAATTTTTAAGAATTATTTTGAACCCCTTCCCAATAATATAGAAACTTGAAATTCGGCATATAGATAGAGATCATAAATAAATTTTAAAAACGTGTTTTTGATTTCATTGATCGTCCTTGGTTCGATCCTAGAAAGCCATTTACATTACCCAAGGCATTTCAGATTGGGATAATGGAGTCTTATTTCAGGACCTTCCCGGTATGATATGGACTTCAAACTTCGCGTTACTTAAGATCAGGTTTTAACAAGTTATTATGCCTAATCACATCTTCCAAAAGGTCCTGGGTTCGACAACAGGCGTCTACAAAAATTAGAAATTGCAATGATTTTTAAGATTTTTTTAACCCCTTCCCGATAACATTGAAACTCAAAACTTGGTATGTGAATAAAGATTATAAATACATTTTTTATGCCTGCAGTATGCAAGCAACTTTTACTCGTATATATAGATACACAGATAGGATACTAATTCACAGGCTAAACCACAGGCGTCATTGATTTGAAAATTTTACAGCGTATAGGCCCTAACGTGAAACCCCCAGAAAAGTGAGTATGCCGGTTTCAACTACTCCTGTTCAGAGTTGCTGATTTTTCAGTTTAAGGGTGGTTTCAAATTAATAGTAAGTCACAACTTGTCACCTCTAGTGAGAAGTGGGGCGAAGATTAATACTTCCATGTGCAACTTGAAAGCTTAATTTTCAATATTCATATTACTGATTTATTATAAATTCAATTGAAGTAAGCCTCAATGAGACTGTAAGCAGAAGTGTATTGATATAAGTATAATGATAAACATTGAATAGTTTTTGTGGATTTTTTATAGTTATTTCACCATGATCTATTATAGTTTAGGACAAGTGAATTTTCCTGTCAAAACATAATGGAAATAAATTTGACCTTAAAATATGCACAACTATTTACATTGTTTTATAATATAAAATAACAATCAAACAAAATTTTGAGAGCAGCTTTATATATAGTGAATTATAGACAATCCAAATGATTTTTTCTTAAAAAACATTTTGTTAATATACCCTGCTTTATAAACTTCATGTAGAGCTTCCACAAAAATATAAATATGGATTTTACTTGGTCACAATATAACAGTTTCTTGCATTGCTATTTTAGAAATAATTTTGACAGCAAGATTTTGTGTTTATTTTGTGAAGAAAAACATAAATTATTTGATATTTATTCAAAAAGTATAATCTACAATACAGAGACTTACAATATTTAAAAAAATATATTGCTTCCCATACATTTTTTATGAACCTATCTTTCTCATATACCATTTAAGTAAAATTTTACAATTCCCGTGCTGTGTGGGGGACTGGTTTTTTTATAATCACACATTTATACAAATTTTTGGTCTTTCTTGTTAAAATTATTACAATTTCAAATCCATTACTATAATATGCAACCAAAATGGTGATCAATAATTAATTCCTGATTCTAGCCTCAATATAAAGGGACAATTATTTACAATTTCATTCTGTAAATTAAATGAAACTTGCTAACAATAAAAAATAACTGGAAATTGTTGACCTTTCAATCATTTATTTAAGTTGCAATGAGGCAAGCTTATTTAATTTTCTTTGTATTCCTTCAAAGTTCCTTCAATGAATACCTAAATTCATATCTTATCAGAAAGTGCTTGAGATTAATTTTCAAAAAATCCTTAGAGTTAAGATAATAAACATAAACATTGGTGATTATTAAATTAGATATTTTATTTTGAGTAACTAATTGGAACCAAGTCTGCCATCAAAATTCTGCATCAACATTGATTGATTTTGAATTTAAAAGCTATCATGAAAGGATGGTATAATTCTTCTCGCATGCATTTAAGAACTCTTTGAAATATAATGGAAAATTTTTTATACTTATTTCATAATTGTATTAATTTTTATCCTTCGTGTGTTTAAATTTGAAAACAATAAATAAATAATTTCCAATGGACATTTGAAGGAAAAGAAAATAATTTTCAAAATATGACTACATTCACAGAGTTCTAATGTAATAAAAACTATCCTTTACAAAGAATATGGAATTATAAAATAGTTTGGAGGTAGGTCAGTGGATTTAAAAGTATATTTTAAAGTCTATGTGTGCATTTATTGAAGTGACAAATTACAAAAGAATTGAAAACCAACAAAAACCTGTTTTTCTGTACTTGATTTCTCAGTCAGTCTATAAGTTTTCATAGGTTCAAAAGAAACATTCACTCGTTCACTCGTTCCAAAAAAGTGGCAAATATATTCAATGTATTTGCCAATCCTACCCGTTCACAGTTGTTTATTTTTGTTTTTCACTTGGCTGCCTCAGTATCACAATGTCTTTTTCCTTGTTGCTTAGGAGGCTGCAACCATCAATCTATGCAACTATGCACATCATCTCAGTCGCTTTATGAGCATAACTGTGAAACCATGCAGTAACATGTGTACGCAAATGTTCATGTTGGCTGAGTTCTTGTTCCCATGCTGCATGGCTGCTGGATGCTCACCTGAAATTAAGTAAACACTTTCATTAGAAGCTTAGAAAGAGCTAATCAATTTCCCTTTTGTAAAAAGTAAGTCAAAGTTGGGAATTGTGCACTACAGCATTTGGTTCAGAGAGATGAAAGCCTCATGTCATTTCAAAACAAAGGATCTGTTCTTGTTCATTAAAAGTGGATCCACGATTTCTGTTTTTGTATTCACGCCAAAATTGTATTTTTGATGTAAATTGTTGAGAATAAAGGGAATATGATAATTATTACTTTAAAATTAATACTTTTTATTGCTCTGGTGGTTTCCAAAGACTGTTTCATTTTGTGCAATTAATCCTCCCAATATAAATTCATATTATAATTTTTTTTCAATCACCAGCAATGAAATCGAACTTATTAGAGTAAATTAATCCTCGAATATGAATTTTTTAGTTATGACAGTAGGAGGACAATATATTTCAAAGTGTGAGATACTTATTAGTGGGTCAGTATTAGACTAAACATGAAGCACAATAAGATGATAAAAAAACCTATCACTATTTATTGTTGCCACAATCTTCAAAATAGTCTCCAATATGTCCTCGTGAGTGCCATCAAGAATAGCCTGAAATCTTTCCAATAATTAGGTCCTTGTGCTAACCAAAGCACACTTTGAAAACCATGCCTCAGATCATGAAAAGTTGGTAGAAATCTACTGAAGTCTGCCTTTGCTCAATTGCAACAATTTGTGGTTTTCACTCAACCAGACAAAGGAAAATGTGCAATGATAACTCATGTACAATGAGCAAATATTTACACAGTGATGTACATTCTGATTCACAAGTGACTATTAATGCAACAAGAAATAATGGGGACAAGATCATATGAAAACATTTGAAACAGTGTTAAAATTATTGAATATCAATCCAACATCCTTAGATCAAATGGTACTCGTGAACTCCAAAAACCAATATGGACTGCATATTCAAATATATAATATATATACATAAATAAATTACCTGTAAACTTGCCAACTTGATTAATCTTATTTTAAAAATATTTGGAGTTTTCATTCATCTCACTGTATTCTATTGAACCCATTGAAATACTCATTATACAAAAAATAAAAGTAATCTATTTAAAAGTCATCAAAATATATTTAATTCATTACTAAGGGACGCTCACTGTGAAAAAGCATCAGCCATGCAATGTTTGGGGAGTCATTAGATTACTTTCACATCTTGTAAAATTACTTTATTTATAATGATATATATATTTTTCCAATTCAAAGGTTTAATGATTGAATGTCTTATCTTAGAAAATCAAGGGAAATATTTCTTAATCTCAGGAAATTACTTATTTTTATCTAATATTACAAAGAAACATTTTAATGACAAGATACGTAGACTGCATGTCTGACTTTTAGACACTTGAATAGTTTTGATTACTTTTTATATCGAATAAAAGCATATTGATGATACCTGCTCCTACAAATTGCTTAAAGGAATGGACTTAGCAAAGGTCTATTTGGTTTCAGAATAGTAACATGAATTAACCATTAATGTTCAGGCTAGAACCGGGCAACAACTCTAACAGTATCTAGAATATCAAGTCAATACCAAAGGATAGTACAAAAGTTTGATATAACCCGGCCAAGTCAGCTACTTCTGCCATTTGGAGGGAAGGCTTTGGCAATCAATTCTGTGGTGGAATTGGTGTACCAGGTACAGACAATTTCATGCAATTCCTCAGAAGCTTGGTTGGCCTCTGACTGCATCCTTCATCTTGTCAAATGATGCATATTCTGAGAGAGCGAGTACAGAGGTAACCACTCTGCTAGGTTCCTCTTCCTGTCTAGCAGCTCTATGAATGCACCTGTTGGATGTTGTCTTCCACATTTGCTGCTGTATGCAATGTTCCCCCAAACCATGGATCTCCATAGAAACACAATGCTGAGCATGATAGTCACCTTCCATTATTGTCAATGGTGAAAGAGATGACCCATCTACACATTCCCCCTGGTGTCACTGGTATTCCCTATCATGTGTAGTTTCGCGATAAGAGTTTTTGTGTCATTTCTGTATGACCCTAGTACAAATGTCTCCAAATGTGCCATCAGCATAGAAATAGAAAGTGAGGAAGAAGTTGAAGAAGATGATGTTCAATCTGGGATACTTGATAGTGAAACAGAACGGGCATTGTGGGATATGAAAGGGAATAAAGCAACGGGGGTTGTCCAGATCCCAGTGGAGTTCCTTAAGAACCTGGGGAAAAGGGTAAGGAAATATTTCTATGCTTTAATTAAGAAAATTTATGATGAAGGGGAATGGCCAGAGGATTTTACCAAACTCATCTTCATTCATATACATCAATAAAACAAGGCTACAGAATGTCTGGACTATCGTACAATTATCTTAATCTCTCATGCGACAAAAGTACTTCTAAGGGTTCTGAATAGACAAATAGAAGGAAAAATTAAAGGGAAAATAGGAGAAGAACTGTTTGGTTTAAAGAGAGGGAAAGGAGCGAGGAATGCAACTGGGGTGATAAGAGTACTTGCAGTCTAGAATTTAATGATGATGTGTAAATGTTTAATTATGTGGATTTTGTAAAGGCTTTTGTTAGAGTCCAGTAGCCAAAACCAGCCACTTACGTTGGATAAGCACGACCTCTAGCCATACCACATATTTCAATCCTCTAATTTGCTGGGAAGTGCCTTAAAATTCAAAAATTCCTTTTAATTCATTCCTATGAGAAAAATCAGGATTTTGGGGCCTTCTGGAATTGATTGTATGATACTGACGTTGCAAGTTACATTTTTTCTGGCGGCAATGGCCAGTACGTCGTAAAAATTTCATACTAGTGGCACGTGGTTAAAATTTTGATCCCCTCTGTAGCATCATCATTATCAGCCATTTTCTATCTGACATTGGATGTTGGTCTCCCCAAGTACTTTCCAATTTTCTCGGTCCTGAGCTTCTCGTTTCCACGTTGTACCTAAGTACATGATGATATCTATATTGCACCTGTCCTAAGGTATGGTTGAACAACGTTGTACGTTGTTGTTTAATGGTATGAACAACATCGAGAGCGTTGCTCATACTTTCAGGGCTGTATGTGTTCACGATGAAAAACTAAGTGTACTTTTTTAAGAAGTTTGAAACATGCTCAAACAAATGTAAATGATTCAAAGTAGTATCCAATAGGTCTATCTTTTCTGAGAGCAGAAAATAACGTTCTTTTTGTCGTTTTCACAAATTTCATCCTCTCAGTTGTCCCTAATTTTAGGACCTTATATTCCCACGATGAAAAACTAGATATACTTTCTTATAGGATTGAAATCATTCTCTTTATAATGAAAATGATTCTAAAGATATTCCAGAGGGCCTTTTCTTGTAAAAGCGGGGTGAAAATATCCTATTTTTGGTTTTTTCCCAAAACCTGTCAAATGTTGACTCAATTTTAATAATAAGGGAAAGTACTAGGAAGATGAAATTTTATATTCGTAAACCGTGTATTAATATGTTATTATACGCAAAGTTTCACGTTAATTACATATTCACTTCCTGAAATATAAAATAGCCAACATTTTAATTTTTTTCGATCCACAATTTTTCGTGCCAGTTTTGCACTGAATTTTCTGCAACATGGTCGCTCTTACAGTTATTGTTTGTAGTTATTTTGTTTAATAGAGCGCAAAAAGTTGTACAAGATAGCCAAATTTTGTTTCCTTCGTAAAACGTTTCCCTGAGACACCATGCATCAAAGTTAACGAAATCTCATAGTCATACTGAAGAAGACACGGGGTCATATTGCGAATTATGGCTTCATTAGGGCGTGAGGCTAACTACTTGTTCACCTCGGAGGGTTTAGTGGTGCCCAATAAAGAATGGTGTTTTTTAAAACAATGTCGGCCCGACCGACAATCTTTTACTCTACGTTTAAGCAATTGAAGCAAATAAACTTAATAAACTTTTCTTTACCAACGCCGTGATAGATTTGTTACACAAATATAACTTGTGTTGCTTCGAACTGTATGGGCATAAGATATGTCCCTCTCTTGTGGTTGTGGTGGTCGCTACTACCGATCGGTAGTAGCGACGGGCGGTATTTACAAAGGGCAGGGACGTAATCAACGCGAGCTTATGACTCGCGCTTACTGGGAATTCCTAGTTCATGGAAGTCCCAGTTCTAAGGCTAGTTACACACTCACCAGTTTCGCTCGTCCGGTCGGTCATAAAATGGTAGTGAAACCGGGGTAGGGATGCTTTCACACACAAGAACCGGGCTAGCCATAAACAGGCCCGGTTGCTTCTCTGGCGTTGGTAAAAAATCAATTCTTTTTGGAATTTTTGGTTCAAATAACTTTAATTTTTTAAATTACTTGCTAATTTCGTCTACATTCACTACGTCATTCGGCAGGTCCATATTTTAAAGCAATAGAAGAGGGGAGGGTAATGGCAAGGGACCACGTTGAAATTGTAGGATCTTTTTTAAGGATTTGAATGTTATTGTTATCAATAAAATCACTGCATTTGTCCACATATGGTTGTTTATCACTACACTCTGTCCCTTACCTGCCCTATTTAACACCAGAATATTTTCGGATATAAAATTCTTATTATATAAATTAGCATAATTAAAAAAAAAGTCATGGTAACAAACTTTTACTAGACCACTAATTTAATATCTGAAAAAACACGACCTAGGTTTCGTAGCGTCGCTACATCATCAGGTGACAAGTAAAACACACTTCCGAATATACACACACATGAAAGGGGGGAAGGGGAGAGAAGGTAGCAAGTAACGGAAGGAGGGAAAAGGGGGGGGAAGGTGGAAAGGAGGGGGTAAGGGATGAGGCGGGTTACATAGCAAAGGTTCTTAATCACAAACCATTGAATTGCAAGATAGACAGAATTAAAAAGTAAGAAAAGCAAGAATTGCAAAGTAGGAAAAGCAAGAATTACAAAGTAAGGCAAAGGTCACTAAATTCAAAAAAGATGCAACGAGTAAGGTGAAGAGTAAGGGGTGGGGGGGCAAAGGGCGGCATGCTGGGAAAGGTGCACGGAAAATTAAGGAATGAGGGTTTGCAATATGGGAGAAGGGTTAGGAAACAGAGATTCGTTGGCAATATTCGACGAGGAGTTCCTCGCGATTTCTAAAGTCTCCAAAGCGTCTCTCACTTTTGTCACATAGGAGGAGCACTTTTGTATCAAATTCACTTGTATGCCCTCTTTCAAGCAAATGCTGGCTCAAGTGAGAGGCAGACGGATTGTTATCAATAAGAGCACAATGCCAAATACCACAATGTTAACCCTGAGATGGATTCGTTTAGCATAATTAATTCTTAAAATATTGTTTAATATGATAAAACTATATATCAGTGAGTGATTGGTGCATTGCCGGTAGTTAAAAAATATATAATTGGAAGTACGCTTAAATAAGAATTTGTCAAAGTGGAGGCGTATAATGAAACTCTCCCTCCCCACCAACAACATCTTATAAACATTCATTACACAACGTTTTTTACCCGGCAGCGGCCGCATGTCAAAAAGAAAGAATGAGTATATACAATACTTATCGGTGAATGATAAGTGATGTATGTTTACATTCAACAGTTACCAATGAAAAAATAATTGATACTGATAGTTTTAAAAAGGTCAGAAGAAGCAGAAAAACAGCAGGGGATGGCGGAAGGCACCCGGCAAAAACCGTTCAATGTGAAAGCGCTCATTTGACCGATGTGCATTACTACCCACACCCGATCGAGGTCCAAACCTGGTGCCGTCCTCTTCAGTCGTTGGGTCGGCTGTTACCCGGTCTATAATCCCTTCTCGGCTAGTGTAAAAGGCTCCATTTACTTCCATTGCTTACTACCCAGCTTAAAAACCGGCTATGGTTTGTCGGCCGGGCGAAACCGGTAAATAGCCTCTCGCTCTCACTTTCAGCCAAAAGTGAAGTTCTCACGTGCTTGGCTTCCGTTATCTTCGGACATTCCTCAGTATTTGTACTGACGAGGGTTGGCACTGTATTCCGACTATAGCGACACAGGAAGTGGTCATCAAACACGAAAATTCGAATGTCTCAGGAGCATACCGAAAGCCAATGGAAATCAATTGTGGCGAAGAAAACATCGACGAGAAGCGAAGAATCGAAACAAGCGAAGGCGCATGATTCCTAAGAAGAGTGTGCTTGAGGAAAACACTTCCCACACGTTCTATGTACTCCAAAAATTATATTTAAAACCAATGGCCTTCACTTGGTGAATACTAGGATGGTAGGCGAATAAATATGCAATAACTCCACGTAGAGCTTTTTCTTACGGCGACCGATTCATTACCTGGACCACCGTGACCTTGAATTCACGCCTCCTTATCTTGACACCTAGGGCTTCTGGGCCGCGTCTTTGTTGATTGAATTTCTAAAGTGCCCTTTTTATATAAAAGGTAACTTACATAAAAAGGTTAACATACTTAAAACAATCACGACTGTGATATTATCAGTAATGCTAAGAACCTAAAATAAATAAAATAATCAATAGTTAAGATAAAAAATAAGTCTAAAAGAAGACACAGTTTACTACGAAACAATGACTATTTGTCTAAGGAACATCTTGGTTTGCGCAAAGTTAGTTCAGATGCCGCTGTGTACAATAGCGGGGCATATGTAAAAATTGACCTGTCCGAAAGACGATCATTTTAATTTTGTAATTTATTTTCCCGTTAAATTCTATTTTTCGCAAAGTTTTCTTTGCTTTATAATTACGATTAAGATGTGGTCTCCTAGGGATCCAGGGTCACGCCGAGAAATTTCAACTTAGAGATTATTGTCCTCCCACAGAGTAATATCTCTCTATTTTAGATGGCTCGTGAATACCAAGAATTTGATGGGGATAACCCTCATTTTAAATTTAATTGTCCATTTCGGTGTGCTCTTGCAGGAAGGTCGAAATTTTTTCACCCGATATCCTCCTGTGGAAGGTATCGGATCGAACCCTGTAGTTTCCTGGCTTTAGGCTAAGTTTATTTTGTTTAGGAACTTTCTTTTAGTTAAAAACGGTGGACGTTTATACATAAAATTTTATCAAAAGCTGATTGGAAGTCCATTCCATCGCGTTTAGTTTTTTTATTGAACTCCAAGGTCCTCTTGGTCACTTAGTGAGTGAGTTCTGCCCTAAATCCTTCTTGTAAGTCCTTTTGCTTGGACCAATGGTCAGGTCTAAGCTTCTGTACATAATATTTTCCAAAACCTTGCCAAGTATTGATAGTAAACTAATACGTCTATAAATGGTATGGACCCTTTCCGGGCTTGGGGAGGTAATCTTAGCTTCTTTCCATATAGCGGGGAAGTCATTCATGAGTGTACCTATTAAGCGCCATCTCCTTCATTTCCCTATCCCCCCCCTTATGTCATCCAACGTCTCCCGTCTTCCCCTCTGTTTTTTCCCCAGAACCCTACCCTCAATTACAACCAATCCCTCTCCCCTCAACATTTGGCCACCCATTTCTTCTGACGATGCTTAATCACGTCAATTAAAGCCCTCTCCTCCCCAACCATCCCCAAAACCTCCGTGTTTGTTTTCCTATGAACCCAGCTAACTTTTTCCATTCTACGCCACACCCACAGCTCGAAGGACTCCTAACGTTTAACTTCTTCCTTTCTTAAAGTCCACATTTCGCACCCATAGAGCAACACACTCCAGACCAGAGATTTCACCAACCTTTTCCTGTTTCCTTTGGTCATCAATTCTCTTCGCTTCATAAAGGCTTCCTTGGCCAAGGCTACACTTTTACGAACCTCATCTTTTCATCTTCCATCCCAAGTAAGAAAATTTATCCACCTGCTCTAGTTTTTCCCCATCCATCCTAATAGTTAACTTGCCTTTCTTTCCCTTAGTGAACCTCAAAACTTTAGTTTTCCTTACGTTAATTTTCATTCAAAACTCTCTTGCTTTATCTTTAAAAGCATTTACTAACATTTGCAAACTCTTTACGGAATCTCACACAATAGCTTAAAGTAAAGTATCGTCTACATACCTTACAGACTTCACTACTTCCCCACCAACCTTTACTCCCTTGTCTATTTTTTCCCAGGCTTCTTCAACGATTTCCTCTGCATATATGTTAAAAAGCGTTAGTACATAGGACACCCTTGTCTTACCCCCCTACCCAATTCAGCCCAATCCGATTCCCCATCAGCTATCCTTATGCGGGCTGTTTGATTCAGATACAAATTTTGAACTAAACGTCTATCTTTCCAGTGTAGCCCAAATTTAATATCCCCATCAGTTTTGGGCAATGGACTCTATTGAAAGCCTTTTCAAAATCTACAAAACACACATAAGTCCCTCTTAAATTCCAGGCTTCGTTCCGCAAGTACTCTCATCACCCCAATGTATTCCTCGCTCCTTTCCTTCTATTTAAACCAAACAGTTCTTCTCCTATTTTCCCTTTAATTTTTCCCTCTATTTGTCTATTCAGAACCCTTAGAAGTACTTTTGTCGTGTGAGAGATTAAGATAGTTGTACGATAATCCCGACATTCTGTAGCCTTGTTTTATTTGTATGATTTTGGTAAAATCCTCTTGCCATTCCCCTTCATCATAAATTTTCCTAATTAAAGCATGGAAATATTTCTTACCCTTTTCCCCAAGAACTCCACTGTGATCTGGACAACTGGTTGGTTTAATCCCTTTCATATCCCGCAATGCCCGTTTTATTTCACTATCAAGTAACCCAGGTCCAACCACGTCTTCATCAACTTGTGGTGGGATTCATGTTTTTCCTATACGAATCGACATCAGCACCAGGATAACTTCGTAAGTTTTTAACACAATTTCTAAACCTCTTTATTATCAAATTGTAATCAATTTGGTACCTATCTGTATCCCCGGGATTTTTCCATGTGTACCTCCGTCAGTTGTGGTGCTGAAAGAGTGTGTTTGTGATGTAGATATTATTTCTCTTGCAAAGTCTATCAGTTTCTGTCCTCTGTCGTTCCTTTTCCCTAAACCGAATTCTCCCACCTCTTCGCCATCTTTGCCTTGCCCGACTACCGCGTTCTAGTCTCTCATAACAACGAGATTCTTATTGCCCTTAGTCCTTCCCATAACCTCCTCTATTTGTTCATAGACCATATCTACATCATCCTCACTGTAATCACTAGTGAGCAGTTACACCTGGACTATAACCATGTTTACTGGTTCAGACTTTACTTCTACCGACATAACGCGATCGCTTATTAGCTCGGTGGCTATCACGGATTCTCCCGCTTTCTTATCCAACACTACAGCTACTCCCCTCTGCTAGTACTTCCCCCACTGAAAATGACTCTAACATCGTCGCTCCAGAAGTCTCCCTCGTCTTTCCACCGCACTTCGCATAATCCTAGTACATTTATGTTGTACCTTTTCATTTCTAACTCTACGTTTTCCAATTTCCCTTTCCTGAGCATTGTCCTAACATTCCATGTCCCCACCCTCGTTTCCATCTTCTCTCTTCTTTTGTTGTCGTTCCTTGTGTATGGGTTTCGTGGAATAACGACCGAGATGGCCTTACTCCCGTCACTGCCGGGCATGACACTCATCCTAGAAGGCTGAGCCCCTTTGCCAGTACCAATATTATTACGGTTGTGCATCATGACATGGGATATGTAGTCGAGGTGGTCTCCCGTTGTCTTCCTCGACGGTGTTTTTTACCGTGACACCAGCACTCATTATGGCCGCCCCACTGAGGTACAGACGCTGCGTGGAAAAAGTCTGAATAAAGAGATAACTGTAGTTGACGGTGTAAGAACGTCTTTTGTCTGGCCCCTACCTATCGATCATTCTGGCATGGGTACCAGGAACTATGTTCCAGCCAGTCTATCTCTTTAGGTCATAGGAACACCGAAGCCCTTCCACGACAAGGTTGTAGTCCAGGGGAGGAAACGGGGAAGTACCCTAATACTAAACATATATTGAAAATATGAATGTCTATCAGTTTAGTGCCATCAGGAAGACGTTTAATCATTTTAACGTTACATCATATAGGCCTGCGGCCTTATTATTTTTATTTCTGTAAATATATTTCCAGGAGGGAAACTCGGCCAGAATGCTTGGGCAAGGGTATCAGATTCCCGTCATGTCCCAAAATTTTACATGTTTTTCATCGATATTAGGGAAGGTATCGGCCAGATGTTTAGCAAAATTTTTGCATTTGATGACATCGTCGTTAACGATTTTTTACCATGCTGAAGTGATTGAAGGGATTGATGCATGATGATGTTAGGGCACTAGCAAAACATGTTGCTACAATAAAATTGCTATGGAAGTGTACGAAACGGTCTTTCTTTCATTGCAATGGTCTTTCACAAGATTACGCCTTCCCAAATAGAGTTTGACCCAAGGGAGGCTTGTTTTTCCCCAGTAAGCTTATTCATAGTGCTCCACAGTTCTTTGGTTCATCTCAGTGTTAGTTTCGATAACGTCAATCTCCTCATTCAATATGTTGTTTTTGATATGTTAAACTACAAATTGAATATCATTCCTCAAAAAAGGAAAAAGATTTCTATAAACTGGGTCAGTTTTTTTATCTCTTTTCCTTGCAATATTCTTGGTTTTGAATTTGTCTAAAATTACTGAAGGTAATGGAACACAGCTTGGCCTTTTCCTACCTTGGCAGTTTGCCTATCTATATCCACGGCATGTCTCATGTAGATAACAATCATCACTAAAATTGTTTGAAATCGTTCTAAAATTGTCCCTGTTGGGTATCCTAAGACTTCAATGCCTGAGTCTGAGTCAACCAGTAAAAAATAAAATTATAGGCAGGTGATCAGATAAAAGTTCATCACACAAGCTTATCTGTAGGTTAGGTTTTATCATCTGGCACCACAAAAAGAAGACACATATATGCTTATAGTGGTGGAGAAAATTTAAAAATCAATCGGAAAAGTGGTGAAAGTGTTATCTTACAATGGATGAATGAGCATTATGATGAAGTGAACGACGGACAGGAGGAGAAGAATGTTCGGTGTAATTGTGCTTATGATGTTGTATTATTTCCATTTGTTCCAGCTAGTGCTTTGACGTTTCGCGCCTTTGGGCTTGCATTTCCCTCCTTTCCTTTCGCGATCCTTTTGTTCGCAGGGGCGGAGGGTATATAGGTCCGGCGTCGGTCGCCCTTAGCGCGGATTTTCGGGCTTACGGTCCTCAGGTGAGGAATTGTGAACAAGGTCGCGAGAAAGTATCTGCGACCGCGGTCAGAAGTTTAGTTTCGGGAAGTCCCGGTTTGGTTTCTCCTTCTTTTCATTTTCTCTTTTGTTTGTCTTTTCCGACAAGGTTAGTCGAGTTCCTTGATTTTCCTTTTTTCCCTGCCCCTTTCATTCTTATCTCTCCCACTATCCTTAATCCCCCGTTTGATGATCGGCGTCGGAATCATTGAGTGCATGATCTGTGGCTGAGGGTATTCCCCTTTCCTCCGAGTGCGGGCGTCCTTATTCTTTTTGCTCTCGTGCCCAAATTGAAATTATCATTTGTGAACCCACGCTACAAGCCATCCCGGGGACCTAAGACATGACACCGAACAGCAAAAAAGTTACCACCTTCGATGCAACCAGCACAACTCGAGAAGAGCGAGTCTTCGAGATTCTCTGTTTTGAGCGCATTTTTCGTCTTCCTCTTTATGCCTGGCACGTTTTGAAGCCTTTTGTGATGTTTTCATTTTTATACGTATATACTCGTTAAGAGTCATTGCTTTTGGTGCTGTCGAAGCAGTGTATTGTATTATGAAAGAATTAAATTCGTATTTCGTTAAATTGGCTCGAATCTCAAGTGTAATTCACTCGTCTTCAAAAATATTGGACATCAATTACTTTGGCTGCTCATATCTCCTCCTAACATAAAATATTCCATCAATGCAGATTAAGAATGAAATTGGTTATTTCAGATAATGCTCCACATGCCCGCAAGATGAACGTTTTTGTAAAAATTTAGCTTAATTATGATATGATAATTAAGAGAATATCAACTACCCTAAATTAGGTCAACGGAAGAAGGGAAAATTAGAATAAAAGTATTAAGAATAAAAATGGAGTAATAATAAAACAATACCTACTATTACAAATAACATTGGATAATAGTTGATGTCAAAGTGGAAATAAGGTGCTTGTTTATATTGAAAACGAATTTGTGAAATTGGCAAAGTTGTTTGGGCGCCATTGATATAAGCAGGGAATTTTGATTTGTCTGATTTTCGGGTTCTTTACTCAAAGGATCACCCAAGATGTAACCTTTTACGGTGTTAACTATCTGTCAAAATTATCGAGAGACCTCAATACTGTGAAGGTTCTTTGCAGAACCATTGTTTTGTGAAGTTAATATACGTAATTAATCTACTTAAAAAGAGAATCTCCCTCCATTTAAAGATTACTGAAAGATGTGATGATCTGACTATATATATGTAACTATGGTCGTATGGTATGAGTGACACTTACGATAGCACTAATACCATTAGTATAATAATGGTGTTTTAAATTATTGAAAGATAGTTAAGTTAGAAATAAATTTAAATTAATTCTCCGTGAACTTCCACAAGGCTTATTGCAGAGGGTGTGAAACACTCAACTACCTAAATAATTTACATAGTTTTGCACCTTATAATATATGTAAAATAATAGCAATATAGGCCATCTGTTCTCGATATAATCTCGCGATAATCTTCTTACCATCTGGCTGAGAAGATCACGATCGTTGAGAATAGTGATCATGTCGTCGCGTATTTCGCCATGTAAATCACAGCTAAGGAATATCTCTAATAATTATTGTCTTTACAGAGTCTTCAAAGATACCCAGCGGAGGGCTCCGATCATTTGGGCTCACTGCTATCGAACCTGCAGTCTCTTAACGAACCGCTTTATATTGTAAGCAGGAATGTTTCTTTTGGATAATTAAATCAGAAGAACTAGTCGTTCAGAGTCGAGTCAAGCACCAGAAGAATTAAACAATACACTTGTAATTATTTAATTCTTTTTATTTACACCTTCTCCCTTATAAATTTCAAAATGCTAAAACGATTAAGAATTTCAACATTGGAAAAAGGTACGAGTCAACAATTTTAGGCATAACAACTCCATTTTTAATATCCACACGTAATGCACTCATGAATGAATAATAAATTTAAATCTACTACTAAGGATTTCAGCGGCCAGTTCCCTTTTCGTCTACATAACGGTATATCGGTACCATTCATACCGTTTTTCTCAAGGAAACAAAAGTAATAAACTCGATGTGATCTGACCGTACTTGGTGGAACTTGGAACAGACAGAATTTATATCATTATATCTAAACAGCTTTTCTATGTATGGACCTGAAGATGGCTGTAAGGTCGAAACCGGTCGTTTATTAAAAATTTCTTGGGGAAAATACGAAGTCTCATTTCTGAGGCAATGGGAGATTTTCCGTGGGGGTGAAAGAGGAAAGGGTCATCGATGAAGCGGTCACAAATTTCTTACTTCTGTCTTCAGCCCGTCTAAAACTCGAGGCATCTTTTAGGGTTTCTGTATGAGATGGAAAATTGCTTGAAAACGCCATTCTTACATGTGGACGGAAATATAAGAAACAGTTAGTTACCTAAGCAATGCGTATAATGTTATCATTGAGAAACATCAAGAGATCTGAGAAGAGCCCACAAATTCTGTGAACGGTCTCCCAGACTGCCCATGTCTCGGACCGTCTCTGCTTTCAGGAGTAGAATTTAACGTATATTAACCATATATATATACGAGTAAAATGTAGCTTGCATACTGCAAGCAGATCGACAACACTAATTTCATGTCGGCATCATATCGGGACGGTCCTCAAAAGAAAAAAAAAGATTGAAAATATTCTTGAAATTCGCTGCAATTTAATCGTCTGGCATCGAACCCGGGTCTTCCTGGTAAACTTACTGTGCAGCACTACAGAATTTCACCGTCTCTATCTGTGTGTGAAAATTCAAGCAGAAATATTGGCTGCAACTGCCTCAAACGACGTCCTACTTTTCCCTTATATTCCTTATCTGAGAATTGTAATGTGCTCTGGCATCAAACCCGGGAACATTTCCGTCTTATCTAAATGTTTTTCTTAAGCCGAGTCTTAGTATGCATCTTCTAGCAAAGCAAGAACTTCCTATTATTTCGATGAGTGCATTAAAAAAAATAATGAAAACTACCTCAATGTATTTTAAAAGGGAGATATATTTACCACCTGGCATCGAACCCGGGTCTTTCTGGTAATACTTTCTATGTATCCCAACAGAAGATCACCATCTTTAACTAGGTAACTTTTTTTGCCGTCTGGTGTACGATTTGCGGCCTCTTTGTCGACAGCGTTAAAGTATCGTTTAAAAGATGAATTGTGTTGGTTTTCTAAAAGGTGTTTCGCAAAATGTGGATTATTTGGAGTGTGCAAATGAAAAGAGATGACACTGTGGGCATAGCTAAAGTCTTATTCAAGAGTAATCACCAGTTGCTTAAGCACATCTATGTCACGAGCCGAAGGATTCTCTGTTCCCAGAATTCCTGTGAATACGACGGGGTGTTGCTCGGTTGGACTCCCTCGGTTCTTTCCTTATGATTAAGAGACCAGCCTTTGGACTGGGGAGTGCCATAATAATAGACATTGATCCACATATATATTAGTGTACCATTGATGACGTGTACGGTGACGCTGGCGGGCTGCGCGTGGGCCATCGTCGGGACGCACGAGTAATTCCCAGAGTCATCTGGTCTTGCAATAGTCACCCTCAATCTACTGGTGAGTGATCCTGACCATTGAGTATCCACTGAGGCCCTTCCTGGAATCACCACCTCCACTTGTGATGGTCCGCGGTACCAGAAGAGAGTGCCGAGATCATGAGGGCCCTGAGCCACTTCGCATGACAGCACGATCGTGCTTCCAGTCTTCACGTACAGATCTGCAGGTCCCATTATGCGAGCCTTTGCCTCTGGAAAAGGAAATTGTACATTAAAAAATTACCCCAATTCCCTTGGGATAAATACATTTCTAGATAGACACAGAGTATGCTGCCATTTTGTATTAAAGCAGAATTCATTCATGTAAACCTACAAGTAAACTGAGAGCTGTTAAATTGAGGCAATATGTCGCAAAAGCCGAAGAATATGGCTTATCAATGAAAGAAGTGTTTAGTTTGGTTATTTAAAAGGAACAGATGGAAGTGGAAGTACTTCTGACTTGCTTATTAAACTATTATTCCTCACAGAGATAAACACTCCGCCTCCTGTCTTTGTCCTTACATTGTGAAATTGGGAGGAGGAATCTCACTGGTCGTTACTTCTTCGCAAAGTCAACTTTCCTATTATTTTGTCGGCGCATGTCTTCTTGGTCAAGTCGAAGAATTACGCTTGCTTATTGCGTATAGTTCTACAATTCAATACCAAAAACTTTATTTCTTGGCGGCTTTCGTCATTAAAATAAGGACGAGAATCCGAGCTAGCAGAAAGAAATATTTGACAAAAATTAATCGATACATCTTCGTTGAAGGATTTAGACCGAGTAAATATAATGAAAACTAGGACGCCTCGTACGGGTCTAGTTAACATTTTAGTTTTACTAAAAACTTCACAAATAATAACTATCTCGATATTCAGAGATGAAAGTAGTAGCGGTTTAATCTCTCTTAAGCCGCCAAGAAAAGTATATGTAATTCATACAGCAATTATTTCGGAGTTTATAGGTTATATTAACGAGTGCAGGGATGACTTTATACGCTTTGTGGGTATACAGTAAATGATAGTGGGATAGAGTTCCTCTAGATTATCAAAGAAAATGTAATTAAATACATTCCTACTAAAACAGTGCGTGAACGTATAAGAGCTGTGTGGACGAAGACTTACAATAAGTTGCGAGCGTTGAATTGGAAGCAAGGAGTCATTCACTCGCGGTTGAGAAAACCTAATGCGTGCGGTGAGAGCCATGAGCTCCGAGAACAGAGCTGCACAGTAGTGCGAAAGCTAGTTAAGGAAGTGGAGAATATCAGGAATCTCGGACCCTGTTAGAATCATTAGTTGGCTATTAGAAAGAATTTTGGTCATACGTGCGTGAGATTCGTGGAGGTTAGTTTTCGGTGCCTTATAAGCGAAGAGGGAATTACCGCAAATAAATTGGCAGAAACGACTAACTTACGCACCACGGATCATTAACAGTAGACAATGGTCAAGTTAACGCATTCAGATATGAGTCCCATCTAGAGATAAGTTGATGGATGTGGAAATTTATTGCGACGGATTTATATGAAAAAGGAGTCGGGACCCGATCACTGTTGTCTGCGCTTGCTTCACATCTCAAGGGATTGTATCAGAAATCATTGAATGAAGGTCCCAATGTCGTGGAAATAAGCAAACGTCACTCCGGAGCCTAAAAACGACCAGATACCTAAATTTCATTAACTTCGAGTTTTTTACAAAATAATGGAGCATATTATAGCGAGGTCTATCATGCACTTTCTTAACAAAAGCCATCAATCAGAGCCAGCACGGATTCCAAAAAGGTAGGTCTTGCTAGACGCACCTAACGCTTTTTATGAATGACTTATCTCAAGCAGCAGATAAGGGTGTTAGATATCACCCACAGACGTTATTTCCATACTCTGATAAAATTTAGCAACATCCGTAATAGTCAGTGTGAGACAACCAATACCTAGGAGTCACATTTACCTGTAGTTTCTCTTCTGAAGAACACATTCGAGATGCGACAGGAAAAGAGAATAGAATGCAATGATCAACTGGTAGAACGTCGAGGGGATGCTCATCGAGAGTTAAAGAAACAGATTATTTTTTCCTATTTGTCCTGAGACGAATGAGAAAAAATTGCTGCACGATTTGGGATCCGCGTGTAGTACGTTTGGTTTCAGATTCGGAAATGGTGCAACTTAGAGCAGCTCGTTTCATTAGAGGGAATTTCAGGTTTGACAGCAGCCTCACGGCCATAATACCCTAGGTTGGAATTCGCTCCAGGTGACCTAATTACTGACAGAAGCTCCTCAAACGTTTCATCGGAACTTAAAGATAAAGAAACATTGGCAACGAACTCGATCTCCGAGAAACATCGACAAGACATTAGAGGGAAGTTATCACAAAAACAGACAATTACTTTTGGTCGTTTTTTCCCTGGGAAATTAGAGAGGCTGATAGAACAGATTAAGTGATGATGGTGTTATTAGACCACCTGTCATATGCATCTGGTGCCTTCGGGGATATACGTCTAAATCTATATCATTTGTCTTGAACCACCAAAAGTGTTGGAAAATGTGATTCCACGGATTGTCATGATTTTAGACAAAATATGAATAGTAATAAGCATAATAATATCAATACTTTTCAAGGCTGTTGTGAAAATCAAAGTAATGCTTTTAAATGAGAAATATCAGGATTTTGGGGCCTTCTGGCATCGAATCCATGACACTGAGGTTCAAAATCGCCTTTTTCCTGGGGGTTTCACGTTAGGTCCTATACGCTGCAAAAATTTTAAATCAATGATGCTTTTGGTTTAGCCTGTGAATTAGTATAAAACTATCTACCTATACAATGAATGTATCTGGAGAATGAATTATATCTACTACGAGTAAAATGTTGCTTGCATTCTGCAAGCATATTATTCAAACACATTTCAAGTCGATTCCATACCCAGAGAATATTCTTAAAAATCGCCGCAATTTACTTTAAATAGGAGAAATTTGCACTCACCTGGCGTCAAACTAACGCACTTTTGCTGACAGTTTTATAATTATTAATAAATAAGAGCGCATTTTCTGGGACCTCTGTGATTTTGAATTCTCTATCCTACAGGGATGTAGATTAAAATATTCTCGACACTGTATCGTAAGTAATTAGAAATTCCCGCCTTACGTTTCAAATAGTACAGACGCATGGATTTTTAACCCAGGAACTTTTGGAAAATTGAACACATAAAACGCCCTGGTAAATATGAAAATTGTTTGTTTCAAATTTTGAATATCACACCGGGAAGGTCCAAAATTAAGACTCCATCATCCCCAACAGATACGCATAGGGTAATGTAAATGGCTCTCTGGGATCGAACCTAGGACGATCAGGAAAACTTAAACCATCGTATATGATTTGTATCAATTATCTTTATTGTTATTCCAAGTTTAAAGTTTCTATATTATTTGGAAAGGGTTAAAAAAAAATCTTAAATATCATATCAGTTACTGATTTTAGCGACGCCTAGTGTTGAATCCAGGACCTATTGGCAGCTGTGAATAAAAATTATTACTTGTTAGATCTTGATCTTATTAAATGCAAAGTTTGAAGTCGATTTAATGCGGGGAAGTACCTAAAATTGGTTTCCTTTTTCTCCATAAGGAATGCATTGAGGGATGTAAATGCCTCACTGGGATCGAACCAAGGACCAACAGCGAAACGGTTAAAAGCGTACATATAATATATTCATGACCTTTATTCACATGCCGAGTTTCAAGTTTCCATCTTATCGCGAAGTGACTCAAAATAATCTTAAAAATCGCCGCAATGCATTTTAAATGGAAGATAATTGCTCTGACCTAGAGTCGAACCGAGGATGAACCCTGAAAATATATTTATGGTTTTCGACGGACACTCATGGATTCTAAAGATACCTAAAATTTCAACTCTCTAATTTGCCGTAAAGTGCCTAAAAAAATTCGAAAATCCTCGCAATGTATCTTTATGGAGAAAATCGTAACTTTAGGGCCTTCTGGAATTGAACCCATGAAACTGAGGTTCAAAGTCACAATTTTTCCTGGGGGTCACACATTAGGGCACGCTGTAAACATTTCATGTCAATGACGCTTGTGGTTTAGCCTGTGAGTTAGTATCCTATCTATATACCTATACGAGTAAAATGTTGCTTGCACTCCGCAAGCATGTAGATAACACGCATTTCAAGTCGGCATCATAACAAGAGGGTCCTCAAAAGTAGAGAAACTATTGAAAATATTCTTAAAGATCGCTTCAATTTATCCGTCCGGCATCGTCATGTGTCCTACTTTTCCCTTATATTCATTATGTGAGGAATATTAATGTGTTCTGGCATCGAACCCAGGAACAGCATGGTCTTATCTAATTGTTTTTCTTAAACTGCGTCTTAATCTACATCTTCTAGCAAAGCAAGAACGTCCTATCATTTCGATAAGTGCATGAAAAAAATAATGAAAAACTATCCCAAGGTGTTTTATATGGTAGATATATTTACCACCTGGCATCGAACCCGGTTCTTTCTGCTGATACTTCCTACGCAGCACAATCTTCATTCTTTCTCAAGTGGAAAAGACTTCGTTCGGGAAGGTTCTTTGTTTCTTTTGTTAAGAACGTAGTTTTGGTTTCACCCATGATTCAAGATCACATGACCGTGAAATGATAATCAGCAACAAGAAAGCAAAGTATGTGCGGACGGGAGGAATTCCTTCACAATAATAATCCACGATCATTACATAACTAAGAGTCAGGAGCAGTAGCAGCTATGAGGGAACTACTCTCGAGTAGTTAGGAATAACTGCCAGTAATAATTTTTAATTCAATACACATCGTAATGAACTTGAAAATAAACTGAGGAAAGTTTGCTTTCTGTCACATCACATTCCCCTAATGAGAAAAATATCCACTTTTTGTAACTATTTTTGAATGTATCTGTACTACTGTTTTGGGCCATCAAGGGTCAAGAGTCTGCAAAATCGTGCAATTAAAATAATAACGTGGAGCGAAATGGGAGAAGTTACTTCATGGACGAGGCGCATTATCAGAAGTTAGACCTCCCCATTGACAAACTCTATGAGTTAATAGTTATTTGCGATAACTACTTCGTAAAGAATATAGGACAATAGAAAAAAGGCAAAACCAAAAGGTTTGCAGAAATAGAATCCAGATTAGTCCAGAGGAATACCTCACGGTTAAACATCATACGAGTGCGGCAAATTATCTGCTATATTTCAACAATGTAGGAGAGTTGAAAAATAGGCTGAAGACATATCTTCTTTATCAGAAAAACACAAAAATACTTCGGATATTATCTGTAGTTTAATATTATTATAATATATATGAGTATAAATATATTAAATGATGTCTATTATAGATTCTGGAGTCCACTAATTATTACAAATATATGACCTTGAAAAACCTCAAGTATAAAAATAAAACTCACTTCTTGTTCGGTTGAAGCATTTTATCAGACATTTAGAAAATTATTTTTTTCGGAAAATCTTAACAGCGGACTCACCTATAACGTTGAGGCGAAACGCGAGGCTCATTTTGGGTTCTGTGTTTACTTGACACTCGTAGATTCCTGCGTCCCTTTCCTGTGGAAATTTTATTTGCAGGGTCCAGTTGTCCGATCTGTCCGGGCGGATCACTTGGAATCTGGCGTCGCTCGTGTACGTTAGGATTCCCGCTGTTAGGATGTGGAGGTCCCGCTTGCGGATCCAGGACACCTGAAACGCATCGCTCTTTCGTTACTCAAGCTGAGATTATGGGCAAACCTCACTATCCAAAGTTTCCTCACAAAGGAAGTGCAATAGACAAAAAGCGAACTGCAATACAAACAGAGAGTAGGCGAACAATCTAAGCGGTTGAATTTACATTATATCTTTTTCTTGCAAAGGATACATTCCATAATGGCGGCTGCCTAGACAAACCTAAACGAGACCTGAATATTTCATCATTATACAGTGGGGAAACAATTATCGCAACACCATTTGGCGTCAGAGTGCGGATTACGCGAGAACTAATTGAAATAACTCTACCTCCGACAATTCGGAAACTCTGAATAGAGCCAGTAAAAACCGGCAATATTCACACTACTTACGAATGGGCAATAGACTTCTTCTAGTGGTTCCCTCCCTTCTTCTTCGATGGACTTTACTTCTAAGGAAATCAATTCCGGAGCGATTTTTAAGAAAAACATTTTTTTAAACCCACATTTTGTCACTTATCCGCAATGATATCCTAAGAATTCTTATAAATAAGAAATTCTTATGTATAAGAAATAACACAACGTTTCCTTCTAGGGAAATCAATTCCGGAGCGATGAACGATTTTCAAGAAAGATGTTTTTCTGGAAAAGCCTCATTTTCTCGATTATCCGCAATGATATCCTAAAAAATTATATAGAAGGTAAAATATAGCAAAGTTTTCCTTCTATGGAAATCAATTTCGGATGGTTTTTTAAGAAAAATATTTTTTGAAAAAACCTCATTTTCTCGCTAATCCGGAATTATATCCGAAGAATTCTGACAGAATGGTAATAAACAAATTTCCTTCTAGAGAAATCAGTTTCAGAGCTATTTTAGCGATTTTTAAGAAAAATGTTTTTTAAACCCACAATTGCTCGCTTATTCGCAATGATATCCTAAAAATTCTTATAGAATTTGAAATAACTGAACGTTTTCTTTCAAGGGAAATCAATTCAGGACCGATTTGATCTATTTAAAACAGGTTTTTTTAGTTTTTCTTCTTTAAATAAATTTCGCATAAATACAAATTTTTCGCAGATTTCTTCATAACCTCGTAAGAAATGATATTTTTGCGCAATATTTTGGAAAGATCTAGGTGAAATCTTCAATACACGTTGAAATTCGACGATGTTTACTCGTGTTTTCAACAATATGTAAGCCAAAAACGGAAAATGCCATTTTTTCGTACTTTTCTTTGCAGACTTTAAAAGAAGAATCTTTTTCAGAAATTCAGAAAGAATTCATTATTTGGAATGATGTAAGTAGGATCTTCATAGCGAGTCCTGGTGACGTTTATACGAATTTCAAGCAAAATTTAAAAAACAAAACTGAAAATTTTCGTGAAAATGCCAAGTTATCGCCTATTTCTTCGTTAACTGCTACAAAAAATATTTTTTTTTCAATATATTGAACGATCTTGTTAGAACTTCAAAACCAGTCCAATACAGCAGAAAAAAAAACAAAATGTTCGATAAAATCTAAAGTTTAGGCTTAATTCTTCGCAAAGAGGATAAAAAATGAAGTTTTAGTCCAAAAGATGGAGCGATCTTGGTTAGCGAGCGATAAGAGCTTCAAAACGTGTATGAACTTGACTATGTTTGCTTGTATGTAGGTTAGTTTGCAGTTTATGCAAAAATGTCAAATTTTAGTCGTTTTCATTCCAAACTGGTGAGAAAATGGTGTTCTTTTTTTAATATTAGGAAGATAAGATCTTCAAAACGAGTCCAATTCAGGTTCTAGGACTAGGTACATTCAAACTAGGTTTGCCGAACTTCATGCAAAATATGGCAGAAAACAGAAAATGTTTGCAATAATGTTTAACTTTTTCAATTTCTTCGTAAACTGTACGTAAGTGTGAAGTTTTTGTTCAATAACTGGAATGATCTTTGTGGGATCTTCAAAAGTAGTGCAAATTTGATTAAGTTTACTCGAATTTGTAACAATATGTAGAAAAAACGGAATGTTTTCACAAAAATGCCAAATATTCTTCGATTTCTTCGTAAACTGGGAAAAATTATGTTTTTGTGGAAAATTTGGAAAGACCTTTGTAAGATCTTCAAAACGAGTCCTAGTTGACTTGATTTAGTTAAATTTAAAACAAAATATAGCAAAAAACAGAAAATTTTCGAAAAAGCCAAGTTTTCGAATATTTATAATCAATGGTACAAGCCGTGACTTGGTGGAGTTCCATATCAATGGAAAAATGAAAAACTCACTTAGTAAAAATCCCACAAAATATGTTTCTTCCTCTACTGCGACATGTTTCAACTCTCAGAGTTATCATCAGGCAAAGATCACAAAGCATAACAAGAATATATACCAGAGAGCATGATCAATACAACCAATTAGAATAAGAAAGGGGGTGGTTTGGGAGAGTTGGACGAACCAATTGAAGGAGGAGGAGGGAGGGAAGGCAGGAGAGAAACCGTTGGCAGCAGGGAGGATTGTGTTGAAAACAGGTGCATATTAGTGAGAGTGTAATTACATTGTAGGTGTTGTGTGATTTCAATCTGTTCTAAGATGTTAAGTTTTGACCCTTTTTGTTGAGTATGTCTTAACTGCAAAATCTCAATGATGTTTTTCCTCAAGTAGGTGTTTGGCAAAATGTGAACGGTGGGATTTGTAATGGAAGCATCTTTCGTGTTCGTGTATTCTGGTTTGGAGATGTCTACTAGTTTGTCCGATGTATATAGCCCCACGACTATTGCAATGTAATTTGTAAATTCCTGCTTTGTAAATAAAATTGATTTTGTTTTTATTGTTGAGTAATAAATTTCCTAAATTTGATGTGGTGTAAAAGGCTGGTTTGATGTTATGTGAATTGAGAGTGTTAGCAATACAGTAGCTGAGAGAACCAAGGAAAGGTAGTTTTCCCCAATTAAATTTGTCAGAATTTAATTGTTGGGTTTTGGAAATTTTAAGCTTCCTTTGTTTACGAGAAAGGATGTTGTCGATCAACTTTTCAGAATAGCCATTACATAACTTTTTTTTTCAATATTTGGAATGATCTAAGAGAGATCTTCAAAACGAGTCATAATTCAACAAGGTTTATTGGTATTTTAAGCAAAATATAACTAAACAACGGAAAATTTTCGCAGAAATGCCAAGCAATCGCCATTTTCTTCGCAAACTGCATCAAAATTTAAGTTTTTTGTTAAATATTTCTTATGATAGAGGTGTGATCTTCAAAACGAGTAGGAGGTCGACTAGGTTCCTCGAATTTTAATATTAAGAGATTCAAAGAAAGAAAATTTTGGCCAAAATGCTCTGTTTTGGCCTATTTCAATGAAATTTTTTTCAATACTTTAAAAGATATTCTTAAGGAAGTGATGGTCGGAAAGGAAAATCTCTCGAATCTACCTCACTTAGAGTTTTCTCATTCATGGTAGCTCAGTTTAAATAAATTGTAAATCTTGTGCCGCGAATTTTTACTTATAACGTAAATGTCGAGTTTACGTGGTCATCAAAAGTGTCGATTCCATAGGATTAAAATGAATTCTTAGATTTCTACGATGCAAAATAACGAGTTATGTACTTTAACATCCGCAGCTGTTGCAATATCCTTTTTCGAAATGAACTCACCCCTTTGTCGCCCAGCTGCTCCACGCGACAGTGGAGAAAGGCGGTCTGTCCGACGCCGGTGGTAACATTCCTCGGGACATTGAAGTCGAAGGAAGGGAAGAGCGGCGTGGAATTATTCCGTTCCTCCGGATGAGCCATGAACCCTGGAGGGGAGACGTCATGATCTCAACGAATGAAAACATACATCAATGTTAGTCCCAAACTGGATGGAACTGGAAATACCCTGAGGAAAAATTGCTATTGTTTATTCCCACTATCTTATCTATTATATATAATTCCTTCTCCAGATTCATTAATATATATATAGATACATATATACCCAGATAGGATACTAATTCACAGGCTAAACCACAAGCGTCGTTGCCTTGAAATTTTTACGACGCATTGGTCATAACGTGTAACTGCCAGAAAAATTGCGATTTTGTACCTCAGTGTCATGGGTTCGATTCCAGAGGGCCCCAAAATCCCGATTTTTCCCATTTAAAAGCATTGCTTTGATTTTCGAGATATTTTTAAAAGTACTTTCCGTATAGGTAGACAATCGAAACTCTAGGAGCCTTTATATATGGTCAGAATCTGTCGATAACATTAATGACTTTCTCGGAAAAAAATCCTGAGTTCGATGCTGGGACGATGCAAATATCCGCCCTTTAAAATAAATTGAGGTAGTTTTTCATTATTTTTTTGATGCACTTATCGAAATGATAGGAAGTTATCGCCTTGCTAGAAAATGTATATTAAGATTCGGTTTAAGAAAATAATCTCGATAAGACCATACTGTACCTGGGTTCGTTGCCATAGCACATTAAAATTTCTCACATAAGGAATGTAAGGTAAAAGTAGGACGCGTTTGAGGCAGTTGAAGCCAATATTTCTGCTTGAATTTTCATATATAGTTAAAGACGGTGATCTTCTGTTGTGCTGCATATAAATTATTGCCAGGAAAAACTGGGTTCGATGCCAGGCGGCAAATATATCTCCTATTTAAAATACATTGGGTTAGTTTTTCATTATTTTCTTGATGCACTTATAGAAATAATAGGAAGTTGTTGCTTTGCTAGAGGATGTATATTAAGACTCGCCTTAAGAAAAAAGAAAGATAGGACAATGGTGTTCGTGGGTTTGATGCTAGAGCACATTACAATTTCTCGGAGAAGAAATATATAGGAAAAGTAGGACGACGTTTGAGGCAGTTGCAACCAATATTTCTGCCTCAATTTTCACACATACTTATAGATGGTGATGTTCTGTTTTGCTGCATAGTAATTATCTCCAGGAAGACCCGGGTTCGATGCTGGACGGTAAACAAATCTCCTATTTAAAACATATTGATTGAATTTTCATAATTCTTTCGGAGTCTTTACCTTGAAGATAGATAGTTGACACCTTGAATGTGTGTGTATATTTATGTTATTCTATAAACTATTTGCTTGCAGTATGCAAGCTCCATTTTACTCGTATTATATGTAATTCCTTCTCCAGATTCATTCGTATATAGGGATATAGGTATATGGATAGGATACAAATTGACAGGCTAAACCACAAGCGTCATTGACTTGAATTATTTACAGCGTATAGCCCTAACGTGAAACTCCCAGGAAAAAGGCGAATTTGAACCTCAGTGTCCAGGGTTTGATGCCAAAAGGCCCCAAAGTCACGATTTTTTCCATTAAGTTACATTGCTTTGATTTTCGAGAATTTTAAAAAATACTTCCCGGATAGGTGGAGTATCAAAATTTAAGGAGCTAACACATACGGTCATGATCTACAGAAAACAGTAATGACTTTTACAAAAAATGTCCTGAGTTCGATGCTAGGGTGGTGCAAAATTCTTCCATTTAAAATACATTGGGGTAGATATTCATAATTTTCTTTGATGCACTTATCGAAATGATAGGAAGTTCTTGCTTAGCTAGAAGGTGTATATTAAGACTCGGTTTAAGAAAAAAGTTAGACAAGACCATGCTGTTCCTGGGTTCGATACCAAAGCACATTACAATTTCTCACATAAGGAATATATGTGAAAAGTAGGACATCGTTTGAGGCAGTTGGAGCCAATATTTCTGCTTGAATCTTCACGCATACTTAGAGATGGTGATCTTCACCAAGGATGGAAGGAATGGGAGCTTTGGATTCTTGATCAACAAGAGATGGAAGGATAATGTGGTAAAAATCGAAGGTGTATCAGATAGAATTTGTAAACTCCTACTAAAGATCAATGAGCGTTACTCAGTGCAGGTCATCCAAGTCTACGCACCAACAGCGGCAAGCAGCGAAGAGGAAATTGAAAACTTCTACCAAACTCTCGGCACTGAACATGACAAGGAGGCCCACTACTACAAAGTCATTATGGGAGATTTTAATGCTCGTGTAGGCCAGTGGGAAGCTGATGACACTGTTGCAGGACAATACGGACTGGGCCAGAGAAATTAGCGAGGTGTACATAAATACAAATTTATAAAAATGAGGAAAAATACAAATGTATATATATAAAAAGAAAACAAAAAGAAGAGATATAAATAAAAGTATTGGGATGTAGGGAAAAAACCCCCAGCTGAAGGCTTTCGGAGAAAAACCCACTGTGCGTGAAAACGCTCACACAAGAAGGGGAGCGAAAAAAAAAACCCGCGAAAACGCAGATGGAAATTAATACAAGCTGGTATATATAAGTATATAGTTGCATATTTGTCGTCCAATAGTGGTGTGTACGTATCTTGGTAGTTGACTACGGATGTCATTTACCTGAAAAGACAGAAGAAGAAGAGTAGACCGAAAATAAAGAGCTTTCGGAAATGCGATTTGAGTAATGGAGACATTAAAGATTAAGATTATTTTCTACTATAATGTAATTAATTATCCACACTTAAATATTATATAATAGTTATAATGGTTAAGATAATTAAAGTTATATTTATGGATAAACCATGATTTTCCTGCTGTACAAATATTGATAAACCTAACAATAATATTAATACTAAAAGAAAAAAAAGAAAAATAGTAATAATAATTACACTGGTCTACAAAAAGAAAATTTTTTTGGTGCCTAGGATTTTATAACTGACTTTCGCTATATTTAGGGTGCTGATTCTATATATGAAATCAGTTTTTCTCTATCAGCTGTACTTCTTTAGATACATCCACTTATCTATCAATGTATTTTCTATTCAATACATTGATGTATGGGTGTTGTAAATTTTATACACAATGTACATTTGCAACATTGTCAGTCTTATTTTATTCTGCCATCCAGTTAGTTGCAGGGAAATCTGCTTGATGGAATTATTCCATTGCCTGCCCAGTAACCGTAGTGACATTCAACGCTTCAACTAGAGTTGAGTTTAATGTGCGAGTCCTCGCTGAGCAGGTTCGATCGAAGTGGGCCTCGTATGGTATTTCTGTTTGGGAAAGAGTTGTTATACAAATAACCTATCAAGTGTTTTTGATTGCTGTATTTGAGCTGTTCCAAATAAAAGTGTGAGTTCTACTAGAAGAAGTTGTTTAAATCATCCTGGCCCGTTTTAGCTACATATGCGGAGAATACACATTAAAAGAAAACAGAAAAACTGTTAGTGACTTTGTGAAGAGAGAGCTTATGTGGGATATTTTGGTGTTAGATTTGGTGATCAGGATAAAACCTGGGCACCACATCTTGTCTGTAAAACTTGTACAGAACATTTACGACACTGGACTACTGGAAAAAGGAAAAATCTGAAATTCGGCGTACCGATGGTGTGGAGAGAACCCAAAAACCATTTCGATGACTGTTATTTTGCCTAGTAAATATTGTTGGAATCAATCAAAACAATCGTAGCAAGTGGAATTATCCTGATTTAGTCTCTGTTAGACGCCCGGCCCTTTACTCACAGGAAGTGCCGATTCCAACATTTCACCAGCTACCAGAGCTCGGTGAGGACGAGTATTGTCCCTCTGATCACCAATCTGATTATAATGAAAGTGACAGTGATTATGAGATGCCATCAACTCCTCAGCGTTTCAACCAAGACGAGTTGAATGACCTTGCCAGAGATCTCAACCATTCAAAAGAATCTTCTGAATTACTAGCTTCCACGTTGAACGATAAAAATTTACTGGAACGAGGAGCCGTAATTACCTTTTATCATACTAGAGAAAAGGATCTGCTACCCTTCTTCACTCAAGAAGACAATCTCGTATTTTGTCGCGATATTAAAGGACTCCTGGGAAAAATGGGCCTTCCTGAATATTTTCCCGATGATTGGCACCCTATTCATTGACAGCTCAAAGCGAAGTTTGAAATGTGTCCTTCTACACAATGGGAATAAATATGGTTCAATACCAATTGCTCACTCCACGAAGTTGAAAGAAGAATATGACACCATTGCTTTGGTCTTAGAGAAGATCATGAACATCAATGGGTGATTTGTGTGGAACTACAAATGGTAAACTTTCTCCTTGGGCAGCAAAATGGCTGCACCAAATATCCTTGCTTCTTATGTCTCTAGGATAGCAGAGACAAAACACAACACTGGGTGAGAAAAACCTAAGAGAGAAAACATGAATGTTGGGGAAAATAATATTATTAACAAACCCGTAGTTGGACGAGAGAAAATCATTTTGCCTCTATTTGCATATCAAACTGAGCCTAATGAAGCAGTTTGTAAAGGCTCTTGATAAGAATGAATCGTGCTTTGCATATATAAGGGAAAATATGCCACGGTTGAGTACGAAAAAAATTAATGCAGGAATATTTGACGGTCCACAAATAAGAAAACATAGTAAGGAACCTACCTTTGTCAATTCCATCAATGAGGCTGAGCGTAAAGCCTGGACTTCATTTGTTGCAGTTGTTAGAAATTGTTTGGGCAAACGAAAAGCTGAAAATTATGCTAAACTGGTAAATGAGATGCTAGACAGTTTCAGATTTCTTGGGTGTAACATGAACATTAAGGTTCCTTATTTACACAGCCATTTAGACCGTTTTCCGAATAATTAAGGAAACACCAGCGAGGAACAAGATGAAAGATTTCACCAGGATATCAAAACAATGGAGAACCGTTACCAAAGAAGATGGAATACGCACATGATGGCAGATTCCTGCTGGAGTTTAAAAAGGGACTGTATCAAAATGCATTCAAGAATATCTCGGAAAAGAAGCTTCCAAAGTGTTCAGTGACTAGTTGGTTTCATCGATGGCATTTTACTCTTTCTGTGTTCTCTGTAATTAGATAAGTACTACTACAATATTCTATATGATTTTCCTTGTTGCTATAATATTTTTTTAATATAGAAATAATAAAGCATTCTATGTTTGATTATATTATTTGATCCATAGTTTTACCTTAAAATAGTGAAACATGTATTTCACTAAAATGTTAAATTTAAAAAATTTGAGCTCCTAGGCAAAAACTAATGCCATATTTGAAATCAGGGCACTATATTCATTAGAAATAAGCTCATAAGACCCCTGCACCAAAATCACTGTTGACCAGTGTTATTATTACTATAATAAGACAAGTTATAATGTTAGCCTCGAGATTTGATGATGGTATCAGTAGTGGACATGTGAAAGGAGTCCGGTGAAAAGATATTCATTCTCCTTTTTAATTAAAATATTTGAGGCTGTCTGTTTGAAGGAAGGAAGTGAGAGGCATTTGAGATTGTTGTTGGGTAGTTCATTCCAATACTTCGCTCCAAGAACGATAAAAGATTTAGAACAGATTTCGGTTCTATGAGAAGGAATCATTAGCTTGTCTGAAGAGCAAGTACTAAAGGTATGAGTGCTGTTGAGGTCATTGAAGTACGAAGAGAGATACGTGGGACAACGTTCATTGAGTACTTAGTGAACAAGGTTAAGTGTATGTAGCTTTCCTCTGGAGTCTTTTTGTAGCCAATTTAGTTCCTTCAGAAGAGGGGTAATATGGTCAAATTTCTTGGTATTAAAAATAAATTTAATAGCATGATTAAAGGTACGGTTTAGCTTGGCATTAGCAGGCGATGTGATTTCGTTCAGAAGCACATCACATTGATCGAAGATGGAGAGGATCAAGGCTTTCATAACGGTCTTTTTTAGCTGCATCGGAAGTGTACGTTTATGTCTTTTGAGGTTATGAAGTGTGGAGTACGTTTTTCTGCATATATTATTTACTTGAGGCACCCAAGTGAGGGGTCCATGTATACACCGAGATTCTTAACGGATGTGCAGTATGCAATTTCCTTGTCGTCCATTTTGATTGTAGGTATTAGCTGATAATTAATATTGCTAAGAATCTTGAAGCTCCCTAATATAATGGCTTGAGATTTATTTGAATTAATACTCAGTGCTATAGAATGTAACCATTTATGTAGCCGAGAGAGATCTTGATTAATGAGGTCAAGAGATTTAGTGAGGTTTTTCGGGTAATCGGATAGATGAATCTGTAGGTCGTCTGCATAAAGATGCTGGATGAACCCTCAACGGGGCCCTAGGCAACCATCAATTTGGGGGCCCTTTTTTTTCACGTCCGCTCCCATCTTTTTTCGATTAAAATAAAAAATTACAGCTTTCATAAAAATTTTCAGTTGTGATTATATTTTCATTTAATTCTTTGGAATTTTATGTTTGTACGAAAATTTTCAAAGATTTTTTCATTTTTCGGGCAACTGCCTATTCTGCCTATTGGTTAATCCGGCCCTGAAAAGATGATATGAAGAGTGATTAATACGCTTTGGTAAGTTCTAAATGAAAAGGGAGAAGAGGAGTGGACCAAGTATAGATCCCTGAGGAACCCCGTGGTTTATAGGACTCACAGCAGAATGAATGCCATTGATATGGCATGTTTGAGATCGGCCAGCGAGGTAAGTTGAGAACAAAGATAAAACAGTGGAAGAGAGTTTGAAAGTTCGCAATTTGGCAAGGAGTATGTCAGTATCAACGCAGTCGAAAGCCTTGCTTAGATCGATAAGCACAAGGGTGGTGATTTTCCTGCCGTCCATTGCAAGCTTGATGTCATCCGTGACCTTGGTGAGTGCAGTTGCAGTGCTATGGTAACGCCTAAAGCCGGATTGGTGCGGATCGAAGAGATGGTTTACAGTAAGAAATTTCGTCAATTGCTCGTGAACAATACGCTCGAGACCTATGGATAGGTAAGATCTGACGAAAGTCATTGATGGACAAAGGGGAAGCGACTTAAGGGAGAGGATGAATTATAGATATTTTCCATTGGCTTGGAAAAACCCCGTGAGTAAGTGAGAGGTTAAAGACATGAGTGATAAAAGGAAAGAGGACAGGTATCATTTTGTGAATGATGTTGATAGGGATATCGTCTATACCTGGGGCTGAGGATTGTATAGCTAGCAAGGATTTTCTCAAGTCATTGTTAGAAAGAAGGCCGAATTGAAATTCGGGTATATCGACAGATGTTTGGTTACTTATTGAATTTTAAATTAAAAGGGAGGAGGTATAAAACACTCCCAAAACCATAAAAATTACCTAAAGGTCTGATACGTATTTCGCTCTCAAAAAAGCCTCATCAGAGACAGGAACGGAATAGGAATTCCTGTCTCTGTTTTATACCCTTTTAATTTACTGTTGTACCCATCAGTGGCCTTTACCCAATTAACTAATTGAATTGCGGACTTCGAAACCTCGCTGTTGAATTCAAACAATTGCTATTTCATAGGACAACTAAATTAAGTTTAACAGGATAGCTTTTTTCACTAGTGTTGTGCCGCTAAACTCGTGACCAAAGGGAGTCTGAGATGAATTGTTTGGAAAAACAGCAGACCTGCATCTCCTACGTTTTGTTGTCCTCCGATGATCGAGTTCAAGAAGGAATCAAAACAGCATGCACAATTACAAGTTGAAAACGTGCGCAACGAGGAGAGACAACTTTCACCAGTGGAGACTGAAGTTAATGATAATAAAATCAATGTTTCCTACAAACTTTAACTTACTATGATTAACGGAAAGATGCTCTCACGGACACAATTTCAACACAACGGTGTTCAATCTGCAACGCTACATCCACGGAGTTCAATAATGATGATGACAACATATCTTGTCCAATAAAGGATGATTTCCAATAAGTGAAGATTTTACGCGAAAGTGCTCGAGGAAGAAGACTGTAGAGGACTTATTCGTGCGATTGATGTTACATTCCGACCCTAATATTTCAAGTCAGGTTGTAATGTATTCCAGGCCATCAAAAGTTTTATCTTCCGAGGCCTTGCAAATATTGTTTGTATCGTACCCAGCAGAATCCGGATCGGAAGATGATTCTTTGGACGGATCAGAATCGGATAGTCATTAGTGTTTGCGTGTGTATGAGTGTGTTTGCGCGTGCCTTTTCATATTCAACGCCAGGGTTTCCCAAACTATGTTCCGCTGAACCTGAATAGGTGTTGAGCGACAATTTGGAGTGTCAATGGAGAATTGGAGAATAAAAGTCATTAAATTCTTTATTGTTATATATTTTAAGTTTTTATTACAATATTATAGTTTTATATTTATAAATAATTTGTTGTAATTAAATTATTTTTAAATTATACGAGTAGAATTACCTAACCTAAAAATAAGCTTAATGTTCCATTAATCGTCCCAGGTTTTCGAAGTGTTCCATTGCAGAAAAAGTTTGGGAAACCCTGTTCTACTTCAATAAGCTGTGATATATTAATGTTTTATATAAATGTTTTTCTTAACTTCTCATATGTTCCTACCATAATTATGTATATTTGTATAGTGTTTGTGTGTTAAGATGATTTTGGACAGATGAGAGTCTGATTATAATAATTGTTTATATTATATTGTATATATAAACAATTATTACTTAAAACATTATAAAAATATACACACTTTGTGTGTATATATAAAATTAAAATGTTTCCACGAAAGAATAGTTTACAAATATCAGTTTCATATGCTTGATCGGCGATCACGAAATCAATACTCACGTTTTTATAGGAAAGATATACAAATATTGTCTTTTTTGTCAAAAAATGCGAATTTTTTTGCGATAATTTTGAAATAATTTCAATGTCATATTCGGAATTAGTGAACTCAAAAACTATTATATACCGGATTTCAAACCGATTAAACGAGATTTACTTGTTATGACCATCTTTTAGGCATTTGGCCTCACTGTGCCACGAGTCGCTCACTGAACTTCTCGGTGGAGTGACCAACAGCAGTCCCCCATCATGTCCCAGCGGCCTTGCGAGCGACATCACTTCAATGTCCTGGTGTCCTTGCTACTCACTGACATCTCCCAAACTGTGCGGGACACACTGTGTGGTGACTGTTCAAAAAGTGAACTTTCAGGCTCATTAAACATCCTAAAGTTTTAAACTTCTACAACATTGTAGCTACAATAGAAACATATTCTGGGTCTTTTTCATTTCCTAAGAACTTTGCAACGACTTGCTTGAATGATACCCATGCTTCTTTCTCATTTAAAGTCATTTTGGATTCAAAGTTAACATCAAACATCAATTTTCTAATGTCAGGTCCGACAAAGACGCCTTCTTTTAGTACCTCCTCTACCTCTCAAACTTAACTTCCCCCCCCCTCCTTTTTTTCCCATTGGTTTACTATCAAACCCCCTCTTTCCCCTACCCTCGTTGTTTTCCTATATAATGTCCTTGGTTTTTTCTCATGTCACCTGAAGATGTGACTTGGCTACGGAACCTGGTCGTGTTTGTAATTTTATTGTGGTGTAGTAAAAGTATTTTATCATGAAACCGTTTTATATTATCTCATATTAAATTCAGGATTATTTTTTGGGGAAACTCTACTCAAGCAAACAGGTTATTTGTACTAAAGAAATACTACCTTAAGAATTATTCTTGGACATTAACACCTTGCAGAGAAAAATGCATCTCCAGTGGGATGTTCCTTGTATTTATTCTTATGAGTGCGTCCGTTATGTAAACCACTTTACCTCCACATCTTCGATTCGTTCTTGCAATACCAGAAACAAGACTCCTTGAACCTACACATATTCGGTAAAGGATGCTATTACAGTTGTAAAATTGTATTTAATGCTCTCCCACATTATCTTGCACTTCCATCTTATCATTGAAAAGAAACGTTAAAAGATTTATTCTGAAACGTGGCTTTTATTGTATGTTCAGATGATTTTATAAACCTTATCTTTCTTATTAACTCTTAATGAAGGCAGACAGATGTTCACTTTTCCACAGGTTTATTAATAATTTACAAACCTGTGGAAAAGTGAATATCTGTCTGCCTTCATTAGGATGGATTTCCATATCATCAAGGCCGCCTCCGTCGATTTTATCATATTAACTCTTATTTTATTCTTGACTCGTCCTGTATATGTAAACCATATCTCTGAATATATAAATTATAATAAGGGGAGTTTTGCTCAGGTGGACACTGTTTCGTAACCCGGGAATCCTTGCGATCGATACAGGCCAATTGGGGTCACCTCTCCCAAACGGATTTTTCACCAAGTTGTTCGAATTGCACCCAGTCTCTAAAACAGACGAAAATGAACATCTCTAAAACAAAACAGTTGAATTTATTAAAATGCGCATCCCTTACAAACGTCTGAGGAGACAACTCTGGGGAAAAATGGTAATAAAGAGATTTTCACAGATGGCAAATTACCTTATTTGCTAATACATTTCTTATGTGTGTTTATATGCACACCTTTTATTTCGAAAGAATTTAAAGCTCGGGTGAAACCAAAACGTCGCAATTCTTTTTACTTTCTCCATATACGAAGTATAGAGAAAGTATTGTTTTCATGAAAAAAATCGACTTCGAGATTTCAACGGAAATGCATGTTTTGGGGTCCCTAGAACACGTTTTGACCATTTTCGGAATGATGTCTGTGTGTATGTGTGTGTGTGGGTATGTGTGTGTGTGCTTGTTGGCGCTCTAACGTAAAAAATATTAGTCGTATCGATATCAAAATTTATATACAGCACTATGTTGGGTGCTGTCAGAGTTGATTAGTTTTAGGAGTAAATCGGTTAACCGGAAGTCGAGCTTTTTTGCTTCGACACAAATTTCCGCTTTTGCAAAATATCTCCATAAATATGATATTTAGGTATATTCTATTACAAATAAAAGTTTTAGAAAATGAAATTTACTATAACTTTTGTATTAAACATATTTTTTTATCACCGGTTGTTTAGGAGTTATTCGCGAAATCCTGATAAACCGGAAGTAGCTGATTATGTACTTTGTGGGCGCTCTAACATGAAGACTATTTGTCATATGAACACCAAGTTTCATACATAGCATTTTGGTTGGTGTTCTTAAAGTTAATTAGTTTTTGGAGTAAATTAGTTAACCGGAAGTTGAGCTTTACTTTTCGAAGCTCGTTTCTGTTTTTGTAAAATATTCATGAAATGCTGATGAACCGGAAGTTGATGATGATGTACTTTGTGGGCGCTCTGGGCTCTGGGACAATTTCATCGTTTTTCATCCAACATGTCCCGAAAAACATTATTTATAATGTTTGTGACGTAAAAGATAATATGTAATAAATTAACCTGCATTTGAAGTGGGAGTATTTTGATGTTTCAGCAGCATCATCAAGTGTATTTGCATTTTAGGATGACTTGAAAAAGAGGTCAATGGCCCACAGAAAGTGATACCGAAAGATTATTTTTTACTATAAGCAGGTTTTTGCTGTAACCAACTTAGCAGTTATAAAGTCAGGTGAAGACCCATTCATAGGGTCTACCCAGATCCATTGAGCCCTTTTCTTGCTATCTCAGCCGTACGAAGGAACCTCTCACTGCTGTTTCCAGAGGTCTTACGTGGGGGCGGAAGGAGGAGGAAGTGGTTCTTCTTGGCCAAGTCAATCACATCCAGGTTACAAACTTGGCTAAAATGACCATCCAAGAGGAGTGGAACAGAGAAAAGGTAATTATGAGCCCCTCCTTTAAATGGGGGTCCATATTTACACCATCCCCACCTAATCTAGATGGCCACTAGCATATGTAACTTAATAGCGTTAGTGACTTAAGGCATGCTTCTAAATGAAGTTTAGGATCTCTGCTTTCTTCGTATCACTGTGAAGTTATTTTTAATTAGCAATAAGGAGATGAAACGAAAACAGTTTCACTAGCCTGTCAAAAGTTTGCAGTCCACAGTAAGCACTAATTCATACAATCTCTGACATCCACACTACTGGAAAGAAAGGTTCCAACTGCTCACTGCTATATTATCTCAACATGTAGCATATTTTAGAATACACTAGACTGCAGGAGCATATCCCATAAGGGAGAGATATTTACACCAGTGCCCGTTTTACAAATTTGCCTCTATATAATTAATGTAATTTTACAACCATATTTATTTCTATATATTGTATTAAGTGTATTGTAAGCATATTGATGATACAAATTTGAAGTCGATATCATATCGTAAAGTGACTCAAAAGAAAAATAAAAAAAAGGATTGAAAATATTCTTAAAAATCGCCGCAATCTATTTTAAATAGGATAAATTTGCGCCCACTTGGCGTCACACTCAAGCACCTCCTGTGACAGTTTTAGAGATATAAGTAAAGAAAAGCGCGTTTTTAGGGACATCTGTGATTTTGAATTCCCTATCCTACCGAGATGTAGATTAAAATATTTTCGAAACTGTATCGTAGCTGCACACGGTTTTCGAAACCCCCGAGCATATGAAACCCAACTTGTACTATTTGTACACGATATTTTATAGCCCTCTTTGCCGACGCTATTTCCCCCGATTTCAGAAAAGCATTCGATGGAGTTCCCACAACAAACTAAAACTAGCGGGCATTAACAAGGAAGTAGTTGACTGGGTTAAGGATTTTCTCTACGAGAGGGGACAACAAGTTGTACTGGATGGCGTTAGCTCAAATAGAGTCAAAGCTAACTCTGGCGTACCTCAGGGCAGCGTAATTGGACCTCTTCTTTTCTTGATTTGTTTCAATGACTTAAGTGACGAGATAGATAGCAATGTGAGGATATTTGCAGACTAACTAGGTGAAATTTAGCCGTTAAATAAGGGTTCGCCATTTTGTTGTATAAATATTTCAAATATTCTACTATGATCATTCAAACACAGTATTATGACGCATAAAGATTAGATATATAATACCACACCGTTTTTTACCCGATGAGCTAGCTCATTTTGGTTCAGGATTGGCTTGAAGTTTAAGAATTTTGCAAAAAATCGAAGACCGGCATTTTTCGTGAAATTTGGTCAACTTTGAGCCACTGTAGAATTGTAATGCGTGGGAATTAATGTAAATAATTTCGCTGTTGTACGCAAAATTTATTAAAAAAATACTAAATGAAGTTTCAAATTCTGTCCTAAAAAAACTCTTCGTTATTTTGGTTATTTAGCCTTTTTCGATTCTAGCCCACTGTGCATCGGCAAGCAGAGGTACCAGAGGCATAGGGCGAATGCCTCCGCCCCCAGTGTCCTTGCGCCCCTAAATCTGTGAATGTTTCCACTCTGAAGTTCCAAATATGTACGTGAAATAATTTCATAACTTAATTATCAACAATGAATTCTAAAAGGTCTACAAGTTTGGATCATAGTATATTAAGAACAAAATAATGCAGTGAAAGTATGTCACGGTATGTTTAGTAAACTAGTGAATTGAGTCAGCGCCCCCAATAATTTAGGCCTTCCTCTCCCCTCCCTCCGGCGCCTCCTAGACACAAAACCTGGTTACGCCACAAGTGATGCAATCTCCGTAGCTGAGTCGCGAAGTTTACGCAGTTAAGAGACAATTTAATCTGAATAGTTTTCTATTGCTTTTTCAAAGCGATCTCGTATCGCTCTAGTCGGCTAAGTTCAGTTTGATAAAACAGCCTCCAGACGCTGTATAAGCCCACTTGCCAAACCATCAGAATGAACAAATAATCAGTTGAAATGAGCTGATCTCAGATTGCTGCGAGAGCGAATTATCTTGAACGCCATTGCATTAATTTGTTATATCCTCACTTCGTGAACTCAAACGAGTTGACATCTTCAGGTGATGTCAACTCGTTGACGAAACCGGTCGTTGGAAAATATATCCGTGGAAGTTACTTAGTGTTTTATTTACGATGGCTTACATAGTAGCTTAAGGCAAAAACATTTAATCATTACGAAAACTTCACCAAAGCTCTGTTCTTGTTTCAAATGGAACTGCAAAATTATTATAAAACTTCATTTTATCTCTTTTCTTGTTTTGATTTTGTACGTTTTTTTTATTTCAAAACCTAAAATCGATTTTACTGAAGTCTATTTCGTCATAATTTTGCTATGGAAATCTTTCTTTTAACCCTCATCCGGGCGCGCCCTATCCCGTAGCGCCACCGGCGCGCGACGGTAATTTACCGTCTCCCTGTTTTTGCGTCTGATTTGCTCAACACTTCATCTTCAAAATCGGTATCAATTTGATGACAAACATCTAGCACACATGTATATAAAATGAAATAAATTTATTACACCTCGAACAGTACAATAAATACTACAATTTTAGCTATATATGTAAACATTATCATGGCATAAATTTTCAGGTCATCCCGGTTCATCCAATACATGGCCCTTTGCCGGCTTTTGGGCAATGCGTTGGATGAAACTGCAACGGCCACGAAAAGCCACTAACATATCGTCGATGGTCACACTTTCACCAACATTGTAGGCTCTTTGACAGTTGGATAGAAAGGTCTATTGAAAATCTCGAATCGGAGCTAATTTATCAGTTACAGATCGCTATTTGTGGGTCGTAACGTCATCAAAACGAAGAGATCTCGACAACAATCGAAATCTACGTTCACTAAAGTTAGCGCGCAAAATCATTAGTCCTGTTCCGTTTTTACTAAAAAACTCAGAAAAATCAGCACGGTTTCCACCTTTTACGGCAATCAAGAACAATGCCCCATATAGTGCTTTCATTTCCGTTCTAGAGTTGGGTTTGTAATCTCTATCTCGAACGGGAGAGTCAAACGACTCATTTCTTCCAGCCTTTATTTGAGCAATAAAATATTAGTGTACTTGACAATATAATCCAAAATTTCTAAAGAAATGATTAGGAGGAAACATTCGAGCTTTTACAGTTCCTAGCTTGCCCCTGGTCTTCCTCGTAGTCCTCCTCGTAATCCAGGTCGTGTATTGCCTAATCTAACTCTTCCTCCGACTCACTATTGTGTTCATCTTCTTGAATAACTTCAGGTTCAAAATCGATATCGTCTGGATTGTCAATTTGCTCTTCCTGTTGGTCTTCTTGTCGTCGTCGTTCCCGTACTTCTTCCGATTCATAGTCCAACTCAAGAAGAAGTCGACGAATATCCTCAGGATCGGTGAGACGTGCCCTGAGAAATTACCATTTGCATAGACATGGGTAATCTTACATTGTTCAGGATTACAACCCATTTGTTTTGTTTGGTAACATAGCAGTATTGACGGTGATAAGGTGCAGAGCAATGAAAAACTTGAATTATGGCAATATAACTACGAAAAAACTGAAATCGGTACTCACATTTTGCTCCGATGGCCGACCGAAAGGAATTACGTTTCTGGGCGCGCGACGGTAAACTACTGTCATTTAGTACATGCGAAGGTTTGACGATGACTGAGGCGAGATACAGACAGAGGCTGGCAAGGACTACACTGGCATCTAGTGTCACATTGTGTAAATAGAGAATTCACGTCCCTCCCATCCTCCTGCACACCTCCAGGCGAAAGTTGCACTCGCTTTTATGAATGTGACAGTGAACTACCGTCCGCGCGCCCGGATGAAGGTTAAGATTCAATGCTTAAGAAAAATTGCACCCAAAAGTAATCAATACCTACCCAAAGAATAATTTGTCTTGATATTTCAAATAAAAAATATTCCTACTTATCATAGATGACTTTAGTATATATATATTAATAAAATAAAGGAGATGGGCAAGTGAAATTACGAGTTCTTGGACGCAAAAAACTATGACAGAGCAACCTTCATAACATTACGCGGATTAACAATTCAATTTGAAATAATATTAATAATAATAGAAGGACTTAATTAGGGCGATATTGAGACTAGGAAGTCTCTTCTTGCATTTAACCCTTCGTAGTACGAGAAATGATTGGAAATAGATAGCTTGCAAAAGAAGAAAACTACTATGAGCATTTAAAGACATAATAGCTGTGTGTGGAAGGTATATCATAGAATCAAGCTTGATTATGGATATTCCTTATGAACTGAAATTAAAGTCTGTGACAAACTATGCAGCTACTTCAGAATAATTTTCGGTGAACAACAGATTAATATAGTTCAGAGCGATTCCCGGTGAACTAGAGTTAATTTAGTTCGATTCACAGGCATGGAGTAGTTCACCAGAGAGAATTTCACCGATGAACTACACTTCTCTGATTAAATGGGGATTTCGTTGAGATACATCGACTTGGAATTTTAGAAACGGTCAGAGGTACCAAATCACAATTTGCGAAAAGGGTTAGACAGCAGGCTACTTGGATACCGAATCGATTTATACATAGAGAAATTTGGGTTCCTATATCCTAAAACCAAATAGAAGCATAGTACCGTAAACATATGCTTGCAGAATTAAATCAAATTTTACTCGCATTAGATAAGATTAATTTGATAATATGATCTGTGATATTAATTATTTTAATCAAATATTTGTATTACCTTTTGTATATGTGGATGGCATGAAAACTGATATGAAACTATTTCTTGTCATTACCATTGTCAATTAACGCTTAGGAAGTAAAACGAAGAACATGATTGAGCACTAGTGACGTCGTCTTTGATATTTCTGTAACAGAATATTCTGTTTGTCGGGACAAATTTGATCATGAGAAATATCCAAGGGCATAAAATCGATTCTACGAAAGAGAGGACTATCCACTTCAAGGGAATGAATCCTACGTAACTTAGCTGCATTGCCTTTAGGGCATTGGCCTTCCTTGGACTTCGGAATGTAATATATCAGCCCCGGGCAAGCTCACTCAAGATCGCATTCACTTGCGCTGACAGAGATTTCAGACTAAAATCTGAACTGTTTTAAATGATCTATGGAATGAAATTGAACTTAAAATTATAGTCTATTCTAAGGTTGGTTTTATACATATATAATATTTTATAGATGTTATGTAACATTATATTTATATAATTTTACAATTTAATAAGAAATTTGACAGAATATGATTCGGATAATCATTCGGTTTTTTCTATAGCAATAAACACAAATATACATACGCATGCAAAGTGTCAACTGTCAGTCTTCACGGTAAAACTGCGAATGGATTATGAAAATTCAACCAATATGTTTTAAATGGGAGATACGTTTACCGTCCGACATCGAACCCGGGCCTTCCTGGTGATACTTACTATGCAGCTATATACTATGATTTTTTTGAAGACAAGATGTAAACTTGAAACTCGGCATGTGGATATAGATCATGAATATATATTATATACACTGTTTACTAACTCGCAGATGGTCCTTGGTTCGATCCCAGAGAGCCATTTTCATTCCTCAATGCATTTCATATGGGGATAACGGGGTTTCATTTCAGGGCCTTCCCGGTATCGAATCCAAACATTGTATGATAAAAGATCCAAACACGTCATAATGTGTATTCACAGTCTCTACAATCAGCAACTGATCCAATTTTTAAGAGTTTTTTTAAACCCTTTCCGAATAATATAAAGACATGAAATTCGTCATAAGGAAACAGATGATTGATGCATTTCAAATGCGTGTTTTAGATCCCATTGATCGTCCTTGGTTCGATCCCAGAAAGCCATTTGCATTACCAAATGCGTTTCAGATGGGGATAATGGAGTCTTATTTCAGGACTTTCCCGGTATGATGAGCACTTCAAACTTTGCATTAAAAATGATCAGGTGCTAACAAGTTATTATGTCTATTCGCATTTGCCAATAGGCCCTGGGTTCGACACCAGGCGTCTACAAAATTAGAGATTGCTACGATTTTTAAAATTTTTTTCAACCTCTTCCCAATAACATTGAAACTCAAAACTTGGCATGAAGAAAGATTATAAATACATTTCATATGCTTGCAGTATGCAAGCAAGTTTTACTCGTATCTATTTTACATAATTCCTTCTCCGGATTCATTCAAATGATATGATATAATATATATATATATATATATATATATATATATATATATATATATATACGAGTAAAATGTAGCTTGCATACTGCAAGCAGATCGACAACACTAATTTCATAACGGCATTATATCGGGACGGTCCCGGAAAGGAAAAAAAGGATTCAAAATATACTTAAAATTCGCTTCAATTTAATCGTCTGGCATCGAACCCGTGTCTTTTTGGTGAAATTACTATGCAGCACATTAGAAGATCATCTTCTCTAAATACGTGTGAAAATTCAAGCAGAAATATTGCCTGCAACTGCCTCAAAAGACGCTCTAATGTTCACGAATGTAAATGGCTCTCGGGACTCGAACCAAGGACGATCTTGGAAATTTAAAAAATGTTTCTGAAATTTATTAATGATCTCAATGCATATGCCAAATTTCAAGTTTCTATATTATTGGGAAAGGTTTCAAAATAATTCCTAAAAATCGGATCAAATTCTGATTGCAGAGACACCTGATGTCGAACCCAGGACACATTGATAAATGTGAATGCTCAGTTTGATTTGTAAAGACTTGTTCTTCTATCATGCAAGTTTTGAAGTCGATAACATGCCGGGAAGTACCTAAATTTTGTTTCCGTTATCTCCGTAAGAAATGCATTGAGAAGTGCAAATGGCCCTCTGGGATCGAACCAAGGACCATCAGCGAACATGTAAAATTTAATTATGAAATATATTCAACATATATATACACGTGCCGAGTTTCAAGTATCCATGTTATCGGGAAAGGATCCAAAAAATATCTTCAAATTCGCCACAATGCATTTTAAACGGCCGATTTTTGCCCCGACCTAGCATCGAACCATGGACCATATTCAGCGATGTCTTTTTGATTTTTGTTGGATATGCATGGCTTCTAGCGATCCCTCGAATTTCACTTCTCTCCTTTGCCGGGAAGTGCCTCAAAAAAATTTTCGAAAATCCCCGCCATGTATTCTTACGGGGAAAATCGCGACTTTGGGGCCCTCTGGAATCGAACCAATGACACTGAGGTTCAAAATCGCAATTTTTCTGGTGGTTATACGTTATGGCCAATACGTCGTAAAAATTTCAAATCGATGACGCTTCTAGTTTAGGCTGTGAATTAGTATCCTATCTATCTATCTATCTATCTATATCCTTGAATGAATCCGGAGAAGCATCTATATTTAATAGATATATATATATATATATATATACACGAGTAAAATGTTGCTTGCATACTGCAAGCAGATCGACAACACTAATTTCACGTCGGCATATTATCGAGCCGGTCCTCAAAATAAAAAAAGAAGTATTGAAAATATTCTTAGAATTCGCTTCAATTTAATCGGCTTCGAACCCGGATCTTCCTAGTGAACTTACTATGCAGGATAACAGAAGATCACCATCAGTAACTATGTGTGAAAATTCAAGGAGAACTATTGACTGCAACTGCCTCAAACGACCTTCTACTTTTCACGAATGTAAATTGCTCTCTGGATTCGAACCAAGGACGTCCATGGAAATCGAAAACATGTTTTTTAAATGTATCTATGATCTCTATCCAAATGCTGAATTTCAAGTTTCTATATTATTGGTAAAGGGTTCGAAATTATTATTAAAAATAGAATCAGTTACTGATTGTAGAGACGCTTGGAGTCGAACCCAGGAAACAATGGTAGCAGTGAATGCCCAGTTTGATTTCAAAGGACTTGATCTTATTTTATACAAGGTTTGAAGTCGATATAATGCCGGGAAGTACCTAAAATTTGTTTCCGTTATCTCCGTAAGAAACGCATTGAGGAAAGTAAATGGCCCCCTGGGATCGAACCAAGGACCATCAGCGAATCTGTAAAATTTGATTATTAAATATATTTATAATATCTAAACCCATGCCGAATTTCAAGTTTCCATGCCATCGGGAAGGGGTCCAAAAAAAATCTTAAAAATCGACACAATGCATTTTAAACGGCCGATTTTTGCCCCGACCTAGCATCGAACCCAGGATATTTTCCGTAAAACTCATTTATGTTTTCGATAGATCATGACCATTTATATAGGCTCCTTGAGTTTTGATTCTCTACCTATCCGGAAAGTATTTTTTTTATTCCCGAATATCAAAGCAATGCATTTAAACGGGAAAATTCGGGACTTTGGGGCCCTCTGGAGTCGAACCCATGACATTGAGGTTCAAAATCGCAATTTTTCTGGTGGTTACACGTTATGGCCAATACGTCGTAAAATGTTCAAGTCAAGGAATAGTACGGTCTTATGAATTTTTTTTTCTTAAACCAATTCTTACCATACATCTTCCAGCCAATAACAAACTTCCTATCATTTCGATAAAAGCATCAAAAAAATTAATGAAAAACTAATCCCATGTATTTTTAAGGGCAGATATTTGTATCATCCTAGCATCGAACCCAGGATATCTTTAGTGAAAGTCATTTATGTTTTCGGTAGATCATGACCATATATATAGGCTCATAGAGGTTTGATTCTCTAGATATCCGGGAAGTATTTTAAAAAAATTCCCGAAAATCAAAGCAATGCATTTAAATGGAAAAAATCGGGACTTTGGGTCCCTCTGGAATCGAACCCATGACACTGAGGATCAAAATCGCAATTTTTCTGGTGGTTACACGTTATGGCATAGACGTCGTAAAAATTTCAAGGCAATGACGCTTGTGGTTTAGGCTGTGAATTAGTATCCTATCTATCTATCTATCTATATCCCTATATATATGAATGAATCCGGGGAAGCATCTATATATAATAGATATATTTATATTTAAATGAATTGAATCTCAGTGTCATGGGTTCGATTCCATGAAGGCCCCAAAGTCACAATTTTCTCCATAAAGATACATTGTGGGGATTTTCGAAATTTTTTTGAGTCACTTTCCGTCAAAGCAGAGAGTTAAAATTCGAGGTATCGCTAGAATCCATAAGTATCCGTCGAAAACCATAAATATATCTTCGAAGATTATCCTTGGTTCGACGCTAGATCAGGGCAAATATGCTCCCATTTTAAATGCATTGCGGCGATTTTTTAGACACTTTCCGATATGGTGGAAACTTGAAAGTCGGCATATAAAGAGAAATTATAAATATATTATAAGTACCATCTTTTTCTTTTCGCTGCTGGTCCTTGGTTCGATCCCAGTGAGTTATTTACATTCCTCAATGTATTTCTTATGAAGATTACAGTAACCAATTTTAGGTACTGCCCGGTATGAAACTGACTTCAAACTTTGCATTAAATAAGATCACGTCCTAACATGCCATAATGTGTATTCACAGCTACCAATAGATCCTGGGTTCGATACCAGGCGTCTCTAAAATTAGTAACTGATACTATTTTTAAGATTTTTTTAACCACTTTCCGATAACATAGAAACTTAAAACTTGGAATGTTAATAAAGATCGGAGATAGATATATTTCATATGCGGTTTTTAGGTTTCCCTGATCTTCCTTGGTTCGATCCCAGAGAGCCATTTATACGTTACCCTATGCATTTCAGATGGGGATAACGGAGTCCTATCGAAATGATAGGAAGTTCTTGCTTTGCTAGAAGATGTATATTAAGACTCTGTTTAAGAAAAAAAATTAGATAAGACCATACTGCTCCTGGGTTCGATGCCAGAGCACATTAAAATTTCTCACATAAGGAATAAATGCGAAAAATAGGACATTGTTTGAGGCAGTTGCAGCTATTTCTCATTGAATTTTCACACATAGAGATGGTGATCTTCTATTGTACTGCATAGGATGTATCACCAGGAAAACACGGAACCCGGGCGGTAAATATATCTTCCATTTTTTTATGCATTTATAGAAATGATAGGGAGTTCTTGCTTGTCTAGAAGATGTACAGTTCCTTACAAAAAAAGTTACTACTATAGCTGCAACCCTCTTAACAGACGTAAGGCACGATTAGAGCGAGTCTATGAGCGTCTCTGCTTTTAGCGCGCATTTAGTCCTTACGCATGCTTTGAGGCATTTGTGGTGTTTTTATATAAATTTTGGTTAAAATTCATTGATTTGGATGCTATATAAGCAATATAGTGTTATAATGGAAGTAAATTTGCCTTAATTCGGCTCAAACCGTAAGCCTAATTCATTCCTCTTCAAGAATATTGTTGCAATATACCAAATAGAAACGAAGGCGAACTCACCTTGTCATCCACCGGTACACGGCATTCGATTATTTTCGTGAAATACCTGTTAGGAAGTCAACAGGGCCAGCGACACAAACGACCAAATACGAAATAATGAAAGAATAAGAAACAATGACTCTGAAAGACATTTATCAAGGATAATACGCTCAAGTACGATATCACAGAAAAATAATATTAAGTAAATGCGAACAAGTGAGAATAACACATTATTATACACAAATTAAATTATATGGTTCAGTTTGCACATAGGGAGGAAGAAAGAACATAAAACTGGATGGTGCTTATGTTTATAATAATTAAAAGAGTATGCACTTCTTTGAGTTAGATGAAAAGAAGGGGAAATTAAAGACAACGTACTGAGAATAGAAATGGATTAATAATGAAAGAAAACGTTAACCATTCAACGTCGAGCGACTTAGTGACTACGTTGCGGCGGCCTACCTCACACCTTTTTTTTATGCATTCTTATTATCTGGAGATCTTAAATTTTGACATAATTAGTACAAAGAGTAATAATTGTGCCTTTTGAAGTGACAAGAGCCGTTATTTGTTTACGTTAGAAATTTTACTATTTTGCGTTTTAGCAATATGGAATATACGAAATTCGCCTTCACTCTCCAAATTTTTGGTGCTTCACAGTTCTTCTTGAGATATGGTTTTGTGGGAGCCATGGGTTTTTTTATTTCGATGAAGTAATTCACGTTGATAGGAATAATACAAAGGCCAACACTTCGTGCATGTTTTTCCACCAAAGGATTTTGAATTTGGCCCTATTCTTCGATTGTAGGATGATTGGTGAGGTTTCGATGTTTTATTCTTGGTTGCTGTTTATTTGAGGAGTTTCTTCGCTGAGGCCTCGAGCGACAACACGCAACTGATTGTGAATGTTACAGAAAAAAGAACAAATCTGCTTTTGACTGCCCCTGCAGACAAAATTAGGTCCTTATAAGTGTTCTGTAAACACTTTTGATGGTGATTTTTCATGAGAGAGGAAGAAAAAAAATCGTAGCCGACATTGATGAAATTGTCAAATTAAGAAATTATGAAGTTATAAATTAAAAACTACGAATCGTAAGGTAATGATAAAAATGGGAAGTTATCAATGCTTTAAGAAAAAGTTTTGAAATTTAAAGTAAATCGGAGTTGAGATATTTAAGTTTTAAATATTTTATTGGGAGTAACTTAAAATCGCACTAGTCCATATAAATATTTTCCACCTGGGGAATAGGAACGCTATAAATCTCCTCGGTATTTGAGGAATTGAATTTTAAACAACAATGGATAATAGTGGGCTTTAAATAGAAAACAGATAATTCTCTACTTGTGTAGATTGGAAAGAAACTTGTGAAAGAGGCGAAGTTGTTTCTGCCCAATATTTTAACCTGTTTTTATTTAGTATTTTCATTCAAGCAAATACTAATAGGAAAGAACCGCTTTTTCTTTCAAACAGGAAAATATTCTGCAATACTTTTGTTGTTGTGAGTGAAGATTTAATTATTAACTGTTAGCCCATGAGTTTCGGATGTGAGCCGTTGCAATGGATATTCAACAAACATTCTTATTCTTACGGTCGATTAATCCTCATAGTCCGAATTCGTTTGCTTAAAGATAAATATTTGAAACTCTAAAATCAGTCTTTACTTACAGGAATCATCTCGTTTCGCATATGCATAATCGATTATACATCGGATGAATAAGACGCTCTATGCGTGATTTCTCCGTTGGCTAATACTTATAACTAGTGTAGTATAACTCTTGAGAATCCCATTTTTGAGGCTATTTTTCTAAGTTGTTACAAATGTTGCTTCTTCTACCATACGTCTATCTCATAAATGAACCACTCTTTTCATTCATTACACATTCTCGTTTCTAACCACGGTATGGAATTAGGCTAAAATATAATCTGTGAGTCCCGATGTTCTCCTAAATATAGCGGGAGAGCTCTAACGGAAAGAAATAGACGTAGCTGAGGAACAAGCAATTTACAAACAACTTGAAAGCATTTAGAATTGTAAGATTCCTTGAAAAGCTACTCCATCCTTCTTGGAGGCGGATTCTCTCGCGGATTTCCGCTGCCGCCTCCTTACAGGGTACACGGTTACCGAAAAGGACATTTCTATTGCTCTCCAACGGGAAAACTCAGCCACTGTTCAGTCCAATTTAATGCTACCTCAAATAGCTAAATATTTATGCATAAACATTATTAGTGGTATTACATGCCACCCGTCATCCACAAGCTACTGATTCATGGATCAGCAATCGCCAAGGAGCTGTTGGCCATTTGTCCGAAGAGGCGATGGAGGCTACGAATAAGGAGATTCCGCGAACACCACACTAGGAAATTTTCCAGGATCGCCACAAACGAAGATTTATTTCGAAGATTGCTACTTATATCAGATCCCTTTATTTGGACTATTTCAGGAGCACAAAAAAAAATTGTGCAATTGTCTGCTGAGCTAATGAGTCTTATTTTAATGGAATCGATAGAACAGAGTGAAGATGACACTGATGTAGAATATTTAGAATATGCTTTTGAGTGTGTTTAGCATTTTTCTTGAGAATAAATTTTAAAGATATGGAAAAAGACTTAGTTTATTACTTTGATAATTACCCCAGTACATCTGATTAAAATTTAATTGCAAAATTCTGTGCCCGGTGATTCATTTTATTAATTTCCCAGCAACAAATGAGCTTATTGCAATCCGAGAAATACCTTTGACCTAAATCCCGAGTAAATAGGTGCTATGGCACATTGTTTCGCGCTATTTCTATGTTTGTAAAGCTATCAAAATAATACCTCCGTTGAAAATGATGATAGCAGGGATACAGTAAAAAAAAATTCATATTCATTAGCAGCTAAAAAGAAATAAAAAAATGACTGCACGTATGTACATAATTTGAATTAGTAAAGATAAATTGTTTAAACAATTAATAAAGTATAGTAATAATAATCCGAGATAAATAATACTAACTTCCATTAGATTCCTTAGATATAAAATATATCAAAACATTTCTGAAACTAAAAAAAATCATTTGGTTAATTTAAATTCAATTGTTTAAAAATTGTTCAAACACACAATAGTAATAACTAGACAAATGCGTTAAAGCATCTATTATAGATTAATTGGATGTAAAATTTGTATTTAGGATTGCGGAAATAACCTTAAATATCATTGGGATTTTTGAATTCATTGTTAAAATAAATAGTGCAATAAGAACAAAAATCTAAAAAATGCAAATAAAATAACTTCAAATTCGAAATAACCAGATCTAAAACCATAGCGATCAATCTTAATATCAAGTAAGTAAGAAATAATAGCAGCGGTATTAATTTTGGCTCTTTTCGATTTGAGACCACTGTGCGACGCCTCGAGATTCGGGTCCGAGGAGAGGTTCTTCTGAGGCTTCCCGAGTGAGTCATTTTGCAGAGCATAGTTCCCCGGTCGGACCGGAGTCGAGTTGTCGGCTTAAGACTTCTGTAGGAGCAACGGGGTCGGGTTCGTCGATTTGAGGCCGGTTCTTGATTCATGCCTCTTAATCGTTCTGGCGTTCATTACACTGCCCGGGCTGCGGAGCTGGTGGCACGTAGGATCTACGAGGTAAATAGGGCTTCTTTAGGTTAGGCGATTGTCAGAGTACGCCACCTCAGGTCGTTTTAGAGTCCAATTCTTCCGGTTTAAATGAGAGTGATATAACGCAGATAGAGTTGCGAGGAAAAAATTTATATCTAAAGAGGAATAAAAGTATTCAGAAAGTATATTCAGCGGTAGGAATTATAGACAACACCCACGTAAATAGGCAAAGAGAAATGCATGATCTTAGTCCCCGAAATAAAAACAGTCGCAATGACAATAAAGAGAAATTCAGATCGAAAAACATTACGTTTATTCCAATTTATTGCTGTAAAGAACCATTTGATTAGTCAGCGAGATGAGTTTGTAGAAAATAGCAGGAGCGAAATGATTTGGTGCTCGATTTTAAGACCAAACGGTAGTAAGATTTATTTTTGTCCATTGTATCGTCCTCCCGATGGCGAAATTGATTGTACTGACGATTTATCCGAGACGTTACATATAATCGGTGAAAAAATAAAAGATCCCATCATAGTTGTAGGAGGAGATTTTAACCTACCACCTATTAATTGACGGAATTTGACATGCTCCAACGCTCCAACTCTAGCAGAGAGAGAACATTTTCTCCAAAATTAATCGTTACTTTCTCGTTGCATGCGTTAGAACAGGTAAACATGACGAAAACTCGAACGACTCGTGCGGGTGAAGGTAACATCCTGGATTTACTAGCCACCACCCACCCACAATTGATAACTAATCTCGATATAGTTGACGGAATTTCAGACCATGATGTCATAATGGCGGGGATGAAAGCAGTAGCGGTTAAATCTCTTAAGCCATCGAGGCAAGTATATGCATTACGTAAAGCTAATTTTTCGGAGTCTAAGGTTTATGTTAACGAGTGTAAGGATGATTTTTTCCGTTTCATGGGTGCAAATGCAGTAGAAGATGGTTGATAGCGTTTCTCCGGATAATCAAAGAAGGTTTAATAAAATTCATTCCCACTAAGAGCTATTAAAGCAGCCTCCCGGATAGAGGATATTCTGGGTTCGATTCCAGGCCCCATCAGACTTATTTCATGTACGTTTTCCGTTGGGAATTTCCCTGGGTGCACGCCCTTATGAGCTAAGTCACCGCAACCCTTTCCTTGTCGGAAGATAAAGCTAACTTACTTAACAGGCACTACCAGAAATGCTTCACTGTTGGCAATGGTCAAGTTAAGGATTTTTCCTCGCGCATTGATTCAGAGATGCGTCCCATCGAGATATAGGTTGATGGAGTTGGAAAAGTATTGCGAGAGATTGATAGGAAAAAGGCGCCAGGACCCAAAGTTATTCCCGCTGTTGTAAATTACTTTAGCCTATGAAATTGCTCCACTTCTACAGATTTTCTATCAGAAATCATTGGATGAGGGAACCGTCCCAATGTCGTGGAAAAAAGCTAATGTCACTCCGGTGCCTAAGAAAGGGCGTGCGTCAAAACCTCATGATTATAGGCCTATTTCATTAACTTCAATCTTTTGCGAAATAATAGAGCATATTATAGCGAGCTCTATCATGCGCCTTCTTTCCGAAAAGGGAGCAATCAGTCAGAGCCAGCAGGGATTCCGGAAAGGTAGGTCTTGTGAGACCCAGTTAGCGCTTTTTATGAATGACGTATCTAAAGCAGCAGACGGCGGTGTTAGATCAGACGCAGTTTTCCTAGATTTCAGGAAAGCTTTCGACACAGTTTCCACGCCATCGACGAAAGGTGTCTATGAGTGCCTACGCGATCGACAAAAAAGTTATCACATGGACCAAATCTTTTCTACAAAACAGATCTCAGCTAGATGGAATTTTATCCGACGAAATAGGTATCTCATCAGTAGTTCCACAGGGAAGTGTTCTTGGTCCGATTTTATTTCTAATTTACATTAACGACCTCGTAGATAACGTAAAGAGTAAGGTTAGATTATTTGCCGATGATACACTGATATACAGAGAGATTTTGTCAGAAAATGATTTAAATGTACTTCAAAACGACCTGGACGTAATATCAGGATGGAGTAAAGACTGGCAGTTGAATTTAAATATAAACAAATGCGTCGCCATGAGTTTCGCGCGCTCCACAAACAGAATTCCTGCGCAGTACCAAATATCAGAGCATCCATTAGAGTTAGTGCACGACAACAAATACCTAGGAGTCACGTGTAGCAGTAAAGAAAGAATTTAATTCAATTAAAAGGACATATTCGTGATGCGATAGGAAAAGCGAATAGAATCTAAAGATTAACTAGTAGAACGTTGAGAGGATGCTCATCGAGAGTCAAAGAAATAGCTTACTTTTCTTTATTCGTCCGAGTCTAAAATACTGCTGTGCGGTTTGGGACCCACACGAAGTCTCAGATTTAGAGATGGTCCAGCGTAGAGCAGCCCGATTCGTTTGCGGGGATTTCAGGTTTGATAGCAGCGTTACGGCAATGATAGAGTCCTTCGGTTGGAATTCACTACAGATGAGAAGATCTGAATATCGTCGGAAACTTTTCGAAAAGTTCATTCGTTCAGAATTTATAGACGAAGTAAGTGAAATGTTAGTGCCAGTAAGGAGCGAACGTGATCTCCGAGAGGCATCGACGAAGCGTTATAGGGAAGTAATCGCAAGGACGAATAATTACTTCCGGTCGTTTTTTCCCCAGACTATTAGAGATGCTGATAGGTATGAATGAATAATTGTGGTGTATTACACCCCCTGCCATACGCCTCTGGCGGCTCGTAGGGTATGCATCTAAATCTTAAAATCTGAAAGATCGAGATTTGCATTATTTCAATTATTTCCCAAACCCATTTCAGCGGTCATACGAAAATGTGTGATAAAAATGTATATTTTTCCATTATTGGCGAATTTTCGAAGCAAATGAATTAAAACATTCGCTTGTTCAAGCGCTGCGACTTTCTAACGTTGGATAATCCACTCAAAGCGTAAGAAGACTTATTTCCAATTACGCCCAAACTAAGTTCCAATGCAGCAAATATTATTCGGCGAATGGATTCTTTTACTAAAGCCAAGATTGTGGAAACAATGAACGACCATAAATCCCGAATCGAATCAGCTCATCCTATTTGCATTTGCGAGCATTTCCACGAAGCCTGTCCTTCGTGCCTAAGTGTCAGTAGTTTCCATTGAATGGGTCTCAGAAGTATGAGAAAGTGGACAAGGAAAAACCAGAAGCCCGTTTTTCTATTGCGATTATTCTGAGAGAACATAAGAACTGTACACAAGGAGGAGTCTCCTGGGACAAAATCCGACAAAAGAGGACTTGTGAAACAGGGCGAAGGATCAAATCAACGTCAAATTCGTCTCGAACTGAAGTCGGCAACACCCAACGAACCTCAGGTGCAAGAAAAGAATATCTCTAGTAGCCGTCTTTGACTTCCTTCAACGGAGACAGCAGAAGGCCTTTAATCCGAACTTCGGCAAGCCGTTGTAGTAAGTGTGGAGCGCCGACGGCCACTGGTGATTTCAAACCTCTAAAACACAAGACAAATTTTAGCAAAGCTATTCGAGGTGCCTCGAGATTACAAAAGAATCAATCGAGATGGACAACCGCAAGCGATGCATGGAAATAAAGGACAGCCAATCATAGAGAGAAATTTCCCACACCAACAGCGAAAGGAGTGAACAGAGACAAGGTCGGATTCAGTCCAACCTGAATCCAGAATCTCATTTGGAGATTCGTTTTATCGCAGTGCTAATCAGAGTGAACGCAATCATTAGTGAATTTTAATCGGCAGAAATATTTAATCTCTAAAAATATAATCGTGTACCAGTATTATATCAAAATCCATTTCAGTTTTTATTGATCTCTTGTGTGAAAATGAAGACTTGACAGAAAATGGTCAGGGATAACGTGTTTCAGAAGGTTGTAATCGTCGACCACTTGTACGAGGGCTCATTAGCCGAAGGCCTCTCGCGAAATATTTCCTCCTCGTTTATTTATCACTGCTTTGAATTCGCTCTCTTATTACGGAATGAAACGTTTCTAAAGGCGTTCATTAAGCAGATTCATATAATTCTGCAAAGACTCGAACAGAAGGTCGCATCCCTTTAAGCTCTGTCAAAAGGGTAGAGATTTATGAACATTTGGGTAATTGTCCTTTAAGATGAGCGGAAATCGTTAAAGATGGCGAAGGTTGAATAATTTAGAGAGCGGAAACTATCAATTTACTTCAACTGAAATAATTAAATTCAATATCCAAATACTTACAAAGATTATCTTTTTGTTAAATTGCCTAAAGGCCGTCATACACGGGGAAATATTTCCTGGAAATAATTTCCAGTTATGGCCGACACTCTTTCCTGATTGGTCGAAATTAGAACATGTTCTATCCTGGAAATATTTCCAGGAAATCATTTCCAGGAACTATTTCCCCGTGTATGGCGGCCTTAAGAAAAGGGTGACGAAATAAATACTCCTCATAAATGGTTTAATAACTCACTCTGAGGCTGGAAATCCGTAATAGAATTTTCACAAATGCGTGTTGACGCCATCTGGGTGCAAATTTCTCTCACGCAAAATACTCTGCGGCAATTACAGAAAATCTTTTTGAATCCGTCAACGTAAAAACCCGGAAGGTGAAAAGAAGTCATAAATACGCAGTTCACTTACGCAATAATTCTTACTGCTCTCAGCCTGAAGGCATAGCTATGGGTTCTCCTATTTCCCCTTTGTTTGCCGAAATCTTTGTTAACCACCTCGAAGCCCAATTATTTTCCTCTCAACACAATCTGTTGAAAAATGTGGGTTTTTGGTTCAGATCAGTGGATGAAATCATATGAATTTGGAACGGCCATTTTGAGACAATTGGATTTATTTACTTCTTTTAAAATACAGTCCACAGTAATATAAAATTCACTTGCGAAATTGGAACGAACGATAATTTAAACTCTCCTGATCTCACTCTGTCAAAAGTTAATAACTAAATTGATTTCTCCATTTTTCGTAAACCGACCACACGAATGTTCTAACATCTCGCATAAACACGTGGCTTCGCATAGCTTAGTACAATCTTCACCTGGAGGGGCCGAAACCATGGTCGTGGAAAATAAATAAGTTCAGCGGTACGGTGGAAGCACTATATTCTATGTTTTACAAAGACTGCTAAGAATTCCCCTCAATCAAATTAATTTTCCCAAGGAAATAGGGATTATCAAACTAATTGCTGTCGCAAATGGTTACTCCTCTTCCCTCATTCATCGTATTCTTACCAAAAAGAAAACTATATGTGGCTCGCATTTACTTCACCCTCACAATAAATAAAGAAATGGGTTTGAATATCCTCACATTGGTTTTATTGGTATCGCGAACTCTCTCCCTCGGAACCACCTGCCATTTACACAATACATAGTTTCGGTGAAACTCTTTCAGATATTAAAGTATCTTTTATTCTTAATTATTTCTATGATTCTTCTTTAAAATCAGGCATTTAGAAATTAACTTGTAATGATTTCTGGGCCATTTACATAGGGTAAACTGGTAGGCATTTTCGCACCCGAACAACAAAACCCACTGTTTAGGCGCCTACCTTTTGGTAGCTCTTCATGATGAATGAGGAATAGAACACTTATACCACACGGCTATTTTAATAAACACGACCTAAAGGTTTCGACGCCTGCCGATGACGTCGAAACGTAGGTCGTGTTTATTAAAAAAAGTCCTGTGGTATGTTCTATTCCTCAGTCAACACAAACAATGTTTTAAAAATGGTTTCCATACATTTCTCCATGCACTTACTTGAAAACCATCACTCCTCGGTTTTTCAAGCCCACCTCCATTTTCCAGAGGGTCCCAAATTAGATATGTCCGAACAAAATGGAAATTCTTCACCATAAAAGAAGTAATTTTGAGCTCACTAATGTTCACCAATTGTTTGCCACCTCTCCCACTTGTCAACCTGCTTCCTCCTCAACCCTCTAGCACCCCTTCATCACCCCTTAATCCTTCTGTGCATGAATACTCGAACAATTTTCGATTCTGCATCTGAAGATGACCTTAGTCGAAACCGGTCGACTCTTAATGAAATTTCTTTCGGTGGAACTGAGACATTTCTTCTCCTTCCAATTAATATTCCCTACAGTAAAAGTAGACGATATATTTGGAGTACATATGCCTTGGTATGCCCGTAAATTAGGTCTTTTTGTAGTGTTATGGAGTTCGAATACTTTCTGTGGGTAGTGATGTTATTTTTTTATATTTGTTTGTGTGTGACTATGGTATTGGGGTTTTTGAAAGAGACGGGAAATGCGACACCTGGGTGAGGACGATGACTTGAGTGTCGGACATCGTAGACAAGGTAAGATCATTATTTGATTTTCGCATCTCCAAGTACTTACTCCAATCGGAATAATTAGGTAATTGGAACACTAAATATTATACTTTAATTCGGTTTTGTTCATGAACAACTGATATCATAATTTCAATCATTCAAATGATCAGATAAACACTGATTACATACTAATATTTACGATTCAATTATTTAATTTCAATATGTCATTTCATTATTAGCAGATAATTTAGGATAAATAATTCAAGACCCGCTTTGGACATATTGTAAGAGTTAGATCAATTCCGAATCCGAATTTAACATATCCATCGAGAGGTTATTCACATTCTTCAAAATCAATCAAATATCAGTTGCTAAATCAAAGTTAACGGAGGCGGCCGAAATGTTAAGGATTTCCGACATAATGGAATGGATTGTTAAGTTGAACAGGTATTATAAAACTACGAGGTAACTCTTACTATAGAGGTTGCAGTGGCGACTAGTCTAGGCTATTAATAGCCATCTTCAAGCTTGAAGGCTATGAAGTGAGGAATGGTTACCGCAAATGAAATTGAAGGAAGCGAGTCGTAAAGGCTTCGGAATGAGTGCTGATTAAATTTTTGTTTTCATCCGTTGATACGCGACATCATCAGCCGCTTCCCGCCATCGTTTTTCTCATACGATTGCCTTGAGAGCCACTCGTTAAGCCGAACTAATTATTATCCAATCACCGTATTCTTCACGAGTATCATCTACGATGGAGATCGATCTTGTTTTTTCCATAAGATTCATTTATTCCTTCTTCCTCTATTCATCATCTCAAATCAAATCTTGCACTTGATAACATTTTCGTAATCTTTCCCCAATCACACGTAGCGTCTACAGCTCGAGGGAGATCTACAGCTTCTCTGCCATTTTCATCATTCCAAGGTTATCGGTTTTGCTGACGAGAAAGCGAAGCTATTGAAAATTAAAAAAAGTTCGAGGATAGTTAGCGCTAATAGTGATAAACGGCCGTAAATTCCGATGATTGGCGAAATTACCCAATGAAGAATAAACAGAACGGAGGTTCCACCAAAAGATGTCACAAATAGATCCGGTGTATGTTACTTTCTGATTTGAACCCATCCGTAGGAACACAGCATCCGTGGCTGAGCCGGGTGCGACCCCCAGGGAGTGCAGAGAGGGCCCTAATTTCAGTAGTAGGTCGAACTGAGTATCGATCGGCCCCGAGTCTCCCAGGCACACCGACGCAGCGATGCCCCTTTGAATTCAATGAGCGGATAATTCGCGACAGACGCTGTGTTTTGAGATTGCTTCCTCCAATCAAAAGTGCCTCCGTCCAACTATTTATGCGAAAACATCGGTAATAATTAATGAATCTTTCTCAAACTCATCGAAGAGATATTGAAACGATCGTTGTCTTTAAAATTCGCAGCATTGTCAGACGCATTGTCTCGAAAATAAATAACGTGAATTTATCTTCCGAAGAAGACTTAAATGAAAATCTCCTGTGTTTATATAGAGAGCTCATTCCTGCCATAATTTGTCACATGTTATCTGTGAGAGATTCTATTGAGTTGGATAACACTTCGAAGAAGAATCAAGAGATGTTACTCTCTTTCTTTCTCCTTTTAATCATTATTGTGATTTATCAAAAACGATGTTTTAAATTCCGCATCTCCGTTATAATGAAGCAATAAAATGTTCGACTTTTCATTTAATAAGGCGAAATCGGTTGTTTACATGTGATCGGCGCTCTGATTCGCATCGGGTGCATTAGAGACGAGTTGTTTGTCGTTCTTATCTCAGTCTCCATCACATTCTCAAGTGGAACTCAAAATGCATTCCATTAAATCATCGACGGCTGAGGAAACAAATCCCTCTCCTGGGTGTTTTTGCCTCCAACCGGGAATCGAACCCGGACCTGAAAATTTAAAAACAGAACTTTTCTGACTAAATTTGTATGCATTCCTCGCAAAAGAACATTGACAGGATCTTGGTATCGAACCCAGAGTTTCTTTGCAAAATTCCAAGGTGCATGTTTAAGAAAATATCCAAAACCGTAATGTCAAATGATAAACATATCGGAATCTGCTTACAAATAACTTACATTTTCCGCACTGTGATTCTTATGCGATAATATTTTAAGGGTCGAGCCCAAGACCACATTAAAAGAAATATTTGTCGTTAATGTTACAGAATTCCTTAGAAATATGTACATGGTTAAACGTCATCCATTCCGGAAAGAACCCAAAAACATTTCCCGAAAATCCGCATAATTACGGGAAAAATCCGAAATTTGTGTCCTTCTTGGATCGATCCAATGATAGATGTAATCGATATCTTATTTTTTGGGACCGTATGGCATTGAATGACGCTTGTGTATGAGAAGATCTACGGAGAGTGTGAATGGCTTACCACAGATAAACAAAGGCGTACGTTGAACCAGGTTTCGGAATCGTGTCTGATGTATTTGGAAAAGGTACTACATACCGTGGAAGGTCAAGCGAATCCGTAGTCTGGTGTTCATCGTGTGACTGTGAAGATTCGATGAAAGATGTATTGCCGAATGCAAGCAGAGTGTCATCCATTAAAATGGTTACAAAATGGAGGGTCAAACGAATGATATTCAAATTATTTCAGAGTGAAAAATGGGAAAACGTTCGTAAGTTATGTTCTGCTTTTTCGATGAACAGTTTTAAAGCTAAATATAGGTTTTTGTAATTATAAACGAAACGGAATCAGGCGTAACTTTGTGGTAGTTATTATTAATATCAAAATCCATATTGAGAAAACTTTTACTAGACCACAGAGAAGGTAGAAGTTAATAACACTTTAGTATCTTTCAAGTTGCGATGAGCACAGCGTTACTAGGACGGCAACGGGAGATATGATCCTAGTCAAAGTTCTTTCTTTAGTCTCTGTTTTTTCCATATTACTTAAGCATTCAACCTTTAGACGAATTTATCGATATTTGTTTTCCGTATCAAAATTTAGGAATGCGAATTACTGAATCGTCTCTCGCAATTTAACGAATGATGAAACTGGAAAAGCCTTTTGGTTCAAACAAGTTCTCGCACTGCTCAGAATCACACATACTTACGACTGTGGTTAAGTCTTAAATCGGAAACACGGAGTCTTGAATCGGTTGGGACCTCCAATAGGTTCGCTCAGAAATCGCTGTGCATGCACTGAATGTGGGCGAGCCTCCGGAATCCTGAGCACCGCTTTGACTTCGGCAATACCTCTTATAATTTGATTCTTCAAAAGCAATAGATTTCAGTCTGAGATGGAAAAAGCGAAACACTTCTTTTTGCTTTGGTCAATAATTTGCACCGTTTCCTTGATTCTTGAAAATAGAGTTCAAAGAATTCGTTGTAAGGAAATATTTCGCAGATGGAATGTTCAGTTATGTAGCGAATGCCTATTTTGTGGGACGCATTGACTCGCTAAAGTTGTATTTTCAAATTACAAACTTTCACCCAATACATAGTCGTGAGGATGAAGAATTAAATTTCACGCGTTCTCTATCGACACCAATTACATCTGATAGTTTAATAAAGAACTTCCACTGATCGATTTGAAATATATTAAAAGTTTCCATGGAAAAATGAATTTTACCATGATATTTCTTATCATCGTGAATATTCATCCTGAATCTGATTTGGTAGCGTCCTATCCTTCCCTACTTACGCATGGTAACTTCTACAATGGTAATCAAACATTCTAAAAATCCACTTCGATGGATAAAAGCGTGTCGATATATTTGCATTTTTTTAAGCCACTGCACATATGGGATTACTACACAGTGCACCAAAACACTGAGATTAGATCACGAATGCAAAGGGTATTTAAGGATTTTAGTTAAATGATAAATCGACTCATGGGATAGCCGAGTTGATAGAGCATTTATCTCCTTTTCTTTGAAAGCCATTCTATGAGCCCACAATCGTGAAAAAATTAGGATGCTCCATTTATGGCTGAAATATAAATACTCATATGTTTTCCTCACATTTTGAGGTAAAACATTTAATGGCTGATGATAGTTAAGCGGGGTTTTCACCATTACATTTTTTCAGGTGGCAATTTCGAGGGTCGCCGTGCTAATCCGGGCCCTTAGCTGGGCTTCCAAGCTCGGAAGCGCCCGGCCGCCACAGCAGGGGGGATCATAAGAATACTGAGCGCGTGGAATACGATTTAAGAAGGTATAAACAATTCAAATGAGCTACAATTTATTATCTTCGTCGTCACACTCGTCCTAAGAGATATACAAGCGTCTTTTTATCGACGTCCTACGAAGAAAATTAAGATTTTTCGTGATTTTGCAAGAAATTACCCGTTTACACACGGCAACGTTGCCGTTGGGTTGGGGTAGGGGGATTGGCAACGTTGCCGTGCCCTACCCTAGGAGGTATTTCTATCAAAAATATAGAAATCTACAAATCCCAACCCAACCCCCGTTGAGATGTTCAAAACACCCGCCCATCTGACTGAGCAACGTTGCCGTGCGTCAACGGTCATTTTAGGGTCCGGATTAGCACGGTGACCCTCGAAATTTCTACCTGAAAAAAAGTGATGGTGAACACCCCGCTTAGCTACCATTAACCCGTTCATTTTCATTTGTCTTCACTGTCTGTCTTCGTCAAAATATGTAGGATTCATTGATTAACATATTGCCCAATAATGCAGCAAAAGCTATTTCTAGGAATAATGGCGGCTCCACGACTTAACTGAAAGCACAAAAGTCAGGAACTCACCTGTAACAGAAAGAGACCAAGTATTATTAATCATTATTCCTATCAGATTTTCTCATCGCATCATAAAATCATTGATTTTATCATATAAGTATACCTGCCTTGGCATGCGTAAGCGTTCTTGCTTCGCTATCGCTCCAACCCCAAGGTCCCGGGTTCGAATCCCGCCTTATACTTGGATTTTTCTGAAACCTCAGTCAGTCGCGCCGTTGTATTCCGTTTCGGGCCCTGTTTCTGCCTGGGTGGTCCCTTGAACCTCATTCCCGGGTCTGTTCCTTTATCGCAAATGTCGTCAGAAGCTTCATTTTGGTCTTAACTGCGAAAGCGAGTAAATCTGTGAAGTGACGACTGCTGTAACAACGCGCGACGGCTTGGGTAAGTTTTTCGTTGGTGAACTCTATTTTTGCTTTTTATAACGTTTACATGGAATTTTTCACTTATTTCGCCTTAAACTTTATTAGACGCATTTCAATTTGTAACTAATTGGCATCTAGCTTTTTAAGTACTCTATGACCGCATGTAAATAAATAATATTTCTCACTAAAAGTTGTTTACTTCTTAAATTATTCCTGTTAAATTATATTACTACCTAAAGTTTAGTACTCAGAAATAATAATTAGTTCAATTTATTTTACTCTTTTGGCCGAAAATCGATCAGTTGTATGGAATACAACGCGCGACTGCTCGTGTTATGATCGCGACTGACGAAAGGTTAACAGGCAATGGTTATGCGTGTTTGTTATAGCTGTTGCGTAATGTCGTAATGATAAAAGACAACCAAAACCCTTGCGAAGAACGAGTACTTCCTAAACACAATTTAATACGTGTGTCCCCTCGGCGAGTTGGTCCCGAGGCGAGTTGTCCTATTCGGTAGTGGAGGACTTCGCCATGTAGGAGAAGGGAAACTGCTGATAACCGCAACCATTATCACGACAGGCCTTTCTTGATTTAAGCACAGCGGACGCTTCGCCGATGTGGATTACTCTTTCTGATTAAAAATTTAAAATCTTAAGTTCTATTTACGATAGAGTCCCGAAACAAAAAGCAAATGAAAATTTAAACACATATCTCAATTTCATTTGCAGCAGCAAGTTTTTCGTCACATTATTAATAAAATATTCTCAGGCGACAGATGAATAGGGTTACTCAGCCAAATAATTCCGAGGTTACATTCCACTTTTGCTTTTTTTAATACAAACTATGTAAATTATATGCTTGATATTGGAACGAAGAACAAACTAGGGAAAAGGTGGAATTTCATGTTCGATTGGCAGAGAGTAATGGCAGTTTTAAAAAGTTTAACGAGTGAAAAACGCAACCTTTCTTCCGCTTTATTTATTGTTGTTATTGCTATGGAAGCATAACACTACGATGTTGATAAAGTCATTCAAATGTCATCAGAAATTATTCTTCCTAAGTGAGCTACGAATCGTTTTCTTGGTCTTTGCCTTGTGTCATCTTTTCATTTCCTACGTCGACCAGAAGAAATAATGGCAATGTGAATAATGAGGATGGCGTATGGATGGAATTCGCACATTCGAAAACAAATAGAAAAAAAATCTGATGTGGCCAGCACATGACTTTCTCCATATATAAGATGTAAATATTTATCTACGACAGTAATTTCGAACTCTATATTCAATCTAATCTTGGAAGATGAGTGATTAATTCATATATTATTATCTTTTACGTCACAAATATTATAAATAATGTTTTTCGGGACATGCTCGATGAAAAAAGTTGAATTTGGCCTTTTGCCCATAGAGCCTAGAGCGCCCACAAAGTACATAATCAGCAACTTCCGGTTTATCAGTATATTATGAATAACTCCTAAACAATAAGTGATACAAAAATGTTTCACACAAAAGTTATGGTAAATTACATTTTCTAAAATATTTATAAAAAATAGTATATACATAAATATCATATTTATGGAGATATTTTGAAAACCGGAAATGAGCTTTGAAGAATGAAGCTCGACTTCCGGTTAACCGATTTACTCCAAAAACTAATCAACTCTAACGACATCAACCAAAGTACTATACATGAAATTTGGTGTTGATCCGACTAATAGTTTTCATGTTAGAGCGCCCACAAAGTACATAATCAGCTACTTCCGGTTTATCAGTATTTCACGAATAACTCCTAATCAACCGGTGATACAAAAATATGTTAAATGCAAAAGTTGTAGTAAAAAACATAATCTAAAACTTTTATTTTGTATACAATATACCTATATATCATATTTATGGAGATATTTTGAAAACCGGAAATAAGCTTTCATGAATGTAGCTCGACTTCCGGTTTACCGATTTACTTGAAAAACTAATCACCTCTGACAGCACACACCACAGTACTATATATGAATTTTGGTATTGATACGACTAATAGTTTTCACGTTAGAGCGCCCACTGTCACACACACACATACACACACACACACTCACACACACACACACACACACACATACACACAGACATCATTCCGAAAATGGTCAAAACGTGTTCTAGGGACCCCAAAACATGTATTTCCGTTGAAATCTCGAAGTCGATTTTTTTCATGAAAACAATACTTTCTCTATACTTCGTATATGGAGAAAGTAATAAAAACAGCGAACTATTCGATAATTAATTTCTAAATAAAACACTTTTATGCTCTTCTTTGTTTAAACATTGATGAATTTCACAAAGTAATATCTTAAGTTCATACACTGAGTTCCCACATCCCTACCTGTTCCATATTATTCCAGGAAGACACTCATTTTAAAGGTAACATCGGAGATGAACGCGGCAATCAGCTCATCGTCATACTGAATTAATGGTGATCAGATATTTTCTCCTGCAATTGACCTTTCGAGATGAGTTGGAACTATCAAATCTACAGAGTCTTCTCATGGATATCATAATCAGGAATTTTAAATTTCGGTTGAAAATATTCTCAAATCTCGTTCCAACGGGTCTCTGAAATAGAGTATCCAATAGAAAGTATTTGATATAATCAGACATTTTCCATTACTAGTATTTTTCAGCGTTTACCGATCCCGGAATTTTTCTTTGAAAGGAAACAGAACGTCGGCTATTGAAATAGAGTGATCGTCTGAGCAGCTAAATTCATATTCCAAGAAAAGTAAAATAAAAAGAATGAGGTATTCTTACGATTCTCTTTTCTTTTCAAAGAACCTTTTGAGATTGTGTTGCAAATCTTTTTTGAAAGGAAAGGATGGGAGAGAATCATTAAAGGCACCTTACGCAAATAAAACTATTTCAAGGATACGGTTTGAATTGCCGCCATCCTGTATTGCTTTTTAGGGTGACTTTTGCGTCCTGAATCCGACGTTAATTTTCCCATATCGCATCGCATTTTAACTCTCATATAAATTTTTTTTCAACACTAATGCTCTTCTGTGCGTCTGTTGGGACGGGACGCAGCGTGTGCGCAGGGATACCCATCACAACGTACCGCGCGACACACGGATGGACAGAGCTCAAGAATTGGAACATTTGCATACCAACGGCTACAACGAAAATTACATCGGCATTGAATAAGGAGATCCCAAGGTCCAGACGGAGCACTTAACAGGCCCTTTTACGGGACGTCGATGCCAAAAAAGAGGTGTCGGAACCAATTGCAACTGCATGCATAGTAGGGGAAGGTGGGGCGGGCTAAGATGGGGTACTAGTGTTTACGACTCAGGAGGTGCTTCGGTCTTGCAGAAAAAAAAGAGACTTGTTGTAGTGGGATATGAAGAAACGACCCTGAGAATAACAGCCATTTTGAACGCTTTACTTGAAGTGAGTGAATGTTTAAGTGCAAATCTGTTGATTTTTCTGTTCGCCTTATTTTGTTTGCTCAACTTTCAACGTGATTTTTGGTAAGTAGTATTCTACAATATATATTTTGTATCATTCCAGCTAAGTAAGGAGTTAACAAAGATATCTTAAGGATGGTTGGATATAATCTTACTCAAAACCTAACCTAGGCCAGATAGTGAACAGGCGAAATGGCGTCAGTGGGGCAAGACGGGGTTTCTTAAGAGGGGAAAGACCCCCATCTTGCCCCTGTCGCATTTTAACCAACTTTAGATTCTCTCCAGATTTAACGAGATCGTCCAACGTCCAGAGCATGTCATCGTCCTCAACCATGTAGTTGTCCATAGCCTCCGACCGAGTTTCAGAAGTATGCGTGACCCCAGGCTCTTCAAAATATCATCAGAGCCATTCTTTACTCCTGAAGACGAATACCCAGTTGCAGCGGCATACGATCCAACAAGAAGCCACGCAAACACGGAAAAAGTACAGCATTAACTGAATCACCGTATAAGAAACAATTACTATTGGAGATCAATGTCAAAGCTGAAAAGGAATTGCAAAAGAGAGAAATATCATAGAAAAATGAAGAAAAAATGATTCTTGAGAAAAAATTAATAAAGAAAAGTAGAGTCAAGCTAAATTTAGAAAATCATTAAACTCTGCACAGGAAAAGGTTGGCAAGTCAAGCCAGAATGTTAAACTTAAAGGAAGGCCTCCTCTGAAATGAAAAAGATGTGATCCTACTGCATCGTCAGAGACTTCTGACTCAGAACATCTTTATTGTGGACATTTATATTCCCAATCCAATAAAGGCTAAATCAGATGCTGGAAATGCAAGAAATAGGCGCACTGTCCATATGCAGGGGAAGAGGAAGACGAAGACTACCCCATTATGGGATTAAGTATTTTAGTTACATAACTTAAAAATTCATATTTTGTTAAATTTTAAAAATACAATATTGCTTTTGATTGCATATTTTCTTAATGGTATTGTGCAAATAAAGACACATTATTCATATTTGAGTATTCTTTTTTTCATTTACTCACAAAGGGTTTTTTGGTTGAGTACCCCACCTTCCCCTACTGCACGCATTGCATACCCTTCTTATTAACAGTTTCATTTCCATAATAAGAAGATATTAACTGTTCACAACCCGTAAACCGAAGGAATGCATGTAAAAGACGACTTGAGATCACCGGGGATCTTCGAATCCTTACCAAAATATAGAAAGGATGCTGAGATTCATTTCATTAAGTGGATTCAATATTCTCTTGTTTTTTATTATTTTGATATTTTTGATGACGATGTGAAAACGACGAAGTTATATTTTGACCTGAAAAGTGACATTATAAACTGTGAAATTCATGTTTAGTTATTAGAGTACATATGTTGAGTTCGTGTTTTGGAACCGGGGAAATGTATGTGAAGTCTAATTGTAGTGTTGCGGAATCCGAATACTTTCGGCGGGTAGTGGGACTTTTTTCGGTGTGTGTAAAGTCCGGTTTGAGGGATTTTGAATTACGTTGTACATGGACAATGGCTGGAGCTTCCAATAAATTCCACTTGTATCATGTGTAATAATAAATAAATACATTCTCTGTGAATGCGCAGCCTCTCACATCAGCCAAACTTTCCGCGCAATCACCACCCGCAACATTGAAGGTCCATATGCCAACTGAAGCAATCAGCAATTGCGGAGCACTGCAGAAATATACGATCAATCTGAGGCCACTAAACACCTCCGCCACTCCGATAGTTTCTGTGATAGAATTAATAAGGATGCCGTTGAAATACGGCGAACGAAAAATAACTTTAACAGAGATAATATCGTGGATAAAGTTCTCTCGGGCTGCAGGCCGGGTGGTTTCTTCGATGTATCTCGACGTTTCGGTCCCTGTCTCCGGAACCATCTTCAGGAGCGAAGTGATGCATGAGATTTCTCCTCCGGTTTATATAGGGGGCTAATTTTGAAGGAACCTTAAGAGCCCCCTATATAAACCGGAGGAGAAATCTCATGCATCACTTCGCTCCTGAAGATGGTTCCGGAGACAGGGACCGAAACGTCGAGAGACATCGAAGAAACCACCCGGCTTGCAGCCCGAGAGAACTTTATCCGTAATATTCGCCGGGAAAGCACCAGATCCTTTCTAGATAATATCTACATTTAATAAAGCCTGGAACAAAATCATACGGGAGAAGGTGATTGGCATTGACATGTGGGTATATATAAAGGACCAAAATGTAATTCAGCACGTCAACTCAGCAGCCCTGAGGAATATGGCAACGTTTCGTTGATGGTCGCCTCTGCTTACCTGGGCGAGAACAAGTCTACATATGTTTACTCCTTTGTTTGTCTTATCGAGTATTTGCTGTTCAGCTGACGGTAGCAACATATAGAGGCCGAGCAAAACAAAGTTGCGTCAGAGGAAATAGAATTGCAACAAGAAAGAGCGATCGCGTAAGGAGAATGCTCATTGAATGTGAAAGCAGCTGCGATGACGCAATTGAAAGAAAAACATCGCTCTTATCGATTGGAAAGCCACGAAAATTGGAAGGGGAATCGTGCAAGAAGGTAACACAAGTGGAATTGCACTTCTAAATTAGGTTTTCAACAAAGCATAACGCATTTGCATTGAGCCGATCATCAGAACAACCAACACTCGTTAACGAGCCACCGATTGTAGTGAACATTTTGTTAAAGCGCTCAATTGCATCCTTCAATAGCTAAGCAGTTTTTTTACTTGTAAATGCATTAAAATTATTATAATTATTATGTCATAAAGATCAACAGATTTATTTTTATCCATAGATGAGCTAAATCGTTGATAAACTCGGAAAAAGACTAAAATATATTTGAAGACAGCAAACAAATTCGCGCTTACCACAATATTAATGTTAACAGAATTTGAGTTAAATACATAATATGAATCAAGAGTTTTGAATAGTTTAATCTAAATTAGCCAAATTATTATAGGAATGTAAGAATAAGAGAAAAAGAAGAGCGAGAAAGAAGTGGCTGCATTTTGCGATAAAATTGCGAAGAGAATAAGTGAAGACACCGACAATTTGATAAAAACAGTACAAAAATATTGCAATCTATAAGTATTCTTAATGCGATGTGAGAGCCTATAAAACAAACATCTTCAACGGTGGATTAGAAGTGTCTTCTTTCTCTGGGACAAAACACCCGTTTCATCAGCGTTCTCAGTAGGTCTTCGAATCCACATTAAATGACTGTATCTTCACTGACGGAAATAGCATTACTTTATGACAGGTTCTGAAGCTCTGACCATCCGATGGACGTGTTAAATGCGCAGAAATTCAATTTCTAAGGGCATCTCCTGAATCATAGGACATCGGAATTTTTCATGACCGAATCCGCCGAAACCATTCAAAGACCATTCATTCACAAATTATGATACCAACGCATACGATTCACGATATGTTTATAGCATTGTTGGAATCACGTGTTCAAAGAAAGCGAATTCCAAGCTTTTTTTCCTATTTTTATCAATTTATAAGAATGAAATTGTGGAATCGTATATATTCTTGCTTTTAAGTGGAATTATTTAGATACCTCCTAAAGATAATAGATGTAAATTTGGACGGATTCGCATAAACAGCACGTTTTCAATCTATATAGAAGAAAATGAAATATTTGAGAAGTCTCCTAGAGTAAAATAAAAGCATAAAATGAATGAACGTGTATCAGCCAGACTGCTGATTGAGTTAACTTCTCGCACACTTCTTTTTATATTGCAATACTTATCTCGATTGTTACATTAACTCCATGGCTGGACATGCTTCTTAAATCAAAAGTCAAATATGAATCCACGACGAAACCCAAATATCGTTCGTTGCCAAATTAGTTGCGGCTAAAGAAAACGATCCTCTCTTCGACGTTGCCAGTTTAGCTAACTTTGGAGGTAAAAAAAACGGCTTCATGATAAAATTCGTTTCGTTTATTGGAGGTAAAAATTGCTACCCTCGCTAAACGAAAGATAAACAAATACTTCTTATGTTGATGCTGTAAGACATCTAATAGTGGGATTACTTTTGGGCACTTCACGACGAAATGTAGCGACATCTAGGAGAAAATCGAAATAATCTCATACTTGCGACCTTACGAAAGGGAAATAAAAATTAATTAATAGCATTGAGTAGTCCTTGGTTAGAAGAATACTCATTTTACACTTATTTATTATATTATTTATTACATTACTTATGTATTACCCATAGAGTATACGCTTTAGAACTTGAATGAGTAAGCACGCGAAGGGCCCAATACTTGATTTCTTTCGGTGAGAATGACACGATTGTATTCAATTCAGACTGAATGTGCAGCGGGTATAACGTAGGAAATGATAATAGAAGAACTTAGAAAAGATACGTACACAGAAACGAAGAAATCACGGAGAGGACATTCACCAATGAGGATGAGGGAAAGAATGAGTCGAAAAAGGAGTGCGATACATGCTCGAGAGAATTGGCAACGTTGTGCGGCCACGGGACAGGTGTGAAAGATGAGGAATCCCTGCATAGAGAGGTTTTTTCAAAATGAAAGGAGGTCGAGAGATTTAAAAATTGAAAGGCGGACTCTTGAGTTTTTAATTTAGGTCTGCGGGGCGTAGAACCCGGATTCTGCGCCTCTTCTGTGGTCCACAAAAGGATAAAAAAATTCCATTTTCTTCTTCTTTGGAGAATATTATCTCCGTTGCGATTTTTCCCCTTTTCAAAGGTAATGTCAGAAACTTTTTCAGAAGGAGAGGAAAAGATTACCTTCAAAATCTCCTTCGAAGGAAAAAAAGAACGAATTAAGATCTTCATTCTCGAGGAAAGAATCCCTCCCATTTAAAGAGAATTCAGAGACGAGAATAAAGAGTTAAATGTCGAAGGAGAAATGAGATGAAGCAATTCAAGAACTCCAGATACTTCTTTCGCCGAAGTATGGAGGATCCTGTGGCCCTAGGAGGTGAAAGAATCTCATGAAGTTGGAGAATTTTGCGGAAAGTCCGATAATAGCCCGAGAGGCTGATTCGCCTGCAAACACATACATACATACACATACATTTGCGGAAAGTCGAAGACCGGCATTTTTCGTAAAATTTGGACAACTTTGACCCACTGTAGAATTGTAATGATTGATTTCGCAAAAATGACTATGCGAAGTTAGAAAGTCCGCACTCGAAAAAAACACTTTTTTATTTCTGGCCAGCTTTTTTCGATTCTGTGTCCTTCTCGAGCGGCAGCCGAGGGAGGATTCTCTAAGGATTTCATAGGATTTAGACAAACTCATATGAGTGAATAAACTATAACTGCGCGAAGATTACGGATTTGAAACACAGCACCGATCTGATCAGAAGCTATGACACTACAGCTGTCGATACATATACCAACATAGCTTTTAGTATCAAGATTACATTTTCGGAGTGACTAAAACTTCATTGACAAACTTAAATTTCAGCGATGAACTAACTGACGCGAAAGGCAATTTCTACTTATTTCCGCTACACAGTTTGTTTACAAATTGGGGTGAAACATATCTTTAATATTTGAAGTTCACTAAATCAGACTTGACAGACGTTGATCATCACTTTAAATAGCAGTGAAAGATTAAAAATAGATTGTATCACGACTTGTATAGTATTATAGTATAGCAAAGTATACTTTATCAAGTAGATGACTATGGTATCTATATACATAAAATAGAAAGTATGTATGTGTGTGTGTGTGAGTATGTTCGCTAAAAACTTGAGAACCGAGAGGCGCCAAACTTTTTAAATTTTCTACATTATTAAAAGTCGACCTCGCGCAGAGTATAGGCTACTTTTTATTAACCAAAACTCCAAGGTTCGAACCCAGACGGGTCAAAACCTTTTCATAAGAAATACACTTAAAGGTCATTTTTTCGTCGCAGAGTTCATTTCTTTTTCAAAATTAAATTAGAAATAATAAATCCGATGGTGTGGGGGTTTACCTGGTATTCCATTACAAACAGTAGCCAGGAGCAAGTTGCTAAGAATTTATTCATACGATACCACAAACAAAGATAAACAAACGACCCGGGTTTCGATGCAAGCTTGAAGAACGAAGTGCCTTGGTGCTTCGTTTTTCAACTTTTCCCCCCTTTCACCTTTATTTGCCTGCGACCTTTTTTGTGTGCCTGATGATGAATACTTCTATATTAACACTACGTTAAATTAATTTTTGAAACTTAAGTAGTAATATATTTCAAGAAATTACACGATAACGTTTCTGAATCTTAAGAAATACTGCATATTGTGAAATCTTTCCAGAGATTTAAACTTCAAACAGCAATTACTACTTGATCGACTAAAAATATAATTTTTAACTTTAACAGCGGATGCTGATTTAAGACATTCATTTCGAACATAAAAAATTGAAAATTAAAGAAAAATTCAAAATTGTAAAATAAATTCTACACTAACTTATACACTATTTTAGCCTTGTATAAATTTACTGAAAATCATTAACAGCGATAAAACCCAATTCAAATGAAAGTAAATAACAAGAAAATAGAATGTAAATAAAGTGATTTATTATGTATACATTTTCATTTGATGTATGACTGCATTTAACAGCCTAACTTGACACTGTGTGAAAAGCCTTCAAGAAACTGAAAAACGCTTCTTCCATTACATGAGGCCAATGGGTTATCAATTTCTTAATTGCGTTTTATATTTTTATCTAAGTGGCTCTAGTCCACCAAAAAGGGCATAAAAATGCTCCTCTGATATGCTTCTTCCCCCTTTATAATGCTTCCACAAATCTCCAAAGGGTAGGATGTGTGGTATGGCGCGATGCCATCGCATTATTTGTATTCCTTCGTTGATTCCACTGAAAACTCCGCTTTTCTACGATTTCCTCGACGTCCACGCCTTGCTTTATCTTCCAAATAATCAAAAATTTCGTCCAATGACGTCATATTCCGGATGTTGACGGAGAGCGTCGAAGCAACTTCATCAATAGGGAGAAAGGCAACACTAACCATCATTATAACTATTTTTTAAACCAACATCTGCCATATAAGTTTGAGAGCTTGTATTTTGCAAAAAACATTATTCCCTAAATGGAAGAAGCTTCCAGAAATCTGCACACCTGTAAAAACGAACGGCTTGCAGTGGCAAAACTTCCATCATCACAGATGAAGTTGAGGCTTAAGTATTTGAGCTCAGTAGACATTTTTTCTTACGTTTTAAAGTCTTCTTTTCTAACCAACGCACAAATAGCTGCAGTAGCTGTTCTTTTGAGAAGAACGTGAATGGTGTAGAGTTGGTAAAACAATTCTGGAGCCACTTTAAAAGTTCCATCACAAAACCAGTGACTCCAACCCCTGAAGGGATTGAGCCGAACCAAAAAGGAAGATTCTGCTACTGTCCAATGGTCCACTGTAATAAAGAAGAAAGCCGCTTCCTTCGGAGGTCAGTCTCATGGATTGGGGAATATTTCCACCAAAGTCGGATTCTTGGGTTCGTCCCGTTTTCGCTTCCTTTGTTACAGCAACGATCTGACGAGGTGCTGAACTCACGGAGCTGAGGAGGATTATTGGAAGACTGAGCATCATCTCGAGGATGACAGGGCTCTCCGCAAAATCAGCATCGATGTAAATCAGCGGCGTTCCTTGCATTTTAACAGCGTCGACAACACGTTTCCTTGTGCTTTCTGTCCGTCGAGTATGTCTTGTCCTCTCTCACTTTTGACAACCTCGATATCTATAATGAGAAAATTATGTTACGTGAATTAGGATATTGAGTAGTATGATAAAAATATATTTACTAATCAAAGTATCGGTACATTAATGTTTGAATATCATGCTAAATGTACCCTGAAAAGAATTTATAACAATGCGTAGCTAGAAAAGGTTTTGTTAAAACAGTAGGTATGATTAACGCCTCTTTTGCAGCTAACCTCAGCGTTTAGAAACGGGTTAAAGTGAAAAATTACCCGCAATTATAATCGTATTTATTCCCACGTTTCGAATATTTTGCTGAAATTTTCATAAGGTAAATGACAAGTTATAAATAATCGATTATGATAAATTAACCCCATAAAGTACTGGACGAGATCCTTTTAGTTCCGTAGCAATTATATATCTTATTTTGTTATTCATAAAAACGCACGCGAAATTAACCACTCAAGCAACGATGAGGTTTACTCGCTTCGTCTCTGCGAATCACGCCCTCAAAAGGCAATTACTAAAGATCCATCCTTGATTTAGACCCGAAATAAATAAATGTTTCTACATTTATTTCAATTCCACTAGCGATAAGTTCTTTATCGTGTGAAAAATAGAAAATTTTGACGTGGATTGAGCTGAACGAACAAATTCCGCTGAGGTTACCTACTTAAATAATTTTCTGGTTATTTGAAAACGCATACTTTGTGGACTATATGTATTCTAATGATACAAAGAGCAAATGAGAATAAAAACCGGAGTTTTATATTGTATTGGCAGAGAGCAATGGCAGTTTGAAAAATGGAAAATTTGGGATAAATGTTTTTAAACTTCAAGTAGATATAATATATACAAAAAAAAAATACGAAACACATATATGAAAAGAACAACTATCCATTAACAAGAATATTTTATATTACATAAATTAAACGAAAATAAAGTTTCTATACATAGAATAGGAATATCTTCTTGATTTTTCACCTCCTCACTTTTGGAAGACATAACGTCAGAGCAGTGGTTGCTTTTTTACAACTTCCTCGCCGGATATTTCCTCGATCTATGCATTTTTTGCTTGACATAGGTGTTTGATCGAGGGATTGTAACGTCTCGTTCAGTCTACCCAAGCGACTTTCTTTTCCCGGAATGTAATGACTCCCATTGGTTTCATAAGTCGGCAAGGAATTAAATGGTCGGTTAATATTGGTTGAACAGTTAAAATTGGTGAAAAGCAGATGGAAGAATAAGCGTGCTGAGATATGAGAGGCCACACTTCCGAACGTTCAGCGCGCGAGCCGGACGGCGCGGAGCCGCGGCGAGCGTCACGCCTATACTCAAAAATTTCTTTCTTTTTTAAATGAAATATTACCCTCGCCAATTTTTTTTTAATTGTAGAGGAGGGTTGTATGTACAACATATAAAAAAAATGATAAAATCGAAGACATAGCTACACCGTCAAAAATCGATTTGAAAATTTTAAATTGTTATAAACTATATTAAATTGTTTAAATTTTATAAAACCTTCCTATGATTATCTTTCCTAACACAAGACCTTTAAATTAAGCTAAGTTGTGTATGTTTAGCTTCTATATTACCGGAGATATGGCTTCGAATGCAAAGGCACTTTTGTAAAATTTCAATTTTTAAACATTGCAATATTTCGTAAACAATTGCGTTAATTACAAAACGGTTTGGGGGTTTTCAGTTTGTTATCAAATCAAAGCGATCTGCCAAATTTGGTTAAAATCGGTCACCTCAAGGGACATCACCTTGTCGAATTGGCATGGAATGACCCATATGATAAAGAAGTGAAGAATGACGTCGGACGCTAGAGTACGTCTGAGGGGTTGAGAATTAAGAGAGGTTACTTCAGAACTAACACTTCGTTAATGCACATACAGCAGTACTTACCCAGTGATGCGTCCTTTCGCTTCTGGCTGCAGTATGAATATGGTGAATAGGGTCTAATGATGTCCTACGGAAGAGATTCGTTGAAATTATAACAAAGTCACAAAATTAACACCTAGTACATTAATTAAAACTAACTGATACTCTAGTAGATGCAGACATTCATTAGGTGAACTTACTCAGAGAAACGTTCCTCTTAAGCGGCGTTCTGCGAAGAAGTATTCCAAAATTTCCGGAGATATACTCCTTTATCAGGGAATCGAAACTGGACCGTAAACACACAGGAAAACACGCTACGCAGTCAATCGAAGCATAAACTTAATTGGTGATCACGGAATGACGTCCTACGGAGGAGATGCACCCGGGTGAATCAAGGAATGACATACTTCTTAAATTAATGAAAACCAGCTGATACCCAAATTGATGAAACAAAGATTAAGAAACTTACGCAGTGAAATTACTCAACAATCAAGTGCATGGCCAGGCGGACGTAATGTGCGGCCCCAAAATAAGACAACCCAAGAGTAGCGTACGATACAACAGGAACGAAGCACACCCAATCGAACTGACAATTCGAAGTGCAATCTTTAATCCTCTCTTCGACCGCATGCACTCGGATGACAGCGATGAACGTCAAGGGTCCGTCATACTCTTTCTCGCGGAATCGGTCAAAGGGTACATAGGCTCATATTGCCTCCGGATTTCCTTTCGGGCGAAAAAGGTCGTCCTTAGCGAACCTCTAGGATTTTACATTGTCGATTTCACCTTCAGTTTGGATGATAATTGAATTTGAATTACTTTTATCGACGCCGTAGCGAAGATTTTACGCCTTCTTACCAATAACAACGATGAGTAAAAAGAGAATGAAAAGTGAATGTGAAAAGAGTTCGTCGATATTTAAAAGCAAAAGAAGAGGAGAAGGTTACGGATCGGTTTGGAAAAAAAAACTCTGTAAAAGTAGGTAAGGGTTGAGGCTTTGATATTCGCCGTAGTGGGAACGCAGGGGGAGACCCCCTCCCATTCAACCATGAGCAGGACTCGCGTGAGACACCCTAGTTTCCACAACAATAGAACCATTCTTGGACTAAAATACGTCATAAATCGATAATTAATATATAAATAAAGCAATTTAAAAGAATACATCGAATAGTATACTGTTAATTGCTGTTTTTCCTTAAATAAAAATATTAGTTTCCATTGACGTTAAACTTTAATTCACATTAAAGATATAACAGGTATTATTCTACCTAAAATACTTCAATAATCGATATATATTACCTTAATATAACACATAAAAAGAATGCATTGAATAGTAAATAGAAAACCAAATTTTCTCAGGAATGTTATTAAATATAACTTTATCATAAACCCACTCTCATGACGTAAAATCTGAATGCACATTTGAGACATTACAGGCATTATTTTTTGTTTTCAACTAGAACTTAGCGCACATCGTACATCTGCTTCTCTTATCCTTATTCAGTTTTACATTATCAGAGATTCTGGAAGGAACAGATGTGACAGCATCGCAAGCAGTTTCTCGAGGGAATCTTTCCAGCGGTGATGTATAATATATTCATCAGTGTTCTAGCAATTATTTGTCTAAATAGTAAGGATGTGACTATGGTGCAGTCCTCTTTTTTTCCTTACCATTCCCATATTCAGATACATTATATGCAATTCCAAAAATAAAGCAATCCCAAGTGATAATTAATTATTAGCCTCCTATCGATTACGTAGGTAACGCGAAGAACTTAGAAATTCATTATAACTTCGCTTTTCATTTCCGTAGGTAACGTTTTTCTAGTATCTTTGTCTTCACCTCCATTATATAGGTTGTATGACTTTATTATCTGAGGACAAGGAATATATATTCTCTCAACGTTCTGTTCTTTAAAAATATTTTATTAAAAATATTTAATATCGTTTACTAAGAACCAACAGTTTGCTCTTTACCTTGGACCTCACGAACGTACGACCAAAACGCTTTTGGGTCCTCTTCCAAGTGTTCGCATAAAATCTTCTTTTTATATTGACGGAGGGCATCTCGCATAATTCGTTTAGTTCCGACACAGATGGCTTCCTTATGTTCGCTCTCTACTTGATCTGTGTTGATATTGTTCGGTTGCCTTGCAGCGGCTTTTAATTTGGAATGCAAACGCCTCTGTTTCTTTAGTGCTCTCCTAATCTCCTTATCCAGGTTCATTAGTTTGATTTGAAAATTAAGAGAGTGCGAATGTATCCATAAGGCCTCATTGTCCTTATACAGAGATTCCACGTGTCTTCGGTATTTCAGCATATCGCGCGCGTTTCATACAACTTGGCTATTTGGTGCTACCCATTGAGTAGCTATGTTAATAAGCATTCATAGTCCACCGTTCCTTACAGGAAAATTTCCAACACCATGGCTAGTGGAACCAATTTTAAAGAACCCTTGAATCCCGATGATTTTCGACGCATCAGTTTCCTCCCGGTTTTATCAAAAGTGCTCGAAACACTCGAGCATCATCAAATTACCGAATACCCACTTAAAAACTAGATTCTTGACTGCTTGTAATCATGTTTCCGGAGGTCGCACAGCACAGCCACGGCCATAGTTGAAATAACTGATGGCATTTGTAAATCGATAGACAATATTAAACTAACAGCCTTTTATAATCAATCGATTCGTCCGAGATGTTGTGGAACCAACAGCCTTTATTATCCCACAGGATTTTCGTAGAGCTTTTGATTCAGTTGATATGATGCTTACAAAATTGCGAGGTGTGGGTTTGTGAGAACTGTCATCGGTTTTGTTTTCTTTTAATCTACATGATCGTAAACAAAAAGTCGTCTCCAATGATTCCCATTCCATATGGTTGAACATCGATAGCGGTCTTCCACAGGGATTGATCCTATTGCTGTTTTCCTTATGTATCAATGAATGTCTTGAAGTCATTAAATACTGTAAGCATCATTTATTCTCTGATGTCCTGAACACATATCTCGATTCTACAGTTCCCTGCTTCCATGAATGTGTTCAGTACGTAAACCATGACCTGAACCAATTCATGAATTGAGCATGGGAAATGTTTCGAAGATAAATCCATTAAAACCGCAAGCTACGGTCGTCGAGTATGGGAGAGCGGGGCTGGTTTAGACAGTTTTTCAATTGTTGCAATAATTTACCCATTTTTTATCCTCATTCGTAAGTTGAACTTAAAGCTTCATTTTGGTGTATTTTATAGTCCTGAAATTATGATAGTTTTTCATTGAATTGAATGGGTTTCGCAGTATAGGGGACAGAGGAATGCTTAAACCCCTTAAAGTACTATGAAAGTTTACTTCAATTAGGTAATTTCAAATTCTTAAAGTAATTAGCGATATTAGTAATTTTTTGAGTCCGTTTTCTTTGGGTATTTCCTGGATGCACTCCCCTAAGTCACCTCAACCCTTTCCTTGTGTATAATTAGCAATGGTTTTCAAATTAAAACCAAAGGCTACATTAACCTTTCTTCAGCCCCTTCCTCTTCCACTGCCTAATTTATGTTAATAAGATTATAGTTATATTATTATTATCGTTGCCTCCTTGCGACGTCACTGAGAATCAGGTCTTCAATTTTTAACTGTTTTCCTCACTTTTCTACGTTTAGGAATAACTATTTCATAAAACTACTGCTTGAGAAAATCAAAATGAAGTTCGAAGATAAGTGGAAATGATCGATTTAAGGACGTTTTTGTTAAAATGCGACGTTTATTCCATCTAACTTCACTGTTAATTAACTTTATCCACCAATGAAAATATTGTGGTCATGTTTTCAAACGAGCCCAATTCACTACATTAAACAACGAGTAGGAAAAACTGCCGTTTTAATTTAAATCATTTCATCTTTCTCGTCATCCGTCACTCCCAAAACGTGATCTTCATTTCTCGAATGGCCGTCGATTAAGAGCGCCCTCTCGAAGGGCTTTAGGTAATTGCTAATTTCGCTTCGGCCTTAAACAAGAAGGGTCATTTGGAAGCAGGAATTTCACGCAATTCTCCGAACACACATCCATGTTCCCGGGATGGTATTCCAATCCGATATGGCAGGACCCCATTGGAGGAATTGAATTGAATGAAGAGAGGGAGTGGAAATCAATGAACATTTCACTTCGGAGAAAAATGATTTCGCGTGTGTTCCCAATAACAACCTCGCTTGTTCCGTTGCGAGCGCATCTTTGGTGATGAATACTATCAGCTGAACCAACTCCTAAGGTAGTGGATACTAAACACCCCTGCGTTTTATTTTAACTTAAAAGACGCAGAATTCCGATTCCAAAAAGTTTTAATTTACGACGGAACATGCAGGAATTATAAACAATAAGTATCCCTGCTGATAACCCTGTTCTGTCGCAATAAAAGAAGTTTTCTTCGTAAATCTATATATATATAGAATTTCTGCTTTATATATATATACCCACAGAATTTCTGCTTTATATATATACTAGCTGAAGCGCCCGTTGATTCTCAACAGGGAATATAGAAGTAGATTAAATTCAAGTTTCCGGTAATGCGTAAATTCCCTTTAGAATAAGGTCTAAAATCCCAAGCTATTCTTACTGTACAAGAAAATTCATGAGCTCGGGTCAACAATCGCATTGATCGTGAGGAGGATTGGCTATTTTCAACCTCAACAATTTTGGATAATTCACGCGTATTTTATCAAAATTCTCCAAATTTTGATTTAGAAACAATATTCCCCGATCAAAATTAGAACATTCATTTAATTTCCGTTCTTTTGCTTCTTGTTTCGACTCCGCACGACTATTCTTCTGTTTTAATTCTTCAAAAGAAATACAGCCTGCTACCGATTAAAGTGAAGATTAGATTTATTCTTTATGGAAACCCATCTGAGCGATCTTGGTTCGAAACCAGCAAAATTATCGAATAAAATTGAGACAGTACGTCCTTCCTGGTCCCAGAAAACACGTACGCAAAGTTTGACGCGAATCTGGCAAACGGTTTGTACTAAAATCGAAGACACACAATCTCCTGACTGTAATTACGTACCTGCAATTGCTGGTTACCTTCTTACAGAAAATTTCTCGTTATCCATGTAATATATCGTACTCTTCAATCATCAGCTTTATGGGCCTCAAGTCCACGAGTATTTTTACGGGATAAAGCATGAGCTCGGATTCAACAATGGGATCGGTCGTCAGGGGGATGAGTTGTTTACAGCCTCGAATTTTCACGAAAGTTTTGTATATTTTACCAATATTCTCGCAAATTCTAATCGAAAGTAAGATTCCACGACCAAAATAAGAATCTTTGTTCAATTTTCTATCTTTCGGTGTTTGTTTCGACTCTGTACGTCTATTTCTTCTAATTTAATTCTTCAAAAGAAATAAAGCCTGCAACCGATAAAAGTGAAGATTACGTGTATTCCTTATGAAAATCTATCTGAGCGATCTTGGTTCGAACCCAGCAAAATTCTTGAATAAAAATGCGACAGTACTTCCTTCCTGATATAAATGGACACGTATGCAAAGTTTGAGACAAATCGGGCAAACGGTGTAGACTCCAATCCAAGACAAACAAACCCACAAACACACAAACCCACAAACACACAGAATTTCTGCTTTATATATATAGAAGATAAAGCAGAAATTCTGTGGGTTTGTGTGTTTGTGGGTTTGTTTGTCTTGGATTAGAGTCTACACCGTTTGCCCGATTTGTCCCAAACTTTACATACGTGTCCATTTATATCAGGAAGGAAGTACTGTCGCATTTTTATTCAAGAATTTTGCTGGGTTCGAACCAAGATCGCTCAGATAGATTTTCATAAGGAATACACGTAATCTTCACTTTTATCGGTTGCAGGCTTTATTTCTTTTGAAGAATTAAATTAGAAGAAATAGACGTACAGAGTCGAAACAAACACCGAAAGAAAGAAAATTGAATAAAGATTCTTATTTTGGTCGTGGAATCTTACTTTCGATTAGAATTTGCGAGAATATTGGTAAAATATACAAAACTTTCGTGAAAATTCGAGGCTGTAAACAACTCATCCCCCTGACGACCGATCCCATTGTTGAATCCGAGCTCATGCTTTATCCCGTAAAAATACTCGTGGACTTTAGGCCCATAAAGCTGATGATTGAAGATTACGATATATTACATGGATAACGAGAAATTTTCTGTAAGAAGGTAACCAGCATTTGCAGGTACGTAATTACAGTCAGGAGATTGTGTGTCTTCGATTTTAGTACAAACCGTTTGCCAGATTCGCGTCAAACTTTGCGTACGTATTTTATGGGACCAGAAAGGATGTACGGTCTCAATTTTATTCGATAATTTTGCTGGGTTCGAACCAAGATCGCTCAGATTGGTTTCCATAAGGAATAAATCTAATCTTCACTTTAATCGGTAGCAGGCTATATTTCTTTTGAAGAATTAAAATAGAAAAATAGTCGTGCGGAGTCGAAACAAGAAGCTAAAGAACGGAAATCAAATGAATATTCTAATTTTGATCGTGGAATATTGTTTCCCAATGGAAATTTCGAGAATTTTGATAAAATACGCGTGAATTTTCCAAAACTGTTGAGGTTGTAAACAGCCAATCCTCCTGACGATCAATGCGATTTTTGAGCCGAGCTCATGAATTTTCCTGTACAGTAAGAATAGCTTGGGATTTTAGACTGTATTCTAAAGGGAATTTACGCATTGCACGACCGGCAACTTGAATTTAATCTACTTCTATATTCCCCGTTGAGAATCAACGGGCGCTTCGGCTAGTAAAGGAATAAATAACAGCAGTTACTCAGGAAATGGTTGACATCCATCTCAATCATCGCACATCAGAACTATTCTCGTAATAAATCCCAAAATGGACGAAAATCGCCCCATGTTTCAAGAAACGCATGTTACAGAATAGACAGAGGGCAGAAGAAGGATAACTCGGGATAATTCTGGAGATTTAAGCGAAAGTGAAATGTCTAAAGGAAATTAAGTTGCGTGTTTCGAGATACACTCTGAATTTATGTCAACAATCTGAGGTCTACAAACTCCGTTTTCCACTCTGTTTCGATTCCAAAGTCAACTTCGAAATTGAGAGACGGACGTGATGCAAGCAAGTCCATCCTAGTAGTTGCCACGACAGATAGTTACTTTTGGTCATTTTTCCCGCGAAGTTTTAGAGAAGCTAATAGCTCTTCACGTTAGTTAGGGATGTCGATATTTTACACCCCCTGCCAATCGCCATTGCGGTTTGCAAGGTGTAAACGTAAATGTAAAAACCTTCCAAGGAGCATCACCGAGCTGCGCAAAATCAAGATTCGATAGGTTTTACTGTTCCCAGGAATTGTCAACCTGCGTGGATCTAATACTGTCGCAATTTGAATACAAATCTACGCGTCTAAAGGTGGATATGGACAGAGAGATCGTCGGTGTTCGATCAGACGCAGTTTTCTTAGATTTCAGGAAAGCTTTCGACACCGTTTCTCACAGAAAGCTTATCCAAAAGCTGAGTGCCTACGCGATCGACGAAAAAGTTATCACATGGACAAAATCTTTTCTAGAAAACAGATCTCAGCGAGTTGCGTTAGACGGAATTTTATCCGACGAAATATGTATATCATCAGGAGTTCCTCAGGGAAGTGTTCTTGGTCTAATTTTATTTCCAATTTACAATAAAGACCTCGTAGATAACGTAAAGAGTTAGAATATTTGCCGATGATACCCTGATATACATAGAGATTATGTCAGAAAACGATATTAATGTACTTCAAAACGATCTGGACGTAATATCAGGATGGAGTTAAGATTGGCAGCTTGATCTAAATATAAATAAATGCGTTGCCATGAGTTTTACGCGCTCCACAAACATAATTCCCGCTCAGTGCCAATTTTCAGGCCATCCACTAGAGTTAGTGCACTACAACAAATACCTAGGTGTCACGTTTAGCATTAACTTATCTTTTAAAGAACATATTCGAGATGCGATAGGAAAAGCGAATAGAATGGAAAGATTAACAGGTAGAACGTTGAGAGGATGCTCATCGAGAAATAGCTTACTTTTCTTTATTCGTCCGAGTCTAGAATACTGCTGTGCAGTTTGGGACCCACACGAAGTAGGTTTAGTCTCAGATTTAGAGATGGTCCAGCGTAGAGCAGCCCGATTCGTTTGCGGGGATTTCAGGTTTGATAGCAGCGTTACGGCAATGATAGATTCCCTCAGTTGGAATTCACTACAGATGAGAAGATCTGAATATCGTCGGAAACTTTTCGAAAAGTTCGTTCGTTCAGAATTTATAGACGAAGTAAGTGAAATGTTAGTGCCAGTAAGGAGCGATCTCCAAGAGGCATCGACGAAGCGTTATAGGGAAGTAATCGCAAGGACTTTTGGTCGTTTTTTCACCAGGCTATTAGAGATGCTAATAGGGAGGAATGAATGATGGTGTATTACACCCCCTGCCATACGTCTCAGGCGGATCGCAGGGTATATATCTAAATCTAAAAGAAAGGGAAAGCAGGAGTAGTAGATGGGGTATTGGAGGAGCATCTGAACGCCGATGAAACAGTGATTGCTAATGTTTTAGCACAATATTCAAGATTGATTCAAACAAGGGAAATCCTAAAGAACTGTAACCAAGCAAGGATTGCCCTTCTGCATAAGAGAGAAAGCAAGGAATATGTGAAGAACTACTGCCCCATCAGCCTCCTCCCAGTTGTGTAGAAGACATTTACGGGGATAGTTGATGAACCTCTGAAGGCAATCCAGCCGAGAGAACAAGCGGGATTCCGGAAAGGCTTCAGCACTATGGACCACATCCACACACTACAGGAAATTATTAACAGAACGAATGAGTACTGGTTACTTCATTCACTTTGAAAGCTCTGGAGAATAAAGGGATAGATGCTGAGTACATCCGTCTCTTACGCAGTATCTATGAGAATGCCACAGCTTCTGTAATGTTGCATGAAGCGACCGATGAGTTCAAGATTGAGAAGGGAATTCGACAAGGTGACGGTCTATCACCCAAAGTTTTCACAACAATTTTTGAAGAAGTTTTAAAAACCATTGGTTAGGAAGAGAAGGGCTTAAGAGTAAATGGGGAGTACATCAGCCACCTCCGTTTTGCAGATGATATAATTCTCTTTGCAGTCAACGCAGAAGATCTAACTTCAATACTTGAAGAACTAAACACAGCAGGGCAGAAGATATGACTCAGGATAAACCTAACAAAAACGAAGGTAATGTATAATTCTTTTACAGTGCAAGAGCCAGTCAAACTTCAAGGAAAACCTCTGGATGTTTGCTCGGAATACACACACCTAGGAAAATATGAAAGTACTTGGGCCTATCCGAAGTCGGATTGAAAATGGCCGATGATGAAGTCGATGATTTATTTATGTGGTATTAGGTACCTCCTAACGAGGTATTTGGAGATCAGGAAAACCTCAAAGCCAAATTTAATTCAAGAATAGCAATTTTAAAAAAGTACTTTTAGCAAAACGTAACACTGCCGTTTCATCACATTGTCATATATTAAAAATGCAATGAAACGTTTCTGAAACTTTATCTTTGTTCTTTATCACCCGGGTGTAGATATCTGCCCGTTTGCCGAATGTAAATTGCCACACAAGTATCACCAGTTAATTTAATAATATTTGTGAGAAAATCATCAAGTTTATATTTATCGTTAAGCATAGATTTTCCTTAATTGTGGGTCGTAGGCTGATGTATAATCAGAAGGGAGTGAGTTGGCAATGACATTGCTGATGGAACCGACAAATATTTACTCATTTGGGTCTCTCACACTGTGTTCTATCAAACTGTTATAAATACGGGATGGATATATTTTTCTTTGCTTCCTAGTTAGGATGCGATCAATACGGGAATTAGGGTAGCCATTGGAAGCAGCTATTTGTCTGATGATGTGTTATTGTCGGGAAAACTTGTTCTGCTTAATTGGTATTCTGATTAGCTTGTATTAAACTGTGGAACGCTGCGTGTTTTTGTGGGACGGGCGATTAGATGTTTGGTTTATAGTGTGGTTAGTATGTGCATATAGAATAATGGAGGAATGAATGGTGTTGTTGTCTTCACTTAAGGAGAGATCTAGACGATTTATTGTGTTGTTACATTCAATCTCCCTTGTAAATTTAATGTTGGGATGTAGTATGCTTATGTCGTGGTGACATTAAGAAAAAGAGTATTTTCCAAAAATCAATTTATTTGCAGGCTCAATTTACAATATTGGAGAGAGAATATCTTAGACCCAAACCTTACCGGCCGACCACGCGGTACGGTAGTCGAGCGAGTAGACCACGCACTACGGTAGTCGAGCGGGCCGACCCCACCAGTAACTGGGAAGTCGTGCGGGCTGACCACGCTATAGAGGTAGTCACACGGGCTGACCACGATATACGGTAGTCGAGCGTACCTAGCTCCAGGAAGTCTTGCGATTCGACCACGAAGCAAGGTTAGTCGTGCGGGCAGACCTGCTACTGGATTCACCTCGTTAGGCCGAATGAGACAACAAAGCCAAGTCAAGTCAAGATTTGATGGGCTGTGGCGTTCCCTTTTATCCTACGGCAACAATACTAACAATAACATTGTTCCCCCACGCTTAGGTTACATTGTATGCAGTGGGAGTACTGCCAACAATACTGTTAATTAATATGTCCTCAGGCGGCATACCCCCTTCCCCTACGCTCACATTACAATTAAACAACGCACAGTGGGCTAGAATCGAAAAAAACCTAGACAAGGGGCTAAAAATGGTTTTCTTGAGTGCGGTTATTAAAACTTGGCATAATTATTGCAAAATAATTGAATTTTATGTTCCCGCTCGTTGTTTTTTAAACTTTTCAGGCGTCAAATAGATACAGGGCGTCAAACTTGAGAAATATTCACGAAAACGGGAAGTTTCGGATTTTTCGGAAAAACGTTCAAGTTCGTTGATATATAGTTGCTTTTGAGAGAAGCTGTTGGAAAAAACAACACAGCAGTAATCTAGCATTACTCTTTGTCTTGTAATTCGCTGAATGTTTCATGCTCTAAGATGGTTCTTTGGCTATTTAAAGCAACAAAATGGCGGACACCTTTTACGGACAAATTTCGAGATAAAGTAAGGAAAGCAACTAGGTAAACAGCGATGGACTATCAAGTCTCTTATACCACGTCAATTTACAAGGCTTCTAGATATGGAATCTGAAGAGACTGTTTCATTTCACCTGCTACCCTACGGTGGACTTTTCCTAAGTGCTGCGCGGTCCGGCTGGACGCCGTAGAATACCCAAATCCGGTTTCGGTGTCTTTTTGGTTAGGTTGAGTCGAAAATTTTACTTCTTTTATGTTTAATTCTGACAAACCATATTAAAAACTTATTTAAATACACTTTAAGATATGAGTTTGAGACCATTACTTTAGATAATAAATGCGGAATTGAGAAATTTTGGCACATTAGAGACATTGGTCTATATTATATTTTTAACGGTAAAAATATCTCTGGCGAACTTTATATTTTCTATGCTGGTCAAAAATACTGTTAACAGAATTGAGCAATCTTCTCATCTTCCAATCTAGCCGGCCCTTATTTTATGGGCCTTGAGTTAAGTAGGGATTACAGCACTCTAGTGCAATGTTAACATCCGTACGCATCAGCCCCTTTGCTAGGGCTATTGGGCACGTGCCTTCGGGGTTCTTAGGAAAGAGAAAATATTTTGGAAGTTTCTGTTTTTAGTCTTTCTTTGAAGGCAAAAAGTTAGTTTCTTGTGCTTTTGGTTTTCGGATATCCTGCCACAGTATTTTGGCTTCAAGAGAATCCGCGAGATGCAACGACGATCCGTTTGCCCTGGGACTGTTACTAGGAAATCTCTAGCTGATCCATCACATAAAGTATGAGTAATTTATTAAAATAAGAAAAATATGGGTAAATGGCGTCTAAATAAGATTTTTAGAAAATTTGATATTTTTTTACCAAGAGTGAAAGGAATCTTAAATGTTTTTATGCCGAAAATTGCTATCTAAGTAGTGAATTGGTTACTTTTCATCATTCAACAGGGAGAATTTAGCAACAGATCCTTATTTATTTCCGTTTTTTAAATAGTCTTATACTTGACGTTTATTGAAACATAGGATTATCTTTAGTGAAATGCATTTTTCCGAAATTACTCGATTGGTGATTCATCAAGTAATTATAAAAGTGAAGGAAACCTAATCCATCTTGGATCGAAAGAATCATCTGCTGAATCTTTTGATTCGCAAGTTGAAATTGAAAGATTAAACTCTGATGTAAATGATTCTCTTAGGTACTGCCTTGCTCCATATCCAGAAGGGATTTCCGTTTCGAAAGAGACTTGCGACGTGAATTCGCAATCTCTGCTAGCGCATACAGCGTCAAGAAATGTAGCTTCAATATCAACAGTACAAGCCTCAAAGCGTAAAATCAAATGCTCTCTAACCTACAAATATGGTTTCTATGGAAGCTCTGGCCATTCACTGTATAAGCAAGGATGCCAACAGCAGGGAAAATTGTACGAGTTTTTATTCGTGAGATCTTTCGTTCCTCTCCGATTAGTAAACGATAATACAGGTAAATAGCACTAATTCAGCGTTTTACTCAAACTTAAACTTAACAGAAAGAAAAACTTTCATCGAGTCATTTCAATAATTTTGGTTATTATATTACATTAAGATAAAATAATATGGCCAAATCCTCGGCCATCCTCAACATGTATTGGCAGCCAATTCGCCTTCAATGGAAGAAGGAGACGAAGAGCATTCCGAAGATGGAATAAATTTTCGATTTTTTCAAGCTACTGCTGGGATACTGCCCGTCTCTACGTAAATTTGTATCATTGGTACTATATGCCTCCAACAGAACATAAAGTACTTATTCACGGAACAGAAATATTAAAAAGATGCTATTCTTCCGTTGGGAGAGCTATGAGAAGAAGCCATGGAAGCTAGAAACAAAGATATCAGGAGGTTTTGGGTAAGATGCACGAGGAAACACTCGAGAATAGCCACTAATGAGGATTTAATAAAAAGGCTGCTGGTAACATCAAATGCCAGGTTTACCATATAAGGCACATTGAAATCCAAGAAGAAAAGGACGACATCTCATCATCGACGACCGAGAGAGTGATTTATTTGAATCCGAGGATTCAGATGAAGAATATTCTGACGACTGAGTGGGAGGAACTTAATAAGGTAATGAAATACGTTAATTACAATTAATAATTAAGATTTAAGCAGCCATTCCGACAATTAAGGTAATATGTGTAAAATTGACAGGAATATTAACAATTTTAAGAGTTTTTATACGTATTAAACAAAATAACAAACAATTTCCCTAATGTGCCAAAATTTCTCAATTCCGCATTTATTATCTAAAGTAATGGTCTCAAACTCGTATCTTAAAGTGTAATAAAATAAGTTTTTAATATGGTTTGTCAGAATTAAACATAAAAGAAGTAAAATTTTCGACTCAACCTAACCAAAAAGACACCGAAACCGGATTTGGGTATTCTACGGCGTCCAGCCGGACCGCGCAGCACTTAGGAAAAGTCCACCGTAGGGTAGCAGGTGAAATGAAACAGTCTCTTCAGATTCCATATCTAGAAGCCTTGTAAATTGACGTGGTATAAGAGACTTGATAGTCCATCGCTGTTTACCTAGTTGCTTTCCTTACTTTATCTCGAAATTTGTCCGTAAAAGGTGTCCGCCATTTTGTTGCTTTAAATAGCCAAAGAACCATCTTAGAGCATGAAACATTCAGCGAATTACAAGACAAAGAGTAATGCTAGATTACTGCTGTGTTGTTTTTTCCAACAGCTTCTCTCAAAAGCAACTATATATCAACGAACTTGAACGTTTTTCCGAAAAATCCGAAACTTCCCGTTTTCGTGAACATTTCTCAAGTTTGACGCCCTGTATCTATTTGACGCCTGAAAAGTTTAAAAAACAACGAGCGGGAACATAAAATTCAATTATTTTGCAATAATTATGCCAAGTTTTAATAACCGCACTCAAGAAAACCATTTTTAGCCCCTTGTCCAGGTTTTTTCGACTCTAGCCCACGTTGCAACGTAGGGATAGCCCCTTCCACTCACAGTTCTCACACCATCACTACACTTAAGTGTGTCTAGATTAAACCCAATGACTCGAGGAACCATTCCAAATATAGAATACATCATCTTCATATCCAAGCCATATTCCAACATATTTAAGCAATCAGTTTTTAGAAGAAAACAATTGGGTTTCAACAAAGATAAGAAATATTTCAGAAAGTAAAGGGGAAATAGGGGAGCCCATAGCAAGGCCATCAGGCTGTACATAAAAGCAATTACTAAAATTGAAATTGTTTTAGTCATACATATCTCACACTCGGATAAAAATTCATGAATAGTAATACATTTTTAAGAAGTAGCATATCAAAGATGTCCTACCTCTAGTAGCGGATTGACATGAATGTTGGTTGAAAGGCATAAAACACAAGTAACAGCGGGGAACAGCGAAATCCCCGGGCAAAATGAGTGAATTGCGACAGAAACAACGTTGAAGCGTCTAACCAAGGAGCAGAAATTGAAAAAACCTTACAAAATTCCAAAATACCTTGGTGCAAATGACCTGTCGAGGCACCATCCAAAATCCAATTTTACCAAAATGCTCTTCTTTTGCGAAACCGATGTGATCTCGGTGGGATCTCCAATTGTGTGACGGATGAGTAGGAACAGACGAAATGCTGGATATTCTCGAAGGAGAATTCGCTCTCGGAATGCTTTAAGACAAGGCAGCGTGAAATTAGTTTAACAGAATAAACGATCGTCAGAAACTAAGTACGTTTAATGGTTCAACAATAAAACACAACATATTCTAAGTAATATACGATGTCAGAAAAATTACAACTGTTTGATTTGAACTAAGCGATATTGCAAAATAATATTAGACGATACAATAAACCAAGTTAAAGCGGGGAGTGGTTAACTTCCCGATTATCGTAAAGATATCACAAGATCCAAATTCACACCAAGTCTTGCCGAAGTTTGTTTCTTCGGAGACCCCTCTCGCTCACTGCCGGCGGACTCACGAAATACAACAAACGGAAGGGGACAGTGACGTTGAAAAACGAAATTTCCCAATTTCGTGAGAGAGAACCAATGAATCGGTAGAATATTGGCTTTCAAAGTTTTTCGGCCTTATGTCACGGAAAAGCAAAAGGTCAGGTTAAACAGTGATAATCTTCCGCTGGGAAACTCACAAGGAGAAATCACTCCACTTTTGGATATATAAGTAATGCCTCCAGGTCGACGAGCTTTGGCGAGCCGTGCTTTTGCTGGCCCTCACTCGAAATGGGCCTTCTCGCAAAAATGGCCTCGTCAAGCAAAGGTCTCCTCGTCGCAAAGGACCTCCTTTATCACAGAGGTTACGAAAGCAGAAGGTCCGAGGCGAAATTTCAAGAGGCGAAAGTGAAGGAAAAATCGCCGTATGTCTAAAATCACTTCTTAGTGGAATATATATTGATATATAATAATATTGAGGTAAGTTTGTGGGAAGGTGAAGAAACACTGGAGATGACAGCATCAATTTTGTAATTTCTGGGAAGATGACAACGATCACGTGCCTAAAACATTAGTCACGTGCGCCTTTCGCGATGAGTCGTACGCCTATGACGTCATTTCGGTATATAAGGGTGACGCGATACCTTTTGAACCCCTAAAAGGAGTAGACTTGGTCCAGAAGCCAAGGGCAGACACTTCAAAGTACCTTCTTCCGGCAGTATCGGCCAGATTCTCGGTCAGCTTGCTCGACCTGTCTGTGCGTCCGTCCGACCTGTACCCTAGGCGACGTAAATAAAGATTCTATTCGGCAACTCGATTAAATATCCACACAAAATAATTGTAATAAGTGTCAGCTGCGTTGAGGAACAATTCCTTGTGCATTTGTTATTTTTTGTTTAAATTATTTGCGTCGCCGCTTTATTATTTTAAATTCGTAGGCAGTTTTCTGCGAAGTTACTCGGAGGATCTTCTCGATAATTTAGTTAATTTAGCGCTTGGGCATTTGAGAAATGCAAAACTCAAATGTCACAGGGTCTCGACATAAAACGTACGAAAACACACAAGAGTTGAACACATGCCGTAATTTATTGACTTGCTTGGTGTAAAGGAACGCAATGAAACGTATGGCGAGTTGAACGACACGAACTTGTGAAAAAAGCATCGAAAGTTCAGTCCCTCGAACACCCTGCGCATCATTCAAAAAGCGACGCTCTTCGGAGCGACCTTTTATTTATGGGTCGAATTATATTTATTTCTTCCTGAAACAAATGAACTACTTTGGGTTAACCGAAAACTGGACCGTCCACCAAAACCTTGTTTGCAACCGAAATACGGCTGAAAATCATCTGAATTTAGGATATCTCTGAACGCCAACATCCACATATCCCTACTTAGTAAGCCAAGTTAGTAGATTTAACTTGAATATATGAATGTTCGACATCTATAGATTAGACGTAATATAGCGCGGGTATATTGCGATTCAAGCTGTTTTTACTTTCTCCATATACGAAGTATAGAGAAAGTATTGTTTTCATGAAAAAAATCGACTTCGAGATTTCAACGGAAATACATGTTTTGGGGTCCCTAGAACACGTTTTGACCATTTTCGGAACGATGCACAGTGGGCTAGAATCGAAAAAACCTGTGTATGTGTGTGTGTGTGTGTGTTATTATTATTATTATTATTATTATTATTATTATATTGCCAGATAGGGAAGTGAAACTGATTCCAAATCTGGCGTAGGTCTTGGGGGCTGAGGCTTGGGGCCCGACACTCCCTTTGACCATCCTCTACCTTGACCGGTACGCAAAGTCCAGATCCAACTCCAGAACTTATCAATCAAACTAAGTCCCATCCACTCTTTACCGGCCAGCCTTGTTCCCACACCCTAACACACTCCCAAACCCCCTCTCTAACCACATCCCAACCCACATCCCAACCCGCACCCTAACCCATACCCTAACCCACACCCATACCCTAACCCACACCCATACCCTAACCCACACCCATACCCTAACCCAATGTGTGTGTGTGTGTATGTGTGTGTGTGTGTGTGTGTATGTGTGTATATTTATTCCACGTAGAGCCCCACGCCATATCCTCTGCACCAAACTAAAAACGGGGCCCAGGCCGCCCCACCAAACGCCTAACACCCTGTGCCCTCTATCGAGGGGTGCACGAGTAAGAGGAGGCGGTGTCCCGCCACCCGAACTGAAGCCCCGGCCTAGCCGGCGGCATCGCCCTCGATGGCCCTCGATCGAGGGAGAGTGCGTGAATGCGGGTGCGTGGGTTTGCGTTGGTCTGCGTGTACAAAAGGATGCTCCTCGCGTTAATAAAGCCTTCATCAAGGGTCTGACACGCTGGGGTCTAACTGCTCCTCACCTTGCAGAGCTTTGCGTCGGTGAAATAACGTGCATCAAGCGGCGACAAAAGTAAATTACACGTCGCCACTCCATGACGCGATAACAATAAATAAATAAATAAATAAATAGATAAAAAGATAAAGGATAAAAGGTTTAAAAAGGGGTCAGTTTAAGTGAAGGAGTGGGCAATCCTCCTTCAGCTCTCCCGTTTGGGAATCGATCAGGAAATTTTTTTGGGTCCACACGCCGAGCATCTCCCCGCTGCAGCATGCCTCGGCGTGGTCTCTTTCTAATTTCAACCTTTTCCGGAGGGCCCTCGAAAACGCCTCCGCGTAGGCGACGTCTCTCGTCCGCCCCCGGAAAAAGGCGTCTAGCTGTCTCCTAATTTCTCCCTTCGCCAACGAAAGGAGAAAGTTGGCGAGCCTGGTACCTGGGGACCCTCTCTCCAGGATTCCCCCATATATTTCCTTCACGAGGACCTCCCTTTTCCCCGTTAGGGTCTTTGTGGCCCCAACGACCGCGCTCCACAGCGGCCTCGTCTTCGGACAGACGTATGCCAGGTGCCAGGCCGTGCCGACGACTCCCGGGCACCAAGGGCAGTCGTCTTTTTCTCTTATCCCGGTCTTCCTGAGAAAGGGGCAGTCCGCCCACGCGCCATGAGCCAGGCGCCATGCCGCGTCCCCATCATGCCCCAGGGTGGGGTGCGATCGGAGGGATCTCCACCTGATCTCCTCCCTCGGCTCACGACCCGAGAGTGGCCAGATCTCGTTGTTTCTTCTGTACAGAACTTCTTTGTATACGGCCCTTTTGGGGATCGGAAGATCCATCCTCCTCCCGAGCCTCGCGCTGGAGAAGACATGAACTCCCGCGCCCTCTCTCTCCGGCCCCATCGACCGCCACGCCCTGACTAGCGAGCGGCGAAAGCCGGAGAGCCGGCGCGACCCCGTGCCACGATCGAAAGCGTCCCTCCACGGACGCCCCCCCGTCGCGCGCCCGAAGCCCGCGGCCGCGAGCAGCCTCCACGGCTCCGCTGCTGCCTCCTCTGAAAGGAGGAGCCTCTGTGCGGCGTTGAATCGAAATCCGAGGATCTTAACCCCAACGTCGACGAGCCCGAGTCCTCCCTCTCGAACCGGCGCCGTCGCCACCTTCTTCTTCACCCAGTGCTTTCTACCCAACCAAATGGCATCCACCAGCAGCCTCTGGATCCGTGAAGAAAATGAGGGTGAAGGCTGAAAGGTCTGGAGGGTGTGCCATATCTTGGGCGCGACGAACTGATTCGCCACGCACACCCTCCCCCTCAACGACATCGGGCTCATTCTTGGCTTCCAACTCCTGAGGGCCGTCTCGATCGTTTCGACCATCTCTTTCTCAAGAGCCTCCCTTTCCGGATCTTCGTCGTTGAAGATCTTTCGGCCTAGGTATTTGCCGTGTTCCGAATTCCATCTTATTTCGAGGGGAGAGTCCTGCCTGCCTCTCCACCTGCCGACCCACAGCCCCACCGTCTTCTCTGCGTTTATCTTGGCCCCCGAAGACCGAGCGTAGAGGTTGTACGCCGGAAAAACCCGCCTTAAATCCTCCTCCTCCGATGCGAACACCGTCACGTCGTCCGCATAGACGCTGACGGCTATCCGCGTCTCCGGGTGGCGGGGGATAGAGGCACCGGTGAGCCTCGCTTTGAGGGCCCGAACGAGGGGCTCGAAGGCGAGGGTGTACAGTTGTCCGGAAAGTGGACATCCCTGCCTTATTCCCCTTCGGAAAGGGATAGGGGGCGTAAGAGAGGACCCGACTCGGACCATGCATACGGCGTCCCGGTACAGCGTCCGCAGCATGCCGATCAGTCGGTCCCCGAAACCCATTCTTTCTAAAATCTTGATCAAATAAGCGTGGCCGACTCGATCGAAGGCTTTCGACTGGTCCAAGGAGAGCACCGCCAGAGGCGTATCCTCGGCGTTCGCCGATCTCACCATGTCCCGCACAGTGGAGATGGCGTCAAAAATGCTTCTCCCCGGAACGCAGTACGACTGCTCGACGGATATGACAGATGCTATTACTCTGCTGACCCTCATCGATAATAATTTTGCCATTATTTTGTAATCCGTGTTGGTGATCGACACGGGCCTCCAACCATCGATCGTTCTGCCCCCCCCGCTCTTCGGGACGAGGGCGATGACGGACGACCTGCTGGTTCTGGGGAGGCTTCCCCTCCGAAAGCTCTCCCGCACCATGTCCCCGAACAGGCCCTCGAGGACGTCCCAGAAGGCGATGTAGAATTCCGGGGTCAGTCCGTCTGACCCCGGGGTCTTGTTTCTATTAAGCTTCTTAAGTGCCTCCAGCATCTCGTCCTCCGAAACCTCCACGTTCAGCAAGGCCCTTTCGTCCTCGCAGACGCTGTCGAGGGCTTCGAAGAGGAGGGCTTCGTCCTCTTCACTTGTTAGAGGCTCCGCGTCTTTTGGGTCGAAAATTTCGCCAAAATAGGCGGAAACGTGCATTCTTATCGCCGCAAGGTCCTCCTCCCATCGACCGTCGATCTCCAGGCCCTCCAGCGGTCTCGGAACGACGCGCGTGTACCACTTCGCTACGTGAGGAGCCAGCGGGTCGTCGTTGACGATTATATTCTCCCACCCCATCCTCGCCACGATAGCCTTAGCCCGCTGTAGTTGAATTCCTTCCTCTATGGCTTCCCTCTGCTGCCGTCTGAGTCTCCTCACGTAGTCGACCGTTCTCTCCTTCACTTCAAACTTTAGGGTCTCCCACTTCGATACCGGGTCTCCCAAACAACGTAGATCGTTGATCGCCGCGATGAGCGTCTTTATGTTTTGAACGTACTCCTCGTTGCGCAGCAACCCATTGTCGAACCTCCAGTACGGAGGTCGAGGGATCACTCTTGGCAACGAAAGAGTGGCTGCCACCCCTCTATGGTCGGTAAACGACGGCACCGTCCTCATATTTTTTACGGCTGAGAGGCTCCCGCCGGACACGTATAAGCGGTCCAGCCTCGAGCGCACGTTTCCACCCTCCGCTCCGTGAAAGGTGAAACCCTCCTCTCCCCTCCTCGTCTCCACCCACGGGTCCACCAGCTCCATGTCCTCCACCAAACTCCGGAGCGCGTTGGCGACCCGGGGATGTCTCTCCCTCCCGGAGGATCTGTCCCTCCCGGGGTCCAAAGTGACGTTAAAATCTCCCCCTAATATAGTCACTCTCGGTCCTCTGCGCTGCTGCCTCGTCGCTTCTAGGTGTTCTCTCAGCCGATCGATGACAGTCAGCGCCTCATGCTGCTCGTGCGGTCCGTAAAATGACACGAAGTCGAGCGTCACACCCCCCAGGCCGACGGTCACCCCCAAGGCGTGCCCGTCGCTAATCACGACGGGCGGGCGCGCACCGCCGCACACGGATCTGTGCACCGCGACCGCCGTTCCTGTGTGAGGCGTGGAGAGGGGAGAGAAGAAAAACTCGTACTGCGGCAGGGAGTCCATCGCAGGCGCGACGGTGTTGGTCTCCTGCAGCAGCACCACTTCCGGCCGATGGGCCTCCAAGAAGGCCGTCAGGTGTGCCCACTTTAGAGTTCCCCTCACGGAGCGAACGTTTAGCGAGATTATTCTCAAATCTGTCATATCCGTCCTCGAGCAAGGACAATCCAATCAAGAAACGACGAGCAAACTATAAAAGGATCATAAAAAGCTGGAGCGTCATACATATGATAAAAACAGACGTGCTTTAAACCACGCACTATGATGCGCGAATAAATAAATAAATAAATAAATAAATTTATAAATTTATAAAAGCACGGACGAACACGAATAATAAATAAATAAATAGACAGACACACACTGGCCGAAGCGGCGCAATAAAATCCCTATTTAAAATTGCTCGTTTCATCAAAAGGATAACCAAGGGCACAAATCGGACACACACGATTAAAACATCCGAGGAATGGATGCATTTAAAACAAGGACAATAAATAAATATTAATAAATAAATATAAATAAAAATATATACACGACACCGACCGACCGACCGACACCGACGAAGTAGATGCGTGTAATGGGCAAAAAATATTGATAAGGGCAATAGATATTTTCAAAATATGTAAATAAATAATGATGGTTATAAATATGACAAAATTATGCATTGAAGATGTCGTCCTGTAGGGCGTGCTGGACCAACCTCTTGATCCTCATCTTCATTGCCCCCTGTTTTACGACTTTCTGCTTGTCGAGGGTGGCCAGGACTTTAAATGCTTCGATGGGTTCACTGAAACTTTCTTTTAAGGCGGCGATCCTGTCCGTCCTCCCCTTTACGTCTCGCAAGAATTTACTTAGGGATAAAAAAGATATGTTTGTGAACCCGGGATTTTTTGTGTAATAATCCGCTATTTGTTTAAGCCCCTCGTCATCCGGGCGCATTTCTTTGGTTATTTTCGGATTCTTTTCTTTCCTTTGCACTTGACCGAGGAGGTTATCTTCTGGGGTTCCCGTGTGTGTTTTCCTCTTTTGAGAGGCCGAGAGCTCGAGGCTCTCAATCGCGACTGCTGGTGGCGAATCCATGGCAAGAGGGGCAAGGAGTTTAGCCGTTTGCGAGTCGACCAGATTGATTTCCTCAGGAGTAATATCTGTCTCGGGAGGAGTTTTGCCCTCCTCTGATGATAGTGCACCGGACTGAGTGGTCGCGGAAACAACGGGGACAGAGGTACTCGTGGAGGAACTCAGATCATCAGAGGTAGAGGGAGCATTGGTGGTGGCTAGCGGGACGCCATCCGTTGACGGTACGGTTTTTGGTATTTGTTTCGAGGTGGCGTTTGATTTTGGGCATGTGTTGGCTGCGTGGCCGTCCTCCCCGCACTGGAAACACCTACCGTCGTCAACTCTTAAGAATACCCGGTAAGGGGTGTCCCCAACGTCGACGACGAAGGAGTCGGGCATCCTGATCCCTTCCCTGATGACCATATGTACCATCCTCCTCCATGAGGAGACGTGAGTAAAGTCATCGACTCTAATGCCGGATGTCAGGGGATAAATCGGCGACACTATTCTTCCGGCCTCGCTTAGTATCTCGAGTAAGTCTTTGTTAGAGACCTCGGGCGGGATGTTGCTCAGAAAAACTTTTTTAGCCGCGGTCACCATGCGGCGTGCCGCGACCCATGTGTTGTTTATCTCGACACCGCCGAAGTCGGAGATAAATGTGTCGACCAGTGCCTCGCTCGCGAGGTAGATACAAATTCTATTCTGGGAGAGCCGCGTGGCATGCGTGATTTTACTCCCGCCCCCTATTTTACTAGCAACCGCGAAGACATATTGGTGAACTGGGGTGTCCGGCAAACCTTGCATTATAATACCCCTTTTTCGGTTAGGACCGGTCAGCACCGGCGTTACCCTTCGACGCGTGAAAGAAAAAGTCCCGTTGGGACTCTCGTGTGTAGGTGTGCGTGCGTAATTTCCAAGAGATTCCCCTCGAACCCGCTGCGCGTATGTGCCGAGAGGAGGGGCTGTAGGCGCTGGCGGGGAAGGAATGGACGGTAACGTAGTAGAATCTGAAATGTATGTTGACGAAGCCAAAGTGGAAGGGGAAACGACAAGAGAGTGCCCCGGGGTGGATGGAGGGGCGGTAGGGGGGGCGACCCCCTCTGGCGTGGAGGTAGGGGATACTGGCCTAGAAGTAGGGGAGGCAGGTCGAGGGACGGGGGAGGTAGGCCTCGAGGTATGGGAGGACGAGCTTTTGGGAGCACATGGCGATGAGTCACCAGACAATTGAGAAGCGGGCGTAGATAGAATTGATTTATAGGTCAATTTCTGCGAATTACACTGACTACTTCCAGATAAATCCATCTCTGAGGATGAAGGCGACACTGTAGGTGAAGCCACGTCCATTTCTGCCGCCACCGAGGCGGCAGATGACGAACGTGTGAGACTCACGCTGATGGCGAGCGTATGCGAACAACACGAGACGAAAAACCAGACAAATCAACAAATTGGACACTCACCGACGATCACTGGATGAAGACGAAGCACAAACGAAGCGAACAAACACAGAACGATGAGATGAAACGATGACAACGATGAAAGAAAGCGCACACAAAGTAAGAGACCGGGAGCGAAGCCGAAACACGTCCGAACGCTACGGAGTCCAATGTGTGTGTGTGTGTGTGTGTGTGTGTGTGTGTGTGTATGTGTGTGTGTGATAGTGGGCGCTCTAACGTGAAAAGTATTAGTTGTATCAATACCAAAATTCATATATAGTGCTCTCCTGTGTGCTGTCAGAGTTGATTAGTTTTTGGAGTAAATCGGTAAACCGGAAGTCGAGCTTTATTCATCAGAGCTCATTTCCGGTTTTCAAAATATCTCCATAAATATGATATATAGGTATTTTGTATTACTTTTAAAAGTTTTAGAAAATGTAATTTACTATAACTTTTGTATTTAACATATTTTTGTATCACCGGTTGATTAGGAGTTATTCGTGAAATACTTATAAACCGGAAGTAGCTGATTGTGTACTTTGTGGGCGCTCTATCATGAAAACTATTTGTTGGATCAACACCAAATTTCATATATAGTATTTTGGTTGATGTCGTTAGAGTTGATTAGTTTTTGGAGTAAATCAGTTAATCGGAAGTCGAGCTTCAGTCTTCAATGCTCATTTCCGGTATTCAAAATATCTCCATACATATGATATTTAGGTATATACTATTATTTATAAAAGTTTTAGCAAATGTAATTTACTATAACTTTTTTACAAAATATATTTTTTATCACTGATTGTGTAGGAGTTATTTGAGAAATACTGATGAACCGGAAGTTCCTGATTATGTACGTTGTGGGCGCTCTGGGCGCTGGGGCGAAAGGCCAATTTCATCGTTTTTCATCGAACATGTCCCGAAAAACATTATTTATAATGTTCGTGACGTAAAAGGTAATATGAAAGAAATTAATCACTTATCTTCTAAGTTTCGATTGAATATAGAGTTCGAAAATACTGTCGTAGATAAATATTTACATCTTATATATGGAGAAAGTCATGTGCTGGCCACATCAGATTTTTTGTTATTGTAAAAACAATAAAATATGGAAAAAGTTAATCAAATTTTCGATTTTTTTCTACCATAATTATCGTCAAGGATGAACTTCAAGTCACAAAAGTTGGCAACGCAGCCACCAAAAAAACGGCACCCTTTAAAGCATCCCTTTAACAGGAGTGGAATTGGAGTGGCATAGTAGTTCAGCGGTTAGATGCCCTGAAAGTGGGATAGTTCGAGTCCCAGTCACAATATTTCATTCCTTGTTTAAATTTTGGGTTTAAAGCGCCTCGTCTTGAAGTTCTTTTCAAGCCATCCTCTTGCCATAGCCAAATTCACAGATTATTTAATTTACCTTTGCTCCAAAATGCACCCTATCCTATAAAGCATATCGCAAAACCCAACAACATATTGAAAAACTCCTGAGAATCCAAATCTAGAAGATTAACTCCTGAAACGAAAAGAAAGAAACGCCTTTTTCCTTTCGATCCCCGATTTCTAATATAAATTTAATTTTCGTGTAGTCCTTCCTTCACACATCTTACCCGCTTGAAATCTTTTCAGGAACTATGTGAATTATATCAATTATTTATAGACATTTCTCCGGATATACCTAATTATATGTACGAGTAAATGTTGCTAAGCATATTGATGATACGAATTTCAAGTAAATAAAATATCGAGAAGGTCCTCAAACCCAATCCTGTATTTCCTCGTAGAATACAAATGGACCAATGATCATAAGGTTAAGGATAAACTGCTATTAAGAAACATTTATTACTTCTGATGCCATAGAATTTTCAACTTCTGGTTAAATGAAATTCCCGCCATAAATTTCAAATGGTAGGGCAACCTGGTCTTGAACCCGGGACTTTTCCGATGATGTGAATGCGACCTTGTAGGAATAAAACTAATTTACTCCTAAGGTTTAAGTGGATATCATTCCGGGGTGATCCTAAAATAAGATTAAATTACCGCCATTCCAAATGCACAGAGGAATGCAAATGGCGCTCCGGCATCGAACCAAGGATAATGAGAGACGCAGTAAAATACTTATATAAAATGTATTTACGATATCTATTCACATGCTCATTTTTCGTTTGCATGTGATCGGAAATGGGATTGCAAACATTCTTAAGAATCGCCGCAATTTATTTTAAATAGGAGAAATTTGCACCCACATGGCTCACGCACATTTGGTGACAGTTTTAAAGATATAAATAGAGAAGAGCTCATTTTCTAGAAGCTCTGTGATTTTGAATCCCATATCTTATCGGGTTGCAGCTTAAAATAGTTTCAAAACTGAATCATAAATAATTTGAAATTCCCGCCACACGTTTGAAATAGTAAAGACAACTGGTCTCGATCACAGGACCTTTTGCAAAATGTGAATACATATAATGCCCTGGTGAAAATAAAACTTATTCCATCAAATTTTGAAGTCGACATCTTGCCGGGAAGGTTTAGAATAAGACATTCGTTATCCCCATTTCAAATGCATATGGTAATCTAAATCGACCTCTGGGATCGAACCAAGGACCATCAGGGAAACTTAAGACAGGGGAAATGAAATGCATTTATGATCTCTATTCGCATGTCAGTTTTCCAGTTTGTATGATATCGGGAAAGGGTTGAAAAATATCCTAAAAATCGTATCCATTCCTAATTTTAAAGATGCCTGTTGTTTAACCCAAGACCTATTGGCAGATGTGAATACACATTATAACTTGGTATTATTTGATGTTATTTAGTGCAAATTTTGAAGTCGATATTATACCTAGGAAAGACCTAAAATATGATGCCGTTATCCCCATTAGACTATCCTTGGTTCGACGCTTGATCAGGGCAAATATGTTCCTATTTAAAATGCACTGCGGCGATTTTTAATGAGCTATTTTAATCCCTTCCCGATGACATGGAAACATAAGATCCAGAAAGAGAACAGAAGTCATTAATGCAATTCATATCCGCGGTTTAACGTTTCCCTGATGGTCCTTGGTTTGATGCCGTTTATATTCCTCTATGCATTTCATATGGGGATAAGGAAGTCATATTTTAAGATCTTCCCGCTATGATATCCAAATTCAAAATTTGAATGAAATAAGTTTTATTCCTTCCAGGTCGTTATATGTATTCATATTTTCCCAACGGTCCTGGGTTCGACACCAGGCGTCTCTACTGTTTGAAATCTATGGCGGGAATTTCGAATATCGTACGATTGATTTACCGATATATTCTATGGCCAGACACGTGAACAGAAGTAACGAATGTTTCATAAGAAACAGTTTAACTTTTACCTTATGGTCATTGGTTCGACGCCAGGGTACGATGTGCATTCTACCAATCAATTCAACGCAAATACGGAATTTCGTTTTACGTCATTCCCGAGATATAGACTTGGAATTTAAAAACCGTCAGGATTATCCCAAAGTAAATAGGTGCTTTATCATCTTAAAGAATCGCCTTCAGTTCCACGCATATCTACCTAGATACGGAATCGAATTTTAAATAGAGGAATTTCAGGACGTACATCCTGTATTTTCAAACCAAATCAGACTTTGCAAAGTACATTACTTTAAACATATGCTTGAAGTAAAATGAAGGAAACAAGATGAATTTCCATCACAACTCGCTTGATTTTGTGAAGTGCATACGCTTGCAGAATGTAAGCTCCTTTTACTCGTATATGTAATAGATATATAGCAACTTCTCTGGTATACCTACAGACCCTATAATTTATACGAGTCCGATGCGAATATTAATACTTTAATGTTTTCCTTCTTTTCTATTTTGCGTAATCTGATTTCGCAAAAGAAATAAATCCTGCGACCGATAAAATGAACTTTTCTTCCTGCCTCTCTTATGAAACGGCTTATCTCGTTCGGCAAATCAAAAGTACTCGTTTCACTTCATCCTTAAATCGATATTAACCGCTCAACTAGTAATGGTAGAGGTTAAGCGGACTTACAAACACACACACACATATTTTTCAAATTTCTACTTAATTATAAAGATGATAATTTAAGGAAAATAACTCTTAATGTTTATAAAGATGATGTTTCATACCATCTACCAATTTAGAGCTTATTACGAAAATATTGATTAAGTTTCCACAGACTACGTGGAATTTGAAGATTAAAAGGAGGAATAATTGTATAGGAAAATCAGTATCTTTCCTGTAGATCTTTAACGTAGTTTCTACAATGCATTTTAGTATCTAGAAGTTAACCTAACATATTGAATAATAACACGATCAAGATACGATTAATTGCCATTTTAAACGATGCGCTTATAATTTGCAGTTATCGCTGTTAAATGAAATCGTTGCCTAATTATGGGAACGACTGACTTAAATCTCCCATAAAAATAAATGGCCAATAAGGGAGTTGCATAAATATGTCGATAGCGTACGGCACAGATTAATTAGTTGCACGACGTTTTAAAACGAACTTGAAGTGTCGAAATATGTTGCACAAACAAATAAATAACGCCAATCTCCAATTGATTTCAAAAATGACAGATGAAAGCGAAGTCCCGTAATAAAACGAGGCATTTGCATGCGCGGACTATCGACAGTGTGAAAGAGGAACGGAAGAGAGCATAATCCGCATAAATCATTGCGTCCCTTCTCTGGCAGATCGGCCCTCGAGGACTTAATGACCCTTAAGGCCAAAATGGACCACGATATTGCGGACAGGAGGCGAATAGATGGACATCTCGAGATCCACGATTCCAACCAAAATATCGGAAACGGGAAAACGCAATTCGCTCGAATTTGAAACTAAATCTTTCTCAAATTGGACAAAATTGATAAATAATTAAAAAACAAAAAGGAAGAATTAATTAGTTAAATTTAATAAACTTTGAATTTGGAGTACTTGCGTTTGATACTTAAAAAATGATACACTTTTCAAACCACTCATTACTATTCTATATAAGGGAACAAGGCACAAATTCTTCTTCTCATTGAAACAACTTTTGAGAAAATGAGATCGGATTAAAAAAGCAGGATGAGAAGATGGCGGAGATGACGTCGGTGAGATTGTAAATGTTTTAGCACCATTATCCTGTAATTGTCTAAAATAAGGGATGATTCCCAAGGAATAAAACCATGGGAGGATTGCCCTTCTGCATGAGAGAGAAAGCAAGGAAGAACTGTTGCCCCATCAGCTTCCTCCCAGTAGTGCGGATTCACTAGGGCAATAGTTATTAAGACGACCTCAAATCAGCCTGGAGAACAGTCAGGATTCCGGAAGGGCACTATACTACAGCACAGCCAAAATGCAGAAGCTAGATCTGTCGTAGAGAAATATTTTGCACCGAAAAATTTCCGCAACAAAGCGTTTATTTTCGGTGGCTCATTTTATCCTGGAACTGTGGCGCTATTTAATTTGCGCGTATAGATACATATTCCCGCAGTTCCGGTTAATTTTTTGGTTAATGGTAGTTTTCTGGGGGTTTTACCATAACTTTTTTTCTGGTAGAAATTTGGAGGGTCTCCATCCTAATCCGGACCGTTAGCTCGCCTTCGAAGCTCAGGAGCGCCCGGCCGCCACAGCAGGGGGGACCATAAACAAACTGACCGCATGGAATACGATTTAAGAAGTTATAAACAAGTCAAATGAGCAACAATTTATTATCTTCGTCGCCTCACTAATCCAAAGAGATATACAAGCGTCTTTTGATCGACGTTCTGCGATGAAAATTAAGATTTTTCGTGATTTTGCAAGAAATGACCCGTTGACGCACGGCAACGTTGCCCCGGGGATGGGTTGGGTGGGGGGAGAGGGATTTCTAGCAAAATCTAGAAACATAGGAATCCTCCCCCCCAATCCAACCCCTACATTGTCATTGTAAAGATCGACCAGCTGTATTTGTTGACACTTTTCACAAGGAGAATTTCGATTATTTTCCAAGAAAGTCCTCCTTCGTTAAAAACCCATTCTTCTTGCGTTTGATAATACGCACGGCTCGCTTCTTTGTTCCGGCCCATGTAACGGTTTACCCAGATCAGGAAAATTCCCTCTTTCGAAGTCACTCTATTCTCGGAGAACCATATCAATCCTGAAAAGTGAAATTAAGCATCGAAACTTCGTTCGCCAAAAAGCACTTTTCTCGTGATTGGGTGGAACTTCTTCGCCAGATAAGATTTGTTGATTGGGAGCATCGGAATTACCGGATTTTTCGTCAAAGTCTTTACAAAAGATCTTCTTCCGCCTTTGTCCATCTTTCCTACAGCATAAGGTTGGACCATAGATAAGGTAACAAAAAAGGATTGAGATAACAAAAAAACTGCTACGAGAAAATAGTTTATTTTTCAATCCTCGATAAGTCCGAAAGCAAGACACATTTATACTAACCCCGATATAATTTTTCGTTTCTGCATTTCGTGTTTCTTTCATCAAAATTTCCTGGCAAAAGTAAGTTTTCCCTTATAAGAGTAAATTAGAGCTTCATTAAATAAAATCCATATTGAGGAATCTTTTACAAAGCCAGTTTAGTAAAAGATTCCTCAATATGGATTTTGTTAGAAATAATAATTACCACAAAGTTACTCTTGATTCCGTGTCGTTTAGAGATGTTTTGTTGGTTTAAGAAATGTCTTTGCCATGTCGAGCATTTGTAAGACATTTTGCTCAGAATCAAAGCTGCAGATTTCAAATAAAACGAATTTCGGCGTCGTCATGGAGTTGTTTATGCATCTTGGTGGAGCAATACAATGCGTAGGGACTCAATGGAACGTTTCACATTAAGAAGGAAATTACAAAGCAAAATACAGAAAGATAACACATTAAGATCAATAAATGCATTGTGGAATCCATTAGCAATTTCCGAGCTCACTCAACTGTAAGTCAGAACACGATAAATTGTGAAAGGTCACAAAACGGTTGAAATCCTGCTTCAGCGTGTGTCACTTGGTGGTAATTATGGGTATACGTGTGTCCATCTCTGCGATACAGCAAAATACCTTAAAGAATCATCAAACTGGAATCGTTATCACCAATTTCACATCTTTCCCTTATTAAAACACAGATCTTCAGATAGCAGTTTAGTAACTATATCTTAAAGAGAATGAAAGTGGATGGCATTGGCGTTACCCCTCTTCTTGGTAACACAAAGAATAGTTTGTATAAAATGCTGTATTCTGTCAAAGACAATACGCAGAAAATGAGACGATGATGTAAACGCCAAGATTCCCCTTTCATTAAAGAATGAGCCTCATCTTGATGAGTCCCGTGTAATTTGCAGATTCTCTCAAAATTCTCGTATTTGCCGGATATCGCTCTTAAATAAATCCTAATCTGAAATATGTGAAGTATTTTCCCACATAACAATGAAAAAGACACTCTTCTTCCAAACTCGCTCTCTGAATTCCAAAAACAAAGAGCTCATCCGTCATTATTAAGTTCCCTCCTTTTCTGAATTCCCCTTTCTTCAGTTGTTAGAGAGTGCGATTGGTCTCGAAGGTATTTGGTGTGCGCAATCAAACAAAAAACGATCGTCACACCGAAAACCGATTATTTTCAAAAACAAGTCAAACACATTCGCTTTAGCTCTGCCTTTTTATCGATTTTGATAAAGGGATTTAACCGAAATCGCTTTTTGAAAAAATAAAACCGTTATAGCGCGTAAATATCAAAATATCTTCAGAATACATGAAGTAATCTGTCACTTTCCGGGTGGTTGCTTTAGCCAATTGAGCGCATTTCCGATGGGAGTGCTTCGGAGGACACTGAGATTCCTTAGCATCTCCAATTTCTAAAATTCACTGTGGAAGCCGAAATAAAGTGAAACCCAAGGTTAACATACTGGATTCCATACCAAATATAAGTTTTACGATGATGGTATGATTAAAATCCTACGCAAAATTAAACCGAATACGTTGACAAGGCCAGAAGGTACTCCAGCAAGAGTGCTAAAAGAACTGGCAGAAAGCGTCGCCCCTAATCTCATATATTTTCTAAATCGATGAACGAAGGTTCCCAACCCCAAATATCCCAGCCGATTGGAAATTAGCTAATATTACTCCTGTTTACAAAAGCGGATTAAAGGAGGACCCAGGAAAGTATAAACCCATATCATTAACTTCGCTGTCCGGAAAGGTAATGGAACATATCGTTGTAAGCTCACTCATGGGATTTCTAGAGATAAATATCAATTCCTCGACGCGAACCAGCATGGTTTTCGAAAGTCCCGATCATGTGAAATCCAACTTGCACTTTTGTACACAATATCTTATATTCTGCGGATAGTAAAAAGCAAGTGGACGCTATTTCCCCCGATTTCAGAAAAGCATTCGATGGAGTCCCCCACAAAAAACTAATTTACAAACTAAAACTAGCGGGCATTAACAAGGAAGTAGTCGACTGGGTTAAGGATTTTCTCTACGAGAGGGAACAACAAGTTGTACCGGATGGCGTTAGCTCCAATAGAGTCAAAGCTAATTCTGGCGTACCTCAAGGTAGTGTAATTGGACCTCTTCTTTTCTTGATTTGTTTCAATGACTTGAGTCACGAGATAGTTAGTAATGTGAGGATATTTGCGGATGACTCGGTTATATATAGGGAAATAACAAACGAGGAAGACCGGACATCTCTCTCAAACGATTTAGTCCTCATCCGAAGGTGGTGCGAAAAATAGTAATTAGATATTAATGTAGATAAATGCTAATTAACAAAAACTTGTTATAAATTTAGTGATGGGTAAATTCTTCCAGAATTCGATTATTTTCTACTTCTCATTAATCCATCATAAAATATGAAGCCGAATTAACGCAAAAATTGCTTATTTTTTCAGGTATTACACGATTTAATACAGATATGTACTTTAAAAACAAATTAAATCGATATCACTAATGCAGGTAAAGGCAAAATCGTGTCATTGATAATCTAATAAGGATGAAAATATGTTTGAGTGATGGAAATCAAAATTTTGCCGTGCAAAGTGACACATTTGGACTATTTCTAGAACGAAATAATCTACGCATCTAAAAGGGCAATCGATCTTTATTTTGGAAGCGACTCTTGACCCAGATTATGCTATTCGCCTTTTGTTGCTGCAGTCTCCGTGTCGCTTTGGCAGAATTGCAAGTACTCCGCGAGAAAAAGTGTCATCAAGGGTCACACAGCTCTTTTTGCAGTTGCTAATGTTATATCCGCAAGTTATTTAGCAAGGAAAACCGCAATCAGAATCTGCTGAAGGTGATTAATATGGGACTGTGAGCAACTAAAGAATCTTGCGCAAACAATCCAATCGTTTTCCACGCTATCTAATTTATAAAGCACACCACAATGTTATACTCGGCTTTGCGCAGTTTTCATTGATTTTGAAGTTTTGAGAACTCAAGTGAACGACGCTGTCCCTCGCATTATTGCATTTATCAGTGACAGCTCAGCACTAGCTGCAATCAAACATCACTAATTTGTTTCTTGGTTCGATGCCAGGGCTTTACGAAAACGCTTTCACAAGCAATGTGTATGAAACTCGGAACACCTCGAGGCATTTCCTAATATCGACTTGAAATTCTACGCAACAATTAATTTGTCGTTTACGTAACAAATGTGCAACGATATCGAGCTAAATGATCGTGGGTTCAACTCTGGTCGATGCAAATTCTCACTTAAGGAATACATTGTGGTCCACAATTTTGAGCCATTCAAAATTAGATAGCAAACCATTACCAGACATGACAACGGACGTGTTATACACAATAATACGCATTGGAATTATTCAAAAGTGGTCCTTGGTTCGATTCCAAGTTCTTTCTTCTACTATGAAAAAGAATAATCTAGTTTGATAAAGCATATTGATATATCTTCTGATGCAGGTAATGTTAAGGCAATAACATCGGTGTACAGATTTACTCGTAAAAGGAAAATTTAGAAAATATTGTCAACGTCACCGGTAGCAACTGTCTCCAAAGTGACGTGAATGATGACATTTACTGATATGAAAACTGACTCGTAACGAAATGTGAGCATTGTGCAGACCCGGTTTCTCTCGTTCAACCTCCGGAAATACCAAATTATCGAAGAAAACAATAAAGAAAGAAAAACAAAAGAAGAATATGAAGAGACGTTTAAAGTCAAAATGAAAATATCCGTTAACTCTGAAATTCGACCTGTTATACCGAAAAACTTAGCTTATGATGCATCTGTGACTGAGCCGCGTTTGTAAATTGAAGCGATTTTCAAGAAAATGTTTGCATTATTGAGTCGTAAACAGTTCTTTTTTATTTCTGCTTCTCTGTCTTCCACTTAGATGACGTTTGGCAGGATGATAACGTACATGTGGAGGCTTCCTTTTATAAGTTAAATCTTTGGAAGGGAAAAAGGGCCACAATGATATGAAATAAGAAGTAGGGAAATGGAGAGGGGATGTAGGGGAGGGGATGTAGGGGAGGGGATGTAGGGGAGGGGATGCAGGGGAGGGGAGGGGAGGGGACAGATCTTTATTCCACTACAACTCTGCAACCAAACGTTACCAAAATTCAAATCTGATTTAATGTCATCCCTACACAGATAATATTTCCATGTAACTTTTTGTCTTAAACGAAGTAAAGTATACGTCATAATAAATGCGTGGAAAATTTACTTTCATCGCTTGCAGGCTTTATTCCAATTACAAAATTAAATTAGAAATAATTGTCATACGAAATCGAGAGAAGCACCGAAGGAACGGAGATTGAACAAGCATTCTTATTAAGATCTAGAAATTTTGTTTTCGGACCAAAATTTGCCAGAGTTTTTGACAAGATACGTATTTTTTCTAAACTTTTTAGGTTTAAACACTGTTTGGATTTTCCCGTCAGAATACATTGGGAACTCTTTTAAAGGTTAAGTATAAATCCTACATGGAGTAGAGGAAATTTCACCTATAATGTTACGTACTACAAATGTAATAATACTTATGATGTGTGGATTATTATTAAAAGCTGAGTTTATGATGATCCGAATTGAAGTTTCATTCCAAAATACGATATGTATATAAAACACAACCACGCTAAAATTAGTACTATAAAATTTTCTCTATAAACAAGAATATTATGGTATATCTTGATTTATCTTTGTCATTGAATATCAACTATTTCACAAGTTGTGTTTTAAATTATAGATTTTATTTTCACATTCGATTATAAATCGTTTACTTTATAATATTTTGCTTTCCACCATATTTAACGTCTTATAAGAAAACGAATACGTTTTGCTTGATTGAATGAATACTTTCGCTCCGTGTGGTATTCCGCCTGTCTCTTTATTCTCTCTGTAATTTCTGTTTCTCATATTAATTCTACCTCTCTTTCCCAAGGAAAAACGGACTTGAAAAAAGTCTGACAGGGCCAGGAATCGAACCCGGGATCTTCCTTTATCCGGGAGGCTGCCTTAACCATCTAGGCTACCCGGCCAGAACATGTTGATAGAGGAAGATCCCGGGTTCGATTCCCGGCCCTGTCAGACTTTTTTCAAGTCCGTTTTTCCTTGGGAATTCTCCTGGGTGCACGCCCTTATGTGCAAAGCCACCTCAACCATTTCCTTATGTTTTCCTCTCTTATTCTTTCCCTCTACTGAATCTTCTAATGACACTTGTAATATTATATTCCCTCTAATTGAGTGGCCTAACCGGTCAACCTTTCCTTTCCTTATTTCCTTCCTCACCCTTCTTTCACTTTATTTAAGATCTCCTCGTTCCTCACCTTCTCCATCCTTCTCCACATTTCAAACGCCTCGATTCTATTCCTTTCCTCAACGTCCATGCCTCTCATCCATACTTTGCTATGCTCCATACATAACACTTTGCTAACCTTTTCTCAGCTACAGATCTAGGTTCTTACAGCAAGTTTCTCTTTTGACTGAAGGCCTCTTTTGCCATTCTTGCATTTACTTCTGCAACACTTCTCCAATCATCTTTTATCATAGTTCCTAGGTACCTATGGCTTTTAACTTTTTCTATTATGCCTTCACTTATTCTCACATTTGTATGATCTTCACAGTCTACTTGCATCACCTTTTACGTTTATCTTCATCTCGTATTCCTTCATCCCTTCTTCCAAACCCTTTAGCAACCTTTCCAGTGCTTGCATGTCATCAGCCAAGATTACTATGTCATCTGCAAATCTTATACTTCTTATCTTCCTCCCTCTAATACTAACTCCTTCCTCTCTCCCATCAAATACTTTTTGGATCATTTTCTATACATATACATTGAACAAGGATGGTGACAGACAGCATCCCCGCCTTACTCCTCTACCAAGATCCACCCATTTTGTCATTTATTTGTAAAGCAGCTTTTTGTTTCATATACAATTCTCTAATAAGCTTTCTTTCCTTCCATCCCAACCCCATTTCCTTTAGAATTTCCAACATTTTCTCCCATTTAATCAAAAGCCTTTTCCGAATCAATAAAGCACAGAGCTATTCCTTTTCCTCTCTCTATAAACCTTTCTCCAACCATTTTTAGCGAGCCAATAGGCGTCCTTTGTTCCTCTCTTTTTTCTGATGTCAAACTGTTCCTCTTCTGCATTTTCTTCCATTATGCTTATTAATCTCCGGTTCAATTCTCTCGACATTATTTTGGCTGCATGCGAAATTAGACTTATCGTTCTATGTTCAGTACATTTCCTTGTACATGCTTTCTTAGGAATTGCTACCATCAACGTTCTGAAAAATCTTCAGGCCATTCACCAGCATGGTATATTCTATACAATAAAAGACTCTGTGTTACTTCCACATGAATTACACGACCCAGGTTTCGTTGCCGTTATGATCTTGAAGAACCTCCACAAGATAACGCCAGAAAATATTAATTTTAATGGTATATTTTGTTACGCAATTTAACAATTTCATTCAAGCATTTGAAAAATTCAATGGGAATCTCATCCATTCCAGTTGTCTTCCCTTTCGTCATTTCTTCTATTGCTTTTTCTACTTCCCTCTCCAACACTGATGAACCTTTATCTTACGGAGACACCACTTCTTCCACCTCCAAATTTAAATTCTCTGGTTTCTCAACTGAACAGTACAGCTCTTCCAAACATTCTAACCATCTTTCTGCTATTTCTTTTCTATCGTGCATTATTCTGCCGATTTGACTCTCAATTTCCTTTTCCTGTTACCAGTTGTTACTGCCCTTACCTTCTCATGCACAAGATCACACTGCCCTTTCTTTTCTAGGTTCTCTGTTATTCTCTATGACATGTTCTCTAGTTTCCCTTTTGATAGTTTATTTACATTGTTACTTATTTACATCTTTAATTACTCGGTTGTCGAGTGCGTTCATGCGCTTCCATTCTGCCGAAGATAATTGATGTGTTGAGCGAAAGTATTTATGAGGAGTGGCTGTGCTCATCGATTTTGCTAAGTGTTTCTATCCGGTGCTTATTTTATTGATATTCTCGTATTCTTTATCTTTTCCTTTGCGATACGTTTAAAAACCATAAGACGCGGGAAGACCTGCGAATCAAATGTACAGTGGGGAAACAATTATCGCAACTCCATTTGGCGTCAGAGTGCGGATTACGCGAGAATTAACTGAAATCGCACTACCTTCGACAATTTGGTAACTCTGAATAGGGCCAGTAAAAACCGGCAATATTCAAATTCCTTACGAAGGGGCAATAGACATTAAGTATCGTAAATATATGCAGACATTTAAGATACATCTTCACAAAATTTTCTTGTAGTCCCTTTGCCTCATTGTCTTAATTTTTTTCCATTAATCATTCAAAGTTCGTCGTGATAAAACTAGTTGTGTAGAATGTAATTATAATACATTGTGAGATAGTGACAAACAAGATTGTTTGATAGCGGAATATCAAACGTTAAAATGGACATTTTGAGGTATTATCTCGCGAATTTAATGTCTAAATACTAGAACTGTGATGGAATAGATTCCTCACGAAAAGAATTCAACATTTAAGCAAAAATTATCCAGGAACAACTAGGATGTGTCCAATTCTTACCTTTGTATTCTATCTCGAGCCGTGTAGTTTTCTACGGCATAAGGTATTACAAATATCCTTTCGATAAAATCCAATCTTGTCCCTGTGTTTGGAAGAACTTTTCCGAGCGCTTTTTAGCAATTCACGTTTTGACAAGATTTGGCATCACTATTATTAGCTTTTAAATGGTGGAAATGGTAATCAACAATTTTCAGCTCCATCAGGCTATGTGTAATTAGGATTAAAATTTGTGTAATAGAAAATGGTGTTTCTCATGAGACATCAATTCACTATAACCATGCTGACTGAAAATATAATAATAATCTGCAACGATATCACATCTCTACGGATGCTTCATTAATACATCACACTACTCGTGCGATTCTCCTGTTCAAAGAGTTCATTCCTCTAAAACAGGTCATTTCAATTTTGAAGTTCCCAGAGTAGGAATGTATTCGATTAATGAGTATGAATGCAATTGGGTTCCATAATACTTCAACTGTTCAGATTATGAAAAGTAATTGAAAACCGATGCTTCGACTGGCTGATAATCAACCATTAAGTATACCGTTCTCGCCCACTGGTGAAATAATAATCACACATCCTCAAGGAGAGGTAGTGCGTTATGATTGCTACGCTGTAGCGCGGATCAAAATGCATAATTTTAAAAAAATAATTATTCTTGAATGATCTAGTGTTAAGTTTCCAAGAGGCATTCACTTCTCTACTTTCTCCATAGCGATGAATAAAATTTTCCGATTCCACTTTTATCGATCTCGCTTCCTCTACGCTTAAATACTTCCCAAGGCTGCTTTGATCTTTATATCGGGCGCCATTCGCAACTATTATTCTCTGCTTTTAAAATAAGTTTACGGACTGTCCTGGAACACTCTCACCCCCTTTTCCCTCCACGAGGACCGACCATGTAGTTTAAGTGTCGTTTACCACGTAGATTAGTGGTTTAAATTAGAGTGAATTTACGCAAGCTAAGTTCTTCTCTAATTTAGCAGCAGGAATAGTTACAAAAACCAACTTAAATAGGCAAAAGGTTATGCATGAGCTTAGCACCAAAAATTAGAAAAAACTTTTTGTGTAATTTCTGATGAGAGACAGAGATTTTCACTGTAACTTTTCCTTCCCGAAAACATATCCCGTTGGACTAATAAGGCTCGATTGCACCCTTCGGAGGTTATCAAATGTTTCTCATGTTGGACTGCAATGATGCGATCCAACAGTTGAATTCCGTACCAATTGTATCGACGCAAAATGTGAATGACCGAGTGCGCAAAGAAGAAATTTGCTCATAAGAACATATGACAATCGTCTATATATAGATAAGCATTCCTAAGCACCTCTAAATGCCCATGGAGTAATCGGATTTCCTACGAAAAGATGCACTGCTTAACGCATTGCTTTCTTCGTTTGTCACCGAATGCAGTTGTAGCAACGGGATGAGCGAATGAAAGAAGTCTTGTTCTCATACGAAAGAGGTGTATACAGACGATGAGGAATGTGTGGCGATAACGGGAGAATGAAGGAAACGAAGAACGTCGGACGTGAATAAACGAGACCAAAGTCAATAGACTAGTGCCATTGACTCTCTTTATCCCGTAAATCCGAGAAATGCCCTCGAAATACCTTCTAATTAGGAGATGATATTCCGGAGTCCAATTTCGCGTTGAATCGGATTTACTCATCCCCGCGGAGATTCTTCGCTAAATTAAACCAACTTTGGCCTACGAGTAAGTGGGTGTAAGAGGAACACGAAAGTCAAGCAAAATGCAAGTCGATAACGTTTTCACGTCAAAACCCTCGGATTTCGGTGGAAAAGAATTGAAGGCTCTCGATCTGATGACCTTTGGCATTGATTTGGGTCATGACCTCAAGATGGCTCATCCAAAATGCCCCACGGTCATTATTCAATGGTTTTGAAAACCCTCGGAGGGATATTTATTTATTTAACCAGGTGGCAACGGTCGAGGGGGAATGTAACAATCTGCAGCACAAGGAACCCCCTCCCCTGTTAGCACAAGGAACCCCCTCCGGAAACTTCCCGTACGATTTATTCGACGAAAATTAACAAAGAGCGCTTCTCCGAGTTTTGGTGTTTAAAATATTTGATGTATTTCCACGGCCTCTTTCTATTTTTTTCTGATGAAACCTTCATCTTTGATTGCATTCCTTCTTCATCTGTCCTTCACTCGGATTGATGGATTGGAAACTGCAATTTGCGCAGCACTGAATGACGCCTTTGAAGGAGATGCTTCGATAAATCACTCATTAAATTATTCGGTCCCATTTTTTTTAAATGGACTCCAAAAATGAAGTCCTGCAATTGACTGAAGGTCAAAATGGGGTGGCATAGTAAGGCTCCCCCTAAACTGCGTATCAACTTTTCTTTCTTCCAACGTGCGTGTGGAGCGCCCCTTTTCAAAAGCCGTCCTCAAAACGAATCGATGATTCTGCAAGATGTGAATTATGGAATTATCATTTCTCTGATGAAATTGGCAATTGTGTCGCAGTTAAGCAAAATTAGTTTTTTGTCGCCAAAATTTGAAAAATAGATGGAACTAAGATCGATAATGTAAAATATTTCGTTTATCCAATAAATATGGAAAAAATGTATAAAAGTAAAACACGGGCGAAAAAAAAATATTGTTTCACTTGAAATGCATATCACTTGTGAGTCGAAAAGAAGTGAATGAAGCAACTAATTGATTTGCTAGAGCAATAAGGGAGGAAAGAGTGTCAGCAGAAGTGCAAAACGAAGGAAACAAATATCATGCGAACGGAATAGCAAAATTTGGATAGATTAGTAGGAAAATTCATTGCAGAGGAAGTTTCCAATTGAACTCTCTCCAGATCTTTGACGCGTTCAATTAACATGGCTGCCCCAAACTCCAGTTATTACGTACGAAATCAGATGGAATTAGATTATTTCACATGAGGCCAATAATTCAATTCGTGATCAAGTTAAACAAAACCTCGGTTCAGTTTAAATTCTATTAAAAGACGCTCTTTAGCTACGCTTTGAAGCTATCTTTTTACCTTTGATTCCATTCTTACGCAATACAAGATTAATGTACGATGTATTCTTCTCTAAATAAGGAAATCGTAAAAAATAAAACTATAAGAACTCCTCGCATATATAAGCCTGAATTTTTCTCTTCACCTGAAGATTTTATGAAAAGTAACTACTTTTCCTTTTCCGACTGATGAAATAAGACATAAATTTGACATTTATCCATGCGGAGAAATTTTTCCTGATAGAGAAATGAATAACACAAAAATAATAATTAATTATCAGAAACAGAAATTTTCAAAACCATTCTCCTTATTTCGATCGCTTCATAAGGAATAGAATGGTTGAGTTGAGACAATCAGGAATCTTGGAGAAGGTCTTGATTATAAGAAGATCCGAAGAATGGAAATGTGCCCTCACAACAAAAGTGGACGAGGTTGCATTATCCTTCAGGAGTTAATTAATTTTGGCAGGTCCTCCTCATTTATCTTACGAAGATATTTTCAGAAAGTTAGACACCCGATCTGGGGGGCCTTTTCAAGAATGACGTATGGATTGATAACAAATCCCTGAGGATAACATTTTATCTTTAAGAGCAAAACAAAACCTCCATAATGAGTCTCATAATTCTAAAACAAGAGTCAATTTATTAATTGGATGTAAAATGAAAAACATGAAATCTGATTCACTTTAAAAGCGAAGCCTTCCCTCGAATCTCTACTTTGCCGGAAAGTGCCTCAAAACATTTTTCGAAAATCCATGCAAATATTTTTATGGTAAGAATCGGAACTTTGGGGACTCTTGGCATCGAACTCATGACACTGAGGCTTAAGGTCACTTTTTTCTGGTGGTAACACGTTATGGCCAATAAGTCCTAAAAATATCAAGTCAGTGACCTACGGAACATGGTTAGGAATTCCCGTCATACAATTCAAATACTAGAGACGCAAGGTGTCGAACCCAGGACTTTCCGAAGATGTGAATACATAAAACGCCTTGATGAAAATAAAACTTATTTGATTCAAATCTTGAAGTCGATATCATATCGGGAATGTCCAAAATTAAGACTCCAATATCCCCATCTGAAATGCATACGGTAATGTAAATGGCTCTCTGGGATCGAACCAAGGACAATCAGATTAAAAGCGTACAAAAAATATATTTAGGATGTCTATCTACATGCCGAGTTTCAAGTTTCCATCTTATAAAGAAATGATTTTAAAAAATCTTACAAATCGCCGCAATGCATTTTAAAAAGGAGATATTTACCCTGACCTAGCGTCGAACCAAGGATAATCTTCGAAGATGTAGCAATCGTTTTTGACAGATACTCACGAATTCTAGCGATCCCCAGAATGTCAACTGTCTAATTTAAAAAAAATTCGATAATCCCCGAAATGTATCTTTATGGAGAAAATCGTGACATTGGGGCCTTCTGTTTGAATTAAGTTTGTTTGTATTTGAAGTTTGACGTATTTTAAATATTTAAATGCTTCTTTCAATATGTGTTAACATTGAATATCAAGAAAATCTAACTTTCATCAAAATAAAAACAGGACATATCTGCAAGGTAAAGGAATTAATCGTGAATCTTTAATATAAAATAGTGTGAGGATGTGTGTGTGGGTGTGTGTGTATGTTCGCTAAAAACTCGAGAATCGAGAGTCGCAAAACTTTCAAATTTTCTACATTATTAAATGTCGACCCCTCGCAGAGTATAGGCTACTTTTTATTTCCCAAAGGTCCACGGTTCGAACCCAGACGGGCCAAAACGTTTCCATAAGAAATACACGTAGAGGTCAGTTTTTTCGTAGTAGAGTTCATTTCTTTCTTAAAATTAATTTTAAAATAATGGTCCTAGAAAGTCGAATCAAGCACCAAATGAAGGAAAATAGAATAAACATTCTTATTTTGGTCGTCGAATATCGTTTTCGATTCGAAATTGCCCACAATTAGATAAATTACGTGAACATTTTATCGAAATTTAGAGGTTGTAAACAACCCATCCCACTGACGATCAAGGCGATTGTTGATTTCGAGCTCATGAGTAATTCCATAAGAAGACATGGAAAATGAATACCCAGACACAATTAATGCTCTAAGATATCTATTATATAAAATTCCTTCTCTAGATTCATTCATATATATAATTAGATAGATACCCAGATAGGATACTAATTCACAGGCTAAACCACAAGCGTCATTGATTTGAAATTTTTACAGCATACAGGCTCTAACGTGAAACCCCCAGAAAAAAGGCGACTTTGAACCTCAGTGTCATGGGTTCGATGCCAGAAGGCCCCAAAATCCCGATTTTTCCCATTTAAATGTATTGCTTTGATTTTCGGAAATTTCTAAAAATTACTTCCCGGATTGGTAGAGAATCGAAATTGAAAGAGCTTACAGATATGGGCATTATCTATCGAAACTATAAATGGCTTTTACAGAAAATGTCCTGGGTTCGATGCTACGATGATGTAAACATCTCCTATTTAAAATACTTGGGGGTAGTTTTTCATTATTTTTTTGATGCATTTATCGAAACGATAGGAAGTTCTCTCTTAGCTGGAAGATGTAGATTTAAACTCGGTTTAAGAAAACAATTTTAATAAGACCATGGTCTTCCTGGGTTCGATGCCAGAGCACATTAAAATTTCTCACATAAGGAATATATGTGGAAAGTAGGACGTCGTTTGGTTTGAGGCAGTTGAAGCAAATATTTCTGCTCGAATTTTCACACATAGTTAGAGATGGTGATCTTCTATTGTGCTGCATACGAAGTATCACCAGAAACATTCGGGTTTGATGCCGGGCGGTAAATATATCTCCCATATAAAATAAATTGGGGTAGGTTTTCATTAATTTGATGCACTTATTGAAATACCAAAATGAAGAGACAAGTGTCACGATCAAGACTGTACCAGGAGTAATTATCAATTTTGATTTCCCCGTTGAGAATCAAAGGGCACTTCTGCTAGTACACTCCTGGCCAAAATTAACGCAGCACCTCCCTTGCGATCCTTACGGCCGGTGCTGCGTTAATTTTGGCCAGGACTGTACATAATATAATATCTTAAGTTTATGTATCAACGAAGATAATCAGACGAGTCACGGCGTAGTTTACGAGGATGAAGTAGAAAAACATACACTTAATTTAGGGGAAATAAGTAAGCAATTTAATTTTGGACCGGTGTGATATCAACGTAAAAATTTGAATCAAATAAGTTATATTTCTATGAGGGCGTAACATGTATTTACATCTTCCAAAAGATCCTGGGTTCGACACCAGGCTTTTCTACTATTTAAAAGCGTACGGCGGGAATTTCGAATTATTTATGATTCGGTCTCGAAAATATTTTAAGCTACATCCCGTAGGATTAATTTTCTGCCGTATACGACCAAATTTTTAAACGGCACGCCGGTTACGCCGCCGCCGCCAGCCTCATTTTCCCCCTACGCCGCCGCTGACAAAAATCATGACGGCGCCCATGTCGATACCAGAAGGCTACAAAATCCCGATTTTTTCCATTTAAATGCAATGCTTTGATTTTTGAAAATTTCTAAAAAATACTTCCCAGATAGGTATAGAATCAAAACTCAAGGAGCCTACAGATATGGTTATGATCTATCGAAAACATCAATGACTTCTACATAAAATGTCCTGGGTTCGATGCTAGGACGATGCAAAAAGCTTATATTTAAAATACATTGAGGTAGTTTTTCATTATTTTTTTCATGCATTTATCGAAACGATAGGAAGTTCTCTCTTAGCTGGAAGATGTAGATTTAAACTCGGTTTAAGAAAACAATTTTAATAAGACCATGGTCTTCCTGGGTTCGATGCCAGAGCACCTTAAAATTTCTCACGTAAGGAATATATGTGAAAAGTAGGACGTCGTTTGAGGCAGTTGCAGCAAATATTTCTGCTTGAATTTTCACACATAGTTAGAGATGGTGATCTCCTATTGTGCTGAATAGTAAGTTCACCAGGAAGACCCGGGTTCGATGCCAGACGATAAAATTGCAGCGAATTTTAAGAATATTTTCAATCCTTTTTTTTTTCTTTTGAGGTCCGTCCCGATATGATGCCGACATGAAATTAGTGTTGTCGATTTGCTTGCAGTATGCAAGCTACACTTTACTCCTAATTACTATATTTAACATATATTCCATCTGTTCGTGGGCCTTTCTAGCAAATGGGATCGGGTAAGTTTTCTTACGAAACGGGGTCCGAAACATGGATACGAAACAAGACAAGTCCTGGGCTGTTTGTACCCTGTTTGTAAAGATCGACCAGCTGCATTTGTTGACACTTTTCAAAAGGAGAATTTCAATTATTTTCCAAGAAAGTCCTCCTTCGTTAAAAACCCATTCTTCTTGCGTTTGATAATACGCACGGCTCGTTACTTTGTTCCGGCCCATGTAACGATTTACCCGGATCAGGAAAATTCCCTCTTTCGAAGTCACTCTATTCTCGGTGAACCATATCAATCCTAAAAAGCTAAGTAAAATTACGTTTGCTATATGCTCACTCTAGGAATATAAGGGAAAAGTAGGATGTCGTTTTAAGCAGTTGCAGCCAATATTTCTGCTTGAGTTTTCACACATAGTTAGAGACGGTTATCTTCTGTTGTGCTGCATAGTTAATATCACCAGGAAGACCCGGGTTCGATGCCGGACGGATAAATTGCAGCGAATTTTAAGAATCAATCCTTTTTTTCTTTTGAGGACCCTCTCGATAAGATGTCGACTAGAAATGTGTGTTATCAATATGCTTGCAGTATGCAAGCTACATTTTACTCGTAATCGATATGTATATCCGGAGAAAAGTCTATATATAATAGATATAAAAATTCAGCCTGCGTATATTTGTGACCGTAAAACTCGAAAAATGTTCGGTCGATTGACTTGAAATTTTAATATAACGATGCATACAAAAACGGGAGCGTTTGTATCGTAAAAAATGTTGACATTTGGTTCTCGGCTCTATCCCAGACATATGAAAGCATTTCCATATGAAATGCACGTAAAGTTCATTTTTGCCGCTGCAGGCTTTATTTCTTTCTTAAAATTAAGTTAAAGAGAATGCTCATGAATGTAAAATTTTGAGGGTGTAAACAAGCGATTCCCATAACGACAGATCCGAGTTCCTGTTTTTAGCATATTTAAGGTTACGAAGTAGTTTTTTTGCTGTTTGTTTGATTTCGATCACATTGATGTGTATATTCAATCGATTTAATTGATGTAAATTAAACTGTTTCCGATAATCAAAGTGAGAGTTACTTAGTACTTCATTTATACATTCAGTTCGATTCATTTCTTCCGTTATATTCCAGTTGATCGTCTTTTCGCGGGCAATAGTCCGCGTCTTACGAGTCGAAGAAGAAAAGTTGTTGATTTCGTTCACATTGATATGCATAAGTGTGATTCAAATGATCTTATTTTCGAAAATCGAAATGTGAGTTGATGTGATGCCGAATGCTGTATTTAGTTCAATTCATTTGTTTTTTGGTAAATTATTTAATTATATGTTTTCTAAAATCAAAGTGAGATTTAATTTGTATTTGATTGCGTTCGATTCATTTCTTTCGTTATTTTTCAGTTGATCGTCGTCTTTGTTTGCCATAGTACTCGTTTTACGGGTTGAATCGAGAAGAAGAACTCAAACGTCTCAGTAACGCCAAGAACTGTTAAATTTACAACTAACACTTAAGCAGTTGCAATATCTGAATGATCGAGCTTCATATCCTTAAGTAATAGTAAGAGTCTTAGTGCAGAAGCCATCATTTTATACGAAAAACCTATTTTTTCTTCCTTTCCTTTCATTAGCCACAGCAACGCAAGGTAGGGAAATTGAATGATGTTTTTCTCGGTGAATCCACGTTCGATAGAATACCTTTAATCAATTTCCCATTCATACTGTATCTGACTAAGCCACAGTGTGTACGGGTTTAGCTAGTACCTTACAGTAAAAAAGAGGATGATAAAGTTTCTATATCTGGCTATTTCTTTCCTCTAGAGCGCTCTGACATTTTTACGACATCTTTTACGGCAGATTTTAAAAGCGGATAAACATGGACATCCGCGAGAGAGATATGTATAAAAGCCCGTTTTACAGAGATTGTCATTTATACCCATTTTACTCACATTTCATGGATGTCTTAATGGATTTACGCACAATATTACGTCGTTTAAGTATTAGTGAGCATTTTAGAATTTCAATAATTCCGATAAACTAGTGAAAGGAAAATGTTTAGATAAAACAACTTGGGAAAATTCTATTCGAGGTTATTAGACACTTATAAAAAGAAAATAATAGCTATGATTCATTAAAAAGTTTGAAGATTTTTCTTAGCTGCTATTCAGCAATTGAGAAACAGACGTTGAGATCTTATGGAGAAATGAAAATAAATTTGATAGACTGTAGTCAACGTCGAATAAAAGAAATGCTACTCGAACTGTTTAATTTGGAAGGTGGCCAATCAAAATTATGTAAATGGAATGACACCAAAGCGAAAGGAAATGAATCGTCTCTTATGAGTGAGTCTAAGAGAACCGATGGAATTGCTCTCAGTCCGCCTAATAGTGGATTGCCAGCGATCGGCAGGTGGCACTGAAATCAATACTTGTCAATAATGCCAATTTCGTAATCAGTTCATGATTGCCATTTGCTCGAAGACACACGTCTGCGTGAAGATGGAGCTCCGTTATGCAACCCGAAGGACGTATCGACAGACGAAGTTGCAGATACATCAGGATGTTCCATGAAACGAACTGCTCGTAAATCGACGGGAGAAATGAAACAAACTATATTTCCCACCTTCCGCTATTTTGCCAATGGTTGTTTGAATTAATCGCTCCCATAAAGTAAGTAGCATTGATCAGAAGGGATTCTAAATATAGCTCCATCAAAGCGATGTTTAGTTCGCACTCAGAAAAGCATCGGTGAAAAATCAAAACGAAAGGCAATTCGTGAATCAGAGAGCATTTTCCTTAGAGAGAAGACGACGAATTCTATCAATTAGCTAAACAAATTCTAATTCAGTACGTTATCTCGCGTCCTCTGAAGGAAAAACAACGCCTCAAGAATTAATCCAAAGCTGCATCGAAACCACAACTCTATTAGTTCACCGATAAATTTATTGAAAAAGAAATAATAGTGGAGTGATATATTTTAAAGATTTCTTTAAAATTTCCAATTGTTTAACTCCCCTTAAAGAAAAAACAACAAGCAAAATAAAAAGCGTACCTAAGGATACATTTGTGTTAGCTTCCGATAGGACGTCAGCTGGGAAGCACTGCATTATAAGATTGTTCTAAGTCGACATCTTGGTTCGAAGGTACGGCGTGTGGCAACTGCATCGTTGAATCAAATGACAATATTCCAGTAATGATAAAAATGCGTGCGATTTTCTCCTTGAATAACCTTTTGTATACATTCAGATGAATTCATTGATCGTGGCCGTCCATTTGTGATTAACACAATCCTCGACGCAAATCAGCTAACGTACTAAAATACAATAACTCCACCGATTCCAATCGACATCATTTTTTCGAATAAATTCATATGAAAGGCGATATTAACTACGCTATTGGTTGTTATGGTAATGGCTCATTCAAAACGCTAAATTAAACTAAACAAATGCTGTGTTCCATCAAATTCGAATCGAAGACGATATAAATTAAAATATTCGATTTATTTCCTTTCTTTTGAGTCACAGATTTGACAACCACTAATTCCACTTTCGATAGAACAAAGTCGTACCTCCGTCTTTTTAAAGCAGTGCAGTACTTTGCGTTTTCGGCTAAACGCTCAATTATTCTATCAACATTAAGCGGACGTTACATTCAAATGACTCAGACACGATTTTTCTTTATAATTTTATTATGAGATATGTGATTTCCTGAAGCTTATTAACATGCATCAATGCAAATTCCCCCCGATTTCATGCAGATTCGCAATTGGGTGAGGAAAAGGAGGAGCAAAGGAAAGGATAACGACGACAGGAACGGAAATAAATATTCCGAAAGAATATCGACAAAAGTGGATTATGTGCCACAGATTGAAGTTTGGAGAAAGTTTCAAATAAAAATCTTAACTTAAACGCCAAAGGCTACTTCATTGCGCTTAAGTCAAATAATTATAAGTTCATAACATCAATTAAAAATCTAAAAGTATAACCGAATACGTTATGAGCTACCAACAGAAATTATCACGCTCATAGGACCAGATAAGGAATTAAAAACAGACTAAATTATATTATCTACGGTAATGAACTACGAAATTAGTCTTATTCGTACCCAATATATATGTAGTCGGCGCACGATCGTTACTGTATTAGAAAACGCAGTAAGAAACCTGAACATTAATCGTATTGCATATAAGTAACGCATGTAAAATTTTAACTTAATTTAGGTCTTAATAATTTTTTTAATTCAGTTTGAATAACAAAGGGTCTTTCATTTGCGCCATCTTTCCAATGGAAATTGAGACCCAAGCAATCAGACTTTCAGACTAGACTCAGTTTTTACCTCAGCTTTCGAACTTCAGTGCACTTCATCCACACTCACCGTTTGCAGTGCCGAAGACCACTGCGAAGATGAGGAGGTGCATCGCTGCATCAGAGCCTCCTTCCAATGGACATTAAAACTGATCGATGGAGTCTATTACCACAGCACACCTGTTAGCATCTTCACAGCATTCAACTGACTCAAACAGCACTCTCGATGTTATTCATTCCCTTCGACATTCAAAAGCGCATAAACGTAACTGTCGCCTTCAACTGTTCACCGACGCCAACTATTGGAAACTCCACTGCAACTGGGTAATTAGCCGCCGAAGATACGAAATTGCTTAATTCCCTTCGTTCGCAAAATCCTCCGCCTCGTGCACACAATCGCCTCCGACTGAGGCTCCCGACTGACGGCGCGCCGTTGGTGACATCTGGTGCAAGATGGCTCAACTCTTTGGCGCCACTGTAGCCATTTCGGAGATCAGTTCGACGCAAACAAATCTACGGCAAAGAAACTGCGCAATATAAATCATGGCAAAACAATTTATGGAGCAATGTCTCGAAGGTCTCTGAAAACAGTCAATTCCGCGGAAATGATTCTCATGCGCAGATTAGGGTTTTATCGCATGGTCACACACTATATTGCTACACCTCAGCGATATAAACTGAATTAAACTTGAAATACGTCACTGATTGCGGTAGCTTCTTCGTTAAGAGAGCCGAATATTAAAAAATGTGAGAAATGGCGGAGGAGGTGAATTTAAAGAATTCTAATTAAATTCTTCAGAAACATCTACAGCGGGAAAACACCGACGTAAAAGAGGAGCGTATGAAAGTTATGAAAAATAATGTTAATTTTAAAGGAAAGCATTCCTCGGATGCGATAAAATATTAAAATTAAAGACAAGAAAAGCACCAAATCGCACTGTAAAGATTGGTAAACAAATTTGAGCAAAGACGAAAGATCACTCCAAAAGCATAACTCCGATTTGAAAACCATGAAAAATTAAAAATGGGAGAAATTCAGTAGAAATTGAAGAACAAATCGATAGCAATGCGTCGGCAAATCCGTCGGTCAAATGAGCACACCGTTATTTTGATTGAGCCTCCGATGGTTAAAATGGTGGAAGGCTCAAGTGCCCTACAGCATGAAAATAGAGTTTCAGAAAAAGAAATTTTAAATTTCACTGGATTTTAAAAATCGTTATAATTACATAGGTATGTAATATACGACAACCATCTATTATATATATATAGTTGCTTCTCCGGATTCATTCATATCTATTATATATAGATGCTTCTCCGGATTCATTCATGTATCCATATATATAGAGAGGATACAAATTCACCGGCTAAACCACAAGCGTCATTGACTTGAATTTTTTACGACGTATTGGCTATAACGTGTAACCTCCAGAAAAATTACGATTTATACGAAAAATAAGATTCCAGATGGCCCCAAAGTCCCGATTTTTTCCATTTAAATGCATTGCTTTGATTTTCGGAAATTTTTAAAAAATACTTCCCGGATAGGTAGAGAATTTGAACTCAAGGAGCCGATTGATATGGTCAGGATCCATCGATAACATTAATGACCTTGTCGGAAAAAGTCCTGGGTTCGATGCTAGGACGATGCAAAAATCCCGTATTTAAAATACATTGAGGTAGTTTTTCATTAATTTTTTTGATGCACTTATCGAAATGATAGGAAGTTCGTGCTTGGCTAGAAGATGTATGGTAAGAATCGGTTTTAGAGAAAAATTTAGATAAGACCGTACTGTTCTTGGGTTCGATGCCAGAGCACAATAACGTTTCTCTCATAAGGAATATAAGGGAAAAGTAGGACGTCGTTTGAGGCAGTTGCACCCAATATTTCTGTTTGAGTTTTCACACATAGTTAGAGACGGTAATCCTTTGAGGTTCTGCATAGTAATTATCACCAGGAAGACCCGGGTTCGATGCCAGACGGAGAAATTACAGCAAATTTTATGAATATTTTCAATACTATTTCTACTTTTGATGACCCTCTCGATATGATGTCGACTTGAAATTTGTGTTATCAACATGCTTGCAAAATGCAAGCAGCATTTTACTCGTATAGGTAGGTATATAGATAGGTATATAGATAGATAGATAGGATACTAATTCACAGCTTAAACCACAAGCGTCATTGATTTGAAATTTTTTCGACGTATTGGCCATAACGTGTAACCGCCAGAAAAATTGCGATTTTGAACTTCAGTGTCATGGGTTCGATTCCAGAAGGCTACAAAATCCCGATTTTTTCCATTTAAATGCCATGCTTTGATTTTTGAAAATTTCTAAAAAATACTTCCCAGATAGGTAGAGAATCAAAACTCAAGGAGCCTACAGATATGGTTATGATCTATCGAAAACATCAATGACTTTTACATAAAATGTCCTGGGTTCGATGCTAGGACGATGCAAAAATCGGCCGTTTAAAATACATTGAGGTAGATTTTCATTATTTTTTTTGATGCACTTATCGAAATGATAAGAAGTTCTTGCTTATATGGAAGATGTATATTAAGAATAGGTTTTAAAAAAAAAATTAGATAAGACCGTACTGTCCATGGGTCGATTCCGGGGCACATTAAATTTTCTCTCATAAGGAAGATAAGGGAAAAGTAGGACGTCGTTTGAGGCATTTGCAGCCAATATTTCGGCTTGAATTTACACACATAGTAAGAGATGGTGATGTTCTGTTGTGCTGCATAGTAACTATGACCTGAAAGACACGGTTTCGATGCCAGACGATTAAGTGGCAGCGAATTTTAAGAATATTTTAAATCCTTTTTTTTTCTTTTGAGGACCGTCCTAATATGATGTCGATATGAAATTAGTGTTGTCGATCTGCTTGCAGTATGCAAGCTACATTTTACTCGTATAATATAAACATTATGTCGGCTGTCACGCTTAGCATTAGTATTCCATTTTGAAAGTCACAGCTTAAAATGGTGTACGTGACCCTTTTATTTGGCCTCTAATTATTACTTATTTATAAAACTAAAGTCCATCTTCTCTCGTGAATTTGGTACTACAAGAACAATCATCCTTCGTTCAGCAGAAGTTTTGGAATCATTAAAAGAACGGAACGCATGGGAAATTTCCGATTAAAAATTGCGAGGATAAAGAAATCACCGATTCTAATGCGGTGACATATTCAACAATATTCCTTCGGATGATCAGATTTCGAATGGCAGATTAGAGCCTTCTGATTTTGCAATATCGATAATTTTAAAGAAAATAAAACCCGATCATGAGCTCGGATAGTGAAATTTATCCTTGGAGATAACTAGAGGGTCTTCCGCCTCTGTTCTTCCAGTTGAACCTATGCTATGGAAAAACCTATTAAGTTTATCTGAAAATTATGCAATAAGCTATTTGTATTTGACTCAAAATAATTTTATAAAATAATTTGTTTTTAGAAACTTAAACAAGGGTACTTTTAGTTAAGCACTGACTTTAAATTGTGTTCTTTTATTGTCTCAACTTGGAGCTGGAATTCTTATCCAAAGAATTTTCAGAACAAAATATATGTATAGGACAGGAATCCCAATGAATGAGAGCTGTCTGCTTCTACGCTTGAGTGACGATTGGAATATTTGAGTGGAATTTCGGATCGAAATTAATCGGATAATAAATGCAAGTGCTTCTTAAGTCATAAATATTCTTTTAGAACAAATTTTTTCGACAACCAATTGCTTTAAATAGAACTGAACTTCACTGATGCTACTTCAAGGATGCCCAAGCAATACTTGTGTTATTTTTATTTGAATATACGATAAATTCAAATTTAAATATCATTTGTCAAAAAATAAGGTTTAACTGTTAGAATAAGATATTTTGATGGAGATTTTGATTATATTCAGATGATGCATAGGTATAGCTCCAAATTTTATCTCGACATGAGATTATGGCAAAATTGTTTATACGAAAATTTGAAAATCGGTAAAACACAATAAACAAACAACGCAATTGTAATTGAAATGGTTTCAAAGAGCCGATACTCACACTTTCAAATGTAATATCTTACAATTCCGCCAGAATTACAACAGTTTGTACTGTTACGAGTAAAAGTTGCTTGCATACTGCAAGCATGTGAAATTCATTTATAATCTTTATTCACATTGCAAGTTATGAGTTTCAATGTTATTGGGAAGAGGATAAAAAAATCTTAAATATCGTTGCATTTCCTAATTTTTGTAGACGCCTGGGGTCAAACCCAGGACCTATTAGCGGATGCGAATTGGCTATTATAACTTGTTAGGACCTGATCTTAATTAAAGCAAAGTTTGAAGTCCATATCATACCGGGAAAGTCCTGAAATAAGACTCCATTATCCCCATCTGAAATGCATACGGCAATGTAAATGGCTTTCTGGGATCGAACCAAGGACGATCAAGGAATCTTAAAACACGTATTTGAAATGTATCTATGATATTTTTTTACATGCCAAGTTTTACGTTTCTATATTATCAGGAAGGGGTTCAAAAAAATTCTTAAACATTGTAACAATTATTCATTTTAGAGGCCCCTAGTGTCGAACCCAGGACCTATTGGTAGCTGTGAATAGACCATAAGACTTGTTAGGACTTGATTTTATTTAATGCAAAGTTTAAAGTTAATATCATGCCGTGAGGTACCTAAAATATATTTCCGTAATCTCCATAAGAAATGGATTGAGGAATGTAAAATGCTCTCTGGAATCGAACCAAGGACAATCAGCGGAACGTTCAAGAACGTATATAAAAGATTTTTACGATATCTATCCACTTGCCGAGTTTCAAGTTTCCATCTTATCGGGAAGTGATAAAAAATAAATCTTAAAAAAAGTAATGTAAATTAAACGGGAGAGTATTTGCCCTGACCTAGTGTCGAACCAAGGATAATCTTCGAAGATGTATATATGGTTTTCGACGGATACTTACAGATTCTAGGGATGCCTGGAATTTCAACTATCTACTTTGCCGGGAAGTACCTCAAAACAATTTTCGAAATTCCACGCAATGTATCTTTAAGGAAGAAAAAAAATTTTACCGTTATGGCCATAACGTGGTAAAAATTTCAAGTCGGTGGCACTTGTGGAACATGGTTAGAATTTTGATCCCCTATATATAGATATATATATATAGGTACATCCGGAGAAATGTCTATAGACATTTCTCCGGATAGAATTCTCTCTATTATACATATAGATATATAATAGATATGCACGAGTGGATATATTTATTATTTTCATATACAGGAATTTTATATGGAACAATTATCTGCATTTATCTGCAATTGTAAAAATTATTAATTCCAAAATGTACTAATTTGATAAGCAAATTCAAAGAGAATGTCAGACGGACGAGGGAAATACGTAACTGTTATTTTGTATCAATATTTCATTTTAATCCGTGTATGATATTTACTTTACAGAGTCCCTTTTTCAACTTGCCTATGAATAATTTGTACGTAAATATCTATTTTAATTCTACGTATAACCGTGCAGTAATAGATGTATATGATAATCAACTATTATAAATATTCATTATAATATATGTCTTTTAAAATATTCTTTATCATTGAATTGTCGTGTTACTTGAGGTATTATATCTCCTCCCAAGACTATAACCACTGGAAGATGTGAAAAGTATTTCATCGATAAATCTGTTCTGAAAAAAAGAGTAAAGGAATTCATTTATGTTACCTTTTTCGATTAGAGTTTTCTCGTTGTGCTGCCCTCTAAATGCTTCATCGGATTTCTTCTCTAAAATAAGGTGTTGTTAATATCTTATCACATCAACTGTCAATCAAAAGCATTGCTTTCAGGAAAACCTTTTTGGATGCGCATTCATTCGGAATTTTGAATATTCCGAATTTTGAATATTCCGAATTTTGAATATTCCGAAAAGTGAAATTTTTAATTTGGTTAGAGTTATTTTGTCTGAAAATAAGTTTTATTTATTTCTGATACATGATTTGTTTTTGGCAATTGATATTTGTATTCCCCATAATTATTTCCTGTTTAACAATTGCTTCTATAATCAACCAGATGGTCTGGCTATGGGCCCTCCACTTCCCCCCTTTTCTCTGAATTGTTTATGGATAAGTTGGAAACGGCGTTGTTTGAGAGTTTTGGTAAAATACGTTGGCTTTTGGGATGTGGATGATGCTTTTGGAACGGTACTTTTAGACAATTAGACAGTTTTCTTGCCCTTTTAAACACATTACACCAAGAAATCAAATTTACTTTTGAAATTGAACTCAATAATCAAATTAATGTTCTTGATCCTACCCTTTCTAAAATAAAAAACCCGATTGATTTTGCTATTTACAGGAAAAATTGGATTCCGAAAAATATTGATTCTAAATCTGTACACCGTTTCATAACAAAATTGGTGACAGTAATATTTATAACCTCGTAAACTTCCCTCTGTGAGAGGCCAAGATTCAAGTGGTGGTGTGGGGAAAATATAAAAATGAAATAAAATAATGAGGAAAAGTTTTAATTAACCAACAATGCTTATTACTGTCTTTACTAAACTATGATAACTATTTTCACTGCTGCGATTTTCGTTTTGAATTTTTCCACGAAAGTTGATTTGTGATTCCCTTTAAAAGGAGAGCGAATCTTTTGAATTCGTCCCCTACTCGTCATAATAAATAGGATTTTTTTAGAGAAATGCAACCGATATAAGGTAAATAAAAAATAATATTCGCTAACTGCAAATAAAAACAAATACTTCTGATGCGTTAAGACTCATACGCTTTTATTTCTCGGTATAAGATAAAGGGACAGAGCATAATGATGCATAATGCATATCGAAATTAAATCATTACAAATCCTGAAAGGCGAGCACAATTCACCTTAGGGGAATTCATTGAGAAATATAAATGAGCGGATGTTAAAATATCTGAATCCCAGTCCATACAATTTAACCAAATTCGTTTCATTTCTTCTAATTTCGCGTTGGAAAAGGAGAGACGAGTCCCAATTAAAACAGGGAATCGATAATTCGGAAGATCTTCACAGAGGTGAGCTTCAATCGATAATCGAGGGAATATCGAAGGTCCGATATTAAAAGGGTACAGAAAAGGGTTAATTATAATCTCTCTATCGAGCTGCCCGGGTCACCGCGACATCACCTGGGCCTCTTGGTCGATAATCGTCCCATAAAGTATTTTACGCAAACACTTGCTTCCGAATGCATTCCTCTCCTTCCTCTGCATGAACGAGGAAATTCGATACTCAGATCTGAACCCACTTCCGAAACAATCTATGCCCAAAATCCGTATTTTATAGCGATTACTTCGTTATTATAGTATTCGCTTTTTGGAAACACCGGTGGAATATGTCTAACGTTAAAATATAGCCGTTGTAGCGTCACAGGCACAATAAGCAATCTCTCTCAAATCTCAAATCTCAATTGAATTAGTCCGATCGGATGTCACGTGATAGTCGCATTCCTCGGCTCTTCGGAGAGGCGCAAATATTCCGCTAAAATTCGCAAATGTACAGATGGCGCACTTTTTATTAAAACGACCACTTTCACCGTCATAATAATAATAATCATAGAGTTGAATAATTCTATTTTTGATCGAACACTCTGATGCATACATTAAAAGTGGTATAAGTTCAATTTACTTCTGCCATTATTAAGTGGGAACTACTACTAAATACTTAAACATCGGTGACTATTGCATGATGCTTGAAATGCGAACATAAAAGAGAAAAACGGTTGGTTTGCTCGACTTCGGTTACAACGGAAAGGCCCGTAATACCGATCTTCTCATTTCTTTCCTTAATTTCCTTTCGGTTTGTTTGAAACTCAATTTCATCGAAGATTGTTCGTTGGTCGACAAAAAGCAATTTTGTGAGCAATAAAAACCGTTCTCAATCGATGGCAAAAAGTGACGAGTGCTAAAATCGTTATATTATGGTATTTACATTTGTAATTCGCATAAAATACGTTCTGTAAAAAAGAATTCGAAAAGAAAAGATTTTGGCAAAGCGTAAATTTGTGGAATTCCATTTACGAAGCAAAGAAAAGCAGCTCGATGCGTAATGGGAAGAAAGTGTCACCGATATGCGAAAGATTCTTGGGTGGGATGGATTAGAAAAAAGAATAAATAGACTTGCATTTACGATATGATTGTAGGTACCGACGGGTGGGATGGTTTTCAAAATTCAATCGAGAAACCGGAATCCCTCAAGAAAGGTTGTCGTGAATTTAAAATTAAGCCTCGAAAGCAAAGAACAGACATAGCTAAGTATTCTTTTCTCAAAAGAGGTGTTTCTGTGTGGAATAAGTTACCTGGATCACTCTTTAAGGCCTTTACGTGAAAATATGAAATATTTCGACAAAAAATGCTTTAATATGTTACAGTAATGTTTTGTAATGCTGTGTAATGTGTAGTAGTAAATTAGGGACCTCTGGAGAAGTAAAGGATTGCTTGACGATGTACGGTGGGGTCGAGACGGCTCCGGTAGCCGAGAAGGCCTGTCATGAACCCCGAATAATCCAGTAAAAACAGTTACAAATAATATTATAAATTCATTATTTAGTAAAAAAGAATATCTTATTCCTTATATACACTTTCCGGAAGGGGTGTAGGAGGGGTTGGGGAAAGGGTTGAATGGATAGTTGTGAAGGGGGGAGAGTTTAGGGGGGAAGTAGGTAGTTTGTGAGGAATTTTAACTGTGGAACTTGAGAATTTGATTGAGTGAGTAAAAGCAGTTTACAGATTTCAGGATAAGATAAATACGATACGGCCCAAAAGTAGACACGTCAATAGTTAAATTGTGAGAATCATCCCAATCCCGGATTTCTGCTGCTGCTATATGCTTGATGTCACGGCGCACAGTGGTCCCAAATGGAAAAAAGCTGGCCAAAAGTCATTTTTTCGACTTTGGACGAGGAAGTTGTGAATGGCGTATTAAGATTCTACAGGATGTGGTCTACAATATACGCTACTACAATGATGTTTACGTTCATCAGAGTAGTCTCTGGGACCCGTGAAACATGTAGCGTTCAGTGTAAAAATGCCAGTCGCGTGAAATCAGTCGATTTCGGAGAAGTTCAGCTTCATGGAAGACACATTTCAGACGATATATATAGCCAGTAAACGTTATTAAATATACATATAAACCTTTCTATAGAATTCAATCCTTTTTTAGTTCGATTTGTCTTTTATTTACTATTTTTAGTATTTTAAAAAAATATTAGTGTTTTTTACCTTAATTTTCAAATAAAAAGTGAATTATCGTTTTGAGCGCCTCTTTGCCACTCGCAGTTATTTGCATGCAATAAAAGAGTATAGTATAGGCAACATATTGGTTAAGAAAAATCTTGCAAATTGTTGCAACTTCGACCACAAAATTAATTTAAGTAAAACGATGCACTGCGCTGACGCGGGTGGCGGCCGGGCTGGCGGCCGGCCTGGCCGGTGTATAACTCACGAGAATCCCATTATTGGGGCTATATTTCTAAGTTGTTACATATGTTGCTTATTCTACCATTTTTTATCTCATATATTAGCCACTCTTTTCATTGATTACACATTCCCGTTTCCATCCACGGTAAGGAGTTAGGCTCAAATATTATCTGAGTCCCGATGTTTCCCTTAAAATAGCGTGAGAGCTCTAACGGAAAGAAATAGACGTAGTTTGGGAGCAAGCAATTTACAAACAACATGAAAGCATTAAGAATTGTAAGATTCCTTGAAAAGCTACTCCATCCCTAGACTCCGACCTTCTTGGAGGCGGATTATTCTTCGTCCTTTGGAGGCACTCCTTATTACCGCTGTCGCCTCCATGAAGCTTGCAGGGTAAACGGCTACCGAAAAGGACTTATCTATGCCGCATTTTTATTGCTCTCCAACGGGAAAACCCAGGGACCGTTCTCCTTCTACAAGGAATGAATTGCACTGCGGTCACAGGGGGTGAAAGGGGCCTTCTCCCCCAGCACGTGCGTGAAGTTTCTAGGAATAAGGCTATGATATGATTACGGTCCTTACCCAGCGGTAAACTGCGTAAGTTATTTTTAAGCATCGTTTGTTCGAAAATTTCTCGCTAGAATTTAGTTCTGCTTAGTTCCTTGCCAGAGAAACACGTGAGTTGTCAGTTTTCTGTTTTCTGCTGCGGAAGCGGTTGGATCTTCTTTACGTTCGGAAAACAAGGAAGAGGAGAGTAGTGTTAGTGTTTCTGTGTTGTGAAGATCCAGTTTCAGTAATCTTTCGCGGATTTTTTGGCTATAGGTGGTGCATTCAGTTCATTTAACTTAGCAAGATTTTTTTATTTGTTACCTTAAAAAAGGATTCTGCTAAGGGTTTAATGGATCCGAGAAATGTCACGCATCTTGAGATGCATGTAAATTTTATTGAAAGTGGAAAAGAATCTACATCACTTAAGAGACAATACGTTCTGGACTACTTAAGCAACAAATTATATTTAAATGAGGACGTTAACGCCAAAAATATTTTAACACGTTTTATGCAAAAGTATTTTTTCTCAAAATATCTTCGTAAGTGGAAGCAATGCTCACGAATAGACAGTTTTTTCAGTAGAAAGTTCGGCAGTTGGCTACAGCAGAAGTTGAAATTTCCTCCGGCTTTATATAAATATCTTCCCAGTACATCCGGTAAGTACCTATTGTGTGAATTGTGATAAGTTGGCAGTGATATCTATATTTCCTACTTCAATGTGCCAATTGAAATTATATTTGAAGGTTCGACTGAGTTAGCTGAAATTGGCCGACCGAAAAAACTGTTTGAGGAATCCAGTGAGAGGGCAAAGAAAAGGAAAACAGAGGATCTTAGGGCTAGCACATCACCAGTTGAATTAGCATTTGCCACATCTATGAGCTATCGAAGGAAAGGTGATGAGTCCGTCGCAAAAATAATTAAAGAGGTGACAACCACCACTCCATCAAGAGCGCGGCGCATGTTATGTAAATGGAGGAAAAAGGAAGGCAAGCAAAGTGAACTATCTCCGGAGGAAGCTCTCTCTATGCTTGTTTCTGGACATTTTACCAAAAATCAGTACTTGCTTCTTCGAAGGACATCGAATATGCATGGCCATTTTACATATCCTAGCTACAAATCTGTGTTAGCGGCTAAAAATGCAGCCTACCCTGAGGACATAAGCATCACAGAGGAGAAGTGCGAGGTGAGTCTGAGTACTCTCCTGACCCACACAGCATCAAGAATCATCTATCCAATGCTACAACTTTTCTATTTAAGGAATCGACGAGGGCCTCGTTCGTCGGTTTTCTGTTATTTTGAAAGCATTGGCTTGTGGCCACGAGATTAATGATGCTGTGTTTACAGAATACTGTTATTCAACAGCAGATATGTACGTGAAACTTTATTCATGGTATTACATGCCACCCGTCATCCACAAGCTATTTATTCATGGCTCAGCAATAGCCAAGGAAGCTGTTCTCCCTATTGGCCATTTATCCGAAGAAGCGATGGAGTCCAGGAATAAGGACATAAGAAGATTCCGGGAACACCATACGAGGAAATTTTCCAGAATCGCCACAAACGAGGATTTATTTCGAAGACTGCTTCTTACGTCAGACCCCTTTATTTCGACTATTTCAGGAGCACAGAAAAAAAAATTGTACAGTTGTCTGCTGAGGTAAGGACTCATTCTAAATGAATCGAACGAACTGTGTGATGATGACACTGATGAGGAATTATCAGACGATGCTTTCGAGTGTTCTTAGCATTTTCCTTGAGAATAAACGTTTAGTATATATAAAAAGACTTAGTTTATTACCCTTATATCCCCAGTATATCTGATTAAAATTGAATTGCCAAATTCTGTGTCCGGTGATTTATTTTACTAATCTCCCAGCAACAAATGAGCTTATTGCAATCGGAGAATTTACGTAAATCCCGTTTCGCGCCATTTATATGTTTGTAAAGCTATCAAAGTAATACCTCCATTGTGATAGCAGTGATATAGTTATAGTAAAACTTTCATATCCATTAGCACTTATAAAGAAATTTGAAAAAAAAAATGACTACGTTCATAATTTGAATTAGTAATAATAAATTGTTTAAACAATTAACGAAGTAAAATAATAATAATACGACATAAATTATACTAACTTCCATTAGATTCCTCAGATGTAAAATATATTAATACTTTTGTGAAGGTTAAGAAAATTCATTTGGTTAATTTAAATTTAATTGTTTAAAAATTGTACAAATAAACAATAGTAATCACTGGACATATGCATTAAAACATTTAATATAGATTAATCGGATGTATAATTTGTATTTAGGATTGTGGAAATAACCTTAAATGTCATTTGGATTTTTAAATTCCTTGTTTAAACAAATAGTGCGATAAGCACAAAAATATCAAAATTACAGAAAAAATAACTTCAAATTCGAAATAACCGGATCAAAATCCATAGAGATCGACCTTTAAATTGAGTAAATAAGGTATAATAGAAGCGATATTAATTTTGGCCAGCTTTTTTCGATTTGGGACCACTGTGCGGCGTTCCTTGCGGAGGTGGCTTATGTGGCCAACTTATTAAGCTTTCCAAGATATTAGTTTACATAGGCAAACTATTGGAAAAATATCACAAGTGTTGTTTGGATTTCTAGTTTGGATACGTCCAATATCTATCAAAAACTCATTTTTTCTGTGCTGAAGTTATTTAATGTTGTAGATATAATCTTTCCGAGTCTATGAGAGTTCTTTCTTACAAGAGGTTGCCAAGCGTGAGAAGGAAAATAATAGTTACGGTTATTTGGCAAGCGATATAAAACGTAACATCACATTTACATTTAAACCCTGCAATCCGCCAGTGGCGCGTGGCAGGGGGTGTAAGACACCAAAATACCTATCTAATCTGGAGAGCTATTTGCTTCTCTAATACTTCGCGGAAAAAATGACCAAAAGTAGCTATCTTTCCTGGCAACTACTTCCCTGTATCGCTTTTTTGTTTTCTCTCGAAGGTCACGTAGGAATATAACTGGGATGACAATATCTGTTATCTCCTCCCCGAAATCGGTAGAGAATCACTCCACTCTTTAGATCCTCCACATTAGCGCGCCCATGCTCATTTGAATATCTTTCGTTATTAGACTTTCTCATCAGCATCCTATAGGCCTCTGACGTTACTACCGGCAGCTGGTCTAAAGTCTCATGCCTACCTTATCCCTTCATACCTTAACCCCTTAACCCCTATCCCGTTACTACCGGTCCTAGGAAATATATATGGAAGATGATTAATAAGTAGAGTCCTCAATCTATACTATGAAAATAGTCTAGACAAAGAGCAGAAGTACTGTTTTAAGTAAGGCACAGAAGACGCACTAATGAAATTAAAGGATTCAATAGAGGAAACCAAATATGTCTAAGGTATATTCTTAGACATTAAGGGAGCGTTTGATAACCTGCCATGGAGGATTATTTTAAGGAAATTAAGGAAGGTAAATTGTTCCGCAATGATCTATAACGCGATAAGGGATTATTTTAGGAACAGATATGTAATCTTGAGAGTAGGAGATCACATTGAAAACAGGTGTGCCCGCAGGGATCCATTTTCGGTCCATACTTTTGGAATATCTCTTAGAAATCACTGGCGAAGGATGTAAGCACTTAGCTTATGCGGATGATTTAGCTGTATTGATAGAAGGAAATTGTAGAAGGCAGTTAGAGGAAATGACATAATGGAAAAACTAGTCAAATGGTGCGATGAAACAGGATTAGAGTTTACATTTTACATTTACATTTACATTTACATTTAAACCCTGCAATCCGCCAGTGGCGCGTGGCAGGGGGTGTAATACACCGAAATACCTATCTAATCTGGAGAGCTATTTGCTTCTCTATAACTTGGCGGGAAAAACAATTAAAAGTAACCATCTGTCCTTGCAACAACTTCCCTGTATCGCTTTTTTGTCTTCTCCCGAAGATCGAGAAAGTTTATAACTGCGATGACAATATCAGTTATCTCCTCCCCGAAATCGGTAGAGATAACTTTATCAAAAAGCTTCCGTTGATATTCAAGTCTTCTATCACTAAAAGAGTTCCAACTGAGGGATTCTATCATAGCCGAAACACTGCTGTCAAATCTGAAGTCTCCCTTGACGAACCTGGCTGCTCTACGTTGAACCATCTCGAGATCGGAAATTAATCCTACTTCGTGAGGATCCCAAACCGCACAGCAATACTCAAGTAGAAGTCGAATCACGGAAAAGTACGCTATTTCTTTTACTCTCGATGAACACCCCCTCAGAATTCTACTGGCTAACCTTTGTATTCTATTCGCCTTTCCTACTACGCTTCTAATATGCTCTTTGAAGAAAAATTAGTGCTGAGCGTAATTCCTAGATATTTATGATGCCTCACAAGCTCCACGGGATTCGCTGCGAATCTATAAGTAGGTGACGTTATTGGACCGCGTGAAAGTCATGGCAACGCACTTCTTTACATTCAGCTCGAGCTGCCGATCACTTCACCAACCCGAAATCATAATCAGATCGTTCTGCAAACAACCAATGTCATCTTCAATTACGATCTCACTATGCACAGCAGCATCATCAGCGAATAACCTAACCTTGCATTTAACAGTATCCACAACATCGTTAATATATATCAGGAACAAAATTGGTCCTAATGCACTTACCTGTGGAACACCGGGTGTGACGCGAACCTCATCAGATAAAATTCCGTCCAACGCAACTCGCTGCGATCTTTCCCCGAGAAACGACTTTATCCACTCAACAACTTTTCCGTTAATCCCGTAAGCCGTCAACTTATGAATTAATTTTACATGCGATACTCGATCGAAAGCTTTTCTGATATCTAGAAATATGGCGTCTGTTCTTATACCCTTATCAGCTGCTCAAACTACATCGTAGAGAAAAAGGGCTAACTGGGTATCACATGACCTACCTTTACGGAAACCGTGTTGACATTGACTAATTGCCCCCTTGTCTCTTAGGAAACGCATTATTGAACTCGCTATAATGTGCTCGATAGTCTTACAAAATATTGACGTTAAAGATATCGGACGGTAATCTTCAGGTTTCGAGGAACGTCCTTTCTTAGGAATTGGAGTGATATGCGCTCTTCTCCACGACATTGGTACAACGCCTTCGTCCAAGGTTTTCCTATAGAATACGAAAAGAAGGGGTGCTAGCTCATTCGCCAGTGTTTGAATGACGAATAATGGTATACCTTCTGGTCCTGGAGCTTTTTTCTTGTCTACCTGCCGCAACAACTTTCTAATTCCATCCACCGATAACTGGATTGGTTCCATCTCTGAATCAACACGCATGGAAAATTCGTTCGTGTGTCCATCGTCTAAAGTAAAGCTTTCCTGGTAGTGTCGATTAATTAGATTTGCTTTTTCTAACGATTCAGTAACCATTAAACCCAAGTTATTAACAAGGCTGGGTACTGAAGACTGACCTTCTCGAGATTCTCGGACATATGACCAAAATTCCTTCTGGTCACCTCCTAAACACTCTAAAAGGGTTTTAGATCTATATTCCTGAAACTCATTCTGCGATTCATCCTTAACCAATTTTCGCACCTCCGCATATTTTTGCCGTTCAAGATCACAGTCTACTCCGATTTTCTCTAGCTTCTTCATCGGTGCGTGTAAAATCCTTTGCTTCCTATGCAACGCTCGCAACTTAGGTTTCATCCAACGCGGATCCTTACGCTCCCTGACGGTTTAAATTGGGACAAACCTAGCTAAGCCTTCCCTTAATATTCGTAGGAATTCCATCCAGCTATCGTCAATAGTATAGTACCACACAAAAAACTACAGAAGTCTTCCCTCTTCGCATTAATATAATCCCTGAATTCTGAAAATCTCGCTTAGCGTAACATATAAACCTGCCGCGGTGGCTTGAGGGATTTTAATATGTCTGCTTTCATAACTGCAGTTATGACATCGTGGTCTGAAATTCCAGCAATAATATTAAGATTATCGATCAAGTCAGAATGCGAAGTTGCTAATAAATCAAGTACACTACCTTGACCTTCATGAATTAGCCTCGTTACTTTCTTATTAAGCTGATCTAAGGCGTGAAGCGAAAACGTATCTATCAATGTTTGCGATATAGTCTTCTCTCTACCGGTGTGCGAGCTCGATAAATTCTCCCAATCAATATGGGGAAGGTTAAAATCCCCTCCTACAAAAATGATGGGATCCTTCACTTTCTTCCGAATATTCTCTAACGAATCAGCTAGTTGCTCTATACATCCGTTGTTGCCATCCGGAGGCCGATAAAACGAACAAAAGAATACCTTCTTTCCACTCTGTCCGAGAATCGAGCACCATACCATTTCGCATGTACCGTTCCCCAAGAAGTCAACGCACTGACTCTTTTAAGAATCCTTTACAGCGATAAACACCCCTCCAACTATTCTACAGAGTCGATCCTTACGATAAACAATATGATCTGGAGGAAATATCTCACCTGATGAAACATCTTCGCTTAACCAACTCTCGGTCCCTATCACGATATCCGCATTATTGCTCTCGTAAGATTAAGGAATTCTATCTGCTTTTTACGTATGCTTCTCCAATTCACTACTAAGATTTTTAAAGCTCTCGCATTGTTCTTTAAGATTGAATTACTAGAGGCAAGTTCCTGTTTCCTTACGCAATTATTAGCTCGTTTCTTTGTTCTAAGCTCGCACCTATCCCCTTGCCCATTACCTTGGGTGTTAATCTCACAAAAAAAACGCGAAACCTCAATTATCGTTAACCTAGTGTTGCAGTCTAACCTAAAAAAAAAACAGCATCCCTGAACACCGGACCCACTACCTTCTCCGCAGCCTCTGACGTATAATGAACCCTGGAGCGGTTAAGGGGTACCCCACACGAGTCAAAGACGTGGCTCTGATCAACAAAGCCCAGTCCTTTGCCCTGACAGTAATCCCTCAGCTGACGGTTAAGACCTTCCACCCTACTCCAAACCATACAGCCTTGATCAATCCAGGGAACAGTGCTGCATACGGACAACACGTTGTCCAGACGATCCCCGGACTCGAGCAACCTCAAAGACCAGGTCCTCAAAAGAGTCCAAGATCTCTTCGGATCCACAAGCCGAGGCATCGTTGGTGCCGACATGCGCCACCACATGCAGCGAGGAGCAACCTGTCTCCCCAACCGCCGCCCTCAACTCCTTCGTCACCTGGGGAGCCGTACCTCCAGGTATACACTTGGAGAACACCTGCTCCACTACTCATTCCCGGCGGGCCTTTTGCCACAACGGAGACATGATACGCCGGACGTTGGAGCTCCCTAACAGTAACACTCCCCTCCCCTCACAGCCTGCCCCCGGCCCAGCCTCCACCGTGACAACGGGCGAGTGCTCCAGCTAAAGGTCCGTCAACACCTCAAACCTATTGCTGGCGAGGAGAGGTTCAGCCGAAGCATCCCCAGCACACTGCTTCCTCTGCACCGCACCACGATTGCCGCGACTAGAGACCACCTTCTACTCACTAGCCTTCCGGGACGGGCAAGCAACGATCCGCGAGGATTCCTCCGCAGCGGAACCAATAGGCCTGCCAAGTTGAGTACTCCGGCAAGAGGCGGAAGCACGGCAAGCTTTAGGGCCCGCAACAGAGGAACCCCCACGAACCGAAACATGGCCCAACCCAGCGAGCAGCGAACGGAGGCCCACAACTTCCCTCTCAAGGATCGCGATACGAGACATAAGTGCCTCGTAACGAGCGGTCATCAAGATGGAATTTATAGGAGTCCTCGGGGAAGCCATCCTAACCTAATAATTAACTGAGCGATCAAGAATAAATTTAACAGAGCTAATTTAAAATGAGGACTGACTTTACGCTTTACAGCTAATGAGAACGAATAATCTGAACTAACTTTACCCTTTAATCCCTTCCTAACTAATAAACACTTATTAACACTACGTTAAACTGAAACGCTGATAGCACTGAATTAAACTAAAGTATCGCGAAGGTAAGGATGTAAATCAAAACAATGTCAATTATCACGCGGTAAAAACAGCTGCAACACGTCAGGCGAACTCCAACTACTTTAAAACTCAGTAAACACGCAAGAAATAAGTCACTAATGCACTGATTGGAAAACAATTAATAAACCAAATGAAGCAAGAAGAATAAGTAACTTAAATTAGCACAATCTAAGAGTATACTTAGCGGCCTCGCGATCGACAACTTCGACGTACACGAGTTCTCCAGTGTTAAATCTAAAACTATGATATTGAAAGGCTCGATGTCGATAAAGAGAGGCCCAGGTACTAAATATATAAAGGCAATTTCATATACCAAGAGGAGTCACAATTGATGAAAATCTTAAATTTACAACCCAACTATCGGAGGAAAAGGACAAGTAATGACTAGGGTAACCAGGGTAGAGTGGGGCATAAAAGGAAGGGCTCTAGATATGAGAACGTATTAATTCCAATAGTAACGTATGGCGCTGCCCTATGGCACGGATATGCAACAAAAATTAGGACACAAAGGGAATTATTAGCAGTACTTATTATTAACTATAGCGAGGGCTTCCATTTTTTCAACAGAAGCATTGCAGGTGAAATTACCTCTTGATCTAGAGATGATAAGAAGTGGAGCAAGGTTTTACTTTAGAAGAAATAGATTTTATAATTATTTAAACTTTAGAACGATACTAGAAAACGTAGATAAAGATTTTAAAGAAATGAATAAAATATTTGACGACTACATGTGCCAACTGTGGAAGGGTAGATGGACCAAAAAGGGAGCAATTACAAGATCATTCATTAAGGACGCGACTTTTGCAGAAGAAGAAATGGTTCGAACCTGTAGTACATTTCTTATAACAGGCTCGATAATGAGTAAGTTAAAGAGTTTTAATTTAGTTGATAATGATTTATGCTACTGTGGTGAAAGAGAAACAGTAGACCGTGTAATCTTTAACTGTAACCTGTATGATGATATATATAAGATAAGATAAAGAGTTTCTACGCGTATTTAAACGTCACGTCAGCTAAAACTCTTTTTTTGCATAAACAATTGTTGTAATCATTTGAGTGTTCTTATGTTATAATTTCAATCCATATTTGATTAACATTTCAATCCATCCATAATTGTCTCCTTAATTATGCAAACATTCTGGGAAATGGATGCGTTACATCTCCAATGATTCCCTCAGATTAAATCGCTGTTTATTCTATTCTCAATATGTATTACTGTTACGCATATACTTGTTATTGTTCTCTCGTTTAGGAAAACACGCTTCGATATTCTTCTCGAATTTCCGCAGGAGGTATATTTAAAGTGAGCATTTCTGAGAATTTGGACTCGTTTCGTTTGCAGCAATGTCAATGTTAACAGAGGAACAAAATGTGCTCTCGCATGAAAACGTTTTCATTGCATTGCAAATTCTTAGTAAAGTGAGCAATTCGCGTTTAAGCTTTGGATAATCTGACTTTTTATAAAAGGTCACTAGAAAATGAGCTAAATCTAATCTTTGAATTGAGTCGTCTTCAATGTCACTGGGAATAAAACATAAGTAAGAAAGCCTAGGATTTAAACTCAAAAAGTTTCATGTTTTGCTAAAAGTAATACAGAATACAGTTGAAACATTTTTCTACCCTGTCTGATTATTTCAAGTAAATAACAGGATTAAATCGACGTCGATAAATATGTAGGCATCCTGTTTTAATTGATATTTGATTTAAATTATTTGACTTAGCCCTCCATCTTTTGTTCTCAGAAGTTGACTGAATGATCTTTAATGGAGACTGTTTTGAACGTCAGATGAGTCTTTCTATCGACAATTGAGCCGCCGATGTACTTGTCCACAATGTGCACACAACTTTCACCACTTCCAGATGAACCACTTCACAAGAAGTCGAGGCAAGTGAGCAGAGATAATCAGGCGATTGTAAGCGGAGCGCATTCTTCGGAAAATGCCCATTTGACGGTCGTTAATGTCGAGTGAAAAATCTCAGGCTCTCGTAGAATTACGATTAATCAAGTTGGCCACGGCGGCAACATTTAGGAAATTAAAGCCATTGAGAAGGGCGTCGGGGCAGCCCACTTTTAATGGCGTCCACCTGACCTTTTCACTGCAATTATGTTTCATTTGCTTGCTCTTATCCAACTCCCCAACCATTTTTTTCCCAAAAAAGTTCTCTCCCCAGGTTTAAGATAATTATGGAATCCCTTATAAAGAGAGAGCTGCTGATAAAATCTGACATTCGTTTAGCGGAACTTAGGAATGTGGTTCACTTTAGTCAAATGCCATTACTTTGGATGGAATTCGAGGAAATTATTGAAAGTGGACGAGAATTTATCCGCGATGATTTCCTATAATTCCTTTAATCACCGATCCCTAAATTTTTGACCCACTGAACTGTCAATTATTTGCACTAATGTATGCGAAATATTTATTCGCAGAAAGAGCATTAGGTTGACTAGCATTATGTAACCACATTCGCCACTCCTTGATTGACTTCAAACCACTTGCTTTCAAGGGGCCATTTTCTTTCAAATCTCGTGAATTCATCGACAATACCGTATTCACGAATTCTGACGTATTAATTTTACTCAAAAACGGTCGACTTCGTTTATACACTAGCACAAGAGTGTTTGAAAAGATATAAGATGATACCCTTACAAAGTATTACTGTACCAGTAAGATACGATCTCACATCCATGTTTCAAGTGAGAATATTTTGAAAGTGAAGGAAAATTTCGAGAGAGGCACTTCATCAGAGTTTAACTACCATTTAAAGTGCGGTAATTCTGAATATTTATTATTAGTATTCAATGAAGAAAGATGATTGATCAAATTAAAACTAATGGTTAATGATCCAAAAAAGAAAAAAATAAAGAAACGGCTGCACTTTAGGTCTACCAATGATATTATAAAGCAAGAAATAATACATTATTTTTTCTTGGGCAAAAGTTAATATATAAACTTTTATTTTACTTGTTAGATATTTTAACGATTGTATCAAGACCTCTTCCACCGAACTGAGCGAAATATAGTTCGCTACCAACTTATTTATTAAATGACGTAAATAATGGCGAAACAGAAATAATCGATTTTTCCAACGTGAAATAAACAGTGCGATCAATTACTACGTGAAACGCTATTTGCGTTAAAGAGATTCCCGTTTTTCATAAAATTCTAGATCCTATACGTCAGAAAAGTCTTAGCTACAATTTGAGTTGGACCCCAAAAATTGAGACTCTTAATCCTCTAAAAAATCAAAAAAATGTATTCTACGTCTCAGACACCAGATGACTTGGATCAACATGAATGAAATTCCATTTCTTGTAATTGGCTGCAATTTCTTTCAAATTCATCTCAAAATGTTGACTGAACGAACTTAAACAAAGTATCAAAAAATTAATTTTAATTTAATGGAAAATTTCGATTATCGAATATAACAAAATAAAGCGGCAGACTGACAAAAATAAGCGACGACCGGATGCTCTCTCACTGCGTTACGAGGACAGAGTCAGTAAAGTCATCAGTACACAGGGAAATTAACTGAAATATTAAAGGTTTTTATGTCAAATAGAAAGGATAGGTGGAAGCATTTTAATTACTTTCGCCTCGGATTTTATTTCCCGGGATTTATTTCGAACGGACAAATTTTCTATGCGTGTTGAGATGGAACCAATCGAGTTGACGGTGTATGGGATAGGAAAGTTGTTGCAACAAGTAGACAAGAAATAAGCGCCAGGACCATCGTTCGTCATTCAAACACTGGCGAATGAGCTTGCTCCCCTTCTTTTCGTATTCTATAGGAAAACCTTGGACGAAGGCGTTGTACCAATGTCGTGGAGAAGAGCACATATAACTCCGATTCCTAAGAAAGGACGTTCCTCGAAACCTGAAGATTACCGTCCGATATCTTTAACGTCAATATTTTGTAAGACTATCGAGCACATTATAGCGAGTTCAATAATGCGTTTCCTAAGTGACAAGGGGGCAATTAGTCAATGTCAACACTGTTTCCGTAAAGGTAGGTCATGTGATACCCAGTTAGCCCTTTTTCTCTACGATGTAGTTAGAGCAGCTGATCAGGGTATAAGAACAGACGCCATATTCTCCGCTCTCGGTGGATGTGGAGATAACTGATATTGTTATCCCAGTTATAAACTTTCGCGATCTTCGGGAGTAAACAAAAAAGCGATACAGGGAAGTAGATGCCAGGAGAGATAGCTACTTATGGTTCCCGCGAAGTATTAGAGAAGCTAATAGCTCTCCAGGTTAGATAGGTATTTCGGTGTCTTACACCCCCTGCCAAGCACCACTGGCGGAATGCAGGGTTTAAATGAAAATGAATCTACTGTATTCAAGTGTTATCTCCGGATTTCAATTGCTGAATTCAAATCAATTGCTGCATAAAGTACATACTCCGGAAAAGGAAACAGGCTGAAACACTGCTACATGATAAAAAGTTTGTCTTTTGTTTTGTTTGTGTCTTAAGGTTGCGGTGACATTCTGCGGCTAAGTGATGGATGTCCACTCTCGGTAGATGTCGTTTGCGTTTCTAATCCTCTATTGCGTGTCCCCCACTTGTATAAGGTACATCTTCTTTGGTCGAATGAGAAAGCACCTCGTGGGAGGATCGAACCAGGGACTGTTGATTAAGTGGCCGTTTAAAGGCAGAACAGAGTTTAGACCGTTTGTTTTCCCTCCTCTGCGAGTGTCTCGGAGAAGAACGAAGTCTTCTGTGTGCGCGCAGGGCTTTTATGTGAATAAAATTTGGTAAATGGTGTTTAATATTCTTTTAGCCCCTGTGGTGTCGGTGGGACCAGTGTATAAGGTCCCACCGACGAACATACGACTCGTTTAACGGTTTTCATCAAGTGTTGTTGAGTGCGGTGCAGTGAATCGAATTGGGGGACGCGAACTTTAATTTTGTGTATCTAAATTGACTTTTTCTCTTTTTACTATTTTTACTCACACTGTATAATTTCAGCCACTTGGGCATATTTGAATATTATTTATTATGATTAAGTATTTATTATGATTATTTATTCTATTTGAAATGTAATTTTTCAAATATTAACAATAAGTGTCTTAAATTTGTTGAACTCCCTTCTGAGGGCTGTGAGACAGTTGTCCACTTTGTTTGTATTGAGACGGAGCCTGTTTTTTGGGAAACGTTTTCGATCATAAAGGTGCTTACTAAAGGTCAATGATAGGTAACTCCGAGATACTGAGGGTCAAGAAGACACGATGAATGTGGGCTCACCGTGTGTGAAATACTTCGACTGCTTAGGTCATTTTTGGCTCCCACCGGGAATCGAACCCGGGTCCGCTTTCATCGAAGCCGCCAGCGTTGTCCAGTTGGCCATCCGGGAGGCCAACAGCTCGTTCAGGTTTAAAAGGTTTGAAAAATCTTGGATCGAATTTCTAGCAATTACGAAAGCAAAATCTAATAAAAGCAGAAAATGTATTCATTTTTTCTACTGATAAGTCTCGATTTTGTACGGCTATTTACATGTTATTTGACGCGTAAAATACACGACGCCTGCAAAATATTAAAACGAACTTGACGTTTATGGAAGATGAATGATCTGGAGCACTTTATAGGGCAAGCCTAAGCAAATGAAATCGGCGGTCTGGTGCGTATCATAGAAATCCATTGGCAACCCTCTGTGTATACCCCTTCTGTGTATACCGCTTCTGTATATACCCCCTCTGTATATACCCCCTCTGTATATACCCCTTCTGTATGTACCCCTTCTGTGGATACCCCTTCTCTATGTACCCCTTCTGCATGTACCCCTTCTGTATATACCCCTTCTGTGTATACCCCTTCTGTATATGCCCATCCTCTCTATATACACACCCCTAGGGTGATATATATATATATACAGAGGATGCCCGTTTTTATAGCCTTTAAAAAGGGAGGTTTGAAATTAGGGTACCGTAAAAAAATGTGCGTTTTGAATAGTGAATCATAATTAAATTTCATCTCACATTAGTTTTCCCGAATTTCACGGTTTACGAGGCGGAAAATGCTTTGGAAGGGTCATTCGCAGCAAAAACTCTTTCCAAAAGGAGGAAACGGGGATCGTACTGAGCGTTTCATTGGATCGCCACCAAAATAGGCGGCGATACCTTCTTCGGCGTACGTACGATGTGAGGCGTAATATGAAATTATTTGTTTTTCAATACTCAACGGGAAAACTTTTGGTAGATTTTGGAAGCATGTTTAGCAAAAACAAGGTATGCAAAGAAAATTGCTGTTGTGGATTCTTGATGAGATCCTCATTTGGTCAATTTCGAAATCCTGATCTCGAAATCAAAGTTTGAATCGTTATATATAATTTCTCGTAAGTGAAAGTGATTTCAAAATAATGAAGCAAGTAAATGTTCCGTCATTTTTGACTGTGGCTTTCTTGTGAGTACACTTGGTTGGGAAATCGAAATCTAGTAATATTTATTTTCCTTTTGAGGGCATAAAAGATACAGAAGCCGTTTGTATTCTTGAAAATAATTCATTCTCCAAATGTAAGGCCCGATGGGTGGCAGACGTGCTTTTTCTTCATTTTGCACGTCTGATACATAACATATGGAAGTTATGTATAAAATTCGATAAATTCATCAAAAATCACCAAGTTTGCGTTGGAATTCAGATTGCTGCCTTCAAGGTATAGATGTTGGTCACCCTGCTTACTTATAGACTCATTCGGGACACAAAATAAATTCGGCAAATAACGTAAAGCCAAACTGCGCCGAAGAAATCTCTTTATTTGCATGACTCCAAATTTAGAGGAAAGTTCTGACGGTTGGTAGCCCTCTCTCATAATTTTTGTATTCATTGAATAAATTTCTAATTTTTCAAGAAGGTTATTGAAGGTAAAATCGAGGCATAAGTTCGAGAATCATCAAGCTAATTAATTGAAGGAGATTTTACACTTATAAAAGAATAGTAAGTTGGTAACCATACCACTAAGTTGTTCTATATATTTGAAAATGCTCTAAACCAATTCGGCAAACGCCGGACTGGCAGATTTAGTCAGAAAACGATTGTAATGTACTTCAAAACGACTTGGACGTAATATCAGGTTGGTGTAACGATTGGCAGCTGGATTTAAATATAAATAAATGCGTTGCCATGGGTTTTACGCGCTCCAAAAACATAATACCCGCGCAGTACCAAATTTCAGGGCATCCATTGGCTATATATCGGAGTTTTCTCCTTTCCGAGAGAATAAGTGTGCACTCCGTGGTGACTGATTAAGAAAATTCGAACGAATCGAGAGAAATCGATGTGTAGCCAAAAGTCTGTGAATATCACGTAAACAGAAGAGATTTGAGACAAACCCGGAAAAATATCCGGTCAAGAATCCGTAGAAAGAGCTAAAGTTATCATAAAAATCATGAACCTGGACCACGATTGCATAAACAGGAGTGTGAAAATAATTCAGTACGATATCAAGACAGTAAACCGTAGAAAAAGCCAAAGTCCTAATAAATATCAAAAACCAGGATCACAATTGAGTGCACAGCGGCATGAGTCGTATGAAGAACGATACCCAATCAAGTCCTTAAAAAATGCCTAAGTCGTCATGAAAATCAAAAACTAGGAGCGTAAAGTGTAGCAACGAATAAAAGCAAGCAAATTACTATGTAGCAATTGAAACGTTCGCGGGACGCATTGTTGGGAAAGCTTAGTTACGCTCCCAACAATGGCTCATACTTCGTAATACTAGTGAGGGACATAGTTGTTGACTTCGCCTAGTAACGAAGGGGAAGTGGTATTTTTTCATACCGTCTGAAAGTGCCAAAGCGATGCCAATTAGAAAAGCGCTTTGTAGTTTGGATAATTGAACACATCAATATCTCCAATTTGAGATACAATGAGGTGCTGACTCGTCCGTTAAAACTAAGAATTTTCGACTTAATAATGTTTCAAATCTAATTTTAAGTATGTTGCCGTAAAGATAGCTCAATAAAATTTCCGTGGTAAAAAGTTAATGACTTGAGCAAGTTTTAAGAGTAGTCACCAAAACATTTTTACGTGATTTTGTTTTATATTGGCCTTAAATATTTTGATAAATCGTGACGTCACAGTTTTCAAAATATGAAGTTTTATTTTGACTGGATGGAAGCAGATGTGGCAAAAAGATATTTCGGCGTCAGTTGAAGTTGCTATTCAGTTATTCTAGAGATAAAAAAAGCCCTGTAACTGAATTATTTACTTAGCCATGACGAAAAGTCACGGTTTTTGTGGGGTGATTAGCAAAAGAAGTGTTTACGATCATCGCTACTTTTTGGGACACATTATAAATAAAATGAACGAAGGGAACTTGCAATTCAGCCAGCTCTGTCCATCGTCATCTGGAAGCGTATTCATTTCATAAGAAATAATGTATCTATTTATATATATATAAGGCAAAATCCGTCCGTCCCCTCTCTATCTCAGAAACTATTTGTCGTAGAGCTATAAGACAATCTGCAATGAATTTCTAATAAGCTGAAAGCACCTCGAAAATTATTCTCATCTCTATGAAGGTTCTCTTACTCTTAAAACGCCGCTCTACCTGTAGCGTCTCCTTTCCTCTGCTGGGGGTGAATGCGTTTTCCTGGCTTCCGTTGCGAGTTGCTTAATGGTGTGCACTTCTTTCAAAATTCGAAAGAGGTGTTTCAAGGAGCATGAGGGAGTGGAAGGGTTTGTGGGCGGAGCAAGGGATGGTCCATAAATAGCAAACTGGTGGCGGTTTCGTGTCTGAATTTTAAATCTAAAATGTTTCTTCACTCCTCCGTTTGCAATTTCTAGGGTGAGAGGGATCTGCAATAAGTTGAGGGAAATTATTAAGTTGCCTCTCCGTTCCATTCCAAGCGCAAATCACCTCGTCCACGTATCCATGCCAACTACTGTCAATAGACAACGAAGCATTTTCGCAGTACTGCCCGAGAGCTGCCGAATTATACGTAGACTTGTATCCCTGGTATTATATGCCAACCACGGTACATAAGGTTCGAAAACATGGAAGGGCTGCGCGGTGTCATGAAAGCCTCTTTTCTCGTGGCCCTCGTCGGCGAGGGTGGAAAGTGGTAGAAAAACAATCAGATGGTGCCTTTTCTGCAATGCATGAACACGTTTCCGTACATACAAACTTACGTACTGTCCCAAAAGTTGAAGGATATTCCTAACTTGCGGCAAGAATCCAAACCAAAGCGTATTCACCGTCCATTGACTCATTCGCACGATCAAATATCCTCTTCATATCTTGGAAATGGAATTTATGAAAAATGACAGTGATGATGACAACGTACTTAGTTAAAAAAACGGCGATTTTAAAGAGTTAAGCCCCAAAAAACTAAAACAATCCAACGAAGCCGCCGTACTTCCAGTCCCAGCAGCGCAGACCCGGATCGTGCAGCGCGATCGAAAAATCGCGTTTATTTTCGTGGTCGGTAATTGTTTTGAAATATCTCTGCTGGATATTTTATAAATGTCTTCAACCAATACTCTGGTGTGACTTCCCGGTGCACAAATATTTTAATGAAAAGATATGGACTACTTTATGTCAAATTTTGTCTGAAAAAAGCGTCCGCCATTTTGTGATGGAATACCACACAAATATTGACCAATATCCTTGAAACTAATGGATAGTATAGATGTAGTACCATTTTAATAGAATATTGTGTTTTTTATTCCACGAAATTCCTTCCAAAAGTCCACCATCTGCTCAACTTATAAGATTTTTGAAGAAAATTAAAATCGGGCGTGTTTTTGGAAATTTAGTCATGTTTGACCCTCCGTATCTAAGTAACGCATACGATTTATGGAAAATGACTTACCTTTCCATGATCAGCAATCATTTTGCAGTACATATGCAGAGTTTCAAGTCTGTATCTCAAAAAAAGCAATTTTGGAATTTTGTCCGGCTTTTTTCGATTTCGGACCACTTGCTGTGGAGCTCTCAAGGGAACCACTTTTTTCTGTTGACTATTAAGCTTAAATTAAGTCATCAAATTCGTCTGAATTTAACACAATAATTTATTACAATAATATATATAATTTTCTAAATACAACGACATATCATAAAGGATATTAAAATAAATATTTCTATTTAAATGCATTATAAATTATCATAGAGTACGGGTACTCTTTACTCTATGATATTACATAGGTATTTACATTGCGGTAAGAATTGAATTAGATATGAAATAAAAAGGTTCATTTTCAATAATTTTCTTTTATTTAAAATTGTTTATTACTAATTAACAAGAAATCAAATTTCATTTTTTCTGTTTAACCCATCCATGAAATAAAAAAAGTAAAAATACAATTATATATACATAAAAAGCAAAATCCGTCCGTCCCCCTCTATCTCAGAAACTATTTGTATGAGACAAACTGCAATGTATTTCTAATAAGCTGAAATCACCACGAAAACTATTCTCATCTCTATGAAGGCTCGGGTTCCAACCCAGGAAACGAATCAAGAGATAAGGATTTGCACTAGATTACTGTATTGTCGATTTTTATAACAGTTTCTCTCAAAAGTCTCTAAAATATAAACGAACTTGAATGTTTCTCCGAAAAATCCGAGATTTGTTTTGCGAAAATTTCTCTAGTTTGATATCCTGCATCTTTTTTGCGTCCGAGAATATTTAAATACAATTAATGGAAACATAAAATTGGATCTTTCTGCAATGACTCCGCGAAGTTTCAAGTTCCGCACTCAAAAAAATAAACATTTATGGCCCAATGTCCGGTTTTTCTCGACTTCAGCCCACTGTGCCGATAGAAGCGTGTTGATACAACACTTAGAAGTGATCCGATTCTTCCCAAACTCCGCAATTTGCATTTAAACAAATTTTTAAACCAATTGGCGAAATTAAGGCAATTAACAAAATATCCAGCCCTTAGATCGTAGGCTGTGTAGATCCAGATTAGCGCATAGCAAATTCAGAAACGAACAACGCAACTAAAATAATTATAATTTTTAACAAACTAAGTACCATAAGTGTACATCCCATCAAATTTAAATCAAGTTAAAGAAAGAAAACAATATAGCTCTTGTGAGGGCGTTTTACGAAAAGAAAAGGAGCAATCCGTCTTAGCGAAATCATCTGCAGATATCAATAATTATCTTTCCGAGAAGTAAATATTCATAAACAATTAATATAATTAAAGTGTAATAGTAATAAAAGAAGAAAATTATTAAAGTAATAATCTGAAAGCTGCGAGTAAAATGTTGAAGGAGGAGTCGCGGGAGCCAAAGAAAACGTCTCGAGCGGATCAATGGTCCCATAGAGGACCACTTATTGCGATTTCTCAGTTATACGATAAATAAAAGGAAGGTCTCCTTCCACTAGAGAATTCTGAGTAAAGAGTGGGACGCTAAGTCTGTGAAGAAATTTGCCTCAAATATGGCCGGAAAAAAGTGGTCCCTCTAGGAACCAGTGCCCTATAAAGGGTTAAACTCCAGTGGATTTAAATATTGCCTCATAAGTAATGTACGGTATCTGTAGAATGGGAGAAATGAGAGGCATGTAGGGTTGGAATCTATCAGTAAAGGTCTGTAAAGCTTCTTGGCTTTCTAAAATCGTATAAGAGCCATTGTAACCGTATACTTATTAATATTAAATGCATACAAATGAAATAACAACAAGTGTATGTATACTTATTTACGATCCAAGGATCATAAATTTCATTCTCAATCCATTTTCCTAGATTAAAACTTAAATTCATACCAATATCCAAACTAGGCATCAACAGAAGCGTAGCTTTGACCGTCCTCTAAACGGGTTTGGGGGTTGGAGTCGCCCCCACGAATTCATTCGATTTTGACCCGTTTCGTCAGCAGCACTTACGCGCGGAATTTGAAAGTGAATATTCGGGTTTATGTCGTACGAAATGATGTTTATAGGGATTATATATTATTACTATTTACTATTTAAATCAATTTCTCAAATCATTAAGTCACTTTATTAGATCCTTTATTGTAATTCAGTCATTTGAAGCATAGATATCATGTTCTCAGATCATTAGATATATGAAAAAAGAGCCTTGGCGACAAGTAAAACGACTAAGTATAAGGCTTTAGTGCCTTTCTAATTGAGTACCAAATATTCCGTTAATATATATTTATGTATAAAATCTCTTTTATTATATTATGAATTATATCGATACTAAGTCAAGAAGCGGATATTGAATGAATGGTTGCGTTTTTTACCAGTGATCATTTTTTAAATTGCTAATGTTCTATTCCAAACCAATATAAAATGTTGTGTTTTTCCTCAGTTGCTCTTTGTATCTTTAGCTCGAATGCAAATCACCTGTTATTTAGTTTAGAGAAACCGAAACTTAACACAGCACCATGCGAATCTCGGATTTAGATAAACGGGCTCTACACATCGTGAACACCTTGGAAATACTTTTCTTAATGGTAGTTTATCATCTTTACTTCCCTCGGCAAACATTTTCAGGGATACCCTGCTGGGATGTATGAATCATAACAAACGTCGACTTGGCAACGCTGTTGAACTTTCTCCTTTCCCTAACGTGGCGAAAAGCCCTGCGCACTCGGGTTGAAAATTTGATGAACAAATACAAGTCGATATAGAACAAAGTAATGAATTGTCGTGACTTTAGCTTTTATATTCGCCAACAGTGCGTGCACGCGGTGCCTACGGCACTTAAAAATTTCTCGTAGATCGTTAAATAACGAAAATAGCAGGGTTTTCTTTATGAAACATTTTTGGATAGTAAATAAATAGTAACGAGATTCTGCTTCAACATATGGATTTATAAAAGATTAATATTGCACCTTATGAAGTCTCATGTTCATAACTTGAGAAGCTTTTGAAAAATTAGCGTTCAAAGTGGAGGTATCGTTTTCTGAGCGCCAAAAACCTTTGCTTTTTTCTTACTAAGCCAAATAAAAAAATTGTTGACAGGGTAAAAAATCGCTGATGGTATTCACAAAACGTAGAAATAAATTTTTTCCTTCATTTTCAGCTCATTTCATTGCAATCGATGAATGAGTTACTGAGATACAGCACTTCGAACTCGAGTATCAAGACTTTTTGCATGGACAGTAGGGATCGTAATACCCCGATGATCTTATTCAGTTACTTATTACATTTTAATAATTGTCTACTTTTTATTTTCAGTTTGTAGAATGGTACGAACATATAAACGAAAAACAGAATATAAAGCTTTATTTCCTGTGCTTTTTACAGCTTTTAACTATTTTTAATAGAGGTATTTAAAAATACATGTCAGAAATATTGTTCTAAGTTATTGCTCATAAAATGCATTTTTAAGCAGAGATAAAAACATGAATTGCCTCAATGCCGTTAAACGGAATTAAAAATTCCAATAAAACATTGTCAGTAACCGCTGCATCGCTTTCTTCTTCGTACTTAACTTTTATCATACAATAACATTAAAAAAACTATAATATTTTTTTTATTTTTGCTGTGCTCCTCTGTATAAAAACAAAGAAAAGTTATCATGTTTGTTTTATAAATAGACTTTATTTGTAAAGCCTTTAATATTTTCTATATCGGCGCCGGAGTGTCCCATTCCCTTTGACGAGTGTTTACGACCAAATGGGCGCCTTTTTTGACGGTTCGCCTACAATATTGTGGTCATAATTATTTCAGCTGAATCCTATCATGAAAATGTGAAATTAAAGGATTAATTAAGTACATCGGTAAAAATTGCATTGTCTCAAACAATTAGTGCATAATCCTTGTGCCTCCGATTCTTTTTGTTTTCCGACGGAGTCGCTGCTTCGACATCGCGAACTCCGCCCTCGTAAATAAAAAGCAATAACTTAAGTCCCACTCAAGATATTGACCGAAAATTAATAGTAAATTAAAATTTCAACATTTATATCGATTTCTCTCGCGACAAGTTCTTCGTAACGTTGGAAATAAAAAATTTTTAGGAGACACTAAAATTGGGCTGCACAACGAACGTTTTCCATGGTCACGTTCAACTTAAACAATTTTTTGTTAAGGTTTGGTTTCTCTTAATTACATAAGATGTGATTTTTATGCATGTTAATGATACAAAGAGCAACTGAGGAAAAAACCAGAATTTTATATACGATTGGTAGAGAGTATTAGCAATTTTAAAAATGATAACGGGTGAAAAATTTGGGATAAACGTACCTTAATTTTAAGTTCATGCAATACGAGGTGCATTAAAGTTGTAACAACTCCGATTTTTTTCTCAGGACTGGCTACTGACACAAACATGCGGTTTGTTTTAAAATACGCGCACACTCATTGTTAATGCGTGGTAGAGATCTCAGCGCTCTACGGCACATAGAACTTTAGCGGCAGAGGTGATATTTAGGACATTGATACAAAAATGGCGAATTTCTCAGTGCAAGAACAGTGTGTTATCATTCGTTTTCTCCATCTGCGTGCCACCGATTGAAATTCATCGCCAGTTGACTGAGACATGTGGTGATGGTGTCATGGATGTGTCCAATGTGTGTCCAGGTGAGGACAACAACTAATACAAACCATATACCTGAAGATACCTGGGTCTTCTCCCCTTTCACCATTAGCAACTGAAATGTTTGGAGAGGATAACTTCATTCATGTTTCATCCTCGTTGAATTTCAGCGGGCACTTCCGCTAGTAAATACAAAAAGCACTATTTGTCATAGAGCTATGAGACAAATTGCGTTGTATTTCTAATAAGCTGAAAGCCCTATGAAAATTATTCTCATCTCTATGAAGGTTCCAACCCAGGACTCCATAATATGTTTCCATAAGGAATGGACGTTAAGTTCGTTTTTGCATCTTGAACTTACTTTTACAGATTGGATGGTCCAACGAGGTCAAGAAAAGTACGAAACGAAAGAGAATTAAATGAGGAAGCAGAGGTTCGATCCCTTCTTCCGTATAACTACTAACTTCCGTTTTAATACATAAAAACATAAGCGCCGCCTTCTCTTGCAACTTTAAGCTTTTTCTCTGCAAAGATGATGTCTTATAAAGATCGGGTATTCGAGATTTTTCGAGACGAGATTCGAATTTTTTATCGCAATAACAAAATCTCAGATAATTGGTTCATATATAATTCCAATTACGTTGTTTCTACGCTTTCATTTCCAATGTATGGGATTCAACAGTGGTTCAACTGAATTTCGAACGGCAACAAGTGGACAGTAATTTATATCTTCATTTTCGAATTTGGATGAAAAATGAGTCGATTTAGCATGACGTCCTTGGAGTGACTTCAATTCTAAGAATGTTTCTTTAAATTACATAAGCCTGAAGTAAATTTTCCCGCAAGGATTCCTTTAGAGAAAGGACAATCCTTGCAGGCAATTCTTTGCTTTGAGATGTGCATGCAGTTGTAAAAGAAAAGGACGGCAGAACTAAAATATAAATCGATGAATGAGATCAAACCAAATCCGACACTTATTTTCGAAACAAAGTTTACTTGACGGCGATGCTCTCCTGCTGTCTGCCGATAGAACCATTTTAAATGGGCCGATGCTACAACGAATCGTTTCTAGAATTCATTCAATCATCGCTAACGATAAAGAACGTCATCTTCAATAAACAATTCTGTTTTCGCACTTCTTTTCGTTTACTAATTACTCGAACCCCATCCTCTATTAAAAGGTTAGCTTTCCTTCCATAATTAATTCAAAGCAAACATAACACCATTTTAATAGCATGAGAAATCGCGAAAACTACATAGTAAGGGAGCCATTTGGAGTGGGACCCTTTGTATCGCCAAGTGGTGGAGCCACTAATGATATTTCTTCCTCGATTCCACAGAATCCAATTAAAGGAAAGACGAATTTCATTAAAGAAGATGGAGAGCGGAAACCACTGTATCGCTGCTCCGCCTTAATTGAAATTGTAATAAAATGTACTCTAGCTTCGCTTAATTGACTAATTTACTTTTGAATTCCAACTATGAACTTGGCGCATGAAATCGATTCCTATTTTATAAATTTCGCATTTTCCGATGAAAACTCGATTCTGTACGCCGATTCCAAACGTCAGTTTTTGATATTCGAAAGTTTGAATCGCGGGGACCATCAGGCATTCTAGTGGTCGAGCGGAAGTAAATTTAAAAACCTTCGTCGCGATTAATTGCGTCCTACTTAAAAATCATATTCGTTGTTTGGTATAAAAGCATAAAATTTATCCAACACATCCTCCCAAAGTTATCCTCTCTATTAACCTACACATTACTTATGTACGTCATTAACGAAAGGTTAAATGGAAGAAGATACGTCTCAATCTCGCCTTAACAGAGCCCGGAAGTACAGACGGGCGCCGATATCCTCGATCGTAAGAAGCGAAATACTAAAGGTGTTTATGAGTGCGGACTTCGTACGGTTACTGCTAAAAAATACAACCGTGTAGGTCATTTACGTCGATCCTGCGTGTTGAAATTACACAGGAGGTCAAAGTTAACCAAATTTTGCAAAAGATTACAGTTTTATATTTTTCGCGAAATTCTTCAACTTCAAACCGATAAGAGGAAATCCGTTGGATGGAACACAGCGCCATGTTGTAAACCTGCACTTTGTCATTCGGATCGAAAATAATGACACTACAGGCACACAAATATATATCGTAAAATAAAGTAGATATTTGCAAAACGGGGAACGAACCCGGGATCTATCCGGGAGGCTGGTATAACCATCTAAGCTACCCGACCAGAACAGTCGCTTGCGGGCAGCCTCCCGGATAGATCCCGGGTTCGATTCCCGGCCCCGTCAGAATTTTTTCAAGTCCGTTTTTCATTGGGAATTGTTTTCCTTGCTTTATCTCGAAATTCGGCCGAAAATGGAGTCCGCCATTTTGTTGCTTTAAATGAGTTAAAGCAGTTTTCTGCAAAAGTCTCCGCAACGAACTCGAATGTTTAAAATCCGAGACGGTCGTCCTTTTCTATGAAGTTTGACGCCCTTTTTGACGCGATAACCGAAGCATACGATTCGATCCTTTCGTAATAACTAACTCCCGTACTCTAAAATGCCGTTATTGGCCTCTTTTCGATTTCACTGCGTTTAATCCTATATTCTAAATAACCGAAATGAGTAATGAAGAAATTTGTCGCCCCCGCGGCTTTCTTTGCAGCAACTTAGGACGAGTTTGAGCCAACGCATCCGAGGGCAAGATAATGCTGGTTTTCGCCCGCTAATGAACTCTTCCTCGCTAATTACGCCCTCCCAATTACCGGAGCCTCAAAACGTGAATCAGTCCCAAAAAGCAGGTTTTGCGAAGACTCTTTTCCGTCCTCCCAACGCATAATGGGGTTCGAAGCAACCGCCATCGAGGACATGCATCTTGACAGATCTTTCGGAAAATTATCTATTTTCGCTGCAAGTGTGATCAAGAATACCACGAGCTTACATTAGTTACTTTCCAATTTAAGTGTCATTATGAATTGTCACTTACATCTTTGTAAACTTCCTCGTCCTGCAAATAGAGTTACTGTAATAGTAATGATTAATTAACGTCGCTAGTGACAAAATTTGATCGAACGCCACCGAGATGGGAAATTGTACTGATTTTTGCCGAATTAAAAAATAAATGAACGCATTAGAAGCTTAGTTCAAGCGATCCTGACGTGTTGGAATCAAATTAAAGACGTTGGTGCATCAAATCACGCATATACTATTATATTTGGTTCTCACGTTATTGTGAAAAGGAGAGACTGCAAAATATAAATAAAGTGCCAGAAATTAGCAAATGATATAGATTCCAACGCGTAACTCCGACATTTTGATACTATTGATTTTAGTTAGTAAGGAAAAGAGCGCTTTGTCTTAAGTGTTCTTTCCTTACTAACGTTACACAATGACAGCTTCGTCAATTGATTTTAGATTTAGATATATACCCCGCGATCCGCCAGAGGCGTGTGGCAGGGGGTGTAATACACCGCCATTATTCAATCCACCCTATTAGCATCTCTAATAGCCAGGGGAAGAAACGACCGAAAGGAATTATCCGTCCTTGCGATTACTTCCCTATAACGCTTCGTCGATGCCTCTCGGAGATCGCGTTCGCTCCTTACTGGCACTAATATTTCACTTACTTCGTCTATAAATTCTGAACGATTGAACTTTTCGAAAAGTTTCCGTCGATATTCGGATCTTCTCATCTGTAGTGAATTCCAACCGAGGGACTCTATCATTGCCGTAACGCTGCTATCAAACCTGAAATCCCCGCAAACGAATCGGGCTGCTTTACGCTGGACCATCTCTAAATCTGAGACTAAACCTACTTCGTGTGGGTCCCAAGCCGCACAGCAGTATTCTAGACTCGGACGAATAAGAGAAGCTATTTCTTTGCCCCTCGATGAGCATCCTCTCAACGCTCTATTGATTCGACTAAACACGCCGTTGAGACAAAAACAGGGAAAACTAGTTAATGCGAAATGCTTTGCAGATGAATTGATGTAAAAGATCGTAGGTTAACTGCGCAGTTGCAAATTACTGGAAGAGATTCTGAGAAAGACTTAAGGGCTAATAACCAAAATCACGGTCTGCTGCAATAAGAGAAGGAATATATTGAAAATGAAGAGTTCTCTAGCAAAGATAGGGAATGCTAAGAAGGAATCAAACGAGATGATGTAGGCAGAATTGGAGAGGATGGATGAGTCTTTGTTGGATAGTAGTAATAGTTGGAGTTGAGAGAGGACGAGCTCTCCCGAGACAATCGGCCGTTGAGACCTCATTATCCGGTGTTTTGCAGTTCTTCGGTGAAGTTGGAACAGTGTTCAGTCGAAATAAGTCCATTTCTTATTCAGTTTCCTGTATTTTTTCCCACTTTAGTTTGCTTTTTCGTCTTTTAGAAGCCATCTTTGTTTTTCCCATATCTAACTCGTTAGAGTAGCATTATTTAGTTAGTTCTATTAGGAATTTGACCGTTTAGTCCGATAGCCTAAATCAGTTACTTCCTCCTAATTTTTTATCCCCTTTTATTCTTATTTTCAAATTCTTCTTGTGTAATTCTGCTTTAAACTTATTCGTTTCTAAAACAGAAACGTTGCCATAGGGTGTACGGTTGCATCGCAAATTAGTTTTTCTTTGGGTTTTTTCTCTGCGTTATGCGTTAGTTTTGAATACGTTCAATAGTATTTAGCGTCCCTCTTTAAATCGCTCCATATTAGTCTTATATTTGTCCTTGTTTTTAGTTAACACTTACTTGTACCGCAACGTCTTGTAGGTAAATCAGGTGTAGTAGTCGTTCTCAGTTATAGTAATAAACTTAGTGAAATTCTTCAGTGGGTACGCAGTTTATTAGTTGTTCAGTTAGGAGATTTTTCCAGTGTAGGATGTGTGTCAGAGTCATCTGTTAGTTCCACGAAAGAGATTGGGGCAGATGAAACCAATGGTAATCAATGCACTCCGGGAAAAGAAAGTCGCTTGGGCTGAGTGAACGAGACGCTACAATTCTTCGATCAAACACCTATTTCAATCAAAAGAACGCATCAAGGAAATATCTGGTGAGAAAATTGAAAAAGCTACCACTGCTATGACGTTATCTCTTCAAAAGGTGACTGGTGAAGAGGTGAAAATTCGGGAAGATATTCCTTCATCGGAAGAACAGGAAGTTCACTTCCACCAAACAGGGAAGGAAATGATTATGCAGCTGATGGATGCGAGTGAACAAATTTTATCTGTATTGCCGAAATCTTGAAATCTTGGAGTGTTTCGAAGATTGTGGAGAAGTTTCAACGTATTTGGTCAGAAAGATGAAGAAGTACGTACCTCACGGAATTCTTTTTTCTGCGAATGCGAGACGAAGACGAGATCTCTCTCGAAGGAAAATAAGGTGAAAATGATCGACCGTGAGTCAGATATTATTAGGGAATTGGCGGACAAATAAAATGTAAAAGAGAGAAATTTGCGCGTAGCAAAGCAAAAAAGGCCAATCCTTTGCAATTTGAGGAAAACAAATGAAGCATTTAAAGAAAAAATACCGATTTACTAATTCTCCGGATTCATTCATATATATAAGGATATAGGTATAGATAGGATACTAATTCACAGGCTAAACCACAAGCGCCATAGAGTTGAAATTTTTACGACATAGTGGCCATAACGTGCAACCGGCAGAAAAATTGTGATTTTGAACCTTAGTGTCATGGGTTCGACTCCAGAGGGCCCCAAAGTCCCGATTTTTCGCGTTTAAATGCATTGCTTTGATTTTCGGAAATTAAAAAAACATACTTCCCGGATAGGCAAAGAATCAAAACTCAAGGAGCATATATGTATGGTCATGATCTATCGAAAACATAAATGACTTTTACGGAAAATAACCTGGGTTCGATGCTAAGGCGATGCAAAAATCGGCCATTTAAAATACATTGAGGTAGTTTTTCATTATTTTTTCATGCACTTTTCGAAATGATAGGAAATTCTTGCTTAAATGGAAGATGTATATTAAGCATGGGTTTTAGAAAAAAATTTACATAAGACCATACTGTTCCGGAGTTCGATGCCAGAGCACATTAAATTTTCTCTCATAAGGAATATAAGGGAAAAGTAGGACGTCGTTTGTGGCATTTGCAGCCAATATTTCTGCTTGAATTTACACACATAGTAAGAGATGGTGATGTTCTGTTGTGCTGCATAGTAACTATGACCTGAAAGACATGGGTTCGATGCCAGACGATTAAGTTGCAGCGAATTTTAAGAATATTTTTAATCCTTTTTTTTTCTTTTGAGGACCGTCCCGATATGATGCCGATATGAAATTAGTGTTGTCGATCTGCTTGCAGTATGCAAGCTACATTTTACTCGTATATATGAATGAACCCGGAGAAGCATCTATTTATAATAGATATATATAGAATAATTAATATTAATATTTTAGATTAATATAATTATATTAATGTAAAATTCTGGTGGTAGATAGCCCCACATATTGTGGGTACAGCCACGGTACAACTACCTACCACCTACCTATATACCGCCAGAATCTTACATTTCTCCTGCTCGGCGGATTCGCGGGAAAAATAAGTTCGGGAACTTTTTGAGCGCAGTAGCAATACCCCCAATACCCCCAATGCAATACCCACTCCTCATTGATATTTTCGCTGCTGATAGTGGACGGAGACACAAGATTTTCATAAACATCTCGAGCATTTCAACAAATAACTTTTGCTCATGTCCTTTTAATTAATCATTACGCGAGTAACGAAATCTCCATTCATTCGTAAGCAATATTTTTGATAGATACTTCCTTGAAACTATGGACACCTTTTTGGCAGAATTTAGTTTCTTTTAAAACTATTTTCTAGACAGTTGTAGCTACGGTGAATTTGGAGATATTTGGCTATATTTTGCGCACAAATCAATTTTATGATGCCTCTCTCATTTTTACGCGATTTCTTCTTTTCTACAGTCAGTTTCTTCTTTATTAGTTTTCTTTCTTTTCTTATATCACAGAGTTAATCAATGAATTCACATTTATAGCACAAATTTTAACGGAAATAACATGAATCAACAATAGAGTATGTCGTAAATATGATGAGCAATAATAACAAATCGGAAAAAATAAATACCTACATAAATCGCTGTAAATTAAAAAAATCTGATGCGGCCAGCGCATGACTTTCTAAGTAGTAGTATTATTTATTCTATGTGTAGTAATATTTCTTTCTATGACATAAGATGTAGATATTTATCTACGACAGTATTCGAAGTCTATATTCAACCTACACTTGGAAGATGTATTAGTGATTAATTTAGATTATAGTAACTTTATGTCACAAAGATTAGACTTTTGAGTCAACTGCAAGCACCAATATAGGAGGAATCACAAAACTGGTTATATATCCTACTCAATATAATGGGCGATGGAAACGAAATCAAAATACGAACGAAGAGCAACATAACACACGAACAACATAAATGATTAATAAAAATAAAGCCCACACATTTAAACAGTAGAAACTTAAAAAGGAACAGAGAATGGCGAAAATTATTAATTTACACAAAAGAAAACAAATGAAGAAGACAAAAGACAAAGAAGAAAACCTTTTAAACCGTATCAATCAGCCAGAGCTCTATCTATTAGTGATGGGCGATATTTCACGAACTGTGAGTTTTTTACTGATATCGAAAAATCAAGAGTAGCAATTGTGAAAAGATTAACATGTGACTGCTACTCAATGTGACCGCTACTACTGATAGAGGTCTGCAATGGCCGGGCCTAGGCCCATGGGTTCAAGCCCAGGTAAAGCAGGTAGTCTATGGGCTTGGGCCCATGAATAATTCGGGAAGGAAAGAATTATTTGTTCTTGAAAGGCATTAATTTCTAGCTTAGGGGCCTCTTTACGGATGCTGAGACAAAATGACTCAGTTCGACGAAGTTTATATCCAAAGTATTTATTTATTTATTTATTTATTAACGACTTAATTGGGCGAAATTGGGACTAAGAAGTCCCATCTTCCATTTAACCCCTTGTACATATGCACACATACATTTTGAATGGTTATGAATTTACAAATAATTTTTAAATAACTAAATGATTAAATTACTAATATTTACAGAATGAAATCACTAAATAATGCAAAGGTATATAAAGGAAGTTATACAAAGTTATATACAGGAAGTTATACAAAGTTATACAAAGGTATATACAGAAAGTCATACAATATAAGGAAAATTACTAGTATATGAAATATTAAATCATTAAACAGTATATAGATACATATAGAAAGTTATACAACAAATACAAGTTATCTGTGTGAGAGATACTTGATACAAAGCTTCTTGAATGATGGTAAGGAGGGAGCATTTTGAATTTCAGGTGGGAGTACGTTCCAAAGTCTGCAGGTGGTCACATGAAAAGATTTATTATAAATTCCGGTATTATGTTTTGGGATTTGAAGATTTTGATTTCCCCTTGTGTAGCGATCGTGAATATTGTTCATAGGGATGAATTGTGAGGAAAGATATTGTGGTGTACTGTTAGTTTTAATTGAGTAAAGACAGGATAAGAGATGAAGTTTCCTTCTAGCATCAAGCTTAAGCCAGGATAATTGCTCGTACGATTCGGTTACATGATCGCTTTTCCTGAGGTCGCAAATGAATCGGATGCAGGAGTTCTGGGCTCTCTGCAGTTTCGTCGCAAGTTCGTGGGATAAATCATGGAAGACGATATCGCAGTAATCGAAATGTGGGAAAATGAGTGAGGATATGAGATTTTTTCGAAGAGAATGAGGAAGAAAAGCTTTTAGTCGCGTTAGAGAATGAAGAGTCCTATTTACATTTTTTCGTATTTTAGTGGTCTGATCACCCCAAGTGAGAGATTCGTTGATTATAAGACCTAGATTCGTAACACTTTGGCAGAAAGGGATATTTTCATTGACAATCCTAAGGGGAAGTAAAGAATTTTTATTTAAGGTAGATGTGAGTTTAGGATGCCCAATTATGATAGATTGACTTTTAGATGGATTAATTACCAGTTGATTATTGATGCACCAATCGTTTATCGATGAGATATCTATGTTCATCTGGTTTATGGCATAGTTAAGATGAGATGCTGGTGAATGAATGTACAGTTGTAAATCGTCTGCGTATAGATGGTAATTACAATTGAATAGGTTAGCTGCGATATCATTAATGTAGATAGTGAATAGTAGTGGTCCAAGCGTGGATCCTTGCGGTACACCTCTGTGGTTTGTAAGCCATTCGGAGGAGGAATTATCATAAATTACCTTTTGCGTCCTATTACTTAGGTAGGAGGAGAACCACTGAAGAGACGTAGAGGAAAAACGCATCAAACGAAGCTTGCTGATTAGTATATCTTTATCTATGGAATCAAAGGCCTTGCTGAAGTCCAGTAAGGTCAGAATAGTTACTTCTCTGCGATCCATGGCACGACGAACATCGTCAGTAATCTTTGTCAAGGCTGTAGCTGTGTTATGTGATCGGCGGAAGCCAGATTGGTAGGGGTCGAGAAGACGATTTGTTGTAAGGTAAGAGGTAATTTGTTCGTGGATTAGCTTTTCCAAGGCCTTGGATATAGCTGGAAGGATACTTATTGGTCTGTATTGGGTGCATGTAGAGGAGGATGACTTTTTGGGTAAGGGGTGGACTAGAGATTTTTTCCACTGTGCTGGAAATTTGCCTTGTAGAATAGACCAGTTGTAGATATGAGTTAGTACTGGAAGGATAAAGATTATTAACTTATGAATAATTGTAATTGGTATACCATCAGCTCCTTGGGATTTTGACTTTATACTACGGAGAGAGCGGTGAACTTGTGATTGAGTTACAGGAGAGAATTCAAAATAGTTACAACCGTTACTGGTAGAGCGAGCGCGACGGTCAAGGCTTTCGATGTATGTGTCTTTAGTATTATTAGTTTGTTCCGATGAAGCAGGAAGAATGAATTCTTTGTTAAGATCGTCGAGGGAGGTATCAGCGGGGAGCAAGATTTCTTTCGATCTACCTAATCCAATATTTCTAAGCTTACTCCAAACAGAAGATTGGGAGGCACCACGGTTAGCTATTTGATATGTATATTTAATTTTTGAATTCCTGATGAGTTGTTTTGTTCTATTTCTTAAAATTTTGTAGTTAGTGTAATTCACAAGAGATTTAGACACTGAATTTTCTGAATGCAGCGTCTCGTTTTGTCATAAATTCTCTGATCTCGGAGTTGATCCATGGGGATTTTGGTTTAGAGACGCGAATATTTTCAACGGGAGCATGCTTATCTAGCAAGCGGATGATGAAGCTGTTTAGAGTATCAACTTTTTCATCAATGTCACTGATGTATTCGATTGAGTTCCATGGGATCGCAGCAGCATCATTAAGAAACTGATTCTCGTTAATGGCCTTCAAATCGCGGCGAGTAATAATTTTGGGAGTGAGTTTCGGACATTTAAGGGAGTAGGCGAGATATATCATATCGTGAGCTGAAATTCCTGACGTAGAAAGTTGTCCGTGTGCAAGTATTTTTTCTTTTTTCATTGTGAGTACTGCATCTATCCACGTCGAAGAGCTGAGCGTATGATGGGTTGGATTTAACGGCAGTAGGTGAAGGTTGTGTGAATCAAAGGATTTTTTTAGATAGAGAGCGTCATGATTAGACGAGTTAAAGTTAGCATTGAAGTCTCCGGCTAAAATTACATGCTGATAATTATGAATGTGAAGTGATAAGTAGAGGACTCCTTTCATTTCACAACTCGATGACAATGGTAATATCTCCCAGCTCTTTGGCATTTATTTTGAAACAGAGAACCCAATCAGCTCATTATCTTAAAATCCTTAAGCTGGGATTGCTGGCTCCACTTGACTACCGTATGGAAACACACAAAATCAGTTGGCGCCAGTAAAAGTAGAAAGGAGTTCAACTTACTGGCACAAGTAGACTTCCCCCACTCTGTTTTCCTTCGCATCTTTCAATTTGCCCTTATCTATCGATTGATTACTGTGCATATAATCAAGCACTGAAGCCATCACTTGGCAAAACTCCATCTTGGGAATGGTAGCAGAAAAATCAGTCAAAATTTTCATAAAAAAATGATTTATTGGAACTAGTTATAACTCATCGAGGCATCATAAGGTTCTAAAATCACAGTCCTCCAGAAGAAAACTACTGCCGACAGCAATAATTGCATGTGGAAAGCCAGCTTTATTTGTAAGCAAAATACTTTACCGTGGGGTCGTCTGACCTCACCCATCTTCGTTCCAGAGTATCTTCGAAAGATACTCTCTCTACAGCTGCAACATCTATAATTAACTCATATTAAGTTATTACTTTCTCCATATACGAAGTATAGAGAAAGTATTGTTTTCATGAAAAAATTCGACTTCGAGATTTCAACGGAAATACACGTTTTGGGGTCCCTAGAACACGTTTTGACTATTTTCGGAATGATGTCTGTGTGTATGTGTGTGTGTGTGTGTGTGTGTGTGTGTGTCTGTATGTGTATGTGTTTGTGGGCGCTCTAACGTGAAAACTATTGGTCGTATCAATACCAAACTTCGTATATAGTACTGTGGTGTGTGCTGTCAGAGTTGATTAGTTTTTGGAGGAAATCGGTGGACCGGAAGTCGAGCTTCATTCATTAAAGCTCATTTCCGGTTTTCAAAATATCTCCATAAATATGATATATACGTGTATTCTATTTCCTATAAAAGTTTTAGATTATAGAATCTACTATAACTTTTGTATTTAACATATTTTTGTATCACCAGTCGATTAGGAGTTATTCGTGAAATACCGATAAACCGGAAGTAGCTGTTATGTACTTTGTGGGCGCTCTAACTTAAAAACTATTCATTGTATCAACACCAAATTTCATATGTAGTGTTTTGGTTAGTTTTTTTAGAGTTGATTAGTTTTTGGAGTAAATCGGTTAGCCGAAAGTTGAGCTTCATTCTTCAAAGCTCATTTCCGGTTTTCAAAATATCTCCATAAATATGATATTTAGGTATATACTATTATTTTTAAAAGTTTTAGAAAATAATATTTACTATAACTTTTGGTTGAAACATGTTTTTGTATCACTGATTGTGTAAGAGTTATTCATGAAATACTGATAAACCGGAAGTTGCTGATTATGTACTTTGTGGGCGCTGTGGGCTCTATGGGCGAAAGGCCAATTTCATCGTTTTTCATCGATCATGTCCCGTAAAACATAATTTATCATGTTTTTGGCGTCAAAGATAATAATATACATATTAATCACTCATCTTCCAAGTTTAGATGGAATATAGAGTTCGAAATTACTGTCGTAGATAAATATTTACATCTTATGTATGGAGAAAGTCATGTGCTGGCCACATCAGATTTTTTTTACTTTCTCCATATACGAAGTATAGAGAAAGTATTGTTTTCATGAAAAAATTCGACTTTGAGATTTCAACGGAAATACATGTTTTGGGGACCCTAGAACACGTTTTGACCATTTTCGGAATGATGTCTGTGTGTATGTGTGTGTGTGTGTGTGTGTGTGTGTGTGTGTGTAATAGTGGGCGCTCTAACGTGAAAACTATAAGTTGTATCAAAACCAAACTTCATATATAGTACTGTGGTGTGTGCTGTCAGAGTTGATTAGATTTTGGAGTAAATCGGTCAACCGGAAGTCGAGCTTTATTCATTAAAGCTCATTTCCGGTTTTCAAAATATCTCCATAAATATGATATATACGTATATTGTATTACTTATAAAAGTTTTAGATAATCTGTTTTACTATAACTTTTGTATTTAACATATTTTTGTATCACCGGTTGATTAGGAGTTATTCGTGAAACACTGATAAACCGGAAGAAGATGATTATGTACTTTGTGGGCGCTCTAACATGAAAACTATTTGGCGGATCAACACCAAATGTCATATGTAGTACTTCTATTACAGTCTTTAGAGTTGATTAGTTTTTGGGGTAAATCGGTTAACCGGAAGTTGAGCTTCATTCTTCAAAGCTCATTTCCGGTTTTCAAAATATCTCCATAAATATGATATTTAGGTATATACTATTATTTATAAATGTTTTAGAAAATAAATTTTACTATAACTTTTATATGAAACATATTTTCGTATCACTGATTGTTTAGGAGTTATTCTTGAAATACTGATAAACCGGAAGTTGCTGATTATGTACTTTTTGGGCGCTCTGGGCTCTATGGGCGAAAGGTCAGTTTCATAGTTTTTCATCCAGCATGTCTCGAACAACATTATTTTTAATGTTTAGAGTTCGAAATTACTGTCGTAGATAATTATTTACATCTTATATATGGAGAAAGTCATGTGCTGGCCACATCAGATTTTTACTTTTCATTTTGATATTCGATTTTTGTTTCCGAAATGTCTTATCTTTTGACGTTATCCCCCGATTTATAAAATTTTCATGCTTTAAAATCCGCTATGTATTAACAACTTTGTTTTCGCTGTAGACCATCATGAAACGAAATTATTCATTCATTTTCGTTTTATTTAGTTTTTAAATATATTTTGGCATTGCCCAAGAAGTAAAATAAATGTATGTATTCTAACACACAACGAATAATTCCAGGGCAATTTAAGGAAACTTCGGGCTCGGGCTTGAGAACGAAAATTTCGTTCGGGCTCAACAACGAACGGGCTTGGACCCGGCTTGGGTTGAAATTTTCGGCCTATGCAGACCTCTAACTACAGGAATGGGACACATCGGCGCAAGCCACTTCGGCTACTGTGGGAATGGGATACTTCGGCGAAGTGGCCGCGCAGAAATGTCCTAGACCCTCTAACTACTGATCTCAGCGAAGAGTGAGCAGCGGAACTAGTATCTTGTGATTCACAGTTTTGATCACAGCAAATCACGTAACTGTAAAAAGAACGGGTATCTATCTGAAAGGGTGATTGTTATTCACAGTTTTGATCACATCTCGTCAGGGGTATCAAATATGCGATTGAGATCCTGTGAATTGCATCACAGTTAAAGGAACGAAACTTAATAAAATTAAGGAGAAAGTAATGGGACAATATTCGCAACAGTGCACTACTCATGATATTATAGTAAAATTAGTGATTTTGCATTATACTAGATTTTGGTAGTTAAATGATTTACACGCAAGTAATTGAAGAAGTTTAAAACAAGCTATAAATAAAGAACTCAGTTATTTTTATGAAAGGAATTTATATAATAATATATTTATATGTGTATATAATGATCAATCCCTCGTAATTTATTCTATTTTCTGGCATTATTTCTGTAAAGATTAGCTCTTGATAGTGCTTTTAATAAATCGAGAAAACTTATAATCAGCAGTTAATCTTCTGTTTATGTTAATAATTACATCAGTGTATACATTAGTAAACGAAATAAGGTAAACGGAAATAAATTGGAACTCAATTTTGAATGTACACATCACTAAGGGTGAAATGAACAAGTTAGGAACTGGTGCAATAACATGAATTTTACATTGGTTGACAATAATTTTGAAAATTCAATCCTTACATATGAAAGATTTATAAACTACCTATCGTATAGCATATACACACGCAAATCTTATCAAATTATACGGTTGAACTGTCAGAAAATCAGCCTTAAAGCCTCAATTAAGATGGGCAATCAATATGAAAAATACATACGGTGTTAAAAATGGAAAAACTGGGGAACAACCACTCAACTGGAATGGACAAACCAGGAGAATCCCCAGCCACAGCATGTCATTCATATTCAGATTTTTTTGGTGTGTATATCTCCCTAAATTGTGCTCTGAGAAATTTAGGATGCCAAGAGAAGGAAATCTAGTGAAACATGGAATTTCTTCAAAGAAGTTGATGCTAATGCTACATTTGCATCTTGTAATATATGTAAAACGAAATTATCCTATAAAACAAGTACATCAAATCTGAAGATGCACATGCTGAGTTAACATCCCACAGTTGAGTTATCATTTAGCAGAATTCATCAACCAGTATACTGATTGTTGTAGTTACTTATAAGTAACTACAACATTCAATGAAATCTCTAAATAAATAAATGATAAAGCAAGCAAGAAACATCTATAAATGATACAATATTGTATTAGCAGGATCTTCCTACTATTGACTGTGATGAAGAAGAACCCTCATTATTACCAAGTGCACATCTCATTAAGCTGCTTCATCTCAGTCACCCATTCAATCTGAAGGAATTCCGCAGCAATCTTAAGCAATTGCTTTAAATGCTGATCAAAACATCAGAACACCTCAAAAGAGGCAGACTTGTTTAAAGTCATTTTCTACTTTAAGCGAAATAAGCAATAGATCAAAGGAATTTATTGACCAAAGATTACTTATGTTATTTGTTAAATACTTGCAGCCTTTCTCCATTGTAGAGGATTGTGGTTTTAAAAACTTTATTCATGCACTAAATCCTGCATATAAATTACCTAGTAGGCAGACCATATCAGGTACTTTGCTTCCAGCACTGTATGAGGAATGCCCATGTGAGACTAGAAAAATTGTTGAGTCCGGAAAATCTTTTTGTTTAACTTCTGACACAGGGACATACAACAATACTATAAATTATATTGGAGTTATAGAGCATGTTTTGGATGACAATTTGGTATTAAAACCTGTACTATAAGAATGCTCTGGAACAGATGGCTCACATAAAGCAGAAGACATTGCTAATGAACTATTAAGAATAACCAAAGACTGGAAAATCCACAACAAAATAATATTAGCTGTATCGGATAATGCTTCAACAATGTTAAAAGCAATTCAGCAACTTACAAAATGGAAACATTTAGGCTGTATTGCACACACATTGATTGTCAAAGATGGTCTGAAGACCCCAGAAATTCACGAGGTCCTAGAGAAAGTCAAGATGATTGTGGAGCACTTTAGGAAAAGCAGCATTGCTTCAGAGAAATTGTGTAGATACCAGCTAAACCTTCAAAAAAATCCTTTAAATTAATTCAAGATACACCCACTCGATGGAACCTTTGATCTGCTAAATAGGTTTATATAGAGCTTGAAGAAGCTGTTAGGAGCACTGTGGCAATAATAGACAAAGATCTTCTTACTTATGATGAGTGGACAGTGCTCAAAGAGTTGACACAAATTTTGAAGCCATATGAAAGTTTCACAAACATTATAAGTGGTGAAAAATACTGTACTGCAGCTCTTTTAATACCTATGTGCAATGGACTTAGAAATGTCAATAAAAAATTACTAGCTCAGAATTTTTCAAATTCAGTTAAAGACATTCTTACAAAACTTTACAATGGTTTTGAGAATCGACTTGGTAATGTAGGTAAGAGCAATACATTGTTAACTGCTATATTTCTAGATCCTAAGTTTAATACAGTGACATTTGGCAAAATGGCAGATGATGTCAAGAAAAGGATGATCAATCTGCTATCACAAAGAATGGCAGGAGAAGAACATTTGGAGGAAGTTTCTGCTAATGAGCAGTTTTTTGGAGATACAGATGAACTCTCTATTTGGGCCAACTTTGACGAAAGAGTGGCAAACACCCAACGTTCCCTTGGATGATCATTAAGGTCTAAAGATATTTGGAAGACAATGTTCTGCCCAGAAATAAAGATCCATTGTATTGGTGGAATTAACACAAAATTATGTATCCAAATTTAGCAAAACTGCCTCAAGAAAGACTGTGTATGTTAGCTTCATCGGTTCCTAGTGGACGCATATTTTCAAAGGCAGCCAAGGTGATGACTGACAGAAGAAATAGAATCAAGGAGAACTAGCATGATTCTATTTCTGAAGGCAAATCATAATTTTTTCGAGTAATTTGGAAATTTGAATTTATTTTATGTCTGCTTTGTTTTATTTCTTCGCTTAGCATCCGTTGCAAATCTTGTTAGATAAAATTTGCCTACATGTTCCAACTAAATTGATCAGTCACAGTCTTATTTTCCGTCACTTTCTACTGTCAATAGAAAGTCTCTTTTTTTACTATTACATTTTCTTTGTTTTTACCTCTGTGTATCGATTTAATTTTTATGATTTTTATACTTGTGTTCCATCTTTTTGAATTTCTCTGCTATTGTTATATCTTGAAATTTTTTTAATGTATATTTTAGCTTGTGCATACTTTTATTTTCTTTGCATTTTCAAATGATGTTAAAGAGCTTCATCCCGGCTAATAAAGTTATTACTAATGATGCAGTGGTATTGATTGGTTTGGTTAAGTAAATAAAGATACATACAATTATCTCGTCACACCTACTATTATAGTTTTTAGATGATTCTATCCATTTTATATTAAAAAATTCAGATGAATATAAACATTTGTGCAAGATTATTTCTAACATTACATGGAATTAGAAGTGCCATGTATTGGTAATGATCCATGAGTAAATATCTTAAATTATAACCTTGATTTTATAATATAGCAATGTTAAAACTCAAAACCACAGCTGATTACAGGATGTCTTACATAAGGTACAAGGATATTTCGATGGACAGACTTATGCATTAAAATGGTCACATTTGTGCAAATGGTACTACCATCCGAGCTTTCTAAATGTCGAGGACTTAGGTCTTACAGAGGGTTTTAGGTTCTTGCCATAGGAGCTTATTCAGAAGCCAAACAGGTATGGATATGTAAAATATTATACATAGTTATTTTCTTTGGATTTTGTGAAAACAGAGTAAAGAAGCTTCAATACACGCTAATGATACGACTAAAATTTTCTTTTAAAGCAAGCCCGATGATAAATCATTATCCAAATATGAATAAAACTTTACTATCATCCCTCAATATAGCCACTTAAATATGGGGAATAGTCATAAGTATGCAACATGCAATATTTGAAGAATGCAAAAGTTACAATTTCCAATCCTCCTCCAATCATGACCTAAGTAACTGAGAAAAGAAGTCTGTGATCCAGTCACAGTTAAAAATCACTGTTACCAACAAATCACAGTTACAGATATCATAGATATTGGTAAATCACAACTTTGGCCATCAATACAATCTATAGAAAGTGTGTATGCGAAAGACACTTTGCATTGCATTTTTGCCAGGTAAACAAACCTATAGTTATGAACTTAATTGTTATTGAGAAGAGTAATCAATAACTGCAAGAAACAGTTATAATTGAATAATTATTTTGAAATAAATACACATGTTTCAAATTTCAAATAAAACTTTGAAGAAATATAGTAATCATGTTGTATATAACGTTATTATGAAATGGTATAAATGAAAATGACATTTTAGCATAAATATGCCGCTCTCGAATATTCTCTTAGCCCTCAAGTGCTCACGTCAATTTTTGCAACGTGAGTGTTTGCATGAGGTGTATGTAAACCCCATGCGCTATTTCGACAAACAATACCCTTTCCTTACATTTTGAAATTTATCATTTTCAAGGGTTTGGATATGTTTTCCAACTTTACTCAAACTTTCAACTATTTTACGCAAAATTGCGTTTATTTATAAATTATTTTCCTAAAACTTACCCTGCCTTCATTTGCAGGATGGATCCTTCCTATCCATCTCTTTTTACACTTTTTTAATTTTGTATAACATAAAAGCATAATTTATTTTGAACAGTAGTTTTTTGGAAATGCATGGCATGAATTCTTCCCTTTACCGATGTATTGGCATTTAGTTAAAGTATTTTCAGTGTTGCGTCGATTTTTCAAACGTGGGGTGTATTGTACACCCCATTAGTATTGTTAGAGAAGCAGGAAAATATCTTACAAATTTTCTCATTTAAATATATATTTGTACTAATAATTAATTAGCCAAACCTTTAGTCCCCACTTACAGTCAAGTGGTCATCAGAGGATTTAGAGTAACAACCCGAATACGGGTTTCCCTGTAAAGGCAAACAATCTCAAAAATCAGTGGAGATTCCAACAACATATCAATTATCATTATTTGCACAAATAATTAATAACTTATCCTATAAAAAATAGAAGTATTAAAACAGTAGGTAAAAGAGAAATATTACAGACATTTACTGTTTTTATGATTTTTATTTATGTACATAATTATGAAGTTTACAAAGTTGAATTACTTTTACTGCCATTACTTGAATTAAATGAAATATTAATAGCTCACAATGAATAAGAAATAAGGCTTGAAATTTTGTTTTAAATTAAAACAATACTTTATTTGTTGAGATTGTGAAAACACTCTTGGCACACCCAACAACATATGTTGTTGAGTGTGCCAATCACATATGTGATTGGCACACTCAAATCTTTTTCAGTTCTTGCTGTGCATGGTTGATATCATTATTACATTTTTTCCTTTCTTTGGAATATATGACACCAATGTCATGTTTTTTTTAAGCAAATATGCTGCTAAACTCTTTCCTGCCTTTAAGTCTAATGGTGGGTGGCCTTTGGTGTGAATAATCCTTTCTTCCCCTCCCTATCTTACATCCCTCCAAACTAGGGAGATAAAAGAAAGGATTATCTTTCCTTGATGTGGTAATTCATACTGTCAATTCTAGGCACAAAATTAGGGCAGTGAAATTCATAAAAAATCATAGTGAATACCTTCGAGCGAAGCAAATCACAGCAAATGGAAAAATGATGTTCGGGGAGTAAATTTAAGCTGGGCAAGTGAAGCTAAGTATTTTGTAGAGACTTAAGCTTCAAAGTCGTCGTTGGGAAAGCACTCAGGAAACATGCGGTGAAAATAAATAGATGGACCCTTTATTGGAGAGGTTAGGTCCAGGTGGGTCTCTCTTCCACCCAACCTCTCATATCGATTACATTTAAAGGTAACTAATATATACAAACACAAAAAGAAAGAGTAGTATGTGGGAAAATATCATTGCAACTGAAGGTTGACAAAGAAAAAACCCACGTTGTGGGAAAACACCCACAGAGAAGGGGGGTGATAAACACCCGCAAAAACACAGTAATAAAAATATAAATAAAAGAAATACAACATAGATGTATAAACAATGACCAGTAAGATGCAATACATATACAATAGAATTATTTATAAAAATTAGATCAAAGGATATAAAATGAGCTAATGAGAGGGGTACAATATAAGAACATTAAGTATTATTATATAAAATTATTGAAAGAATTACCTGTAGGCATTCTAACGATAAAGATAAGGGACACAGAAATTCGTTTTGCTAAGGCTTTACATTTAGTACTCCTCGCGTTTCTGTGATTTTAAAGGTATTGTTTATAATAGTAAACCAAAAATGTATGCAATAGGATAATAGTTTCACTAAAACTGCGTATGAATGAACGGGAAGATTCATGCGCATAGAAAATAGCCCATATGCTGGGTATAAAACAGGATTAAAAAAAAACAAAGTTCCTGTGGGCATTACATGAATATGTATACAAATATCCAAAACTCAAGTAAACGTAAACATGCCATCCTTCATCCCTTATTTTCCCGTTTCAAAAATCCTATAGCTGTTGCGTATCACAGTCAATCTTAAATCCGTAAACTAAGCTATTTTTAGATTTAGGGTAAAAATTTTATTAATCCCTGGTGTAAACCAAACTATGTAAATCATTCTACTTGATGTATTAGGTTCTCTTATTTCCATCAATGAACAAAATCTAGGATCCACTATTTTCGGAAGCATAGCATTATTATAGAAATTGATAAGTTTCTTCTCCATATGATTCTCACCCTCGCCCAAAACTCGTCGTCTCCGTAAACTCGTTGTATTTTGCAGTCAATAGGAGTCCAAACAATTAAATCACAATAGGAGTGGCGAGAAATATGGAATTGCCCCAAAATTTGATAATAGTAATTATGATTTTTTTTAGCTCTAGGTTTTTATCCAAACAAAACCACTTTATTTGATCTGCTGCCTGTTTTACAGTCATTCTCTCACATACTTTTGGGCATTTTACTCCCATTATGCCACCATCACTGGTTTTTCCGTCCGGTGAGGCTGCTAGAAGCCAGTTCTCAGGTTCAACAAAAAGACCACACGGAAAAATGTTTCTGCCGGTTAGCTCTTCTTATTTTTTGATTGCGTTACACTCATTGAGGGTACCGTATCTTGTAATTAATTTTAAAATGCCTCAGCATACAAAAGTCTTTTTACAAGTGGCGCCCATTTAGAATTTTTCCTTCTTCTACACACAAACCCAAAATTTTAAGCCATCAATCTATTTTGTCTTTCATCAATCCATTTTTCACATTCACTTCGACCCCTTGTCTCCTTCTCTAGAGCTTCTATTGCCTTCTCATCCATCTTCAATCTATCCAATAACCTTCTTCTTCCATCTCCTCTTCGCCCATATCCAATTTTTGGCATAACTCTCCATAGTCCTTCGATTCATTTGAATTGCAACCTGCCCTAACTTTTCTCTTCACAAGGCACCTCCGAGTTGACTGCAGAAGTTTCACCCTTCGCTCACCCAATCGATGCACACTTTTGAAAGGGCTTTTTCCACAAATACTTTTCCACGCAGAATAATGCCACATTGGTCCCAACTGGGAATCTAGCCTTGCACTCGATGAGAGTATGAACCCCTTCTCCCACAGTTAACTTGTAAAAAACGCACCAATCCATGGCTCAGAGTGAGGATTATTTTTCATTATTCATTTAGCTTCAAAGACCATGAACTTAGGAAAAAATACTCCTTTTGATGTCAAGATAGGGTTGTGAGAAGATAAACATTACATACGTTAAGAAACAACTATTTTCAGATTGGATTACCAAAATCTTGGGAAGAACTCATTCTGATTTAAATATATGTAAGAAAATGAATTCAAATACATAAAGATAAGTAAAAGAGAAATAATGAAGCAAATGAGGGAATGAAGCTTTAACATAGCACATGAAAGCATGCAACCTAACATTAGGTTATACAAGAAGAAAAAAATAGTGACTTGGCTGGGACTAGAACCCAGGTCTACCACTTTCTGGGTAGGTGTTCTAACAACTAAACTACTGTAAAATTGTTAAAGGTTACCAAATAGGAATACATTAATTGTTTTTACGCAAAAATAATTTACAATGCAGAAAAAAAAATAAAATACTACAGCGCTTACCGCAGCGTAAGCATGGCAACTGCATATGAAGATTTGTTTAGAGTACCCAGTATGCATTACAACGTTGAAGGGTTAATAAATAGAAACTAGGTAGAAATATGCACTTCCTTTAATACACATATTATACCTAAAAATTAGTATGTGTCCCATCTTGAGGAATAAAATAATAGGTCGTGTAAGGGATACTGTGTTAAGTCCTTTTCTTATTCTCCTGCAGAAGCCAATGTTGGGCCATCAAAGAAGAATTGAGAAAAGATACCACAAGTTTTGCCATCCCATCCTCTGTTTCGATGAAACTGATATCACTGTCTGTCTTTATCGCTTGCTGTGTGCTCCCCAACTCACCATAACCCCCTCCCCTCCACCGCCTCATAGAGACGAGCTTTTGTGAGTCAAAGAGCTTCTTGTTGATAACCGCAAAAGGCACTGCAAGTCGGGTGCAATAATTTTTGCTCCTATTTTTTTCCTTATTCAATTACTTTAGGGAAATTTAGCAAAAAGAATGCTTAATTCTTCATTTGAACAACTTCTTGTGAATATGAGTGATCAAAATGTAAAATATTCCAGTTATATGTTAATAAATTTTAACTGTTAAATTAATTTAGGAAAATTGCTTTCACCCAAAAGTTTGCTAAGAACGTTATCTTCACAGTGCAGAAAACCGGAATTCCAAATCTGTAATCATGCACCTGTAATGTTCACCATCAAAGGTGGTAGTTCTCTCTAATTCTTTCTAATTGTGCCTACTAGTGTTGTTTTTAGCTTGAGCAAATCTTCTCCAAGAGGCTAACAAACCAATTATCAGCAGTGGCATTTCTCCCTGAGTTAAAAACTAGCCTAAGAAGGCGTTTTACAATATCAGCAAGCTATTGCTCACTTGATAAGGCCCTTGGGGTTGAGTATATCTCTAAATTTACGGTGTAAAAGATGCAGGCATCTACAAGAGCAAAGATTTTTCTTCCATACTTGGTGGGTTTTCTCGGTGAGAATTGGCAGAAACTACATCTCCCTCAAAAGCCTACGAGTTGTTCATAGGAAACGCTCCATTTGTGTAATACTTCTGAAAATGTTGGTTTATGTGATCAAAAACTCCCCATATGACTTCTAATTTATCTGTTGCCTGTCTAATTACTCTATCCCTCACATCCTCAAATTGTAAATATCTCAATAGAAATAAGAACCTTTGGTAGTTCATTGACGCATAAAAATATCTACACCAAATCCATTTTGATCCCACATATCCTTTATATTTTGATGTCCATATTAATTAGTACCCAAATAAAAAAGGAGACCTATTATTATCTCCATTTCATCTTTTTGTTTGGCATCCCTCTTACAGGAATACTTTATAGGTAAAATAGAAATTTTAATTTTCGTATACTCTACAAGTAGCTTAGTAACTTTTTTTATCAAAGAGAAGCTTGAAACAGTCCACTGGGAGTGCAATGCCTTCCTTATCCCCTTTGAAACTGCATCGCCCTGAAAAGATATTGTGTGATCACCTTTTTACATTAGGTCAGGGTTCTTCTCTGCTCCATTTAGTAATATTGTCTTTCCCAATCAAATAGCAGTTATTAGTGTAGGATATAGTTTCATCATCACAATCACTAACATCTTGTTCACAGTCTGTTTCGTGTGGAGATTCAATTACGCAGTCTTCAGAGGATTCATCGTCGGATATTTCATCTTCTGAAGAATCAGCCTAAAGGAGAGCAACTATGTCTCTTTCACAGCTACGGATTAAAATAAATTACTGTAAGATTTTTCGTATTATAGCCGAAAGAAAAATCACACTCTCTAAGTTAATCAAAGGATTTATATAAACCTTAAAAATTCTCAGATGATTAAAAATAGGAAAATGATTTGGGTACTGCAAACTCCATTTCCAGGCAAATCAAGATATTTTGTGGAAATACATATTGATAGCTTCAACTAATTTCCTCGTTCATACCACAAATGAAAGGCTTTAGAAAGCCTATCAATTAAAATAAGAAAAATTGACTTTCGTTTATAAATTTTAAAAGGAGCTATTTCCCTGAGAGTAAATGAAATATTCGCACATACCTCTGAAAATCCAGTAGAAACCAGAAGATGCTAAAGGACACGGCAAACTCCGATTCACAAAATAAACTGCTGTATATCATAGTTTTGAATACTGAAGTATATACTGCAGTTCGTATATGACTAGGACTTCTCGCACAAATGAACAGTGTCTTAGCAAAGAAGATGTACACATAAGACTTCAATGGTCGATCTCCAATACCCAAATCCATCATAGGCAAGAATAAGAAAACAAGGGATTGCTTAGGAGTTCAGGTTGCATCACTGCGCATTTTACTTGGCTCTGAAAATACCTAATCCTCAACGTTCAACAAGCCAATCGAGACCGCCGCTGTCCGTCCTTGCAAAGAACACGAGCTCACAAGAAGCCCCTTGTCCCAAACCAATACATCAGTAAAGGGAGAAATATTTGCCATGCATGTCCAAATCATTCCCTTACTAAATACATTATTATGGTATATTCTAAATAGCTCAAAAAAGGCAATAAGGAGACAGATAGGAAAAATCCATCCTGCGAATAGAGGCGGAAGGCAGGGTAAGCTCAACGAAAATAATTAATAAATCAACGAGATTCACATAAAATAGTTGAAATTTTAATAAAAGTTGGAAAACATATCCATCTCCATACTCTAAAAAGGAAAAATGTCTAAATGTAAGGGGAAGGGTATTTATCTTCTAAATAAAACCGTGGGGTGTACCATACACCCCACGTGAGCATTGCTTTAATGTTTTAAGTTAATGATAAAGCAAGGGAGTTTGGAATGAAAATTAACATAAGTAAAACTAAAGTTTTGATGATCACTAAGAGAAACAAAGCTAAGTTAACTTTTAGGGAGGCTGTGGAAAAACTAGAGCAGGTGGATACATTTTCTTACTTGGGAAGTACTCTCTCTTGGGATGGAAGATGTGAAGATGAGGTTCGTAAAAGAATAGCCTTGGCCAAGGAAGCCTTTATGAAGCGAAGTGAATTAATGACAAAAGGTCTTGACAAAGGAATCAGGAAAAGATTGGAGAAATCCTTGGTCTGGAGTGTGTTCCTCTACACAGCTATTATAGCTGAATAGCAGTCTATCTAAATCCGTTGTTAGTGCTATTGTATCTGAAGTATGTCAAATACTGTGCAAGTGTTTGCAAAATCAATATATGGCCATTCCTACTCTAGAAGACAATAGGAATATAGCTGCAGATTTTGATTCAAAATGGAACTTTCCAAACTGCATAGGAGCACTTGCTGGTAAACATATTCGTATCAAACGGCCTGCTAAATCGCACATTACATACAGGAATTACAAGGGTTTCTATTCTATTAATTTGCTAACAGTGAGAGATGCAAATTATAGGTTTGTGTTTGCAGACGTTGGCGTTTCTGGGAAGGATAGTGATGGTGTGTTTTTCCGTGGCTGAGAAGATTCCTTGAATCAAAATCTATTGCTGAGGAGTCTCTTATACCAAATACCATGATAAAAGCACCTTATGTTCTAATAGGAGATGAAGGTTTTCCATTAAGAAATGTTCTAATAGGAGATGAAGGTTTTCCATTAAGAACATACTTGATGAGGCCATTTCCATGGAGACAGCTGCTACCGGGAGGAGAGAAAGATGTTTACAACTATCGGTTAGCTAGGGCAAGAATGGTAGTTGAACGTTCCTACGGTAGTATTTCCTCAAAGTTTCATGTTCTTTCCGTACCAATTGAAACCAAAGTAAAGAACACTGTAACTATTGTGAAAGCTATCACACTCCTCCACAACATCATAAGAGAACTTGAAGGGATAACAGAAGAGGAAGAAAAATCTTTTGCTGCTCAATCCAAAAGAACCACATCTTGTAAGGAACATAATAACTCTTCCAAAAAAAGAAACTTGTTAGAAAAATGTTCTCATCTTATTTTGTACATAGTGAGAGATTCATGCCACACCTGGAGCTTATATAGGATATGCATATGGTTGCGTGTAAGATGCCAGTTTTCAATAAATTGTTAAATGATTCATTCTATAAGGTAATCTAGTAGATACTAATATTTTCTCTCTAATGCCTTTGTATAATAATATTTCCTTTGTACAAAAGGAGTAGCTTCATTAAAAATAAAGTACCACAAATGAGTTTAGAAAATGTACTCACTTGGTAAATCCAGTGTCTCCGCCAAAGAAGTCCACAATCTATCACTCATCAACCTGTTGTGGTATTGAGGATGACTCATATTCCGCTAACTAGGGTGCTTTTGCACCTACGATATTAAACTCTTCGAAGACATTGCAAGAAAACCTGAATCTCTAACGGAGGTGTCTGCTACTAAAATCAAACCAGCTTGACTTTGGTCGATCGCACCGCAGACCTGGTGCCATTGGTCACGGCAAGTTCCGGCCACCTAGAACACTCCCAAGTGTCACTGAATGTTTCATTACTTTGTCAGAGGCAGATTCGCACTGACGAACGAATTCTGGTCGCTCAGCAAGGACACCGCCTTCTGGCGTCAACCCCTGACATTGAGGTTCAAAGTCTCTTAATCAGACAGTTACTCGTAATGTACGTCGCACAAATTTCAAGTCAACGACACTTGTGGAACATGGTTAGAATTTTGATCCCCTACGAATAAGTGAGTGAATATGTATATCCGGAGAAAAGTCTATATATTATACGAGTAAAATGCTACTTGCATACTGCAAGCATATGAAATGTATTTATAATCTTTATTCACATGCCAAGATATGCGTTTCAATGTCATCGGGAAGGGGTTTAAAAAAATCTTAAATATCATAGCAATTTCTAATTTTTGTAGACCCCTGGTGTCAAACCCAGGACCTAATGGCAGATGCGAATAGACATTATAACTTGTTAGGACCTAATCTTAATTAATGCAAAGTTTGAAGTCCATATCATACTGGGAAGGTCCTGAAATAAGACTCCATTATCCCCATCTGAAATGCATACGGCAAAGTAAATGGCTCTCTGGGATTGAAGCAAGGACAATCAAGGAATGCTTAAACAGAGTTGTTGAAATGTATCTATGATCTCTATCTACATGCTGAATTTGAAGTTTCTATATTATTGGGAAGGGGTTCAAAAATATTCCTAAAAATCGAATCAGTTACTGATTGTAGAGATGCCTGGTGCCGAACCCAGGACATACTGGCAGCTATGAACACACAGTATGACTTGATCTTATTTACTGCAAAGTTTGAAGTCAACATCATGCCAGAAAGTAGCAAAACTTAGTTTCCGTTATCCCCATTTGAAATGCATTGAGGAATGTAAATGACTCTCACACACAATCAGATAATTACAGACAATTTGTTCTTCTGAACATTAAATCAGGGGCATATGTACAACTAATTATGATTACTTATTGATATGAAACAATTAAAATTATACTTATGAAACAAGAAGTAGTAAATGACCTAAATCATTATCAGCTCTTGCAAGACAAATCAGCCTCATCTAAAGAAAATACATTGTAGGCCCATTTCTCAAACTTTTACTGACCTGGAAGATTTTTGGTAGTTTTTGTTATGTATAGCCAAGAGGAGGCTGGGACGGAAGATGCCACCAAACAGAATTCATTTTACGCAATATGATTTATTACTGAACAAATTTGCAATATTGAAGGTTTCAGAATTTCAAATAATTTTCCACTAAACACAAACTACTCCCCAGCTAATTTCATAATGATGTATGATTGAGTTATCCATTGGAGGAAATATCCTTATAATCTTCAGGCTGAAACGTTTTAATAGTGATTAACATGTCATATTTAGGACACTCAAAGTCTTTGCAACCATTAGATAGTTGAATATCTGTATACAATGTAATTTAATTTGTTACGTAGTGGAGGAGATAGAAAATTATAAATACTACAAAACAAAAAGTTTCCAAGTACAATCATTGATTTGGATTGCCTTTCTAACAAACAGTAAACATGTTTTGGTGTAGCTGCTTCTTTAAATTCCAGGGCAGTAATGCTTGTTTTATTATTAGCTATAGTATCCATTACTGTAATTTATAAATGAGACTAGTAGGAATATTTAAATTGCACAGACATGTCATTGCTAAGTAAATTCAAGATCTTTGGAACTCCAAAACAAAATTAATGGAAACATTCAATAGAAAGTGAAAATGGAATAACGTCATAATGTTTGAACACTAACTCAGATTTGAGACGTTCGAAAACAGGTTCAAGAAAAAATGCCAAAGGACAGATAGATGTTGAGGAAATAGTAGATGAAAGTCTACAACCAGTCAAGAAATATCATAATTATTCAAGAAACTGAGGAAGTTAAATTATTACGTAACTATTGTAATAGAAATTTCTTTACAGTATTTGCAATAAATGGACATTCTAAAGCATTTTCTCAGAAGGGTAGTATTTATCAAGTACTTAAGAGAACTTATTATTGTAGTAATGAGTCTGAGAGCCTGAACAGTTTTTAAAAAATAATGCAATTTAACAAAATGAATATATATTTAAATAAAACAGTGACATTTGTGACACTGCAGTAGAAATACGACAGACTAAAATATAAATATTAAACAATTGTAAAATTCTGATGACTAGTCTGTACTGATTAGTGTCTGAAAATTGCGTGTCACGAGAAATATTCGGGATAACCCAAAAAATGTGAAATTTACATAAATGTGATACTTTAAATGCTTTTTCGCTTTCATTGGAAGTGAATCTTCTATGGTTTCGTATTAACCGGATATCTTTACATACTGAAAATAATGGTACCAAACTAATAATAAATTTGCCTCGTATTCTCAGTTATTATATATGAAACTGAGTACAGTGTTTGTACAATCAATTATATAAATTTCAGATATTCTTAAGATACAACAAAAAGTTAGTAATTCGTGGCTAAATCATTAACTCTTTCTTCCAAACACACCACATAGAAAACTCTCGCCGGTAAAATTGTCGATGAATATCTTGGAGGTAAAAGACATACTCTTAAATATATAGGGTGGAAAAATTATCCCCAGGGGACTCATCGACAATTTTGCCCTCTAGCTGTGTCAGAAAACTAGAAATTTTTCAGTCAAATTGATAACTAATTATTTGTACATACTGGAATGGATTTCAGGGATTGCAACATGTAGGCTGTCTTACATTACTGTAATTTCATATTTTGACTATACGATATTAAAGATATTATTATAGAGCAATTTCAAAGAATGCCGCCTTCTTCTACAATAATGATTTTCTAAGAGTAATTACCGGAAATTTTGACCCATTTCAAGCACTGTTAAATACCTGCACTATTCGCGCTACCGCTGTTACCGCTACAGTCCACTTCCAGAGCCAATCAAGTGAACATCGAAATTCTCAAATATTATTTGTTGCAGGTATTGCAGCGTGGATCTTGTATTCGGTACGTAATTTCACGAAGCTTGGAATCAAAATCTTATCACGATCTGTAAGAGCAGTAAGCATTTTTATTCCTCGAAGGAAGGTGCAATTTAAACCGAGCACTTAAACTAAGACATTTTTGCAACGCCGCTAACCGTCTCTGCACGTGTAGTCTATCTTCCAAACAATTTATGAATTATTATTGTTGAAGTATTTATGCAGCTGATTATTTCAATTTTAATTACTACGTATCGTAAGAAACTAATCAAATTCTTTCTTGTTGTAGTGTAATTTTGTGTGAAATACCGTATTAGTATGGCAGATCAAATCAAAGTGGATGCAGACTTAGATGAGAAAATCATCCATCAAGTGGAGGTAAGTGTGTAAAAAACATATATTTGAGCGTAATTAAATTTGAACTTCTCCATTCAGCCGACTTTTTATATTTCCAGTATTACTTCGGCGATTTCAATTTTCCTAGAGACAAGTTTCTTCAGGAGCAAGTCAAGCTCGATGATGGCTGGATTCCATTGTCAACTATGTTGAATTTTAAACGACTAGCTACTTTAACAACGGATCAGGATCGAATCATTAGTGCTCTGAAGAAATCTGACGCGAATTTGATTGAAGTAAGGCAAAAATTTCTGGAACTTCGCTTCTTTTAACGGTATATAAAACTTGAATTTCTACGAATCATTTATAATTATTTTAGGTGGATGATGAGCAGAAAAAAATTCGACGATCTGTTGAAAAACCTGCCCCGCTTCTTACCGAAAGTAGACAAAAAGAAATACAATCTCGCACTGTTTATTGTAAGGGATTTTCTAAGGATAATACATCACTTGATAAGCTTCTCGAATATTTCAAGCAATTTGGATCAGTCGAAAATGTGCAGGTAATTTTGGAAGAAGGGGTCTTGTAATCTTATCTGTCATACCGTAAATAGTGTTAAGAATTTTCCATCATTTCAGATGAGAACTTACTTGGACAAAGCCTCCAATGAACATATTTTCAAAGGATCTGTATTTGTAGTATTTTCAACTAAGGATCTTGCCGATGAATTCGTCAAAAAGGAAAGTATAGAATACGATGATGTGCCTCTCGTGATTAAAAAACAGTAAGTTTCTTCTTTGTTTACGCATGTTCAGCGATGTCAAAATTTCAGCTCGATTAATGTATAAATGTTATTTTTATACAGAGAGGATTATATCATTGACAAAAGGAAGGAAAGAGAGGACAAGAAAAAAATGCAGAAGGAAAAACTGCATAGAGTAACTGGTAAACAGCCAAAAGATAGCAAGGTTAGAGCTCCTTCTATTGTTAAATATGAGTTATTTTTTCAAGATGACCCTGTGATTAATTGCTCCATGCTTTACATAGGAGAATGAAGAAAATGAGGAGGAGGATGAGAGCAGTGGGTTTGCCAAGGGGGCAGTTGTGCATTTGAAGGGCATTCCGAGTAGCACCTCGTGGGAGGATATCCGCAATGCCGTGCAGAAGGTTTGGAAGGCTGGAGCCAAGGAAGGGGAAGAGGAGGAGGTGGAAGTGGCGTACGTGGACTATCGTAATGGAGATGGAGAAGCTTGGGTTCGCCTGGCTGAGGCTGGAGCTGCCTCTTTGGTAAGGTTTCTAGGAAGTCTTTGCTCCACACTGCGAACAAGTCTTTGAAACTGTTTTAATGTTCGTCACTGCTTGATTTGAGTATTAAATTGAAGGAGCATTTGAGAAGAGTCCATTGATATCAATATTTTGCCCTGCAATTGCAGTGAATGCAATGAAACGATCGTTGTGGGAAATAATTTCAATCTAATAGAATAAGTATTATTTTTGGGGTTCCTTTCATAATTAAAATATATGTTAATTTTTAGCTTGAATCTGTGTATCCGGTCTAACTGCGCATTTGCTGCACACTGAAAAATTTCTAGTAATATTTCACTCTTGAAGAAGTTGTTCCTGAGAAATTTTTTGAAATATTTCAGCTTGTGCAGAGGGCCAGGCATGCAGCGACGTTGAAGGGCGAGGGAAGTGAAGCTAAGAAAGAGGAAAATGGAGAAGCTAAGAAAGAGGAAAATGAAGCTAAGAAAGAGGATAACGGAGAAGCTAAGAAAGAGGAAAATGAAGCTAAGAAAGAGGATAACGGAGAAGCTAAGAAAGAGGAAAATGAAGCTAAGAAAGAGGATAACGGAGAAGCTAAGAAAGAGGAAAATGGAGAAGCTAAGAAAAAGGAAGATATGATAGAAGTGAATGGAGAAGATGTGGAGATAGATGTTCTAAGAGGAAGTGAAGAGACCGCTTACTTGGAGAAGGCAAAAGGCGCCAGGGAAAAGAAGTTCATGTTCGGCAAAAGTCGTGGTAAAGGGCGTCGAGGAGGCGGAGGCAGGAAAGGTACAGTTTCCCCATTGCTACAGCACAGTCAGTTATTGATTGCCTATTTGGCTGCATCTGGATGCCTCTCATTTTCATAGAGTTTTTTTATACAAAATTATCAGAAATCTGTTTTAATAACCTTCAAGTGTCATATAATTTGTTTCAGCATGTAGGCATGTTCTCTGGATAACCGCATTACCAAATAAATATCCCATTCTGAAAGGATGGTACTTTTTCGGCCGTGGTCTCATAAACCACATTCATATTTTCTGAATTTAAAAAAAGCATTTTACGGGAAATGTAAGCGTATAAACTCTTGTAACGATGATTTACATTTATATCCTGCACAGTTATGTAAGGCAAGGAGTGTATCAAAACAAAAATCTATCCTGCTGACTTCTTTATTATTTTGCAGGAAAACTGATTAGAAGCGACTATTATATTTTTAAATTTTATATGTTTTGCTACCTTGCAAGACTTTGTCAGAGCCTCTTGGGATTTGCATTCATCACTTACTAGAATTAATATTTCATTAAATTCGTTGGAATGATCTGAAGCGATGAACATTCCAAAATGCTTTTGTCAGTAATTGGATGATCTCACTTGGAGCAAATTCCTCCGGAGGGATTCTACGATAGCCGTAGCAGGATTTAAATATCCTTTGGCGAAACAATCTGCTCAAAATTGGATCATCTTTATGTTAGCAATTAAACCTAGATTTAGATGTATACCCTGCTTGTGGTGTGTGATTAGTGGCACAGTAACATTCTTACCTAATCCATAAGAATCCGATTAGATTCTTTAATAGACTGTCTTTGCAATCTCTACCTTGCAAGGCTTTGTTGGTGCTTCTCAGAGTTCATTCTTTACTGGAATTAAAAATCTTATTTACTTCGTCTAAGAACTGAACTGATACCTTTTTTGGAAAGCTTCCGTCAGTAATTGGATGATGTTCCAGTGGAGTGAATTGTACCCAAAAGATGCTATCGTAGCTGCTTCTGTCGAAACGAGTTGCTCTGATTGAACCCTCTCTAAATCTGAAGTCAAACCTACGTCATCCACATTGCACTACAGTATTTGAGACTAGGTTGAATGAGAGAATCAGAAACTACTTCTAACACTTTTTTTGACAGAACAGTTCCACAGATACGCGGTTTGTCAGACAAGTGGCATAACTTAAAACTACTTGGAGAAACTGAAACACCATGCATGCAGATACATTACAAACGTAGTTTGTTAAATTGGTTTCTTTTTAGTATGACAATGCTTAAAATTACATGAAAACTAACTACATAGTAATTTCATTAAAACGATTAAAACAAGTATAGTAAATAAATACCTTTGAGCCCTCCTTATGGCTGCAAAACATAAGATTGGTTACAATATCAGTTACTTAAGAAAAGGAACGCTATAACATTAGAAAAGTAGACATTTTATGTTTAAAAACAATTACTTGAATATTGATGAGTAGAATATAAAAGAATTTTATTTTGACAAATCAGCTGTAAGAATTGTAAAACTATAGGAATCTCCACAAAGAAGATGCGAGGTATTCCCAGAGCGTGTGCGCAGGGAATTTTAACATTTTACAGAGCATATCCTAAACAAAGCATTTGCTGAAAATGTTTTCTGATCATTTTACAACTCTCAGATGTTTACGTAGTCAGTGGCGATTGCTACTTCATGTGTTGGAATTTTCGACATACACCGTTTTACACAAATTTTCAGAACCAATTAACCATGTAATTCAGAGACTGCACTAAATTTGTTATTTAAACTGTAATCATTGCATTTTCAGAGGATTTTGATTTGATTTGCAACTCTCTTCAAAGGTTATAATGGAACAATTGGATAGTTTTTAAATTTATATAGATAAAAAACGGGAGAGCAAACCCAGCAAGTTTGTCTACTTGATGTATGTCAATACTGTCAGGAGAGATTGGATTTGAAAAATTTATATTTTTTCCACAAAGGTGTATCATATCTTTGATAACTAGTAACCTAAGATACTGTAAACTAAAACTCAATAAGTGGTCCTAAGCATAGGAAAAATAACCTTTCTAGTTTGGAGGTGATTATTATTTCTTTAACATTGAAATGTTGAAACCATTATATTATTAGAGACACTTTAAAAAGTGTTTAAAATTTTTAAAATTAGATGAATAGAATCCATTGTAAAATAGACTTGCTAGAAGGTTAATATGGTTGTCCTAGAAGCAGAACTAATCCGTTATTAAAGTAAGGGAACTTATTAGAATAATTATTTCCTTGTTGACCTCTTTTCATCTACAAATTATATTTAGCATTTTCATTGGAATAAAATGACGATGATATGCATTATGTAAAGATTTCTAACAGGCTTGTTTTGACATATTTCAGGAAGAGGCAATCGTGGAGGGAAAAGGAAAAATACTTGGGAAAGTGGTCCAGCCAGCAAAAAAGTGCGCTAACAAAAGGAAGACTCAGAAAACAGCCGATGGATTTCGCAAGGAACATAAATTAGCCGAAGCACAATCGAGCAGAGCTATTTGGACAAACTGGTGTCGACGTGATGTCAGTGTTAATTTTTGTTGTGCTTCGAGGAGATTGTTTTTTTATGATGGACTTGCAAAAGATGGACAATGTTTATTTTAAATTGTTAATGAACAATGTTTGTATGCATCATCGCATATGTATTAAATGTTTGCATTTAATGAAAAACTGTAGTGGTGACATTTTATGGTCAAATTTCGCCCCGTATTCAGTGTCGGGTATTTCCTATTGTTTTTTTCCCGAAATTGGTTCCACGATGTTCCATTACGAGAGGACGTTATCTCTCTCCTCGTGAGATACGCAATTCTTGGTAAACATAATATGACGTCAGTCATGATGTCATATAACGATCACGCTTCGTAGGCCAGTATTCCACCTCCCTTGGCATTCGTTGTCCACGTGAACAGCATGCCTGTTATCACGAGGGCAGTGTGTGGTTCCAGACAACGTTTCGATTGGTTATGAGTGCCGAGCCCCCTCTTCTCATTGGCTGCTTGGATTTGATTCCCGTTCCGCTCGACACACGCCCAGAGCTTTTGGAGTGAGGAAAACAATTTCTCAGTTTTTTTAGGACTGTGTTCTCGTTAGTAGAGAGAGGATGAGCTTAGTGTTCGCAGTGCATCCGAAGATATATTTAATACGTTGATGTGAAGTGAATCATGCGAATTCTGTTGGATACTGCATTTATTCAATCTTTCATTCTCGCCGTGATTACTGTGTCATCTCTACGTTAGTTTACCTTTTCTCTGAAGGAATATTTATGGCAGAAGATATGTCAGAAGTAGTCTTGTCCCCGCCCTCAACTCCACCTCTGCATTCCAATGTAAGTACTTACTTACGTAAAGTTTGGACGAAATTATTCGTACTCGTAATGAATGAGTAGGAGATGCGTGAATGTATATTCTTGCTTTAATATTCGTTAGCATCATGAGTAGCGGTGGACTTAGGCAGTTAGTGGACTAAGCATTACGTTTTGTGTTTTTGAGAAAATGTTTACCAATTTCAGGGAAACGATTGATATAGCTGGAGAAAGATGCGATATTTTCTATTGATCGTGTTATCCTTGCCGTCTTCGATATTCTGTTTTATCATTTAAGCCAAAAATACATTGCAATGTATTTTTTGTCATTAGGCCAAAAAATACATCGTAATGTAGTGAATTTTGAATATCCAAAACAATTGGAAAGCGAAGCCCGCGAATCGCATAGGGCAGGCATGGGATGTTCACGTGAACATCATGAGTGAGCGCGTGGACAGGGGGGCTGGGGAAGGGCGCAGCACCGTTCGTGTGTTTTACACACATATATATACTGAGGCAAATCACGTACAGTGGGGGGTGTGATAGAGCCCGAGCTGCTACCCATTGAAACGCCGTTTTTAACTAAGTTTAGTTGTGAAATTTCCGGGAGAACCTTATCGTTTTAAATGATTCGGATCAATATTTCCCTGTGAAAGCAGGTGGAATTAGGTCTGTTTCCATGATCACAGCTAAATATCGCTCCACAATATCTCAAGAGTCCGAATGTAGATGCTAATTCAAAACATTTCAGCTGGTTATGCCAATGTTTGTTAAACGTCAGGCATCCTGCAAGTGCAGCGTTCCATGTATGCTGTGGTGATTCAACCTGTGGGTACAGAATGTCACCTCTTATTTTTTAAATAAAGAAACTATTTTATATTAATACCTACAGTTTTATACTTCGGTGCAATTTTCCCAACCTCTCCCTCCGTAGATGATCTTGAAGTATTGGTTATAAATCTTATAAATTAATCGCTAAATGACAAATATCCGTTGATATATAAATTATGTATGGTATAAGATACATATGTAAGCTTTAACTACACAAGATATCCATTAATAAAGAAATTTTATTTTTGTCACGTTTTTATACGAGTGGTTATTTAGGACGTGATCACTTTTTTTTGCGTTTTTAAATAAAGATACGTAAATATATCTGTATTGATGTTTAATGCTTTTAACTAAATCGGGGGCTTCGAAGAGCCTTCTCAAACATAAGCATTTAAATCCTGAAGTAAGAGGTACATTTTTATGGAATCACACCTGATGTATTCTTCCGTTGTATTGATTGAAAGAATGTTCTCAACGATTAAATTGTCTTCCAAATTTGATCATTAAGGATTTTTCATGTTCGATTTTAAAAACCGTAAGACAGAAATCTCAGGTATGCCTGCACCGAGAGATGATATGTCATCTTAATCCATTTTGAGATCCGATATTGATACTCTTTCGATTATCCCCTCAGTTTAAATGCCATTCCACCTGGAAACTAAGAATCTCATTGTATGTTAACCAACCCGAATAAGTTTCGTAATTACTATTCCTCCACTTAACTGCTGCATTCCGTCTTCTGTGTTACATTCCAATTGATATAACTGGTTTCAAGTTGTAAGAAATCTAAATTCAATCAAATCTCAGTCAAAAAGGAATATTTTTCGATCCTCAATTCTATTTCTTACCCTATGAAAAATTAATGTTAAAATCATGTCCAGGTGTCTGATCATCAAATAACTGCTTTTTCCTCAAGTGATATTTCTGAATTTTTTTAGGTCTATCATGATTCGCTGGACTTGGAGGCAGTGAAGACATTGCTTTCCTTTTCATCTTGCAAAGATTCAACATCAACTCTTAATAACACTGCCGTAGCAGCATGTGTTGAAGGCTGTAGAAGCACTGTCAACATAGAAGGCCGAGATGTGGGATCTTTTCTCCCAACTCCACAACCTTCAGACTCGGAAGGGGAATTTGATTCAGAGCCAGAGAGAAAGAGGAGAAGGATACAGACAGATGAATCAATTAAGGTAATTATTTCATGCTTAACTTTATTTTCAAATATGTGGCTGAATTTCCTTATATCTATGACGCGCGTGTTTATAACCAACGATACTAAATTGATCAGTCTCTTACTAACAGTGACATATGAGAAATAAATATTCTGCCTTAATTTCTTGGGATGATAGGTTTCATGTAGCAACGTAATTTACTATTCACTTCAAGCAATCCTTGTCTCGAGTACAGTTTTGGAAAACCTGTAGCCTTTTTGTCACTTGCAAAAGTAAATGCTTGTATTCAAATGATTTTGTTTTCAATCAAAGCCAAAATAGAAAATATTCTGCTTTTGTGTTACTTAAGCAATCAAATTCATTTTCCTTTTATTAATTAATATAGTCTCACGTTGTCACCCAGAATAAGAATTCCATCATTTCAGTTCACCTCCGCAACCCCGCCGAGAACTCCAAGCCCAGCGCACTTGGGTGTGCCCGTTTCTGTGATCATGAGAGCTCATAGAGATGGAACGTACTCTCCAACACCAATGGCTAATGATGGTATTACAGAAAGACTGTGCCCTGGTGCAAGTAATGAATTCTTAGTAACTGGTGAATTGCTCAATGCGGTATCAAAAGAAGACAAGATGATGTTCCATGTTAACAGGACATGCTTTCTCAAGGAGCAGATATACATGACGAACAAAGACACCTACCGAGAGAAAACCCATTCCCCTCCGGACATGAATAAAAGAAAATTGAAAGCAGAGTCACAGCAGACAATTATTCCAGAAATGATTGCCGACAAGCCTTGCAGCGTAAAGCCAAGAACTTCAAGCTTCTCCTCCAGTATTAAAGAAACCACAACTCGCTCTAAACATTCTAACATTAGCTCTCATTCACTGCACACAACAATTAATCATCCCATAGCCATAGCTCCGAAGTCTTTGGTGATTCCGAAGAATGTTTTCCCTGCGCAGGCAGTGATTGTTACCCCTGCATCTGGTGGTACTCTCATCCCAGCACCAGCCCTCATTCCATCGTCTGCTGGATTGGCACAGTTAGTGCTGTCTGAGGGAAGTCAAAATGGCAGCCTTCAAAAGACTGATGCAAAAAGGAAGGTTCCTACATCATTTGTGCTCTCTCCTATAATCATCTCACAAATGAGGCATTCATCTGGGGTCAGTCCTTCGTTGAAGGAAGATCCGAGGAGGAGAGTGTACGAGTGTCCTCAGAAAGATTGTGGCAAGAACTACTTCAAGTCGTCCCACCTGAAAGCACATATGAGGACGCACACAGGCGAGTGCTGCCCTTTTATATATTGGCTATATCTTCAAATAATTAATTCTCTTCTCTATTATAAGGATTGAATCCCCTAGCATACTTAACAGTATCTATTATAGATTATATTTTTGTCATTGTTTTCCTATTATATCCATAATGTGTAAAATAGTTCAGCTTTCGAATAAATCGCTGAGAAACCCTTTGCCACAGGCAAATGAAATTAGCTATTTGAAGAATATGCAAGTTTCTCTAAACCAAATTTTTATAATTTATTGAGGAAATCACATTTCAGTCCCAGTATTCATTTCATTCATGGCCCAAATGACATCTCTCGAAATTTAATCATTGTTTTGTATTTTAGGTGAAAAACCTTTTGTCTGCTCTTGGGAAGGCTGTGCGCGTCGCTTCTCTCGTTCAGACGAGCTGTCTCGCCATAAGCGTGTCCACACGGGAGAGAAAAGGTTTGGTTGCCCTGTCTGTGAGAGGCGTTTCATGCGCTCTGATCATCTTGCAAAGCACCTCCGACGACATGTGAGGGACTCCCGCGCTGTTGGCTGTGATAGTGTTCAGAAGACTGAGGACGATAGGAATGTGACTTGTCAGCAGTTGACTTATGCGACTCCTTTGTCATCCTCTCAGTCAGTCGCTCCTCCCGTTTGGGACGTGCAGAGGCAGGCAGTGCTTACGAGACCCATTCATGCTCTCTTTGTACCTGCTGCGCAAGTGACTGCTGTTTGTGCTTCAAATCAAGAACTTAGGCCTGGCTTTGTTGTTGCCCATGCAGTCTGACTTCCATGTGAAGGAGTGCATTTGATTTGGCTGACAGTTTTCTTCTAAATCTGCTTATGCTTCATTCATCATCAACAAAGGAATGTATTTTTGCGTCCTTGTAAAGTGTTTAGAATCGTGGGTAATGTCAGAGATAGAAAACGGTGCAAAAGTATGTAGGGTTCTTTTATTTTGCTATTATGAGAATGAAATGGTTGAAGAACTTACAATCTCCTACGTTGGTGGTACTCCAATCAGTTCTCTATCTATTTGAAAACAACATAACCAGTTTACTTTTTAATGAAATTGGTTGTTCAGAGAAATTTTTTGTTGTGATTAAGATTGATTGAAAGAGGTTATCCTCAGGGAGTTGCAACTGAGGTAGCGTAAAATATCTGTGATGTTCCATTTGCTTTTATTTATTCCACTAATTGGTGGTTTCCTTTCCAATTTGATGTTTAATTATGTGCCCACTTGATGCCCTTACCAAAAGTTAATAATTCTTTTTTTATGTTGGTTTGTTTTATGACTGTTTCATAATAATTTGATTATTAAATGAATTTCAAAAAAGTCTTTGTTGAGATTATTCGCTGTCATACACTATCAATTTCACCCTTGTTTGGATGTTTTGAACAGGCTTCTTGCGTGATTGGCAAATGCATGTTTTGGTTCTTAGTGACAGCAGTCTGTTAAATATTAATTCATGATTCATTTCTACTCGATGAGTATTCTACCATATAAATATAAAATTGAGAGCCATCTTGACAGTGGAAGTCTTGCCAATTGCTCTGGTGCTGCAGGATTGGTAATGATAACCAAGTATGATGTCTACTACAATATAAAATAGTCTCAAGTATTTGTATGCATGAGAAATTGAACATAAAAGTCTTAAATGCAGAGAGGTTAATATCTCAGCTCAAGTAAATGCCTCAAAATAGTGAAGGTTTGGATTTAGAATTATGCCAATTATCTTTAAAAGAAGAACTCACATTTGTATTTTACTCCCAAAAATTTTTATTTTCAACTAACAAGTTTTTTCTAAGAAGAAGGGCATTGATACAATAGCTCAATCACGATATGAACTTAATGTGGAGGCCCTGCAGAAGTTGGATAATTCGAACTTTTTCATTGGTCTACAGCATTTTTCATTGGAACAATTTTAAAAAATCGTGCTTGGTTTGATTTTATGGTTAATCTGAACTTTTTATGATTATGGTAAAGTAATGTCACAAGATAAAATTCCGAAGTACTGATTGAGAGCTCTCAATCAGTAGACCACTACTTTTTATCATTTATGATTATTGGATTACAAACAAAATGAGATATTTCCAAAAAGAAGTTCTAAATAAATCTCAGTTATTGGTTTAAGGTAGTGTGCTATTCATAAGAAACTTCTTTGAATCAAATTTTCATCCCAATCCCTCCAGGTTTGAAGTATCCAAGTTTCACTTAGTTAATTAGTCTCTATTCAATCAAGGTTCAGTGCAGTCTTAGGAATCAGAATCCAATAGTGTGAAGTAAATGTGAGGAGAAACTATAAAATACCATCAGGATAACAGCATACAGTACAAGAATAAGATAATACAGTAGAAGTCCGTTATAGCGAGTGATTTTTTGGCAGTTGTCTGTCTCACTGCAGAAAGGATAGGAAGTTAGGTCCTTTTCATGGACGAGTGGTCATTTCTGAAATATCGTTATTATTATTATCATTTATTATAAATGTTAAAAGTGGACAGTCGTCCGGTGGTAACGTCAAATATATATAAAGACAAAAGGAAGATTATAAAACATATAGCATTCCTCTGCTGTACCTTATGTTAACAACCAATTAGTTACACATTTAGTAATTAAAGTAGTAAGTATCGTGAGTGAATATATTGTTGACAATGAGAAAATTATTAAGGCTCGTCCTTCGATTTTTCGTTGAAATGTTATATTTGTACTTGGAAAGGGATTAAGAATACCTCAGGTAAATCATTCCATTATTTTGCAGTTCTGTTTACAAAAGAATATTCCCCAAAGTTCTTTTTAGGTGGCTCGACCAGTGGCGCAGCGAGGGGGGGTTTTAGGGGTTCAAACCCCCCACAAGACTCAAGTCCTATGACTAGCTCTGTACTTTTTTCTGCTGAAGAGTGATGTGGCAATTTCGTCGATAATTTCGTGCCGACGTGACGGCGTGACCGGAGTGACCAGAGTGAATCTGACTTATGGTGACTTAGGGTGGCGAAGGGTGGCGCCTTCGACTCCTGTTCGCTTTTTATGCCAAATGGTGGAAGAATACAAAATCTTTGCCAAGAGTCAAAAGTTCGAACGGAGATTATTCCGCGGTTACGTGTGAAAGGCGTGCCAGCCAGCCTGTCCCGTTCACTGTGTGACCGTGAACTCAAGGGCGAGTCTAGATTGGTTCTGGTGTGAGAAGTTGGGATTGTTCTAAGACACTTTTTGCTAAGAGACTTCTTGAAGAAGGTTGTTGTGAGGAGAGAATGTTTCGACGTCTTGTGAATTCGGAGTCTTCCCGAATCGACGTTCGTATTGGGTGATTTTGTACTAATTGTAAATGAGCAGTTCAATTTAAAGTGTTATTTTGTTGTATGATATTGTTTGACCTCTTAATATTATTACTTATTATATTTATGGTTGAAACTCATTCTCTGATTGATTTTCCGATGTTCGATATCCCGAGCTGATTGCTGTTCAGAGTAGTTATTGAGTTACCGAATATTTTTCAGTTCTTTCCGAGTACAGAAAAATAAGGTGGCACAAATTGGTAGCAGAGCGTGGTTTGATTCACAACTCTGTTCTTGCAAAATTGCTTTTATCGACATCTTATGGACTCTGTTCGTGAGTATTCCTTCTTGATTCTTTGACATGTTGTTATTTCGTATCTTCACTGCTGACGTTCTTGATTTTTTCTAATTGCGCTCCAATTGTAAGTATTGTTTCGTGTTAATGCCACCTCCTAATCCTTACGCCAAAGGTTATTTAAGTTCCTCTAAAGATCGTCGTAATCGAGGTAGTTCTCGAGAGATTGCCAATATGGAAACTGCAACGCAAGCGTCCTCGGAAGATTATTCCGCTAATTCCATTAAGTTGGATTCTGTCAAGTTATTACTTTCGGATATTCTTCCCTTGGCAAACGTCGAATCCGAAAACTTGTTTAATTTTTGAGTTCGGTCATTCATGTCTCTGATTTATCGCTAATTCCATTTGATTCGCTTATGATATATCTGACGTCGAAATTACCTGTTAATTTTCGGATGTTTTGGTTTGCCGCTATTCAGAGGAAATTATCTTTTCAAATGCTGGTCTCGGAAATTTGGCAAGAGTTTGTAAGTTCCCGGGAGTACGAGCGTTTGATTGCAGCTAAAGTCAAACGTTATCAAATGCCATCCGAGCCTCCCTTGGAGTTTTTAAATGTTGTAACTGTTTCGGCAAAGGTTTTGGGGTTGTCTTTATCTGATATTGAGCTCGTTTCTATTGTTCTCGATGGAGTAAATCCTCTCACACGAAGTACGTTCGTTTTCCGAAGTAAGCCTACTAATATTTTAGAATTGAAGCAATTATTGTCGTACGCCTCGAAGCAGCTGATGGATTTCGCTAATTATTCGGCTACTTTCAACCCCAATTCGCCACGTGCAATCACTTGTACTTTTTGCAATCGTCAAGGTCATACTTTTGGCAATTGTCGTCAGCGAAGACGAAAATCGAATTCGAATCGGCCGGCTATTACTATGTTCCATGCTACAGATTCTTTGTCTCCTGCTTTGCCAATTGTTAACGTGACAATTGGTAATCATTCTCTTGAAGCCTTGATCGATTCTGGTTCTACTTATTCGCTGATTGATGTTAATTCTTGTAACAATTTACAGTTACGTTCGGTTAAAACTCTTCAGTCCCCAATTCAAATTCGAGGCCTTGGAGGAACCACATTTACGTTAACTCAGCAAATTAAGGTGAAGGTCAAGGTCAGCTCATTCTCTTGGAGCCATTATTTCTACCTTGTTGACTTGCCATTTCCAGTACTAATTGGTAGGGATTTTATGTTAAAAACTAGAATGCTCTTAGGCCATAACTATTTCACTTTTCAGTCTGATCCCACTCAAATAATCCCCTTCATTGATAGGCAGCTTGAGAACAGTTCACGAGATACTGCTCACCCGGTGCTAAGCTCAAGCTCTTCCGTTAAAAGGGATTCCCCTGCATTATCTACCAATCTGGGATCGAACAAACTGGTGAACTCATGCTCCCCTTCTGATAATTCTGATATTCCACAGGACGTGGTGCAACTTATTAATGAATTTCCAGACGTCATTACTACCAAACTTGGGTCTACTGGTGTAATGGCTTATGAAATCCAGCTTACAGATACCACTCCTGTGAGGTCGCATCCATTTTCTTTGCCTCCAGCCAAAGCCAAGATCCTACAAGATTCTGTATCATCTCTGATTCAGCAAGGTGTGGTTGAGGCCTCCACATCTCAATGGGCTTCACCGGCTTTTCTTATTCCTAAGAGGGATAAAGGTTGGAGATTGGTGGTGGATTACCGAAAATTAAATGGAAAAGTACAGGTAGACCCCTATCCAACTCCTTCGGTAGAACATGCATTTCAATACCTGTCTGAGGCTAAAATATTTTCTATTCTTGATCTAAATTCTGCCTTTAATCAGATACCTTTGAGTGAGTCTTCTAAGAAATATACTGCTTTTGTAACGCCTTTCGGTCTCTTTCAATACACCAGATTGCCTTTTGGATTTGTCAATTCTCCACAAGTTTTCACTCGTTTAATGGATCTTGTTCTTGGTGATTTGAAATATAATTGTGTTTATCCTTATATTGATGATCTTTGTATATTTTCAAAGGATATCAGCTCTCATTTAGTCCATCTGAGAGCTGTACTCCAAAAACTGCGAGACGCTGGGCTAACTCTTCATCCAGGAAAAATGAAGCTGTGTCAAAATTCTATTTCATTTCTTGGGCATGTTCTTCGAGGGGGATGTCTCCATATTGACCCGGAAAGAGTTAGACCCATTCAGAATGTTCCTGTTCCGCTAAATCTTCAGCAAGTGTCCAGATTTCTAGGTATGGCAGGTTTTTATTCTAAATTTATTCCTGGCTATGCGGAGATTGCCCACCCTCTAAATCAACTCAAGAAAAAAGATGCAAGGTTTGTGTGGTCTACTGTTCACAATGACGCCTTCAATAAATTAAAAAATGCTTTAGCCAACCCTCCTGTATTATCAATGCCTTGTTTCACTCGTGATTTCCATTTATTTGTCGATGCCAGTAATGTGGCTCTTGGTGCAGTTCTAAATCACCATATTGATGGGAAATACTGTCCTGTGGCATATGCTAGTAGAACTTTAAATCCACATGAACAGAAGCTAACTGCATATGAATTGGAATGCATGGCATGTATCTGGGGTATTGAAAAATTTAAAGATTATTTACAATTTAGACCTTTCCATTTGTATACAGACAATGGGGCTTTAACCTGGCTGTTTAATCATCCAAAGCAATTGGGAAAAATTGCTAGGATGGTTTTAAAATTATCTTCTTATAAGTTTACAATACATCATATTAAGGCTAATTTAAATAAACCAGCAGATTGTCTCTCCAGAATTCAGGTACAAGAGTCTGCTACTTCTTGTTTTTTACATAAGCTACCTATGTCTTTTGTTGATATTAGAACCCACCAAAATAATGATCCTTACTGTGTACCACTTATTAATAAATTAACTAATGATGGACTTAAGTTAGTTAAAGAAAATGGGATTTCTTTTGCTCTAAAGAATAATCTATTGTGTTCTAAAGTTAGTAAGGCTAAAAACTTTAGAGTTGTTGTTCCTGTTGTCATTAGACCAATGTTATTCCAATATTTCCATTCTTTACCTAGTTCGGGGCATTTAGGCATATTTAAGACTGTCCAAAAAATATCCCAGAGTTATTGGTGGCCAAACTTTAAGACTGAGATCACTGAAATGGTTAAAAGATGTTCGGTATGTCAGATAACAAAGCCCAGAAATGTTCTTTCTTCTGGTGTATTATCTTCTCAGCCTATTAGCAACCCTTGGGAGAGAATTTTCATTGACTTCGTGGGTCCCCTTCCTCGATCCAAATCAGGAAATTGTTATATTTTTACAGTAATTGATGGTTTTTCTAAATTTGTTTTCCTTGAATCTGTGAGAGATGCTTCATCCAAAAGTGCAATACATGTGTTATTTCATAATTTGTTCCCAAAATTTGGCTATCCCAAATATATTGTGTCTGATAATGCTACTGCTTTTACCTCGTCTGCCTTTAAAGATGCTTGCTTCAAAGTTGGGATTAAAATAGTACATACAGCCCCTTACTATCCCTGTCCTAATCTGGTTGAAAGAGTTCATAGAAATCTGCGTTTTGCACTGTCTGCCTATTGTACGCCTTCTCATAAAATCTGGGATGAATTCCTGGGAGATTTGACATTTGCATTTAATACATCAGTTCATGAAAGTACTTTATATTCCCCTGCTAAATTGTTTCTAGGTAGATTGATTCCACATCCCCTAGATAATGTGTGGGACCTACCTAATTGTGTTGTTGATACTTCTTGCTCTGACCGGGATCTCAGGCAGCACTGGACCAAAGCAGTTCAAAATTTAAACAAGGCTCACAAAAGATATGCTGCCTCTTATAACAAATTACATTCAGTACCACAATTCAAAATAGGGGATTTAGTACTGACTCAAAATCATTCAGTAAGTTCAAAACTGAAGAAAAGAATGTCTAAATTGGAGCCTCTATGGTCAGGACCCTTTTCAATTCTAAGATTTGTTACTCCTGTTACTGTGGTGTTACAGGTTGGGCCTAACAAGGAGAAAATATCACATGTTTCGCAATTAAAAGCATATCATTAATGAAGAGTTGTTTGCCCAATGAGTTCATGCAAATTCACGGTCCTTAAACTTGTTTCTATTCTGTTGTGTCTCTTGGATGTTTTTGTATTTAGTGTTTGACATAATGCTGTTAATATTGATAGGTGGCGTAGCAGGATGGGATCTGCATCGCCCGGCAAGATTCTCTTGTCGCAACTACCACCTAACTTTATGTTAGAAATATTTTCTATACACCTTTCGACATTGTGTCAAAGCGAAGTTCTCCGGTGCCCTAAATTCCACAATTGGGTATCCGGGCCATATGAGTTCTCTTCTTTGACCTATTTAGCTAACCTGTGTTCTTTTTTTTGGGTTTTGCCCTTGAATAATATTGTAAAGGCAGAGAAGAGACTCTATTCCTGAAAACAGCCCCAGTTTTCAGTTTTACATGGGTTTTGGACCCCTTAGGGACAGATCTATCTGAATTAAGTAATTATTGTATTGTTTGAAGTATATTTATGGCAAATGAAGGCATCACACAGCACAATTATGCTAATTGTTTGACTATGTTTCTAACTAGCTGCTAATTTAATGGAGGACTTGGCATTCATTTAAATGATTTCTTATATTTGTTCTGCTCATTTGGCATTTATTGTAATTGAGTTATTATATTTGTTCTGCTCCTTTGTTAATATTCAAGGACACCATTTGTTATTTTATCTATTGCCCCACATAATTAAACTAATGATAATTCGTAAATAACAAATATTTCTCTGTGTTTTCCAAAGAATCGGGCACCCAATTTTGTAAAATGGAAGTTTTTGTTAATAAACAGAAAAGTCTTTCTGTTGCTCTCTTGTCTTCTTGACTGAAAGTTATTCCAACCCTTTGGAACTCATCTCAGTCCACAATGTTTTCATTTAGTGTAATTTTGGCCCTAATTTCTGGCAAAAAGTGTATTGCCAATAAATATGCCTTCCATTCTATATTTACTAAGGTTATTTTCTGTAATTGCACTACTGCAAAGGGTTTAATCCTGCCAATTATATAATTAATTGATAGTTAAGTTAATAATTATGATATCACATTTATATTTGTTACAATTAATTTCTAAATTGTTGATGCCTAAACAATGTGCTTGGAATATAATGAATCTATAGAGACTGCCACTGGTGTGATATTGTGATCAAGCGACATTGTTATTTCTTTCTGGGCATCATAAAAGAGACAATGCTATTGTGTGCCTAGTTGATGTCCAGTTAACTCAGTTACTTCTTTCTGGCCATCATAATTAAGACAGTGCCATTGAGTTCCCTATTGATAGCCAGTGAACTTATCCCAATTGGCTCAATTAAAGAACTATGAACCCTTCGTTTGTTTGAAAAAAGAAGATGGACATATTTTTTCCAAAAAGCAAGGGGGGATGTGGCAATTTCGTCGATAATTTCGTGCCGACGTGACGGCGTGACCAGAGTGAATCTGACTTATGGTGACTTAGGGTGGCGAAGGGTGGCGCCTTCGACTCCTGTTCGCTTTTTATGCCAAATGGTGGAAGAATACAAAATCTTTGCCAAGAGTCAAAAGTTCGAACGGAGATTATTCCGCGGTTACGTGTGAAAGGCGTGCCAGCCAGCCTGTCCCGTTCACTGTGTGACCGTGAACTCAAGGGCGAGTCTAGATTGGTTCTGGTGTGAGAAGTTGGGATTGTTCTAAGACACTTTTTGCTAAGAGACTTCTTGAAGAAGGTTGTTGTGAGGAGAGAATGTTTCGACGTCTTGTGAATTCGGAGTCTTCCCGAATCGACGTTCGTATTGGGTGATTTTGTACTAATTGTAAATGAGCAGTTCAATTTAAAGTGTTATTTTGTTGTATGATATTGTTTGACCTCTTAATATTATTACTTATTATATTTATGGTTGAAACTCATTCTCTGATTGATTTTCCGATGTTCGATATCCCGAGCTGATTGCTGTTCAGAGTAGTTATTGAGTTACCGAATATTTTTCAGTTCTTTCCGAGTACAGAAAAATAAGGTGGCACAGTACAAAACCCCAATAATCACGCAAGTATTACAGATACAATGCAAGTCTTGTGTTTGCTTGATAAGAGTCAGCGTCAGCTAAAGCTTCGCATACCCGTAAATATGGCTCCGATGTCAGCTAAGGTGATGTTTTCGTTAGCAGGGTGGGCCTTGAGCCGACATCGATATCAATGAGGCACTATGATACGAGTGTTTCACGCAAAATTTTTCTACGTGTGCACTTCTTAAGCCTATACTTTAGTTATGACTCACACCATAATATAAGATTCCGATGAGAAAAATTCGAAAGTGCTGATTTGTTTACTCCTCGAAATAATACAAGGGAACATTCGAGAAGTAATTCGAAACTTGCACCCTGAAAACAGAGATTAATATTACGTTTGAGAGACAAACAGATTGATAAAACGCTCAGTTAGATCTTCTGCATGTGACTGTTTTTAGGGTGAGAATGCAAAGCTAGGCTCGTGAGTAGTGCTTTTGAGAAATTCACAGTGAACATTTCAAAGGAGAGTTTAGTTTGGATTTCATAAGGTACAGATGGACATCCTAAATTTATTTCACAGTCCGCGAATAGCTCAAGGCCTCTATCAGAAAAACATAAGTTAATGGCTATGTGTTTTTTCTAAAATGACCATTATTAGTTGCATAAATTAGGATTATCTTATTTTAGGCATATTATCGGAGGCCACATCTCAATGAGTTTAGCGATAATTCCAAAGGTACTGGTTCCTTTATTAAGCGTTCTGGACGCTTAAAAGTCTGTACAGTAGACTCTTCATTACTTGGGCTGATAGAAAATATAGTGATTCTTATTCTATGATTACCTGTTAATTTGCTGTATATTTAAGAAAATAATTCGGTAACCGAATTCCATATAAATTTGAAGAAGTATTGGAGAAATACAAGATATCACTAAAAAATAATTTTAGATGATATTATTAATAATATGCCATTTTGGAAGCAAATCAGTTAGCTGAAAGGTATTGTGCGCGTAAGGTACGCACAGATTTATAGGAACAGTGACTTGATGGCTTGAAATAAATATGATGAACTATTAAAACTGTGGCTTAAATTCTCTAGCTTCCTTTTCGAAGCAGCCAATTTTTTTCTGGTAATAGAATCCAACGAATCTCAAGACTTATACGGTCAACCACGTGGTCATGCAATGCCTCTTCAAAATTTCAATTCATGGAAAATTTTTGTTTTCTTTGAACACAGTGGATAATACAGTGCTATCTGCTGGTTATGCAACCTAACTATTAATTAGTCTAAATAATTGTAAGTTGACGACTTCATTTTTTGCAAATTCAATTATAATATCAACTATAATCAAGAGTATACTGTATTTTTTTATGTAGCCGAATTTTTAATTCTCGGTTTGTGACGCATTCAATTGAATACTTAGCTAATACATAAATAACGAAATCAGACATAATTGTAAGCCTACCAGAAAATTCTGATATAAATTATTTTTTAACGAAGTGAAACCATCTGATATAAATGATATTTGTTTCTTAAAAGAGGAGTTAATTTTCAAAACAAGGGATGAAGTCACTCCTAAGAAACGTGCTGATGATATTGTCTCTTAAGGAAAGATATTCAAATAAGCATGGGCGCGCCAATGTGGGGATCTTATGAGTGGATATTACGTTTTATGTCGCTTGCTAAATAATCGTTACTAATTTTTTTCCTTCTCACGCTTTGCAACCTCTTGGAAGAAAGGACTCTCAAAGACTCGGGAAGTTTATATCTACAACACTGAAAAACTTCAGCATAGGACAAATGACTTTTTAATAGATATTAGACGTATCCAAACTAGAAATCCAAAGAACACTTATGATAAGTTTCCAATAGTTAGGTTATGTAAACTACTATCTTGGAAAGATTAACTGACATATTTGTAGTAAGTAACGGTCATGAATATACTAGCCCCTGTAAGTTAGGCATTTTTCGTTTCCTTGGACCCCCCCCATTGGCAAATCCTGGCTGCGCCACTGGGCTCGACATATCATATATTATAACGAGTACGTACATACATATCTCGACATATGCTATAACGAGTGCCATAAATGTCTTGTAGGAGACATGTCTCAGAATCGTCAATTGACACAAGGGACAAGGTCCGACAAGTAAACAGTAGTATGAGATACCTTATCTCTTCAAAGAGCTGAAAAAAATTAAATGCAAAAATTATTGTCTCCTGATTCATGAATTTGTTACCCACAACTCGCCTCACCCTTCCTCAGCAAAAATGGATCAGGCAGCTTTGATTAGAGATTTCTCACGAGTTTCTCTCTCATCCCTGGGTACATCTCATCTCGTCTCTTGTTTCTTTTCGGTGACGACCCCTCTAGTCAGCGCCCAAATTTTAATTGAGTTCCCATCATAATGTCATCCACCCGTGGTAATTGTTTTCATACGAAGCTTGGCATCAAATCGTCTGATCCAGGATCGGTGGGAAAATAGGAGATAAAAGCAGTGCTGATTCGGATTCCAACGGTTCGGAAGTCGTCTACGCCTAAAATCCTACGTTAGTGCCAATTAGAAATCGTTCATTTAAAAATTTCTAGTGGTAGCTAATTCTCTATCAATTAAAAACTATCGGCCTACAGTTTCGTAGATAGTGCAAACATCGATACAGTATAAACACACGTATACAGTCCAAACATCGATAGCGGATTGGTGGAACGTTTGACGAGTTACATGGAACCAGGGTGAGTCTAGGATGCGGCAGGCCCCACGCTACGGGACATGCCAACGATTAATATTGTACCCTAATCTAGTGTGCCGTCGATTCTATCGCGCACCCCGATTTTTGAGGCGAAAAAATATTACCCAAAAGGGGGCGCGTCATTTTGGAGTAAATACGGTATTTTTGACGTGACTTACTTTTTAACGCATTATGAAGCATTAGCGTTAAGGATTAAAAAACCCTACAATTCCATTCTGCCACACTGATAACTGATGAAAACGCAGCTGTGGAGGTTTTTATAAAAGGGTTCTTGTAAGTACTATCTTGGTACTTTATCTCGCTCCACCACAATATCGCCTGCTTTTACAGGCAAGACATCAACCAATAATGAAGAAAAATCTATTGCTGTTATCACGATTCTCAACACAGAACTATTAATCGCAGTGACGCGTGATCACAACGACGTGATCACGTGAAATAACAAAAAGACGAAATAATTGAGCTCTACAGCGTAATTCTCGAATTGATGATTATTGAGCCAAATAATTACTGTTTCAACGACTATGAATACTTAAAAATAATAGTAGATTATTCGACGGCTATCAATACCAAATAATCTTTTGAATACCGCCCTAAAACGGTTTACCAAACCACATTAATTTGAAAAAATATTTCATGTAAATCACGAATGCCCTACAATGACGAAGTCATTGTCATTAATTAAATTCATTTTATGCTTATCTTATATAATAGAAATGATCACCGATGTGTATATATTTATTTATCCGGTGTCAGCAAAGCTGGGTTTTCAAATGCCATGATTACTGGCGCCAGATGTTTGAAAGTTAACTCGCGTTACACACATCTCAAGAATTATTAAATGGCGTAGTATTAAACATTGCGTCAATTGAGATCCTTCGCGCGTATGTCGATACGGGCCGTTATTAATTATAAGACCAAATAATTTTTCTTTGGAAGGACTGTGATTTCTGAACCTCATGATGTCTCGATGAGTTAAAATTATTTGTTCCAATAAACCGTTTTTCATGAAAATTCAGACTAATTTTTCTGCTGCCACTCCTATGATGGAGTTATACCAAGTGACTGCTTCAGCGCTTGATTATATGCACAGTAATAGGTGGATTGATAAGGGCAAGATGAAAGATGCGAAGGAAAACAGAATGAAGTCTGGCGACAATAAGTTGAACTCCTTTCTACTTGGCGCATTGATTACTGGTGCCAGTTGATTTTGCGTGTTTATTTACGCCAGTCAACTGGCGCCAGCAATCTTTGTATGTGTAAACCAAGTTTAACTCCTGAAAGAATTAAGTGAGAGAAAATTTGATGCATCTTCTGATGTGATAGGTTATAAACCTTTGAAAGTAGTTTAAGGACCAATAGAGTATTATATATATACGAGTAAAATGCTGCTTGCATTCTGCAAGCATGTTGATAACACAAATTTCAAATCGACATCATATAGAGAGGGTCCTCAAAAGTAGAAAAAGTATTGAAAATATTCTTAAAATTCGCAGCAATTTCTCCGTCCGGCATCGAACAAAGGTCTTCCTGGTGATAATTTCTATGCAGAACAACAGAAGATTACAGTCTCTAACTAAGTGTAAAAACGCAAGCAGAGATATTGGCTGCAACTGTCTTAAATGACGTCCTGATTTTCACGTATGGTCCTTATGTGAGAATTTGTAATGTGCTCTGGCATCGAACCCAGAAACAGAATGGTCTTATTTAATTTTTTTCTTAAATCAAGTCTTAATATACATCTTTTATCTAAGCAAGAACTTCCTTTCATTTCAATAAGTGCATCAAAAAAATAATAAATAACTAACCCAATGTATTTCAACTGGACGACATATTTACCAACCGGCATCGAACCCGGGTCTTTCTGGTGATACTTGCTATGCAAAGGAATAGAAGATCATCATCTCTAACTATATGTAAAAATTCAAGCAGAAATATTGGCTGCAACTGCCTCAAACGACGTCCTACTTTTCCCTTGTATTCCTTATGAGAGAAATGTTATTGCGCTCTGGCATCGAACCCAGGAAAAGTACGGTCTGAACTGAATTTGTTTCTAGAACCAATTTTTACCATACATCTTCTAGCCAAGCACGAACTTCCTGTCATTTCGATAAGTGCATCAAAAAAAATAATGAAAAACTACTCCCATGTATTTTAAAGGGCAGATATTTGCATCGTTCTAGCATCGAACCCAGGATATTTTTCGTAAAAGTCATTACTATTTTCGATAGATCCTGACCATATATATAGGCTCCTAGAGTTTTGATTCTCTACCTATCCGGTAATTATTTTTTTTAATTCCGGAAAATCAAAGAAATGCATTTAAACGAAAAAAATCAGGACTATGGGGCCGTCTGGAATCGAACCCATGACACTGAGTTTCAAAATCGCAATTTTTCTGGCGGTTTCACGTTATGGCCAATATGTCGTAAAAATTTCAAGTTAATGGCGCTTACGGTTTAGCCTGTGAATTAGTATCATATCTATCTATCTATATGAATGAAACCGGAGAAGCATCTATATATAATAGATATATATTGATATTTTTCCAGCACGTAACGTATACATTACGTGCACTTTCTTATGAGAGACGATTCGAGTATACATTTTGATTGATTGCAGAATTTTTTTACTTAAAGAATTAAATCAGAAATAATGGTCGTTAGAAATCTAGATGAATTCCAAAAGAAAGGAAATTGAATAAAAATTATTATTTAGGTCATAGAATATTGTATTCGAGTCGAAATAGAAAGAATTTAGGCAAAAAATATGAAAACTTTATGTAGTTTTGTGGGCATAAACAATTCCCTGATGACAAAGGTGGTAAACTTTGGAAATAGAAATTTAGCTGTCTACCAAATAAACAAATAATATATTATCACAGTTATCAGGCACTATTTGTTTCAACGGAACATACATCTTAACGTATCGGGATTATTTATATCTTCGCTAATTATATTTCATTTTGAGGGAAGAATTCACTAGTACTGTAATAATTAGTAAAGAATAAAAACAATTAAATTAGGGGGAAATGACGATGTTGTTTACTTATCAACAATAATGGCAACGGAAAGACAAACAATGTTTCTGAAATTTTAAGGCGTAGAGAAATAGATTGCAAAGTAATTAATTGCAACAGAGATTCGTACTTGTTGGCCTAATCAGAACATTAAACAAAGTAACATAATCGTTGAAAAACTAATGAGAGCATAGATCGATAGGCATAAACCGCGTCTTCTTTGAAATCATTTGAATGGAAGACCAGACAGCAGAATTGAAGGAGAAAACCTCCGTAAGTTGCCGTATCTGCCAACAAGGGCCTCGTCCAGCTGAGTCCTTCGCGTCCCCATGTGACTGTAAAGGCAGTCTGGGAGCAGTACACCCTTCCTGTCTCCGACGTTGGCTAGCTACTTCAGGGCGCTCTAGGTGCGAGATCTGCCTCTATCCGTTTCGCACTGTCGCCATCAAAAGGTATGGCCTTCTGGAAGGTCTCAGATTATGGATGGAAGTGCCCGAAAGGACGAGAGACTTGGCCGCTGATTTCTTAGTCGTCATCCTCCTCACAATGGCAACAATTGGGCTCGTCGTCGTGTGCTGGATAGGTACTGATCATTTCATATTCGAGGGGAACAAAATGGGATTGTCTAGGACATGGTCTATGGGTGCTCTTGGCTTCTTTGTGGGTGTTCTCTTAGTCGGCTACGCTGTGACCTTGTGTCTTATGGTGCGTGATATGGTATGTCCTTGGTGGCGGTGGTGGAGACATGGCATAAACGTTATTGAGGTGACGAGAAGTCAGGATGGCTCACTGAATAACAATGATGCTCTCAATTGAACTACGGCCATATTTTCGGCAAAAAATCTTTCTGGTAATCCTATGATGAATATCGGAAGGAAATTACTTTCGTCCTTCATAGATTCCTTGCTACCCCGGAATAATGCAGAAAATTAATTCTTCTTTATTTCAATAAAATCGCCTTATAAGTCATTTTGATGCTCATCCAAGCATTCTTCACTTACACTGGTTCGCACGAAATTAACCACGCAGTTGTGGTTTTGAGAGTACCAAAATTAAATGTACTCTTTCTTTTGAATGATCTGTAGGAATTTTTCCTTTTTTAAACTAAACTAAAAGTTTTCACAGATTTTTTCTACAAGAAAAAGAGAACCCCATCTATAATATCAATTTTTAAAGTGTTCATATTGACCTAAAGAGCTTTTAGTAAAGCATGAAAAATGGGCGATGACTGAAAATAAGAAAGATTAATGTTGATTGGTTGGTTGATTAGTTAACCAATGCCACCAAAAATGTACATTTATATTACCATTAAAATAAAAAGTTTGTAGTCATTTTGAGAGATAAAACTTCAATATAGGTAAAAGAAAAGTCCCTAACAATCACTTTAATCTACTAAACTCGATCATGCTTGGCCGTAATTCGTGGAAGGACACTCTAACTCAGAAGAAAAGAACTCCGTAAACTTCCACAGTAGATGATTTTATTTAACTACCTGTTTTGGCTTAGGCCATCTTCAGGTAAAGGAGGTAGCAGTTTAATCTGCCTTAAAGGAAATATCATGTCACCCAGGTGTAAGATATATTATTATTCATATAATTTTATTGAAATATAGAGAGTTAATAAGTAGAAACTATATAAATGGAGGGGGTATTGTAATGGGATTATAATAGGCCACAACTCAACCCATCCCTTCTGCCAAAATAACTGAAATATGCTTGTTCCGATCGCCGGTAACCCTCCTCAATTAATTTATTTTCTATTAATTAATTTTTCTTTTTCAAGGACAATCCACCCATCCAACTTAACGGTGCATCATGACAAAATAGATATTTTCATCCCTCGCTTATGGAATTTTGAGTTATGTTTAGCGTTGTTAGGTGAAGTTAGTGAGTTGTTCTCTTTGGAGAAAGAGATTACAGGATGGCATACCTTGATTTGGCAATGCCACAGGGAAGCAAAGACATAGCAGAAAGAAGTCATGATGGGAAACATAACATTCATTCGGAAAACTTATCATATTATTCATAACAGTAGTGTTAAGTTAAGAAAAAAACCTCCTGGAATGAAAAATATAATTTTTACCTTATTTTAAGAAGGATTAAACCTCTTTCCCACAAGAAAACACACCGCACCAAAGATTTCAAAGCAAGGGTAACATTCTGGCATACCTGTGGAACGTGATGTAAAATACATGGAGTTAATTTTTGCAGATGTGTGTGACTCTGGTTTAGCCATTTAGTTTTGAAATTGAAGTTGATACTATTCCTTGTGAAAGAACAACAGCTCATTTGCACGAAATATTAACACATATATACATTGTATGATTAAATCTCAGATCCCAACTTCAGAAACAGATAAACGATGGCGAGACAGATCTAACTATTAAATATCTAAATGGTTCTCCCAGAATTGTAAAAAAAAACTTCCAGTCAAAAAACTAAATGAACATAAATACTCTGCATGTTATCAAAATGTAGGTGGACTTCGTTCTAAAACTGACCTTATTAACATTAAACTATGTAATTCTTGATTGTGATTTTATATTTATCATGGAAACATGGTTAAATAGGGATATCGATGATCTTGAATTAGGACTCAGTAATTTTAAAATTTCCAGAAATGATCATAATAAATCCACAAGTTTTAAAACTAGTGCTGAAATCCATTCCCCAATGTTTAAAAACATTATCATGCAGGAACAGCATGGATTTGTAAGTGGTAGGACTACCTGTAATTATATTCTCTGTTATAAGCAATACATTTCAACTGTTATAAAAAAAGGAAAGCAAGTAGATTCTATACACACAGATCTTTCCATAGCTTTTGATCTAGTCAATCATAATTTGCTACTTGTGAAACTAAAAAAGTATAGGTATTTCTAATCCTCTACTGTCATGGTTTGGAAGTTATCTAACTAGTAGAATTCAGCATATAAAATTTAACAATTTCATCTCTCAATGAATTGAGGTCTATGCTGGTGTACCCCAAGGAGCTCATCTTGCCACTTAGCTGTTTATTCTTTTTATAAATGATGTCAAATCTGTTTTTAATGATTGCCACTTTCTTCTTTCTGCTGATGACTTAACTATATTCAAGACAATAACTTCTCATTCAGATTGCCTGGAACTTCAAGTAGAACTGAACCTTTAGAAAAATGGTGTTCCAATAATGGTATGAAACTAAATGTAACGTAATATCTTTTTACAAGAACCACAACCTTATTGTACATCCATACTTTCTTGATAATGAAACTGTACTTGAATTTGTCTTTGACATCAAAGACTTAGTTATTTTCAAAAAATTTAACATTTCATGAACATATTGCTTCTATTAGGAACAAAGCTTGCATAAATTTCACTTACAGCCAATGTATAGAAATTATAAATCCTAATACTTTTAAATTACTTTATATCTCCCATGGAAGAATTCATTTAAAATTCTATTCACCAGTCTGTAGTCCTTATTTCAAATCTGTAAATTTGGTAATTTAAAATATACAACATAATTTTATAGGTACTTCCCATCTAAATGTTAAAAATATAATAAAAATCTCAATTACAGTAGAGGACCATTTATACAAACATCTAAACAACAAACATATGTTCAAACAACGTACCTTTCACGATCAATATACAGTAATTTCGAACGCCACCGCTATGTGTGTTTTGCACCGATCTTTTGAAGGTGTGCACGAGTAAGTATTTATACTATATTAATTATATTTTACTATATAACTACCTTCTAAATGGATAAAAATAAGAAGAAAATGTGTGCAGCAGCTACTTCAAGGAGTGGGAATGTCAAAAGACAAAGACAGGTGCTGACGTTACAGCAAAAAGTGGACATATTAAATAAACTAGACCATGGTGTCATTTCATCAAATCTTCACCAGGAAATACAATACTGGCAGGAAAACTATACATGATATAAAATCACAGAAGGACCGAATTCTTCAATTTGTTGCAGAATCTGACTCAACGGTACTCATAAAAGAAAAACCTTACAGGGACAATCATGTATAGTTTTCTTTAAATGAAAGTTTTCAATAATATTTATGTGCATTATCGTCACTTATTTTGTACTGTAACCCATCAAAGCCTTTTTTTCAGTTCCTTTTTCTCTTAAGGGTAAAATATTTATTATCCGAACATATCCTTTATGCGAACCGACCTCGGTCCCAAAAATTCAGATAAACGATCCTCTACTGTACTTTGATTTTCTTACTAACACATTCAGTGCAGATGGCCTCTTAAGAGGCCATAAACTGTGTTTGTCCTCTAGCCAACATCCACCACTTGCATGAATGCGGCTTGACCTCTTAAGAGGCCATCCTCACTGAATGGGTTAATAGCAATGACATCACTGACTTTGCCATACCATCAGGTTTCTGTTTCATAACGCATTTTTATCTGTGTAGCCTGAGTGATACCAACAAAAGAAACTTGTGTATTAGTTAAGCAGAGGCGAGAAGTTGACATGTCAGCTGAAAGAAACAATTCTACCATCTTAATCTTATGGTGTAAACATTCCTCAAGCTGTTGTACATATATGGATACCTTAGTTTTTCTTCCCATAAAATAGAGCTGGGGAAGTGATGTTGCCTTTTTTTTGGGTCGACTTATACGCTGAACATAGGCTAATACATTAAATTCACCTCAAAATTTTAGGGGTCAACTTATACACTGGCATATATTTATAGAGTGAATAAGAACTCAGAGCCATTAATTTTAGTCCTATCTTTTGGTGAAAATCTTATGTACATAATAAATATATAAAGACAGTATGTACTTAAGTCACCTATCACAATTATTCTCAAACTGGTCCAAGAAGGACATTGTGAACAAGATTAAACTGTAAGTAAATCATAATGAGTGCACCATTGGAAAAATATATATAATGATATTTCTAATCTTGTATCAGTGTTGAATTTGCCAAAAATGTCACTCAATGAAAACTAAGGCCCCAATTGTTAATTCTCCCAATTCCACAGTTCTATTTTGGAACATCTGCTATTAATAAATTTTATTTTAGAAAAATTGTCTTTTAACTGCGATATCTGTTTAACTATTATAACTGTATATTCACTTAAGTTTTTACCTAGTGATTGGAAAGAAATATGAAAACTTACTGATATGATCTGATTATTTTCAGGCCCTTGTCTGTTATGATATTTTTACTAAACTTTGTTACAAGCAGACATTTCTTGCCTTAAGATATGTGAATGCACTATGGGAAGTATATTTGTAATGTTTGATTTGTGCGTAGTGACTATGACATTAGCTATTATGTAAATGCTGGTATCCAAATAAAAATATAGTAGTAATATATCTTTTTATATTCTTCAAGAATAAATAATGATGAAACTATAAACAGATTTTAACATCTTAAATGACAAGTGTAAGGTGATATGCATAATACAAAGGTTTCAGGTTGTGAGTAATCTAAAACATACTGTATATTATATTTTACCATTATGTTATGAATTTTAATTATATAGAAAAATCGATTCACATACAATGTCTGATTACTTTTAAATGTTGTTTAGCATTAACATTTGGTATAATGATCACGTCAAGTTTTACATAAGAAGATACTGAACTCAAACATTATTATATTATATAAACTTTTTAGAACAGAATTAATGTTTACTCATCTAACTTCACTCCATTATACAAAACCTATCCTAAGTAATTTCTTTGAATAAAGTTGACTCTTATGGGCTGAACAGAGGTATGAAATGATTCTTTTTCTAGGAAAAAATGTTCTTCCCATCAATGTTTAAAGCAAGTGTGTAACAACTATTGCATACATTCAGCAAAATGCTTCAATTATAAACTAACCTTAATTGTCTAATAATAATTAATATCGTACCCAGTTTATCTCTTTCTTTTCTGTTATCATATACAGTAGCTTTCTATACTTTTCACTACACTTATGTTAAGGCTTCCACAGTCGCTCCGTGTGCATAGCCAAATTTCTCTTCCTAAAAAGGTGATTTCTTGGATCACAGACCTAGGTTTCTCCTTTCCGTCACTGTTAGGAATTCTTAGACACTATTTCCCTCCTTTCGATTCATACATACAAATGCAAGCACCATGGCAGGAAATCGTACTACAGTAAAACTTCTACAACAGACCACCTCTATTAAACGACCACCTCCGCAAACGGCCAAGTTTTCAAGGGACCGATTTTTTTCCCTATACGCTTAATGTTAAAAATACCTTTCGAACAGACCAGAACATCCCTCTGGTTACGACCGGATTTGAAGTCGTCGTGAAGGCTACTGTACATTTGTAGTTATCGAGTTGCATGAAAAAGGAAAATCGGAGAGAAAGTTGGCGGATTTGTTTAACTGTGGAAAAACTCAAATAAACAAAATCATTAAAGAAAAAGTTGATCTCCGCAATGAATGGGAAGATTTTAAGTTCAGAGGAGTGAAGAGAATGAGGAAAGAAAAATGTCCAGACGTATATGAAGCATTATTGGAATGGTTTAAAACAGCACGGTCCAAGAATATCCCAATAAGCGGAGCTCTGATGACAGAAAAAGCCCTAGAGATCGCAGAGGCCCTTGGAATAAAAGACTTCAACGGATGGCTCGACAAGTTTAGAGCAAGAAACAACATTGTGTTCCGTGCATTGTGTGGAGAAGCTGCCGATGTAGATGAAAATGTCTGTGATGATTGGCAAACAAGACTTCCATTTCTCTTAGCAGGATATGATGACCGTCATTTTAAATATTGATGAAACTGGTCTCTTTTTCCGTGCTCTCCCAAATAAGAGCATGATGCTCAAGTCGGCAGACTCCAAAGGGGGAAACAAGCTAAAGAAAGAATGACTACAGCATTTTGTGTTAGCGCAGCAGGAGAGAAAATGAAACCTTTGATGATTTGGAAATCAAAGAATCCACGATGTTTTAAGCGTAAAGACATCACTCAGCTTGGAATTCATTGGAAATCGAACCGCAAAGCTTGGATGACATCTTCAATATTTGAGGAGTGGTTATTAGAGTTCGATAAGGAAATTGAGAAAGAAGGTAGAAACGTGCTCCTTAATTTAGATAATGCGACTTGTCACAAACATCAAGCTGTGTTAAAGAATGTGAAACTGTTGTTTTTGCCGCCAAGTGCGACCTCCAAGCTTCAACCCCTAGACCATGGCGTTATCAAATGGTTCAAGTTAGAATACAGGAGATACGTTTTGAGATCCATTATTGCAAGAATGGATAAATGTGAAAATGCGACCGACCTGGCCAAAAAAATAACAGTTGCCGACGCCGTGGGATGGACCAAACACGCCTGGAAGGACTTAGATGCGGACTTAATCACTAAGTGTTTCGCCAGTTGTGGACTCACTAATTCCGAATTGGAAAAATTAATTTTTTTTTTTCGATGACTCTGATGCTATTGGTGAAATAGAGGAGCTTTCGCAACTGGCGGGGATTGATTATGATCCGGAGTCTCTGGAGTGCGAGGAGAACTTAGAATGCTTTGATAATCTCAGCGAAAATTGGGAAGACCGCTTAATACAGGATGCTATTGCCCAAGGTAAGAGTGCATATTATTTTTTAAAATCGTTATGCTTAAAATATTTAAAAAAATACTAAGACTTATATTTTATGACTTTTATAGGCGCAAATTCCGAATCTGAAGATGAAAGTTCCCCTGCTGACATCATTCAACAGGTGGTCGAACCTACGATGACAGCGCAGCAAGCGTTAAAACAAATAGACTATATGATTTTAAATTTGCAAACGAAAGACAATTCAATAAGTAGTCTATCTTCAGAACTGAAAAATAGATGGGAAAAAGAGGTACCTTCTGAAAAATCAAAAAAAATGAAACAAATAGAAATTTCGAGAAAGAAAATAAATACGTATTGTAAACAAATAGTACGACTTCGTTTTTTGTATATAATTAAAATAAAAATAATAAAATTAGATTGTATATTTTTCTTAATTTTTACTACTGAATAATTGTTTCTAAATGGATAAAAACGTTTTAAGCAGCTCAATGTTAATACTTCTCAAAGAGACCAACCCCCCTCAACGACCGATTTTCCTCAGAACGGAGGGTGGTCGCTCCCGAGAAGTTTTACTGTATATGTAAGCAAGAATTTGGGAGAAATCCCATAGCTGAGAAAGTTATCTGGAGGATAAATTTAACCAGCGCTGCTGCAGAAACGGATAACTTTTATCCAAAAGAAAATTTTAACCTCTGGATAACTTATCCAGCCTTTTAACCCGATGATGAATCATCCAAATTTTCCAGAAACCCATATTAGCTGCATAGATAGTTTAACCTCAACAAATGGTTGATCATCAGCTCAAGTCCTGAATGTCATACGATAAAACTGTCACTCAAAAACTGTTGTGAGTTTGAACAGGGTATTGAGAACAGAAAAAGACTCCAGGTATTATAGTGAGTAAGCATAGTACTCCCAGATCTTAATAGCCAGCTCATTAAGCCAATAGACTAAAGGATTAAAAGTTGCTTCTTTCAAAATATGAGCATCCAGTTTAAAATATAAACAACAATGACAGACATTGGAGAAATATGGGTGAGGGGCGCTTTTAAACTCTCACCCCACTTAAAGAAATTTATTTCCTAGATATGTAAAAAAAACATCAAAATAATAATTACAAATAAACTTGCATACATGATGTAATTTACACCTTAAAGCATTAAGCCAAAACACAAAATAATTTATATGCAAGTAGTTTATGTATTGTTTATGATTTGAAATGAATTTATAATTCAGGCTTACAATTTTTATAATTATGTCTTAGGATACAGGTTTCTCCAATTATATCCATTTCAATATACATATTTACATATACACACACAACAAACACCAATACCATAGACCAGAAAAATCCAGTTAGCTAGCACCTTGGAGCTAGAAAGTTAACCATTCTGCCATTTTTCACAAACTATTTCTTTCCTCTCTTTTGAAATTGTTGCTCATGATGGCTAAGAGCTTTGCTTATAATATTATAGCCTTTCATGCCCTGCTTCCAGTCTTACAAATCTTTTAATGTTTTCATGTAATCTAGGCCATTAAATTAAGTCTTAATGCTGTTTAAAAATACCTTTTAGTTATAATTACGTATGGAATTAGCAATTCAGCAAAACAATAACAAATTGTTATTTTATTATCATCATCTGCTCTGATGATGCTCTGCTTCTCTAATTACTTGAGTTAGTTATTCCTCAAATAAATATTAAAATACCATATAACATCAAACTGCCATCTTCAGTAGTTAGTGAAATCTAGTTCAAGCGTTACTTGGTGGAAAGCCATTGAGGTAATGAAATTTCGAGTATAACGTATCTGTAATTTGTCCCCGATAAACTTTCATATGAAATGTACTGAAGCAAAATTCATTTTAGTGAAACCAATCTCTGATTAAAGATTTTTTTTCGAAATTATAGATAGATGTTTCAGTTCTACCCGAAATTTCTGCAAACACAGTTTCAGGGTTTGGGCTCTTAGCCTTTCTTTTTGGGACCAAATGTCAACCAATCAGAGTCTGAGTTCTCCCAATATTCTGGAGGGGAAAGATAGGGGAGATTTTTCTCTGCTCCCCATCGGTTGGCAATCTACCGAATACTATAGATATAATGTTAACTTATTTGCTCCTAACACATGCATGGACAGAGGGGTAGGTCGAGTTAACTTAAGCATCGTGAATGTTCACAGTTTTTTTTCTGACACTAGGCGATACAGGCGATAAGTTTAACAGTGATTGCAAAACAGTTGTTCTACAAGTGATAGTTTTCCAAATTTAAAAATCTGATGTGGCCAACACATGACTTTCTCCATATTTATTGAAAACAGAAGCCTATGCCGGTAATATATAAATAACTCCAAAACAATGAGTGTTACAGGAAAATGTTTTATACAACACTTGTAGTAAAAAAACATTATCTATAACTTTGGTACATAATTGTATGTACCTACATAGCATTCTGACAGAGATAAGTATGAAAAACTTAAATTTCTGGATAAACAACAACTTCCGGTTAACCATTATTCAAGAATAACTCTTAAACAATCAGTGTTATGAAAAAATGTTTCATACAAAAGTTGTAGTAAAGTACATTATCTACAACTTTTGTGTGTAAATGTATATACCTATATTGCATTTTTACTGAGATATTTAAGAAACAAACTTTTGTTCCGGATAAACCACAACTTCCGGTTAAGCGATATTCACCAAAAACTAATTACTTTTTAAGATAGAGCACCCACAAAATTTTTAACCACAGACAGACAGACAGACATGTTAGGGAAACGTGCTCTATGGGCCCCAAAACATCTATTTCCACCGAAATCTGGAGGTCAAATTTTTTTGCGAATACAATACTTTCTCTATACTATGTATAGGGAGAAAGTAAAAATGGACGAAAAACAATGCCGATTCATGCTAAAGGTGACTCAAAGGAAAATTCTTCTGTTGATTGACAATTGCTCAGCTCATACTTTAACATGTCAAGTGGAGCATACAAGAGTAGAAATCTTTCCCCCAATTGCACAGCATTGCTGCAACCACTAGATTTAAGAATCATACATGCAGTGAAAGTGCATCAAGATACTAGTCTCTTAAAAAAAATTTAGTCAATTTAACTTCTGATGAAGTAAAAAAAATCAACGTAAAAGAGGCCTGTGACATGATCTGTGCTGCATGGTGGTCTGTGAAGGAGTCTACCATTTCCAAATGCTGACGTCAGTGATTGAAAGCACTGGTATGGATATGGTGGAAGTTGGCCAAGAATCACTAGATACTGATATTGAAGGAAGAGATAAGCAGATATCGCTAGTTCCTGCTGCTCCTACGAATATTATGTCGAGGTAGACAAAAATGTAACGGTTGTAGGTGAGTTAACAGATAAGGAAGTTCTTGAAAATGAATCTTGGGCAAATGAAGAAGGCAATGAGGATGAAGAAGTTGTTCCGCAAAAAGCAAAGGTTTCCTTGTCGGACGCAATCAATAGCTTGAATAATATTCAGGAGTATCTTTACAGCTGTTTAAATGTTCCCCAAAATGTATTTTAAAATATTGCCAACTTAGAAAGTTCCAATTTTCAAGCCTCCGGGGAAAAATTTGATACATGGCAAATTTTCAGATTTTTTGTTAAGAAATAAAACTATAGATTATGCATATAGTCTTTTATTATCCCTTTCCTCAATTTTTTAAACTGTTGTAATCAGTGGTGGCGCATGACTAAAAAACGGGGTTCACTTGAAAATTAGTATACTTTTTAAGTGGCCAGGATTATGGTAAAATATTCAGGCTCATACTAGAATATTGCCTCTGCTTACATGGACGCAGTATCTATTATATATAATTCCTTCTCCGGATTCATTCATATATACAGGGTGTCCCTAAAGTCATGGACCAAACGAAACATAGAGGTAGAGGGCTACAGGCTACAGTCATTAATGTGTTTCATTATCGGCGAATATTGTTGCGAAAGCTTAGTTACGCCGCGGCTCCAAACAATCGTCCGTACATTGTAGTAATCTCGAAGGGTATTGTTGTTGATTAAAGCAAGTAATGAGGGTAGGGGCTATTTAATCTTACTGCCGAAGAGTGCCACAGCCATGTTAAATGGTAAAACGTTTTCTTGTTTCGAAAATTAAACACATTAATGACTCCAGTTTAAGGTTTAAAGAGGCTTTGACTTGTTTGTTAGAACAGGGAATCCTCGACTTACTATGTTTCGAATCAAATTTTAGGTATGATGCCGTAAAGATAATCCAACAAAATTTACGTGGTAAATAGCTTATGCATTGAAAAAGTTTTCAAGATACGTGGCAAAAATTTTTTTTATTATGAATTCTTTTTAAAATTGCCCTCAAAGATTTGGTCAAAGTTCGGAATTTAAGAATTTGAAATTTTATTTTGGCTGGTATGAGTAAGGGTAAAAACTATTCTTTTGTCAGTTAAAACAACTATTTAGCATTTTTAGAGAAAAAATTCAACGATGCATCTCAAATACTTACGTCACCATGACCACAAATGTCTGGAAAGTCATGGTTTTCTCAGAAAATACGAAAAAAATTCGTAACTCGAAAACAAAAGAAGATCGGACACCAAGATGAATTGCAAACCTGTATAGGGATATAGGATACTAATTCACAGGCTAAACCACAAGCGTCATTGCCTTGAAATGTTTACAGCGTATAGGCCCTAACGTGAAACCCCCAGAAAAAAGGTTACTTTGACCCTCAGTGTCATAGGTTCGATTCCAGAGGGCCCCTAAGTACCAATTTTCCCCATTGAAAAGCATTGCTTTGATTTTCGGATATTATTTAAAAATATTTCCCAGATAGGTAGAGGATCAACACTCAAGGAGCCTTTAGATACGGTCATGATCTATCAAAAACGTCAATGACTTTCACAGAAAATTTCCTGGGTTTGATGCTAGGACGATGCAAAAATCTCCCCTTTAAAATTCATTAAGGTAGTTTTCATTATTTTTTTGATGTACCTATCAAAATGATAGGAAGTTCTTGCTTTGCTAGAAGATCCATAATAAGAATAGGTTTAAGAAAAATAATTTAGATAAGACCATACTGCTCCTGAGTTCGATGCCAGAGCACATTACAATTGTGAAAGTAGGACATTGTTTGAGGCAGTGGCAACCAATATTTCTGCTTGAATTTTCACACATCATTAGAGATGGTGATCTTCTATTGTGCTGCATGGGAATCAGCAGAAAGACTTGGGTTCGATGCCGGGCAGTAATTACATCTCCCATATAAAACATATTGGGGTATTTTTTCATTACTTTTTTTCATGCACTATCAAAATGATAGGAAGTTCTAGCTTTGCTAAAAGATGTTTATTAAGACTTGGTTTAAGAAAAATAATAAAAGACCTTGCTGTTCCTGGGTTCGATGCCATAGCACATTACAATTTCTCACATAAGGAATATATGTGAAAAGTAGGGCATTGTTTGAGGCAGTTGCAGCCAATATTACTGCTTGAGTTTTCACACACAGTTACAGATGGTAATCTTCTGTTGTGCTACATAGTAAGTACCACCAGGAAGACCCGGGTTCGATGCCAGACAGATAAATTGTAGCAAATTTTAATAATATTTTCAATACTTTTTATACTTTTGAGGACCCTCTCGATATGATGTCGACTTCAAAATTGTGTTATCAACATGCTTGCTGAATGCAAGCAACATTTTACTCATAATTCACTACAACCGTGGATAAAAGCAGTAGAAATATGAAAATTTCGGGTTGAATCAATATATGCCCTTGTTGTACATGATCCTTATATTCTCGAAAATTGTGTTTTTACTTAAATTCTCGATTCATATTTTTCCGTATGTATTTTAAAAGACCAAAATACCTTTTAATGTTCAAGTTGCATACATTTTTTTGAAATATCAAAGATAATCATAAGAAAATAAATCAGTTATACTGTTTTATTCAGGGTTGAAGTATTTGGCAGGACTGTCACCGAATAATATTTTGAGATTAATGCCCTAAATCAAATACATTTATTTTTTACCAGGTCGCGTCCTTGTCTTTCGCAAAGAGCAAACAAGGGAAATAATATAGCTTATTGGAAGAGTCACAGCCACAAATCCAACTGTTTCTCTCATATATCTATGGCTTAAACACTTGGAAGTATTGCCTACCTTTCCTTCTCTGACTCTGAGATAGGTTCAGCAAAGGAATAGGACTTCCTACTTCTTTTATTGCACATTTTTCTTAAACAGAAATAGAGGAAAAATTATTCCCTTTCAGAAATTGGACACTATTAATCATGAAGAGCGAGAAAAACTGTTCACAAACAAGTAACGCAGTAGGTTTTCATAAAGCAAACACAACACTGGTAACTGAATATGTACACTGGATACGAAAGAACTCGGTAAATTCACAATATTGCACCGTATTACGGGTAGCCATTACATAGCTGCAGACACCAGTGCATAAAATAACATACAAAGTAGGCGATGTGAATGCCGCGCCTAGTGCCAAGATTTTGACGCCCAGTGACAGTATTTGGTGTGGGCAAAAAAAGAAAAAAAACTCAAGTTCCACTCATGTGAAACTAAAGTCAGGAAGCATTAAATGCTAAAGTTTGGATAAAATGGATTCCTCCTCCTCCAGACATAACATCGTCAACAGCTAGGCTTTACCATTACTTTAAGGTATCACAGCATCCATCAATTTTCAACAAATTATTGCAGGCAGATCTTACTTTAACTCCTCACAGTGCTGGGGTGAGAGCTGTGTCAATCCATACCACACTTATATCCAACAAAGAGTGAAACCTTTCTAGAGAAGCTGTTAATTCTAGGATATCGCAATTAACGCTGTTAGAACTGCATATTATGACCCAAGACCTGCTGTTGACCTTTTTTTAGAGATTAAAGACAGAGGAAGAAAGATTCTGGATGCAGAAACTTATGAAATGCATGAATATGTTAAAAAGTATTTTGCCAAAGATAGAAGTACAATGTAATTATTTCTTTAAAGAAACAATTACAAATGAAAAATTTTTATAAATTCATATTTAAAATTATTTATCCATATTTATACGAGTAAAAGTTGTTTGCATACTGCAAGAATATTGATGATACAAATTTCAAGTCAATATCACATTGGGAAAGTCCTCAAACGTAATTCTACATTCCACCTTTGAAATAGATGGTAGAATACAAATGGTGCCCCAGTGTCGAACCAATTATAATAAGGTAAAAGATAAATTGTAATTATGAAACGCTCATTTCTTGTTTGCATGCCTGGCCATATAATTTTCAGTTTCTCAGTAGATGAATCATAAAGAAAATTGAAATTCTCACCATACATTTCAAATGGCAGAGCCGACTGGTCTCGAGCCCAAGACATTTCGGGAGTTATGAATACATATAACAACCTGGCATATATAAAACTTATTTATTCCAAAGTTTTATGTTGATATCATACTGCCATTTACATCTCTTTCTGCAATACATAAAGAGATGTAAATGGCGCTCTAGAATCGAACCAAGAATAATCATGGAAATGTTAAACAGTGTATATGGAATGTATTTATGATCTCTTTTCACATGCCGGGTTTTAAGTTTCCATGTCATCAGGAAGAGATTTTTTTTTAATCTGAAAAATCACCGCAATAGATTTTAAATTGGAGAATATTTGCCCTGACCTAGCGTCGAACATGGGATAATCTTTGAGGGTGTCTTAATAGTTTTCGTTGAACATGCACGGCTTCCAGCGATCCCTCGAATTTCAACTCTCTAATTTGCCAGAAAGTGCCTAAAACAAATTTCCGAAAATCCTATGAAGCCATTCTCGTCAGCTGTCGCTACAGCAATCGGCCCATGTTTAAAGGCCCCTCTTTCCCCTCACCGCTCTTCACCTGTAACGCGTAAGCTGAAGGGGTTCACTCTCAGATGTGAGCCCCCACGTGAAGTCAAGCTAGTTAGAATCAAAAGCGGCAGGAATCGCTACTCAACGAAGGAAAAGTTAGGCACAGTAATTGGTGTTAAGGTTATTTGGGTTATTGTAAGAACATTGGTAATTATAAAAATAGTGCAGTAGTTTTCTTAGGGGGCTCAGTGAACCAAATGGATCCACCACCACTGGTTTTAATGTATCTACAACTTCTTGTCAAATATTCAATTTCCTTTAAATGAAACAAATAGTACTGTACTACAGTTTAACAACAGATGTTTTATTTTTTTACTCCCCTGTACTTGGTATATAGATCAATAGCTATAAGATCACGCATCTTGTTTTTGTTATTTTGGTGCAGTAGGTAGGTATACTAATATCACAGAATAGAGACCTACGGAATCAGAGGGGACACTCAGTGTCGGTCTCATGGGTTTTCTTGTGGCAATTTATACCCCTAGTGGCCGATTTCCCAATTATGGCCGCCATTTTGCTGGTAAGTAAAATCTGGCAGCTGCAGTAAGACTAACGATGTGAACTTTTATATTCCCTTAAATACGCATTTATGAGCAATGTAAATAAGCTACTTTTGTGAATAATTATGAAATTAATTGGCATCCGTCCGGCAAGTGGAAGATCCGGGTTTCAGTCCTGGCTGCGACAGACTCCTTCATTTCTTCGCAAAATTCAAGCATGTGTATCATGCTTATTTTCATCACTTACAATTATGAAGATAACTTTAAACATTTATTTTCTTCATGTCACCCAACATTTACGTTTTGGGGAGCATAAAAAATAAATATTCGCGTTGTCTGCTTTTTATATCTACGGAAGGTAGCTAAGAAAATAAAGAATACTAAACTTTTATTAGAAAGAATATATAATTATTATATCTAATGCAGAAAGGGAAGTCGTTTTTCAGCTTTTTAGATAATTAATCAACTGTAACGTTAGTTTTATGGTTAGCGAGTTCTACGGACCGCGTAAAGGCAGGAATGCGCCACACCCTGAACCTGTTTCGACCATCAGAGCGTTTCCGGGGTGCGGATGGTTAACCATGTGTTGACCATCTGCAGAAAGGGAATGGGAAAAGCGTTGGTCGAAACATTTGAACAAAGTGTAGTGATTGGATGAGGAAAACCGACGCTAAAGAAGACGCGGACTTCTGGGCGTCCTCCCTTTGTGAAGAAGGTAGTCAAACAATATAGCTGGACCAGAACGGTCCTCAAAAACCCTGGACCCTTTCCTGTTGTGATTTTAGTGTTCCCTCCCTTTGTGTGAATTCGTCCCCCAATTATCGTGTTTAGTGTGTTGGGGTATTATAGTGTGGTATAAGGTTTATTGGTGGTGGTGTTTTTATGTTTCGTTTTCTTCATCTTTGTTTGGTTGGTGTATTCTTGAGTGATAATATGTGTCTTTTGGGGGTGTGGTGTTCATTAACGTTGAGATTTATTTGCCTTATATTTTCTTGTTCGAATAGATGAATATCAATTAAGAGAAATTGTGGTTTTTATTTCCTTCGGAAACCGAGCGACCCTGAGTTCATGCATTTCGTGGCAAATTTAATTTGTTTGTTCTTTTGAATATTGGTGCCCAACTTTCGATCTGTTGATCAGTTTTTGTTTAAATCTTTATAACCTTTTACGCCCTGCACGGCAGTTTTTATTATGCTTCTTATTTAAATTAAAAAGTATCACTACACAACTTATATTAAAATGTAGTAACAAATTATTAACTGATAAAAGGCCCCATGGAATAATTACTAACAATAATGTTAATTGACGTATTATGTACTCAGTTTTCCTGGAAAAATATCACACTAAAGAGAGAAAAGCAGCATCAGAAAAGCTTACCTATTACAACAGCTTAAAATAAAAACAAGTGAGATAAAGCATCATAGAGAACTGTAAATCGATTAAAAAGTTAAGTAAAAAGTTAGATATGACTCTCATTATATATTACTCGGTATAAACTTCAAAATTTCATTTAGAAGGCCTAAAGTTAATGTCCAAAATCCCAAAAAACACATAAAGATAAAGAAATGTGTATATTTCCCAAAAGGTCAATCTTATTTTACCTTGGGATAGAGAAAATTCTCTAAATTTAATTTATATGAAGATTAGAATGCTGTAATTCAGAAATCTTCTAAAATGTTCACAACTGCTCTTGTTACACAAAGAAGTTAAAAAGATTACAAAGCCCATGTCAAAAAGATCTTCAAATAAACATAAGAAAAAATGGAAAGTAGAATTTTAGAATCTCTCCATATAGTTTTTCAGTAAAGACCATAAATGTAAAAGCTAAGAAATGGCTGTTATATACAACTCTGCATCCTTAGAAAAGAGGCTGTAATTTCCAGGAAATCTGTTATACAGTAATTGCTGTCCCTTAACTTTTGAAAATGACTGAATATAATGATGTCCTAAAACTTGTTAATGAAGCTAATTAAAGAGAAGAGTTACATAAAAGGGCAAGTGTTTAATGTCGATGAAACCAAACTCTTCTGGTATAGAATGCCTTCCTGGATTTTTATCTCCAAGTATGAGAGAACTGCTCCGGGATTTAAGGTTAGCAAAGACTGCGTCACGCTTCTTCTATGTTCTAATGCAGCAGGCGATTCCAAAGCTTGCTAAATTATGGCGCCCGGTGAATTGATCCAGGGGGAATTCGTACACGGGGAATTGATCTGTGGGGAATTGATCTCCTGACAGATTGGTACGCGGGGAATTGATCCCCTGCGCTGAGGATGTACTAACAACCCAACCCCACCCACCCCAACCCAACCCCCCCAGTTAATTTATTTATAACATTAACCAATAACCAGGGTGTGTAGGTTATCATAAGACTGAATAACAGTAGTTATTAATATAAGACTGAATAACATCAGTGCGGGGGATCAATTCCCCGCGTACCAATCTGTCAGGGGATCAATTCCCCGCGGACGATTTCCCCGCGTATGAATTCCCCACGTACGAATCCCCCCAGGATCAATTCACCGGCCACCCTAATATACGTCTTGCAGAACCCGCAAGCTCTGTCTGGAAAAATTAAAAATTATCTTGCAGTGTTTTGGCTGTCCAACCGAAAGTCTTAGGTGAGTCAAAACATCTTCATGGACCGGTTTAACAATTTTTTTGTTCCCATCTAACACCACATCACTCCGCTAGCCTCTAGATCAGGGTATCATTTCTACCTTCAAGAGTTATTATATTCGGCGTACCTTCTCTTTCTTGTTAGAAATTATAGAGAAACACAACTCTCTCGCTGTAACTGATTGTTGGAAAAAATTCAATATTGCCGACAGCACAAATTTAATTAAAGAATCACTAGACGAGATTAAACCATCGACACTGAATTCATGTTGGTGGAAACTCTGATCGGAGGCAGTCATTGATTTTAAAGAATTTCATAAACTTGTCGATGAACTTTTAAATTCAAGCAATGCAGAGTTGAGTGAAGAGGATCTGGAGCAGCTCATCGACAAGCAGGACGAGGCTGAGGAAGAGTACGAAGAAGAGCAACCTTCAACAGAAATTACTTTAGTCAATGTCCAAAAAATCATTGATATGGCCATTTGTTAGATTTTGTGATTGACGTGGACACAAAAATGGACCGTTAGTTTGATTTTCAAAAGAGGATTGGAGGAGTTGCTGCAACCTAACTGAGGAAGAATCTAACGAAAAAACTGAGCCAGCCAACTATCATATCATTCTTTAGTAAAATAGGAGATGCCGAATCAGAAAGTGCTTAGAGAGTGTGATTCGAGTACCGTAACTGACATAATAGACACAGATAATTTATTATTCAAGGCAGTTTAAGCAAGTGAAATGATATTTTCAATAAATTATTGTTTATTGATAAATGTCGACAATTTAAATATTATCTGTTAATAATTAAGGACATAAACGTATTTAAGCTGAGAAATTACTTTGTAAATGTAAAATTTATGTAGCAAACTGGCGCGATTCCGTTAGAGCCAAAATTTCCGATGCGGAGGGAGCTGATCATTTTTATCGGAAGTTATCGGCGTGTTTGGGATAGAAATGCGGCCAAAAGTAAAGAGGAATAATATATTAGAAATGTATCAGGGACGGATCCAGGGGGGTGGTCCTGGGGGTTCGGACCCCCCCGAAATATCACTTCTGCCTATTTTTCGAAAATGAAACTCAAATAACGCAAATAAACAAACAATTTAATAAGCAATCACTAGCGAAAATATTCGAATTTGTCTAACACAATTCTAACGTCACGTTTTGTGAAAGCCGAAATGTTTGTTATTTTTAAATTTTTTGATCGGACCCCCCCCCGAAATTTTTCTCTAGATCCGTTCCTGAAATGTATACATATAATAAATAGGGAAAACTATTTTGTACTAATTTTTTCTCCCTATATTGCAGCTCGCAAACCAAACTCTTGATTTCCTATGTACGTAATGCTTCGCCAACCGCAGTTTTGCCAAATCTCTCTTTCGATTCCCTAACCCCTGTGGTCGGCGAGGAATACCTGTATATGTATAAAATAGAATATATATTGATACTATATAGTGGAAGAAGCAAACGATGCAGTAAAAACTGGTAAATACCACGGGACAGCACTAACACAGACACTGATATGGAGTGATTTACTTGCCAGGAAAATGGCGGCTGGTATTGATTGAAGAATTGGTAACACAGAACTCGCTAAGTGTCCCTTCTGATTCCATAGGTCTCTATTCTGTGCTAATATGGTACCTAATAAAAGAAAATAACAACCTAGCATTCATTATAAGGAATTTTCAGTATAACAAAACATTTTCTTTGGTAACCGTGAGCTTCCTTATACTAAGATTTTATTTTGCGATACTTTGAATTCTACGAAACTTGGCACCAAATCATCCGATGGGTTGGAATATATGGATATAAAAGCAGAGCCGATTTCGATTCCGAGGGTAACCTCTCTGCCTCCCTCAAAACACAGTCATTGCTTGTAAAGTATGGGAATAAAAAATATCTCAATAAAGTAATTTGATATGAATTAAGATTATCTAATGATATACCATTACTTTTCACAATTATTGAGCAATAATTTTCCACATTTTATATTAGAGGACGCACTTTGGTTATGGTTATTTGGTTTATGAGTAAATGAAATAATATTTTTGACGCAAACTTACTTTTTATGCATTATGAAGCATTTGAAGATTTAAAACCCTAAGGTTCAATTCTGCTGGGCTTGCTGCCTTTGCACTCTAAAGGACGGACATTTAGTACGAGTTATATTCACAGAATAAGTGTACCGCGTCCTTCGAGGGCTTTAATTTACTTGAGGGTTGGCAACTCTGAGTGATAGAGGAGAAACTCCTGATAAAAGCAAGTATCAGGAAGTCGGTAGCAGGCAAACTCTCATAGCAGTGTCCAGTTGTGAGAAAGATGTCAGTGAGAAATCCTGCCAAGTGCAAGTCATGTGCTGTGATCCGCTTTCCACACATGGAAGGAATAACACCTACCACAGTTTTTTCGCAAATCAAAATGGTTTATGGCAAAAGTACTATGAATAGGATGAGCATGTTTAACCCTTTGAGTGCCAACGTTGCTCACAGAAAGGTTGGAAAATTTTTGTTAAAATTCCGGTGTCACCCTGAGCGACTCTTATTTCGAAAGCTATTTATGTAAAAAAATGTACTGTAATAACTTTTTTTGATTAATTTCTGGAATAGAGATTGCATAATACAAAAGTAATTGTTTTCTATACCCTGTAAAAAGTTTTAGCAAATTATTCAGAATATTATTGGTTTAATAAGATTATTTTCCAAAAAGTCTTCAATTCCCTGTAAAATAGCCGGGCCTGCATGGCACTCAAAGGGTTAAGTGGTTTAGTAGAGGCATTGTTCAGGACGAAGAGAAAAGTGGAACACCTTCAATTTTTACTGATGAGTTTATGCCAAATATAGAGGAACCTGTTCGTGAAGATCGCCAACTGACAGTGAATGAAATTTCTATGATGTTTCCACAACTCTCCAGTACTCTTTTATACTAGACAGTCAACACTGAGATACCAGAAACTGCACAAGATGGGTACCAAAACAACTGAAAGCAGCAAAAGAAAGAGTGAGTCAATAGCGCCTGTGAGTTTGAGTGACTTGAATTGGTAGGGAATTAAAAAAAAAAAAATGCCAGAAAAAATTAATCGATAAATTTAAATGGAAAATAATTTAATCCCAAATATGATAATGTACTGCCTTTGCCAAGGCTTTATTCCTGCATAATGATAAATAACTATTTATTCAAAATATGTGACCAATATATATGAGATTAAATTTTTCATTTACAAAAAATTGTGATTTTTTGTAATTGTGGTAGTCCTGCATGGAATATTGGTAAGATATTGAAGATTATTTTTGTTAATATGCAAATATTTCAAAAATATTTAATAAAATCTTCGGAACTTAATTTTTTCAATTGGAATGCATGATGATGTTCATTATTTTTTCTGCTACTAAGCTATCAAGTACTTAAAGTATAGGCGCTTAAAAATTATTAAAATTTAGTTTTAATTAATTTTTTATTGGTAACATTGCCAAATTTGCAACTTTTTATTACTTAAAATTAATTAAATTCTCAGATAATCATTAGAAGGTACAAATCTCAACAAAATGAAAATTTGGTTGAAATATCTTGATAAGTTTAAGGAAGGGCTTATATTGACCCCATCTGACTAATTAAGGGTTTACGAGTGTGTTTGATCTACGTTTAGTGTACACGTAGTCTTTTATGACAAAATTACACCCAAAATGCAATTATTATTGTCACAGGATTACCTTCAGTTATGTCTCCAAATAAGTGTGGAGATTTTAACATAGTGAAAATTTCATATAGGATAGACAATTCGTAACTTGATCGAGAAATGAAACACTGATTTTGTAAGATATGTATTAATTTCAGTTAGAAGAATGAAATATGATATAACCTAAGAAAAGGGGTAGAATTATCTCGATTGAGAATTGGAGTGAGAAAAGCAAATAAATATAATGCAAACATTCTCTATCATTAAAATTTCATAATTTTCCTGTACATGTTCTTCTCATGTTTTCTCATATTTTTCTTCCACATTGCAACCCAATTTTTGACACTGGGTATCTATTCAAAATTTATATCTTTTAGAATTCATTACATATTTCTAACAGTAAAAAATTCTATACTGGTATCTATCACCAATGCGCTGTCATCTCTCAAGATACTTACAAGGGGAACACCACGTTTCAAACGAAACGGCACACTCTCTGCTTTAAAATAAAGGACACATGTCAGACCGCACAACACAATGGGCTTTTGTTTATGAAAGATTAGCAACTAAAACTAGGAGTCAGGCAACCATGTGCGTGCCATGCAGATCGCGATATTTTCCACTTATGAAATTATGTTCTTTAATTTTTTGGCTGATTACCTTTTTGCAATAAAATTCCATCTTGTTTACCTTCCTGGCATTCTTTACCATTTTAGTTAGCATTTATTCACACAACGATGCACAGTGGGCTACAATCTGATGCAGGAAAATAGAAAAGCGTTTCTTTTGTGTGTGGACTTCACACAATAAATTTTGTATACAGACATGCAAGCTATTTCATCCATTCTTGGGCATTAAAATTATACTGGGGGTCAAAGTTGACCAAATTTGCCAAAAATGTTGGTCATACAAGGGGAGACTCACTCGAGGATGTGGATAAAAATTTTTGTAGTGATGTAGGAAGCGGAGTAATGAAAAATTATTTTGGCATTCGTGTAAGTAGGTCTTAGTTTCGTTGCAATAATTAATTGAATAATCAAATTGTATGCAACCCCACATCACATGCTATCAAAAATATGTAGGAAATAACCCGCTATTTGCGAGTTATTCTCAAATCGTATTTTCATTTCCTTTTGTTGTATTTTCCGTTACTCACTAGTAGACTCAACGGAAAATTTTTCCACTCGACCCAATCGAATAACCTTAATTCACCCAAATTAACTTCTATGATAGAGAGTCTCACGAAAAGGATGAAGAATGATGGTTCATAACATAGCTTTCTATGCAATCCTTAGGTACTCATTCATACTAATTACATTAGCTGTCTTCTTCAACTTAATAGTAGTCCTATAAAATAGCATTTGTAAGATTTTAAGAGAGAAGTTTCAAGGTCTGCACTAAAAATAACCACTTTTCTCTTTTTGTCCAGCTTTTTTTGATTCTAGCTTACTGTGCATTGTTGTTTGTACTAAAAGTATAAAAAGTTTCACAAGAAATTTAATTGCAAAAAGGTAAGTTATCAGCAAAAAAAAAATAAGAACATAATTTCATAAGTGGAAAATCTCAAGATTACTTGGTAATGCACGGGTATGGTGGGGTTGACTGACTCCGATTTTCTGCTGCTAATTTTTCATAGACCATTGTGTTGAGCGGTCGGACACGTGTCCATTATTTTTAAGAAGAGAGTGTGCCGTTTCGTTTGAATCCGTTTCCCACAAATCTGGTGTTCCCCTTGTTACTAAGGCTATCACATGCACATTTTCTGCACAGAGAGCATTTTTCTAAACAGATTGTACAGTGGAACAATTATCGCAACACCAGTTGGCGTCAGAGCGCGGATTACGTGGAAACTAACTGAAATCACTCTAACTCTGACAATTCGGCAACTCTGTATAGAGGCAGTAAAACCGGGAATATTCAAAGTCCATACGAATGGAAAATAGACTTTTAGTTTCGTTTTTAACATGCAGACATTTAAGACTCACCTTCGCGAGATTTCCAAGTAGTGCCTTTGCCTCATTGTCTTCATTTTTTGCCATTTATTATTCAAAGTTAGTCGTGATAAAAATAGTTGTGTAGAATGCCAACATAATACACTGGGAGATAGTTACAAACAAGATTGTTTGATAGCGGAATATCAGACGTTAAAATGAACATTTTGAGGTATTATTTCGTGAATTAAAGGTCTAAATACTAGAATTGTGATGGAATTGAATTCTTGCAAAGAGAATTCAACACTTATTGATTCACATCTCTATTGATGTTACAGTCATTCATCACACCACTAATATGATTTTCCTCTTCAGTGAGTGTATTACTCTACAACAGTTAATTTCAATTTAATTTATCCAGAGCTGTAATATATTTGATTAATGAGCTAGAATGCAATCGAAATTATACCAACAATTGGAATCTTAAATGCAAATAAAAAATGATGATTCGAATGTCCGATAATCAATCATTAGATATTCCGTACTAGCCTCCTAGTGTAAACATAATCACACTCTTTCGACGAATTACAGGTGCCCCACAGATTTTACACTGTAGAACGGGCCAAACTTAAGAAAATACTTGTTGCAGCATAATCTAAACTTGTATTAAGTTTCCAAGAGCCCGGTATTCACTTCTCTACTTTTTCCGTAGCAATGAATAAAATTTTCCGCTTCCAATTTGATCATCTTGATTTCCATATGTTAAAATACTTCTCAAGGTTACTTAGATCCATATATTAGACGCCATACTCAGCTATTGTTCGCTGATTTTACTAAAATTTGTGTGCCCTTTACGGACTCTTCCGAAACACTCCCAACCCCTCTCCCTCCATGAAGACCGTAGTTTAAATGTCGTTTACTACGTTGTTTTACGGTTTAGATGCGAATAGATTACAGAATAGAGTGAATATACGCAGACAAAGTTATTCTTTAATTTAGCAGTAGAAATAGTTACTAACGCCCACTTAAATAGGCAAAAGGGTGGGCATGAGCTTAGCCCCAAAACATAGAAAAATTGCAATGATGAAAAAGAAAAATTCACTTAAAAAAAGATAAAGGTTATTCGAAAGAGGAAACCATGTTTTAATGAGCGAACTGAGAGATCTAAAAATAATAATAGTAAATTGCAAGAGCTTACTTAATAAACAGGTGGAATTATTTATCATTAAGATGAGAACTTGCGCGGATATCATACTAGGAAGAGATTTGGTTAAGCGAGGATATTACTCAAAGCGAGATATATTTCCCCCGATTATATGATATACCGAAAATATGACTATGTAGATCTAGCGGTAGAGTTTTTATAGCAGTATTGACTCATTTAATTAGTAAGCGCGATGAATTCGTAGAAAATAGCAGAAGCGAAATCATTTGGTGCTCGATTCAAAGACAAAACAGAAGTAAGATTAATGTTTGTTCTTTGTGTCGTCCTCCCGATGAAAAAATAGGTTGTATTGTTGAACTATCCGAGGCCTTACAGAAAAATGGCGAGAAAATAAAAGATCCAATCATCGCCGTAGGAAGAGATTTTTACCTAACCAATATTCATTGGTATAATCTAAAATTCTCCAGCACTAGCAGTGGGGAAAAAAAATTCACGAAATACATCTTACTTTTTCGTTGCATGCTTTAGATCAGGTAAATATGACTAAAACTTGAACAAATCGTGCGAGAGAAAACTTAAACCGTGCGGTGAGATCCATGAGCTTGGTGATCAAAACTATAGAGAAGTGCAAAAGCTATTTGAGGAAGGATCACGAAAAGAATACCAGGAATATAGATCTCGAACCCTGTTAAAATCACCAGTTGGCGATTAGAAAGAATTTTGGTCAGAAGTGCGTGAGACTCGTGGTAGTCAGCTTTCTATGCCTAGCTTTATAAGCGAAGAGGGTATTGCCTTAAATAAATCGGCAGAAATAGCTAACTTACTTAACCCATACTTCCAAAAATGTTTCTCATTAGATGATGGTCGAGTATACGATTTTACCTCGCGCATTGATTCGGAGACGATTTCCATAGAGATATAAGTTGATGCGAGTGGAAATTCACTGCAACAGATTGATAGGAAATTCTATCAGAAATCAATTAATGAGGGTACTGTCCCAATGTTGTGGAAGAAATTAAACGGTCACTCCGGGGCCTAAGAATGATCAGATTATTATGGGTAATTTTCGTTAACTTCGAATTTCTGCAAAATAATGGAGCATATTATAGCAAGCTCTATTATTCAGTTTCTTACCATAAAGATAGGAATCATTCGGATCCAACACAGATTCCATAAAGATAAATCTTTAAAGTCGCACCTAGAGTTTTTTGTGAATGATGTATATAAAGCGTAAGGATGTTAGATATCATCCAAAAACGTTATTTCCACGCAGCAACAAATTTCGCGACAACCCTTAGTGTTAGTGCGCCACACAAAATATCTAAGTGTCACGTTTAGCTGTAGTTTATCTTTGAAAGAACATATTAGAGATGCGATAGGAAAAGTGAATAGAATGCAAAGATTAACTAGTAGAATTGAACGTTGAGGGGATGCTCATCGTGTTTCAAAGAAAAAAAAAAACTCATATTCCTCTTATTCAACCTAGCCAAACGAGAAAATACTGTTTCGCGATTACACTGATTGTAACTTTTATATTACAGTTCGTGTACGGCATTTGTTTGATTGGTTGTATAATATACAATTTGTACAGAATTGCCATGATAAAACGGTGAGTGTTACTCAAATGTTGCAGTACGCGGGATGGTAATCATTAAGAGATAGAAGACTAATTCAAAGGATAAATTTACAAAGTAAGTTCAGAGAAATTTGGTTCTCAAATGATGCAATCGATATAATGCGACCTCCCTGTTGATGTGGGCCACTCTGATACTGCGAGGAAGATTAGAGAAATAAATGCTAGAAGGAATCGTATCAAGAATTCATTTTTTCCGCGCATGTTACGCGAAAGAAATTGATTAGGAAAATAGAGTTAAGGTGCCTGTACCCCCAGCCACACGCCGAAAGGCGGATTGAAGGGTTCTTACATAGACATATTTTTATGGTGTTTTTGTGATGTTGACATTTTAACTCAATAATCAGAATATATCGTATTTATAAAACAACATATAATTTAAGAGGAAAAATTCATCCGTCTCCGCTACGATTGGTCTTCGGTTTCCTTCAAAGTAACTGGGTTGTCCAAATTGTAGTGCTACCTCCAAAATACTTACGTTTCAATATCATCTCCTAAATCACTACTACTAATTTATTTCTTCTCACATTCAATAACAGTTAAAGGAAAGTTTAATTAACCTTCCTTTGATTTCAAAAAACTCTCAAAGGCACTCGAAATTAATATTTACAATGATAAAAACCTTACACCTAGATAAATAATGACAATGTAAGAGAAATTGGCCCTATCAAAACTGGAAATCCAAATATCATTGAGGATTATTATTCATCATTATTATTCAACTATTCATTTTACAAACTAAAATCTCAAAGAGGTTTTAATTTTGCCACATAACCGTGAACATATCCTAGTTTTCTATGCATTTTAGTTTTTAAAGAATTTAACATATCTTCTATCATGTAGCGTGCAAGAATATACCGGCCCTGAAATGTAGAAATGTTTTCGCTCTTTCTACTGTCTATAACCCTCTCCCTCATAGACAAATCCTGGCTGCGCCCCTTCCACAAAGCAATCATTAATTATCATCTGTATATTCATGTCCACATTTGATAGAATCCGTAGATTCTTACACATAGATGATTATGAAAAAATGTCAGCTCCGCCATAGACCTCCATCCCCGTAATGTTACTCAATTTTCATGTTTTTAAGAGAAGAAGACTATTTAACATAATTTAGAGCAAGTGGAAAATATTTATATGTATTCGTATTTCTCTCAGACTCGGTAAAAGTGTGCACTTATACACTATGATTAATATTCAAGAACTACATTGGAATCAAGAAAAATATAGGATGATTAATAATATATCCATTCTCCTTCATTCTCCTCTTTATGATTCAGCCTCCGAGACATAGAGTTAACCACTTCTTTATTGGAATTCGCTCCAGGAGAGAAGATCTAATAACTGACGGAATCTCATCGTAAGCTTTATCGGTTCAGAACCTAAAGACGAAGTAAATGAAATTTTAGTGCAACTAAAGACCTAATCGCAATCTCCGAGAAGCATCGACAAAACATTACAGGGAAGTAATCACAAAACATTACTTTTGGTCTGCTGGTTGTCCGTCTATCGACGTGAGGACCTAAATCAGTGGTTCCCAACAGGGGCGCTACCGCCCCCCGGTGGGCGCTGAGAAGTCTGAGGGGGGCGTTCAGTGCCCAAGTCATATTGAGGGGGTGTTGAGGTCCAGCCGCCGCCCCCTTGAGCAGTTGGCGTATTTAATGGTCACTAACGGCATTACTGGCATCTTTGTTTAGATTCTTCAACTTTTAAGCCTTGTTCTAATAAGCAGTTCATTTTAGAACTCACCCACCATTATAACTGCCGTTAAAATTCTGCATTAAGTTTATTTGGCAAAAGGAGACTATAACTCAACCCGATTAAAAAACACTTATATCCCCGAGAGATTGTTTTAAATCATCTCTCTACTTTGGAATATACATAGTAATCCCAAGGATTTTTTCTGTTGATGACATGACCCTATCAAAAGCTTTTATAAACTTTTATTGAATATCTTCATTGGCCTCCTTCCACATACACATAATGACGTTGTAAATAATTTTCGTTCTTGGCTGTAAAGCGCTTTCAGATTCCCAATTTTGGATAGTTCATAATTTGTAATTGAAAATTATAGGAAAAATGAAAGTACGAATATGACGGAAAGAGAGGAAAATGTGGTAATGATTAAATGGAATGAAAATAAGTGCAGGGCAATGAATTGAAAGTGAAAATAAGGTGGTGGGGGAGTTCTAAAATGAACTGCTTAATACCCATGAGGATTAGAACCAGGCTTAAAGGCAACAAGGCGTAGGGTCAGTGTCTTCAGGTCGAAGGATTAACTTCGACTCTTAACACCTTCGACCTGAAGGCGCTGACAGGAAAGTTAGCGAAACTGCTGTCACCAAGTCATCCTACGCGGACGGACAACCGAAAGAATGCAAAGCAAATGAAAGAAACCAACGCCGCGGAAACCTTCGAGCTAACATTACATTGTAAAATTATAAAAGCAAAGAAGGCATCCTCTCTGGCCAGAAACAATTCATAACAAATAGGCTATCGGATAAAAGGTGTGCCTGAAATATTCCACCCAATGCGAAACAAATAGCTACAGATAGAAATAGTAGCATTCAGAATCAATCAGCGAAGGCAATCTGGAAGGGGCACATACAGTCATTATTTTTCCACCCGCAGAGACCGAGTTTTATAAATCAAGACCTGTCAGATCGTCCTCTGCTCATCTGCCACAAGCTTGTACTTGAGAAGTTTTGTGAGACTTAAATTCATCAGACATCCATCGCCCATTGTCGTCGTAATACTGGTACCAAACAGTTTCGGAATTTCCTTAGTGCAAGTGCAAATTAGCGCAATAATTATTATCACATAGGTAAGCACGTATTTATTACTATCATTTTTAATTCAATTAAAATAGTAAAATCGTACATATAGAATGAATATACACAATCTATGTAAATTTACACCGACTTCTTTTTAACAGTACAACGCGTTTCGACGTTTGATCCTCAGGTACCCTTATTCTCATGTACACCTTACCGTCGGATCGCGTTGTACTATTAGAATAAAGTCAGCGAAGAGACAAACAGGAAGGGGCGCATATAGTCATTATTTTTCCAACCGCAGTGACCGGGTTTTAGAAAATGGACATATCCGCCACCAGATCGTCCTCCGCGCAACTGCCACGAGCTTGTATGTGAGAAGTTGAGTGAGGATTAAATTCATCAGTCATTCATCGCCCGTCGCGTCGTCTTTGTAGTATTGATACCTGATAGTTTCGGAATTCCCTCAGTGCAAGTGCAATTTGGCACAATAATTGTTATCAGATAGGTAAGAATGTATTTATTATTATCATTTTTAATTAAATTAAAATAGCATGCATCATAGTTTTAGCATACATGAAATTTTATTTTAATAAAAGTGACATGTTTAGGACATTTCTGTCAGCAGGCATGTAAAAGTAGAAAGAAAAGGAAAAAATATATCTTTTGTCACTAAATTTACAAATTATAAGTGCATCGGTCGCATAATCAAATAGCAGTATTTTGAAATATTACCACTGATTGTGAGAAAAAATATTTCTCAAACTGGGACTCGGACTCAATTTTATTCATTATCGTTTTAATTTAAAAGTCTTCCAAATATCAGTGAACTATATCGAATTTGGTTAACTCTGATACAGTGTGATAACATCATCGGCTTTTACTCGTAGTTTGGTTAATGAAGTTTGACAATGATTGACACAGAGAATAGAAAATAATAATAACAAACCTTTTTATGATTTCTGCTCTAACGCGCCCAATCATCACTAAAGCACAATCCATAATAATTGACAAGACGTTACTCGGGGTATTCATTTAAAAACAGTTCCTATTCATGAAATATCAACTTTCTTTCATAATCAGTGAGAAAAATTATAGCTTTACAGATTATCGAGCATAAGTTCTCGTTATCTTACAATACTGTCCCTCCAACTTAATGGATAGATATGTTTGTGTTTACAGACCTTTCTGAATAGTGAAATTGCGAATTCTTTTAGTGAACTTTCGTGCAGTTATTATTAAACGTCCAATTATTACGGCACAAATTACTGAAACCAAACCCTAAGTACCAGAAAGGAGTGAACTATCCTGTCTTGCGGTCCCTACTTGTCGTATTCAACTTTAGTTAGAAAAAATGTAATTACCATTTACCATGAAACATAAGAATAACTTTCAATTGAATTAACTTAAGCCTATAATGAAAAATATAAAATAATCAGGTAGCTTGAAGCAATGAAAATACGATACGTTCAAGAATGATAGGGTTAGAAAATAGAATGCGGAATTAGACATTACGAACTCAGATTAGCTAGGAACGCCTACCTAATCGCTCAGGAATATGACAGCATTCCAGTCTCATTGTTTTCATTTCTACACACCATATACCGAGTCGGTGTTTTCCTTGCGTAGATTATTAGTCGGTGTTTTCCTCGAGTAGATAGATTCTATGCACCTATGAGAACAGTTCACATGTAAAGTCTACGCGCGTAAGCCCTTAGCTCCGCCTGAAACGCGTCAATAGAAAAGCTTCTGGGAACTAAGGAAGCGGTCGTACTCGTGCCAGTTCTCGGTCCTTCGTTATAGTAAGTAAACACCTCCATGTTTAAAGATGGCGTTAACCACGTGGATGGTACCGTAAAGAGCATGAATAAGACTGATTGGTCACATTGACTGTACGGCAGTTCTTCATGATATGTAGTCAATCTTAAGCTCCAGAAAACCAGAGGAAAAAGGATGTCAAGGTAGCTAGCTTAACTGATTAAACTACTTGGCACGATATCGGGGGGTCCGGGTTCGTGTCCCAGTCTGGACGAATGATATTTCTTTTGTGGTAGTCTTTCAAAATAAGAAGTAATGGTTAAATTTCCGCTATTTTGCGGTTCATTTAATTTTTCAAAATTATTGGAAAATTAATTATTCACCTTGCTTTGATTTTTAAATAAGTAAATACAGAAATTTTTATCTCCGAAACATATTTTCTTATAATTACAATATTTCCATACATATCTATCTCGTAATAATCATATTATTGTGTTATATCCGCATGTAGATCCATGTCGGAACCAAAGAAAAAATGTAGACAATACAATGTCGAATATGTATTTAAAATATGGTTTCATTCAATCGCCAACAAACAAGACATTACCAATGTGCCTAATTTGCCACAAGGTGTTTTCCAATGAAGCTATGAAGCCTTTGCAATTTAAAGAGCACTTAAGCAAAATAAATCCTGAGAAAAAATATATCTCACTTTCAAATGCTCAGCGATCAACATTCGAGACGTCCTACTTTGGGTGATACTTTTTCGGCCGCATCAAAAGAAGAAAATGATGGATTACGTGCGTCATATAATATTTCCTTACTCATTGCAAAATCGGGAAAACCACACACAATTGGCGAAGAATTGATAATTCCAGCTTTGAGTGAAGTTCTGCGTACCGTGCTGCATAAGCCACCTTCTGATATAATTAAAAAATTCAGTTGAGTAATAATACAGTGCAGAGGCGAATAGATGAAATGTCCGAGGATGTGGAGAGTTCTCTAGCTGATTTTTTGAAGACTACCGAGTTTTCATTACAGCTTGATGAATCACGTTTGCCAAAAAACAAGTCTTTACTTCTGGTGTACGTTCGCTTCATAAAAGATGAGAGCATTTGTCAAGAATTATTATTCACAAGAGCGTTAGAAACGGACACTAAAGGAAAATCTGTTTTTGACGTTTTAGAAAACTACTTTATAATAATATCTTGTCTGCTGCTACCGATGGTGCTCCGGCAATGGTTGGACGTCAACATGGTTTTATTTCATATTTGAAAAGAGCGGTACCAAATGTAGTCACGGTGCATTGTATAAATCATCAACAACATTTGGTAGCAAAACATCTTAGTGATCGTCTTCACCGCGACAGTATGTAATTACTGCAGTTAATAGGATCAGAAGCAATGCTCTCGATGATAGATTATTTAGAAAGCTTTGTGATGAAAACGACGAAGACTTTAATCGGTTACTATTGCACACAGAAGTGCGTTGGCTGTCAAAAGTTACTTGTCTAAAATGATTTTTTGAACTCTTTGAAGCAGTTACTAAGTTTTTTGAAAGCAAAAATGATTTATTAAGAGTGCATTTATTGAAATGTAAAAGCGATATTGCTTATTTGACAGATTTATAAAACAAATTTAGTGAAACAAACTTTCACCTGTAAAGGAATGATTTAAATCTGATGAAAGACAATTATATCTGCGTTTGTGTTAAAACGTGCTTTGTACAAACAAAATTTGGGTAGAATACAATTTTATCAGTTTCCAAATCTTTCTTCAATGGAAACTAATGATAACGACATTCTTGCTTACTGCCAGCATTTGAAAGCACTAAAAGAAGACTTTACAATTAGATTTGAGGATTTACTTAATATGGTCATTCCAGTTTGAGTCATAGAACCATCCTCTAACTTAGAAATCAAGAATTATCACTGCAATTGTCAACAAATGAAGAGTTGAAATTTAAATTAAAAAATGGTTATCAAGAATTTTGGCTTCAACATCAAATTAAAATATTACATCCAGCCTTATGGGCTGCAGTTAAGAAATTTTAATTGCTTTTCCGTCCTCGTATTTAGCAGAAAGAGGGTTTAGCATGGCGACCAATCTATAAACTAAGAAAAGAAACAGGTTGTCAATAGTGGAACGCGGTGACTTAAGGTAATTAATGACAAAAATGGCACCAGATATTGATAAATTAGTTTCATCGCATCAAGCTCAGCTGTCTCAATAATATTGTATTAATTATTAATAACATATTTTAATCGTTCTGTAAACATTACTTCAATATTTCATTATCTTAAGATTAAAGAAAATTAAAAATTTGTTTTTGTTTTTCAATATATAGCATGCACAATGTAGTTAACCTAAGGGGGGCGCTAACAAATTATTGACTGAAAAAGTGGGCGCTGACTCAAAAAAGGTTGGGAACCTATGACCTAAATGAAGAAATAGTCGCCAATAAGCCTGAGCTCCTTGCCTTACGACCGGTTTGTTGTTGCGAGTGACGCATAGGCTCTCGAAAATCCGCTGCACTGAAAGCGAAAGGTTCATCGTGCTTCGAGAAATCAGGAGGCCCAGTCAAATACCTCTAATTGTGGAAAATGAGTCAAAGAACATCGTCTTTCAGCGAATGACCTCGAATCCTTGGTAGAAGAGGAATTTCCACTGGCACATGAAACATGTTCTTGACCGACAATTGGTGATGAATCGGTTCCGAATCTTTCATGTCCAATGGTTATTTTTCCATAATGAATTGCATCTCTCTGGTAAATATATATATTCATCATAAGGGCTTACAAATATATGTGGAAACCATATCTTACATTCGTTCATTTCCCGAACAAGAGAAGTTTAAGATAAAAAACTCATTTAACTTAAGCGGAATTCGAGCTGGTGCCCTTCCTATGCCAATAACATGTGTCAGACAGCTGCAAAATCACCTCTTAATTAGCAATTAGTTATATTTATGACACTTCCCAACAAACTTAAAAGTCCATTTTAGCAGCTTATTAATAATTTTATTATGGCAGCATAATCCTGGTTAATTAACTTTATAAAGTCAGACGTTCATAAAATACGTATCAGTACTAAAAACTTGGGTTGTTTATTAGGAAGTCTTTGTTTACTAAAATACGCTGATATAATAATATTATTTAGGAATATTTTTACGAGTGCAATAACATCTAATTTCCTTAGCACCATGGTGAGGAAGGAGCTTTGAATTATCCAGAGGATAGTTTCTACTGGGCGACTGTAAAATGAGGGTCCTGAGTCTAGCTGATATAGGCACGAAAAGGAAAAATATACCTGGCACTTGCTATACTTGCTTTGAAAGTGCTCGACATATGGTTAAGCTTTTCCACGTGAGGTAATGCATTTCAACGTTTGTTTTGTATTGGCACCTGCAATTCTTTGAAGGGATCAACTTTTGGTTAAAGACTTTCCTTGCGAATTATCAAAACCTTAATGCATTTCTACGTGAATTTCTCCACTCGAAGGCAACACAATTGACTAATGACCAAGGTCACCAAGCTCCCTGTTACAAAATGTAAGACAAGTCCGATATATGCGCAGAAATTGTTCGGTTTTTATGAAATCATTGATTGTTGTTCAATCGAACCGTGGACCTTAGGGAAATAAAAAGTAGCCTATACTCTGCGCGAGGTAGACTTATAATAATGTAGAAAATTTCAAAGTTGTGCGACTCTCGGTTCTCGAGTTTTTAGCGAACACACACACACACACTGTTTTATATTATAGATTGCTACGCATTATTAAAACCGAATAGCATTCTTCACATTCTTAAGAACTAAATTTCAGTTATTGTCCATGTATTTTACTGCATTTAAGATTGAAATTGGAATAAATATATATATAACCTATCGTTCTGTAAATATGATAACTATCTGTGAAAGAGAAACGCCGAAATAAACACGACGAACTCGGGAAGAGATCGCGCGAAGGCTCTAAGAAGAGTTCGAAAGAGAGGAAATTTGTGTAAGTTCTAGGCTCTGACTCAAATATTACCGCTTTTCGAGGCTTTCCTCGGTGTTGCCAGTCAGTCACAGAAAGCAGAATTCCAAATAGTTTCTGTGTAAGCCACTGGTGCATGCGCAAAGTGTTGCGATAGTTTTTTCCGCCACTGTACATATTACAGCAACTGTTTTAAGAGAGCCCTTTCAAACCTCACATGGGTTTTATTGCCCACAATTTTGAGAAATAGAGCTTCTCTTATCACTCAACATAAGAAAAAAATGCTCAAGATAATACGTTTTTGTCAGAATGTTAAGAAATTCTTCTTCTTGGGATTCAAAGATGAGAGTGAGGAGATCACTCCTGCGTCTTCGTTGATCTACCCTCACCCGCTGTACCTTTCTTGAGAATTGATGGGAGAAGATAAAATTGTGCCTTCGATTGCATATTAGCTAGGCATGGTGTAGACAAGTTGTTCTGCTTTGACGAGTTGAGCACCAAGTAAGAATGTTAAATGCTTTTCTTAAACCCAACATCATTGTATGAGGTGAGCCATAAGGTCTTAAGTTGAAGATGCATATTACATAGGTGCAATTTTATGCTGATGCTTTAAATTTTTCACCATTTTCCCTTTTCTCCTGCATCATGAATTTCCTGCCATTTTAATCACTAGAGTAACAGAGGACTGAATGGAAAAATGTAAACATGATTCTAGATGGTACAAAATGCAAAAACCCAGTGAGATTTATGTTAAACCTTGACCTCTTGCATTCAATGGCTTTATTTTCATTCAAAAATGTATAAAATATAATTCAATAACAGTAGGGTAATAATATAGACATCACATTCCATACCTCAGCCACTTCACAGATTTTCTTTATACTTCAGCTTTCTTCTAACGTTTTCTTAATTTTCTTCATTTTTTTTAGTTTCCGTTGGCCATCACCAACAGAAAGGCATTCTGGTTCATCTGTAGCATCTCTGAAGAAGAAAATGGAAATTTTAATAATGCAAGTCTAAACTATTTAAGAAATCAAACAAAGAAAACAGGAGAAACTTTCTGGATGACATTTACCCTGATTTTATTAAAAACTTTGCAAAATACCACAGGGACAAAATGGCACGACTAGTTTCAACGAGTGAGCGTCATCTTCAAGTGAAGAAAGAGACCTTAAACCCACATATTTAAAAGAAAAAAGGAGAATGGTCGAGAGGGTTCATGGTCAGGGGGGAGGAGTTTAGGATGCTTGGAAAACATTAGAGGAGGGAGAACAAGAAAGCGTTGCCATGAGCAATGGTGAAGAGTAAGGAAAAATATATTAGTTTGTGAGAGTTATCAAGGGGTTTTTTTGATTTAGGACAAAAACAAAACATTTTGCTTGCTCACCTTTTATTACTTCCAGATGATAAATCATCTCTTTCAAACAAAGCCATGAAAAAGCCATTGGTCATATGTTCCTCAAAAGAGGCATATATACAAAGCTTTCCTATGCCAGGATACTTATCTTCACAGCCTCTGCCAGACCAATCTGGCAAAGGATCTATCAAACGCCAATTATGCTGTTTCCTGTAAACATCCAAAACAATCAGACAAACTTAAATTCTGAAAATCATTTTCATGACTTATAAACCACATATCTCAAAATTAATGTTGAGTTAATACCATCATCAATGTTAGAATGAATGTATCTAGAGTAAACACAAGAAAGATATTATGAATAGATTTACAATCAGTAGGTAGCATTTTATAAAATTTAGTGTCTAACAAAACACCAAAAAGAACAAATCCTAATTGCTTCTGGCCAACTTCCAATTACAACGTACTAACTCCTATATAAAGAATACATCCAAATAACAAACAAATTTCCCATTGATAAGTAGATATATAAATCTTCCCACATAACTAACAACTCTGCCATCAGTGGTCCCTAAAAACATTCGTTTTGCATCTATGGAACAATTTTTTCAAAAATCTCAGTTCCTTATCAAAGTCTTGCATTGAACACAATAATTAGAGAAGAGTGAACTTGTGTGATGGAGAAGTCAATCAGAAATGAAACTCATACTTCTGACATGATGGACTGCATGAGCTTTGCATTTGAGTTTCAAGCACAAGCCGAGTGGATTTTAAAAGTAATTTTATCTTGGAGACAGATTGTACCTGTACACTGGTCTAATATACAGTATCTATGTACTGATCATAGTAAGATCACTGAAGTTAATTTCTTATGCTAATACTCCTGGCTTTCTTGGGGCATTCACCAACCCCAAGGATGAGGAGATCAAGATGATGCTCATTGCATTTTTTGATATCAAAGGACTGGTCCATCACGAGTTTGTGCAACCTGGTACAGCTGTGAATGCTAAATTTTACGTCCAAGTGCTAAAAGGACTAAAACACAGGATTCAATGCATTCGGCCGGACATCGCAGATGACTTGAAGCATCATGAGCACCTTCCTCGCCACCTACACGAAGCAACCCCCCTACAGAAATGGCCCTCCCTTGTTTCGACACCTGAGAGGAGAGCATTTCGAAGCAGCTTGCACTGCAGCCTTAAAGAGCATTCGGGCATTATGAATACCTGACTTCGATGGTGAGTTATTGTTCAGAAAAGATTCTTATTTACCAACTAGAACCACAAAAATACTTGAGGCCAAATTTTAAGACGACACTTAGCACTCAACAGTGCTCTTGAGTGCTCGCACCTAATTCTTGGTCACAGATTGAGTGTTACTCACATTGTGTCATCGTAGGTACACTCAAACGCACTCCGAGACATTCGTAAACAAACAAGATGTAGGAAGATCTAGCCTTCAGTTGCCGTCTACGATTCTCTAATATTATGGTTAAATCATAGATTGACCGCAATAAATGATTACATAATTCTAATTAATTAGGCTTGCTTGAATTAAGATTTTATTTGCAGCCCTTGCACACAAATTTATGTATTTTGCTAACGGCATATAAGTTTCCTGATGTTAGTACATACAACACTCTCATACACCTTGCATGTTATAAATACGGAATAGATAGTATAAATAATTCTCAGTTTAATGTAAATACATAGACTTAAATTATTCTGTAAGGTGCATCACAAAGATAAATCACTTTACACACATAAGCATGGCTATTAAATTTTCCTTCAATCTTCATCCAACTTCTATCTTTTGCTGACATGTATATTAGGGAGCTCCAAGATTTAAGGGAAAGTATTTTTTTTGCAAAATCAAACACGCATACCATCCATTTTCGTTTTATTTTGCCTTATTAATTTACCTTATAAATATCGAGATTGGATTATGGTAACCTGTGCCGACTTGATGCCAAACAATCTTGAGAAATGAAAATTTGTACGGACAAGGGGAACACTAGGTTAGTGAGAAATTAACAAACTGATTCTGTTTTGTCTATTTTGGCAGAATTATTTATGGATAATTTTGGAAATTATTCATTTAATAGCATCAATTATTTAATCGATGATGTACTTTTTTGGTACCATTATGTTTTGTGTCTGGGGGAGTGTAAAGTTGAACAATTAAAATTGTTTGTTAATTCCTCAAACTCAAAACCTATTTAATATTTTTCGCAAGTCTACTTTTAGTTTAGTAATCCCTAATAACACGGCACACCATTCTCGCTAGCAATCCATTGGATGATCAATACAAGTTCCACTTGCTCCAATAAATTACAAAAAGGAACAAAAACAAACAAATTGCTTTAGAGAAAAATTATCGTGCAATTGAATAAATTATAATTATTAAAAGAGCTACAAGTAGTTATATACCAAGTGGTAACTTGTCACTTTCTTTCTAACCTAACTTATAAATTACCACATTTAAATTGCTATTAAACATTACAATAGCCACACAACCAATATTTACAATAATATTAATAATGTGAGTCGCGATATTTACAAGTTTAGGATACAGAACATTTTATTAATACATAATTAAGGGAACTTTGGTAATTAAAAATAAATAAACTGTGGTTTGTCAACTGTCAACATTGGATACTTTTATATTTATTGATCTAAATTGTAGCTCAAAAATGAATTAGGGAAAAATCCTACATAAAGCAGATTTTTTCAGGTTACCCGCCGAATTCCATAAAGTTTTTTCAGAAGAACGATATTTCCTTAGTAGACCAGTTTTTTCAGGATAGCTTACACCCAGCTTATACTAAAGTATAGTAACCCAAATACTTCAAAATTGTAAATTTAATATGTTGTTTTAAATCAACTTCAGCCCTCGAGAATATGCACTAGGTAAAATTGCATAGTTTATTATCAAACTTATTCACACTGGAATAGTTTTAAATATATTTTTAAATGTAGAAAATCAGGTCACCTTAGAGACAACATACGTGACAAAAGCTGGGGTTCGATGTGTACATTGTAGTATAGAATAAATAGCTCAAGGTGGTAAAAATGGAATAGAGATTCATACAAATTATAAGGTAGACACTTACTTGGGCAAATTCCTTAATGTGCTTGATATCACCTCCTCATTTTCCTCGGATAATACAGAGCAAGTAGAGTAGAGAACCCTCTTAGCAGATGGAAACCCAGTCAATGCATGATACAGAATACGTTTCTGAAAGCCAACTAATTTATGAAGTCTTTCATCTTGCAGTTCCCCTTCATGAGAACTTGATATAGGCCTCTTCAGCATTCCTGGAACCAAAGAAAATGGTATATTTCTAACAGGAGAAATCTGCACCTACCCAGCGACAAACTCAAGCACATTTGGTAACAGTTTAAAAGATATAAATAAAGAAGAGCGCGTTTTCTGGGACTTCTATGATTTTCAATATCCTATCCTACCGGGATCAAGTTTAAAATATATCTGAAACTGTATCATCAATGGTTTGAAATTCCAGCCGTACAATAGAAGAGACGCCTGGTGTCAAACCCAGGATCTTGAGAAAGATATGAATAGATGTAAAGCTCTGGTAGAAATAAAACTTATTCTATTCAAATTTTCAATTCGATATTATACCAGGAAGACCCTAATATCATACTACGTGATCCTGATAGAAATGCATAAGGCAATGTAAATGGCTAAGAAAGGACCATCAGGACATTCTTAAAAAGCGCATATAAAATGTATTTACGATCTCTATTCACATGCCGAGTTTAAGGTTTCTAAGTTATTGGGAAACAGCTAAAAAAATCATTAAAATTGCAGTAATATCTTATTTTGAAGACCCCTCGTGCCGAAACCCGGAGCTATTGGCAGATGTGAATACACAATGTATCTTGGTAGGACTTGATCTTATTTATAGCGAAGTTTGAATTGGATATCATATCGGGAAGGTTCTGAAATATGACTCCGTTACCCCCATATGAAATGCATTGAGGAATGTAAATGGCTCTCTGGGATCGAACCAAGGACAGTCAGAGAAATATTAAATAGCGCACATAAAATATATTTATTATGTCTATCCACATGCTGAGTTTCAAAATTCCATCTTATTGGGAAAGTGTTAAAAAAAAAATCTTAAAAATTGCCGCAATGCAATTTCAATAGGAGAATATTTGCCCTGACCTAGCGTCGAACCAAGGATAATCCTAGATGTCCTTATGGTTTACGTCGGATATGCTCGGCTTCTAGCGATATCACAAATTTCAAATCTCTGCTTTGTCGGGAAGTGCCTTAAAAAAATTTTCAAAAATCCCCGCAATGTATCTTTATGGAGAAAATCGTGACTTTGGGGCCTTCCGGAATCAAACCCATGACACTGAGGTTCAAAATCGCCTTTTTTTCTTGATGTTACACATAACTATATATATTTATTTATTGTGGGTTACTAAGCATTTTTCATTTAATATGGTTATAGCACCATTCCACAAAATCAAGATTGATCTTATTAATTGTAATGATCTTACATCCCTCTTACCATTTCATAAATAGGCTTTCTCACCTGTGCCAGTGCAAGATGGGTCAACAAGGATGTACTCCACTCCAGGCACACTCTCCATTTTTAAGTTAATTGAATCCTGTTCCAATGTTTTCACACAACTAGCTCCTGTTTCCTCTACAAATTTACAAAGGGTTTTATACCGTTTGGGGTCTCTCTCAACAGCATATATGGTCCTGGGAAAAAATTGACGAGATCTGAATACATTCATTTAACAGAAAAGATAAAATAGTGTTTGAAAGGGTGAAGGAAATAGATGATGACCCAAATATGCCTGTTGATGGAGAAGTACAACAGTGGATTGGAATATGCGGATATTATGGGAGATCATAATAGAATGGAAAGATAGGAATTCAGAATTGATTTGGAAAAAAAGCATCTTAACAATATTCACCCAGAAAAAGCAATGAACATGTATAAAATAACCAAAGTCTGAAATGAAACAAACCACACGCTTTGTCAAAATAAAAAGATACAAGTATGCATAAGCCATCAAGGCTAAGCAACCAGTAAGTTTCTTAAAAAATAATGTAACATACTGAAAGATGTCTAGGGCAAAATAAATAGTTGTAATAATTTCTTTCGTAACTTATTTATTATATTCGTAGCTGAAATGCCTATTAAACCTTCACAGTGATAGAAAAATTGATAAATACCAGTTGAACAGCCTTGATCATACCAAATGCTCCACAATTGAAGGTAGATAGCAAATACCATACTATAATTTTTATCAAACCAATAAAGCAAGATTATTGAAAGATTAGCAAAAGTTATAATTAAGTCTACGGAGCAACGCAATCTATTCTCTTACGAATTAATACTAACTCCAATGAAGACAACATTTGTTTATACCTCAAAAATCGATTTTTGGTTTTTTACATGAAGAAGGAAACCTTATGAATATATGGGCTAAGTTGCATAGTCTGAAAATTAGCTGAGCTATAGCAGTTTTTCTCAAGCAATGCAAAGGAGCTGTCACAATCGGCAGCAGGGGGCTTCTCCTTTCTATACTGGAGGTATCTCCAAGAAATGTTTATTATGATTGAAAAAAGTTTGATTTGAAGTGATATCACTGTTCATATTGCTCTGCCGGTGAACTTCCTTCCTGAAAAGTACTGTGAAGCTGAATAGAATATTGAAATGCATAAACACCAATCTCAATCAAATAACAGAAATGCAATCATAAAGTCAAAATGGAAACAAAGATTAAACCTCAATGACAAGAAGATAGCAAACATACATCAACTGGAAATCACCTAAGAAAGCCATAAAAATTACGATTTTACACATATAAAAAAGATAAAATTGCTTGACCTTTTCCATCGGATATAGGATGTTGAAAATTTGCTACAATTCTGGAAAGGCTATGAGAAATTAGGAGGTACTGTCAAATTGGAATGGTACAATTGACCATGGAAAAATTTGGCCATGGGGATATGATTATATTTTAAACTAGCTGAATGTGCTCTTTCTCTGCAAGGATTGCCAAATATCAATACCTATTGATACATTCAGTGTATGTTTAAAAAACCATCACACCAGAGAACCTCTTCCAGAATCAAGATAACTCCTGCAGCTGAGAGAGTAGGATAGGTTAGATTCCTAACAGCCAAAAGCCACCATTTTGAAATCAATCTACAGGAATATTATACATATTAATCAGTCAGTCAAGAAACACTTTCTTAACTGACAATTGGAAGACCCATCTGCAGATGATAAAAATCAATTGAGAAAGAAGTAGCTACATATAATAGATAACTAAACATCGTTTTATATCTCCTTCACAAAACTTTTGATATATTCATTGCCTGAAGATGTAAATTTGTAGTAAACATAACCTTTAAAAAAATACACACACTTAAATACATACATATATATATATATCTAATAATATATAGATGCTTCTCTGGATTCATTCATATCTATAAACGGGTAAAATGCTGATTGCATACTACTGCAAGCAAATGGTTTATAGAATAACATAAATATAAATACACATGCTAAGTGTCAACTATCTGTCTTCAAGGTAAAGACTCCGAAAGAATTATCAAAATTCAATCAATATGTTTTAAATGGGAGATATGTTTACCGTCTGGCATTGAACCCGGGTCTTCCTGGAGATACTTACTATGCAAATCAACAGACTGCCATCTTTATTTATGTAAGAAAATTCAAGCAGAAATATTTGCTGCAACAGCCTAAAATGAAGTTCTACTTTTCACATATATTCCTTAGGTGGGAAATAGTAATGTGCTCTGGCATCGAACCCAGGAACAGCATGGTCTTATCTAAATTTTTTCTTAAACCGATTCTTAATATACATCTTCTCAAAAAGCAATAACATCCTAACATTTCGATAAGTGCATCAAAAAAAATAATGAAAAACTACCTCAATGTATTTTAAAGGGGAGATTTTTGCAGTGTCTCCTGAATCAGGAGAAGGAATTGCATAGAATAGATAGATATATACATGAATGAATCCAGAGAAGCATCTATATATATAATAGATATATATAACTAAGTGTCTTACTTCTCTATAGCATCACTCCCTTCCACGAAGGTAAGTTTGGAAGTGTCAGTTAATACATATTTGAAGTAAACTTGCCATACCCTTTATTACTCATGATAGCAGCCAAATGTGTAGTTTTCATTCCAGGTGCAGCACACATATCCAGAACAACGCAGCCCTCAGGTGGTGATAACACTTGAGATGCCAAACAACTCGCCTGTAAAATTATGAAACCTAAATCACTAAAAATACCTGCTTTTGATAGAAAACTGCAAAAGCTGATGATCCTTTGCTTCTACCAATCATTACGTAGAAAATAACCAAAATTAGTCAAATAAAGCTGAACCGAATATACAATGTCATGCACCAAGATCTCATTCACTCTGAGTATTGTAAGGCTAAAAAAAGTACACACAATACACCTTTCCACATTATTTTTAGTTGCTGCTATACTTGATTCCGAACAATTTCAAGAAATGAAAATTCGTACCAACAAAGGGAACACTATGTTAGTGGGAAATTAACTAACGGATTCGTGCAAATCTTTCAGGGCATGTTCTTAAGTTAAAAATAGTGGACATGTGTCCGACAGTTTAACTCAATGTGCTTTTGTGTTTTTTTTGCAGGAAAAAGCGATTTTGAACCTCAATGTTATTCCTAAAGGCTCCAAAGTCCCGATTAAATAGTAGGGACGCCTTGTGTCGAACTCCAGATCTTCCGGAAGATGTGAGTATTTATAATGCCCTGGTAGAAATAAAACTTATTTAATTAAAATTTTCGAGTCTATGTTCCCCTTGTCGGTTCATTTCTCGAAATTGGTCTCAAATTGGAAAACATGGTAATTGCTTTCTTAATTATAAAATCCTGTAAAGAAAGGTAAAGACAGGTTGGTAGTTAAAGGAAATAATGGAAGATTTTTAACAAGAAACATTTCCAAGAGAAATGGAAATTAAGGAAACAATAGAGCATAGCTGGGGAAAAGAAGGAAGAATGGATGACAGATGAAATAATCCAGAAAATAGGGAGAAGAGATTTGAAGATCATAAAAATAAAGGTAATACAGGGCCTCAAGAAACAAATTTAATAGAGAATGTAAAGCAGCGAAAGAATGATGGCTAGAAGTAAAGCGCAAGGAAATTGAGGATCTGATGAAAAATCAAAGTCTGCGTAGAAGATTATACAAAAATTCCTGGAATCACCGTCCCAGAGGCAATGGGATAAAAAACAAAGAAGGGAAATTTGTGTACAAGCAAAAAGAACTGTATGATTACAAAGGAAAACACTGGAAATGAAGAAGAATGCTCCACCTTTGAACAAATGGTAGAAACAGAGTTTAAAATAACATATAAGATCTAGAGATGGATCGATTATAGTTTTTTTTTCGATACCAATTCCTGTGTTATCGATTCCTGATTCTGTAAATACAAATTTGGGAGAATTGAATTAAAATAGTAAAGGTAATAAAGAGAATAATAATTAAAACAACTTTTTCAATATTTCTTAAAATATAATACAAAAATCAGGCAAAGAATTCATAATAGTTTAGTTAAGTACGTGACTAATAGTCCAGCCAAATTAAAGAGAAAAACGGCCCAGCCTTGCAAAAGGTCAGTATGGCTTTTATGTGTTATTAAGACAGTTGTATGCGACCAATTTTGCGGTTTCGAAAGACGTTTGGGCCGAAAAAAATAGTGAAATCTGTGTAATTTTTAAATAATTAAGATGCAGAGTTAATTTTTTTATTTAGAACAACTGGATAGTTGCTTTAACCGAAGAAAAAACATTTGTTGTCACAGCAGCTCCTATTCAATCAGAATAAAACTTTGAATTTCGAAAACTGTGACATCATCATTTAATTTACTAAATAAGTTCAGAGAAATTACGTCCTCAGATTATGTAACCGATATAATGCGACCCCCCTGTTATATTTTCTGATACTACGAGGAAGATAAGGGAAATTGATATCATTAAAGAAGAAAATACTTTTGCCAAGTTTACTGGTCATTTCACTAGAGTGGGCAATGCGTGATCGCATTGGTTACACAAAGGAAATTTAAAATCACACAATTATTAAATGTGCCCATTTTTTTATATATTTGTGTTTCTTAATAATCAACTTTGATTTCTCAAAGAATCGGTGGAATCGACCCATTCTTATCTATAATATAAAATAGTGAGTGGGTGTGTGTGCGTATGTAGGTTTGCTAAAAACTGGAGAACCGTGAGTCACGAAACTTTTAAATTTTCTACATTATTATAAGTCAACCTCGCCCAGAGTATAGACTACTTTTTATGTCTCTCAAGTCCACGGTTCAAACCCAGACGGGTCAAAACCTTTTCCTACAAAATACACGTCAAGTTCATTTTTTTCGTTGTAGACTTAATTTCTTTTGCAAAATAATATTATAAATAATGGTCCTAGAAAGTCAAATCAAGCACTACAAGAAGGAAAATAGAAAAGGATTCTTAATTTGGTTGTGGAATATCGTTTATGATTGGAAATGGCGCATATTTTGATATAGTACGTGAATATTTTATCTAAATTTTGGGGTTATAAATAACCCATTCCCTTGACGATCAAGGTGATTTTTGATTCCGAGCTAATTTTTTCATCAATAAGAACACATTTATAATGCCAGCTTAAAATCAATACCAAGTATAAGTTAATATTAGAGTTTTAATACGAAGAGGAAGAAATTATATGGGATATCATCATTTGCAGTTATGACTTACATGTTGTGAAGAACTGCACGTACTAACATAAGAGTGTTTCAGAAATTTTTCAAATTTAAGTGCCTGTAGCAAACAAATTTTATTTACATCAATGTAATTGTTTACTGACTATTCCGTGTAATAAATAGGTTTTATAGTACTTTGTTGCGTGAAATTGCTTTCTATCGATCAATTCAACTGAATGGGTATAAAAAACCTGGTAAGTTGGGGATGTTTTTAATATAATCTTCTGAATTAAGTATTGCATCTAATCAATTTATATCGATACATATTAAGTGATTGACGAAATTGGATTTAGTGCATTTCGTAAAGATTTCCCAGATTCAGTGTTGGAGTCAAATGGAAATTTGTAAAGCTGTAGCTAATCTCCAAAATCGCATCCCTCCATCAAGCAGGTTTATGTTTTGTTATACGCAGAATAAAAAAGTTATTCATTGTGGTTTTTTTTAAGTGCTTCCAATTCTTATACATTTACTATCTTTCTGTAATCGGTGTTTAATCTTTGGTTCTGTTTTGGCATTGCATCTGTGTTATTTGATGAACTCTTACGCATTTTAGAATTGGGGTACAAGTCAGCTACATAATACACTTACTTTCTGCAAAGAATATTCATTGGGGGTTTTAGAATGATGTATAATATATTTCTGTCATGTTTAATCATCGTTTCCGATATCCATTTGTGCATTTCTGAAAATGTCTCCTTAGATGAGGTGCTGCTTATCATAATGTGATCTTTAAATGTATTTTTTATACACTTTAAGCGAATATTGTCTTCCTCAAATTGTTCTTTCAAATGACATGAAATTGAATGTAATTATAACTTTTTTCCTTGTTTATTAGTATGGATATTATTAAAGCCTGGTATTTGTTATCTATCTAAAATTATGCGACATGTGTTACGATCAAGGTTGTTACACTATTATTAATCAATTTTAATATCCCCGTTGAGAATCAACTGGCTCTTCTGCTAGTTATATATATAATAGATAAAAACAAAAATTCAGTATGCATCCTCCAAAACGTTATCACATTCTAATCTTTATTTAAACAGATTCGCCATCATTTATCGTACTTTTACTTAATTTTTCTACTATTAATTACCAAGTAAAACTTCGCTGACTTGGAATAACTATCCTCTTCTTAGTTTTGTTAATTCAAACACGTACGATTATAAAATTAAAAATTTTCTTAATGCTACGTTCATTTTGTGCATTAGATGTATCAAATTCTTCTCTTATAACTGTCTTCACATGAGTTTTTAATTTGATAAGCAAGAATGTAAGATGAAGAGAATTTACCTCACTAAAAAGACAGCAAAACTGGATTAAGAGATTCTATGTTGCCGATCCGGACTGTGGCTCGGCGACATAGAGCAGCACTTACGAAAAAACCACCACAATTCCAGCTAGCAGGTAAATTGAAACAGTTTGATCAGATTCCATACCAAGAAGCTTTGTAGATTGGCATGGTATATGATATTCCATCGGCGTTTGTTGTTTTCCTTACTTAATCTTGAAATTTTGCTGCTTTAAAAGATCAATTTACTAGTCATACTATATTCATATCAAATACTTAGAACACAAAGACTTGAGGGAAATTGAAAGATGAAGAGTTCTCCTAAATTACTATATCGTTGTTTTTTCCAACAGTTTTCTCAAAATTAAATCCATCGACTCGAATGCTTAAGTGAACAATCCAAGGCTCTAATTTACTGTGAAAATTTCTAGTTTGATGCCTAGTATCTTTTCGCTATAGCTATGCTAAGTTTCTAATTCAAAATAACCCTTTTTGGCCCAATGTACGGCTAAATCTTACAATATATCATTTTCACTCAAGTATGAATAGAGCATACGAATTAGGACACCGTAAATTACTCTTTTTCAACACAACAAAACTTTTCCTACCCGCATGCGATGATGTTTATTAATAAACAACCACAAATGCAATTATTGAAGAAATTTTACCACAATGGTAAAAAATTGTGAAAGTGAAATTTTACCAATCCAATATTTTGTACAGCGTGAATAATCAGTGAGTGTACTTCCATTTTCTAGAAGTAAAATCCAAAATTTTCCTAAGCCCAGGACAATTGACGACAAACCTTATCTTGAAGTAGAATTGACCTGTCACGATAGAGGGGATGGTCATAAAGTTGAGTGGCAGGGGCGAATGCCAGCACCTCTGGGATGAGATTATCACAGCGAAAATGATCGCCTGAAGGAAAAAGTTCTCTGTCAGCATCCTTGGCCAATATCCACCCTTCATTGCGAAGATACTCCACTGCTTCTTTCACTGACCAATAAAGCGTGTTCACTCTAGCATAGCGAGGAAGCTGTACTGAGAAATTAAGACAAATAGATTGAGAAGAACTTTCAATTGCTTGCTTGCGAACGTCATAATCAACAAATTCTAAGATTATACCTCAAAATGTGAGTTATCAAGATTTGAAAACCCTGAATTAAATCAAAAACATCAATGTGATTTCACTTAAATACTAACAACTAATTAGAAAGATAGGTAAGGGACTTCAAAATACCGATAATAAAATCTAATTTAAGTTAGAAGAGTATATATCGGATGCGGTAATACTCCTACGGCAATAATTTCATTAATGATTAATATCATAATAGCAAATTATCAAAACCAGCTAAATCATTCTACTTGCAATAATCATTCGCGTCATTGAACTAAACGAAATTCGTTTAAAGCTATTAAATATGTATTGGACATTGAAGACGTACCATTCTTCCTTTCTTTTTCCACGACCGACTGATCTTCTACCTCTTTGGCATTATTAATAAATTTGGAATGATATGATAAAACGGTTTTCACGGGTTTACTTTCTCCCGAAAGACGCTTTTTCCCCCATAACAATTCTGTTATGAGAACTCGCGCTAGCCATGGATCAAGTTTACTCTCTTTCTGGAGTAACTGAGTAAGCTCCAATAATATCTTTAGCGTTTTTTCATGGTGAAGAGTCTCCACAACTAACGCGTAGAGCGCCTTGATGTTCTGAAAAGGTAAATAATTGAATAAATTGCATGGTTAAGGAGGTAAATTCTCGCATTATTACTTATATGCTCACCGGATGTTTGCTATTGTACACCAACTCCTTTACGCTTCCACCATTTTCATTCAAGTCTTTTACGATTTTACCGGCATTCTTATATAATCTTGGAACTTTGATAGAGTGCTTTGACTCTTCAAACATAACTGATAGTGAAATGGATTACTTAAAATAACCCGCACAAATTACTTGAGGATAGGAAAATCTCAAACGACCTTGCTGAGCCTGAGGCTATACAGAAGCATGGTAGCATGACAGTAAACACCAGGGCACGGGGATGCAACTTAACAGTATTGAGAGTGAGATTTAGTCGCACCGTGCCGCCATCTCGTATCTATGGTGGTACTAACTTCCACAGGCGGTAGCCTAGCGGGACCACTACGTTCGTTCCCTTACTAGACTACATTTTATGCCATTAGAATTCTACGGTAGTTTTTAAAAGTTTTTATCACGTTTACGGCTGAAAAGTTAAATATTTCACTTTTAAAATACATGTTAAGGAAAAATGTTAACATTTAAAAGCTCGAATACTTTAATCTACACTAAAATGCATAAAATATTATTACTCAGTATTAATCACCATCAAGACTGAAAGGTTAACTGTGCATTGTTTAAATACTTGATAAAAAATGTTAACATTTGAAAGCACAAATATGTTAATCTACATAAAAAAACATTGTATGAAACACCTTTTACATTGTCGATCAGAGGAAAATTCCTCTTCAAATAAATAGCATGTAAATAAAAAGAAACAAAATATTTTCACAATTTATTTTTTTAATGCAAAATAAGATCTCATAGTATCACACAATCTATACAACAGAACATTAAATGACGAGAAAAGTTTCAAGAGTACAATAAATAAATTTACAGAATACAACCAAATTACCAAATGTCTTCATATTGGAGATAATTATGAGTGGATGATGATGAAATGAATGATGGTCCTGATGAGTTGGGTCATTTTCCATTGCTATCAGAGGAAATGGTTGCTGCTATGGTCCATGCTACTAATATTGTGTCATGCTCAGTGTAGCACATAAGAAAAAGGGTTTTCAGTAACTTAAATGCGCTATCCTACAGTCTGTAGATTTTTCCTTAATAAACTGTGAAACACATAGGGAGGAAGTGAAATAGAAAATGTCTCTGTTCTTGAGTCAGACATTTGTATATGCTATTGCAAAAATGTTAATTCTTCATTTGAAAGCCCTCCTTGAACCCTTCTTACTTGTGTGCACAGTTCCTCCATTGCCACTCATACATATTCTTCTATATCTGCATCCTGATTTTCGTCCAGTCAATTTATGACAGCGTCTATCACCTCCTCCATTGCTGCATTATCTGTATCTGGAATTTAAAGGGCGAAACCAAAATTAAAATCAAACAAAAAGTGTAATCTTCTCAAGTTCATCATTTAATAATTCATCTTTTTCATAATATTTATTTTGCTTCATCGTAACCTCATTTATTAAAAGCTCTCCCAACCTGCATGTAGGGCTAATTCCAAACAATGTGGCCAATGGCATCACATTGATATTAGTCTGCCAAAATCTTTGTTTGATCAATATTAATTCATAATAAAGGCATTCAGACCATTCTGAGGAATACTGAATTAGTGGAGGTTAATAATTGCATTTCCTTGTTGTTCTTATTTTTAATGATGATAGAATTCAGTGAAAGGTCTTATTAGTTTGACATTATGATGTATATGCAGGCATATTGTGAAAGATGCTTGGGAAGAAATAGATAAGGGAGCAAAGGTAGGTGTGAAGTCAGTAAAGTATGTAGACAAGAAAGCTATTGTGTGTGATTCTGTGAATGGTTTAAAATGTTTAGAAAATGCACTTAACTATAAAGTATGCACATGAAACTACCAAGAGGTAGAACACTAATGTATATATTATCTATTGAAGAGAGAATTTAATCAGTTTCCTGAATTATCATCTATAAAAGATAATGTAACTCCAGAGGATATTGACAGAATCAGTAGCCACCTCGACAAAGTTAAATTGGACATAGACACAAGATTTGAAGACATTTTGAAACTGATGGTGTATTACTGGATGAAAAATCCTTATACTTCAGATATTGAAGAGGCAGACCTTTGCTCTTAATAATGATCCCCCTAAGAGAGTAAATATTCCTGTTATTGGTCCCATTAGTTATAATACCATTGCCAATGCTCTTCTCTCTAACCAAAAACCTGTTTTCTATACCCTCCACAACTTAGACAAAACCCTTTTCAATGGTAAAGATAAGCTATAGTCCTCCCTTAAATCCGGAGGTTATAAATTGGTTTTTAACAACTGTGAAGCTATTTATTTGGGTCAGACAGGAAGATGTTTACAAACTAGAATAAAAGAACATGAACAATGATATAGAAACTCCTCTAATGCCTCTCATTTCTCAGTACACCTACTTAAAGACAACCACACATTTAATCCAAAGCTTATTTCATCCATTATTCACCCAATGGGCCTTTGTTAGATATATTTGAATAAATGGCAATTCTCCATCATATAAAGAGTAATATAAAACTCACTAATGCACACCTTTTCACAATTTTCCTCCCAATTGCTGTCACTTGTTAACCTGCTACCTCCAATACCCTAACCTTCTTTTCCCTCCCACCCTTACCTCTCCCATGATTCCACCTCTTTTCCTCATATATATTGCAGAAACTTTTTGTATATGTTGCCAGATGATGACTAGACCTTAGTCAAAAGGGATTGCCAAAGTTTTTTAATAAAAATTTCTTGTGGAATTGGGACTTGACTCATCACAAGATATTTTCTGCTAAACTTAGCAAAGGTATTTGGTAATAATTATTACTATATGCTTTAACTTGCTGTAACTCTGCTTCATAATTTTTTAAAGTAAAGTGACTTCTCTACTTTATAAATCACCATTACTATGGAACTGATGGGCAGTTAGGAAATTTCACTACTTTCAGATATATAAAAGTTGGCAGTAGATATGAAAAGGTTGACTATTTTGATGTAAAACATTTTAGAGAAGCAATTAAATAAAATCAGCTTTCTAATGTAAAGTATACCCAAAACATGAAAGCTTCATCAAAACCAAATAGTTATTCTCACTTTTCCAGGAGCACCAAGTTTGTCTTAGTCACCAAGCTGTCGATTGAGAGATTATGCATAAGATTCGCCTTCATTCCTTACCTCCATACAGTACTTCAATTTCCTATCTTCATCAGCAAATTCCTCTGCATCTCTAATCATTCTTTCAATATCATCAGTCTTCAGTCATGGGATAATCATCTTCGAAGACCTAGTATGAATGAAGTTAAACTATTAAGCATATTATTCAGGAAAATGCTTTTCAGGTTGTCAGTTAACTTCTTTTCAATAAGCATTCAAAGCTATACAGAATTATTTCCCATAACACCTACTTGTTTCAAATTATTCGAAATTAAAAAGAAGAGATCCATCCCAAAATAGCTAATAAGTATCCATATGTCTTTAAAATTACAGCTGTTTTATGGAAAGCAATGGTATGATGAAATCAAAAAAATCAAAATCATTACTTATAATTTACAACAGAATAAAACAGGTTTGGGGTTAAAACATAATGCAGCTATACCATAGGATATTTATCCATGAAATACAATGAATTTACCTGGATAGTAAGGGTGTGTTGGTAGTCAGATGCAGTGGTGAAAATCAGAGACTTCTTCGTTGGGACGACAGTGAGTGTGGGATGAATTTAGTCACAACTCCACCAAAAGTTTCAATACTCAAAGTTAATTGATTTTCATCAAGGAGAACAATTGCATCTGAGCCTTGTTCACCAGAAACTACACTAGCCTGTTAAATAAACTTGAGTGAACATCACGTATAAAATTTGAAATAAATGCACAAAGGGATTAGTCTAATCAAATGCTAACCTGAACAGCTGCACCTCATTTTGATTAACTCAACGAGATGGTTCCTTTCCTCCAAAAAGCTCACAAACCAATTGTTGAACCTTAGGGATTCGAGTCTAACCTACAACAAGAAGAATCTCATTAACATCCTTTTGTTTCATCCTGTTTAAGAATCATTGTTTTCATCATCATTTCATTCTTGCACAACTTGATGAAGTAATCCATCACTGTCTGATCAAAATCCTCACCACCTAAGAGAGAATCACCATTTCAGAACCTATCAACAACCTGAACGAAAATTTCTCATTTACATATTTGTTGATAGTAAATAGGTGAGAAAAATAGAAACATCTGTGATGAACACTAACCTCAAAGACGCCATTATCAATAGTCAGCAAGGAGACATCAAAAGTTTCATTGGTATTGGTGTAGTAATTTTCGCGTAAGTGCAACAAACAAACAAAGAGCCAACTAAATCCAAGCTTTTCAGCAGGCAAAGCAGAGAGAGATGGATTTCTACATAACTTCCTCAAGATAAAGACCTAATAGTTTAATAGAAAACAAAATCATACCATAAATTTTAATTTTCCATCCATGAAGTTTTGTAAACAAAATATATGTATTCAAACGATTCCATACATCGAAAATCTAGCTTCAGGAAGACGAGATCAATACAACAACACTCTCGAAATATTAGAAATACCTTTCTGTCGTTCTTGGAAATCTATGGAATTTTAAGTTTGGGTTTTCAGTTGAATTATTGCTGCATATCCTCACTGAACATTTTTTCGCCGCACTCTTCTTACTCGCAATAACAAATAATTGCGTCATCTTTGCCGCTGTGTGATTTGCACTTAAGTTGTGATTTCGTAAAGTAAAAGTAAGCAAAAGTATTATTCTAAGTAAGTTATATTTAAGTAAGTAAAAGTATTCATTCATACGTATTCATACATCAAAACTTTAGCTTCAGGAAGACAATGATTGCAACAATACACACTCTAAATATTATAAATACCTTACTTTCGTTTTCGAAAATCTATGGAATAGTAAGTTTGGGTTGTCAAATGAATTATTGCTGCATAAACTAACAGCACATTTCTTTGCAGAACGTATATTCATCGCCATTACCCGAAATTGGTAAATATTGCATCATTTTCGCCGCCGAACGTTATGCACTGATTTTGAAATAACGTTTCACAGCATTAATTGAAAACTTAAAATGTTATTACAATTTTCTGACATTTTATAATGATGGAGAAAATGTTTGATCATTTATTTATTATCTTATCTTCTTTATAGCAATTTTTTAATTCAATTTACTCCACGTCCCGCCAGTGCCACCATCTCGCATCGATGGTTGTACTAAATCTGAAGCTCTGTCATCATGAAGGGGATAGCTGGCCCATTTATCTTTCTCACGGGTGCACCAGGGTCCACGGGAATGCAACTTAACAGTATTGCGAATGGGATTTAGTCGCACCGTGTCGCCATCACTTGCCGATTTGGCGTACTAAATTTCACGGGCGGTAGCCTAGCGGGCCCTCCACGTTCGTTCTCTCACTACGCTATATTCTATGCCGTTATAATTCTACGATAGTTTTTCTCAGAATTTATCAAATTAACGGCTGAAAAAGTAAAATATTTCACTGTTTAAATATTGATAAGGAAAAATATTAACATTTAAAAGCTCGAATACTTTAATCCACACAAAAATTAATGAAATATTATTACTCAGTATATTTTACCATTACGACTGAAAAGTTAAGTGCGCATTGTTTAAATACAAGATTTAAAAAAATTTAACATTTGAAAGCTCAAATATGTTAATCTACATAAAAAACATAGTATGAAACACCTTTTACATTGGTGATCAGAGGTAAATTCCTCTTGCTTTTAACCACAATATAAATGATACGTGAAGGCTTTCTGGATTTTAAATAAGTAGCATGTAAATAAAAAGAAACAAAATATGAATATTTTTACAATTTGCTTCAGAAATTTGTTTCTTAAACACGATGTAGAAATTCAAGTGGAACTTGGGGGAAATCGAGTACATGGTATTTACATTACATTTTAAAAGATGAGGGAGGTCAAAGATAGTGAAAATTCTTGTTTCACCAATGGAGAAGAAGGGAGATTGGAAGGAAGCACCCAAATGCTTGAGGGCTCTTACATTATTTGGGCCCATGTCACACACTGTAGCCATAACTTTCAGTCCAGCAGAGAGAATTTTAGGAACAATATCCTTGATTAGATTACAAATGGTCAGTGCAGATGTGCTGGTATGGCTAAAGTAATAAGCAACTGGCTGCTTCCATTTTGCATGTAGACCTCTAACCATAAAAACAAGAGCATATTTTGCCACTTTATTGGTCTTCTCTCCATTACCAAAATCTTCAAAGCCATCTATGCGATCATGGTAGCAATCAAAGCACAAGTTCGGCTTAATACTCATTTCATCAAACAGAAGTGTCCAGAACTTATCCTCTTCAGCCATTTCTGATGATTGGATGGATAGGTGAGTTATCAAATCTTCATTTACTCCTGTTGCAAATGGAATCTGCTGCAATAAGGTCTGGAGGGTTCTTTTACTGGGAAGAGGAACAAAGGATCTCAACAATGTATAAGCCTTTGGACTTTTTTATATAAGGGAGGAGCCATGATTTTTTCCTCAGTGGTCCACCTTCTTCCTTTAGGATTTTTGCCGGCAATTCTCAGTTGCGTCTGGAGGAACTGGGTGATTGAGGAGGGTAATTTTTTCTCTAACTGTTCAACAAGGTAATCATTACGGAATTTTAAAATATTCTGGTACTTCTTCCTAATGGCTATGGACATTCTTCTTAATCTTGAAATGGATTTTCTTTGAGACCGGATAACATTAACCATTTTCTTCTCACGGGGAGTGAGATTTATCGTTGATGTCAAATTTAGACTTTCCAAAAGAGAAAATCTGCAACCTTTGTGAGACCCAGATGTGCTCTTCTTTGGGGGCTTATGAATTGTTGACATGGTAGGAGTTGATGGATCATTATCATTAAAGGATGACGACTTCGAAGGAATTTTCTCTGCTGCAGCTAAGCTAGATGGACTTTCCAAAGAGCACTCAGTTGAAGTAGATGCGATTGGTGTAAAAGAGCATGATGGTAGAGAAGGCTCAGCAATTGATGGAGCAGAAATACTTGGGCCTGAACTGGATATGATAGTGGGTGTAGAAGTCAAGAGCACATCACAGACATTTTCCATTGATAAATCATTCTGAGGAGAAGAGCAAGAGGGTGCAGGAGTGACATGAGAAAGAGAAGTGCCTTCATTGCTATTGTTGCTTGTTTCAAGATCCTGTTGAGGTAGCAACAACGAAGGAAGCGCATTTAGATTTAATTTGTTTCCAAGGGAATTTGTGTAGTCACTTTTGCGTTAGTGTGCTGAACAAACAGTGAGTCAACCAAATCCAAGCTTTTCAGCGGGCAAGGCCAAGAGAGATGGATTTCCACATAATGTCCTCCAAGATAATGACCTGAGATTTGAATAGAAAACAAAGTCATACCATAAATTTTAATTTTGCTCCCATGAAGTTTTGTAAACGATAAATATTTACTCAAACGTTTCCATACATCGAAAATCTAGCTTCAGGAAGACAGCATCAATACAACAACACTCTTGAAATTTATAAATACCTTTCTTTGTTTTTTGGAAATCTGTGAAATTTTTAATTTGGGTTTTCAGCTGAATTATTTCCACAAATCCGCACAGCACACTTTTTTTCGCACTCTTCTTGCTCGCCATTACTCGTAATAACTAGTAATTGTGTCATACTTGCCGCTGTGCGATTTGCACATAATTTGTGATTTCGTTTCACAGCATTTATTGAAAACTTAAAATATTATAACAGTTTTCTGACATTTTATGATGATGGAGAAAATGTTTAATAATTTATTTATTATCTTATCTTTGTTATAGCATTTTTTGAATTCAGGTAAACTCTACCGCCCCTACCGTCAGTACCGCCATCACTTGCCGATTTGATATACTAACTCTGACGTCACGAGGGACGAGCTCGCCAATTTCTCTTTCTTCCGGGTGCCGTAAACACAAAACACCAATTTAAGAAGTGTGACGCCGGAAGCGCTACTGGCGCAGTAGTTCATCCTCATGCTGTAGAGATAGCACTACTTATGAGTTTTATCATTCCGATGGCATAGTGGTTAATAATAATATATTGTTATTAATAATAAGTTATTGGAATTTAGGTTAAATTTCACTTTAGGACTGTTTTGAAATTTTACCGTTATTTAATCGTAAATAATAATTTAATTTCTGTAAATGATAATTTTAACTCGTTATTCATGAAAAACTTAACACCATAACATATTAAGCACAAATTAAATCAAAATCATTAATAATATCAAAAATACCTTAAGGAACTCATCAATACCTTAGTGCCTGACACCTGAATGCATCTCCTACATTACAGGTTAGATGGAAGAGGAGACTTTTTAGTCTCAATCTCGCCTATAATAAAGACCCCTAATAATAATAATCTCCTTGGTTGCCCCTATGCAGTGGTGTCAGATGCATAGCAAGGAGACAGAACAGAGGATATCCTGCTCCATTTACTCCCTATGCAAACTGCATTGTAGGAAACTGAATGGCAGTTTCCACTCCAAATAAAGGACCATTGTTTGGCAAATGTTCTGTACATTTCCAATGGCTCTCTGGAGAGACTCCATCGCAACCATGCAGTTGCCACCAGGTCCTTGGAGGGATATACTTGTTCCTCATTATCTCCCAGTAAAAAAATCTCACTGGGAGGAAAGCAAGATCCAATGAAGGATTGACATTCCTGGCACTCATGGGAGTCCAGCACTTCCTTTGCTACATATGTAGCAAGAAACAAAACAGATCCCAGATGGGATGCAGGAAGCACCCAAGCTCCCAGACTCCGAGATCACCACTGTAGCATCTCCATCTGAGAATACCCCACTGATTATACCAGTGAGGCCTGTCAGCAAAGTACAACCATCACTCTCACAATTTCTCCTGCCCGAGTAATTTACCAACCCATTGATGACAGCAGTCTTCAGAGCCGACACAAAAAGATTGGCATTGGGGTGGTGGTTGCAGCCACAATTCTGTCTTATTGTTATGCCGCGCCTCTCATTGATTAAGAGAGGTCTGGCGATAACTATAGTTAAGGGTTCTTGCCAGGTGTCGGGGTAACTTGCGGAAATAATTAATCCAAAGTTCTTGATAACATATAAAGACCTTTTATTCACTGACATCCGGAGATTCGGCAGAGGGGTGCACGCACACGTCCATGGTCACTCAAGGCGGAGGAAGGCGAAGGCGCTTATGGACCCTGCGGAGGCTGCGATCCTCCATCGTGCTTGGTCTGTGAAGTACTGCCCGATTCTCAAAGTTTACACACCCCTTCCATGCTCAGAAGCCCGTGCTTTTGGTGGCGTTGGTTTCTAGCACCCAATCATCGCCTTCTCTTCGAAACCCTGACCAACAATGGTCATTACCTCTTTCCTCATCCTCTTTCCACGAATGGACACCATATGGCACCTCCACCGGAAGAAATCTTATTGCGGGGGCGGAAAGAGGCCTAAGGGTGTGGTATCCCGCTGTCCCTACCGTTTCTTGGAATCAGTCACCCAGGAAGTGACCATCAGCCTCCACCGTCCTCGTCCTCTGAGTGCCTTATATAACAAACATAAAAATCGCTCCCCTGCCTTATCCCCGGCATTACATTATTACAACAAACAAGTTTTTGTTAGGGTCTTGGTTGAAGCTCCTTGTACTCATCTGCTTGGAAACATGGCCAAATTGCTCCCAAAGTAAATGGACCCCCTTGATTGTTGCAAGCCATCCTCTTTGAGAAGGAGGCTGCACATGCCTCCCAGTTTTGGCATCCAGGAAGCGCCACCGAGGAATTTTCTTGGCTACTTCCTGCAGAAGTTTGTGATGGTGGCTCTTCCTTGACATAGGGACCTTAAGCCTCAGCTTTTCGTCATGCTTTGATTCAGCATCGCCATTCAATGCATCAAAAACATCGTTCATCGTAAGGAAAACCTCTGCTGTCCCCAAACCATCACTCCCAATGAATCCTGCAAATTAAAAATGTTTACATAATTTAATTTATAAAATATAATTACGACCAGATATAGATGTGCAACCTCTTAAAAAAATGCCAAACATTTAAGAACCTCACCTTTTGCCACTAACCCACTCAATCCACAACCAACAACACGGATGAACACTTGGGCAGCTAAAATTACCCTCATCTTAGCAAATCCCTTAGGGTTAATATGTTTCTCAGTAAGATGAAACATTCTGAAATGTTTGAAGAAAATTAAAGTGTAATTAGATTACAGTCAAATTTCATTGGGAAAAAAGTAAACTTGAATTATATTTACAGTGGAAACCGATTGGGTGCAAGTAACATTCATTTACCATCAAGATTATATCTACCTTCCAAACAGTGGCGGATCCAGGGGGGGGGAAAAGGGGGAAATTTCTCCCCCCAAATCCAAGAGAATATATTTTCCGAGGCCAATAATTTAATACTTATAAACCGAGCGTCGTCTATAGATGACGCGTGTCGGTTGTCGGAGTAATGTTGCCGCATGCTCTTGGCTCTTTACACGTGGCCATTATGTGCTGCTTCCGAGTTGCGCCACTCATAGCTGAACATTTTTTCAAATGGAGGAGTTCACACAAGTAGTGGGCACAATATCAGACGCGCCACTGGGCGCGGCCGTAGCCGCCATTCGGTCTCATGCGGTGGCGATGCCGACCTTGAGACAACATTGTAACGCCTGGTTGTAAGGAAGAAACACAATGTTTGAAATCTGCGACTGCTTTGCACTCGAAGTTCTACTTTGTCTACTCCTCTTCTCCTTCGAACTACTGAAGTTCAATTTAGTGTCGCATCAGACAGCTGAGAGTACATATCGGATTTGGCTACGACCTCCTCTTTTTTCCTGCGAACTGGCAATTACAGTTAATTTTGCAAGGTAAGTTTTAGTTTTAACTGCCATAAATATTTTCGTCATATATTTTCTTTCGTAGTAATTTTTACACTAAAAATTACGTTTTTTACAGCTTTTCTTGTTGAAAATTATTTTTCCAAAATTGCAATTTTTTATTATTTTTAGTGGTAAGTTTTAGTAGTAGTGATTGAAAATATGTTATATAAATAATATTATTTGGTCATTATTTACTAACTGTAACATTTTCTTTTACAGTTGTTCTCGAGATCTCCTTGACCCCTGTATTTTGCACTTATTATTAAAATCGCAAGTCTGCCAATTTAAGTTTTGCAAGGTAAGTGTTTCCTTTCCACCTTATTATGGATAGAAATACGTTATTCGATGGAGTTTTATCGTCTACACACTTATTTTTCGTATATTTCCATGTAATACCTACTTTAAAATTATTAACTTTATTCAGAATGGAGTGCTCCATTACCTCTCAGCCCTCAACTTCAAGACAGAGGAGTGCGTTACCCGAACATTTGGTAAGTCTTGCGTTTGTGTTTATTCACTTTCAGTGGCGTACGCAGAATTGACTTCTGCGGGGGTTATAACTTCTGGGGGGTGGTATCATTAATATTTATGTGCATCATCATAAAAGGATATTTAGATTATTATTCACTAAAACAATAATTAAATTAACATTATCTTTTCGTGAAGATAATTCAACTATATTTTTCAGTCCAATAAGCAAAATTCTAAACGCTAGTTCAGGTTAACGAACGAAAACTAATTCAGGTAAACATGGTATTGGGGGGGGGTTAAACCCTAAACCCCCTCTCGTCCGTACGCCTCTGTACACTGTGCATTGATATAGTACGCCAAATTTGGAAAATCAGATGTAGCGACATGGTTTTTCCGTTGCATGACAAGCTTCGTGTATTCTATTGGTGTGGTGTAGTGAACTCATCTAAATGTTATTATGAAAAAGTATTCGACCCATCACTAATTGATATATAGTTATGTAGGACATGATGAAATAGTACGGCTGCAATAATGCCTTTTTTATTTCAGTCCAAACGACCTAGACAGAGTTTGATATCTTCTTTCTTCGGAAAGCCATTGAATAAGCATAACACTGATTCAAATATGGAAGAGGACAACACTGATTTCACCAATAACAATGCTGTATCTCCAAATACTCAACAAACAGGCCAGATTGAGGCAGCTAATGGTCACTCTCAGCCTTCGGTTCAGTCAGTTCTTCCTCTCCCTAGTCTGCTACCTTCGGCATCTATGGAGTTTCCAATGAGTTCAACAGAACCCTCAGCATCTTGCCCATATCAACTTCACAGGTCAGGTACTTTAAGTAAAGCAGTCCTACCAAATGATATTGGCTACTACATTGGAAAAGATATTGACGACTACACTAAAATGTCTTTGTTAGAACACCCATGGGTACCACCACAAAATTACTGTTTTCCACATTCCACAAGAGTTGTATCAGGAAAGCCTATTAAAAACTTTCTTAGAATTAATCATTTGGATTCTCATAAAGAATGGCTTGTGTTGTCAGATGTGAAGAAAGGGTTATTTTGTAAATTCTGCCCTTGGTTTACTAACCGGAATAAGGGTGGATTTTGTAATAACGTTGCATTAAAAGCACTCGTCACTGAACCATTGACAAATTTCAAAAACTTAACTGGGATCAACGGTGACTTGGAAAATCATTGTAATAAGCAATATCATAAAGATGCAGTAACTGCAGGAACCCTTTTTTTAAAGACTTACCATTGCCCACAAATGGAAGTTTTTAATCTTTTAAATAAAGAAAGACTGATGCAAGCTCAACAAAATCGAGAAAAGCTACTTCCTATTGTGAAAACAATTATATTGCTTGGAAGGCAAAACATTCCTTTGCGGGGACACAGAGACGATGGTCCCATTTCTTTAGGCAAAGCTGCTTCCTACAATGAAGGGAATTTCATAGCAATGCTGCGATTTAGAGTAGATGCGGGTGATAAAATATTGGAGAAGCATTTGAGTACCGCTTCATCAAGGTCTACTTATGTCAGCAAGACCATACAAAATGAAATTATTAATTGCTGTAAGGCAGAAATTATTGACATAATCCTCAGCAGAGTGTCACAGGCAGGGTTATATTCCATCATTTTTGACGAAACTACCGACTCTTCAAACAAAGCACAAGTGAGTCTTGTACTTCGATATGTGCATTTTGGAGAGGTGGTCCAGATTAGAGAAGACTTCATTACATTCATAGATGCGTTTTCAGACATGATGGAAGGTGATCTTCAAAAAGATTACCTGAATGTTGATGAAGACAGCACCAATACTGTGCATGAAGGTTCCAAAGAAAGACTGGATTATGATACTGAACTATCTCTAACTGGTGAAAATCTGGGTCAGATCGTTCTAAGAAAGCTTTTAGAGCTACATTTACCTCTCAATAAATGTATTGGGATTGGTACCGATGGCTGTGGTGTCATGCTTGCCAACCGTGGAGCTGTCAAACAAATTCAGTCAGTGGCGAACAATGCCATTATTACTCCTTGCTATAGCCATAAGCTGAACAATAGCATTTCAAAATGTTCGAATGTAAGGGTAATTGAAAATTCCGTATGTGTTATGAAAGAGGTTATTTCCTTTTTCTCTTACCCTAAAAGAAATACGACTCTTCAACAATTTCTTGGCAAAAAACTGTCTCACCTATGTGAAACCAGATGGGACGAGAGGCATGATGGGGTGTTGCAGTTCACCACTAGTTTGCCTGACGTATTCTCTAGTTTAGAAAAGATCTCTAATTGGAGGGACAAGACAACCGCCGGAAAAGCATCCTTGTTGATGACAGCCATATGTGAGCCTCAATTTATCATAGGCTTGTACTGTCTTAGCGACGTCTTATCTTTGACACTTCCTCTGAGCAAAATATTGCAGAAAGAAACCCTCGATCTTGCCAGATCAGCTGAACTTATTTCCAGTCTTCTTAGATTATTAGATAAACGAAGGGAAGAAAATGAAAAACACTTCAATGATCAGTACATTCAAGCTGAATCAATGGCGAAAAAACTTGATGTTGAGCTTAAAGCTCCTAGAATATGTGGTCGCCAAGCAAAACGTGACAACTATCCAACATCATCGGCAAAAGAGTACTACAGGTTATCTGTGTACGTCCCCATGCTGGACAATGTAACTCAAGACCTCCGTGCAAGATTTACATCAGATGTTCTTGATGTGCTGAGACTACCAGTACTTCTCCCTGAGAAAATAGTCGATATAAGCGCACAAGACCTTGCAGACGCTCTAGTCCATATAGTGGACCGATTTAAAGAAATTATCGGTCGAAATCCAGAATTGATTTTAATTAAACTGAAAGCAGAAATGGCTCATTGGCAAAGTAAGTGGCAAGATAAGAAGAAACATGGGATGAAACCTCCAACAAAGGCTTTACATGTTTTACAAGCATGTGAGAAAGATATTTACCCAACTATTCACACATTGCTGCAAGTACTGTGCACTCTACCAGTGAGCAATGCAAGCTCAGAACGATCATTTTCGTCTCTGCGCCTAATCAAGACTTGGCTGAGGACCACAATGTCAGAAAATAGGCTCATTGGCTTAGCCTTGCTTAACAATCACCCAGACATCGAGATAGACCCAGAAAAAATTGTTGAAAGGTTTTCGAAATCTGGAAAACACAGAATGGTATTTTAACCCTCATATGGATTTACGAATTGCGTTACCTCGTTGGATTCTCGGCGCTGCAGAGGCGCTGCGTTATTTTTTGTGATTATCTACGAAATTTGGCCTTTCCCAGCATGTTTTCTGATTGATAGTGCTAATGACGTCTATTTCTTTATTTTAACCGTGTTTTGTTTGATGAAACCCATTATTACAGAAGTTATAGATAAAAATGTTTCTGGTTCCTTTGACGGTTATTTTCAAATAAAAGATTTAATTTCATTAGTACTGGTTGTGTAAAATATTTTGTTTGATATGCAATGCTGAATAAATTCCGTTTTATAATGTACACATTGTTTATTTTTGATTTTTCAAACTCCTTAAAATGAGGACGTCGACCCACCATGTATCTACACCCCTCTACCTAAAAAAAACCCCAAGGAATTACCCACCTTTCTCCTCCTCACTCACCCCTTCACGGTTCTAAACGTTGAACGACTAAAACTTGTGTGCACTTGAATACACAAATAAACGAGAAATATATTAACAAAATCTCATCAACTGGTAGATCGTCTATGTATTTGTTCATCATGAAAAGGTTTTGCCATGTTGATACTGAGCCAATATCTCACACAAAATTAAAATATAAGTGGAAATTATTAAAAATATCAGTTTCATGCATAAACATTTAGGAAGATTAAATCATGCAATTTATTTTCAAATACCTATTTTGGGGGGTTCATTTGGAGGAGGGGTGGATTTGGGTGGGGTTGTTCACTTGGAGGCGGGTCAGACTCTACTGCCCCTGATGTCAGTGAAAAATAACATCCCTTATTATTATTTACAATATTTTTAATTATAAAATTATTATATTTGGGAGGTTCACTTTAGACTATACCCCAAAATTTGAGGGTGGGAGGGGTTGAACCCCTTGACCCCTCCACATGCTATGGCCCTTCCCAGAAGTTCCCCCCCCAAAATTTACGCCTGGATCCGCCCCTGCTTCCAAAGGGATTCAAACATCATAGAGCTGCTCCAAATCCCTTCAACTTGCTGTGGCAATCACCTCCTGACCACCAACTGGAACTCAAATGCTGTACTTAAGCATCAAGTTCCAGAATCATTTCAGAAGGTGATGTGGGTCAAAAATGGTGACAATTCTTTGCCCTCCATGCTCAAGCACAGGGTTTGAGAATGTTGCCCCCATGATATGAAGAGCCCTTACATTGTTGGGCCCCATGTTGATGTGGCAATCACATTCAAACCAACCCCCTTCAGACTGGATGGAACCTCCCCTATCATTTTCTTCAAATCAGAGGAGGAAGTCCTCCCTGAACTGAAGTAATAGCACAGTGGCTACTTCTATACTCCCCTTACCATGAAAACCATAGCCACTTTGGCCATGGCATTCTTCGTTCTTCCATTGCCATGATCCTCGAAACCCATAATGAGGTCCCTCTGTGGTAGGTACACGAGCTACGGCTTAATCATCAAACTAGGGTGCAGTAGCGACTTCTTACAGGCACTTTCTGGATATAGGTTCCACGTTCTGGAGAATGTATTGGTTCACCCAAGAAGGCAAGAAGGGCAAGAAGGTGAACTTTGATAGCAGCATCGTCAATGTTCTCTTCGAAGGAAGAGGCATCAATGTACAAAGGACAGTGTAGCTCTTCCGTCTCTGCTTGTATATCGGCAGTCCAATCATCTTCTCCACCTTCTCCCCTTCGGCTTTTTAGTTCCTTCTCTCAATATGGAGCTCAAGAGGGTCATGGAGGTAAGGGATGGATTACTCTCCAGTGTATGCAGCAACCTGGAATTTGACTGCATGGCCTTTAGGTCGGCCCTGTACTTCTTTGCCAGTTTCCTCCAACGGTTAATGCCCCTGGTCTCATTAGAAAACCTACCATACAGCAGTTTCTTCCTTGGAGTCAATACTCGGGTCAATCCAATTTCTCCGAAGATGGACCTCTTTGCACCTTTTTTCTCACCAACTGTGGACTTGAGAGATCAAGATCCTTGGTGAAATCTGCAGAGGATGCAGTGACATTTAAGGCTCCTTGTTCTCTCCCATATGAGTCTCCACAGTGGGTGGTACTGAAATTTTGGTTTAAATAAATGTTTTGATTGTTACACCAAAGCTAAGGGAAAAGAATGCGCACTTGAAATAAGCATACATTATTGCAGTGAAAATTACAGTTTATCAGGAAAATTCCTTATAAAATGACTATTTTCCAAGATTTTCAATCCTTTTCATCCCATTTTTCGAACTGACATTAATGAAAAATTCCCGGGTGGAGCGGTAGCAGAACTTTACTGAGAATTTAAGCAAAGAGGACACATTTTGGGGCAGGAGTGAGATAGAATAAAATACATTTTTAAAGGAGAATTTTCAACAAATGCTTGATACTGCTTTCGGAGCACTGAGATGGAGTAATGAAGAGACTGAGATCTACCAGCGCCAAGAGTGCCTTCAGACGCAATATGAATTATACTACATTTTAATCCACTTTAACCATTGTTATATATAAATCAACACAAAATTGACGAATAGCATCGGAATATTTTCATTTACTAGTGAATGATGTTCGCCTTCCATAAAAGGATAATTTTAAGAGTGATGGTCTCGATTTGCACGCATTAAATAGTTATTTACCATTAAGCTATCATCAGCGGTTGGATGAAACAAGTCTCGGAACAACAACTCTGCATAACAAACAAAAAATGGATTTGTTGATCATGTTGACATACGATTGCTCGCCATATTGGAAATCTTCATTTACAAATCGAAGTAGTAATTTTTTCACCCATAATTGGGAGCCATTGTAGCACGGAGGCAGAGATGCCTACCGACTGAAGTCAGCACTTTTTCGAGGCTTTCCACTGTCAAAGAAAGGGGAGGTAAGCCTAGATCAGTAATAGGGTAGATGGCACTTTCCGCCTTCCCCTTATGGGCGGAAGGCATGACAAACATACTGGAGCAGAGTGTCACGTGACTGGGGTCAATTTAATGGCGGCATTTGAAATCCCACGTAACTTGCTTTCAGCGAGATGAGAAGTTATTTCTAATGAAAATAATTAACTATAAACAGTCAGTATCTGCAGAAAATACACGGCCAGGTACAAACAAAACAGTTATGGTACGTACTGCTTTTCTACCGGAGAATACTTAAATCGAAGTTGTGTGATAACGTATGAACGCCTTGCTGCGAGTAATGCACTACAAACAACCGATTTCTACCACAAGGAATATAATTTACGAACTAGAAGTATTCACTCACAGAAAACAGTAGGTCCCACCACTGCCGGCAATGAACGTTGAATTAGAATTTATAAATTATGTCGCAGCTCATAAAAAATTAGACAATCTAAGGAGCGGACAGTGTGAGGAAATGTTCTCAAACGATAAGAAAGGCATCTATCTCGGTTATATCGACATTGTGTACCGCTTATTATTTACCTGTAACTTCCATAAGTGACTATTGTGACTTTCCATGTAACCAATGGAAAGTCACAAGGTTGCAACATAAAAGGAAATAAAATATTTGAGGTCTTTCCAGAAAAAATTGATGATCAACTCCTATTGAACTCCTAAAAAAAGGAAAACGAAAGAAAAATATTTAATAAATATATTAGGTACCGATGGATATAGAAATTTCTTTAAGTATTTGAGAAAATTGAGACAGCAAAGAGAAGATTATTACAATAAAAGATCTGAATGAGAGAATAATTACAAATAACGAAGAAAAGGCAAATTGTTTGAATAACTGGTACGCTAGTGTGTACAAAAAGTCTATGGTCGATTTACAGGGAGGTGGGATTCATTTTAGTAAAGATGGAGGAACACAAGTAAAGACTTTCATCATTAGTAACGCAGGGATAAGGGGACAATTGGAAAGATTGAAAAATAGCAAATTTTGCGGCCCAGACAATATATCAGAAGATTTATTAAAACTAAGATCAACTGAAATTGTCCTATATATTAAAGTTTTATTTCAAGCAATCTTAAATAATGGTTCTGTTCCAGAAGATTGGAAAAAGGCCATACCAATTCATAAAGGTGGGGTAAAGATGGACGTAGAAAACTATAGACAGGTCAGCTTAACTTCGGTAGTATATAAGCTAATGGAAAAGTTAGTCCCAGATTATCTTAGGAAATTCTGGAAGGAAACTGGGTGGCTAAGTATTTATCAGCATGGGTTCAGGAAAGGATATTCTTGCCAATCGCAGCTATTAGGATTATGTCAGGATATTTCAGACTCGTAAGACAGACAAAAGGACGTTGATGAAATCATCGTGGATTTTTGTAAAGCATTTGATAAAGTTCCTCATCATTTGTTGTTAGCAAAAGTAGAAAAGATAAGCATAGATGCAAGGGTTAAAAGATGAATGCAAATTTTTTTAACGGGTACATCTCAGAGAGTAAAAGTTGGCAAATATATATCAGAAAAAATTGACATCACATCAGGGGTACCTCAGGGAAGTGTGATTGGTCCATTACTGTTTTTAATTTATATAAACGACTTACCAAAGCTCACAAAGTCCAGAATCCATCTACATGCTGATGACTGCATAATTTATAGGGAAATTAATGGTGAGGATGATATTAGAATATTGCAGAGGGACATTGAAGCAGTTGAGAAGAGGGCAGCGGAAAATGGAATAAATGCAAAAAAGAGCAAACACATCTCATTCACGAATAGGAGGGAAAGAGATGTCACATACGAGATAAACGGAGAAAAAGTTCCCGGGGTGAAAGAATGTAAGTACTTAGGGGTTACATTTACAAAAAACTTAGATTGGGGTATTCACATAGATAAGGTAGTCTCTATAGCGTTTACAAATCTCCATTACGTGATGAGGAACTTAAAGGGAGCAAGTAGTATGCAAATGTTAAAATTTCTTGGGTGGGTAACTTAAGAAAAGAGGAGGAAGCTGAGCAGATTAGTGGGGATTTTTCAAGTAAAAAACGCTGGCCAAGACTGGAGGGAATTAAGTTACAGATTAGAAAAACAAAATTATTTTGTGCGTGGCGATCATAATGAGAGGTTAAATTGGGAAAACAAAGGACAGATGTGGCTGAATACTCATTTCTTAATAGGGGAGTAAGGGAATGGAACATGTTACCTGAAGAGGCCTTCAAGCCCTTACCTAAATCAATTAAAGATTTTAGACTTAAATGTTTTAAAATATTACGAGGGTCATCCAGAAAGTAAAGAACGTTTGCGTATCACGCCCGGCGCTGCTTATCTTAGATCAAAATTGCATGCTCATCAGTTAGCTCTATCTTCCTCCTCACAGTTAGAAGAGATTCAGTATCTGTTTTGAGACGCGTCTTTGTTCAGTGATCTTTTGAAATGGCTGTGCGTATAGATAATCCCGCCAGAGGTGAAGTGCGTAGTGTCATTCGTCTTCTGGACGCACAAAATTTTCGGCCCATCGAAATTTATACGCAAATAAAGCATTTTTATGGAGACAATGCAATAAATTAATCTTCAGTGAGGAAACGGTGCATTATGTTTAATCAAGGAAGAACCAGTGTGCATGACGAAGAACGGAGTGGGAGGCCATCACTCATCACGGAGGATTTGCAGGCAAAAATCGAAGAAAGAATTCAGAAAGACCGGCGTTTCACTTTGAGCACCATTCATGTACATTTCCCTCAAATTTCAAGATCCCTCCTACATGAAATAGTGACACAACACCTAGGCTACAAAAAAATGTGCGCTCGATGAGTACCTAAGGTGTTGACTGAAGTTCACATGATGAAACGGGTGGGAGCAGTCCTTGAATTTTTGGTCCAATACAACAGTGATGGTGACAGATTTCTCAACCGCATTGTAACGGGAGATGAAACTTGGGTTTCTTACACAACAGTGGAAACCAAGCGCCAGGGTATGGAGTGGCATCACACAAACTCACCCTCAAAACACAGGAAATGTGAGAAATGTCATGGCCACAGTTTTTTGGGGTATGTGAAGTTTATGCCAAGAGGAGCAAAAATCAACTCAACATCATATTGTGAAACCCTTCAGCGACTGAAGCGTTCCATTCGAAACAAAAGATGCGGCATGTTGTTGGGGAAAGTGTTTTTGATTCGCAATAACGCTCGGCCTCATGCATCAGCTCAAACACAGCGAGAGCTTCAACATCTTAAGTGGGAAATTTTTGGACATCCTCCCTACAGCCCTGACCATGATCCAGTGATTTTCATCTCTTCCCCAAACTAAAGGACTTTCTTGGAGGAAGACATTTTGGAAACGATGAAGAGCTCAAAGAAGCAGTGACATCCTGGCTAAGAACTATGGCGGTAGAAGAGTATAACATCGGCATCGTAAAACTGGCTACACATTACAATAAGTGCCTTGATAACCATGGGAACTATATTGAAAAGTGAATTAAGGTTCTCTGATTTCGTGAATAAAATTTTGTGTTGGTATCTTTCGTTTTTATTTAGCTATGCAAAAACGTTCTTTACTTTCTGGACGACACTCGTATAAAAATGCCTTGTAAGAAAGGGGTTTTGGATGTTTTGTTTAAGATAATGTTAAATCTAGAATATGTTGGTTTTAAAAGGGTGACTTTATTCTGTTTGTGAATATACTGTTCTGTAATAATGTGTAATGTATAGTAGTAATTTAGGGACTCCTGGAAAAGAAAGGGATTGCTTGACAGGGTGACGTATGGTGGGGTTCTACCCCGTGACTGCTACGGTAGCCAGGAAGGTCTGTCATGGACCCCAAAAAAAACAGTAAAACAGTAACAAATTTTATTATAAATTCATTATCAAGTTGTCATGTAAATCTATTACATATAGACGCTTCTTCGGATATACCTATATATAGGGGGTCAAAATTCTAACTATATTCCACAAGAGCCACTGACTTGAAATTTTTAACGTGGTGGCCATAAAGTGCAACCTCCAGAAAAAAGCAGACTTTGAACATCTGTGTCATGAGGTGGATTCCAGAAGGCCCCAAAGTCGGGATTTTCTCCATAAAGATACATGGGGGGGTTTTTCGAAAATTATTTTGAGGCACTTCTCAAAAAAGTTGAGAGTTGAAATTCAAGAGAGCGCTAGATGCCATGCATATCTAAAGGAAACCATTAAGACATCTACGAAGATTATCCTTGGTTCAATGCTAGGTCAGGGCAAATATTCTCCCGTTTAATTTATATTGCGATTTTAAAGAAATTACTTCCCCATGACTTGGAAACTTGAAACTTGGCACGTGGATAGATATCATAAATATATATTATAATCAAATTTTAGTAATTCGCTGATGGTCTTTGGTTCGATCCCAGAGGGCAATTTACATCCTTCAATGCATTTCTTATGGAGATAACGGAAGCAAATTTTAGGGAAATTCTCCTCAAGATATTGACTTCAAACTTTGCATTAAATAAGATCAAGTCAAAACAAGTTATGTGTATTCACAGCCAGTAGGTCCTGGGTTCGACACCAGGCAGTACTACTACAATCAGTAATTGATCCAATTTTAAGAATTATTTTGAACCCCTTCCCAATAATATAGAAACTTTAAATTCGGCATATAGATAGACATCATAGGTACATTTTGAAAACGTGTTTTAGATTTCCAAGATCGTCCTTGGTTTGAATCCAGAGAGCCATTTTCATTCGTGAAAAGTAAGACATTGTTTCAGGCAGTTGTAGCCAATATTTCTGCTTGAATTTTCACACATAGTTAAAAATGGTGATCTTCTGTTGTGCTGCATAGAAACTATTACCAGAAAGACACGGGTTCGAAGCCAGGCAGTAAATATATCCCCCATTTAAAATACATTGAGGTAGTTTTCATTATTTATTTTGATAGACTTATCGAAATCATACAAAGTTCTTGCTTAGATAGAAGATGTATATTAAGACTTGGTTTAAGAAAAAAGTATAGGTAAGACAGTGCCAATATTTCTGCTTGAATTTTCACACATAGTTAGAGATGGTGATCTTCTGTTGTGCTGCATAGTAAGTTCACCTGGAAGACCTGGGTTCAATGCCAGACGATTAAATTGCAGCGAATCTTAAGAATATTTTCAATCCTTTTTTTTTCTTTTGAGGACTGTCCCAATGTGATGCCGATATGAAATTAGTGTTGTCGATCTGCTTGCAGTATGCAAGCTATACTCATATATGTATGAAATCATTCTGTGGGTATTGTATGTCATCAAGTATTTATTCCATGTTAATTATGTTTATCATTAGTATACAGTAGAGCCCCGGTTATCCGGACGAATTCAGGCACATAGGCGTCCGGATAAGCGGGGTTTCCGGATTAGCGAGGTTTTAAAAAAATAACGTAAAAAACATATTTTCTCAAAAATTATATTTTATAGATAATGCATGTATATATTGCATAAGGTATTACAACATAGAAAGTGAATGAATATTATCAGCGAGCGAAAAAGTCAGTTATTTTCTTTTGCGCGACCGTTCTTATTTTTAAATCAAGTGCGTAGTCTGTCCACCTCTCGTTTCTTGCTACTAATATGCGTGTTCACTAGAAGAAGTTGCGGGTTTGCATAACTCCCAATGGACCGTCCGGATTACCGAGGGTTCCGGATTAGCGAGTGTCCGGATTACCGGGGTTCTACTGTATATGTATGTAGGTATAAAAAACTGCCACCAGGCTGCAGCCTATCTGTAGTTATATGTAATAAAAATAAATAAATTGAGTTTTCATTAGGTTGTAAGTAAGTAAGTTGTATAGGGTAAGGTAACCTCTACAAATCTATTAAAATCTACAATAAAACAATGGAAACAGTTGATTTAGCATACAGAATAATATAATTGGAAGGTTTAAATGATTACTACAGTGTTCCTTAATTTTTGACCAAATTTATTTACCAAAAGTGACAAAAAATTACCAACAATTGTCAAAATATTATTCATGATAACAAATAATAAAAAAGTAACTATACAAAGTGGTACAACTAAAAATAGTCATGAATAGTATAAAGCTGTGAAATTATCCTAGCTGAAATGTTTACCAGTGATAAAACTACCTGTGAAAATAAATTGGGCTCAAAGGAATCTTCCCTTACAACCAAAAGCACTACACGTTTTCACCATGATGCCTCTCACATTTTTGACTCCAGTCACATGACTTGAGATGTCAAGCCGAAGTGAGGTCACACACTGTCTACCTATACACTGTCGTTGGAGGTAAGAGCCAATCCCATAACGGTCACCATGGGACTGACCCAGGGTTGTGCAAGTCCTATCCTTGGCCTAAAGGAGCGCCGGTGTTACAGTCACGTAGGTAATTCCGCTGAGTGGTGTCGATGGCACTCTCTCTGTGTCGCTTTTCCCTTCCCTTAACCGGTTTATTTTGAAATTTTTGTATTGAAAAGAAATTAATCTTTCACGTAGTATTAGAGCATTACGCACTCCTTACAATTACATCGAAAAAACATCATCTGACAGTTATTATCGCAATTAAATAGGCACGCCATTGAATTAGATCGTAAAGAAATATAATAGTTCCATCGAGCACTCATTGATTCAGTAGATAACTGAAAGAAGGATAAAGGATGAAGAATACACCAGAAAATACGTTGTAAATGAAAAAGTTTATTGTTATGTAAAGTTTTACATAGCTAAATAGGAATGAAATCTTAATACAGCAAAGAGAAGCAAAACAATCTGTAACGTTGAAAATGAAATCAATTCTTCATTCACTAAAAAAAAATTCTTTCCATTCAGCATGATTAACAAGTATTTCCGATGCAATTATTTTCTCCATGAGAGTTTACACTTGTTACCACCAGGGGGGTTACCACGAAAGTGTCGAGTATCGAGAACTCTACAAAAACATGGCTGCTTGGACCGAAAAAACGTCACAATCTACAGAATGCGTCTTCCGAGTCACCATGAAATATTTTTGCTCGGTACTCAACTCGTTTCTCTGTCGAGTACCGCCCGTCTGGGAACGAGTGGGTCTGAGCACTCGTTTCACAGATTTTATGAGTCGAGTGAAGCTGTCACTTTGAACAGTCGCTATTTTTCTGACAATTTAACATAATATAATTATATTGTCATTAAGGAGGAATTGTTCTCTTCGAATATGTGTGTTTTATACTTGTATATTATGAATTATATGAACTTAAACTTTAAGAATTTTAATAAGAAGTCCCGCGTATTTCACCTGTGATCGTTTTTAAAACTGCTAATACTATCTACCGATCCAATATGAAAATTTGGTTTTTCCCTCAGTTGCTCTTTGTATCATAAGCACGAATACAAATCATATGCTATTTAGTTTAATTAAACCAAAACTTTGCAAAACATTTTGTAAGTTGAACGCAACCTCTGATAGAAGCCATCGTGCAGTCCAATGTATGTGTCGGCTAAAAAATGTATAAGGTAATAACACTGTGTAGGTAAATATTATATATATTTTCGTGAATATTAAAGGTAGTGTGAGTAGCTACTGAAGTTAGAATGTAAGAATTATTTGTTTTCCGAAGAATTAGCGTTGTTGGTGTTGGAGCGACGCGATGACTTTGGGTTTGATTGTTATTATTGTAATATCCGTGGATAATAACACAGTACAGGTAATACAGTAATACATTTTCGTGAATATTAAAGGTAGTTTGAGTAGTTAACGAAGTTAGAATTATTTGTTTTTCGAAGAATTAGTGTTGTTGGTGTTGGAGCGACGCAATGACTTTGGGATTGATTGTTATTATTGTAATATCCGTGGATAATAACACTGTACAGGTAATACAATAATACATTTTTGTGAATTTCAAAGATTGTGTGAGTAGCTCGTAAAGTTAGAATGTAAGAATTAATTGCTTTTTTAAAGAAGTAGCTTTTTGGAGCGAGATGTTGTTCATTGTTTAGTATTAACGCCCCGAAGTTAATGTGATATAGTATTTAAATAATCTACATATTAAAGGTTGTAGTATGCACCAATTGAATGTAGATATTGGAATCCTTTCATCAATCAAAGTAACACGGAGTTCGGACGATGTCCCCATTCCGTTTGAAAATGTTTGCTGCTCAGTTAATACTTTAACTCATGTAATATTTATTCAAAGGTTGTTGTTAATAGTGTCTCTCTATATTCGGAAACATGCTTTTTGCAAGTGAAGAAATTAGGATCCTTAAGAACTGTTAAAGAATGGCTATTCTCAAGGCCGCCATACATGGGCAAATTTTTTCGAAAATAATTGTGAAAATGATTTTCAAAATATTCAACATGGCGGATCGGCCATACACGGGCAAATACTTTTGAAAATTATTTGCTAACATGGCGGATCCAGGGGGTATTTACTTGGATAGGGAGACCTGTAACACTGTTTTTGGCGCCAACTATCGATTACCTAGATGATTTTGGTACTAAAAAGAGGAGTGGGGGTAGCTTGGCGTAGCCATCTTGGAAATTAGCTTGAGGCAGCCATCTTACAATTTATTGATTCTGATTCTGATCTCCTTGAGTGAGGTTGAAAGTTTATGTATGAGTTGCAAGTGCGCTGTGAAAGGGTGTAAATCCATGGAGGAGATGATAAAGTCCTGTTTCCCAAAACCGAGAGAAATGTAAGTACTTAGTGCCGTATTAATTACGATTTTATTTGATTTAAATTATTATATTTACTTAAGAAGTTCGCAGCATGTGGTCAGTGCAATATGTTAAAATTCGTAACACGTGGCTAGAAATCATCGTTCTTGAGTTATTTGAATTACTATAATGTGTTTCTTTATTTGTAAAATAATAATTTTGATGTAATGCTTGTGAATATTTAATATTAAGCTCTTATTTACTGTTAACTAGTATGTCGCCATCTTGCATTTGTGATATGCTGTTCGATCTCGAGTTTATTAAATGTTTGTGTGGAATCGTTTATAGATGTGACTAGAAATCATCGTTATTGAGTTATTTGAATTACTATAATGTGTTTCTTTATTTGTAATATCATAATTTTGAGGTAATGCTTGTGAATAATTAAGATTAAGCTCTTATTTACTGTTAACTAGTACATCGCCATCTTGCATTTGGGCCATTCCATGCCAAGTGGTCTAGTGGTCCCCGCTCGACCATCACGGATTTCGATGAAATTTTGTATGGACATTCACACATATCTCTTATGAACATTTGTAAAGTTTTACTATCGCCGATGGTATACTTGCTGAGATATAGAAGATTGTTTGACCCCGTGTCGCTGCCTGTCAACATGACTATGACTTTTCAGTAACTTTGAGGCGTTGTATCTCAGAGAATTGTTTTATGAAGTAAACACACTTTGGCTATCTTAAACAACTTTTTGCGCTCTATTAAACAAAGTAATAAAAATGACTGTAAGAGCGACCTCCTTGCAGAAAATTCTGTGCAAAACTGGCCCAAAAAATTGCGGATCGAAAAAAAATTAAAACTTTGGCTTTTTATATTTCAAGAAGAAATGATATAATCAACGTAAAATTTATCGAATGATAACATATCAATACATAGTTTATAAATATAAAATTTCATATTCCTAGTACTTTCCATTATTTTAAAAATTGAGTCAACATTTGACAATTTTTGTAAAAAAGCCAAAAATAGGCTATTTTTACCCTGCTTTTACAAAAAAAGACCCTCTGGAATTTCTTTTGAAAAATTTTTATTAAATAGAGAATGATTTCAACCCTCCAAAAAAGTATACCTAGTTTTTCATCTCGAGCATATAAGGCCCTAGAAATAGGGACAACTATGAGGATGACATTTGTAAAAATGGCAAAAATAGGTTATTTTATGCCCGCTCTTAGAAAAGAAAGACCTTTTCGATACTCTTGTAAATAATTTTCATTTCAAAGAGCATGTTTCAAACCTCTTAAAAAAGTACACTTGGTTTTTCATCGCGAGCACGTATAGCCCTAAAAAAATTAACAAAGTTGAGAACGTTGCTATGGTGGCGCCACATTTCTTCTGTTGTTTATCGTCCTGGTTATTTTATGTAGACATTTTTAGTATATTGCGTTGGTCCATGACTGGTACTGGTAGTGACATCGTCACTACCAGTTCAGGCATTTGAACCAGTAACCCCATCGCCGTAGGGGTCACGCCCGATAGCCATGCAATACCAGCCGTACTGCTTTCACTGTTCGTTCTGATGCACTAAATGTTTTCGCTGTAAGTGCTATCGACCAACTCTTTGGGACCAATGTCAATGTTTGAACTTTCATTGATCTATCGGATATTTTAATTTTTGTTAGAATTTCTTTTATTAGATCAGCATGACGAGTATTCCTCAACATCACACTGACTAGTTTGTCCTATATCTTCAGCTGGTATTCCAGCGGCTAACGTTATTTTGTCTGTTACTACTTTCTGCATGCGTTCAATTTTTCGTTACACCTAGGTTCACTTTATCCCTACTACTCACTCTCCGAATTTTTAACAGAGTAGATCCCAAATCCGTAGAACTTCGATTTACCGTGTCCGAAATATCCATATCGCAATTTTCCGAAGACGAAGAGTCAGTAGTGTTTTGGTCCATAGAAACATATTTGGCTGTATATCTTGGAACAAATTTTTTGACCAGGCTTCACATTTGTTTTTGCCCATTTTTGCAAATCATTAGACAAGGCTAGATAGACTTTCAGCAGCCCATGTTTAGCTGTATGTTTTTTTTGTTAAATGGGTTGCAGCATGACTTTCGCTTAATTTAATACTTTTCTAAAGACATTGCTTTGTGATAGAAACAGATTTGATCTTACTCTGTGATCTCAACCTCCGATCGCAGAGAAATGAGCACTTTTTCGTGCAACGATAAATTGTGTACATATTGCAGCCCAATTTTATTGGAATAAAATGAACCATGATGGCAAATGGACGAAAGTTTTTCCCCAACAACACAGAAGGGCAAGGTGGGATTTTCATCTGACTCTTCGACATCCATTTAAAATTAGTGAAATTGCAATATTTAGTGTAATAATGCAAATTCTGAAAATAGAAGTTATAAAAATATGATGGAATACGACAAATACAGCAGCTCAGTTCAAAACGTGGCCATGCGAGAGTGCTATGTCAATAAAATAATTACAGAATACTAAGCAGCTGTCAATTTTCTAGAGTAACCTCAAGTGGAGTATGGACGAAATTTGAAGGATCCAAGAAATGAAAATATGGCAAAACTCACTATTTAAAAAAAAACTCGAAGTAACACACAACAGAATGGCTACATAGCCACGACTTAACCAAGGCTCTAATAAAGATTCTTTACCCATGTTTCAACAGAAACTTTGTTATAATTTGTTACTTTGTTATAATTTGTTACTTTAGTAAATTAACTAACTTAGAAGTTAATTTAGTTTACTTATTATTCTCCCATTCTGTCCATTGATAACCCTCTTCCTCCTCCCCCTAACACCTCTCCCACTATCAACAGTAGCTAATCTGATTGGTGCCTTGGTTTTTTATTCTTTGTATATATATATATATGCACTCCTGAATAACTCTTGTGCTTGATAATCGACTAACGTCCGAAACCGGTCGCAGATATTAAAAACTTTGAAAGTGGAATTTGTGTAAGTTATTCCCACCCATTTACTAGGAAGGAGTTCCACTAAGTTAAAGCATACCAGATTGATTTAATTTGTTACTTTGTTGTCCATGATGTCTCGCCGGCACAATATTTTGTCTTAATACCACCAGATAAATAACGCCACAAGGATTTACAACCTCATCGAAGAAAACGAATTGCAGGCTTGGGATCCTCAACCAAGAAACCCACCTGTGGCTGGTATTGCACGGCTATCGGGCGTGACACCTACGGCGATGGGGTTACTGGTTCAAATGCCTGAACTGGTAGTGACGATGTCACTACCAGTACCAGTCATGGACCAACGCAATATACTAAAAATGTCTACATAAAATAACCAGGACGATAAACAACAGAAGAAATGTGGCGCCACCATAGCAACGTTCTCAACTTTGTTAATTTTTTTAGGGCTATACGTGCTCGCGATGAAAAACCAAGTGTACTTTTTTAAGAGGTTTGAAACATGCTCTTTGAAATGAAAATTATTTACAAGAGTATCGAAAAGGTCTTTCTTTTCTAAGAGCGGGCATAAAATAACCTATTTTTGCCATTTTTACAAATGTCATCCTCATAGTTGTCCCTATTTCTAGGGCCTTATATGCTCGAGATGAAAAACTAGGTATACTTTTTTGGAGGGTTGAAATCATTCTCTATTTAATAAAAATTTTTCAAAAGAAATTCCAGAGGGTCTTTTTTTGTAAAAGCAGGGTAAAAATAGCCTATTTTTGGCTTTTTTACAAAAATTGTCAAATGTTGACTCAATTTTTAAAATAATGGAAAGTACTAGGAATATGAAATTTTATATTTATAAACTATGTATTGATATGTTATCATTCGATAAATTTTACGTTGATTATATCATTTCTTCTTGAAATATAAAAAGCCAAAGTTTTAATTTTTTTTCGATCCGCAATTTTTTGGGCCAGTTTTGCACAGAATTTTCTGCAAGGAGGTCGCTCTTACAGTCATTTTTATTACTTTGTTTAATAGAGCGCAAAAAGTTGTTTAAGATAGCCAAAGTGTGTTTACTTCATAAAACAATTCTCTGAGATACAACGCCTCAAAGTTACTGAAAAGTCATAGTCATGTTGACAGGCAGCGACACGGGGTCAAACAATCTTCTATATCTCAGCAAGTATACCATCGGCGATAGTAAAACTTTACAAATGTTCATAAGAGATATGTGTGAATGTCCATACAAAATTTCATCGAAATCCGTGATGGTCGAGCGGGGACCACTAGACCACTTGGCATGGAATGACCCATTTGCGATATGCTGTTCGATCTCGAGTTTATTAAATGTTTGGGTAGAATTTATATAGATGTGACTAGAAATCATCGTTCTTGAGTTATTTAAATTACTATAATGTGTTTCTTTATTTTTAATATCATAATTTTGAGGTCATGCTTGTGAATAATTAAGATTAAGCTCTTATATACGGTTAAGTAGTACGTCGTCATCTTGCATTTGCGATTTTGTTCAGTCCTCGCCTAATGATCGTTCTTTAGTTTGCTAATTACTTGAAGTGTAGTTTTTATTTTTGATATCACGATATGGTAGTGCTGGTAATGGGAAGCTATCTGTGTTGCGTTCGCATAATATCGTCTGTAAAAATCGAGAAGTAAACTCATAGCCACTGTAGTAATATTTCCATATGGCAGTAGCAAAGGTCATTTCTTGTAATAAATGCTGATATTAGTATTAGTGTGCACTGCAATCTTTGGCTTCTTAGTATTCTTAAGCTTAAGTAATCCTTTTCATGGTAGTTTTCGCGAAGTTATTCCTAAAATGTGCCTGCTATTCAGATACTACATTATTTTTCTCTTTGCTTGTGTTGATTTCGGAGGTGCCAACTTATTTATTTATTAATTTAAACGCTGCAAGTTGGTATTAATACAAGGTGGCAACGGAAAACCAAACCTTATATGCTAAATACCTTGTAGGCTTCAATTCATGGACACTAACGCTTTTCATTATATTTCAGCTGTCGGAAATGGGTAGATTTCTGTGCTAACAGTCCGCTGACTGCAAAAGTAGATTCGGCAGGATCCATCAGTACTGCCCAGAGCACTCAGAAGACCTTACCAGCAAAATACTTGATGGTATTGTGAAGAAAATAATTCGGTGGTGGTGTGAAAGGAGAATCAGAATTTGATGTAAGTAAGAAATGTTATGGAACTGCTCATATTAATGCTAAATGATTATTCTTGAAATTCTCAGTAATAAAAATATTATTTCTCTTTCAGGCACCACCATACTGGGTCAAGAGCTTAAGGGTATTGGACTTGGAATTTGTTTTAGTTACAATGGTAAGTAAAATATTTTAAGGAGCTTTCTTTGATTGATTTTAAGAAGATGTTTTGGATATTGGAGTTGCTTTATGTACTCTACTATAGAAACCTTTACTTTTCTTCCAGGTTCTTCATCTGCTTTATTATCATAACTTTGCTGACAGTTACTGCTGATTGGTTACTCAAATTGGTCAGTTTTATCATTCAGATTGTGTTTCTCACAGGAGTTGATGTAGGGTTCTCATTTTGCAATGCTTATTTATGGTAGAGTTTCATACCAATCAGTAATATTGTATAACAAGGTAACTCCATAGCTTTCCTCACAATACTATTTAATATTTGACTGGTATGTTCTTCTGCCTGCTCTAAGCAGCTCTGCTAGATCCAATCCAAGAAAAGTTCATCCTCAATAGTTCTCCTTATATGCAGTCCAATTTTTTCAAAGTTCTGTGTGTACTATTCAGAATCCTCTCTGGTATCTGCGTGGCACCCACTACCAAATCAAGTAATTCCTTGCTAGGAGAATTTTGCTGCCCTCACAATTCCTTGTAATATAATGTAATGTATTGTAGAAATGTTACTGTCAGTGGACCCAAACTTAGCCGACCTGCATCCATTGCACTGACAGCTTTGTAAGACATTTCTTAAGATGGAAGTGGTCAGAAATGCCACAATGCTTTCTGATGTCTCCATATCTGCTTTCTCTTCATTGTTTGTGACTAAGAAGCCAGACTATTCAGCATCCTTTTCATTGTCCTACTTATTGATGCAAAGTTATCATCCTTCTCACAATTGCGACCACTAACATTGGATGAAAATGCTAGGCCATTCACTATAGATGTCTTTAAGCTGCTTATAAATAGGGCAGCTGTTGGAGGAGTGTTCGACCCACAGTTCCCTCTGATGCACCCAAATAAGCTCTCTAAGGGATCCTGATTGACGGCACGTGCAGAAATACTGCTCACAACAGCATATGCTCCACAGAGTAAATCCCAGAATAACATTAAGAATGCTTTCAGATTCAGCCATCCTTTCCGTGATGGAGGCATTGTTCATTGTATCCTCCTTTGCTTCCTTCACCATATTCCATTCCTTGACCAGCAACTCAGCTTTCTCCCAAAATTCTATGTGAGGTCTCTCCATAGTCACTCCTTCTAATAAGGGCTTATAACCAGCTTCCTGAGTCCTCTCACTCATGGAATCAAACATCTTGTCTATGAATCCCACGAAGGCAGATGTAGCTAATGTTCCGCTGGGCAGCCATTCTACATTTGCTCAGAATTCTGAGCTTCCACCACCAATAAATTCACCAATATTACCCCTGTGAGAAATGACAATGGATGAAATTCGTTATTTTGTTTTCATTTCATGTTATATGAGTTTGTTCTTTATGTTGGTGTCTGTTGTTCTCATATTTTTTTTAATTTTCGTTTTATGTTATTTCACATTATGCCAAAGTAAGATGCTTTGCATTATTTTGTAATGTATTTATTGTTTTTCAAAATAAAATATGAAAAATGAACTCTTTGTTATTTCTCTCCTGCTCTTCTTTCCTATTTCCATTTCAGGTGTGTATTGTTTGGATTAAATGCACAACTTTTTTGTTGGAGATACTTGCGTAGAAGTATATCAATTAGTAATGTATTTTTTTCAAAATAAAATGTAGAAAATTAACACTTTCCATTATTTTTCCTTTGCTCTACTTCCGTATATAAGTATCTGCCGTTTAATAGCTGAATTTGAAAGATCTTCAATTGGTAGTCTCGTATTATTATAATAAAATGAACTGAAAGTATGGACGTAATATGCTATATTACGTTCATATTGCCCGCTGAACCTCGCCAACGCCATCTGTCGATTACCTATGATTTTGCGTGAACTATCTAAACTCGGTCACCGGCCATTACATGGAAGTCGACATAGCCTGGGCGGATCCGCGATTCCTGATTCACGAAAGATCGCGCGGTTGTTTTGAAAATAAAAGAGCATAGCGGGCTTGCTTGGTCTTTCCTTCGCGTCCATCGTATCCCCATCCTTACTCTATGATCGTATCTTGCTCAGGCAAAATGAGTAACTTATTGAATGATTAACTCTAGCCCATTCTGAGAGAGACCTTTTTCGAGCGCTTCAGGGAAATTAAACGCAATTTAAATGCCGCCTTAGTAAATTGTGTTTGAAAAAGTTCTTTATCCAGAAATATGGATAACTATCATTGGATAAAGCTTCTTTATATCATACCAAGAGAATTAAAATGATAGAATAGAAATAAAAATGCTTTATAAATCCTTAAGTAGAGGAATCATCTATATATTAATACGTGAAGAGACAACTTTTTTATACAAATTTATACAAATTCAACAAGTTCTCCATGCTGACGACAAGGTGGCAGAATAGTCGAATATTTGGTAACATGGCCGACTGAAAATATTTTCAAAATAGAACATGTTCTATAGACCTCTGGACACCTATTGAGATATTGACATTGGTGAATACTAGGGAGAACAAAGTTACTAACACCCAAAGAAATTTGTACGAAAGATGTTTTGTTTTCAAAATACAAGCATTTGAAAATTTCACAATTTCACTTCAGTCAAAACGTAATTCGCACCACCACCATCTTGGATGACGTCAGGTACCACATCCATGCTTTTGGTACGTATGTTTCGTTAGTGTATGAGGAATTTTTTGTGTATAGATAACTGCAAATTCTGTGGTTAACAGAACACCTCAAAATGGCAAAGTATAACATTACGTATTGCATTGTGCCCAAAGTTCAATAATACGACGAGAAGTGGCCCGGATAAATATTTCTTTACAATTCCAAAAAATACTGCCGATTTTCCCGATGTCCCGATTTTTCCCATTTATTAGCATTGCTTTGATTTTCGGGAATTAAAAAAATACTTCCAGGATAGGTAGAGAATCAAAACTCAAATCAAAAGTCTATACATATGGTTATGATCTATCGAAAATATAAATGATTTTTACAGAAAATATCCTGGGTTCGACGCTAGGACGATGCAACAATTTGCCCTTTAAAATAAATTGAGGTAGTTTTTCGTTATTTTCTTGATGCACTTATGGAAATGATAGGAAGTTCTCGCTATGCTAAAAGATGTATATTAAGATTTAGTTTAAGAAAAAAAATTAGATACGGCGATACTGTTCCTAGGTTCGATGCTAGAGCACATTAAAATTTCTTTCATAAGGAATATATGTGAAAAGTAGGACGTCGTTTGAGGCAGTTGCAGCCAATATTTCTACTTGAATTTTCATACATAGTTAGAAATGATGATCTTCTATTGTGCTGCACAGAAAGTATTACCATTAAGACCCGAGTTCGATGCCGGGCGGTAAATATATCTCCCATATAAAGCACATAGGGGTAGCTTTTCATTATTTTTTATGCATTTATCGAAATGATAGGAAGTTCTTACTTAGGTAGAAGATGTATATTCAGAATTCGTTAAGAAAAAAATGTAGATAAGACCATATTTTTCTTGGGTTCGATGCCAGAGCACATTGAATTTTCTCACATAAGGAATATAATGGAAAAGTAGGACGTAGTTTAAGGCAGTTGCAACCGATATTTCTGCTAGAATTTTCACACATAGTTAGAGATGGTGATTTTCTATTGTGCTGCATAGAAAAAATAGCCTGAAAGTCCCGGATTCGATGCTGGCCGGTAAATATATCCCCCATATAAAATAAATAGGGGTAGCTTTTCATTACTTTTTTTATGCATTTTTCGAAATGATAGGAGGTTCTTGCTTAGGTAGAAGATGTATATTAAGACTCCATTTAAGAAAAAAAATAGATAAAACCATGGTTTTCCTTGGTTCGATGCCAGAGCACATTAAATTTTCTTACATAAGGAATATAAGGGAAAAGTAGGACGTCGTTTAAGGCAGTTGCAGCAAATATTTCTGTTTGAGTTTTCACACATAGTTAGAGATTGTGAACTGCTGTTTTGCTGCATAATAAGTATCACCAGGAAGACCCGGGTTCGATGCTGGTCGGATAAAATGCAGCGAATTAAAGAATATTTTCATATTATTTTTTCTATTAAGGACCGTCTCGATATGATGCCGACTTGAAATTAGTGTTATGGATATGCTTGCAGTATGCAAGCAACATTTTATTCGTGTCTATTATAGACAATCGGTGTGGATGATGAAGTGTCGACGGAAGGATGTTCTGTCGCAAAAATCATCCGTTTGCGTCTGTGAAGATCATTTTGACGTAAGCAAACACGATGAATATAACAATATTTGCTACACTACGCCAAATACCATTAAATGCAACTTAGCATTCGTTCTTAGATATTGCTTTATGTGCACGAGGGCGGAAACATTTATGTTTTGTATATATTGCATTGTTGATAGCTGAATACGTCTTTATTAACTAAAGACGTATTTTGCATCCTTAGTTAATAAATGGTCGATAAGAACATATTAAATTTGCGTAGTTAAAATGCGAAATTATTAGATTCATGTTTTTTGAGAGGTAGGTGAATGCTCAGTCGCGTACACTTCTTTGAAGCGCACCATATATTTGATGTCATCGTAGCGTTATGTAGGTTTAATTATTTAGATCCTATTTATAAATTGATAAATATTTATAATGCCTAAGATTCATACAATAAATATAATTCTTCCTTTTTTTGTATGGTTAATTAATGATGTCCACAGTAGTTAAACACAAACATAAAATAACGAATGGACCGTACCGCTAAAGGTACTAAAGGGCCGCGCGGATGTGGTAGCTGACGTCACATTTACGTCAGCCAATGGAAATACGTATTGAGGTGGGGGTGTCTGCTGAGCAAAATTGCTTCCTTTTCTTGCGATTATATAAAAATACATGGCAAATTATTACCTGAAATATACGTTTTACGTATGTATTTCCCCTTTTTGATATTTTAGAATATGTTTGAAGGCTAATTAAAAGTGAGTCCAGAGGTCTATTTTCAACCAATCAGGAAAGAGGGTCGGCCATGTTACCAAATATTTTCGAAAAAATTTGCCCGTGTATGGCGGCCTTCACATGGAGATGTGGAAGGAATGTAGAGAAAACACATTACATGAACATAATTGAACTAATATGTAGAAATAATCACCATATCTTCCTACCCAATAACGAGCCTGTATACTATCTATGGTAATATGCTTATTCGATTGACATGATAACTAATTAAATACATTTATCATAGCACTACATTCAAGAGCTAATGTGATGCCTAAATATAAAATACTAAATAAAAATATGTGCTAGTTTTAATAGTATATGCTAGTTATAAAAAAGAAAGTTTTATTTGCCAGGGAAACATCTGTTCAAGGGTATGAATAATAATAAATTGATGAATACTCAAATAATAATTAACGCTTTGAGGCAGAGTCCTAGAACGAACATATGAAATGGCATTATAAAGGCATATACACTCGACTCATTAACTAGTACGAGTAAATTAACGCAATTCAAATATTATACGAGACGTACATGAAGTTCTACGTATTCATTTACCATGTCAAAAGGCCGTAATAAAAGTTAGCTTCCCTATAAGGACAAAAGTCATCTGCCCCATGTTTACATATGAGGTTCGACGGAAACGGCGCTGGCGATTTCTATTGGCTGGAGACGGCAACTTCACTCCTTCGTCCGGAAACTCCCGAAGGCTACTCGGGAACGAAACGAGTAGTCTCTGTCATAACTCGTCACTCTATTCTCGACTCGTTTTCGATTATTGGAGCTCGTTTACGATACAGAGTCCGAGAATCGAGCAAAATTTTCATGATAACCCCCCAGGTTTTGAGAGGAAAAAACAACCAATACTGGATGGACATATATAAAATTGAATAGGCAAATTTATCTAACTCATACTGCAAACTAATAAATTTATTTTAATTTGACATGGAATCAAACTATTAAATCATTCTATGTTGCAGTATTCTAATGTTGCAGTATTTTATGTCCTACGGTTTTTCTTTTGTTTAATTTTTGGTTTTGAACTATTTATATATTTATTTTAGCTTTCTATAACACAACCATTCTTGCATGGTGAAGAAAGATGCAATTATATGTTTTTAAAATAATGCTAAAACATAACAGGTTAAGGTGCAAAATGACCAAAGCTGTAAACCCACCAAACAAAAAAAACAACCAGTTAATGAAACTGTTATGTTTACTCAACTTTATGATTACTGTCGAATGTAATAACCTATTTGCTCCCTCTCCATTTGATTTTTGCAAGGGAAAATCCATCTGACATGTAATTGAAACTTTAGTTGATGTTATCCACCAAGCCTTTGAGAAAAAAAGAGTACACTTCAGCAATACTAAGTGACCTCAGTAAGGCTTTTGACTCTCACAAGATTATATTGTCAAAGTTACAATTTTATGGGATAAGTGATGATCCATTGAAATTAATCAAGTCTTACCTGGACAACAGGCATCAAATTATCTCTTTAAATTGCAGCATATCTATGAAGAGAGAAGTAAAATTTTGAGTGTCTCAAGGCTCTGGGGCCTTTACTTTTCCTCATAGCGGATTTTGAATTCTGCATGCCTTGTAAATCCATTCTTTATGTAGATCGTACTACCCTTGTCCATTGTGATAAAATTCTGAGCAATATACATTCTAACTCCCTAGTCTCTTTTATGTGTAGCTAAAGATTGGTTAAGTGCTAATGGCCTGGTTCTCTATGACAGTAAGACTCAAATCATTACTTTCTTTACGAGCCATGGCCAATACTGACAGTGTGAAACTTCTTGGTTTTGATCCCAAACTGACTTGGTATAAACACATCACGGATGTGACTCGTAAATTATCCAGAGCTCTTTTCCTGAAACGCATGCTCAAAAATTGTATCTCCAGTTTATTTTGCTTCTATTCGTCCCCATATTACTCAGGATCAATCACCTCATGTTTGTGTATTACAGAAGAAGGCTTATGCGTCCCCAATAGAGAGCAAACCGCTCTTCATCCAACTGACTCCTGCTGTATCTTGTCTATACTAAAACGAACATTGATAGGTTTACAGCTCGTTCCACTCCCATGATACTCATCATGCTGAATGCATGGATGAGACTACTGAAAATAGCCTCCAAAATGGCAATAGAATTATTCAAAATATTACCTGCGAGTGTAAGAAATGCAAAATTTGAAAAAATTACTCTAGAGCGGCTCTTGGACATTCCTCTGTAAATGAATACTTAAATAGGAAAATCAACCTTGTCACTTGATTTTTTCATCTGTTTCTCTTTTGCACTACAATCTTTTGCTAACTTTTCCCTCTGTTTCATTCATAACTCAGTTTTGTTTACAGTTTTATATTATTTGTATATGTATGTTTGCAATTTTTGACAATGCCTTATTCTCGGTCTTTGGGTAATAAAATAATTATTATTATTTGCTTGTGTTAAACTTGAGGAATAATTAACATTTTTCCATTTCTACCATTTTGTAATTATTATGAACTGCTATGTCAACATAACTGTACATATTTAATCTACATCAGACCGGAAACAAATATCCATAACATGAATTACAGTATAATTTTTACTCAATTTATGATAAACATCATAGCAAAATAAATATTACCAATACAATTATTCCAGAATTATGGTTGATTAAGATCAGCTCCATTATTATAAATTTTATTTCCAGTATATATTTACAAGATTTTACAGCATTAATTAATATACCTCAACTATGAAAACAAACTTACAAAATGAAATAAATTAGGAAATACTGTCCAGATGGGAACAGATTAAAGTCATAACCACATAAATGTGCTTTATTTTACATTGACGTATGCTTTAATCTTAAACCTTTAGAAGTATGGATCATTACTCAAAAGAAGTAATGCAAAAGAGGCACTACAGTATTTTATTTCTGATCTTCATCTAAAAATTATTAATATATGAAAATGTTTTTTATGAAAAGCGATAATATATAAAAACCCCTTAAACTACCATTTGAATTTGAAATAACTGCATTAGTATTTCTCTATGAGATGATCATTTCCAAAGACTGAAAATGGAAAAAATTAAGTAATTTACGGAGAAGGATGTAAAATATTTACCCCTAAACAATTGTTCTGGCAGAACTTTAAGTTTACTTTGAGTGGCTTTAAGTAACCATGACTAAATGTAGTGACATCCAAGATCAATTTAATATATAGATAACAAAACCAGAACATATTCACCTCATTGCAATACACTTCCAGAATGAAATACTGCTAAATAATGACATTTGCCATGTTTAGGTGACCTTAAAAATGTGACGTTTCAATAAGTAAAAAAAATACTTCAGCCATAATTCAATCAAAATTTAGACTTTATTAATATTCCTACAGCAGAATTAAATATTGGAGCATTAAACTCATTAAAGAAAGTTAATCCGACATAAACACCTTTGGGTTCTCCTCTGATTTATTGCTGGAACTTCCAAGGTATACGAGACAAAATTATTGTAAAATGATAAAGTAAAAAGCTGTCAATGAAGATGTTCAGTGAAACTGCAATCTTATGAATGAATCTAAAAGTTTCTAAACCTTAAATTGAAAAACAATAGAGAATGTAGTCATAAACAATCATTAAAGGAAGATGCACCACAGACGATAGCTCCATTAAAATGAACATCTAATTGTTTATGAAAACAATATTAAAAGATGATATCCAAAACTCTAAGAATATTGATTGAAAGAAGACTCAGATTAGCAAAGCTTATGAAATGCCATCAGCCTGTTGAGTCCACATTGGAATAAAGCAGCCTTTGACCACATTTCCAACTTGATCACACCACATTTCCAACTGAGTGGACACAACTCACTATCTAGCATGTATTCTAAAATCAACATAGTGTTTTCTTCAAAGGAGAAAAATGCTGCAGAAATCATGACAATTATCCATCATATGAGAAGCACACTGTATTCATTCTTAAAACCAGCTTCCTTTATCAAATCTTAGTCACACTCTTAAAGAAATTATCAAAATTTTGAATTGAAGAATTGCAGCGTGCTTGGTAACAAGAGAAATCCAAAAAACATATTTAAATAAATTGTTGATTTTTTAATTTTCCCAGAGAACTAAAAACTTCAGAGAGAAGGCATTTTACCTCTTACAAGTCCAAGAAAGAAAATAGGCCAACAGTTGTAGTTTCAAGGCAAAGGTGCATATAAGCCTTGCTATGGCAGATGCTCAATTTAAAGTATAGAATACTGAGCCAAGCGAATATAAAAAATTGGGAGTTTTCAAAATACATAAAAACCATTATTTAAAATAAAACTTCTTACTCAAAATTATATTGATAAGGAGGTCAAAATGCTTCACTTTCGTTAATTTTACTTTATTGGTACTTCCACTTTTCACTTCCACAGAAATAGAAAACAATAGACAATTTACAAGGAAGGATCTCAAAAAATCCTATCAGAAATTTTTATAAAATATATTCCATGAAATACTAATGTAATTTATACAGAATGTACAATTGCATCTTGATCTTACATTTATATAATTATGCAAGCTGGGATATAATGTGATTACTGAAATGAAATGCTTACTTATTTCAAGACATAAATGCACGCACAGTATGAGTCACACGCTGCCTACATACAGGGCATACACTTAATGAAGATGCACAATTCACACAAGCCACCAAATGTCCGCAAGGAAGAAACACGACAGCCAGTTCTGCTGAGTAGCAAATCTTACAAAGACGACCATCATCCTTGGCTGCTGAGACAAAAAATTAACTTAAAAGATTTTCTTATCATGAAATAACTAGTACTAAGAGCAATACCTCTTATTAGGTTGGCCATTTATCCACTTCGATAAGGCATTAGTGGAACAAAATAATTATTTTCTGAACCTAAGCCATGATTAGATAAGCTGTTGATATAACTCCAATGCCTTGAGTTGCTGCACACATATGTAGATTTAGAACCTTTTCTTTTCATTAAAGCCAACTTTAAGACACCACAGATAGAATTTTACGGAATCAAAATAGAAAGATGATTGAATAAAGCTAAAAAAAAACAATGTGAGAAACCAATATACAAGTTTTGTGAAAAAAAATAACATATGTCAAGGAATGGCAAGAATATCAGATTATCAGCTTATTTAACCCTTAATGACAAAAACATTTTCTTTCCCATTGTGACACTCATGGAGGCAAAAACATTAACTGGTTATCACTTGTCTATTATTTAGACATTTCTGGATATCTCTCATTTGAGAAATAACTTACTTTCAGACTTTGCTTCATAGAAATATACATCCTTCGTGGAAATTCAAAACCCCGCATTTTTAGTAATATATTATTCCTATGACAAACCACTGCATTTCTTAGGTAACACATGAAGAAAATGGAAATGCAAATACAGTAGAAGGCTGTTATAACAAGTACAGCATATAACGAGAGTTGCATTATTGCGTTGCAGGAGGCATATCTCGAAATCGTCAAATGATATGAGAGACGAAGTCTGACAAGCCATTGGTAAACTGAGGCGTGTTATTTCTTCAAATGGCAGCAAAACATTAAATGCAAGAATGATTGTCGCCTAATTCATACATTTGTTTTCTACAAGTCACCTCACCCTTCCTGGGTAAAGATGCTTCAGGGAGCTTTGATTAGAAATTTCTCACGAGTTTCACTCTCCCCCTTATCTCTCCGCACATCTTATCACCTCGTCTCTTGTTTCTTTTTGGCAACAACCCCTCAAGTCAGCGCCGGAATTGAGTTCCCATCATATTGGCATCCAAACATGGGATTTGTTTTCATACGAAGCTTGGCACCAAATCGTCTGATCCAGGATTGGTGGGAATTTAAGAGACAAAAGTAGTTCTGATTTGGATTCCCTTCCCCTCCCTTGCAACTCAGTAATTGCTTATGAAGCGTGTGAATGAAAAATGTCTCGAGAAAGCAAATTAATATGAATTAATATTATCTAATGACACACGCATTATTGTTTGACAATTGTTGAGCAATAATTTTCCACATATTATACTGGAAGATGCAGTTTTGTTGTGATGCATGAATCAATAAAATAATGTGTTAACTCCTAAAAAAACATGCCATCGTAATGGGCATCCAGAAATTCAAGAGTCAGACATTGAAAAATCATTTGCCCGTAAATGTAATGCACACATAAGGATTAAAAACCCTACAGTTCCATTCTGCCACACTCGCTGCTAACGGGTTGAAGAAGAAGGACATTTAGTGATAGAAATCGGCTATAATGAGTAATTTTCCGATTTTTGTTAGCTCTCGTTATAACAGACTTCTACTGTAATCCTATGAAGTTTCAACCCTAAAGAATGATAATTAAATGAACTAGATAATTAAGGTGAAATAGAAAATCATCAATGAGCTAACTCTAACAATTACATTAGTAACAAGCTATTCTAAATGTAATTACTTGAAGTTTACAGTATACAATTTCTTAAAGGATATCAGCGGAAGAGAACCAAGTTGGCTCAGATTTTGTAAATTACTGAGCTCAATGAGTTTTATTTTATTGAGTCTACTTGGCAACAATGAAAATATTAGCTTGACTAAGTCTTTGACAAACTAACAGAGTGACCTTAATGCTATCAACAAAAGAAGTCACAATTTTAAAAGTGAGGCATTAGGCTCAAATAAAATAATAAAATTAGGGAATATCATTCATTCAATTAGAATACCTAAGTTTTCTTTTCATTTGACTAAGTTGGTCCTTCCCCAAACTGCTCAAAGACCTGGGATTATTTCTATATTTTTTAAAACTCATTCATTGGAATTTTAATGAATTAATCTCATTTTCAATGTGAAATAAACATTGCTACGCACACACACAATGCATGAATCTAAAAAGTTGAAACATTCCATAAAAAAATGAATTACCTTCAATGTCATGAAAATAAGCATTTAAGCCTGCATTATGCAGTTATTTTTGTGTCATCCATTTAAATGAGCTTATACTTGAAAATAATTGTCATTTAGAGGCAAATGAATGGGCTATGCATAGAAATGCTTCAATTACAAGGAGAAACAAATAGCTTGTCTAAACAATGGAAGTTTTCCATAATGAACCAGAGTAATCCCTCAAAATTTCCGTAAGAAATTATAAGATGATATTTTGATTTGGTTGATGACGGTTGAAAATAAATTAAAGTGTGGAAGTTTACGATGTTATTTTTTCCATAACCTTATTATGTCCTTCCTCAAAGTACGGCCTGACATGATAGAATTTATAAGTTATTGATTTTTCAATTTACAAGTAGTTTGTAATTTTTGAAAAATTCAGCAAACAGGAATCCTTTTCAAGATTGTTCATGAGGAGAGCAATTCCTCCAGCATTAGCCCAAAGACAGGAGGGAATCACCACAAAAGCATCACATGGATTTTGATTTAATCCACAGCTGCTCAGCTCAAGACTTTATCTTATTCCATAAACAACTTTTTCAGGGCCAACTGAAGACGACCTTCAGAGCCTTAATGCACTCGTTGGTAGATCAAGATTTAGGTCAGCAATTTTGGTTTGCAGGAAGGCAACATAACTCCAGTCCTACTCATTTCATTGAAATGGAATTTCAACTCCTTACCTATAAGGGATTCTTAACCTTATTAACTTTGATCGAAACTAAATATCAGCTAGGTATGCTAGAGGAGTACACATACAAAGGTCAGAAACTAAGTCATGCGCCTTTGACTAATGTTAGCAGAATATTCTTTCGTACAATTAATACGGAACAAATCTCTGTAACACAACTTTAGTATTCACCCTGCCAGATTGTTAATTCTGGCACTCTTTTCTATGGGATGAGCCAGCCATCTGCATGTCAGACAAGTACTTTTCCTATTAAGGCCTACCACTTAATTGTCCTGAGCATACAAATATACCCTGCATGGTAAATCCTCCATCTTTATAAATTGTAGGAGATATCATCAATTAATGAAATTTCTAAGATTTGAACTTCAGGATTAAGGACAATTTTCCTGAAATTAGGGCATTAGTTAACTATTTACTTAATTTCCTAATTTTTACCTTGACTTCCTTCAGGTATCCTCTCCTTATTTTCTGCAGCAGTTGCTTCTTCCGATGAACAACTCTTTTCAACAGCATTTTCACTCTCTTCTTCAGAAGACGAGCTGAAAGAAAAAGAGAGCACATTTCATTCACCAAACAATCCACATTATCTACAATATAAACACATTTTCAAAATTCCATACATGTAGCCAATCATATTGGAAATTTTAAACTGCCATCAATTTGTCTCAGCACAAACTCGCTTAAATGCTACATTAGGTAGATTATCTCATCTAGCCATAGCCAATCAATCCATGTAAGTCATGCCAGTTTACTCACCTTGTAGTTGTTAGAGCACCAAGAACAGGGGGGAGCATTACCAGGCCTCGGACTTCCTAAAAACAAAATGAAGATGCAACACATTAAAGTTATTTTGCATAATACAGTAAAACCTCCATCTATTGAACCTCTTTAATAGAAATAATGGCTGAGTCCTGCCCCGCACAGTGTATTATAATAGGTGAAACCTCTCTATTTCGTACCTCTTTTATTTGAAAACCTTCATACATAGAACATGAAACTTGGTCCCACAGGAAAATATAACCTCCTTATTTCAAAGTAGTGATCTTTTTCCAGGTTGGATTTCATTACTCATAGAATAGAACATGATGCTCTACATTGTCGAAGAGCACGTATGTAATATCCAATGGAAAATTCCATCCCCACACTTGTGTGTTTTACAGAAATGCTTCTATACAAATTACAAAGTCCTTCACGGAAAATTATTGCTATAAAATGTGGAGGTAATATTTTTCCGCCGGATTGGATTACCATTTTATGTGTATCGTATGGGTAACCCAATCTCACAGCGAAATGTTGCCTCCTTGTTTAAAAATAGTGAACTTCTTCCTCCAAGGACTTAGCAACTCGCAGCATAGAACATGGCTTGTTTCATTGTTGCAAAAATTCAATAATAAAAGGAAAATTTCTTCTCCGGAAATTCTGGATTTCGCTACAGAATAAACTTGGTAAAAGAACTGGAATATTCTTAAATTTGGACTTCTTTAAAGACAGCATTAATAATAAAGCTACATATTTCAGAAAATAAAAGAAAAATATGATGAAAAATAAAATGGAATACAGCAATTCAACTTACTTCAGCAGTCATTATGGCTGGATGGCACCCAGTGATATCCGAGACGAATTCTTTTCCTTTGACTAAATTCAGGAAATGGCATTTAGAAAACCATTTGGCATGTTCCACCCAAGGCTCATCGTCATCTTCCCAGTCATTGAGGCCACCACCACAGTGAAAACATATGGTCTGATCTCCATTCCCTGAATCAAGAAGGACAAAATAGATTACTCAGTCTTATCTCCTTGACTACTACTACTAAGGAATAGTTTTGGTTAAGGTAATAAGGTTAAGTATTTTGGTTTCATACAAATTTTATAATTAGTACTCTTAACTGGTTTATAACATAATTGTGATCTAGTTGGATGAAAAAAAGAAAGAGGACCAGTTGGGAATAAAACAATTCAGAATTCTAGTATTTCTCTTTATCGTTTAAAACGTAGAAGTTCTTGCTATCAAAGACCGCTCATTTAAAGCAGCAAAATGCCAAACACTATTTTCAGCCTTTTATCAAGATGAAGTAAGGAAAACAACTACGTAAATAGCGATGAGCTCTAAAGTGTTTTACACCAAGTCAATGTACATGGCTTCTAGATAAGGAATCTGAAGAAAATGTTTCATTTCACTAGCTACCCTGGGATTCCAGTGGATATTTTGTGAGCGACTCAGCACCATAGAATCCCCAAATCTAGTTTCGCTGTCTTTTTGGTGATGTGAAGTCTATCAATCAGCCTCTTTCATGTTAAATTGTTGCTAATCATATTAAAAAATCATGTGAAGACAACTAAAGATAGGAATGATTCATCTAATACACCAAATGGATGTAAATTAAGAAAATTGAACATTTTACTGAAATGTGTCTGTATTTTAATGTTAACAGTCGAAAAAATTACGGCAAAGTTTTCATCCTCTATATTGGTCAGAAATATAGTTGGCATAATTAATGTTGAGAAATTTTCTCATCTGGCAGTTTACCCAAATCTTATGTCACAAATTTGGAGTTTAGGCTACGACACGCTACGCTAACACCCTCATACATCTATTCATTTGCTTGGCCCTTTGGTTTCCAAAGAATAAACACAAAGTATATTCCATCAAAGGTATATATTCTGCCTATCGGTTTCGTCATCGAGATGACATTTTCATATCACCAGATCATATCATCTTGATGACGAAAGTGTGTTGTCGGTAACTTCCTTGGACATCAAAGGCTTGATGGATGACAAGCCTCCGTATGGCTCGAGCACCCGTTCCCACTATCTGTCGTGTTTTATTGCGTTGGTAATTTTTCTGAAAGTGCTCAGTATGTGGTTACGAATAATAATAGAGGCCCAATAAAGTGTGGAGTTTATAGATCAGTACGAAGGAGAGCTATCTAATCTGGGACCCACTAAATCTAGACAAGGATAGAAACAAGTTGTACCTTCATCTAGGCATCTACACACTTCATCTACACATCTAGATACTTCCCAAGGAAAAACGGACTTGAAAAAAGTCTGACAGGGCCGGGAAACTTTTTTCAAGTCCATTTTTCCTTGAGAGTTTTCCTGGGTGCACGCCCTTATGTGCAAAGTCACCTCAACCCTTTCCTTACATCTGGATACTGTTTGCTTTGAGAAGTTAAATAAGACAAACTGGCATAGCTGTCCCCAGTAAAATCAGCTCCTGACATTCAGCAGTGGTTTTCAAATATTCCAGACGATTAAGTTCTCAAGTCCCTCAGCATATCACTAGCATTGTATCCAGAGTACGAATCAAACTTCTTGTTGAGGGGGGGGAAATATTTAGCCAAACTGCTTTGCGCACCTATATCTAAATAAATAACATTTCCTCTGTTATGATATTGAAAGATCTTGTGAAAGACTGCAATTTAAGAGGATTCGCCTCCTTTGAACACACACTAACAAGTAACCAGTACACTGTACAAGTAACCAGTAGTTGCTACAAGGAAGAGAGGGGAGAAAGAATTTTACCTGGCAGGGAGAAGTATTGCTATCATCAGACAGGGAAATAGTTTTATGAGCCAGGAAGTCCCCCCTTTCCTCCCCGTTGTTTTGCACACTCATAGATGAAAAATTATCACCTATCGATTGTGTACTGTCATCTCATAGAGAAATAGCTTTTCCTACATTTTCTGTCTTTGTACCATTAGCTTTTTTTTAGAGGTCAAAGTTATGCATTTTTGTCCTCAATTTTATTTCAAATTACAAGATGATGCTATAATTATAATCTTCGGTAGCCACCTTGATGCAAAGCCTAAACATAAATCAGAACAATCAACAAACCATCCAAAAATGCAACCCGAAGCGCAGGGTCCATTATATTCTTTCCAAAATATCACACACATGCACATCTCACTGCAATGATGCAGCTCAGTGAATCATCTCATTAGTGATTTGGAGGAAGCCTCCATCTAAACAACTTCTAATATCCTTATCTATTTGTATCTACGATATTTGTAATAGTTCAGAAACTATAAATACACAAACACTGGTTTAAAGGCTACCATAAATATTTTAGCTGCAAGTTAAACGCAAGTTTCACTTCCATAAATACATATTGCAGAAAAACCATACCACTCTTGCCCTCGCCAGATTCATCAAATTAATCACATAAGTACAGATAAAGGGAAATACTAACCTGTATAATAGAAACCAGCTTCTGCAAGATCCTTGGGTCTCTGTTTCATGGCCCTAGGCCACTGCTCAAAAGTCTTCAATCTGGCAGCTTCTGTGCAATACTCGGGATGAACCGGAGCACGCATATCTCTGATGCCGAGTTTTTCTAAAGAAGGCCTAGAAGATTGTGCTTCATTTGGCTCTCTGTTCATGTTATTTAATGATGGCTTCGCCTTCACAGACGACAGCCTTGATGTTTCTGAAATTGGCATACAATGTAATAAGAGTATAATACAGTAGAACCTCAATTTTACGAAGTTGAAGGGACCCAAAAATTTGCACTTTGTAAAATTCGGGCTTTGTAAATTTGAGGTTTTCTTTCAACCAATCGAAATCTCTACAATACCAATCCAGGTTCAGTAACACAGTGCATAAAGTCAAATGGGATTGAAAGGAAGGTAATATTTCAATAAAATGAATTATACATCCAGTTTAATGTTTAATACAACAGAAAAATTTCAAAATATTTTACTTTTCAAAATAACCATAAATAATTTTTTTGTTTTTTGGAAGTTTCAATGAAAGATGAGGTGATTTTCTCAATACCTGAAAGGTAATAATTGAATAAATCAGGTACACCATCAGTAAACATTTGAAAATTGTGAAGCACTTTTATTGTGTCTTAATTCATCTCTTGTAAGGGGGGGAAGGTGCTTCTGGGTCATCTTCATAGCTTGTAGAAGAGATATCTAAGTTCACTTCATCCTCATCTTCGTCTTCACGAACAGTTGGAAATAGTGTTTGCAGTGACACTGTCCCATGCTCTGGCAATTCCTCGCACAGCATGGAGCAATGTCCATGGAGGCACATCTTAAATGTATGCGTACCAAAGCTGTGTTTACAAAAAGCTAAACTATGCAGGTCTAAACTTGACAAATAATTATGAGGATGAAATCAAACTAATTTCTGTGACAAATTAGAGTCACAAGCTCATTCAGTAAGAAAACAATATATATCACATGCAATTCTCTGTGTGCACTATAGTAGAAGCAGTAGTAGTAGTAAGCGCTTGGACAGCTTAGGTCATTTTGCCCATGTGCTCCCACCAGGATTTGAAATCAGAACTGATTCCTCATGAGTCACGAGCGTTACCCACATGGCTCTCCAGGAGCCAATGTGCAGTATATTTGCATCGAATTGAAAGGATTTAAAAATTAGACTAGGATTATACTGATTCCCTTTATAGCATAGACCTTATTTCAAAGCCTAGGAGACTCACTTACGTCAAAGTGAATGAAACTCACAGCCATGAATCCCAAGACACTAGCTCGTAAATATTTTAAGTCATTTAAGAACTTTACTTAAGTCAATTTGAAACTCCCTCTTTTTTTTATAATCGTTCTACTATGCTGACGTTTAGCAGTGATTTTCGAGAATTGCTAACTCGCGGATACTTTAAACGATCTTGTTGCATGACAAATCACAAGTCGCGATCGAAAATTCTTACCTAAGGACATAAAACGCTTTTAATTAATAAATTACGTATTGAAAATGCATAAAAACTTAAGTAATAGTGATGTATTACTACAAATTTAGTATTCTTTAATTAAACTAATTTCCATAACTGCTGCAACAAAGAACTTCCACAGGAATGCTACTTTCAAGTAAAAGTAGTAGTAGTAGTATTGTTAAAAGTGTTTCGACAGCTTAGGTCATTTCGCACATTGGCTCCCACCTCCGCTTTCACCAAAGGCAAACGCGCTGTCCACATGACTATCCGGGAGCCTTCAAGTAAAAGGTTTACCAAAGTTCTGTGATGGGGAACTTACCAAGCGTCCAAAGATAGTGCTGGACGAGAAATCTTCGGTAGTGGACTTTAAAGCTGTTAATTATTCCCATGTCCAGCGGTTACATCTTACTGGTGCTATTTGGACTCAGAAAAAGTACTTTCTGCAAGAAGATAATTTGCTTCTGAAAAATGTCCGTTGTCATCCATGCTTTTTTATTACTTTCATACAACACAGGCAAATTTTTCACGTTCTTGAAGCAACGCGGAGCTCTTGATTTTGCAATCGCAACTGGTTTCAACTTTTCGGATCCATCTTGGTTACATATCAGCATTACTGTGGGTTTATGGGTTGGATGGAAGAAGAGACTTTTAAGTCTCAATCTCGCCCAAATAAAGACAATTTATTATTATTACTATTATTATTACTGTAACCCTATCCTTAGATTTTTTTTACCTCCGCGACATTTTTCACCACGGGTCCCGAGGGTGGAGTCAGGTAAGCCTTGGAAAACAAACCTGTTTCATCCAGGTTGTATATATCTCGAGGGAAATATTTAGACACAATGTCATCGTTTATTTCATGCCACTGCGTTTTTTGTGTTGACGTCACCTTCTTCTCCACAGATTTTCATTGAAGTGATTCCGTATCTTTTATTGAATCTATCAAGCCACCCATTTGAGGCTTTAAAGTTGTCGCACTTCAGTTTAAGAGCCAAAACCTGAGTATTCTCCTTCAGAATTGGTCCACATATAGGCAATTTGCACGCACGACACTTAAAATAAAATTATGCTGCTGACTATTAAGTTGATCAAATTGCGACGATGAGAGGTACTTTGTCTTTAATGATATTGTTGTGTGACTCAAAATTTTTTCACTTGAATAGACAATTGGTGCCAATGTAGGTAAATAAATGCCATACTTCCGATAAATTTCTGTTTTTGTCTGCCCGCGATCATGTACTTCCTTGATAATTGACATTTTGGTGACCAAAATCAGGGACTTCCTCTTTTACTTGGTCAGCGATGTTTTATCCATTATTTTACTAATAGGCACACGGGATATCACAACTGATCACAACACAGGCCACCTCGTGCAGAGAGTGATTTTCACTGTACGCGCGCAACTTTTCCTCGCTTGGAGACCAACATTTTTCAGGGTGTCCACCATCCAACCATTATTTTTCAATCTTTTACTAACCAATTAAAAATCCGAAATCCCTGCAGCAGCCTTGAGATTTTAAGTAGTCGCACTCCAATTTAGCAGCCAAGACCTGAGCCCAAAACACCCCAAGTCGAAAACAAATTCTTATCATGCTCTATTCTCTCAATCTCTCCTCCAAATAGAAACCATATACTCCTGGAAACTGCTGATCTATACGATCCCAGGTCGCTGATTCGCGATATTACCAGAAAGCTTGATGAAGAAACACGGCTACGTCTTATTAGCTATAATTTTTTGCGAAAACTGTAATCAAAATGTTTGTATCTCACGAAATTTTCACATTTTCCCATCTGAAATACATGGGATGAGGGTCTTCCCAACATAGACGATCTGGATTCAGCTGCTCCTGTTTGCGGCGATCGTTATCCCATTGTATTGAGCTCAGTGCGACAAAACCATTTCAAATACTTCGTAAAACCGGGGTTCATTCACTCCTAGGGACCGGCTTCTCACTTCGTAAAACATGAAATCGAGGTTTTACGTAAAACCGAGGACAATTTACATGTACAAAGATCGGGACCGGCGAAATGGTTTATAAAAATGTGTCACTTCGTAAAATCGAGGGTCGTAAAAACGGGGTTCTACTGTATTGGCTTTGTAAATGAGACTCGTTTCGGAACCAGAGCAGAGCAAGCACACTTGCCATTGAAAGGATGTGGCTGAGGATGGTATTTGTCAAACAAACAGAAAACAGCAACTTTTATACAAGGTTCTAAAGTTTACATGCACTACACCTTTGTGACAAGTTATTGCCATAAACAAAATACAATGAAAAAGTTTACACGAAATTAAAATAGGAAAATATATTTAAAAATTACCATCGTCATTGTAAGAAAAAGGCCTCAATTCTTCGTGTATTCCACAAACATCAAAGGATAACTGGTCATCATCAACCGAGATCTCATCATCACTAGAACTGGAATATAATTCACCATCTCGCATTGGGACATTCCCACATGGAACTCCTCTTACAAATGGGCAATTCGGTGCCCATCTGCGATGTTCCTTCCTTGGTATGTCTCCTGATTCCCATCGACCAATCTGCCCCAGAAGAAAAAATATTCTTAAATACACAAATAATCACGTGAGGGTTAAATTTAACCTCAAGTAAAAAATTAAATGATACTCATCATATCTTTTACTTAACACAAAAGACCATCCTATAGCATAAGAATAAATTGACAGAAAAAGAAAATATAATTTGTGTAAATAATACAAATAAGTGTAAATAGATATATAAATATATAAAACACTCCCAAAACCATCAAAATTTTGATGGTTTTGGGAGTTTTATATATTTATTTACTGTTAAGTACCCATCAGCGCCCTTTTTCCGATTATAATACAAATAAGTGATTATTTCATTCCCTTGGAACAGCAGTTTTCAAATAAGACTAGAATGTAATTTTGTTGGCATTTCAAAATATAATACAGAATTGTTGTTTTTTTATCAACAGAGAACTGCACAAAATTGTTATGAAAATACTTCTGGGAGAATTAAACAAGCAAGAACTACCAAATTAAACCATTTGAGAAAAGCTCTTCAAATTGAATCCTCTTGCAGAACTACTTCAAGTACTACGTCAATTTCACTGGCGTTGCTTAAACTAAGCCCCTAACTCGTTATCCACCACTTGACTGACCAGGAGCTACATTTGTGCAGTCATATTCATAGATTGTTTAGCAACCCTTAGTTACAGCTAATATGAGACTTAAGTCCAAATTTCGTAATCAAAGAGTTTGACTTGGTGCTGTTAAGTCTCTATTGGCACACCATTTAACTAAATAAAATAGCTGTTGCTAGTCACCTGTCATTTCAAAATTGAGTTCATAGAAATGTTTGTTCCATTTGCTCTAAAATATATTTTTTCATTCATTTTAATATTATTTTACCATTCTGTATTCATTAATTTTTCTAAGGGTGATATTATTCCTTAATATATCCTAAACTGCAAGTTTGAAATTGAATTAGCGTCAAGTTGTTACTGGATTTATACTCACTTAAATTTATTCTACGATGATACTGACATTTTGGAAGTGAGGAACATAACACAAGGACGATACATTTAAAGTTTATTCGCCTAAAGTGAATCTGAGATACTTTGTCAGAGAATTTAGATATAAATATAGATTTGCAGAATTGTGACATGAAAGGTTACTTCAACTGATTGGGAGAAAGCCGAAGAAAGGAAGTTATATTTTTTATTTGTGAATGGAATGATTATCATTTGCCTTTAGTTACAGTATAGAGTAAAGCATGTCTTACATTTATTTTTGACTCAATAGTCTGTGTTTTACATGACTGATAATATAAAAGCTGGTTTAAGGATGCATAATAAAGATACATGGATGAATGATAATTGTGAATGAGGTTAAAGTAAGTTAAAGTGAATTTATAAATTGTTTCAAAACACTAATTTTTAAATCTGGTCCATCAAAGGTTTTGCTTTAAGTACTGCATGCGTTGTTTTGTAAGAACAGTGTTAATTATGTCATATCTTGCACTTGGCAGATTCATTGAAAACGATAAATGGAAAATGCATACCTTCAATTCTTAATATCACCATGAAAAAGAGTAGATAAGTTAGAAAAAGAATCCCACCAAACTTTTGTTGGGAAATTAATTGAACATTTGCATTTCTGGTTTAATTCATCAGGCTATAATGGAAATATCATTGTGATGACCCTCTGTAGGAATTTTTTGTGTGAGCTTGCATAATTCTACCAAATCTTCTATATTGCAAATCAGCTGACATTTCTGATATTCAATTTAATATTTTAGCTATTCTATGAAAGTAAAGTAATAATCAAGCCATCTTTATGAGAATGAAACTTAAAAGTTGTCTAGTGATCTACAGCATACTCAGATTGAAGAAATACGACCTTATGAAAATGTTTACAAACCTACTCTAATTAGATTATTTGGCTCTGCCAATAACTTTTCATTGCTGAAATATGCTGTTTCAAGTTTTAGACTTATGTTGTAAATATAATACTGTGGAATCACCAATTAATGATATTGAATACAAATATTCGTCTAGACCACATTTTCATTGCCTCTTTATTTATGCATCTTCATAATGAAATAACAATTGAATATGATGTAATAGACTGATTTCTATGAATAAATTAAACCTCAAACCATTTTTCTCACAATTTTGTTGATGATATCTTTTTAAGGCCTTTTTCTATTTTACTGCATTCAAATCAAGATCAAACCCCTACATTCATTTTCTAAATCTAAACCTATTTATATAATTAAATTATCATATTGTCTGTAAAATAAAACTGTAATTTCTCGATTCGAAAGGCATTTCAGGGGTATACTAGACTATTCTAATGTAACAATATTTATTATTGTTACAACAAAAATTGTAATATTTAGAGGGAGCGTAACAATTACTGACATACACCCATTTCTATGAGCATAAATTGCAAAAAAATGTAACAAGGAACATAATGCTCTCTGGAAATGAAGATTTAGCTGCCAACATACATTTATCAAATCGCCTTGTTTCCAGTTCATCTCTTCGTGACTCTCTTTCAGGATGCTTATTTATACTAAATATGAACTTAAGCTCTCAAATGAATGTTATTATATGATAAACGAGAAATGAAAGGAGAAATCGTAACAAATAATACAATTTAAGTTATCTGAATATGTACCCTGCCAGTTTAAGTTGTTAAAAAGTCAGATATAATTGGAAACTATGGAAATAAAATCAAAATGAATTGTACATGTTGAGAATATTAAGTTTATAATTTGATTAATGTTGTATTATTTTGGTTTGCTTTGTTTTTTTGTTATTGTAAGGAAAGTGATATCTGCGCAATCTGCTGTATGCGTCAGTTGTAACATGATCCCTAAGCCGGCAGTAGTCCGCTAGTCTTTCACGAGTCACTTACAAGTCGTTATCGTGATACTGTACAAGAAAATATTCTAGGTCAATATAACCGATTCTGGGCAAAACTTCATTTTTCTTTTCCACGCGCCATTCAACAGTACACCTTGTATACTCACCTAAAATCTCCTTCCTTCCATATATTTAAACGTTGTTCTTTACGCCATAAAAATCCTTAACGATAGATATTTTACTAGAATAAACAATGGTAACAATTAAAGATGTAAAGACCATCTCCATTGTATCAATAAGAACGTATGAATTTTTACCTATCCTAAACATAACCTGTTTTTTTTATGTGATGTTATTTGCGCCATAGAATATCAAAAGTTTTTACATGCGAATATTAAAATACAATAAACAACTGAAAGAATCAACGATAGTGATGCCATATCAACCGCTTTAATAAGAAAAATCGGATAAATATTAGCCTTTCCTTCGGGCATAAGCAATGTAAACAACTTCATTTGTTTGAGGTGCTGATGCGAGGTTGCCAAATTGTAAAGTCTCTTACCGCAGTGTAGCAGCTGTCAACAAAACTACCTTTATTTACACACTAGTAAAAATCTATGAATACCACAGTTTAGTTTTTCACTACATAGTGAATCACTACCTAGCAACCCTTAGTTAAACACAAAATAAACAATCAAAAAATATGGCCGATTATTATTTATTTTCATTTTATAAATTTTAGGCTATTTATTATTTATTTTGTAAATTATAGCTACCGCAGATCTAATACTATGGCCGAATGCTTAGTTCTAGTCGTATTCTAGGTCACTTACCTCAATTTTACAGAAGGCACAGCGCACAACATCATCTGTTATAAAATAAAATCCAGCTTTTGCAAGCTCCTTCGGGAGTAAAAATTTATGAGGCCAATTACGAGTGAAAGTCTTGAATCGTTTTGATTCTTTTTTCATATCCTCTTCGTGATAAGTTACGTGTCCTTTATTATTTGGTTTGCTTCTTTTATCTTCACTACCCGAAGAACCTGATGATCCCTGGCTGCTAGATCCACTAGCTTGGTTTCCGCCGTTTCCCTGATTTTCTTTGGTCCCACAGTCATTTTCATCGGAAGCATAAGCCGAATCCGGTATCTGACATGCCGTTTTTCCAACAGTACTGCTAAGGGTACTAATTACGTTTTCATAAATTTTGCCTTTATTGGAATAACTCAGATAGCTCTTAGCCATTGAATTACACCAACGTTCCGATTCCAAATGATTTCGATTGAGCTCTTGAAAATTACCTCTTTTCCAACAAAGGTAACACTGAAAAGAAATGCAATGCAAGGTAAAAGATTTAAGTTGACTGAAGATATTATCTAATTTTAAACTGTAGCCATTAAAAGAAAGCAAACAAGACTCTTCATAGTAGGATTAAAGTAGTCCTTTGCTTAACCTTAATAATCATGATAATTAATTATGTGATCAAAGAATAACATGGGCGATATAAAAATAAAAGATAACTACGAGAGATCAATAATAAACGGAGTGGATAAAATGCAGTGGTATGACATGCAGCTGAGGTCCCAGAGGAGAAATCGTAACACAAACAAAAAAAACCCATAAGTTGGTACAATACGATTTCATTCCAAGTAATTGAAAAGTGATCGAAATAGAGAAAATAGGATTTATGAAAGACGCAAAGACTATGAAATATTCCTGAAACCCAACGTTGGTGGAGGCAACTAGGAATGTAAGAATGAATACATACGACGAACAGAAATCAAATCGCTAATTCGCATCTCTAGAATAAAACGGCCATATTGAAGATTCAAGGCTACGTTTTTGTCAATGAGTGAACGACACCATACCAAGATTTTCAATAGCACACGTTAAACTTCGTATATATAATAGGATACAATCGAAATTCCTCTAATGAGTTCACATCTACAGTGTTATTGATTATGTGAAGTAAACACTTCGCAATAAGATTTTTTTTAAATAGCCTTCATCTCATTGTTGTACATGCTGAACTATATTAAATATATGAATAGCTGTAATCGAAATAGAACGATTGAAATTCACTACCTTTGTAAATTCTTGCTTTATCACGTTTCATCCGCTCGTTTCCGAAAACAAATTTAATCCCTGAAGAGCCGTTGACAAACAGCCTGCTACTTCATTGTCTGCGTCCTACATACGTCACATACCAACCCAACTGTGATTAAAAAAATGCGCACAGTAAAAGAACGACACGTAGATGCAGAAACATTAGTTTCGTTATTAATAAATCCCATAAAAGTATTCAATTGATAAATTTTTGCTTTCTGGTGATCGTATACCGTAACAGGTACCACTGAATTCCGTAACTAAAGTTGCTCAATCACGAAGTCGTCATAGTTCTGAGAAACATGTGAAGGTACGTGAGCATGAGTGGCATTCATGTTAAGGGTTACGATGGACGTCATCCATCTTTGCTATCTTCAATGGAAATTCTAGAAAACTTGTGTAAATAGAATGATAATCTAGAGTGAAATTCCTCAGCACACGTATAGCACTAATATTTTGACAATAGTTATGAAAACCGTGGAATGGTACCTTTGTTTCTTTTCACATAAATGTGTTCGGTACGTTTGGTAGGAGTTGTCATTTTGAGTGAATTATTAATTCATAAAGCCCGATCACCTCGATATTTTACTGAACATTTCTTATCGTTCTCAAGTAATATTCAAGTTCATGAATGATGACAGAGCGACAAGGAAGAAAAACATGCAGTAGGTTTACTCCACAAATAAATATATTTATTAGTTGAACTCCACAACCGGTTTCATCGCAAAGCGACATCAACAGGTACTGAATGCAATAATTTAATAATGGACATACAGGAAGGGAGGTGTAGCCGAAGGATCAAACGAGGGAAATAACGGTACAATTAAATTTTAAAGAAAGAAGTAATCTCATAACAACCAGACAACTGAATGGGCTGGCCACGGGATCGCAGCTCTCCACTTTTGGGGGACATTTTTGCTGTTTTCAATGTGAGATTTTTTCGTCGCACCACCCTTTTGTGAAACACGTTTTGTACTGGTATCGGTACGTTGACGACGTGTTCTGCGTGTACACTGGCTTCCCGTGTCTCTTAAAAGACAATACTGCCAGGAATTTTGAAACGGACAATAGCTGGAAACCCTTATGAACGAATTGGTCTGCTACCAAAGAACTATAATAACCAACATTTCTAGTACCAGAAATGAACGAGAAACATGAATATAACGCACCGAAAAATTATCAGATATCTTCAAAATTTTAATTCAGCTTTGCAGTACCTCGATTCTTGAAAATAAGGAATGGATATTATTTGATAACGCTTGAGCATGAGCTCAGGTAAGATGCGATCGAGAAAAGAAAAGGTTTGCAGTCGAATCTATAAAAGGATTAAACATTGATTCTAGGACGAATGCATTTTTCATATCCCTAAGGCAAAATCATAGAGGGCTCAGGAAATGCTCAACTGAATTAAATTTTACAAGTCAAAATCGATTCTGTGATTCTTACGGCACGTATGGAATTCAGTTTTCCTCGGAATAGTAGGTCATCTTGGCGCTTTCTTCGAGTGGTTTGCTCGAGCGATTCAGTAACTCATAATTCCGATATCCCGTGGAATTAAATTCCGCCCGCGGAGAACCTGGGGGGTTATCATGGAAGAGTCGAGTAACGAGCACTCGATAAACACACTGCTGCTTGGATCGAAAAAACGTCACAGAATCTATAGAATGCGTCTTCCGAGTCGTCATTGAAATATTTTTGGTCGGTACTCGACTCTCTCTGAGTGCCGACCCACTGGAACGAGTGGCTCGGGAGCGGTCTGAGGACTCGTTTCACAGATTTTAGGAGCCGAGTTAACTGTTGTCACTAGGAACAGTTGCTATTTTTCTGATAATGTTACATAATATAATTATATTCTCATCAAGGAAGAGTTGTTCTCTTCGAATATACGTGTTTTATACTTTTATATTATATATATTACGAATCATATTACCTTAAACTTTAAGAATTTTAGTAAAAAGAAGTCCCGAATATTTAACTGGTGATCTTTTTTAAAACTGCTAATACTATTTACCTATCCAATTTAAAAATCTTGTTTTTCCCTCAGTTGCTCTTTGTATCATTAGCACGAATACAAACCATATATGCTATTTAATCTGTTCTTGCATACAAAAATTAGACGGAATCTTAAGTAAAGAGCAAACATGGAGGTCAATCTGATCGCTTCGATGAAATGTTGGAAGAATATGGTGGACTGTTAAAACCTCAATGATTCCTTAAATCCATTTGCAAGTCAGCTGAACTTTTTAGGAGATATTTGGATTAACCTGACATTTAAACATACCAAACGGAAGTCTTAATACCTCACTGGGGCACCCAGTAAGAAATGTAGACTTACCGGTTCTAATACATAGTATGTTCTTTAAAGTGAAAATTATTGACAATTACGTTGTTTATAATTAGTTTTATAATTTAATATAGATTTACATACTCATGTTAAGCAGGGGTGATTCCTGCTCTTGCCAATTCTTTGCGCCGTTTCATTGTCTGAATGGGAATGAGCTTCACAATAATTCAGTATATCACAGTAATGGTATTAGAATATTTTCATCGATGTGAAATCGTACGTATCATATGTTTCATTACTAATGTAAATTTCATGGAAAAGAATGATTCCTTGAATTTAGGGTGTTATCAATGCCATTCCAATAGTTATTGTTTATCCAAATACTGATATACTTCATCATCATCATGTGGTTATGTTCCACTTAAATATTAAAGTTTTTGTTTCTTGAAAATACAGTTTGTTATTTATGTGCGTGATAATGATCATCATGTGCTGTTCTGCCCAGAAGGAGGTCCCGCACGCCACTGCCATCTCCATTCCCCTCTTGTCAAGCATTCTCCTTATAAGAATTATAAAGAGGCTATATAGTCTCTCTATATAAATATAGTCTCTCTATAATTCTTGATTTTCACCTCATCCCCCATCTTTATTCTTCCTCTCTTATTCCTTCCTTCCACTGAGCCTTCTAATGCCACTTGTAGTATGCTAATTCCTCTAATTACGTGGCCTAATCAGTTAGCTTTTCTTTCTTATTTCCTTGATCATCATTCTATCTTATTTCACTTAATATACTTACGATATATTTTTAAAAAGGGAAGGTAATTTCAGTTACAACAACCAAATTGTGTCATCGGCTGAAGGCATATAAAATCCACCCAAGTATGTTCTGCAACCTAAACAGGTTACTTAAACAGCAACATAACAATTGGTTGCTAAGATGCAGAAGCTTACTATCTATATTTACATTTAAACCCAGCAATCCGCCAGTGGCGCTTGGCAGGGGGTATAAAACACCGACATCCCTGACAAACCTGGACAGCTATTAGCTTCTCTAATACTTTGTGGGAAAACAACAAAAAGTAACTATCTACCCCGGCAACTACTTCCCTTTTTTTCTCTCAAAGATCGCAAAAGTTTACAACTGGGATAAAAATATCAGCTATCTCCTATCAAAAGTTGATAGTTATAAATTTATGGCAAGGCTTCCATGGATACTCAGTTTTCAATCACTACGAGAATTCCGTCTGAGGGATTTTATCATGGCTGAAACACTACTGTTGAATCTGAGGAAAAATAGGAAAACCTTGGATGAAGCAGTTGCACCAATGTTGTGGAGAAGAGCGCATACCATTCCGATTCCTAGGAAAGGACGTTCCTCGAAACCCCGAAGACTACCATCCAACACCTTTAACATCCATTTCTTGTAAGACTACCGAGCACATCGTAGCTAGTTCAATTATGCGTTTCCTAAGTGTCGAGGGGGCAATTAGTCAATGTCAACACCGTTTCCACAAAGGTAGGTCAAGTGATACCCAGTTAGCCCTTTTTCTCTACGATGTAGTTAGAGCAGCTGATCAGGGTATAAGAACAGACGCCATATTTCTAGATTTCAGAAAAGCTTTCAATCGAGTATCACCGGTAAAATTAATTCATAAGTTGATGGCTTACAGGATTAAGACAAGGGAGGAGACACTCTACAAATACGATGATGACCAGAATGGAGAAGATGACGATGACCAGCTGGTAGAAAAGTGGCAGAGATTCATTTCCAGTGAAAATCTTCATCCACTCAGCCTCAGGATCATCCTTGTTGAACACATCATCTGGTATCTTCTCGAGCAGAGCGTTGAGAGCTGATACCTCATCAAAGAGCTCATCCTTCATTGCTGAATGCAGATCTACCTGCTTAGCCAGCTCCTTCGTACCCGATGTGCACTCCCTCATGAGGTGATGCTTTTAGGATCCAATCGATATCACTTGTTGATGTAATCCAGGGTGATGGTGTAGAACTCCTGGTATATGGAAGGAATTATCCTGTACACAACATGCAATAAATGGTCACGACATTCTGTCACAATGTTACGAGTTAAAACTCAAGTTATCGCACTGGCTATTCTTATTACATACATTCGATTGTCTTTGATCTGGATCAAATAAGACAAAATAAGCATGTACTATGTAAAATAAGTACAGATTTTCTCTATCTAAGATTTTCTCCTTTAAAACAAACAGATTCTTAGAAATAGGCAAGTCATGGTAGCCCTGGTTGTAGCTCTTTCATTCATGAGTGTTCTACTCTTCGGTAGGTTCATATGTATTCAAAAATCCCTATTAAGCACCATCTCCTTCGTTTCCTTATAGTTAACTCCACCTCTTATGTCATCCAACATCTTCTGTCTCTGTCTTCACCTCTGTTTTCTTTCCCCTGAATCCTACCCTCAATTACAACCTTTACCAATCCCTTTCCCCTCATACTTGACCCACCCATTTCTTCTGACGATGATTAATCACGTCAATTAAAGCCCTCTCCTCCCCAACCATCTCTAACACCTCCGTGTTTGTTTTCCTATCAACCTATTTTTCGTCGCCCCATTTTCAACCAAATATTTACTGTTTAGCTGGGGTGGCGGCATAACCCTATTGCCCTGGTCTCTCCTACATGTATGAATTTACAGCACACCTATACAAAGTTTTACATAGTTGCTCAAACTTCTAATAAGAGCTGTTTCAAGTGAACATTTTATCTTAGTTTGAAATTACACTTTTCAAAGTATTTTGGTTGCAACTTCTGATGGTGGTAAGTCGGGGAGTGTCTGTATATAAGTAAGAGGGTTGATAAAAAATACGGTGAATAATTTTATTACAAACAAAGTAATATTCTTACTGCAATTTTGAATTAAATACCTTCAAAGTACTTCCCTTTGCTAGCAATACAAATATTCCAATGTTGATTCCGTGATTAGAATAATTTCTGGAAAGCTACTTATGGAAGTTGCTAAAAGTTCTTCAGCTCATTTGTTGTGGCTATCTCATTATTGGGAATGGTATGAAAAAGCTTTCTTTTTACCATGATATTCATTTAATTTTATTCTTGGGAAAGGCTAGAAGTCCCAAATCCAGGTAAAAATGTCACAGGTAAAAATGCCAAAGTAAAAAAAAATAGTCTTCCATCCAACATTCATCTCCAGTTATAATTTTGCACATGAAATCCGAATCTGCACCAAGGCGTTGTTTCCGTGCCAACCGTGGTATATGATTTTCTTTCTGTTGGTCAGTCAAAAGTTTGGGAACAAATTTCATGGTCACTCGTCTCATTTGCAAATTATTGGTGAAAATGCTTTCCATGGATCTGTCCGAGATGTTCATTTCTTTCGTATGCTTGCAAACAGTCAATCACCAGTTTCAACGAATCATCTTCGCCATTTTTGCGAGAATTTGTGTTATGGAGGTCGAAGGAGGTCCCGGCTTTCATTTCAACTTAAATTGTTCATATCAGTTATAAACAGTCTTCAGAGTCACAATATTATTAAAATGATTTTAAAGTTTCATGAGCATCTTTTGCAACTTAAAAATGTTAATTCACTGCTCGACAGACATGCTAAACACGACCTCACTCTTTCAGCTCTGGAAACTAATTAACGAGTCAATACTCCTTCACATTTCACACTATCTCAGAAGATCAGGCTGTCAGACTTATTACTTCAAAAGGATGTAACGTTTGCTGATGCTGTCCTAAAAATTTATTTACCATATTTTTTTATCACACCTTGAATAACCAGAGAAGTAGTTATATATAATAGATAAGTATATTTAAACCATTATTAATAAAAACTAAACTCATTGAAAACAATTTTCATCCTTTGGCAGATTATTTTATTGTAGGAAATTAGTTTTGCTTATATGTCTCGGAGGTTAATAATATCATAAATATTAATTATTATTTTTTAACTACAGAAAATAAATGAAACCAGAGACCCATTCTTTGTTGCAAAGTAAAACTATTTGTGACTGCTTATTTCCTGTAGGAAGGGATTAAAACTAATGTTAGAGGATGTACCACCAGTGGTATGCTTTTAGCATGTTAAATATCTTTCATTGTCACCATACCAATTCAATGAATTTAATATCAGAAGATAATCAGATAACAGCAAGATTCTCATAGAGACAAAATGATAAGTGATCCCAGCAGTTGGAATGAAAGAAAAAACTTTGATAAGGAAATACACGAGGGGCACATTTTAGATAAGATCAGTTATGAACATTCCTGAACAGAAGTATATGCACATTTGCAAAAAAAATTCCTTATAATAACTACACATTATTAAAAATTTAATTATATATATAGCTAGATGAAATATATGGAATCACTAGATTTCTATTGAGATTTTGTCAAGAAACTATATCTCTTGAAGTGATTCAATGCTTACCTTAGAGAAGAGAAGACACTTGGTTGTATTTTTGTTTGCACATGCTATTACTTTTAAGAAATGACTTTCTTTTGATACTGAATTAATTTTCCTTAGAAAATTATTTCTTAAAAGTAGTAGCCATTGCGCCAATCCTTTCTAAAACACTTTTCACGAAAGACCAAGTTTACTGGTACACTTTATCTTATAATACAAACTGATAATGAGCAAAAAGCTTTGATAAGAGATAAGGTGAAAAAAAAGAAGGAAGTGAAAGAAATTTGGCGATTTATTTGAAATATAAAACTCTTGGGAGTTCCCACATCAAATAAATAACCAAAAATTAAACTTTTAAAAAATACACAACTGTAATTACAAGCATATAATCCCCATGAAAAATAATACATACAAAATAATCCTGCTTCTACGGAAATATCCATCATGATACGATACTGAAGCTGGAAAATTGAGAAATGCCTAAAAATAAAACTTGACAAATTTTTTTGCACCCAATGTTATATGTAAGAATTATCTGAGCCCCACAACGTAGAAACGTCTTTGTGTGTCTGTAAAAGGTGATTCTTCAGAGTTTTCCTTCCCTAATCTCTTGTTTTCACTCTCTAAACATATAATCTGCTTCAGCTCTTCCTTTGGATTATAAATCATCTCAGTGCTGCAATCAGTGCACCTCCAGTTGACTAGAAAATCAGTCTTAACGCTTCGACAGCTATTATAGAACGACTTCTCTACAATGCGCCTATTGCACTAGATGCTTTTCATTCCACAGACCTCTGGAACTCCACAGGAAAAGGTCCACTCTCTATGAGCCCTGCACCATCCTCCCCTGCATGCAAATGTCTTCATAAGATAATTACAGGAAAGCATTCCGTATCTAGTTTTTGGATGGATTTCATATAATAGACAGGGTTTGCAAAATTTAAAATTGTTAGTCTATATTAATTGAATACATACAGGGGACATGACCACATGGGAAAAAATAACAATTCAAATTCATATAGGTCCCGTTTTGATTGATGTGGAAAATTTACCGAATGCGACGTTGATTCTCATATTCATTGTAATATATTATAAGTATACTCATGCAATTTCCTCCTAAGAAAGGTGAGAAGAATAATTATCAATAAGGAAGCTAGGAGAAGGTGAAGTAAAAATCCCCTGGCAGATAGGGTTTAAATGTCTTTGAGAGTTGCGACCTCATCGTAAAACAGCCTATATGAATTAGATACGTTGATCGGGAAATATGCTAGGGCATACCCCTCAAGCTTAGTACTTTTGATCCTGGGAGTACTATGAAAAAATGGCTATTAGGATCAAGAAATGGAAAAAAGAGAGCAAGAGGAAAGGATATCAAGATTGGAATAGTCAATATACAGACCTTGAACAAGAATATTGCAGAAAACTCATAGATGTCACAGCAATGTCAGAGGAAGCACTTGGTGAAGGTCATAGAATGGGTAAAGGAGGTTAGAGAAAGAAAAATCAACGTATGGAAACTTATGGAAATGGAAAGGAGAGAAGAGTTCTTGGAAAATATAAAGTATCAGATCCCTGAATACAATATGCAAAATGTAGAGGTAGAATGGAAGAGATATAAAGAGGCCATACTAAAAGCTGCAGAATTGGTTTAAGGCAGGACATCAGGTAAAAAGAAACGAGTTTGTGGAATGACAGGACAAGAGAGGCTGTAAGAGAAAAGCATGGAAGAAGGGAAAAGGGCAACAAGAAAAGATATTTTAAGACACTAAGCAACAGGAGAGTAAAAAAGTAATAGAAGTAGAAAAGAAGAAACGTTGGGAAGAGTTTTCAAAACTCTTGGAGAAAGACGTTAAAGGAGACAAGAAAATAGTGTACAGAATGCTGAAAAAAAAATGAAGGAGAGAGAAGAATGGAGATATACTGACAGACCCCAAACAGATAATGTGAAGAAAAGGAAAAGATTCAGGGGAAAGTGAAGAAGTGGAAGAGGAGGAAGTGCCGGATGAGGGCCTGACACTGGCAGATAGAGCATTAAAAATAGATGAAAACAGGAAAATCTGCAGGAATTGATGAAGTAACCCTTGAGATAATTAAAGCAGGAGGACAGAAAACCATCTCATGGCTGCAAAGAATATTCAAGGTTGTATGTAAGGAGTTTAAGGTGTCAAAGGATTGGAAAAAAGGTATGATTGTGTCAACATACAAAAGAAGGAGATAGGACACAGTCTGGTAATTACAGGGGAGTAACACTTATGTCACAGATGCAAAGATATTTGAAAGCGTGAAAGATTGAGGAAACAACTAGTGGATGGATTGAGAGAAGAGCAATATGGATTCCAGAGAGGAAGGTCAACCGTCAACCTCATATTTACTATCCGGCAAAAAATGTAAAGAAGCTGGGAGTAGAACAAAGACTTGACAGCAGTATTTATAGACATAGAGAAAGCATACGATAGCATTCTGAGGAAAATAGTTTGGGAGGTCTTAGAACAGAAAAAGGTAGAGAATAAAACAATCCATGTGATTAAAGCTATGTACAGAGCTGCCAGAACTGTGTGAAAATCTGTATGGGAAGATCTAACTGGTTTCCTGTTGAATCAGGATTAAAGCAGAGTAGTGTTCTTTCTTATTCATATTGGAGATGGATGTAATTATTAGAGTTGTAAAGAAAATAGTAGATGATGATCTGAACTCTACCTTGTTTGCAGATGACCTGATGGTTTGGGGCCATGATGAAGGGGGAGTTGCAGAGAAGAGTCATCCTTTGGAACAAAGCAATCAAAAAGTATGAGATGAATATAGAAAAAGTAAGGTATTGGTGATGGCAAGAGATCGTAAGAGTAGAATGGGAAAGACTGAGGCAAATGGGCAACAGCTGGAGGTTGCTAGTAACTTCAAGTACTTGGGAAGTGAGTTGTCAGAAGATATATGCATGGACACAGAATAAGAAAAGGCATTAGATTCTAAGTACCTCTTTTATTCGAAAACCTTCATACATAGAACGTGTAACCTAGTCCTGCGGCAAAATATTACCTCCTTATTTCAAAGTAGTGATCCTTTACCAAGTTGGATTTCATTACTCATAGAGTAGAAAGTGACGCGTTAGATTGTTGAAGAGCTCGTACGTGATATCCAATGGAAAATTTCTTCCCCACACTTCCATGTTTTACAGAAATGCTTCTATACAAGCTACAAAGTCCTTCATGGAAAATTATCACTATAAAATGTGGAGGTAATAATTCCCCGCCAGATTGGGTTACCATTTTATGTTTTTTTTTTATAGCCCTTCACATATCGAATGGGTAACCCAATCTCACAGCAAAATGTTGCCTCCTTGTTTAAAAATAGCGATCTTCTTCCTCCAAGGACTTAGCAACTCGCAGTATAGAACATGGCTTGTTTCATTGTTGCAAAAATTCAATAATAGGAAAATTTCTTCTCCCAAAATTCTGGATTTTGCTACAATGTTATTAAGTTCCCTAGGAGTTGCTTCTATTATAAAAGGAGCATCAGGGTGGAGAGAGGTCCAGACTTGAAACTTAACCACAAGGGAAGCACGCTGGAAAACATCTTCATTTAGCGGCAGTGAACCAGTGGGAAATTCATTCGACATCGCTGGTACAGAGGTAAGTTTTATATTTGAAAAATGAAAACAGTGCACATATAACCAGAAATTCTCTGTACCAGTACCAATTTGACTCTGTCATAAATAAGTTATCCATGAATGGCTATTTCATATTACTAATGCCGCTATGTTAATTTTTTCAGATCACTCTGATCATGGATTGGTCGATAAAAAGAAAGTGGATAACAATTGAGCAGAAGCTGCAATTTTTAAGAGCCATTGATAGTGGAAGAAAAAAATGAAGCAGTCAAAAGTTTCAGCATCCCACCATCAACTTAAACATACATTCAAATAAGAGAGCATATAGAGTCCATGGCACAAGTTGGGCCCAATAGGAAAAGGTTTAGTTTAGCTAAAAATGAAGACCATGGATAGTTGGATACATGACTGGCTTATGAAAGCCAGGAGGAAAAATATTCCTGTATCTGGACCTATCCTCCAAGGAAAAGATCAAGAGAAAGCATTAAAGCTGGGGTTGGAGGATTTTCAGGCTACAAATGGATGGCTAGAAAAGTTTATAAAGAGGTGGAACCCAAGCTCTTTGAAAATATGTGGAAGTGAGGCATCAGTGCCACTAGATGTCCAAGAGGGGTTGAAGAAGAACTTAGCTGAACTAGTTAAAGGATACAATAAAAAAGACATATTTAATGCTGATGAATCAGGCTTCTTTTATAATCTACTCCCTGATAGGACTTTGGCTACTAAACTGGTATCGTACCATGGAGGAAATAAGAGCAAGGAACGATTCACAGTTCTTTTCTGCTGCAATGATGATGGCAGTGAAAAATTTGAACCACTTGTGATTGGAAAATTTATGAAACCTAAGTGCTTCAAAGGTGCTAAGAAGTTGCCCTGCCTATACGAATGCTGCAAGAACACTGACTGATGACCACATCTTCATTTTTCGAGTGGATTGATGTAAAAATGGGGGCTCAAAATAGGAAGATAGTATTATTTCTAGATTGTTGTTCAGCTCACAAACTAGAAATACAAAGATTTAAGAATGTTTAGATTATTTTTCCCCCCTAACTGCACCAGTAAGCTACAGCCCTTACATCAAGGGGTTATCTCAACTGTAAAAGAGGGCATACAGGACTCAGCTGGTTTGATATCTTCTTCGAAACATCAAAAATGCAGCTGATTTGGGTAAAAAGAAGTGGAACTTACTGCAGGCAATGCGCAGATTGTGTTTTGCAAAATGTTTCAATAAAGCTGGGTTTTTTGAGGAAGAGTTGGAATCTGCTGATGCACATGAGACCATTTCAGGTGAACCTAGGGAATGGTCTGCACTTAAACTGATATTCCTGTATCATTTACTGACTATGTGAATGCTGATGATGGTCACATGTGAATCCAAAAGCGAGTGCAGTGAAAAGTGTGAGGGTACAGACTGTGAGGATGAAAAAAGTAAAGATGAAAATGCATGTGATATACAAATTCCAAATAAAAAGGAAGTTCAAGAGGCATTAAGAACTTTAGAGTGTTTTGTCCTTAATAGTATTAATAGCACAGAGAATTTTAGCCTCCTTCATAAAGTAGAGCAAGCTGTTGGAGCTGAATACAACACAAAAATGAAAAGAGAGAGATATCTCTACCTATTTTAACAAAATGTAGAGAGTTCAATTTATAAAATAAACTGAATGTTTTCTAAAATTTGTATGACCATTCCCGTATTCCTTTTGGCTAAGTTAATATAATTTGACATGGTGAAAATTTATTTATGATTAAAATCCCTTATGATGTTGGTATATTTATGCATTGGAGTGATTACTATATACAAGAATACCTCAATGATCACGGTTATTCTTGCCCCGAAATACCGCGATAGATAATGCATGTAAAATGGGTGATCGCTGCCAAGGATTTTTCAAATCTATTAATTAAATTTTGTATAAGTTAAAAAAGAAAGGTTCATTTAGAAAAAAAAAAAGATTATTCTTTAATGGTAATTTACATATAAGGAGTACGTACGTACAATTATTCTTTCCTGGATAAAAACTAGTGTAGATTTGCCTGGTAGAATTTTTCTTTGTATAAAACTCGATAGCATCTGATAGAGTTTTCAATTTCCTGACGAACTTTCATTAATCGCTCGAGATTAGGATCGCTGTTCAAGATTTTATCTTTAAAGATTTCAGCAATTCGAAAAATTACGCTCATTTCTTTGAAGGTAAATTCTTTCGCTGGCACATCAATTTGTTCATCATTATCATCCATTTGATCATCATAAGCACGTTCTCTCTCGAGGTCAATTAGGTCTTCATCATCCAGTTCCTTATCATGTGACTGAAGCAGGTCCTGAACATCACCTTTTTTGATTTCGGTTAGTCCTAGATCGAAGCCAAACTTAGTTATGTCATTGATAGCACGGGTTACTTCATCATTAAATCCTTTAAAACCATTTCCACAATTGGGAATAATCTTTTGCCACGCCGCTTTCAGGTTGCTAGATGTTACTTCACTCCATTCTTCCACATTCTCAATGCAATTTTTTATTTTGAGTGCCTTCCAGAATTCTGTCAAAGTCATAGCTTCATCTCCTGTAGTCATTTTTATTGCTTGGGAAAAAGTTCTTCGTAGGTAATACGCCTTAAAGGATGCAATTACTCCTTGATCCATTGGCTGGATGATGGAAGTGGTATAAGGTGAAATAACTTCTACATTTTTGGACAAGTCATTCAGTGCTGTTGGATGACTAGGTGCATTATCTAATATCAACAAGATTTTAAAATCAAGATTCAATGACTTGCAGTACCTTTCAGCTTCAGGACAAAAACAGTTTTTAAACCAATCAAACATAGTTTTTGCCATCCAAGCCTTTTTATTGATCTCTAATGAACAGGGAGAAAAGTTTTATCCAAACTTCTAAGGGGGTGTGGATTTTGTGAACGATAAATAAAGAGAGGCTTCATCTTGTAATCTCCAGAAGCATTGCCACATAGTAAAAGTGTTACACGCTCCTTCGAAATGTTGTAGCCAGGCTGTGATTTTTCATTTTTTGCTAAAAATGTTTTAGTGGGCATTTTTTTCCATAACAAGACTGTTTCGTCAGCATTAAATATCTGATCATCGGCATAATTTACTTCTTCATTGATCTGTTACAATTTACCAGGAAAGCTAGCTGCTGCTTTTTCGTCGGCACTTGCAATTTCACCTTGTACACGAACACTATGAATGCCTGATTGCTTTTTGAACCGATCAAACCACCCTGAACTTGCAGAGAATGTTTCTTTCATTACTGTCGCCAAACCATTTTTTTATTTCTAATTGTTTTCTTTTTAAGGTTTCAAACAAATTCTATGCTTTTGTTTTTATAGTCATTTGACCAAGAGGAATTCTCTTTTGGTTACAATCTTCTATCCACACTGACAATAGCGTTTCCATTTCAATCATAAGATGGCTTCTGTTTCTCGTAGTTTGGGACCCAGATGAGGTCGATGCACTTTGTCCTAGTTGCTTATAGTTTGTAGAATGTTCTAAAATATGGCGAACAGTTGATTCATTTAGGCCATACTCTCTTGCAATTTTGGCTTTAGTTATGCCTGCTTCATACTTATTTACCATATCTTCATACTTTAACTTATCTTCTAAGCTGATCACTCTACGTTTCTTCTTTAAAGCTGCAGACTTGGTATCACCCTTGTTTCTTTTAGCCTTCATAATAGGGGTAAATAAGAGAAATATACATCCACAAGTACTTCAGTAAAATGGGGACAGTTACTAGTGAGTGGTGAGCAGACGCTGTCGGAAAAAACGACTGTGAACTGGACAGTGGGGACTCGAACTAAAAGTAATGTAGTGGGCTACATCTCGCGTCTGCAATAATTGGAATTTTGAGTGGGATAATTGGAATTTTGGTATCAAATTATAAACCGCGATAAATCGAGAATCGCAATAATCAAAACCACGATAATCAAGGTATTCCTGTAGTAACTTGAACACATCAGAGCTTGCTGATATCAATCAACTTCAACAAAATCACAACAGAGCTACTGAAGGTCTTTCTATTAGAGTTCCTATGCATTGTAGTTAATTGAAGACTTAAAGTTTTTTAGTTAATTAATTTATTGAATGCTTAGCAAGTTAATTTATTCAGAGAACCGTTTTTTTATTGAAGAGTGTTGTGATGTGCTGTTGCTGCATGGTGGGTTTACGTCTTTTGCAAAACTTATTCAAATATCCACTTTAAAATGTTAGTTTGTGGAAACCTCTTTAGAGTGAACCTCTCAATATGGAAGGGCAAAAATTTAGGTCCCTTCAATTTTGAATTATGGAGGTTTCACTGTATAACTATTCTGCTTAGTTTAAACATTCTGAAACCACAATTCTTAAATTAAGAAAAATATATCCAATTTTTTTCCAATGCTACACAAAGGGCTGCCACATTTTTTTAAAATTCCATTACTAGAAAATTTATCCTTATCATATATTTCACAATATTTTGCATAATCAGTTATTCATCGTTATGCAGGGGTAGAACCTTGGTAAATTTGTTTTTAATAATAGATATAATACGTCAACTAGATATGGAATGCTTTAGTGGTCTTGCCAGTTACGTGTAGTCCAAAAAGCGAATATTTATATCACATCATATTTCAACTGCTATCACGTAGAACTGACTAATTTCTTCCTGTCTTACTTTTACTGTCCTTCTCAATAATGGTACCAAATAAATAAATTATAACCTTTTCTATGTTTGCGATATTTTTTTAACGAACCCACGAAGAAAATATTATGGAATTGAACATGAAAGTGTTGGTCTGCTACCAACTCTTTTAATATTTGTTTTGCTGCATACAAAATTTGGAAGTAAGTTTGAATGTCTCAATAAAAAACAAACAAATCGTTTTAGCTGTTTCTGAGATATGGGGTTAGACAGAGTGAGAGTTTTCATAGCTTGCTGTACATGGTTCCACTTACTAATTTTTAAGTAAATGAAATAAAAATACTACGAAAGTTACGGCATTCTACATAATAATAATAATAGATCAAAACATGAATCTCATTTTTTTATCAAAATAATGAAATTAAAATGGATCACCGAAAAAGTCAACCTGGAGGAAACCAAAAAGCCCTGTAGGCCTTTAATTCACCAGAACAGCATATAGGCACACATTTTGATGAATGAGTATTTCACACATTGCACACAAAATTAGCCTTTGGTAAAATTGATATCTACATCTACATTAATACCCTACAAGCCGCCTTTCGGCATGTGGCAGGGGGTGTAAACACCAGTTGAATCTTAATTACTTCCTTATTCGGTTATTGTCATGTATTTTTCGCAGAAAGAATGCATTTTTAAAACGATTCGTCCTCGCATCTATTTCTCAAAACTTACAGTCATTATCGGATCGACTGAGGTAACAGGGGGTTGCATGATACCGATTGTATCTTTGGAAAATGTAGTTTCCCTGAATTTATTAAGCAATCGCAGCCTAGCTTCCAATCTCCTTTCTTTCAAGGATTCCCAACCTACGTCTGAGAGCATTTGTGTAACGCTTGCTTTTAAATCGTAGCATTTCTTAACTAAACGAACCCCTTTACGCTGCACTTTCTTGAGTTTGCGAGTACACGTTTCATCCACCGGATCCCATATATTTGCCGCATATTCCAGAAGGGGTCTGACCAAGGTAAAGTAACATCGTTCTCTCACCTTTTCGTCGCATTTACTGACAATACGCTTTACAAAGCCAAGCCTTTTACTTTCTTTGCCGCAGATTTTTCGAATATGCGTGCTCTAATTTAGGTTATTAGTAATGTTGATCCCGTGATATTCAACTGTATGTTGAACTGTACTTTGATACTAATTCCATTAATTTTGTACGCGTGATTTGGACGCAATTTTTTCTTTTCGAAGAAATTAACTACGGAGCATTTAACTACGTTAATATCCAATTCCCATTTTTCGCACCACCTTCGGATGAGGACTAAATTGTTTGAGAAAGATGTCCGGTCTTCCTTGTTTGTTATTTCCCTATATATAACCGAGTCATCTGCAAATATCCTCACATTGCTAACTATCTCGTCACTCAAATCATTGATATAAATAAGGAAAAGAAGAGGTCCAATTACCCTGCCTTGAGGTATGCCAGAGGTAACTTTGACTCTATTTGAGCTAACGCCATCCAGTACAACTTGCTGTTCCCTCCGTAGAGAAAATCCTTAACCTGGTGGACTACTTCCTTGTTAATGCCCGCTAGTTTTAGTTTGTAAATTAGTTTGTAGTGAGGAACTCGATCGAATGCTTTTTTGAAATCTAGGAAAATAGCGTCCACTTGCTTTTTACTTTCGGCAGACTTTAAGATATTGTGTACAAGTAGAGCAAGTTGGGTTTCAAAACCATGCTCGTTCGTGTCGAGGAATTCATTTCTATCTAAAAATCCCATGAGTGAGCTTACAACGATATGTTCCATTACCTTTTCGGACAGCGAAGTTAATGATATGGGTCTATAATTTCCTGGGTCCTCCTTTAATCCGCTTTTGTAAACAGGAGTAATATTAGCTAATTTCCAATCGGATGGGACCCTACCTTCATTTATCGATTTACAAAATACAATTTTGAGATAAGGGGCGACGCTTTCTGCCAGTTCTTGAAGCACTCATGCTGGAATGCCTTCTTTCCCTGGCGACTTACTTGGCTTAATTTTGCGTAAAATTTTAACTATGCCGTCTGTCGTAAAAGTTATATTTGGAAATACAGACTTTTTTACAGCTGAGGCATAAAGAGAATTTTGATTTATTGGTCATTTCACACTTTCAAAGAACTATTTAAGTGCAGAAATTTTGAAAACATTATGATAATTTCTATGAAATAAGTTTCCCTTAAAAACCAGAAAGTAATAATTATTATGGTCAATATTCTTAGAAGGAATATGTCTACTACTCATGATAAGATCTTAATCAAGCAAGGATAATTCAGTGGAAACATTCTCCTGCGTTGACCAAAGCTTTCACTTAAATAATAGAATGAAATAAACAAGCTTCAGCTAAAGCGCATTTCAAAACCACCATCTTATAATAATATAAATTTTAAAATGAAAATATTACATGAAACTTTTTATTACGAGATTTATTCATTTATAAATATATTTTACAATATGTATAATAATTAGCTAGATATTATAGTATAACACTTGAGAAGAATATCTAAGCAATAATTCACAGCCAAGATAGAAAAAATATCAATCCCACTATTATATTCAGTTTGTTGATTGGTCAAATAAAAGGAACATTTAAAGTAAGATGAAAATAAATTAGGCTGAGTTAGAGCGGATTTTAAAATATTTGAGAAAAACACCCTATGAAAGATATGTGCGCACACAAGCACCTATAGATCTACGGCATACAGGGCAATCTTTGAGACTAGGAGCACAGTGAACACAAGACACAAGGTGTCCACATGGAAGGAAAACAACACCAACCTCATTATCAAGGCAGACCTTGCATAAGTGAGACTCCCGAAACCTACGATTCTCTTCCTCAAGAGCAGCAATAGAAGAGGAGCTCTCTTCTGCCACTGTCGTTCCACAACCAGCCAATTCTGATACACCTTTTTCCCCAGAGCCTAACAAATCTGCACTGGGGTTGCTACATGCTCTCTCACCCAATGTCACAGCAGTGACGTTATTAGTTCCTGTACTTCCTTGCTCCACAGCTGAAGGTTCAATCCCAGAGATTCCTGTACTCATGGAGTCAAACTGTGGTTCTTCCAAAGGGTGACTGAGACCACTGTAAGAAGTATAAAAATATTTATTTTACAAGTTTATTTTGCAGAGCAGAAACCACCCAAAAGGTGCTTAGAATATTAATTGACATATAATAGCAAACTTGCAATGATGAGTCATGCCTACAAGTTGCTCCCCTTCACAAATATTCGCCTTAATGAAGACAATCATCTACATCTACATTAATACCCTACAAGCTGTCTTTTGGCGTGTGGCAGGGGGTGTAAACACCAGTTGAATCTATACTACTTCCTTATTCAGTTATTGTCACCTATTGTTAGCGGAAAGAATGAATTTTTAAAACGATTCGTCCTAGCATCTATTTCTCTTAACTTACAGTCATTATCGGATCGACCGAGGTAGCAGGGGGGTTGCATGATACCGATTGTATCTTTGGAAAATGTAGTTTCCCTGAATTTATTAAGCAATTGCAGCCTAGCTTCCAATCTCCTTTCTTTCAAGGATTCCCAACCTACCTATGAGAGCATTTTTGTAACGCTTGCTTTTTTATTGTAGCATTTCTTAACAAAACTACCGCTTTACACTGCACTTTCTGGAGCTCACGAGTACACGTTTCACCTGCAAGATCCCATATACTTGCCGCATATTCCAGAAGGGGTCTGACCAAGGTAAAGTAACATCGCTCTCTCACCTTTTCATCGCATATACCGACAATACGCTTTACAAAGCCAAGCCTTTTACTTTCTTTGCAACAGATTTTTCGAATATGCGTGCTCCAATTTAAGTTATTAGTAATGTTGATCCCGAGATATTCAACTGTATATACTACTTTGATACTAATTCCATTAATTTTGTACGGGTGATTTGGACGCAATTTTTTCTTTTCGAAGAAATTAACTACGGAGCATTTAACTACGTTAACATCCAATTCCCATTTTACTCACCACCTTCGGATGAGGACTAAATTGTTTGAGAGAGATGTCCGGTCTTCCTTGTTTGTTATTTCCCTATATATAACCGAGTCATTCGCAAATATCCTCACATTGCTAACTATCTCGTCACTCAAGTCATTGATATAAATCAGGAAAAGAAGAGGTCCAATTACACTGCCTTGAGGTATGCCAGAGGTAACTTTGACTCTATTTGAGCTAACGCCATCCAGTACAACTTGTTGTTCCCTCCGTAGAGAAAATCCTTAACCTGGTGGACTACTTCCTTGTTAATGCCCATTAGTTTTAGTTTGTAAATTAGTTTTTAGTTGGGGACTCTATCAAATGCTTTTTTGAAATCTAGCAAAATAGCATTGCTTTTTACTTTTGGCAGACTTTAAGATATCATGTACAAATAGAGCAAGTTGGGTTTCAAAACCATGCTGGTTCACGTTGAGGAATTCATTTCTATCTTAAAATCCCATGAGTGAGCCTACAACGACATGTTCCATTACCTTTCCGGACAGTGAAGTTAATGATATGGGTCTATAATTTCTGGAGAGAGTGGGCACTCAGTCTTCATAAAATCACACTAAAATGGTTTGAGGAACATTACATTATTTTCATTATTTTTCATTTAAACCTTCTTTTGCACTAAATCATGTTACCTCCATCCAATTGAAGTTAAATAGAAAAACACTTCTACCACACAATTTTTTTAATTATATGACCATGGTTTCAACCACTTGCATACTGCAAGCATATTAATAACACTAATTTCAAGTCAACATCATATCGAGAGGGTCCTCGAAAGAAAAAAAGGATTGAAAATATTCTTAAAATTCGCTGCAATTCAACCCTCCAACTGCTCCAACGACATCCTACATTTCCCCTATATTCCTTATGTCAGAAATTTTAATGTGCTCTGGCATTGAACCCAGAAACAGCACCGTCTTACCTATACTTTTTTCTTAAACCGAGTCTTAATATACAACTTCTAGCGGAGCAAGAACTTCCTATCATTTCGATAAGTGCATCAAAAAAAATAATGAAAAACTAAAAAATCGGGAGTTTGGGCCCCTCTGGAATTGAACCCATGACAGTGAGGTTCAAAATCTCAATTTTTCTGGCGGTTACACATTATGGCCAATACTTCGTAAAAATTTCAAGTCAATGACGTCTGTGGTTTAGCCTGTGAATTAGTATCCTATCTATCTATATGAATATATGAATGAATCCGGAGAAGCATCTATATATAATAGATACGAGTAAAATGTAGCTTGCATACTGCAAGCAGATTGATAACACTAATTTCATGTCGGCCTCATATCGGGACGGTCCTCAACAGAAAAAAAAGGATTCAAAATATTCTTAAAATTCGCTTCAATTTAATCGTCTGGCATCGAACCCGGGTCTTACTGATGATACTTACTATGCAGCACAATAGAAGATCACCATCTCTAACTATGTGCGAGAATTCAAGAAGAAATATTGGTTGCAACTGCCTCAAACCACGTCCTACTTTTCCCATATATTCCTTACGAAAGAAATTTCAATGTGCTCTGGCATCGAACCCAGGAACAGCATGGTCTTATATAATTTCTTTTCTTAAACAGAGTCTTAATATACATGTTTTGTCAAAGCTACAACTTCCTATCATTTCAAAAAGTACATCAAAAAAATAATGAAAACTAACCCAATGAACTTTAAAGGGGAGACATATTTACCACCCGGCGTCGAACCCGGGTCTTTCTGGTAATACCTTCTATGCAGCACAACAGAAGATCGGCATTTTTAACTATGTGTGAAAATTCAAGCAGAAATATTTGGTGCAACTGCCTCAAATGACATCCTACATTTCCCTTATATTCCTTATGAGAGAAATTTTTATGTGCTCTGGCATCGAACCCAGAAACAGCATGGTCTAATCTATTTTTTTTTTCACAAAGCAATTCTTAATATACACCTTCTATGTAAGCAAGAACTTCCTATCATATCGATAAATGCATTAAAAATTTATGAAATGTTACACCAATGTATTATATATGGGGGATATATTTACCGCCCGGCATCGAACCCAGGTCTTTCTGGCAATACTTTCTATGCAGCATAACAGAAAATCACCATCTCTAACTACGTATGCAAATTCAAGCAGAAATATTGGCTGCAACTGCCTCAAACAACGTCCTACTTTTCCCTTATATTCCTTATGAGAGAAAAGTTATTGTGCTCTGGCATCGAACCCAGGAATAAAACGGGCTTATAAAAATTTTTTTTCTTAAACTATTTCTTACCATATATCTTCCAGGTAAGCCTGAACTTCCTATCATTTCGATAAGTGCATCAAAATAAATAATGAATAACGACTCCCATGTATTTTAAAGGGCAGATATTTGCATCGTCTAGGCATCGAACCCAGGATATTTTCCGTGAAAGGTATTTATTTTTTCTATAGATTATGACCATATATAAAGGCTCCTAGAGTTTAGATTCACTACCTATCTGGGAAGTATTTTTTAAAAATTCTCTAAAATCTTAGCAATGCATTTAAATGGAAAAAATTGGGAATTCGGGGCCCTCTGGAATCGAACCCATGACACTGAGGTTCAAAATCGCAATTTTTCTGGCGGTTACATGTTATGGCCAATACGTCGAAAAAATTTCAAATCAATGACGCTTGTAGTTTAGGCTGTAAATTAGTATCCTATCTATATATATATAAACAGGGTTGGAGAGAGGGGGGTGTAAGGAGGTGGTAAGGAGGCAGGTGGTGCGAGGGCTTTGAACATCAAGGAGAGGATCGGGGAAGCGATGGTTATTAATGGTAAGGTGATTAGCCTTTTTGGACACTTCCAGGTGCAGAAGGCTGCTTCTTGGTTTCTTTCCTAATTTTTGTAAGACTGCACTGCTGTCCTGTGTAGACCCTCGAACAGTCATTGCATCTTATTCTGTAAATGTTGTTCTTCTGGGCCATCTCTTTCCCATTCCTAAGCAAGTCTGCTAGCTTTATGGAGGGTCTGTAGTTAACCCTAAGCATTTTTTTAATACTGCGCTACCTGCATAGACATCTTCCCGAGGAACCTGATGGAACAGTGTCGCGGGGGTCTCATTGTCCTTGGTATATGCAGTTAAACCATTTCCTCTTATTCAGTTTGCAGATTAGAGGGTCAATTATCTTGGCAGGGAAACTGTTGGTCCTAACTATGCCCTTTATGACGGTGACCTCCTTTATAAAATTCCCTGAAGACGGTTATTTTGAACAGTGTGTATGAGGGAGTAGAAGGGGGCTAGTTTGTGGGATGGGTGATGACGCAAATTGGCAGGAATAGCATGATTTGTATAGGTCCTATAAATTGAAAAATGGTGGAGAATTCCTTCAATGTTGATGCTTAGATTCTGAAAATTTAGAATTCCTTCTTTGGCTGTTTCTACTGTGAAAGAAATTTCTGGGTGCAATTGATTAAGGATATTTAGAAAATTGCTAAGTTGCCTTTCGGTTCTGCTCAGGGGAAGGGATTGAAACCATGGTCGTATAATGAAAACTTTGTTTGGTACAAGGTAGAAGTGTGTTTCTTTTTATTTTCATGATGGAACACAGAGTCAAGGCCAAGGGGCTCCATCCTATTCTTGAATAATGCTACTAAAGTATTCAAATTCTAAATGGCACCAACCAAAGAGAAAATGGGAGTTTCCTTCAACCAAAAGCACCAAAAATATACTACTGTGTTGTTTACCACATTGTAAACTTACCACATTAAGGAATATAATATACAGATAATCATATAAAAAAGCAAAGAAAAACAAATTATTGTAATTTACATAGACAGTCATTGAATTCCTCCACACTATACAGTGGATTTGTCATATTGTGGGTTGTCATAATTTATTATTATAAACGCAAGATCAGAGTCAAACAATAGACAAAATGCAGAGGAAATTGGAGGAATTGCAAAAGGCAAAAAAGTTCAGTTAATAGTGCTAAGGAATATAAGCAGAAAATGTACTAGAAAGAGGAAGATGAATGTAGAAGAAAAAAGAAGGCTTGGGTAGAATAAATACTTTTAATTTTTTTAATTCTCACCCCAAAAAGTTGACTATGACATCAGTATTTATTTCTCCTTCCTCTGCATCATCTTCACTCGAGTCATTCACATCTATTTCTCTTTCATTGTCACTATCAGATTCAGAATGATATTCTCGATGATACCTTTGAATACCTAATGCTCCCCATCTGCAATAAGGAGAACAACCAAGGTTATAAAACACAAAAAGATAGCAAAATAAATATACTGTATATGCCCATGTACCTTTGAAGCCTAAAAAATTCTCTCAAAAACCAGGGGTCGACGCTGAACATAAAATTTAACCCTTTACCATCACAGGGTAAATAGGTGATACTGCCTGCTTTGCACTTGTTCTACACGAACTCTCTCAACTCACCACAATTATTTCTTACTGAAACTAATTTTTGGCAAGTCTAATAAAAGAGTTAAATTAATACACTATTTTCATATCTTTAAAATAAATTTGACGCATATTCATTCTTTGCAAATTATATTCATTTCTTCACATGTACTTTTTTGAAAAAAATTTAATTTATATTTCCATGTTTTCTTTTTTAAATGAAGATCAATAAGCACATCATGGTATGTTTTTGTTTATATAATCGTTATGATTCGACTTAGCGTTAGCAATTAATGGAAGTTATTTTAGCAGTGTCGTGATTTGATATTACCACGCTATATTACCATTATTTCTACAGTGAAACCTGCCTCTACAGCCACCTCCCTTAAGCGGTCACCTTCTCAAGCAGTCGTTTTTTCCCGGGAATGGAACGAATATCCTGTACAAACAATGTAAATTTCCCCTCCTTTCAGTGGTCACCTCCTTCAGCGGCCAGCGTCACTCTATGTTAGGCCTGCGGCCACTATTTTTGCGACCAAAAACCCTTCTTGCTTACGAAGATTTCCAATTCTCTTTAAACAAACTTATTTACTAAGATGCCACTATGTCGTATTATAGTTCTTGGTGTTAGAAATCATAGAAACCTTCATCAGCATTTTAGTCAACCATGAGGCCCTCTTGAGTTGGATGATGCTGTCACAAAGAAGTCACACCAGACACCATTAATGTTATGTCGACCCACTGCTGGCAACAATTGATAAACCAAGAGTAAAATAGAGAAGATTCATTTCCATGACAGTTCACTGTTCCATGCACAGAGTCGGAGAGCAAGTGAGTACCACTGTAATGGATGAGGAAGAAGGATGCAACCCCGGATCTTTCGACCAAAGAAATCGCTATGAAAAATGCCCCTCATGTGCAGAAGCACACCATGCTTTTATTTTCTGTCAGTGTTTTCCAATCCACTTTACCTCGGAAATATAGGCAGGTTTGGGATTAGCAGTAAGAAGATGATATGTGCATATGTAATTTTTTTGTACTGCGGGTAGCGTTTTTTGTCCCTGTGTAGCGTCGGCCCGATAGAGGGTGTCGTGGGTGAGCCTCGTGTGTTAAGAGTGATGTCTCATGGTAAACAACCTAGTCAGTGAAATTGGTAAAATGAGCGGAGGCAAGAACAAACTTGTCCTGACTCTGGAAGAGAGAAGGAAAGTTATTTTGGAGAGTAAGAATGGAACCTTGGCACGAAAATTGGCTATTTCTTTTAATTGTGGAAGGACACAAATAAATAACATTATGAAAAACAAAAGCTCCATTTTGAAGGACTGGGAGGACAATAAGAATTGCTCAACGAAAAGGAAGAGATCGACGAGAGCCGAGAAAGTGAATGAGGTTGTGTACAAGTGGTTTACAAGAGTGTGAGCAAAGACATTACCATTACCGATGATCCAAGAGAAAGCTCGTTAAATAGGGAAGGAATTGGAGGTGAATTATTTCGTTGCCAGCTATGGTTGGTTAGAGTGTTCCAGAAAACCCCACAATATAGCATTTTGTGCAGTGTGTGAAGAAGGGGGAGATGTAAATCCGAAGGATGTTGACGATTGGAAGAAAAGATTACCATCCCTTTTAGATGGTTATGCCCCTCGTGACATATTTAATGTTGACGAGAGTGGCCTTTTTTATTGGTCAATACCTAAAAACCCTCAGCAATGAGATGTGCAAAGGAGGAAAGATGTCTAGAGAAAGATTAACAGTGCAGCTGTGCTGTAATGCGGTGAGAGAGAAAGAGAAACTCTTGACAAGAGGGAAATCTCTGAGACCTCGTTGTTTTAAAAGAGTTGATGCCCAACAGTTAGGAGTAAAATAGTATGCTAATAGAAGGGCAATCAATTATCGTGTTCCAAACAGGATTATTATCTACTCCTAGACTTTCACTTATCAAGCGCTCCCTTTTCTTTCGTCTTCCTTCTCTGATGAACTCAATTCCTCCTTCTATTGATCCCTTCTCCATATCTAAAGGGAAATTTTTGAACCTGAGCTTACCAAACACCAGAGCCATATAATTGTAAAATTTTATTAATACCGTTTATTTTGTTTTCTTTTTCTCTATATTTTGTCATGTTTTACTGTTTATTTTTATTACTTTACTACATGTATATTTATATACTTCACTTTAAATTGGCATTTTTATGCTGTATGTGAGAATTGAATAAACAAATAAATAAATAAACGCATTCCTATTTTCTCAAAAGTATCCCTTTTTTATTTTCCTTTCCATTACGATAGTATTAAATCTTGTTTAAATAACGCTAAAATACCCGGAATCACTTTTGCTCAATGCTGAGTGTTTTCAAGATAAATTTTTGTAAACTTTACCGTTTTATGCAAATGTTGCAACATTGCATGCCATTCTCTCCTAAGAAATGCCGTAAGAAACACATTTGGGTCTTCATAATGTTGGACAGAGTATGGTACAATTATTATAAAATGGATTATACAAATATAAAACAAAGAGTGTATGAAACATGAAATTTGCCATACAGTGAATCAAAACTAAATTTTAGTACATAGTTCTTGATATGTAGTGTAATTTTATTTTAAAGAAAACTTGAGACAAATGGATCAACTAAAGAAAACATTGCAATAGTTAAATAATTTTCTGCTCTTAAAGGAGCAGGAAATCATAAAACTATTGCAATGTAATTAGTGGACAATAACTGTCATCGTGGATATATTTGTTTATCGAAACTGTCTCTAGCACTGCTAAGCAAAAGACAAGTATTACAAAAATGCATGAGAATTAATGTGGAAAATGTTTTAAGGTTATCACATTATCAGAAAGAGGAGAAAAAATTAAGAAAACCAAGCATTCTAAATAAAATATCACCGAAATAATAGCCAACATACCTATGGGCACTTTCTTCTTCTGAATCTTCAGATTCGTCTCTTTCCTCAGTCTGACTGCCAAGTACCTCCAAAACTAAAGCATCCGGAGAGGAGAAAGGGAAACCAGTCTCCTCTACTTTGCGCTGCAAAATATTCCTCACCCTGCCAGCGTCCAGACCAACCTCTAAAGCCATCTGTGAGGAATAAAATGCAGTTTAACGAGACATGCATCACTGTAAAAATATATATAATACTGTACTATAAAGGTATATTTGTATAACTTACTAATGGTAAGTATATATTTTGGGCCAAAAATAGGTCAGCTTTGTACGAGGAACAGTTTAAAATCATTTCAATTTTTCAAAATTTTAAAATGTTGCTGCTATTACTTACTATTGAATGCATTACCAAACATTCATGCTGTCGTTTACACAACTTTTTGATCATGTTAAGGACATTATAACAATATTTTACTGAACCACACAAAAATAACAACATTGGCTGGTTCTTACTCTACTGGCTTCGCAAATTTTGACAAGACAATGATGGGTTGGAAAATTTTATCGTCAACATTAAAAGTTCATTTTCATCTTCTATGTGATTACCAATTTGATTGCGGGTCAGTTGCCTCAGTGAGGACCTCTTGTTGGTATCACTACTCTGAGCACCACTTCCTTGCTCATAAAATCTCCCATTTACAGAAGGGACCTGCCTTGGTAGGTTAGAAAACCAGAGTGCTGTTGGGTTCGAGTCCCAGTCAAGTCACTATTTCTCACTCCTTGGACCTTCATTGATATTGTTCTTCATTCAAAATGTTGTTGTTGTTCAAAAACCAGTGCTGACACTGGTTTGCTAAGTACAACTTGAAAAAATTAAAAACTCAAGTTGCTCCTCAGGTGCTAATTAATTCTACTAACTGATTACTGGGGCTAATTGGCATATGGTTTCGTCCCAGCTTATTCATGGATTTCCTTTTTAATGATCTTTGTAATTTTCGATAAACTTTCTGAACTGTATCACATATTGTATATGCTAAGGGTTAAAATGATAGTGTATTTTCAGCAATTTTGGCTTTTGATAATGATTGCCGTATATTCCGGCGTATAAGTCGACCTTTGATGAGTAAAAAAATCTCTCAAAAAAGAGGGGTCGACTTATACACCGAACATAAAATTCAACCCTTTCCCACCGAGGGGTAAATAAGTGAAACTGCCTGCTCAACATTTGTTGTACACAAACTCTCGAAACTCACCAAAATTATTTCTTACTGAAACTAATTTTTGGCAAGTATAATTAACGTAGATATCATATAAAACAAATTTCATCATGAAATACAATTATGGCCAAAATTAAAAATGCAAATCCCTGTAAACTACCGTATTTTCTGGTAAATAACTCGCACCTTCTAGATAACATGCATTTTAAAAATCTCTTCACTGTGAGAAATGTATAGACAACACGCATTTCAAAAATTTCTTCTCTATGATATATGTATTGATAACGCACATTTCCAATTTGTACTATTTTTCGTAAAGCGCTTTAAAGATCGTTATGTTGCTGTTTAAGCCGCAGCGAAATCATTATAACTACCTTTCTGTGGACAAATGAACTAGGAAATAAACAATTTTGAAAGTGGTATCAAAGGTATTTCAATAGTACCTAATTATATTTATTATTGTAAGGCCATGGAAGAAAGAAAAGCAAAAACATGCAAATCGTACACAGCTCAATTTAAGCTGGAAGTTATTCAGTTTGCAAAAGTTAATGGAAATCGTGCAGCAGGGAGAAAATTCAATGTAAATGAAGCTAGTGTGAGAGAGTGGCGAAAGAATGAGGTTTTTAAGAAACTGCATCGTGGAAAACGAGTCATGCGCTACAGAAAGTGTTTCTGGCCAACACTCAAAAAAGAACTTTACGACTGGATTATTCGTGAATGATCAAGAGGAATAAGACTCTCAACAACTAGAATTTTACTTCAGGCAAAGCAAATTGCACGAGAGAAAAACATAATTGACTTCAAAGCATATCCCTCTTGGGGATTCCGGTTCATGATGAGAAATAATTTAAGTGTTCGTGCCTCGACAAACATTGGTCAGAAACTACCTGTAGATTGGGGGACCAAGGTGATAGCATTTAGACAGTTTTTGAAAGAGTGCATTTTCGAAGTAGAAGAAATGCATGTGGGTAATATGGATGAGGTCCCAGTAAGTTTTGACCTTCCAACTGCAAGGACTGTGAATCTTGAAGGTGCAAAGGAAGTGTCCATTACTACGACAGGACACGAAAAGTCAAATTTTACAATTGTATTCTGCATAACGTCAGATGGTTCCAAGCTATCTCCTACGGTGATATTTAAGAGGAAAACCATTCCAAAGGGGCGTTTTTCAAAAGACCTTATTGTTACCACAAATGAAAAAGGATGGATAAATAAAGAAATGATGAAGACCTGGTTGGATAATGTTTGGAAAGCACATAAACATGCTTTCTTCAGCCCCAAATCTGTTTTAATTATGGATGCATGTCGAGCCCATTTAGTGCCCGAAGTAAAGAAATTGGTCAACAAATACTCCAAGGTAGCAATTATACCTGGTGGACTGACGAAGAAACTTCAAGCCCTTGATTTAACGGTTAATAAATCCTTCAAATCAAAACTTCAATTCGCTTCGATGATTGCAGGTGTCCATGAATATACAAACTCTGGGAAGATGAAGCGACCATCTTATGGGGAAATATGCAAATGGATATCGGAAAGCTGGAATTCTGTTACAGTAACTTGCGTCCAAAGAGGTTTTCATAAATCATTTGGGGATTTGCAGGTTACAGAAGCAACAGACTCTTAAAACGATGAAGCTACTGAGGAAAGCGAAGTTGCTGATCTTCCGGTGGAAATACTGCGAACTATGGATTCGTTCCAGTGTGACTTAGGAGATGAATTTTATGGTTTCGACTAAGATTTATGTTTGCAAGTTTTAATGTAATTCTTGTACTAATTACTTAAGTTTCCTTTTTTATGCTTTCCTCCTCTGTGCTATGCAGACAATGTTTTCCACCACTGTAATGTTTTGCAATAATTACTCTTATTTTGAAATTAATTATATAATTACATTAACATTTACAATATGTTGGTTATAATAAAATTGCCTTAGTAAGTGAGTATTGTTTAGTCATTTGTTTCCGAGTTCAATATTCAATTAAACTAGAGTTTCCATTGTATATCACGCACTATTATTTTTATCATTTTTCTATAGTTTTTGTATAGATAAAATGCAGGTTATCTACCAGAAAATACAATAATTATCGGAGAATTCAACAAGGACATTGCAATTTCATCCAGTTCAGAAGATTATCCATATGAAGATACACTAGCTGACGAAGCATTAATGTTCATGAGATACAGAGATGAAAAATAGTGACTTGGCTGGGACTCAAACCCAGGTCTCCCACTTTCCGGGCAGATATTCTAACCACTGAACTAGCAAGCCACGTCCTTCTCACCTTCGTAAACGGGATTCTTTATGAGCAAGAGCTCCACACTGACCTCACCAGAGGTCCTCTCACAGAGGAGAGGAAGACAATTCCATAATTCGACCTCTACTTGAGTATTGCTGTGCGATTTTGGATCCTTACCAAGTAGGATTAATTTCCGATCTTGAGATGTTCAAGGTAGAGCAGCAAGGTTCGTCAAGGGAGATTTCAGATGTGACAGCAGTATTTTAGATATGATAGAACCCCTCGGATGGTCTTAGTGATAGAAGACTTGAATATCGATGGAAGCTTTTTGATGTATTTATCACTACCAATTTTGGGGAGGAGATAACTGATATTGTTATCCCAGTTATAAACTTTCGCGATCTTTGGGAGAAAACAAAAAAGCGATACAGGGAAGTAGTTGCCAGGACGGATAGCTACTTTTGGTCACTTTTCCCACAAAGTATTAGAGAAGCTGTTAGATAGGTATTTCGGTGTCTCACACCCCCTGCCACACGCCACTGGTGGATTGCAGGGTTTAAATGTAAATGTAGACAAAAAGGCCATATTTCCATTATTTCACCCAATATCCAATTAAACAATTTCAACCAAATGAGCTGCAATGACGTAGAGCCTTGCTGAAAGTATGATGAATGAAGGTTTGTAAAAAAGCTTTCTCGAATCATTTGGTATTTGTTGGTAATTGTTTATAATTATAGCAATTACCAGGTGTTTTATAGTTGTGTTTCAGATCAATAAACAGTCAGCTGAGACTAAATATATGTCGGCAAGACCCCTAGGTTAATGGGAAACTTTCCAGATCTAACATCTTTCTGGACGTCACACCTCTGGTCTTGAATGTAACCCACCATTTATCTAAATATTCATAGACAAACGTTCTTCAGTTTATATTATTTCCATCTCAAACTAGTGCCACAAAATGAAAATGATGGATTCAGATGAGTAAAACTAAAATTTCAAAATTTGTTTAAAGGTAAGATTTTGCTTGCTTACCAACGCAGGAGCAGATTCCATCAAGTTGTCTAATTCCTCACTGGTTACATTCCTCACTTTTACTCTTGGAGTAGGTTGATTTGCTTGTAACGTAGGCATCAAAGACCGTGATGTTTCCTGAGAATGCATCTGAAAAAAATTGTTTTCACTTGATCATTTATGAAATGGAAAAGCTTCATTAAAGATCCAGATGAAATATATATAATTAAAATTAAATCATTTTGTAACGACAAGTACTTGAGGTAACTAATTGCATATATTTCTACGACAGGATCAAAGTTACTGAAATTAAAATTAACTAGCTGAAATGTCTACTGATTCTCCACCGGGAATATAGAAGCAGATTACGTCTTCTAGGAAGACAATTGTATCTCTAATTTAACATCTTTAATAAATTCGATGAGACAGCAAAAACAAGAATTTCCTCAAAAGATCCCAATGTTGAGCTGATGATTCTCAGCATGGGCAAGCATTAAAGTCTCAAACTTCCTTCCACAAGGCCCCAAAATCCCAATTTTTTCCATAAGAATGCACTGCAGGGATTTTCTTTTTGAAGCACTTTCTGGCAAATTAGAGAGCACACGGGATCACTGGAAATTGCGTGTTCAATGAAAACTATACGGACATCTTCGAACATTAATCTTGGTTTGGTCAGGGTATATATTCTCCAAAAGAAATGCTTGTTTATTCACCGTTTGCATGCTTCATTTTCAAAATTACAGAGGAAAAAACAAGGAGAGACCAAGAGAAAGGAGATTAAACCAAGAATCTCATTTTGAATGTGGAATATGTTTTTTGAATCACAATTACGAGAACAATACCAAAATGCATGAACATTTTGTAAATCTTCTTCATAGTAAAAAAAGAGTCCTCCTGATGACAATTGTTGGCATTTCTAATTAGAATATACGGATATTCTAACTTCATACCTAATTAACGGCAGGGAATAATGTCAACTTTGATATATAAACAGCACGGACAAAAGTACGGCCATTTTGGTGTTTTTTTCAATCAACATGTTTACCCAAGGATATCTATGCATTGGTTTGAGGTGATAATGAAGAAACATAACATTGAGGAAGATTTTCGAGAGACGTAAGGAGTTTACACACGAACATGGTTTTAAAGCTGTGGTGATTCTCACAAACTGCAGAATGTTCAACGAAATCGAATCAACCATGTTCCACAGGTGTCATTGAGTTGAAATTTTTTAAATGCACTGGGCACAGCACACAGTCACCAGAATATTTCAGACTCCATCTTATCATATACCAGAAGGCATCCAACATATGATAAGATGACTTTTCCCATAATAATGCACTGTGGGGATTATTGGAAATTATTTTCAGGTACTTCCTGATGAGAATTCATAATCAAGGAGATGCTTTAATAATCATAGAAATGTAAGTTTTCTGACGGTCCCACACCAGGGTACCATTGGATTCCACCGTTCAATTAGAAGGGGACACAGAATCTCTTTAAAGGGCCTTCCTCTTGTATGAAGTTTAGATATGTTTACAGTTGCCCTTACCGAAAAGATAAATGGAATGTCATTTTACAAAAAGGTCCTGGGTTTGACACCAGGCAGCTCTACAATTTGAAACGTACGGTGTGAATTCCAATTTTTTAATGATTCATTTACTGAGAAAGTAAAAATCTATTACCAGGCATGTAGACAGAAGTAATGAATATTTTCCTAAACACAGTTTATCAAAGATATAAACATGTACAGATGCTCTTCCTCTTTTCTTTCCACTACGACTTCCTTAAGAACAGAACTCATGAACATATGTACTGAATGTAACGTGTTTTCAAGTCAGAGAATGTCTGAATGAATGAAATATTTAATCCAAATAATCTGCTTCGAAAAATATTCAACATCACGTCATTCAGTAGTAGAATCATTTGTCTACTAAACAACCACAGTTTGCCAACTAAATTGTGGTATTACAATCTGCAACTCACAGTAGATTAGCAAAGGTCATAGCATTTTCTTCATAAAATGAAAAGGGACAGACTAAAGGATCGGATTTCAATAATATGAGATGCTAAAGAAAACAACTGTGGAAGAATAGTCGAGTCTATAAGCATGGTACATCATCTTAACACACAATTCCAACAAATCTTTGCCCCAGTCATTCTTGTTTCTTTCTCTTTAATTTCTGTCTTCCTCATCTGGAGCAATCTATCTAAAAATCATCTGTAAAAATCGTAGATGAAATAAGCTAAATAACAAAAATTCATTGTCAAAATTAATTAAAAAAGGTCTGTACTGAATACTGTTTACATAGTTAAGTGTTTCTTTCTAGTATTGCACTTGTACTACAGCTCTGTAATGTTGATTACCCTGCAATTGATCATTATATTCAAAGAGTATGCATTCTTAATCATAGAAACTTGACAATAACATTCTATGACACCACGATACATGATGATACTGTTACGTTGTACGTAAAATGCTTTTGTCGCCATTCATTCTCCTACAGATACCATGTCATTATTGATAATCAGAAAATAATTTTACAAACTCAAATGATTAAAAGTTACAATATCTTATTCATAACAACATCTCAACATTCAAATTGATATCGTATTTGATTCAGATTTTTTAAGATTGTTCCTGCGCTTACCTCTGAGATTAAAGTTGTAGCAGAAGAAGAACTTGACGATTTAGTGCAAATGGAAGTACTTCTAGGAGAGTCATTAGTTGAGCGAAGATTCTTTGCAGCAATAATGAAATCCTCTCCTTTGACAAGCCGCACATATTCACAATTTTGAAACCACCTGGCATGCTCAATCCATGGATCATCATCGTCTTGCCATTCCCATAAACCAAGATCACAATGAAAGCAACGCACCCGATCACTATGACCTGAAACACAAAATAGCATTGATGAAAAAATCAAAGCTTCTTTTGTATTACAGCCATTTTGCTTTCTATAACAGCTGTGCAAGCGATGTTGTTCTCTATCATAGCCAGCACAAGGCATTTTCCAAGAGAGAGAAAGTAAATTAAATCATATTTTAAGTATTTGTCAAGTTTTTTTTACTGTTTACCGACTTCATTTTCTGAGTAAAATTAGAAATAATACAACAACAAAATGGAGATGAGTATCAAAATATGGGAAATTAATTATAATTCTTATTTTAGTTGTGAAATATCCTTTTGGATTTAAATTTACAAGAAACTGGAGATAAAAGATGAAAAATTTACATGATTTTGCAGTAACAAAACAACCAGTTCACCTGACAACTAAGGAGATTGTTGTGGGCCGTGCGTATCAGAGATAAATGGGAATTTGAATTCCATTAAAATTTTCTATACTAAAGATGAATTAAAATTTTACTTCGTGAGTTTCTAAAGTTTCAAATAATAAATGTTTTGGTTCTCAAAATAAAGATGAAAAATATTGCTGTCAAAATGATTCCTAAGGAAAAAATTTGAAGAGATGTGGTATTGTTTTAGTGACTTAATTAACATTTAATAAACATTAGAGGGGTAAAATCTCCAAAAGCAGTCTTCAAAGGCGCTCCTAGTCTTACTCCCTAAGAAAGCAAGAAAGGAAGCTACACTATACCCTAAGCGCTTTTCAAAAACTATGTCTTCTTCCTCAGGGTCGTAAAATACAAAGTAAAATCGTCAACGTATGGGATATATATTGGGTGGGGATTTCCTGTGAGGTATGTAGGGGTCTGTGAAGAAGGAGCTGGCGCGGTGGGGTTTGAAAGGATTTCCCAAGTGACATCTATGGTCAACTAATTTTTCCTTATCTGCTTTTGGGAAGTCCTAAAAGGGAATAAAGGGATGGGATAGGGCCCACATCGCTGTCCATGATTTTCTCTTTCTTCTGATTATGATAATGCTTTCATAAGCATTTAGTTTTGAGGATTTTTGTACAGATTTTTTTCAATTTAAAAATTTTCCAATATGATTCAGATATCGCGTTGTTGTATTTGCTGTGCCACACTGGATTTGTCTAACGTTTGAAAACCATTCTAAAATTTTCATTTTGTCTGTCCGATATATATCATTTCACAATCTTGACATGAAATTTCATTCACACCTGATTTTTGTGATGATGTAATTGGGGTTGCAGAGGAGTTTGAAAGAATGTTGCTCTTAACAAAGACTGGAGTCAAGCTTGGAAAGTAGCTGAGACAAAGGGTAATTTTTTTAAATTGTGTTTTATATCTTGAGGTGAGGTTATGGTTGTGTGCTATTGTATGTCGAGTTTAAGTTTGCTAAGTATGTTGTTCACAATCGAGGTGTTATATCCAATCCGTTTTGCATTCTTTTTTATGTGAGTGAGCTCATGGGTTAAGTCTTTTTCGATACAAGAACATTTAGAAGTATTTTAATCATGGAGTGGAAAGGCACTAGTTTTTGAGAAATACAATGGTTAGAGTCTTGGGGAATATGCATGTCTGTATGAGTGGGTTTTCTGTGTATGTTAAATGTGAGTATATTTAGTGTTCTGGTCTAAATCTAAGAACGGGAGAGTGCCGTTGACTTCTTCTTTTACTCTTGACTCAAGCATGCATGATAAAGATACATGGATGAATGATAATGGTGAATGAAGTTAAAGTAAGTTAAAGTGAATTTGTAATTTGTTTAAAAAATCATTTTTAAATCTGGGCCATCATAAGTTTTTCTTTAAGTACTGTATCCTTTGTTTAAAAAAAATGGTGTTATTTATGTCACAACCTGCAATTGGCAGATTCATTGAAAATGATAAATGGAAAATGCATACCTTCAATTCTTAATATCACCATGAAAAAGAGAAACTTTTGTTGGGAAATTTATTGAACATTTGCATTTCTAGTGTAATTCATCAGGCCATGATGGAAATATCATTGTGATGACCCTCTGTAGGATTTTTTTGTGTGAGCTTGCATAATACATATATAACATTTTACTTAATCTTCTATATTGAAAATCTGCTAACATTTCCGATATAATATATTAATTATTTTTAGTAATGCTATGAAAGTGAAGTAATAATCAAGCCTTCTTTATGTGAATGAACCTTAAAAGTTGATTAGTGCTATGTGGCATAGTCAGACTGAAGAAATATGACCATGTGAAAATGTTTATACTCTTAATTTAATAAGAGTAGGTATAATATTTTGCTTTGCCAGTAACACTTTATCTCATATATATGCTGTTTCAAATTTTAGACAATATGATATTGTGATATCAACATTAATAATATTCAATACCAATCATCCTCCAGGACACATTTTCATTGCCTCTGTCTTTATGCTTCTTCACAATGAAATAATAACTGAATGTGGATGTTATAGACTAATTTCTATGAATAAATTAAACTTGCAACTATTTTCCTCAAACTTTTGACTATTATTTCTAGAGATTGAAACTCGTTTATAAATCTAAACCAATTTATACCATTCCATTATCATGTTGCTGGTTAAATAAAAACTTTAATTTACCTTTCAATGATTCAAAATTCATTTCAGAGGTATGCTAGATTTTTCTAATGCAATATTATTCATTATTGTTAAAAAATTGTAATGTTCACAAGAAGTATAATAACTACCGACTTAAGTCCATATCTGTGAGTATAAATAGCAACAAATCATAAGAAAGAATACGATACCTTTTGGGAATTTTCTCAAATCGTCTTGTGTCCAGTCTTCACGACCTCCTTTCCGAATGCTTACTTATACTAAATGTGAACTTAGGGTTGCAAATGAATGTCATTAAATGAAAAACGAGAAATCTCAACAAATAAGACAATTTAAATTATCTGAATATGTAACCTGCCACTTAAAGTTGTTAAAAAGACATATAATTGGAAACTATGGAATAAAATCTAGATAAATTGTAGTCATAGTGAACTCATCTTACTTCGCCTACCTTTCATATATTTATACCATATTCTTGACAGCATTAAAAACCTTAACGATCAATTTTTAGATAATTTAATTCAATAAATAACCGTAAAAATCAACGATGTAAAGACTATTTCCATCCTATCAATAAGAAGAATGTATAAATGTTTGCCCATCCTAGACATCATCTGTATGTTTTGTATTTATATGATGTTATTTCCACCTTAGAAAACCAATGCGATAGATTTTACTTGAGAATATTTCAATACATCACACAGCATAAAGAATGGAAGATAGAGATACCATATCAATCGCTAAATAAGAAAAATAAGATGAAAATTAGCCTTGCCTTCAGCCAGAAGCGATGTAAACAACTTCTTTTTTATTTGTTTGAGGTGCTGATGCTAGGTTGCCAAATCGAGAATGTAACTTTCCGCTGTATAGCGGTTGTCTTCGTACAACCTCTACGAATACCACATTTTAGTTAATCACTCAAAAGTGAATCACTACGTACCAACCTCTAGTTAAACACCAAATAAACAATCTATGAATACGGCTGACAATGTTTTTTTGCTGATGAATCGCCCCTACTCTGCTAATCTCCATGTTTTGCAGAATTAAATTGTAATATAAGATGCTAATTTAGTGTAATTATATACTTTGGATATTTTGTTATAGATATTTGTAAATAATGAACAGATCACCCTACTTTATTCTGATTTGTACATGGATAATTTATAATTTTATTTATATAATGCCTGTTATCATTTCAAACATTCCTTAGTGAACAAAATAAAGGATCTTGTATTATAGATATTAGATTGATTCATTTTCTTTAGCTCATAATAGGATTGAATTGCAGTTTAAAATTTTCATAAATAAATTTCGTGATTCTAGTGGTGGGGAATAAATGATTCACAGCTGAGAGGGATTCTTATTCACGAGACAACTAGAACATGATTCATTTAGTGCAGATAAATTTCCGCATTTTTAACTCTATGGCAAATATAAATCTTAAGGAAGGACTTTTAACATTATAAACATTTCTAGCAAACACCTCCATCCGTACTTCCACATGAAATAAAAAAGCTCAGTTATTGGATTTTTTCAAAATAAATTGGAGAGAACTTATAAGTAAATACATATATAATGAAGGTAACCTATAATAAAATTTTAACTTTGCCAAAAATAATGCAGTCACTGGCAAAAATTCAAAGTCTTCTCACAGTATTCAAATTGATACCTGGTTAGAACGATATGCAAAGACTAGAAAAGAGATCCAGCTAAGATAGTTCAATGTCTGACTCACCAGTATAAAAGAACCCAGCTTCTGCAAATGAGAGAGGAGAATGCTTGACTCTGTCGGCAGGCCAGCTGTTCCTCAATCTGTCATTAAATGATGCAAGCCTTGATTCTGTTGTAGCATATCTTACATTGATTGGACCCCTGTGTGGATGCAACCCTAAGATAACTTCATTCCTCAATGCTCCTGACTCTTTGCTATTTGCCACCAATTCTACTAGCTCCTCATTCCCAAACTGACCTGGAAAATATTGTACCCATAACTAATAAAATGAACAAAAGTCTAAATACAATGCAAATACAAGTGATTGCTAATTATGGTAAATATGACATCATAACTCAGTTTAAAAAGGAAAATTACATTTCAATCAATCCATTATTTGAAAGATCACAACACATTATACAAGCCATAAAGGTCAACTTGTTGAGTATCTACAGAGACTAGGAAGAGATACAAAAATAATTATTTACTAATTTGGCAAACTGTTTTGCATGAACAACATTTTCACAAAGAATTTCAAACGAATATATTATAAATAGTGATGGGTCGATTCGATTCCTCGATTCTTCGATTCTATGCCAAGAATCGGAATCGAAAATGAGTATTAACCAAGGTGAAAAATCGATTCCGATTCCAGTAGTACTTCAAACCACAAATTTATATACGACCTTGCTTCCAGCAGTCATTTGAATTTTCGCACCATGTATTCGTAAAAACAAAACGCATTCGAATCAGCGTAATGACCGTTTCTTCCTTGCCGTAGTCCCATAGTGACGTTAATGATACATATGTTTTCTAGTAGCACAACATTGTCGACGACTTCAGTAAATTTCTAGTTTCACACAGTTAAAACACAAACTGTGTGAACCTAGAAATTTACCCTCACTATAATTCATATTATAAGCCACAATGTTTGAAGTATCATCCCTGAAAATATCATCGAAAACAGGCTAAATCTAGTGGGTTAAAAAAAAAACGCTAACTGTGTGGATCTAGAAATTTACCTCGACTTCTACTGAGCGTTGTAATGTCGATAGTGTGGAATCATTTTCATATTAATTCTATATATGATCAAATTGCCGTGTGTATCCACTGCCACGCAAGAATTTCCCGTGGTGGAACTTCAAAATCTACCTCGAATTTATTAAAACATTTTAATAAACAACATAGATCTTAGTAAAGGCTTCATCAACGAAAGATGGGGCACTGGAAATTTCACCATTTAATTACATAGTGTGATGTTTTATTAACTGATTCTTTCACAGAGTAATAATTTTTTATGTGGTTGTCTTGTTGCCTGGAATTAATTGATATTTTTCTTGGAGCCTATGGAATCAGAATCGACGGAATCGGTATTGGTAAAATTGGAATCGAAATGTCAAAACCGGAATCGGAATCGCTAAAATTTTGGAATAGACCCATCACTAACTAATAATAAATAAAGTAAATCAACAGATATTTTTGAGGATGATACCCCTTTCCAGTACACATAGCAATGGTCAGGACAAAACACCCTCTGCAGAGGAGCTGCTTATAAACTATAATAGCTAGTCTATATCTACTAAGTAAGAGGCAATTAGTGAAGTTAAACATCTCTTTTTCAAGTTATTTTTATAACAAAGAATTATTTCAGATGGTAGCATATTTGTGATGTTTGTGGAACACATCTTAACAAGTGTTCATACATGATGAAGATGTTTGCCTGTCTATACCTTGTTTCCACAATTGACAGGAATCATTATTTAATTATTAAATATTAGTTATTGAACACAATTGGTAAAATGCGATGTTTTGCATGATTAGTATACATGAGAGTCAATCAGCTGATTTTAAAAGGATCGCAAAATGTTTTCAGAGACGAGACATTTTCAAAATAAAATACTTAAAAAAAAGATTTTTAACCAAGTTAAAAAAGTACAATTATTTTTAATTAATTAAACTTAAGTAGAAATGTATGTACGAATTCAACATGCAGGGTGAATTTGTGCTAAATACTCTGAAAAAAGGTGCATTATGCCAATGAGTAAGGTATTTATTTATTGTATTATTTTATATTAATAAGCAAAAACTGTTAGTATTAGTAATGGAAGTTTGACCATTTCTCAAATATCAGTGGTACCAGGATCGTATCTTACAACATCCAACTCCCAAGTATTACTTAAGATGAAGCCCAGGTGAAACCAACACTCTTATATGTAATCAAATAGTGTCACTTGACTACAGATTGAATAAGTACTTTACATCTATTTGCGGCTCCACAAAATCATGATTAACATTACCTCATGGTTCACAAGGTACAATACAAATGCAGACAACAATTATTTTTCATGCATAATCCCATTGAAAATAGCTGTTACATAAGCACACAGCACTGGACCATTTATCAGGCTCATTTACTGCTATCATTTATAGCAGCAAATGGGAGAGAGGGAAGAATGACACCACCACAAAAGGCAGGAGCAAAATTTAAGTTCAACTTAATTTGAACAAAGCTGAAAGAAAATTATCTAACAAAAACATTTTGCAACTGATTTCCATTAAATGAAAACCTGCTGTTAGTGTTAGTCTATCCGGACTAACACTTACAGATTCATGCACCATCTTATAGGTGAGGATATTAATTAAAGAAATTATTTGACCAACTTTACAGTGAACAAAATTCCAGAGTTCATTAAGTAACTGTTATCCTTCATATTTCTGGGGAGCTGGATAAATGGTTCTACACTGAAGTCCAAAGATATAAGTGCACGGTAAGTTAACAATTCGATTAACAAACCTTGCTGAAAAAGAGCCATGGAGTCCTACGGCCACTGACAAGTGTTAGTTGCTAACCTAGCACAACCTACATTCTTCAAATTCAGTCATAAGTCATACTCACTGCCCCCAATCCTCCGACCACACCTCGGATGCCTCTCAATTCCCTCCAAAACTGAAGTTTCCTGCACAGAGGATGATCTAGAGACGTTACCTACAGGAGCACCCATCACAAAAGGGCATGTGTTGGAGCAGCGCCGGTGCTCACTCATTGGATCATCGTCACTCTCCCAACCTCCAAGGGAGCTTTCACAGAAAGCACAAGTCACTCGATCACTAACTTGCTCCTCCGCCCCATACAAGTTGCTAGGATTCCAATAGAATCCTGCCTTGGCTAGGGCTGATGGGGATACCTCATCTTGCTTCGGCCATCTTTTACCATCTCCACGAACGAATGAAGCCAAACGAACCTCTTCCTTACGATAATCTGGTCCATCTTGATTATGAACAGTTTCACTTAACACGTTTTCCTGAAAAATATAATTTTTGAATGAATATTTCAGACTAGAAAAAGTATGATTTTATAGTAACAGTTTAAACGGATAAATGGAATATAACTTGTGACCATCTGCGAGTAGAGTCTATTTTCACATTACTGAAAGTAAACTATTATTAAAATGCATGTGCCTTTTTATCTCTGAACATCAAATATGAAGCAAATGTAAGATCAAAATAAAGATTGAAATAAGTAAAAGAAAAACTAGATAAGAAATAAACAACTAAGCGGAAGTTTGCCTATCCATTAATCATCAAGGAATCTAAAGAACTCACGCTTCCTTGTGTATCCCCTGAAATACACCAGTCGAAGTGTAATTCACGGACCTTGGGGCACTTAAGTAACTCCCTCTGGTCAGCAAAGGGACTAAAAATTTGACCATGCTTCGTAAACCTGGTCATTGTAAAGCGGCCAATTTTTGTTTATTCTTTGTATTCTTATTACGTGTCTTTATTCCTCGCCACATAGATGTTTCATTTCGTCTCTTCACCCCCCATCCGTCATTAGCATTAAGTATTTAGGTTTAGGTCATTATTTTCTGTTAATTGTTTTTGCACAAAATATGTTTTTCCAATTGGCTCTTTAATTGTAATAAAATTGATGTGAATGCAAATCGGATTATTCAGTGTTTCTCAGCAACGCAACTTTCTATTAAAGCGTGCTACATACGTGATCACGGGCTCAAAAGAACTCGCAGCAAGGAGGGATCCCTTCTCCCTCCCTCGACTGAGGCTGGTTGGCGGCAGTGGTTTTGTATGGCGCCCGGTCTACAAATGAAACTACAAACCTCTGGCATTTTCCGGCGATCCGTCACAAATGGCGTCCAACGTGAGGCCATAAATATCGGTGATACGTCACATTATATATAAACGAGTAAAATGTTGCTTGCACTCTGCAAGCATATTGATAACACAAATTTCAAGTCAACATCATATCGAAAGGATCCTCAAAATTAGAATAAATATTGAATATATTCTTAAAATTTGCTGCAAAATCTCCATCCAGCATCGAACCTGGGTCTTCCTGGTGATAACTACTATGCAGAACAGCAAAGGATCACAGTCTCTAACTATGTGTGAAAACTCAAGTAGAAATATTGGTTGCAACTGCCTCAAACGTCGTCCTACTTTTCCTATATATTTCTTCTCCGAGAAATTGTAATGTGCTCTAGCATCAAACCCAGGAACACCATTGTCCTATCTTTCTTTTTTCATAAGCCGAGTCTTAATATACATCTTCTAGCAAAGCAAGAACTTCCTATCATTTCAATAAGTGCATCAAGAAAATAATGAAAAACTAACCCAATGTATTTTAAACAGGAGACATATTTACCCCCTGGAATCAAACCCGGGTCTTTCTGGTGAAACTACCTACGCAACACAATAGAAGATCACCATTTCTAATCACATGTGAAAAGTTAATCAGAAATATTGGCTGCAACTGCCTCAAACGAAGTCCTCCTTTTCCCTTATATTCCTTATGAGAGAATAGTTACTGTGCTCTGGCATCGAACCCAGGAATAGTACCGTCTTATCTAAATTTTTATCTTAAACCGAGTGTTTATGTACATCTTCTAGCAGAGGGAGAACTTCCTATCATTTCAATAAGTGCATCAAAAAAAATAATGAAGAACTACCTCAATGTATTTTAAAGGGCAGATTTTTGCATCGTCCTTGCATCGAACCAAGGATATTTTCTGTGAAAGTCATTAATGTTTTCGATAGAGCATGATGATGACCATATATTTATGCTCCTTGAGTTTTGATTCTCTACCTATCTGGGGAGTATTTTTAAAAAAATTTTAAAAATCTAAGAAATGCTTTTAATTGGGAAAAATCAGGAGTTTGGGGCCCTCTGGAATCGAACCCATGAAACTGAGGTTCAAAATCGCAATTTTTCTGGCGGTTACACGTTATGGCCAATACGTCGTAAAAATTTCAACTCAATCACCCATGTGGTTTAGGTTCTGAATTTGTACCCTATCTATATATCTATTATATATAGATGCTTCTCCGGATTCATTCATGTATCATATACAGTGAAACCTGCCTTAAGCAGAACCTGAGTAAAATGGAAACCTGTCTTAATTGGAAAAAAATGTTGGTCCCAGCGGTCATATTAGGGTTTTACATGCATTGTTACTCTGTGTTGAACGGAAACTGTCAAACGCAGAAACAGAATCGATTCCCGGCCACATGAACCTGGGCTAAGCGGAATTGCGAAAAGTATTTCCAACTTCGATTTAAATCACTTGAGGTGACTACGAAGATGCAAAGCTTTCCCATTGGAGATATTATCCAAAATCATGAGCGTCCTGTCGTAAATATTATTTCAAGAGCTTCGTACTGGACAAGGGTTCCTTTGTCCCTATGATTATGAAAGTCGAGACACTAACACACAAATGCAATTAGGATTCTTGGCCACTCCTTTTGCAGACCAGGCATTCCTTATCCATCTCAATTTGCAGATGGATGGCTCTTTATAAACATAGCAGAACAAAGGAATCATTTTTAGCTTATACATAGGTGGGCATTTAAATTTTGCCTCTTATACTAGTGAGGATTAAATCTCGGACAGTTTATGGCGGAAAGGGACAAACATTATTGTGTAGCTTTGCTCGTCTCTGAAGAAGACGGAATCATTTTCCTACGTTTTGCTGACAGGATAAGACAACACCAGAGTACCTTAAGGGAACTGCTGATTGATTAATATAAATTATAGGTATTAAAGCTGAAAAATAATCTGGAATTGATCGAGTGCTTTGAAGGAAAAGCTCTCCGTAAAGCAGATAGAAGGGACGTAAGTGTGGAAAGATGTAAGTGTAGAAAGACGTAAGTTTATGAAGCAATTATTTTTTTATTTTACTTTTTTTTTATCAATCCATCACATACAGCGAAACATCAATTGACAGTGAGGTAATAACAGTAACAATAGACGAACACATATGACCATTACCTTGCCAGAAAATCTGGATAGCCGGGATTTGAACCCTGAACCTTGGCGTTGGAGCATTAACATGTAGGCATGCAAACCGCGGCTGGTCCAAGAAGGAAGAGAAAATTTTGAAAGAGGTTGGTCTTAAGAAACTTACTTCTTCATATCCCAAACAACAATAGTTTGCAAACCAAAACACCATAAAATAATTGTCGTTTCTGTCTATTAATTTAGGCCTACATTTACATTCAAAGAGGAAAACTCCTCTCTGCAAATATGAAGAGTTAAACAAATTAGTTTGGGACTGGTCGAGGAATATTCCTTTATCAGGTCCAATGGTGCAAGAAAAGGCATAAGAGTTTTTCCAGTTTCTTTAGGATAACTTGATTTTAAGGCCGCCAATGGTTGGCTGGAGAGCTTCAGAGCAAGACACAATGTTATATGAGACATAGGTGTCGGCAATCCGAACGACGTGGATGTGGTAACCGTAGAGGACTGGAAAGGCAAGGTTCAAGAATAAATTAAGACTATTAACCAAGTGATATCTACATCGGGGACGAAACCGGAATGTTTTATAGGGCATTGCTGTCTAAAACATTTTGTGTTAAAGGAGGAAATTGCTAGGGTTTTTCCTTTTTCAAGTTCTGTTTCTTGAAATTAGTGCATAAATGGAAACAATTATCTTACATTTTTGCGTATTCTTTAGAAAGGAAGTACTCAAAGAAGCATTTCATCATTTTCATTTGTAACAATATGGCTGGGGAGCTCCTTAAGCATCATGTCATCCGGAAATCAGCTCGATCACGATGTTTCAAAAAGGTTGCCATTGAGAAGCTACCGATCACATAGAGAAATAATAAAAAAGCATGGAACAAGGCTTCAATCATGGAAGAGTAGCTGAAAAGTTTCAACACCGAAACGTAGAGGAAATATAGGAAAGCCATACTTTTTCTCAAAAACGCAACCTGTCACCCTAAAATTCGCCTTTCGAATATGGAGCTAGCCCGGTAACCAGAAAACACAACTAGCATCGCTCAGCCAATGGATGAGGAGGTACTTAGAAAGCTGAAGGCACGATATAGAAAGTACATGATGTCATCGTTATTAGCTGCAACAGATACTGCGAATACAGTGTCAAAGGAGATAAAAAATATCAGCGCAGGATGTCATAAATCGGAATAATTTGACAGTAAATGATAATAAAAATTGACTGCTTAGCAATGTTTTGCTGAAGCTGGATTTCTGCCAGCACTGGTCCCCAAGGGAGGTAAAGAAAACAAATTCTATCCAATCATATCATTGATCTTCTGACGAGTGATGAAGATGGCTCCATGACAGACACCATAATGGAAGACAAAGCCTGTGAACCCGACGAAGAAGTAAATATAACTGTAATATATGAAGAAACAAAAAGTCCTAAAGAGAAATGTTGGTTTCTTTAAAAGAATTAGCAGAATGTAGTCTTAACCAAAGTAACGCTGATTTATTTAATATCTTAAATGAGAACTTTCCGTTCAAATATCTGCAAAGCCTCTTCATTAGCAGCAGACACTTCTGCTCCATATGTCACAATTGGTCTCATGAGTTTCTTATATATCTTGATTTTCATGTCCCTGGTTAAGAGAGTGGACTTCTGGAGCTAAATATTAGCAAAATATGCCCTATACATTAGAGAGTTTTAGCATAGCGAACACCGTAGATTCTTTAACCGTGAGATTCGAACGTGAGGGATAGCGGTCATGATCTATCGGGCACCGTAGACTTATAGTTGTAGCATACCGTACACCTACGACCGAAACATTTCTTCGGTCAGCTACCTTCATTTGTCTGTTTAGCATCCTTGCTTGCGCTTTTTTTGATCCTATTAGTCCTGTCAGCACACACCGTTTATCCGATCTGCTTCAAACTAAGCATACGCATTCTAAACAATTTTGCATTCTTAATCATTAATTTTGTTGGATTCAAACCGAGATCGCTCAGATAAATTTCCATAATAATTACATGTACATTTCGTTTTTATTGGTTGCAGGCTTTATTTCTTTTGAAGAATTAAATTAGAAGAAATACTCGTGTAGAGTCGAGACAAGTACCAAAAGAAGGGAAACTGAATGAAGATTCTTATTATGGTCATCAAATATTCTTTTCAAATTGAAATTTCGAGAAAATACGCGCAAATTTTCCAAAACTTTTGAGGGACAATCAATGCTAACTAAGCTCGTGCATTTTTCTGTATAGAAGGAATAGCTTGGGGTTTTAGTTTTGTTTACTGAAGTGTATTTATGCATGGCACAACCTTATACCTGGATATCATTTGTTTATGTTCCTCCATCTCCATTTATGAATTCGCTTCTCTCTCTTTTCTTTTCAAATTGAACTTAGTCGGAATTAGGAATTTCTCGGCCATTTCCGAGATGTGAAACTCATCAATCTCCGCTGTATCTGCCGTCAAAACGCCACAACTAACACCTCAAACTTGGTCTCCGAACGACATTCCTGTACTTAAGTCATTCCAATCGCAATTTATCAGTTACTATAACAGATTTTCACTCGCTTAAAAAAGATCTGTAATTTGCAATGTTTGAGGTATCTTCCCTGAAAATTTCATCGAAATCTGGCTATTTCTAGTGGGAAAAGAAAAAAAAATGCGGAGGGAACGAGACTAGACTTTTACATTGAACTTGTCCCTCTCCAGCAATACATGCTCTTGCAGACACCAATTAGTAAAATTTTTATTTGTAGAACTCACCGCTTCTTGCTGCACTTCCTATCAGACATTCGAACGGGTTCGTACCTATAATTTGATAAAGGAGAACCGAGTTGTCCCAGGCTGAAAATCGTACGCGCTCTTGCTTAGCCATTTCCTTCTCCATTTTGACGTCACGGTCGCTTTAACATCAGCCTCTTAACGCCGACGTGAGATGCGCCAAAATAGTGGTGCCCGTGAGTTCGGTGAAGACACCGTAAAGGTTTGCGCATGCGCAGTAAGGTTTCCGGAAAATATCGGTACACTGTTAAGTGCTTGCTAAAACTCTCTATTATCCTCTTGTGGATCTCTTCTGTCATTAAATTAGTACCTAGGTAATTGAAGCTTTTTGCATTTGCAAAGTTGTACTGTCCAAATGTTATAATTGGGGTCCACGCTCTGTCATCAATTGCAGACATTTTCATATGTTTTGTTTTCTTTTCATTAATTTTAAGCCCCATATTCTGGCTTTTCAGCTCTAAAATTCCGAATATTTCTCTCATGAGTCCATACTTCTTGCCACTAAAACAATGTCGTCAGCATATGCATAGGCCTGTATAGATTTATATACAATTGTCCCCTCTGTTCTCAATTCCTTCATGGCTTCATGAAGAGCCAGGTTAAATAATACTGCAGAGAGTGAGTCCCCTTGTCTCACTCCGGTTGTTATATCAAAGGCTTCACTAGTCTTGCCTCCAATAAAAGCCTTGGCTCGAGATCGTTCCATGGTCATATTTACCAGCTTAATTAGTTTTTTTTCTGCTACTGTTACTTTCATTATTACTGTTACTGTTCTTCTTCTTCATTATTCCATAATAATTTCGTCTACATAGAATATTCATAGAAAATTCGTCTATATAGAATTTTAGTAAAACCAGCCTCTTAGGCGACGCATGTTATGGGCACCATATGCCTTTCAAGGGTTTTTTTAATGTCAGACCCTGGGTTAAGCGGAAAACTGTCTTATCCGGAAAAAATATGGCCCGTGTTGTTGATCTGCTTGCAGTATGCAAGCTACATTTTACTCGTATTACTATATAGCTGGATGGACTTTCTCCGAATATTAAGAGAAGGCTTAGCTCGGCTTGTCCCAATTAACACCATTAGAGAGCGTAAAGATCCGCGTTGGATGAAACCTCAGGGTGAGCGTTGCATAGGAAGCACAGGATTATACACGCATGGATGAAGAAGCTAGAGAAATTCGGAGTAGACTGTGATCTTGAGCGACAAAAATATGCGGAGGTGCGAAGATTGGTTAAGCATGAATTGCAGAATGAGTTTCAGGAATTTAGATCTAAAACCCTTTTAGAGTCTTTAGGAGGCGACCAGAAGGAATTTTGGTCATATGTATGAGAATCTCGAGGTCAGTCTTCAGCACCCAGCCATGTTAATAATGTGGGTTTAACGGTTACTGAATCGGTAGGAAAAGCGAATCTAATTAATTGACACTACCAGGAAAGCTTTACTTTAGACGATGCACTCACAAACCAATTTTCTATGCGTAATGAGATAAAACCAATAGAGTTGTCAGTGGATGAAATAGGAAAGTTGTTGCGACAAATAGACAAGTAAAAAGAACCCGGACCAGAATTTATACCATCGTCCGTCATTCAAAAACTGGCGAATGATCTTGCTCCCTTTCTTTTCGTATTCTATAGGAAAACCTTAGACGAAGGCGTTGTACCAATGTCGTGGAGAAGAGTGCATATCACTCCAATTCCTAAGAAAGGACTTTCCTCGAAGCCGGAAGACTACTGTCCGATATCTTTTACATAACTTTTTGGTTTATGGTAGTTAAGTGAGGTTTTTTAAAGGTCAATCCCTAGTCGCCGTTTTCGCAGCTTTATCACAGTTTTTTCCCAAGACTCGAGCTTGGAGCTGATAAGAGACCTCGACTTATCAGCAGATATCAGCCTTTATCAATTGAGAGGTAAAGAAAGGAGTGCAGTATGATTTGAAAAGTTATGAACAATTGCAATATACAACAATTTGATATCTTCGGCTTTTCCCTCGTCTTAAGACAAGTACATGCGTCTTTTGATCTACGCTCTACGATAAAAATGAAAGATTTTTATGTTTTCTAAAGAAATTACTCAGTGAGTTATGGCAACGCTGCATTGCCAGGAGATCCAGAGGCGAGAATTTCATGTATTTGAATGCGGAAGATATTCATATCCCTTTAATAGTTTGTTATTCATATCCATTCTACATACCAACCCAACCCATCCCAACCCAACCCTCCTGGCAATGCAGCATTGACATAACTCACCAGGTAATTTCTATAGAAAACATAAAAAAACCTTAATTTTCATCGTAGAACGTAGATCAAAAGACGCATATACTTGTCTTGAGACGAAGGATACGACTGATATATCAAATTGTTGTATATTGCAATGGTTTATAACTTTCAAATCATACTGCACGCCTTTCTTTACCTCTCAATTGATATCTGCTGATAAGTCGAGGTCCTTTATCAGCTCCGAGTTCGAGTCGTGGGAAAAAAACTGTGATAAAGCTGCAAAAACGGCGCCTAGGGATGGACCTTTAAAAAACCTCACTTAACTACCATTAACCAAATTTTTTGTAAGACTATCGAGCATATCATAAAGAGTTCAATAATGCGTTTCCCAAGTTTCGAGGGGTCAATTAGTTAATGTCAACACGGTTTCCGTAAAGGTAGGTCATGTGATACCCAGTTAGCCCTTTTTCTCTACGATGTAGTTAGAGCAGCTGATAAGGGTATAAGAACAGATGCCATATTTCTAGATTTCAGAAAAGCTTTCGATCGAGTATCGCATGTAAAATTAATTCATAAGTTGATGGCTTACGGGATTGATGGAAAAGTTGTTGAATGGATAAAATAATTTTTCGCAGACAGATTGCAGCAAGTTGCGTTGGTAGGAATTTTATCTGATGAGGTTTGCATCACATCTGGTGTTCTGTAGGGAAGTGTATTAGGACCAATATTGCTCCTGATTTATATTAATGATTTTGCAAGGTTAGGTTATCCACTGATGATACAATTGTGTATAGAGAGTTCAATAAACTCAAGATGACACTGTTATAGTACACCATACGCTCTCGATGCAACTGTTAGGATACGTCTTTTCCATAACTTTTACAGAGAATAGACTATAAATATTCCTCCACCCACTTTATCCTGACGGTTCTTTCCAGAAATCTTAAAATCTTAAGGAAATACTTCATTGTCACTAATATTGTCTGTTAGCCAGCTTTCTGTGCCTATAATTATGTCGGAGTCTTTACTTTGGATGAGATGCTCTAGATCGGCTACTTTGTTTTTAATGCTTCTACAAATAATACAGTAGTACCTCTTACTACGAGTGTTCCTTAGTACTAGTTTTCCATACTACAAGCTGGCACTTGGCCAAAATATTGACTCTTAAGACGAGTGAAATTTCTTACTACGAGCGTGCAGGTATAATCATATACTGCTTGTTGGCACTGTCTAATAAGTTCGCGGACGAGCTACCAGGGCTACCAAGGACCCGATGGTAAGCTAGAAACAAAATCCCTTTTATATGCTGCTTACATTGGTCACTTTGGTAAATGAGCCAAAACAAAGTGGGATGTGGAGTTCGATGCTGATAAGACCAAATCAAAATTCTTCTTGGATCACCCTGTCGTCGCTTAATCAGTTCGCGTTTTGAAATCGTAGTAAAAGCATTTCTGAATTGTGTTCTGGCAAATATTTATGTTTTTTTGCAATGTATTCTGTAACTTATACATTAGCCATGGGACCTAAGAATCATAGTGTATAGGAGAGTAGTGATAAGAAGAAAAAACTTATCACGATTGATATTAAGAAAGAAATTATCGAAAAATATGAAAAAGGAGTGTGTGTTGCGGACTTGGCGCGCCAATACAAACAGAGTATCTCGACAATGTGCACCATTTTGAAGAAAATGAAGGAGATAAAGGCATTGTCGTCATCGAAGGGTGTCGCAAGGCTGTCGAAGACGCGGACAGTTGTGAACGAGGAGATGGAAAAATTGCTTCTGATTTGGTTGAACGAGAAGGAGCTCGCTGGAGATACTGTCACTGAGGACATCATCTGCGAGAAGGCACGATTATTGTACGATGATCTTTACAAGAAGTCTCCTGGAACGACATAAGTTGAGCCTGCAGATACTGTGAAACTTTTCAAGGCCAGTCGAGGCTGGTTTGAAAAATTCAAGTGGAGAACTGGCATCCACAGCGTACTACAACATGGTGAGACAGCCAGTGCGGTACCAAGGCGGCGGAAGTGTTCGTTAAAAACTTCACCGAACTCATCGCGTCGCAGGGCTACGTCTCACAGCTGGTTTTTAACTGTGATGAGACTGGCCTGTTTTGGAAGAAGATGTCGAGGCGTTCATCACCACCGAGGAGAAGAAGCTGCCAGGCCATGAGCCAATGAAGGATAGGCTGACGCTTGCTTTTTGTGCTAACGCCAGTGTGGACTGCAAAATCAAGCCTCTTGTGGTCTACCATTCGGAAAATCCGAGAGCCTTCAAGGCTCACAAAATAATTAAGGAGAAGCTACCAGTGATGTGGAGGGCTAACGTGAATGCCTGGGTCACCAGGCAATTAACCATCGAGTGAAATACCACCTTCGGCCCAACTGTGAAGACATTTCTATTTGAACAAGGCCTTCCTCTCAAGGCCCTCCTCATGCTTGGAAATGCCCCGGGACACCCTCCGAACCTTCAGGATGAAATTTTAGATGAGTTCAGCTTCATCAAGGTCCTCTACCTACCGCCGAATACCACCCCTATCTTGCAGCCCATGGATCAGCAGGTGATTTCCAATTTTAAGAAACTGTACACCAAGCATTTGTTTCGTCAGTGCTTTGATATCACGGAGAACACAAAACTCACTCAGCACCAATTCTGGAAAGATCATTTTAATATCATTAACTGCATCAAAATCATCGATCTGGCATGGCAAGGAGTCACCAGAAGAACTCTGATTTCGGCTTGGAGGAAGCTTTAGCCCGAAGCTGTTTCTGAACGAGACTCCATGGGACACGAACCAGGAATGCCTGATGTGGAAGAAATCGTACCTCTTGGTAAATCCATGAGGCTGGAGGTGGATGATGCCGACATCAATGAACTCCTCAAGGGCCATGCAGAAGAACTGACAACGGAAGAAATTCTGCTGCTTCAGGAGCACAATCAGTCAGATTCAGTGGAGGAAAATGTATTGGGGGAGAAAGCAGGAACGTCAGAAGATGCGCTGCCATCCGAAAAATTAAGAGAAATGTTACTGAAGTGGCAAGAACTGTCCGATTTTGTCGAAAAACATCACCCAGATAAATGTAATTCAGGGCGTGTGGCTGCTTTGTTTAATGATAATGGTATGGAACACTTAAGAAAAATTTTTAAAAGCCGTATGAAACAAATTTTGCTTGACAAGTTCCTGAAAAAACGAACTGCAGAGAACGAACAATGTTCACCTGGCAAATTGCCTACATTAGATGCGACAGTGCAAGAGAAAACGCAAAAAAATGTGCCTGACTTTTTATTGAAAGGAGATTCTCCCCCAAAACAGTAGTCCGCCGCTCTCCCACCCAGATTGTCATACTTAAAAGGTAACTGACGTATTAAAACCTTTCTATTTCATTGCTTTATCTTCTGTAATGATTTATAATTGTTATGTCATTAATTACTGTACTACATCCGGTTAATTAACAATAATTTTATAAATTGAGGTGGGGTAGGTGGGGGCTGGATTTCATTTCATAATTGCATTTCAATTAAGTTAAATGGGGAAAATTGTTTCTTAAAACGAGCATTTCTTAATACGAGCTCGCTTTTGGAATGGATTAAACTCGTAGTAAGAGGTACCACTGTAATGACAATCGATAGATCGTATAGATAGTTTACAATGGGAGAAGCTCGAGAAATGCGTTGTGGCTCATTTTCATCTTGCTCGGTAACTTTTACGGTATTCGATAGTTTATTAACATTACTTCCTATATCGGAGCCACTTAAATTAGAAGCATTCCCACAAATTCCCTTTAGCCTACAAAATTCCTACAATGCTCGTAAATCCTATGAGCCACCCGCTTGCCGCTTCAGCAGTATAGTGGACCCCAGAGCTGTTCAAGGCGAGGGGGTACGACAAGAGGGTCGGCCGAAGGTCTACAAAGTCAACTCCCATGCCCCGACAGAACTCCCACAGCCTCGCATTTAAACCATCTATTTTAGTCCAAATGCTTCGACAGCTGCACATCAATGCCAAACGACTCCCACACTCGCTCGACCTCGGAATTCACATTCTCAAAAGAACGCAAAATATCCTCGGGAGTGCGGTGACAGGCATCGTTGACTCCAACATGGGCCTCCACCCGCAGCCAAGAGCAACCCGTGCCCCTGGCCGCCGCACCTACCGCACCCGTGACTTGGGCCAAACGCACAGAGGGAATACACCAACATGAATACTTGTATTCTTCAGTATCTCACTTATTAATATTATGGCAATACTCTTCTTATAATTCCATCGAAAGGTTTTTATTTTACGATACTATTACTTTTTGTAAGAACTTAGTAGAACTGAAAAGTTAGGACACAGCTGCTAAGGAATTAGAGGTTTAAAACCCCCAATGACCGTTTGTGGTGCCCTGTCTTGTTTTCTAGGAATGAGAAGAGGAACAATGACCAAAACGGCTATCGGAGATTTTAAACCTCTCATTCGTAGAACTATGATTTTTAATCTATTTCAATATTAGTATATAATTGAAACGTCTAAAAAAAGTCATTCGTGGCTACTTAAGAACAATTAATAAGAACTTTATATAGCTGAGAAAAATATTGTAGATTAAGGGTGCTTAAATAATAAATTTTATCTAATGATACTGTGTCCAGTCAATTGACTATGGTCCACTGTATCTCAAAAAAGAATCCAAATGAAAAGGTCTGAGGTGTATTGGGAGACACTCAATACCATTGATTTATTTATCATCTCTGCTAGTGCCTTATATAAAAATATAAGCCAAGTTGCATATTTATCATTATTATTGTATTTTACTATTATTTATTCAAACATTTTATTCAATGCAAGCTTTGAATTTTATTTTGAAGATAATGTGGATAAAGAACCTAAAGATAGCAATGGGAATTTTTGGTCACTTATTAGATTCTGTGCAAAATACAATGAAATTTTCAAATAGAGATAAACTACAGCTCCTAAAAATGATACATAACATTGTTACAAAATAAAATAATAGAAACCCCAGAAGCTTTAATAACAGATAAAATAGACGAAGAAATTAATTCTGCTCCGTGCTTTATGATAATTGCTGATGAAACTGTCGATGATGATCAAATATCTTCATGTTTCCAGTATTTGATTTTCGAAAATTTCAAACCAGAAATGTCTGAAAAATATGTACAGAAAAACTGTCTGTATTGTTCTGGAGTTTAAGGGCATCTTGCAGGTTGTCTGGACACCTTTTTGCAGTCATCAGCGTACAAAAATAAAAAGATAGGTGTGTCTTTAAGTGAGACATTAACCCTTAAGCCACCTACGTATTTTACACCTATTGCCCCCAAGGGGGGTTACCAAATTAATTATGCATTATTTTGTGTTCTGAGTATTTCATGGTTTAAGCAATAACACTATGAATTTGTCTTAAATTTAATTTTTTAAATGTATTTAAATAAAAGAAAATTACTATAAATTAATTGAGTATGAAAAAGAAAGAATATTAACTAGCAAGAATAACTTTTGGGCATGTGCTGTATAGGTAATAATACAGAATGAAAACCACTGCAAATCATGACAAAACTTCAATGTTATACAAGAGTTGAAAAATAGTGACTTGGCTGGGTCTCGAACCCAGGTCTCCCACTTTCCAGGCAGCTGCTCTAAACTACCAAGCCACATTCTGTAAATGGGGACTTCCATGATCAAGGTGCTCCATGTAGTGGCACCAACCACCACACAAGTTGTGTCACCAAAAGTTGCAATAATGCATAACAATGTACACCCCTAGCCAAAATTAACGCAGCACCTCCCATGCGATCCTTACGGCCGGTGCTGCGTTAATTTTGGCCAGGACTGTACAAATGTTTGAAAATATTTGTTTATTACAATAATGGAATAGATGCATTGCTTAAACTTCCCTGCTGTTTAATTGGCATTTACTTAAATGATGTTGCCAAAGTTTTATATCTGCTGATAAATCTTGAGAACTGCATTCTCCATTGTTGGAATAGAAATTACAAAGATAAATATAATTATATACTATTAATTATATATTTTTTTGACATTTTTTCTAAACTGAGACATTTACTATATTTACATTTTGACAAGGACTTCCACTAGCTTTTGGTTTCTCAACTAATAATATTATTTTTCTGCATTATTTACAGTCTTTAAGTAAAGGGCTTCAAAATCTATTGAATTGTTGCTTTTCAATGCAACAACAAGGTCATCAGTCGCATTTGTAGCTTCATTTAAAAGCAATACTTCTAGATAGTAAGTATTCACAAAGAACAATGCTTAAGTAAGTAAGCGAACCATATGCACATGATACACATGCTTCAATTTTGAGAAGAAATGAAGGAGAAAAAGTCTGATCTTCCGGGCGGAGGCTTTAACCAATTAACTACACTTCGCCATTCTTAGCTTCTGGATTACGATGGTGAGGTGGCATCCCAGATGCCATCGTCCATTGATCCTCCACAACACACCGTGTCCCATCATAAGGATTGAATGTTCACAAGTCCCATACTGAGAATCAGTTAATGAACATTGAGGACTTCCTCTGAGATTCCTCGAATGCCATAAGGAGAAAGGCACTTTTTGCTTCTAATCCTGAACCATAATCCTTCAGTTTTGACTGTTAATAGTATTTCCCCTTTTCTTCCAATTATTAAACATTTTTTAAATCTGTATGTTTTTTGTATTTTCTCTGTGTCAATATAAACTTTTTTTAATTATACTGTATGTTTTTTCCTTTTTGTTACCTTCTGTGTTTTACTATTTTATTACAACTCATGTAATTGGAGCAATCTGTTTGAGTTACATAAATTATTATCATAAAAGTAAGAATTGCTAACTATCAAACATTTTGCTAAAATATGTCAAAAATATGAATCAAAAAGATCACTTTGTCACTCTTCTTAAGTTCTTAAGATATTTCAGGGATCCTAGTTTTGAAAACGATGATGAATGGATTACCTTTTACTTGAAAGAGTATACCCGACTACTTAAAATATAGAATAGTCTTTAGGCTTCATGAGCAACAACAAAAAATGTATGGAGCACAAATTTCACCTTCGAGGGCAATATTACAGATTTTTGGATCCACTTTTATAACAAATTAAAAGCATTCCTCATTACATAGAATAGACATAACTTAATTTGATAGCAAAACTTTGGACAAATATATAATAGGTGAAACCATAGGTAAAATTCTTAGGACAAGCAGTTGTTCACAATAATTGCTTGCCTATTGACATTAATCCGTGAAAAATCACTTCAAAAAAAATAATGCATTCCTTGGATCTATATATGATGATATAGATCTATAGATCATATGATACACCGTGAAAATAAACTCAAAATGTAACTCTAATTTAGATTGATTAGTAATTTAATAATAAGTTTGATTGTAGTTATAAGAAAAAAAAACGTACCGGGAACAAGCAGTTCATCTACAATATCAACTGAAAAATGAGAGTAAAAACTCACTTTTATATCTTGGCGTACGGGTGATGAAGATGATGACGATGATGGTATAGCAATTGGAATGTTGGTGGATTCAGTTGGATTTCTAACAAATGGACAGTTGGGGTTCAGCTCCCTGTGTCGAGCCATAGCAACATCCCCATAATTCCATTCCGAAATACGACCACCGCATGCAAAACATTCAACTTCGGCTCCACGCCCAGTGCGAAAGAAACCAGCCTTCGCGATTCTGGCGGAGTCAATGACAGCCACTGGCCAGCCTGTGAACGTTCTAAGTCTTTGCTCTTCAGCATGCATGCCATCCAATCGAGCCTGGAGAGAATTAGGTCTCCGGCTATCTTGAGTTCCCATTTTGATTTTACGAAAACCTGTACAATTTCCTCAAACTATTAAATTCTCCCATTTTGATCGCTATTACTAACTCAGAAATATGCGATGATGAGAGTTCTGTAATGTGAATGATAATTTGGTCATTAGAGAGGATTATTAGGCAATACTACAATATTGAAAAATTATCTATAAGTTATCATAAAAAGAGAAACACGAGTTAAACTAAATAATAATTTAACATAAAGATCCACATCGTTACTATGGCAAAATTGACTTAATTCGGGAATTACACAAAACTATAGTTTCATTTCATATACTTCGTAAATTATAATATTTTTATCACCGATCGATAATAATATTATATGCCATGTATCAACAGAAAATATGGAAATCAGTAAAACAATTTACAACGTAATACATTACAGAGAGGAAAAACCACACTGACGAATGGTAAATACAGAAAAGCTTCAAAGCAACTTGAAATTATGTATGTAATTGAAAATTTGCAACAAATTAAACAACCTCCCAAAAATGACTTCCGTCTGTTCCAGATCTTACCGTCCTTAATGTAAATTTCGGCGAAAGCTCCTTGCGCTCCAGGATTGTTATCACTTGTTATTACGTTTAGTAGGTCTTGTGCATGGAGGGGGGGGCACGTAGTGGTTTGTTCGAGTTTTCTCCTACGCCGCAGTTGGCCGCTACGTCCTGAGGGCAGCGCTGTTCGCGTATGACACAGGATTTAATTCTTAAGGCTGCTCTTTACCACTCAGAAAATGCCATTTTTAGACTGTTTCTATTGCCCTAGCAGTGAAAACATTTTAAAACTTACAGAGTTTTCACCAACCGATTCTTAAAAGATGAAACTACCATACAACAGGGTCTTTTTATTGATATCCCTATTGTAAATCCCTGTAGGGAATTCCCTATAGGGAATTGGCAATGGGGAATTTTCGCTGCAGGGAAAATTCCCTATAGGGAAAATTCCCCACAGGGAATCGTTCCATGTAAGGAATTGGGAATTTTCAATGCAGGGAATTTGTACAAGGAATCGTTCCCTACGCCAACAGGAATTAGAATAAACATGCTGCGAGAAAATAAAAATCAACGACTTATGTCATTTACCAATTTCTTTTATTTCAACAACCTACAAAGGTCAAACAAAAAATTATTTAAAAGTGGTTGTCGATGCATTCTCAGACCTCCTTAGCCTCTCCTGCTTCTTCCTCTCTGAAAAGTCAGGAATTTCGGATTTGTCCATGGTAATCCCCACTTGTGTCAGGTATTCAGGCTTCGGAGGTAAATATTCAAACAAAATACTTAGATCTGGTGCAGAACTTTAAAGGGATTTACCCACATATTGGAGAAACATTTTGTTTTACTTACCGATTGGCTGTAATCGCAGCAATAGAGAACGAAAAAAATTGAACTTCAATAAAGTTGAACCGTACTCGGAAGGCTGTATAAGATCTAGGAGTATTTGGGATGTAAATACCTGCAACAGTATAATAGTACTTACAGCCACGGTTTTCTATCGACCTTGGATTGTATATAACCATATATAACGTTACCAATTCTACGGCACCATGACAGTATTGATCGACCAATCGATCAACTTCGCTAAATCGAAACCGGAGCATATCGTTTTGGAATAAGGGCAGCTGAAAAATATTTCCTTCTTCTTCAATGTTAATTTTATCGATTGATTTGCAAAACTATATATTCCTCTCGTTTATTTGTCTTCCTCCTTTACATCCAACGTCCATCAGTATCTAACTCAGAAATTTCAGTACAGTACAATTCCCCCTCTTCCCTCCAGTTGATTCGTACACTGCATTTTCCTATGCTTTCCTTCCTTCGTGTTTGTGGTTTGGATATTGTGTGTACAAATAAAAAATACGACAGTCAACCTGTAATGTGTTACTTGATTTTTAGTTTTTTCATTTTCCTCTTAATATAGTTATATGTTGATTATTCTAAAATGAAAAAGAGGTCACTATAGCATATAAATGAAGCTCTATGTCTCAGGACTGGTGAAAAACGTTTGTGATAAGGAGAACTATGGTTTGCTGCAGGGAGGATTTCCTGTGGAGAAATTCCATGCAGGAAGAAATCCCTATAGGGAATGTGATTCCCTGTAGGTAAAGCTGATTTCCCCGCAGGGAATTTTCCCTGCAGGGATTTCCCTATAAGGAATGTGAATCCCTATAGGGAATTGTGTTTCCCTTTAAGGAATAGAAATTCCCTGTGGGGAATCGAAATTCCCTCTGGGGATCTATGGGGCATTTTCAATAGGGATTGCATACCGTATTTGTTAAAAACATTAGCAAATATTGCTCATTTTCTCTGAAGTGCCACGTTCGTGTAAGATAAGTAGGCGAAAAAAGCTCTCGTTGCATGGTAGCTGTATCCTTTATCTTTCCATTGAGTCACTACTTGGGTACATGATATTTGTGCAAGAAGAGTAATTAGGGAAATCGCAGTATGATAATTTAACGAGAAATTGGCACCGCATCCCCCCAGTGGAACAAGTTTCCATTCCACCGTCTCCCTCCTTCCCCACCAAAAGCACAAGACTAAACGAGGTAGCTATCTCTTGGGTCGACCTTTTTACTAATGGTCCGGTCAGCAGTTATTGTTCGGAAATTATGGTTAATATTAAGTATAATGTTTTTAATAAGTAGCTTTCATTGAATAAGCAGTCCAAAATAATTTTCCTTGTGATTCACCGATGTTATGTTCTGTCTCGGTCGCCTAGTGGTTAAGGCAGCCTCCCGGATAGAGGAAGATCCCGGGTTCAATTCCCGGCCCAGTCAGACTTTTTTCTTGGCATTTGTGCCATATCTTATCTGATGGAACTGAGAAGCTTATGCTTCGCAAACTCTTTCATCTGCCCATCGAAAATAAGCTCAAGTAGAACATATTCAATCATTTTTGGAGTCACCAAGTTTTGACAGTTTTTGTACATAGGTAGTTTTGAATTTTATACAGACCATAAGCCACTATTGGGGCTGTTTGCTGCCGATAAACCTATTCCAGACCATACATCTGCAAGGCTAAAGCATTGGGCTTTGACCTTGATGGGGTACTCCTACAACCTCCATTTCAAACCAACTGCAAAACACGCAAATGCCGATGGTCTGTCGCAACTGCCCATTCAACAAAACATGGACGGAGATGTGTTCGATATAGACGAAGACCAAATTACAGAATTCTCTGCTATAAAAGTTGCAGTCGCTACATGACAGGACAAGTTGTTGTGTCAAATTCTTTGCGCTATTAATTCAAATTGGCCAAATCCAATAGAAAAAAAGTTGGAACCATTTCATAAGCATGAAAGTGAGCTAGCTATCGAGAATGGCTGTATTTTCTGGGGCTCTAAGATGGTCATCTAAAAAGAATTATAATCAGCTGTGCTATGCGAATTGCACAAAGGACATCCTAGTAAGACCAAAATGAAAAACTTGGCACGTACAAGAGTTTGGTGGCCAGAGATGGATGGGGAAATTGAGGAAATTGTCCGTAAGTGCCTGTATTACCAAGATCAACGATCAGAAGCTGCTCAGTTTCCTGTCCACCCATGGGAGTTTCCAGCAAAAGAATGGAACTGATTACATATTGATTTCACTGGGCCTTTGCATGGCTTCCGCTGGTTAGTCATCGTGGATGCCAAGACAAAATGGCCAGAGGTATTTCCCATGAAGAATGCAACTAGTCAGGCTACAATTAATTCAATATCGAGTTTAATTTCATGCTTTGGAGTACCAGAACAGCTGGTCTCAGACAATGGGCCACAATTCACATCGAGAGAATTCAAACGTTTCTGTTTTAAGTTTCATATTCAACACGTTAGTACTTCTCCACCACCCTTGTTCAAACAGAGAGGCAGAGGGCTTTGTGAGAACACTGAAGTCGGTTCTAGGAAAACAAGATAATGGCCTAGATAGATTGCAGAGACAAGTGTACCGATTCTTGCTTACTTACTGGAATACTGCACACGCTACCACTGGCTTTACACCAGCCGACCTGCTAATTGGGCATCAAGTTTATTTCTATTAGATGCAGTTTTCTTTAAACCAGAGAAAAATGTAGAGAAGTCCAAGAGAAACAAGCAAATCCAGAAAAACAAGTCCGAAGTTTTCACACCGGAAATACCGTTTGGGCTCGTGATTATATGTCACAGCAATGCAAGTAGGCTGCTGGCACAATTTTATACCACATTGCACCATTAACGTATCAAGTCAATGTTGGGGACAAACTTTGGAAACACCACATAGACCAGTTAATCTCCAGGAGTCCTGAATGTTTCACAGAACCTAAAACACCAGTTTCTCCATTGCTATTAGAAATCCTCCACGATCCAGCCCTACCAGCCATCAACCAGGATATTTCACCTCAACCAAGATCACCTACTCCAAAATTGTCTAGGCCTCCACGTGTGGACCAAACTGAGTTAGTTCTCCTAGCACGAAGATTGGAGCGTCTAAACAAAGGCATTGCCCCAAAAAGACTGATCGAGGAATGCCATGTCGTGATTTGAAGATAGAGGAGAAGAAGAATATTTAAGGAGGGAGGAATGTTATATAGAGAGACTCGTTGCTATTTGTTTATTTAATATTATTGTTTAATTCCATTGATTTTTCTGTTTGGTTGTTAGAGAAAGAGACTAACCCAATGCAATTGAAGCTATTGTGAGCTCTGTGATTACTTAAGAGTTGGATGAAAATAAAAGAACACTTTGTACTAATTCCACAGAATATAATATATATAATATAATGGCCAATACCATTCAAATACTTAAGAGTTATTAATCTTATAACAAAACTAATAGATCAATAAATCCACACGGTTTAAAACAGGTTAGAGTTTTTTGTTTTCTTTGCAAGAATATAACAGCTTCATTTGAAAGTTTTATTGGTAAATCAGAAGGTTTTTGTTTCCAAAGTCATGTTAGATAGGAATTATCTAAATCTATAATATATGATTATTCATGCAGTCTCTGTGGGGTAAACCTAATGACAGTAGAATCGGTATCTTGGAGAAACTCCCAGGAATAACTTATCATGGAGTACCCACATCCGAAATATATGTGAAAAAACACTTAAGAAACTAGGCTTCATTAAAAGGATAGTTGGTCAGAGCAAAGAAAACGTTTGTGAGTGATGTCAGTTAGCGCTAGAGTTAGGCCTCACTTATGCATGTAGTGTATGGGACAACTGCCAACCCTGCCAACAAATGTCATATTCAGGATATAGAAAAAGTAAAATGATTGGCAATACAATTTGTAAAGAATTGCTTTGATAAAATATCGAATGTTACTCAGATGATACAGGACATGGGATGGGAATCATTAGAAGATAGAGGACAAATTCTAAGGATAAATTTACTAAATAAGTTCAGAGAAATTATGTTCTCGAATGATGTTTACAATATAATGCGAAGATGCTAGAACTAATCGTTTCAAAAATTAATTTTTTCCACGAAGGATTTCAAGAAGCGAAAGCAATCGATTAGGGAAAGAAAGTCGAGGTGCCTGCACCTTCTGCCACATGCCAAAAAGCGACTGGTTCTTATACAGGCAAAAGCAGTGCTGTAGAGTACAGCAATGCAATGATATGGATTCCAAGGTTAATTTCTCTCCCTCCCTGGGAGGGGGGAAATAAAGCGTGTGAATACAAAATATCTCAAGAAAGCAATTTGATATGAATAAGGATTATTTAATCATATGCCATTAATTTTCGACGATTATTTAGCAAAAATTATCCACATTTTATATTAGAGGACGTGCTTTGGTTATGGTTTATAATTTAATGAAATAATATTTTTGACGTGAAGATACTTTTTTATGCATTCTGAAAAATTTGTGTTAGAATAAAAACATTACAGTTCCATTCTGCAGTGGTCATTGAATTCAAGAAGATGGGCATTTAGTATTAGAGATCAGCTATAACGATTACTTATCCAATTTTTGTCAGCTCTCGTTATAACGGACTACAGCTGTATAAAATGTGGACTTTTACATTCCTGTAAAAACATTTCCATAAGTAATATCAGACAGGTGATCTTAAAAAGGTTCCTCTTTGAACTGAAGAGTAGCACAATTACATTACAAAATGTTTCAGTATTAATATAAGAATTCCCTTTTAAAAACTTTTTGTACAGCCATTTCAGCAGTTGTAACTGTTATAAATATATAGAAGCTTATAAGATCTCATTTCTTGTTTAGTATACTCTTTCTTATCAATTTGAAATTACTGAAATCAACAGATACATAAAAGACATAGTAAAATACATAAATACAAATTGTAATTTGTCTAAACAGAATCACAATTGAAATCAAAAAGAGATTTACCTAGAAAGGATACTTTTATTAATTCACAAATCTAGTTAGATACAGTCTAACAATATATTTTCCTTTCCTTAAATAACAATATTTCTGTCAAGTCTATTAATCATAATAAAAGATATAATACAAAAATAAATCAAAGACTAATTAGGTGGAATAAAAGTAAGAGAGAAGACAATAGTGATAAATTATGTTCTTACTTCCATTTGGGTAGATTATTTACAAATGTACTTTGTAATCCATAGAAATGATAAACAAATTTTGTAATTTCCACAATAAAACTTTAATGGATGACCGGTTTCAGCTACAAGCTATCATTAGGTTTAACTATTGGTATATAAGCTTTCCGATAATGTTTGACCTGATGATAGCTTGGAGATGAAACCGGTCATCCATTAAAGTTTTATTGTGGAAATTACAAAATTTGTTTATCATTTCTAATGTCATTCCACAAAGTACGGCCAGAGAACTTTGATTTCATTTGTAATCCATGTTTTTCAACTCATTAACTCTTAATGAATATAATGGAATTTAAGACAAAATAATTGTAATAGCTCTAATTTGAGTCTGCCCTCTAACTAAGTAGGGAAAAGTTTATTACACCATACAATAGTTGAATTGAAGAATATAATAATCACATAGTTTTTTACCACAGATAGAGTAATAATCAATAAAAATATTAAATATTATTTATCATGAAAAAGAGACAAGGGACAGATCATAAAATTTCATAACTTGCTCAGAAATGTCCACTTAATACAACTCGTATAAACATGCTACAGTTCATTATTTTTAAGTTGCCTGCATTACATGTTGATAATCCTCCAGACTGTGAAGGAAATCCTTAATAATACTTATTGAGGTCACAATAAAAAGTGAATCATCAATTACTTGTGAAAATAAGACTACACATAAGAAGAAAGGACTTTCAGTGAATAAGCTTACTTATAGTAAAAAAACAAACAGATGGAGAGATAACATTAAATTTAAACATGAATAATCAAATGGAAAAAATCTTGCATTTAATGTGATCTTTAGCTGACATTAATCAAGGATACCTGAGAGTGCGCTCATACAAATATAAATTCAGTTTAAATTTTAAAATTAAATTTACCTGTAGCATCACAATATATAAATTCAACAAAAAAAACATGCAAACATCAATATTGTTTGTATATCAAAGGCATATTGCTGAGTTAATGCATTTCCAACAAGATATGACATTCAAATTTTTTTTCAATTAACTAGATAAAAACTTGCATCAACAGCCTTTTACATTCAGACCAGCAACTTTGGCCAAGGCCCAATATTTTCACATTTAGAAACTTTTCAAACTTCACACTTTGCAAACAGCTTTAGATGTAAGATAAAACTCTGGTGATTGAAGTAGCAATCGGCTCCATTAACTGGTTATCATCTTGCACCCTCCTGCATATAGCCAGGGAAATGTATGACCAGGTTAACAGAGACTGATGATAATCTACAGAATTCAAAATGAAGAATTATATAACATTGTAAAATTCAGCACTGCATATTTAGATTTAAATGACAAAGAATCAAATACACATAAAATTGAAGAGAGTGAAGTCTTGCATGGCTAAATATCTTCCATTACTTAGGCATATTTTCTGTCATTGAGCTAATATGTCAAAACAATCTCTCAATTCAATTTAAAGTGACACTTAAAGGGACTTCAGCACATCAAACAGGTGATTTCATATCCTCTTTTGGTATCTAGACAATATGACTTCTATTTTAGATCAATTCTAATTAAAAGGTGATAATATTACTTATAACTGTGTCTATAAATAATACTTGTAACTGTGTATGATACTTGTGATTGTTTTTTATGTCTTGTGGCGATGTCTTTTACCCCATCATGTAAGGTTTATGAGACAAATAAAGGTATTACTATTATCTTCTTAAAATTTCCTAAATAAAAAAACATTTTTTATATCATTATAGATCCTCAATTTATGACCAGGATATGGTAAACAAATAAAGCCCTTGTCTTCCTTCTAAATAAAACTACTGAATATGCAACTGCCTTAATTAATTAATGATTTCAATGTAAATAAATATTCATCATAAGTAATAATAATAAAATAGGACCCAATAAAAGTAGCATCTTCAGCACCAAATAAAGCAATTCAATCATCTAATTGAGCTTTGTGAGCATTCCAATAGCATCACTTTCTAGTAGAGAAAACAATTTGAAAAGTACATCTCCTAAGAAAATCAAGAGCTAATAGAAAGAGTAACTTCAATACAGACACTCCCTGACAGAGGTGCCAGATTTGAAGGGATTTTATACTCTTTCTATTTCTATTTTAATCAATTTTATTGAATTGTAGATAAAATGTTCAGAAATTCTTATTTGAGCGTTTTTTCTGGTTACTCGTAGCACCGAAAATGAAGATGAAATTGGCGGAGACAATCCACATCGCTTAGAATTATCTGGAAGAACAGGGGTTAATAAAAAGGCTGGAAAATCCAGAGGATAGGGTTTAATTCTAAAGAGAAGGGGACATACTTGAGGCGAAGAAGATGAAATGAAACCTGGCGAAACTCAAACTTCAACGGACAAATGACTCTCCGGAAGAGATGATTCCCCAAAGTTTTGACATATTTTAAACTCAACTTGTTAAGTTTCATTTGAATACTAATACTATCGAAAAGTTAGGGATCATCTTTACACACGGATGTATTAAAATAAATGAACTTCAGATATATCTATCAATGTTGATAGAAAAAGATCACATATACTTCACTTTCCTATAGGAATATGCCAAAGTTATTTCGAACTTATTTTAATTATTTAAAGGACTATTCTCTTCGTAGCCAACAATGAAAAGTTTGGTCCATGGTCTAGCGTATGGCTCTGCAGTAATTTACAAACTTTTTTTATTTGAGGGAGATTTTTGCTTATAGTTTCTCAAAACAGAAAATATTATGAAAATAATTTTTAAAATGGATTCAGTATGATTCCGATCTCCGTACGCTCATTTATAGAAATTAGAGCAACAAAACGAATCAAAATAGTTAGTTTGGTGGGGGAATCCTTGGGATTCCCAATATTTTTAAATAATCTTTAATTTTTAATTTTCTTCATAGGGTACAACAGTATTTTCCTGGATTACCTTCAATTCCTAAAAATTGAGGCATATTTTGATTTGTAAAAAAACCAACGTCCAACCCAAAGTTCTAATACATTATAATCAATTTGAATATTTTTATTAGAACATATGAAAAATCAGCTGAGGTTCTGCCCATTATTTGACGATTTGTATATTTAATTTGACAATATACAATGGGTGAGTGCACCAAATTGGTGGGTGCTTGCAGGTGCCGATGGTTGAGGTGGCGAGATAATGGCCTCAGGTGCCTCTCAGAGGGGGGCACCGTCCTTTCACAATCGTAGGAGAGGTAGTCGGAAAAACCCCATTACGAGAAAGCCTTAGATATTGGGATTCCCAAACCCCTGAAAAACTGGAGGAATTGGAAACTAAGGATGGAACAATGGTTCTTTACCTGTAGGCTCATTACAACCCTTTTTGTACACCTTACAAGTATTTTGCAGCTGTGGTTCTGAACAAACACATGCCGCCGATTTTCCCCAAGATTTTCTCTTCATTCTAATAATACAAGATGTATGGATTTCCCCTCAATAAACCTCCAAATTTCCGAGGGTATGCATGTCTGTATGACCGTTAGCTCATTTCACCCCTTTAGTTCCCTCCAATTCCAGTCGCATTTTGTCAGGAATACTGGCCACTTGTATGCGAGCATTCATAGAAGAAGTGTCTAAGAGCTAGCAGCAACATCATATTTTACCATCGATTCATCTTTTGCGGACGCCAGGAAGATCCAAGTGAAGCTATCGCCTGGAGTATGGCGTGGAATATCAATAGCTGACATCATACCAGGTAAAAAATTACATTTATGTAAACTTCCAGGTCTCTTTATACTTGATTTGCTTCTAAGTACAGTGATTTTAGTGTCCGTCTATTATGTTCTTCTTTAATTAGTAAATATCTTTTTATCTCATTTCTTTTGCTAGATATCATTCATCATCGCGAAGGTACAATGTACAGTAAATTTCCGTTTATCCGAATCGCGTTTATCCTAAATCCGCTTTATCCGAACAAACTTTTCCGAATGCACTTACCCCACCCCCCCAATTCTGTTGTTTATTTTTCCATTCAAAAGAGTGAAACCTTATAAATGAAATCTGTTTCATGTATAAGCAAGATTTGAACAAGATAAATGAGTAGTAAGAGATTGACACATACCTTACATTTCAGGGAAACCTTCAGAGAAAAAGTCTTTCTGGATTCATCATTTAAATTTCACTATCATCTCTAGCTACATTTCCATTTGACTGAAATTGTAATAAAAAAGATTTAATTAGTTTAATTTAGGGGAAATCTTTAAAATTTACATATATGCGGATAGGGATTAATTTCTTTTATTCTAGAATTGTGCTCCGAGGAAACGAGACAAGAATCATTCACAAAGTATAAACCCAAAAGTCTCTCAACGAACCAGATGGTAGAACAAGATACTGTATTTGACGGCATATAAGACAAACCTTTTTTCCTAAATTATGTCTTGAAAAATTTCCCTGCGTCTTATATGTGAAGGTTCAACCTCCACAGATTAACTTTCAATACTGAATGCTATTTTAAGCCCAGATGGTCTATACTACCTATTTCATAATTGCATACAATGATTATGTTAATATTTGGCTTTGACAACTAAAAGAAACTACATTATAAGTTATTGTGGTACCCTGCTTTTGCACAGACTATTAAAACTTTGTTTCCTTGTGAGTGGCCAACTTAATGAGGGTGCGTCTTATACGCTTGTGCGTCTTATATGCTGTCAAATACGGTAATTACATAAGCCGAATAATTATAACTGTTTTTCAGTAACATAGATGGTAATTGCTATTCTTAAATAATTTAGGGTCACTGGTTCTAGAAATGAGCTTATAAAAGACTTACAACTAACATTTTTTTCTGTTATTCTACATTGCGATATCATTTTTAAATACCACAAAAATAATATTTTCTGTAAAATGAATGAAAATTGCTGTTCATCACTAATTTTGGGTTGCTGTTTACAGATATGAGCCCAAAAATGTCCATCATATAAGAAAGTTTGGTTGACTTTTGCTCTCGTCATTGGACTAATTCTTTCTTGTTATATCTTATACAGAGTAAAAAGACACAACAAATAAAGTTAAATAAAATATTACCAATTTCCAATCCAAAAAGAATAAGCTTTCATCTCCATTGCTTACCCACCACCTATTACACTTCTAATCTCCTTCCTCTTATCCACTTCTGCACCACTACAGTTAAATGTATTAAGCTCGATTTGGTTTTTCATAACTTACTATATTGGAGTAAACCCACCACCACTTTCATCAGAGGGGAAGAATATTTCAGGCTTGAAATGGGAACCTACTGATGGATGCCCTACAGGACAACGCTGGAGCACTTCTAAGCAAGCAGCTCAAAATCATATTTATGTTAATAATACAGTTGTAGTAATAATGCAGTTAAAGACTAATTGGAATGAATCCAAATGCTGTACTAAAATAAAGCTCTCTCAGATTAGTGTATGTGATGTCCTGTGTTTTTAAACTCTTTGAGAAACAAGTGATTTACTGAGCACACAGGCACTAAAATGTACATTTCTTTAAGGACCTTTTCATCTTACCATTTTATAACTCCTCCAATTTGGTCTAAGAATTTAAATTACATTTAAATGAAGTCAATGAATGATACAATAAACACTTTAGATATACATTAACACTGTTACCAACCTAAAAATACAAAGATAAAAATAAACTAATAATATAATAATATGATATGTTTATTCGCCCAAAGGTCAAACTACATACCAATGAATGTACAAGATATAGAACATGCAAGGAATATAAATTAATCATAAAAAAAATTCAAATTTATCACATCAATATTTCAACTACTCGTAATAAACAAAATTCCGGTCACAATATAAATACATTCATATTTTGGCTAAGACAAATATATCATAGAGTTTAAAATAAAACATAGGTAAAATTAAATGCCATAACATGGACATGCCAAGTCACATCTAAAAAAAAACTTAAAATAAATGATTGATAGGATTAATTTACATAGATTTAAAAGCTATTTGCTTGAATTCAGGGTTACATTAGCATCTCTCTCTACTTTAATACATACCGTTCTAAAATATTTCCAGACAATTTTTATTGACCAAATCATGGGAAAAAACAGCAATATTGCTATATAGAGAGACCAAGTCAAATGCGGTTGTTTATAGGGTTAAAAAAAATTATTTAATTCTAAGTTAGATAAAGTTAAATACAAGTATGTGCTTACATTCAGTTGCTCGGGTACAGTACATTGCAATGTATTTAATGGCCTACTTCCATATTTAACTTCCTCCGTATCATCTTCATCATCTTCAGGTGTCAATAAGAGCCACTCAGTGGTTTGAGATTTTCTACAAAAGGAGAACATTTATTATTTCAGCAAATAGTGTTTCTGTACTAATGTAATTATATATAAATATATATCTATAATATATAATTCCTTCTCCGGATTCATTCATGTATAAATCTATTATATATAGACGCTTCTCCGGATATCTATTATATATAGATGCTTCTCCGGATTCATTCATATATATAGCTATATAGGTATATAGATAGGATACAAATTCACAGGCAAAACCACAAGCATCATTGACTTGAAATTTTTATGACATATTGGCCAAAACGTATAACCCCCAGGAAAAAAACGACTTTGATCCTCAGTGTTATAGGTTCGATTCCAGAGGGCCCCAAAGTCCCGATTTTTCCCGTTTAAATGCATTGCCGTGATATTCGGGAATTAAAAAAAAATAGTTTCCGGAAAGGTAGAGAAATAAAACTCAAGGTGCCCATATTTATGGTCTTGGACTTTCGAAAACATCAATGACTTTCACAAAAAATATCCTGGGTTCGATGCTAGGACGATGCAAAGATCTGCCCTTTAAAATACATGGGAGCTGTTTTTCAATATTTTTTTTGAAAAGTAAGACTTCGATTGAGGCAGTTGCAGCCAATATTTCTGCTTGAATTTTCGCACATAGTTAAAGAATAATATCTTCTATTATGTTTCATAGGAAGTTTCACCAGAAAGTCCCGGGTTCGATGCCGGGCGGTAAATATGTCTCCCGTTTAAAATACATAGGGTTTGTATTTCATTATTTTTTTGATGCACTCATTGAAATGATAGGAAGTTCGTGCTTGACTGGAAGATGTATGGTTAAAACTGGTTTAAGAAAACAGTTTTCAGAAGACCGTAATATTCCTGGGTTCGATGCCAGACCACATTAACATTTCTCTCATAAGGAATATAAGGGAAAAGTAGGACGTTCTTTGAGGCAGTTGCAGATAATATTTCTGCTTGAATTTTCACACATAGTTACAGATGGTGATCTTCTATGGTTCTGCATAGTGAGTATCACTAGGAAGACCAGGGTTTGATGCCGGACGAATAAATTGCAGCGAATAATCAGAATATTTTCAATCCATTATTTTTTCTTTTGACGGCCTTCCGGATATGATGCCGAGATGAAATTAGTGTTCTCGATCTGCTTGCAGTATGCAAGCTACATTTTACTCGTACTTATATATATACGAGTAAAATGTTGCTTGCATACTGCAAGCAGATCGACAACACTATTTTCATGTCGGCATCATATCGGGACGGCCATCAAAAGAAAAAATGGATTGAAATTTTTCTTAAAATTCACTGAAATTCCATCGTCTGGCATCGAACCCGGGTCTTTACTGTTGAAGTTACTATGCAGCACAATAGAACATCGCCATCTCTAACTATGTGTGAAAATTCAAGCTGAAATATGGGCTACAACTGCCTCAAAAGACGTTCTCATTTTCACGAAATTATATGGCTCTCTGGATTCGAACCAAGGACGATCTTGGAAATCTAAAAAATGTTTCTGAAAGTTATTTATGATCTCTATCTACATGCCGAATTTCAAGTTTCTATATTGTTGGGAAAGGGTTCAAATAATTATTGAAAATCGGATCAGTTACTGATTTTAGAGACGCCTGGTGTCGAACCCAGGACGCATTGACAGCTGGGAATGCACGGTTTGATTTGTATACACTTAATCTTTCTTAGTGCAAAGTTTGAAGTCTTTATCGTGCCGGGAAGTACCTATAATTTGTTTCCGTTATCTCCGTAAGAAATGCATTGAGGAATTTAAATGACCCTCTGGGATCGAACCAAGGACCATCAGCGAATATGTAAAATTTGATTATGAAATTTATTATTGATCTCCAACTACATGCCGAATTTCAAGTTTTCATGCCATCGGGAAAGGGTCCAAAAAAAATCTTAAAAATCGCCACAATGCAATTTAAACGGCCAATTTTTGCCCGGACCTAGCATCGAACCCAGGATATTTTCCGTAAAACTCATTTATGTTTTCGATAGATCATGACCATATATATAGGCTCCTTGAGTTTTGATTCGCTACCTATCCGGAAAGTATTTTTTTTTAATTCCCAAAAATCAAAGCAATGCATTTAAACGGGAAAAATCGGGACTTTGAGGCCCTCTGGAATCGAACCCATGACATCGAGGTTCAAAATCGCAATTTTTCTGGAGGTTATACATTATGGCCAATATGTCGTAAAAATTTCAAGCCATTGACGCAAGTGGTTTAGCCTGTGACTTTGTATCCTATCTATATACCCATCTATCTATATATATATATGAATGAATCCGGAGAAGCATCTATATATAATAGATACACTGGGGATCAAAAGTCTAACCATGTTCCACAAGTGCCAACAACTTGAAATTTTTACGGCGTTATGGCCATGACGTGTAACCACCAGGAAAAAGCCGACATTGAACCTCGGTGTCATGGGTTCGATTCCAGAAGGCCCCAAAGTCGCGATTTTCCCCATAAGGATACATGGCGGGGATTTTCGAAAATTTTTTTGAGGCACTTCCCGGAAAAGGAGAGATTTGAAATTCGAGGGATCGCTAGATGCCGTGCATATCTAAAGGAAACCATAAAGATATCTACGAATATTATCCTTGGTTCGATGCTAGGTTGGGGCAAAAATCGGCCGTTTAAAATGCATTGTGGCGATTTTTATGATTTTTTTGGACCCTTTTCCGATGGCATAGAAACTTGAAATTCAGTATGAGGTTAGATATTATAAAAATATATCATAATCGTATTTTACATATTCGCTGATGGTCCATGGTTCGATCCCAGAGGGACATTTAAATTCCTCAATGCATTTCTCACGGAGATAACGGAAACAAATTTTAGGTACTTCCCGGCATGCTATCGACTTCAAACTTTGCATGATACAAGAACAAGTCTTATCAAATCAAACTATACACTCACAGCTATCAATGTGTCCTGGGTTCGACACCAGGTGTCTCTGCAATCAGAAGTTGATCCGATTTTTAGGAATTATTTTGAAACTTTTCCCAATAATATAGAAACTTGAAATTTGGCATATAGATTGAGAACATTAATTACTTTCAGAACATTTTTTAAACTTCCAAGATCGTCCTTGGTTCGAGTCTCGAGAGCCATTTACATTCGTGAACATTAGAGCGTCTTTTTAGGGCAGTTGTAGCCAATATTTCTGCTTTAATTTTCACACATAGTTAGAGATGGTGATCTTCTATTGTGTTTCATAGTAGGTTTACCAGTAAGACCCGGGTTCGATGCCAGACGATGAAATTTCAGCGAATTTTAAGAAAAAATTAAATCCTTTTTTTTTCTTATGAGGACCGTCCCGATGTGATGCCGATATGAAATTAGTATTGCCGATCTGCTTGCAGTATGCAAGCTACATTTTACTCGTATATATACACCTGAAATGTTGCATGCATTCTGCAAGCATGTTTAAAACACAAATTTCAAGTCGACATCATATCGAGAGGTTCCTCAAAAGAAAAGAAAAGGATTGAAAATATTCTTAAAATTCGCTGCTATTTATTTGTCCAGCATTGAACTCGGGTACTTCCTGGTCATACTTACCATGGAGCAGTTTATTTTGATGCACTTATCGAAATGACAGGAAGTTCTTGCTTTTCTAGAAGATGTATCTTAAGAATCAGTTCAAGAAAAAAAAAATTAGATAAGAACGTTCTATTCCTGGGTTTGATGCCAGAGCACATTAAAATTCCTCACATAAGGAATATAAGGGAAAAGTAAGATGGCGTTTTAAGCAGTAGAAACAAATAATTCTGCTTGAATTTTCACACATAGTTGGAGATCATGCTCTTCTGTTGTTCTGCATAGCAATTATCACCAGAAAGACACGGGTTCAATGCTGGACGAAGAAATTGCAGTGAATTTTAAGAATATTTTCAATATTTTTTCTACTTTTCCTCTCGATACGATTTCGACATGAAATTTGTGTTATCAACCTGCTTGCAAAATGCAAGCAAAGTTTTACTTGTATAATCTATTATATATAGATGCTTCTCCGGATTCATTCATATATATAGCTATATAGGTATATAGATAGGATTCTAATGCACAGGCTAAACTACAAGCGTCACTGACCTAAAATTTTTACGACGTCTTGGCCATAATGTGTAACCACCAGAAAAATTGCGATTTTGAAATTGTGTGTGAAATAAAATGTTGTGTGAAATTTCAAGCAGAAATATTGGCTGCAACTGCCTCAAACGATGTCCTAATTTTCACATATATTCCTTATGTGAGAAATTTTAATGTGATCTTGCATCGAACCAAGGAATATTATGGTGGAATCTAGATTTCTTCTGAAACCAAGTGCATCAAAAAAAATAATGAAAAACTACCTCAATGTATTTTAAAGGGCAGATTTTTGCATCGTCATAGCATCGAACGCAGGATATTTTTTGTAAAAATCATTTATGTTTTTGATAGATCATGACCATATTTATAGGCTCCTAGAGTTTTGATTCTATACCTATACGGGAAGTATTATTTTTAATTCTGGAAATCAAAGCAATGGTTTTAAATGGGAAAAATCGGGACTTTGGGGCCCTCTGGAATTGAACCCATGACACTGAGATTCAAAATTGCATTTTTTCTTTCAGTTATACATTATGGCCATTACGTCGTAAAAATTTTAAATCAATGATTTCTGTGGTTTAGCCTTTGAATTAGTATCCTATCTGGCTAAATATATATGAATCCGTAGAAGTGTCTATATATAATAGATAATTCTTCATTTTCACCACATCCACCATCTTTATTTTTCCTCTTTTATTCCTTCCTTCCACTGAACCTTGTAGTGCCGCTTGCAGTATGCTATTTCCTGTAATCATATGGCCCAACCAGTTAGCTTTCCTTTTTCTTATTTAATTAATACTGTCCTAAAAGTTTTAATTGAAGTTAACAGATAGACCCATATCTTAGGGTAGTATCTCTTAATAATTTTCTTTGCTTGCATTTTGCAAGCACCCATTTACTAGTTATATATATATAGATAAATATATAACTTCATACAGTGGGCTAGAATCGAAGAAAGCTGGCCAAAAATACAAAAGTGGATATTGTATTTGCAAACTTTGATACTTTGCTTAGTTAATACTGAATAAGTTCCATATACAGTTATTACTATTATTATTAAGTAAATTACTTTGATTCCTGCACACTAAATTTATATAGGGGGTTGAAGTCTACCTAATTTTCCGTAAAACGCTGGTTATAGATTTTTTGCAAAATTCCTAATCTAAATCACCATTTACGAAGTGGTAGAGTTTTCTGTACGAGCACCAGCTATCAAATCCTAAATATCGAGACCAAGTATCACTGGTTCAATCTCACATAAGAATCTGCTCACAGATATTACCATTGCTTTCTTTAAAATTTTCAAAGTTCAACTGTTCTTCCTAAACAAGTGGTTCATTGTATGTTAAGTTAAATAAATAAATATAGCAGTTGTTTTCTTAGTTTCCTGTTTAGATTATAATTTTGTTAACTGACTTTATCTTGTTTTATTTCAGAGAAAAACATCTACAACTTCATTTCAGTCAGAAGCAAGTCATTGTTAGATCATCTTAAAATTGATGACAGATTTCTCCTCGAATGTCCTACTATATGGTGAAATAATGCTTCATTTAAAGAAGCCAGAAAGAAGGTTTCAATGCTGCGGGCAGTGAACAATACAGCTGAAAGAGTGGTCAAGTTTGTGCAAGACTTTCATGGTTTAATCACGGTTGAGGAGGAACAAAAGCAATTTTTATTACGTTGCGAACACCGGAAGATTCCTGACTGGAAAATGGGAACTTTAAACAGAAAAATTCAAGAGTAATGTTTTTTACATGTTAGACAGTAAATATACACAATTTGGGTATATTGCTGTCTTATTTACTAAAGAAAAATTGAATTCTGGAATCCTTCCATACTAAATCAGTAAAAACTTTTATTTCTCATCTTTGGCATCGAGTTGGCATGGGTTACCATACAGGGGTAGCATTACTATCTCCCTCTAGCGACCAAAAGTGAAGCCAGGAGTAAAGGGGCAGATTGCACATTTAGCCATGCTGGTGAGAACTTTTCGTATCTCCCTAAATTAATACATTGTTTTTTCGTGATTTTGCAGCTTTGATACAGAGTTATCAAGGTTTGATCGAGTAAGTCGAACGTTTTGGAACACAAAATGTAGTTTGAGCAATGTGTAACACAAAGCAATTTTGTTATTTTTGCGTTTCTAAAGGTTTTATTGGTAAAAAAGCAGGGGCTGGTTTCTGCCTGCAGCATGGTCAATTGCTGTGCATCAGAATAGCTGCCGCCCCACAAAATGTACCGAAACTAGAATGTATGCATCTTCCTTAATTTTATTATTTCATTCATTATCTGAACTCTATGAATCAGAACGTACGTCAGTATTAAGCCACGGCGTTTAAATTAATATTTCATTGTACTCTTGGCTGCATCTGCAGGTCTCTTGCATCTTGCACAGTATAAAAGTTCTTGTATTTGTCATTTTAAAAACTTCTACTGCATTGAGCCCCAATTATGAATTTGAACAAACATTTGCACAAGCGGAAAATCTCTAATTACCCTGGAAAGTTATTATAATGTATGATAGAGTAGCTTTATCTCAATTTGGTAAACGATTGTTGAGGAATTTTTATGCCATACTAGGTATTAATCAATTAAAACTGGGACAAATCAATACATTATAATATACATAAAATTAACATTATAATAATCAACGAGGTTTTAATAGAGTTTGCGGAAGGTTGGCAGATGATTCGTTCACTGTATCCCTCTAGCAGATGACACCAGCATCCGAGAAGTTTACATTGCAGGCATGTTTTATTTTCCATGATGAAAAGAATCAAGAGGACTTTGAGAAAAAAATCGAACATGATCGTTAATTAAAACATTCATCTAAACTATCTGAATCCATGTCATAGGATAGACAAGCTCCTGAGTCCCATATGAGAGGAAAATAAAACCCCAAAAATACATGTAGTTAAAGGGGTCCGGCGAAAAAGTTCTCACCAGTTCTCTGTGGGTTATGTTATTTTTGGCTTCACTTTTCTGATATTAGACTCTCTCTGTGGGTTACCATAACTCAATCTCAACAATATTTAATATGTGAGTTACAAAGGCCAAACAGAAAAAATATAGGGTATGCATATTTGAAGTAGCAAAAATATGGAAGAAAATAAATTCCTATTAATTCGAGAGTTATTTAGTGAATTGGGTGTATGGTGTGGTTGCCTAACTCCGATATTCAGTTGCTAATTTTTTAAAAATAAAAGCCCAATGAGTTAAACGGCCAGACACGTTCACAGCATCCACTATTTTTAAGCAAAGAACGTGCCCTGTAAGATTTGTGCAAATCTGTTAGTGAATTACCCATTAACCTGATGATGTCCTCCTTGTTGGTGCAAATTTTAATATCTCGAAATTGTTTAGCATCAAGTCAGCACAGGTTACCATAATCCAATTGCAATAATATTTATTGGGTAAATTTATAAGGCCAAATAGAAAAAATTCTAAATATTCTTTCAACCAAGATAAGAAGAGGAATTCATTATTCAATACAAAACAAGAGAAAATAATTGCAAATAAATAGACAAATATATCCTTTTCATGTATATTATATCCATAGGTTTATTGTATATATCTTTATTATCTATATATACTGTATAGCCTATAATTTAGAATGATAATGCCTGATGACCAAGTTTAAATTCAAAAATTTGGTAAGATATTATCAATAAATTTAGGAAATTCAGTGTTCAAACCTGGGTTTGCTCCAGATAAGTCTATCATAAACTTCAGATTGAAGACTGGAAGGAAGCTCATCAAATAGTTCTGATTCCACAACATCATTTGGATTGCAGGATATATGCTGCAGGCAAGCATTCTGAAAGCATGTCAATGAGATAATGATGAAGGACAATCATTATTAATCAAAACATGACATGATCAAATGCTTTATAAATTCTTTTGATTTTCATATTATCAGAGTAGTACTTGGCATAGTAGATGAGGGAGATATTATAACTAATTGCAAGACAATCAATATGTGAATCAACATTCTACAAGGAGTTCACTGAGCATTTGTACAGGATAGTTACAAAATGTGGGTCATTATTTTCCATTTGTTTAGACTATGTCCCAAACATTTCTATATATATATAGCTATCTCTAAAAATACCTAATTAGTTAAAAACATTAACTTCAATCAATCATAAGAACTGTTGTTCTTCATTCACTATGGCAAAACTATAAGTGATTTTATATCCATAATTTTTAAATTGCCTCATACAAAATATTTTTCAAAGACCTATGAATAACACTTTTACATTTTTAGATTATAAAATTCACCTGTGAAAATATTTAGGTATATATAATTGTACCTTATTCATTACAAAAAAATGTAAAAATAGATTGGCTACTGAAATTTCATACTCAACATAGAATATGAAGCAAGTGATCTCATTACAATAAAAGATTAATTATCAAGCAATGAGATGAACTTACAAAGGTGAATATAAAAGAGGCAAGGAAGATAATTGATAATAAAATGCTCAATTTGGTCGAAAAATTCAGAAATTGATGGCTGAATTAATTTAATGAACAATTATCTGAAAGAAAAACTCACTCTTACAGCACGGGCATTCAACTGATCGGCTAGAGAGAGACAGGCGATGGTAGATTCAGGGTCTAATAAGTGGAATCCTCCAAAGAGTAACAAATGCTCACAAGCATTCTTCAGATCATCCACCTATATTTAAAATAGAAGATAGAAAATGTTACTGAAAGATTTCTTAATAAAATTCCTAAAAGCTTGTTTGAAACTAAAAAACAACCTAGGACGAGAATTACTGAATTTTACAGTGAACAGCTATTTTAAAGTGATCCCTAAATTTGTAGGAAACTTTATTAATGAAGAAAAATTAATGAATTTTATAAAAAAGCCCTGCTTACCTTTGAGTACAAATTAGGTAATATACAAATTTAAAAAGTATGTGGCCTTAATGAGTAAAATGTATGCAGCCAGTGTGAAAAGAATAGCAAATTTCTATAACCTTATAATTCCTTTCAGACTGCATAGCCATTTTTTATGTGATAGAAGTGTTTCTTGTATTTGTCATCTAAATATATGACTCTCAAAAATAGAGCTTTCATTTTTGCTCCACTTCCATGGCAGTATATTTGCAGCAATTTTAGTTTCTTAAGTATAAATATTTTGCAAAACTAATTGAAAAGGAAGAGAACAAATGGAAATTTAACCAGTGTATTTTATTAAAAATTTAAGGTAAATTATTGATGGAAATACTTAGGAAGTACCCTTCACTTCAGACAAGGAAATGGAAATAAGAGTAAAAAAAACTAATGTAAATTTTCATAAATCATCATGTCGCATATGCCAAAAGCAATGTTTCTTTTCACACCTCAAGCTGATCCGCTAACACAAGCAATGCCCAAAGTTGCTCGGCACCGAGGGATCCATTTGAGTGGGCACCAAGTTCGAATTTTTCCTCCTGAGGTAATTTTTCTTTACCAAAGATGTTACAATCTAGCTGAAGTTGCCCACTATAAATCCATTGCAGAAATAACTGGAGAAGTTGTGGAGTTGTATCATGAACCATAATTTTCCTGCAGAAAAGTAAGGAATCAATTTTTAGACCTTAAATTAGGAGAGTATTTGCCTTTCTGATTAGTACTGAAATTCACTCTTGGCAAATAGAAACCTGTTGATGGCCTCTTTCATTCCAGACAAAAGAGCCCTACGAAACCAGTCGCATCGAGCAGCCACAATGGGTCGATGGGCACCAACTCTCCACAACCAATGCCCTATTTCTTCATCCCATTCCAAATGTCCAATATCTTGTATTCCCAAATTATTTCCTGAAATTTAAACAACAATTTCAGTGACATTTGAGTTGTGTGAAATACATATAAAAATACAAAGAACTGATTCACTGCTTTCTTTAAACAGCACGTGCAGAGTGATGGATGTAGTTTTTGGTCATACGATTGAATGTATAAAATGTCTCACAGGAACTTATTAAATTATTTGAGTGCCAACCAACATGTGTTTAGTTTCATACATAGGTTGACCAATAAAGTTGTGCATCAAATTTCAATAACTCAATTGGATGTAAAATCAAAACCTAAGATTTTTTAATTTAGATTTTTGTAAACAGTAATTCTTCAAAGTTATGCAATAGATGTGAATGATAAAAACAACAATGTTAAATTTGTATTAGTCAGGTTACATTATTAAGCATAGTTTAAATGGGAGTAACAAAAACACTACTTTAGGCAAAATATAATGAATATTATAGTTCTTAATCCATATAATACACAACATTAAAAAATAATGAGTTTCATAATCTAAAGATCTATTGATGTTGATGGCCTCATAAAACCTAATTTTTGATTTTAGTTTCTAAGCACTATTTTATGAAGTCTAACAAGGAGAGACTCTCACTTTTGTCCGGAGATTTTGATAAAACTTTTTGGGGTGATGCAGGAAGTAGAGTAATGAAAAATTGTGCTGGGATTCATCTTATTGGGCCTTAGTTTTGTTGCAATAATTAATTGAAAATCGACAATCAGAGTATAGGCAACCCTGAATTGCACACCTGCGCTAGACCCTATCTGTAAGGAATAACCCGCTGTTTTCGAGTAATTCTCAAATATAATATTTATTTCTTTTGATTTATATTTTTCTTGTTACTCACTGATAGACATAAGGACTATATTTCCATTATTTCACCCAATATCCGATAGAATAACCTTATTTCAACCAAATGATCTTCGATGACGGAGATCCTCACTAAAAGTATGATGAATGAGGGTTCGTAAAAATGCTCTCTCGAATCATTTGGTATTCATTGGTAATGGTTTATAATTATAGCAATTATTAGGATTTTTATAGTTGTGTTTCAGATCAATTTAAAATCAGCTGTGTCTACATATACGTTGTAACGAAAGAAAAATTTAGAAAACGGCTGTTAATGAATAAGAGGATTGAAATCTCCAAAAGCCGTCTTTGTCGGCGCGTTTGGCATCGTAAAGTGGGGCAATCATTTCTTGCTTTCTCTAATTACCGGGAAGTAAGAGGAACACCCACAAAGATGGCTTTTGGAGATTTCAAAACTCTAATACATATACGTCGGCAACTCCTTGGTTACTGGGAAACTTTCCAGATCTACAATCTTTCTGGACGTAACCTCTGGTCTTGAATGCACTCAAACCTACTATTTATCCAAATAGGGAGGGATATTCAAAGACAAATTTCAGTTGGAAAACAAGAATACATTTGAGGAGAAACTTATGTCCTTTAGAGTGGGACGGCCAAACCTGTGACAGGCGCGTGAGCACGCGGGTGATGTAAAATGTGCACATTTGTTTTGAGTATCGTAAGAGTCTTGGGAGACCTTTTTCGTTTCTTCCAACGCATGGCACTTGCGCTTCAAGCTTGACTATCATTGTTTTAACCAATTTACAATATCGTGAGAATTTAAATTACAATGAATCTTTAAATTTAATTAATTTTTATCAATAATGGAATACTTGAATTCTGAGTTAAAATATCAATGTTTACTGAAGTCGATTGTATTTAAGTATTCTGATTGTGTGACTTTTTCCCTTAGAACTTAGCCCTTTTTCAATAGAACATCCTCCAAGCATGCAAACAACTGTGGATCTTAAGGGTCGAATTCTTCTAGAACAGGGGTGCTTAACCTTTTTTGGCACCTGGGCACCAAAGAGCGCTTCCGAAAGCAAAGCGGGCACCACATAACATTTACCTCCATAGTGACATTTAGGCCATCCCTTGGCAATATTATCACTTTACCAGTTAACCGTTGGCCGTTTGAAAAAAAAAAAACGTTCCATGGTAAATAAGATCCAAAATATTACAGTTATATAATGTCATCACAACCTCAAATCTCATTTGTTAGAACCTCTCATGTGAGAAAGTCTTTATCTCCGAAGAAGATTTGATAATGAGGAATACATCTGGTATGAAGGTTTTTGCTGCATGTGCACCGCTGCATTCCGAAAAGCAGCAGTACTTTAATACGAGGAGTTTGATACATTGATAATCTGAGCCGAGCTGAATCTTCGCATTCGTATAACGAACTAAATATAAAATAGATATGCGTCTTGTTAATCTGGACAGAGGCGATAAGAGGGGTAGAATAATTACGAAACCCAAGACCAGGACAACCAAGTTTCTGACCCTTTCCCCGCCAAACCTCCGCTCCATCCCTGATAGTGCAATCCCAAGAAATAATGTTGTAGCAAATAAAAAATCTTTTTCCCGAAGCTTGGAGGGCACTGTACGAGGTCACTTCGGGCACCCAGGTTGAGTAGCCCTGCTCTAGAACATACAAATTTCATGTTCAGTTTCTGGCATTGAGACATTTTAGAAAAAGAATGGACATAGAATCTTCTAGAAGATGAACATCAAGAAGTAGGTAATTCAGAGTTCCCAAAGTTGAATAGCACTACATAAATACCATACTGGCGATCCTACGATTAATGTCAGTTGTAATTTATAAAATTTAACTAATGTATTTCTCAAGTAATTAAGACTAAAAGATTTTAAAAATACAGATCTGAATTATTTAACCTACAAATCAAAATACATTTTTCCCTAAGGTCAGGCTGCTGAGACGAGGCATTCTCAATTTCAAAATTTCTATCTAATGGAATTTAATAAATCTTAATGACTTACTGCGTTGTTTGATGCTTTAAGTCAGTAAATGAAGATAAAAACAATGTAAACTTGCTTGGTCCCCCATAATAAAGCAAAATGATGGAGGTGGGGTTTTTAGAATACATTTTATAAGATGGACATTCAGAGAAAGCAATAAATTTTCCTGAGGAGGAAAAGAGGTGGTACGGTTAAATCTCACAGAGTTCATGAATTTCTTTCGTATGAACATTCATAAAAATACAACATAATCAACAACAAAGTGGTAAAATGTTAATTCTTTCAAAGGCAAAAGATTAAAGAAAAAAGGTTAAATTTAGCGAACAATACCTTAAGAAAAATCACATGTGAATTTTAAGGATAAAAATATATAAAGCAAACAAAAAACAAGGAATAAAATAAAAAAGACAAAACAAGAGAGATTGTACAGTGAATACAGATCATTACAATTCCATTTTACTGTCATTATATTCGATAAATGAGTGGATTGCTTCATTAGTCAATAGTAGATATGTGAGACAAGATTCTTTATCACTTCATGCTTTTGGACATTTTTGGAGTTTTAAAAAGTTGGAGGCTCTTGCAATGTAAATAGTTTGAATTAGTCTGCAAAAAGATTTAGCAAGACTACAATAAGGTATATCTAGGTTATTTTATATCAAGTACTATGGCCATGTACTAATTAGGCAAAATATACTCATCACATTTTCCAGATAATAGAAGGCCTAGCTGACATAAAATGGCAATGAAAAAGCCGTGCTACTGAGGGGTATCGATATATTTAATTTCCTCAAAGCACAAAAGCACTTTGACAATTTACCAACAAGAACATCAATTTGCTTATCCAATTGAAATTTGAAACAAACTTTAATGCAGTCATCCTGACTGAATCATCCACTTACATCGTAGCAATCGTTTTAGTTTTGAATAATAAAAAAATCCATTAGCACAGGAATTCTGGGTTTAGAATGGAATGATTGGAAGCTTCCATTCAGTTAATGCAAAAAAGACACATCATCTGCATATATTTTCTGTAGTTATGTTTCTACCAAGATCATTTAATAAATATGATATATAAATAAGTTTGAAGCAAAAGGATTTTTCTAAACAAAGAAAGAATGGAGAATTGTGAGAGAAATAGCTGGCACCAAAAAAGAGTGGCATGAAAGTTATCTATTATATATGTTAACATATATTTCAAGATTGATAAAATATAACTCACTTGTTTGCTATAGATAACTTAGTCAAATTCATATATGCCTTAATTTCAGATTTTGGAGATTTTTCAGTTTTCTTGGGTAATTAGTGACATCTCTTTTTTTCTCCTAGGTATCATGCAGATTTTCTGTCTAATAACATACACAAAAGCATGATTTCTTAGTCCTCTTCCAACAATTCATAAATCTTCAGTGAAATCACTTATCTCTTTATGGTTCTGAGAGATTCTTCAAACTAAATTAATTGACATGAATGACCTATTTGAGCTTCATGAAAAATATTTCTTAAAAGGAAATGGTAATCTTATTCCATCTTTTCTCAAAATAACTATAAAAGTTGTTAGAGCCAAATGAGTTGTTAAGGCAATTACTGTGGTTATTCAAGGAAAAATACATCTGATGTTCAGATTCAGATTGTCAAACAAATGCTGTTAAGGAAAAGGGTTAAGGTGATTTAACACTGAACTATATGTACTTTTATGCTGAAGTTACAGTTAATTGATATTTTCACCACATCAAACATTCCTGAGGAGGAATCAAAATGATTTTCCGCACAAACTATGTTAAAAGCCATTCAGGAGACTAGCAGACCTAGTTATGACTCAAAATTCAAATAAATACTACATGAAACAAGTATTTTTTATTTTTCTTAGAGCTATTATGTGTCATTACATACTCTTGAAATTCACAAAATGTTTTGTCAAAATTCTAGTACCCTCAATCTGAGAAAAAGTTTGGGAAACCCTAGAGATGGAGTGGACTCACACAAAAGACATTGGTTCGCCTTGGTCTTTTCTTATGTATTGCCAATGGAAATCGGCAAATCAACCTTTTCCATGAGCATAGGTTTGCAAGAAACTGAGGCCTTCAGATAAGGGCCAATTGAGGTTTGTTGAGTGACAAGGGAAATGGTTCAAGATCTCTTCAAAGAGGGCAACAAGGCGATCAAGTAATCTGAATGAAATAAATCACACCAAATCTGGAATATCTGAAGTACTAGGGGCAGGGTAGATTTCAGAAAACATATTCAGAAAAAACTGCATTCCTAAAATTGCCCCTGAGAAGAAAGAGGAAATCCTAGAATTTTAAATAGGTAGTTGAATCCTAGAATTCAAGGATTGTCATATTCAGTGACTAAAAAAACAGAAGGTTCACTTCAAAAGCCGTATTTTTTTTAAGTGTCTGTGAATATGGTTGAATATTGTGGCTCATACTGGAATATTGCCTCTGCTTTCATGGACGCAGGATAATTTACAACAACCGCAGATAAAAGCAATAGAAATATGAAAATAAAAATTTTGGGTTACATCAATGTATGACTTTGTGGCACAAAATCCCCACATTCACGAAAATTGAGCTTTTTTTAATTCTTGCTTCAGATTTCTTCGAATGCAGTTTTAAAGACCAAAAATACCTTTCGACTAAGTTGCATTTATTTGTTGAAAAATCAAATATAATCATAAGAAAGTAAATCAATTACCATATATTGTTTTGTTCAAGGTTGAAGTATTTCTGATCGCCGTTTTACCCAAAACTGAAAGATCTAAAGTGGCATTCTTATGTCCAATAGATTCCTCATGCTTTGTAATTTTTTGAGATAAATGCCTTATATCGAACACACCTATTTCTGTCCAAGTTGCTTCCTTGTCTTTCGCAAACAGAAAACAAGGGAAACAGTATAGCCTATTAGAAGAGTCACAGCCACAAATCCAACTGTTTCTCTCATATATTTTAGGCTTAAACACTCGGCAGTATCTTTACTGACTCTGAGATAGGTTCAGCAAAGAAATAGGCCTCCATACTTCTTTTATTGCACATTTTTCTTCAATAGAAAGAGAGGAAATTTTAATATCTTTCAGAAATTGGGCAGTAGTCATCGTGAAGAGAGAGAAAAACTGTTCACAAACACGAAACGCAGTAGGTTTGAGTACTGAATACACCACAAGCAACCACAACAACTGAATATGTAGACTGGATACAAACGAACTCCATAAATTCACAATATTGCACTGTATTTTGAGTAGCCATTACATAGCTTTTAATTTAATGTTTTATGTCGATATCATACCAAGATGATCCTAAAATAAGATTCCACTATCCTCTTTTGCAGTGCATAGAGGAATGTAAATGGTGCTCTGGAATCGAACCAAGGATCATCAGGTAAATGTTAAACAGCGTATATGTAATGTATTTATGATCTCTATTCACATGCCGGGTTTTAGGTTTCCACGTTATCGGGAAGGCATAAAAAAAAAATTGCCGCAATGCATTTCAAATAGGAGAATATTTGCCCTGGCCTAGCGTCGAACCAAGGATAATGTTTGATGGTGTGTTTGAAGTTTTCGTTAGATATGCACAGCTTAAAGCAATCTCTGGAATTTCAACTCTATAATTTGCAGGTAATTGCACAAAAAAATTTCCGAAAATTCTATGAAGCCATTCTCTTTGGCTGGTGCTGCATCTTAATGCAGCGATCGGCCCATGTTTAAAGGCCGTATGCCCCTCTTTCCCTTCACCTATAATGAATCGTCTAAAGGGGTTCATCCGGGGAGTGAACCTCAGGCAAAGTCAAGCTAGTTGGAACAAAAAGCGGCGCAGGAATCACGACTCAACAAAAGAAAAATAAGACCTGTGATTGGTGTCAAGGATATTTGGGTTATGGTAACAACATTGGTATACATAAAAATAGTGCAGTAGTTTTCTTAGGGGGTTCAGTGAACCCAATGGACATATTACTAACTTAACTCCTTCCAAGCAGAATCATAATGAGCATTGCCAAATGGAACAGAAGCGATAAAGGTTTTCCTTGTAGAGTCACCTTTAAATAGGTGAACATAGAGTGAATATCCACTCTGTCAAACACCAGACATAAATAGACTGCAAATCCTAACCAGACAAAAAATGCTCCAGAAAATCAAGGCAACTCAAAAGTAGGAAGACAGGATCAGTGGGTAAAAAAGCTAACCCAAACCCACAAAAGCAAACATATTCATGGTTTCGATGCTCAATAGGAATAAAATAAAGTTTTTCATCTATATCTCCTTGCGAACGTGCATTTCAACCGAGAAGGATCACAATTATGGCAATAGTACTAAAAATATTTCGTTTATTTTGATTATTGAGAAATTCTGGATACACCGATTGGAATGCACAAAACATTTCCAATTCAGAATGACCAAATATTTACGAACTATCAAGGTCCTCATCAATTGAAAATACTGTACAAATAGTACCTTGAAACAGATTATACTAGAAACACAGTAACTGCAGCTAGCAGATTCCAGGAGGAGGCTCTTTGAAGGTAGAGAATCTAGGTATTGCAAGTGAAATGTAGATGAATTTGGGGCAATGTGCAAATCAAATTGTTCCCCAGTTTCCCTTACTTTTTGCCACTTTACCTTTAGGGATGGCTGAATAAACTAATAAAAGAATTGAAATGACGTCTGTTCTGAGGATGGTGCTTTAACACCGAAACCGGTCAACAGCAGTATTAAAATTTGTTGAATAAGTACAAGTGTGTGTGTGTGTGTGTTTTTAATTTCGTAAGTTTTTTCTAATAAAAGAAACCTAGAAAAGGGAACTCTCAAAACACTCCTGGATTTCAGCACCTAAAGAGTAGGTTCTGGTGGCCAACATTACACATGAAAAAGCAAAATTTATATTAAAGGGAGAAAGTTATAGTTATGGACCAAAGGAGCTGGGAAGGAGGATTAAATAATGAGAGAAGAACTAACTTCATGGAAAATTAACATTTTCATGGCGGCTTACCCCAAAGAATAACTTAGAAATCTTCATTGACTTTCACACACCTGACGAAAAAAAAACAATATATTCTCCCAGCAAAAAAAGGTCTTGACATTGTGCCCCACACCACCAAGTTATCGGCAGTAATCCCCCCTCGGAGTAGCAAAAAAGTAGACGAGGGAAATTTGAATCGAACTAAAATGAGCACATCGGCATGAACACTCCTTATATATAGACTATTCCTGCAAGATATTTCCAAAGATTTACACCTCAATTAGCATCCATAATATTTGAATCATGGAAAAGAATGCTATGCATATTGATGGCTATGCAATTTTGGCCCAAATATCGTAGTAGTAGTAGTATTGTTAAAAGTGCTTCGACAGCTTAGGTCATTTCGCACATTGGCTCCCACCGGGAATCGAACCCGGGACCGCTTTCACCAAAGGCAAACGCGCTGTCCACATGACTATCCGGGAGCCTACCCAAATATCGTTTACAGTGACAGAAACATAGTTTTTTTTCTTACAAGGTGTCTTCTTGAAAAACTGCCGAGTTTTATGTTTTGATTATTATGTTATGTTTATGAGTTGATTCCATCATAATCATTGTCAAAGCTGTCTTTCATTTCAATGAGAATTGGTAAATAAAATACATTAATATGTTTCAAATTATTACAGCTGAAAAGATATCATGAACCAACCATAGACATTCTATTTTTCTAGCTACTAATATTACTGCTTCAATTAGCATGTTTCCCTGAAAATTAGACCTAACCCGAAATGAAGCACTAATGTGATATTTTAGGATGCTCTCAGTTTAAGCTCAAACATAAACCCTATTTTAGATCATCACCCTTATAGGCATAATGAATTAAAAAGTAATCAATGTTTAAATACATATAAATGATATACTATACTATATGTATTTGATATTAATGTTTTAAATAAACAAAAAGCAAAATAAATAATAAACAAAATGCTAAAATTATAATTTTTAAGAGCTGAATAACATTCATGGATCCAAAACCAGTTAATATTAGGACGTGAATTAAGGGCCAGAAAATAAGCCATAAGGTATCTATAAGTTTAGGAATTAATATGAAACTCAGTACTACGTCAGGGAAATACTGTACATTTACTACTTCTTTAAACTAAGTTCCATCATGCTTGTTTGGTATTACATGCAAACTTACGATATTCAACAGTAGGTGGATTGTTGAAATCACAACCAGGTAGCATTGGTAACACAACTTGGAAGACCATATCTGTGTGTTTGCCAGCATGCAATAGTTTCAATGCTCTTCTTGAAAGATGGCTTCTCCTTGCATTTGGAGGGGTAACTAATGATCTGACAAGACTAAGCTGCAAAATGAGAGTCACCATAATTCTTTATGATAATGATAAGTGATTCAGTATACACTGAAACAGTAACCAACAAAGTCAGAAAAAAGAGGCATTACCAAGAAACTTAAATGGCAATCTAATATTAGTTCATAATATCTACAGTTAAAAACTGCAATTGTCCAAATTAATTTCTAATATTTTTGTTAATCCATATTTTGATGAGGAAGACTTGAAACTGTGATACTCTTAAAAGATCAAATATACAAAAACAAATGTTTAAACCATTTCTGAGTATAAGTCCATCATCTCTGTACAAAAGGGACAGATTTGCAGAACAAGTGGAAACTCATGGGACTTAAAATAACATTAAACCATGAGCCTGTCATTATAATACCAGAAACAGCATGCAGGGGGTGTGATTTAACCTGCACATTTGATACAGAAAAGTTTATATAAGTTATTAATTCCAATTGATATGTAAATTTACCTGATTTGCTCATATTTCTCTGAATTCGGCAATATTTTAGTTTAAGAAGAGAATTGTGACTTATTTCTTTCACATCTAATAAATAAAAGAAAAAGCAACAAAACCACCCACATTAAGAGAAGTCCCTTGTCCATTAATTAGTAATGAACAGACGAAGCATTCATATGGGTAAAGCAATGTGCTGGTCACATGCATAATTTACAGAGATAATTATTCTTCCTATAATTAGATATGACATCCAGATTTGCTATTCCCCATGAAACACAGGGCCCAAGTCCAATACTCAGTTTCCCTAAGGGTATAATACCTTCATTGATGCTACACTGTGAACAAAATACACCACCATACCATCCATCAAACCAATAGAAGTTTCACTACACATGGGAACCCTAATAAAATGGGCAATTCAGCAAACCTTCTTGAGGCTATTTTCTAATTCCGACTTTGCTAAGCATTTGACTAATCAAATGGTCTTCGATTTTGACAATGGCTATATTAACATATGCACCATATATATACCCCTAGAATATTAAAAGAGTTACCACCTAAGGTGCAACCCATCAAACAGACACCAAGTTTCAAGCCTCTCTCTGGAAAAGGCCCTCTTCCTCACCATTTTGCAAACCATCTTATAGATGAACAACATTCCAATACCTTTTGTCCTGAAATCCTGCATTCTGAAACCAATGGTACCCGTTTGAATGCTTTACAGCAACAGGAAATTATCCGTCACTCCAATTCCCTAAATTTTATTTTAACTAACAACCACCTCTTTCCGCATTCCTCTCCCATTTTAATAGCTGCTCTCGCCTCCCACTGAGACTTCCACCTCTGCCCCCTTTCCACTCCCTTCCTCTCCCCTCTTCTTCTATATCCTCCCACTTCCCCTCTCTCTACATTTTGCTTGATGTTTTGTGTTTTCTTTGAGTTCTGATGATGGCTTGTAGCAGAAACCAGTAATCTCCAAATAAATTTCTTGTGGATAAGTATACATCACTTGTCCTTCATTATGATGTTTAACTTCCGCAATATCTCGGCCTCCTCTGTGGATTTTAACTGCAATAGGGCATGTTGGATATTGTTCAAAAGAACATATTCTTGCCTTTACAATGATAAACACAAGGATCAAATGTAATGCCCAGCATTATCTGACTGTAAATAAGAGTAGATGCAATCAATACAGTAAGCTTATGGCTTGGCCATGTTTAAACCATTGAAGAACAAGAAGCAAGTGTCACAGAAAAACTAACATAAAAAAGCAGGATGTAGTACTGAAGCATTCTCCACAATTTTAAGATCTCTTGAAGAATTTACCTTTGATAAATGCGTTAATATAAAATCAATTTTCAAATTTCATTCCGTACCGCTTGATATTTTCACTATATACCCTCTAAATAGTTTCCTCTTTGAATAATTTTAAATCAAAAGGAGGAAAGATGTGAAGGGGTCAATTATGATGCAATTACTTCTTCACTTTTACCATGGAATCACAATCAACTTTTTCAGCTTCACTGATATTTTATTAGAATACATGTGCATAATTTGGTGGATTGCTGTAATTTGATTGTTTTACAAACCCATATGTTTAGCAATTGTTTAATTTTCCCAATTGAAAAGCATTCTATTGTCAGGAGAAATAAATAAAGAATATTTTTTCATGATTATTAGATCCTATTTACTCTCACAACTGCTACAGATTGAATATTCCATGTCTTACGGTAATTACATTATTATTACCAAAACTCGAGACAAAAATTTGGCAATCCTCAATATGGCATGTACCAGGAGTAGATCTCCTTGAGATGATAGGAGATACAGCACTTTTTAAGTTTAAAAGAAGAAACAACAGGAGTGAACAAAAGGGTTACCTGTAGGTGAAAAGGTGGAATTTGTGGAAAACTATTAAACAGGACAAACAATAAGGGAGGGAGAAGGACAAGGTAGATCTACCTTAAGCAAAGGGGAAGAGAAAGGAAAAACTGGAATAAGAAAATTGGAGTTTAAATTTGCTTGATTTATTCTGATTTACTTTTTTTCAAAAATAATGTGTCTGCTACCCTTCTCTGATAATATTGAGAACAATGACTAGAAAACAATAAATGTTTGATTTCACAAAGTGGGTCTGGAGGTTTGACTCTTTGTCTAGTACATATTGAATGACAATTCTCTTAGTCACTTGATAAACAACTGACTTAAAAAATATATCAATAGAGTCCTTATCATTTCAAAGAAATTGCTTCCAGTGTAGTTATTGCAGGAGCATTATGATATTAAAGATAAATGTGATAAAAAATATATATTATATCAAATATGATAAAAAAAAGTCTGATAAGATGTTTCTAATCATTGAAAACATAATATAAGAATGAGAATTTTCCTATTATATAGCTATTTTATAGAAATTACATTTCATAAAACAGCCAATTTAGATATAATCAATCTGAGCTAACCTGATACCGAAGAAAACAAGTCAATAATGAAAAACAAGGCTTTGAATTTCTCACTAGATTTTTTTAATGAAAGACCGGTTTAGGCCATCATCCAATATCAGATACAGCACTAGGGATACTGACACCCCTTAATGAATACCCATCATTATTCTGAAATGAGATAGTTCCCTTTCTCACAGCCATTTATGACCTCTTGGGGGTGCAGAAATTGAAACGAGAAAATTGTTAGGGATTTTATATGGGATTAACCGGCCGAAGCTCAAAGTTGAAGACAAAGAAACCCCAATGGAGCTACTGGTTTGGGAATTCTTCTTTTGCCTTTGTGCAAATCTCCTGGAGTGCATTTTGGTCCTTGGTTGCTGCAGAGGCATTTGAAAGGAAAGGCATACTTGAGATAATGGAAATTGCCCCTTCTGAGCTGACATCATCTACCCTCCTGTCTTTTAACCACAACACTACGTAAAAGGGTGTCGTTATATCAGTATTTTCAGTGATATACCTGGTGGTGTCTGCAAGTTCAAAACAGATTTTTAATAAAGACATCTTGAAGAAAATACAAAGTCCTGTTTTTTAATATAAAATTCACATTATGCGACTTCTCAACCTCTCTATTAAACCATGAATGTTATTTATCGTACTATCACCATCTCTTATGTAATTAATGTACAGTTTGTTGCAAAAAATTGATCATGTTTGGTTATGGGTCCATTAAGATTCTATTCTAGTGATTCAGCATCAACAAATAGAGCAACTCTGCAGAACTTCTCATCTTCTTACCCTTTCTCTGTAGCCAACTGGCAGGTTTTCTTCAGTTACAGTCGTAAAAAGGATTGTAAGCATAGAGCGTACACTCTTGCATACTATGAATGATTTGCAAATCTCAGAATAAAATACCTTTCTGAGTGATATGGAAATGCAATATTTTTGAGTTATAAAATAATTGCACTAATTTTAAATTGATGCTTTTAGTAGATTTATTTATTTTAGATTCACAAATTGTAAAAGAAATAATACAGCATCAATTCTATGAAGAAGAAGCGGAAGCTAAACTAATTGAATGTGAAAAAATGTAAAGTGAAACCAAAATGTGAAGTATGGTTTCCAAATTCAAATTCTAATCCTTCAGGTATCAGAAACGGGAAATACCATTTCCAGGGACTTCTCGGGAATTTACTGAATAACGATTATAATGTATATTCTATGATTGTCTGCAATAAATGCCTCAAAGGTAGATATTAAATAATAAAGATGCTGCAGAGATATCATATTTTGCTGCTCACTTTTGTCATTCATATAAATTAAAGGTTTATATAAAACGTAAGAAAGTTAGATCTTATCTTTCTTTTGTGGTGAATGTGATTGATGTAGATACATTTCCAGCTTTCTGAGATTTGATTGAAACAGGAGCATGCTGTGGTTTTATTTTATAACTTTCTATCTCTAACAATGAAACAAATATATATTTGTTGTTTGTTTTGAATACAAGATCTCTGAAAACATTGTAATGGTGAACGATTGGTCGGGAGTTAATGTTAAACCTGAAAGTTAACCTTTGCGATATTGAATAAGTGGGAGTCTACATTCAAAGTAATGAAACCCCAAAGTAAACTTCTTTACATTTCCGCAATCATAGCTCTACAAAACAAATCATTATCCAGTGCTGATTCCATTTCTACAAAGATTTATTTTCAGGGTAGTATTCATGAATGACTTACATTAATTTTATTGATTAAAGATTATAAATTAACAAATTAATTATTTAACAGAAAATATAAGCCACAGTAATCAGAGATAACATTTTATAACAGTGAATAAACTTGTTATAAAAACATTACTATATATTTCCCACGATATGTGCTAACAAATGATTCTCTCATAATTATACTTTCCCTCCTACATTGAAAAGGATTACTTGTTGATTTAGTTGTTCATTAGAATCTGCTAAGTTCCATTAAAAAACTCAATGCATTTTTCATTTCCGTCAAAATTAGCAGTGGATATGCAAAATTCTCTTTCAGGTATATGAATATTCCCCTTGGAAGCTTGATCAAAATTAAAGCATTTAAAAATTGCACATATTCTTTCCTTTAGCTTTCCACATAGCTTTCTTTCAAATCCATTGTTATTTCCTTTTTTCAAGGAAATTTCCTTGAAGACGACTTCCTTTTTAAATATGAGGAACAGTTTTGTTGTTTCTCTTCAGGTCATTAGATAATTGGGAAAATATACAACATGATATAGAAAAATAAATTCATGAAACGTCACTAATAGCTAGTTATTTGGTTAGTTATTTTTGGTTTCATTTTAAAAAATCTGGTGCTTGTCCAGTAAGAGTAATAATAAATAAGAATAACATACCATATCAAATACACTTTATTATTAATCTGAATGAAAAAGATTTGATGGGAAAAAAATCTTTGCAACTGAAGGTTGACAAAGAAAAAACCCATATTACGGGAAAGCACGCACAGATGAAGGGTGTGAATAAATCTGCAAAAACACAGAATATACATAAAAATTACAAAAAAACTATTGAATAAAACAAACATTTTACTTCTCAGCTAATATAGTACATAGTCACTGATACGGTATAATTTAAGTAATATAGTAATATTATAGCCATAGTTTGATAATGAAGAAAAGTAGTCCAGTAGAAAGTGTTATTCTATCTTCAGGAAAGATAAGAAAAATTTCTATTTATGCTTGAAGTTCTTGCAGTAGCAATAATTTTTGACAGGGTAGCTATTATGGAAAATTTTAAAACAATATCACCGACCATTTGACATTTCAGCTACCACCATGAGCTGTGTTTCGTTTTCTTCTAAGAATTTGGAAGATGAAACATCCGCGACTTGTAGACGTGATGGTACATTCAATGTAGATTCTTAATAAGACAAAGATCATATCAATGCTCCCAAATTACATGGTATTCCACAAGCTGATCCATGATTTACCACATTTACTATCTTTGGTATTCAGCAGCATTTGGAGAGTAATAAATATATTCTCCAATAAAAGACTTGTATTGGAGCAAGATAAGATCAGGAATGAAAAAAGCCATGCGCTAGTAGACGAAATATTTGCATTTCAAAGGAACGAAAGTAGTTTATATGCAGTAATAAATTCTCTGTATCCAAACTTCAATTTATAATTTGACACTATACAACCCAATGTTACTGGAAAAAGAGAAAATTTATCTATGTTGTGGATATTTAGTACAGAGCAAAAATTACGTGCGATTATCTGAACAAATTTTAAGGTGATTAGTGCCCTGTTTCTTAAAGTTTAATTTAAAAATATCAAGTTAATAACACTTACAGGATTCTTTGAATTACAATCCGATTATAATTGAATTCAAGCATAATAATAAAAAATTAATATATTACGATTTGCATATACGTTTCAAATACTGAAATGACAGCAATACAAATTCATTTTCTGAAATTCTACAGCTTTTTCCTTTTCTACAGTAGGATCATTCATTACAGATAATTGTAGCATTTTGATTAAAAGGTTTCTTCAAGGAATTATCCAGAATTCTCAGGAGACAGGATTTCCTGTCCCCGACCCTGAAGTATTAAAACTATGGGAATTTGGGAACCTTCTAGATCGTGGCTCTATTTGCCATGTTCATAATTTAAAGCTTTTTCTCCACCTTCCTATGGTTAACGCTGACTTACTTATGTGCTAAAAATATGTGCCGAAATTTTGCCTCTTAACCCCACTGAACCCAGAAAATGATAACATGTAATTGCTTTAATTTAATTTTAAGCTAAAAAATAAATAAATTCATGTATAACTAAGCTCTTGTATTCCTTTTGGTTTAGATATCCTTGGGTATTGATGAAGATAAAGAAAAAACTTCTGTAACTTACACACAATTTAAAAAATACAAAGAACGACCAGTTTCAGTTAAAATGCTATGTTCCGGCAAAGAAATGCAATGTGCATTCCTATGGTTAATAAACCATAGGCACTTATCATTATAAACTTGCAATATGTGCAGAAATTAAGCATCTCCAAATCACTAAACAGAAACTCTCTCTCCCTAATTCCCATATCGCATCCGTACAGAATATGAGATGTTTCCAAAAATGAGGAACAGCCTGCAAAACCCACAAACTCATGCTAGCCACATCTCTTCACAAAGAGCGTCCAAACTTTGAAGCTTCCCATTCATATTCACAATGTTACCTGACTCCGCAAAGACAAAGAAGGAAGGAACAGAGAAGGCAGCTGCCCGGCTACACCTTCTACAGGGTTGCAACATTTATAGTTGTTAGAGTGGTTTCCAAATCATTAGGATAGAGTATAAAAGGGTTTGCCACCAAAGATGATTACTTTTTGCAACAAACTGTACTTCATACCATGAAGATTTTCTAACCTTTGGAAATTTTCCAAATGTCATTGACTTATATCTTTCCAACACTTCCTTCATAATTTACTGAGTATTCATGTGCATCTTTCCTCAACCACAAGTAGTATTCCTCAGTCCCTTGTATTTCCTCCAAGTGACTAAAGCCTACAGAAAGACAATGATGCCAATTACCTTGTTGATGTAATTAATATCCAATGAAGGATACAAATCAATCAAATGAGTTGCAACTTCCCTTCATCCATATTTTGTTTCCAGAAAATGAAAGAGTAACATCACCATTACACATTTTCCACCTTATACAAGGACTGATGAACAAAAAAACAGAAAAGAAATTTATGATCCAATACCCAATATTTGATTCAATTTCCAAACATGCACCAGCTATCTTAAGTTTTTTCTCTTAATGTTTGCAAGGCTCTCCTGTAACCTCACACCTATTTATCACTTGTTTCTTCACCCAATCTGATCTGAGCATTTTCTATAAATAAAACATCGATCATGGAATAAACTCAAAATAGCAAAAAGCAAGCTACAAAAATGTAGAAATATCGACACAGAACTCAACTCTGCAACAACACATAATAGACTAAAATAAAGCTTCTAGTAGCTCTCCTACTAAAAGTTTTACTTTGTTGTACTTTTAGCATTGTTTCCCTCATTGAGAGGAAAGACATTCAATTCTTAGAAAGTGCTGGATCAGCCAGTTTATAAGTGCTTCAGAGAAGTGGCCACTCAAAACATGGCTTCACTAAATCATACCTGCGTCAATTTTTCAAAAATTTGGGAAAGAATACGCAAGACTATCAACTTTATGATTATACATTAAACAAAAACTCAATTTTTTTAAATTTAGGTAATGTACCCCATTAAAACAATTACAATTTATTTTAAAAATTTTTAATAAATGTACATATACTTTCACTTCTTGTGGATCCTTGGGTAAAGTCCACGCTTGAATTTGGTATGTTTAAACTATTTTCCATAATTTATATTATTGCAAGACCTCTTCTTATTTACAAATATTAACAATTGTCAGCGCAGTCTTCTGCTGTTAACCAGATGTTCTCTTATTTATCTGTAATCATTAACTGAATACTTCTGTAGTCCATTTCCGATCTATAGTCGGGTGACAAATCACAAGAGGAGGGAAAAGTGGAGAAGATGGGGAACGTTTAGGAACTGGGGTACCACTTACCCCTGAAACTGTTCGGAAACTGAAAAAAACTGCCTATCATGTTTCTTGCACAGCAACTGACTTTGGCTTGGAGCAGTCTTTTGTTTGATCCCTCTCTCAGTCTCTCCAAGTTAGACTAGATCCATTTCTGCAGTAAGTTAACGAGCGTCAGCCTCAATATTACGAATCTCCTGAAAGAACCTCCCTCCGTACTACTCCAATCGCCCTGCTTCGTAGTAGACACTTCTTCTATGAAGTTCTTTTCCTGTTTTTGTAATCTAAATGAGACTTCTCCTAATTTCAAGAAGTCTCGGTCATTTAAGCTAAGCAAAAATCAAATCCATTAAATTGGGTTGCATTCACCTTCTTATCACTTACCAAAAAGCAGTTCCAATATTTCAATTCATGCTGTACATAGTAACCATTTTGCAATAAGAGAAAACGAAAAATGAAAGACTCGCAGTGATTTTGTTAAGCTAGCCAAAATGCTGGCAGTTATTATGCTATTATTAACAGACTGTTATTATAATGCACATAAATTTTATTCTAGCATTTATTTGTAACATAACCTGCATAATTTATGCTTTATGCTGAAGGAAAAGGAATTACTGACGTATTTCTTAATGGTAGGTTCTTCTAGAAGAGAGAATGCTTGAATAATGGATGAAATCCTACAGATAATCACTTGATTATGATATGTTGAAAAGAAAAGTCAATTGTAAAAAAGAAAGAAAAAAATCTGAGTTTTGATTGAAAATGAATTTTGCTGAGAATGGGAAGGAAACAAAGAAAATTTATTAATTCAAAGGCATTTACTAATGAGGGAAAAAAGGGGTGTAGCAAAAATAAGCCAATTTAATAATATGGATGGTGGTTTTTCTCAAATCAGATATAATATAAACACATAGAAGAGATAGCAGATAAATGAAATTGATAAAGAAATGAAGCTAAATGATTGTGGAGGGAAGAACATGGCTGAAGAAGAAAAAGAGGGAAAATATAGTTCAAGAATGAGGAATCTAGAAAGTAATAAACAAATAACTGTGATTGAAACATGCTACTGAAGGTTTAAAAACCATTAAATGTAAATGTATAAAGGTATGTATGATCCCCAATAACTGAGAGAAGAAGTCCTTCCTGGATATTCAGAAACTTCCAACATTTTGCAGGGTCATGCTCATATCATCTGCACAACCAGGTTAAGTACTACTTAGTACAAATGAATGGATCACATAGAGGAGATTAGGGTAGAAATCAAACAGGTGAGATTAATTTAAACCAGTATGGTATTAGCAGTTACAATAACTTATTTGAATTTGAAAACATAAGAAATTTGTATAAAATCTTTTTGGAAGCCTTTGAATCTGTACAATTTTGGATTCCCTTTAGTAGACAAAAGCTAGAGTGGAGAAAAGCTAATGCTATAGGATTCTTATTGGGCTGAAAGTCTATCATTCTCAAGAGAGTACACCTTCAATCAGTTTATCAAAAGTATACTTTTCCTGTGACAGGATAAGATCAACATTAAATTATAAAAATGAGAAATAAAACTCACGCCATAATTGGTTTCGCTTTCTGAGGAATTGGATTCCAATGGACCACTTGGATGATGTCTGGATTCATCTGTACTCGTCGAATTCAATAACTTCAATCGGCGAAGGGAAGACAGGAATGTCTCTCTCTGAACAAGCTCAGACAATGTGAGAAGTAACGGTTGCAGAATAGATCTATGTGTGGAGAGAAGACTCAACAACTCACTCTGAAATAAAAACACAACACATTGGAAAAATGTATTTCATTTTAATAGGGAAGAAACAATGATACTTAAATATTTATTTGGATGTAAGAAGCCAGCAAACACACCACATTTTTGCCACATGGCATTTTGGTGGCAGAAGTGGTTAATGTGGTGAAAAAAGGGGTAAAATAGTGGTCTTAACCACGTTAGATCATGTGAACATCATACAAAACATTGCCCTTACGTTGTCATTTCTGAATTATTTTAATTTATAAAATTTTATGCTAAGAATATATATCCATATCAAATCTATTTACTCATAAAACTAGAAAGCAGAAGGATATAAAACAAAACCTGTGATCTTATTACACAAGGTGAATAAATCTACATTATCAAATTTGGAAAAAAATTAACATGCATATATATATATACGAGTAAAATATAGCTTGCATACAGCAAGCAGATCGACAACACTAATTTCATATCGGCATTATATATCGGGACGGTCACCAAAGGAAAAGAAAAGGATTGAAAATATTCTTAACATTCGCTTCAATTTAATCGTCTGGCATCAAACCCGGGTCTTACTGGTGAGCTTACTATGCAGCACAACAGAAGATCACAATCTCTAACTATGTGTGAAAATTCAAGCAGAAATATTGGCTTCAACTGCCTCAAACGATGTTCTACTTTTCACGAATATAAATGGCTCTCTGGATTCGAACCAAGGACGATATTGGATATCTAAAACATGCTTTTGAAATGTATCTATAATCTCTTACTATTTTTGTTGTCCACTCTTCAAGCGGCTGAGCAAGATGTTCAGGAGCCAGTTGTTCATCTATTGTAGCTAAAGCATCTCGGAGGCGAAGAAGAAATATTGGAAGCTCTTCAGAAAGCTGGTCAAGAGTTTGGCAAATAACTCGAAACCTTCCTCCAATGCCAAGGTCACTAAAACTCTCCCTAAAAATAAAACAGAACTTACATGACAAAAACTCTGAAATTACCTTTAAATCTGTATTAAATAATCTTCATCGAGTGCTTCTCATCATACACTATTATGTGCATATTCCTAGAAAATTAGCATGTTTGGCTCGATGAATATACTAAAAACTGAGGAAAATGACCGAGGAGAAAACGATGACATAGCAAATTAATGAACTGATATTAAAATCCATGGAGGTGGCCAAGATATTGTGGTGATTGAACTTCTTAATGAACTGAATTGAGCTGAATGAACCTTTTCTCACTTTCCTTCCCCAGTCCTCCCTTCGCACCATCTTAATCCTTCCCCCTCTCACTCTTTCCCCCCCTATCTATATACTGCTTGTTGGATTTGAACACAAATGACTCCTGAGCAAGGTCACCAAGCTCCCTGATATAAAATGTAAGACGTATGTATATATGTGCAGAAATTATTTGGTTTTTATGTTTGTTTTAACTTTGGAAATTGTATTTTCCTCTTAATTCCGGACGGACAAACACTTTGTATCGCTTCTCGATTTCAAATCACTGAATGAAAACTTACAACGTGTAATCAAAAAATGCCCTCGGCAAGTCGATCGTAGTAAATGAATATCCTATGCTTGAACTGGACGTATGAAGATTTACATTTATATCCAGCGAGCAGCTGTAAGATGCATGGCCATGTGAAAAATCAAACTACGAAAATAACTGCCTTATTAGGGCATCTTTAGCTATCCAATAAATGAAACCAATACAGGCCATCTATTCAACAAAATAAAATATCTAATATAAACGTTTTAAGCCAAGTTAATAATTAATATGGTTCCTTTAACTTAATCGGGTTTCAACATAAATGTAATATATGAGTATAACATTGTAGTGAACAGTAGTGAATTTCAGGACTAAATATTAGGAAAAGAAGGCATGTTATATGCCAATAAATATGTTAATTACATTAAGGCATTTTAATAATAAATTATAATTAGGATTCTTAAAATGAACGGTATTTTTCATATAGTTACAACAGACTACAACGAAAAATCATAAATAAAATATAGTTATTATACAACCCTAAACTTACTATGGGATGAATTACTACCCAATTCAAAAAAATTATAATTTTCGATAAAATTTTAAAAAATCTGTTTTCAAGTACCTGATTTTCATCTTAACTGATTTCCTTATCCAAGTACACATCCAGATGATGTATAACTTTTAAATTAAAGTTACTCTTGGTGTTACTCTTATTGCATGCATTCAATAGGCTGAATAAACAGGTAATTCACAATACTTCAACATGATACTGGAAGAAGATATAGCGAAGATACTTACTTCTTTTGCAAAAGATGGAAAAGATAGAAAGAGATCCTTTGGTAAATATAGCAAAGCATTTCTACTCTTGAATCCTTATAGACCTACAATAGAGTATAAAAGGAACAAAATGTTATGACAGTAGTAATTATTAACCATTGTATCTATTCATGGAGATTTAAAACATACCTTAAACATCAATCTTAGCACTTTCAATGAATGATAATTTTAAGAAATAAAATTACAATTCATAAGCTCAATGCTCAATCAATGATTTTGGTTGAATAAGTTGATGGATTCTCAAAATAATTATTTAGTAATATTCATAGTCGAAGAATTTTAAATAGAAATGAAATTGATCTGAGTAAATTAGTCTGAATTTTATTCAGAAAATAAATTGTCAATTTATAACATTTCTGGATCCAAAAATTTAAATCTTCTTATGAGTAAGTCATATGGTGAAAAAATTAGCCATTTAATGTTGTGAAAAGGAATCATTTCATACACTCCCACAGAATTGTGCACGAAATAATTCCTTCCATGTGATGGTCTTTCACAACACCTTCACACATTGGGTTCATATACTTTGAGTTGTTGAGTTTTGGCAGACATAACAAAAAAATTAAAAATAAAATTTCCACAATAGCCGGACCTTAAATTTATATCTGTAATATATAACATAATGGAATATCTCAGTAAATTTTCAAAGAATAATAATAATAATATATTCTTCGCTGACCAAACAGATGATTCATTACACATTGGAATCATGAGAAGAAAAAACAAAGAATATACCACAAATACTACAAAAAGAATATTATAATTATATATTGAGCACAGGTGCACTCCAACCATTTGTCTTTTCATCTATTGCATAGTGAAAATTCTTCAACAGTAGATTCTTGAGGTTTTCTTTGAACACAGATGTAGACTAGAAGTAGATGTAGAATGAAGGACATAACTGAATTTTAAAGTAAACAAATACTTTGTCCCCGTGGATATCTCTTACAAAAGATGTTTGATAACTGATCAGTTACATACATAAGATTGTTATTTCCTGTTTGATGAGAATGAATATTTTGCATATGAAGCAGATTAGAACTGATTTTATGGTTATAGGTATAAAATACATAGAAGCAAAAAAGAAGCACACAATATTAGTTTTTAGTTTTAGCATATTTAATTTTTCTAACAGTGGATTACATCATATCCTATAAGATAGCAAATGCCCAATCACATTGATCACTGTATGGTGTTTCTGGTTTCTCACTGTGATGATTGTTGCAATAGTGACAGTTCACCTACACGTAGACTTCTTTAGGGAGAATGTTCTATTTCTACTAAAGGTACTAGTGGTGGCACCTGGTGTGCTATATTGGATTCAATCTGCTTCAAAAGACTTGAGATACATAAAAGCTCAGACTATAATAATCAAAGTTGAAGCATAGAAAATAATGGTCCACTTTCAGATTGCTAAAAGATTGGTGAAAAAATAATTAATTTGTTTAAAAGAGAGACATTAAACTTGATATTTTAGTACAATATAGAAAAGAAGCAGAGTAGAAATTTTTCATACACCCTCCTTGGATGCCCCCATTCAGCTTATGAACCCCACTAGAAGAGCTACACTACAATTTCTTTTTGCCAGCTTTTGCTAATTGTTCTTTTGTTTTCCTTTACTCATGCTTTGACTTTTGCTACCATTATGCACATTCTTTTGGACTTTGATTTTTTATTGGTTGTACAGTTAATACAAATTGGCCAGTTCATCAAGATGTACCTCAAAAAGATAAACTGGTAGCACTGCTGTGCATAGAGGAGGCTAACTGTTTGAGGGAATGGTGGAGAGATTGAGGTTGGGTTAATGCCCACCAAAAATGGCCTTGTACTACGCAGCACCACAATAAGAGGATATTAAAAGTCGGGATGAATATAAGTTTGTGACTGGAAAAATTTGAAGACCGCTCCAATAAATAGAATACAAAAAGTTGAAGTTGAAAATTATTTAGCATCAGTATTGTAGAAAGAAAGCCTTCTCCAGGTCCGAGATGGTCATCTTTATATAGGCCAACTGCCATTATGTGATTGGTCAATTATCAAAAGTCTCTTCAGGACTCCCTTTCCCTAACAGCATAATATTGATCAAATTCAAGAAATGGCAGCAAGAGGTACTACTGGCTTATATAAGAATGACCATCATTGCACATACTTTAAAGACTAGATTTATTGTTTGGAATAAATTCATTAAGCAATTAATAGAGTCCACAATCTCCCAATATTAAGTTAACCCCAAACTATTGACAAAATTGGCAGCCATTTTAACTACAGAATAGCTTCATTGCAGCTTGTAAATGTTATGCTACCAAACACAAGCCAATCAATTACCCTCAACGGTTCAATCTACCAACCTTTTGAAATTAAAAACTTAATCTCTACATTAAAAATACCGCAAAGACAGTTCTTTTGATTAGAATATACAATTGTTGGCTTACTTGTAAGACATTTAAATTTGTTAATTTCCAGTAAAATCAGAATTTCAAAAAATTCACAGTTTGAAAGACTTTTATCAACAATTAAATTCCAGGATCCATATAAAAATCTATGGAAAATAGCAAAACATAAAAACTCAAATAAATGGCAATCAATTAAACATGAAAATATGATGCTGCAACCAAGGGCAACATTCTTGCAAGATACATCATGAAAGAGTGGCCCCAATGCTGAAATTTACTTTTAGAACCATTGGTTGCCTAATCTAACTGATGGCAAAATATTTGCAACAAATCTGAAATTGTAAAAAATACAGAGAATGTCAGCACAAGTAAGGCACAACATATTTTCTAACAAAATTTTTAAACTACAAACAAAAGTTCTTCAGTTTATTTCTCATATTATTGGTTTATTTAATGCTTATTCAAAACTATCTTATTTCTTCTTAATGAATTACTTAAAACTGTCCAAAATCGTCTCTAAAATACAATCTGGAACTATACACCAATCAGTAATAAAATAATTCAAAGGCTTAAACAATCTAAAAGAAATGTAAACATTAGAAACGTAAACCAAAAGAAAGAATCTTAAATTCTGTTTGGAATCCATGTTAAATCCAAACTTTTGTACTTTCATATTAAAATGTTTTGAATTTCCAGTCACGCTAGCACTTTTCGTCTTTAGTTTTGGAAAAAGTCGTCCCGATTGATTCTTTGCTATTTAAATTTCTATGGATTTTTGAATGATTCTGTCCCAGAGGGTCTCTGGATTTCATCTTGTGACCGTTGCTCCGCAATTATAGATCCAGTTGATTTAGGCAATCATAGTGCTCATGCTCCTTGAGCATATGGAAGGTATCTTTTCAATGAGAGTATCTTTATCTAAAATTATAAAACTTGTGTCATCCACAAATAGCATAGACTGAATGATTTCATGATAATTTATCAACAGTAGGACATCAAAAAATAGAAAAAGAACTGGCTATTGAACTACTAGTAGTATACATCTCTAAAGAGTTTGTAAATCGTAAAATTTACAGGGATCTAAAATGTATTTTCCTAATTTTGAACTTCAAATTCCACTTTTTCTATATCTCTCTGATAAAGTAGGAACCAATCTAAGATTATGCCTCTGATGCTGATTCAGGAGTAGGGAATCAACCCTGGGAAAGTCTAAAAGTGAAGAAGCACATTTTATTGCTGTCAAAAGAATGTAAAATAAAATTCATGGTATAATTAGAGGTGACTCGAAATTTTCCTTTAAAGTAGCAGTTCTGTGAGTTGGAATGGTAATTGAACTTGTCTTGATAACCAATTAAACTATAGTAGAAAATTAACTCAAATTATTTTGAAAATTCGGATTCATGAGAAATATGCCAGTCATTTCACTGGTCAACAACATTTTTGCTACCAGGAATGTGATGGGAGATCTAAGCTAATTAATTGGTGCTGATTCAGAAAATGAAATATTTTTTTTTCTGTTGGGCTCAGTTTTTTTGTGATACTGATGCATTTTTTTCAAAATTCCTCTAAAAATCGTAAGATGGCTTATCCTGCAGAAGCTGATTCTGTTGTTCTGTACACTTAAGATCTTCTTCTCTTGTGCTTGAAAAAGGGTCAGAATGTGACCAATGATCCTCATACGTGTAAATTATTAACCAATTCAACTTACACCTCCCCAACTTGTAAATGAGAGCAGTTGGCAACATTGTCAAGAAATCATACCCATATACATAGAATTGTCTATATTCAACTTTTTCAGGCTTTAAGACAAGGAATTTAAACATTTTGAAAGAAAGCATATTTCAATTCAATAAGATGATATATTTTGTCTACTGCAGTTTTAGTTTTTTTGAAAATGATGCTTAAGTGCGAAAAGAAAAGTGGACAACTAAATAAATAAGAGAGTGAGGTATGCCATTTCTCAGCAATGCAAAAAAGCATATGCAAAATATCTAAACTGATTCTTTCCAGTCCCACTTCAGATTAGAAATATATAAGGATATAAAATCATATGTTACATTCTAAGTTGATTCTGATATTTACTCTCCAGTTCAGGTCTTCCACAGATCTTTTGTTAAAATATTGTACTATAATGCCAGCATAGAGAAAACTTAGTAAGATCTGTGATGTATGTTGAAAATTAATAGAATTAATGAATTGAAGGTAATTAGTGAACAAAAATGGTAATGTTATGATAGTGACAGTAATAAAGTAATAATATAATGAATAAATTAATTGACAAATACGTGTTGAATGAGTTATGGGAAGAGATCAATGTAATTTGATTTGTATTTACTTTTTGATAATATTTTTATTTTACTATGATGATGTTTTTTGTATCTTTCATTATAACCTGTTTCAAAATTTATATTAAGAACACTCACCTGAAGTAAATCACTCGTATCTTGACATGAGGAAGACTGGCCCTCAGAATTCTCATTCTCTTTACTAGCTTCAAGAATTTCCTCAACATCCTCTTTGAGAGAAATTGCTAAACTTGACAAAACTTCAAGAGCAGTCTCCATCTGTATGTGTTACAGAAATAATTCAAAAAATTACACAATATTACAACTCATTCATGATAACCCATGATAATAATACGAGGCTTTCCCTAAAAGTAAGGTTTCCAAGGCCCCAACGGAAATGTCTTTTTCCAAATTTGACTGTGCAGCTACATAGCGTGGATCTCCCTCTTTCTGTGAATACCCCAGCTGACTTGATGAGATAATTAGTTTGCATCTGACACTCATTCGCGATGGCGACTTCCACGTCAGTTGCCACCAACTCCCTTACCGTCTACGCTCAGTGTCAACTCGAGCTCAATTATTTGTTTCTTCTTGAGGTGAAACACCAATTTCTATTCATAAAAAATTTAAGGAAATGTATGGAACACGATGTACATCTACAAAAAATGTAAAGAAGAGGTGCAGAGAACTTTCCTGAAGGTCGGAGAGAAGTTCATGACGAACCAAGTGATGCTATCTGCTCAAAAAATTAAGGCAACAATTTTTTTGGACCAAAAAGGGATACTTCTCATAGTTTTAGCCTACCAGAACCACAATATATGCAGCTTCTTACTGTGAGTCACTTAGAAATGTACACCGAGTAATCCAGAATCAAATACAACGAATCAGCCTTCTGCACGGAAATGCTTGGCCACATGTGCCTGTGGCTGTTCTCAATCAGTTTGGTTTGGGAGGTCAACCCCCCCCACATAGCCCATCCAATCTCCACTTGTTGTTGAGACAGAAGAAACATTTTGAAAGAAAAAGGATGGATACAGATGAGGATGTGAAAACATCAGTCACCAAGTGAGGGGGGGAAAGGGAAGAGTGAGTTTTGATGCGAAGGGAATCGTAAATTTCCAGAGTGCCATGAAAAGTGTATCCAAGTGAATAACGACTATGTTTAAAAATAGAACATATATATGCAGTATACCTGAGTAAAGATTTATTCGAATAAAGATATTTTTCATCAAAAAAATATGGAAATCTTACTTTTGGGACAAGCCTCCTCCTGAGCTTAATTGCCCTCTGATAATGGATATTGACCAGTAAAATATTCTTTATAAAAAATAAAATTTTTTCATAATGTCAAGTTTAATGAAATTATCTCAGTACTTACAACAACTGTGATCCTATATAAAATATACATAAAAATAAAATGCATCAATAAAGACAAAATGAAGGCAAGCATAACATATTTTTTAAATAAAATTTGGTGCATTAAAATAGTTATAATAAAAACAGGAACAACTTCTGCACAACCACAGAGGAGCCACATCTGACCTTTAGTATTATTTTGCGCTGTTTTCAGTGCAATGTTCTGAGAAATGACTTTGATAAAGAAGTACCTCGGTCACAAGATGAGAAGCAAGTCTATCTCGGAGAGTGGTTCCTTCTCCATTGGGCCGTCTGTGCCCATTGTGTTGAGGAGAATGTGCCGTTAAGACTGGTGATGTGGGGATGGATCGCAGCAGGGCTGAAAGGACAGCATCCAGTTGTGATGCCAGAGGTGCCAACTGAGAGGCAGCAAACTGAGCCATCTCTTTCACCTCCATTTTGCCCAAATGACAGCGGTTCTTTGCACAAACTTGGCAGAGTTCTAATGCCAACACTACAGCTGTTAAGGAAAATAATTAAATGGATAAAAATTTGTGACATAGCAAATTGCAAATTGGAGGTTCATATAAGCTTAGAACTGATTAGTAGTGGGTATAAATGATATCCAAGGTATTGAATGAAATTTGAAGTTAAAATTCAAAGAGTAAAAATCCATACAACCGGAATCCTTCCTGTTGAAAGATAACTGCTGTTTTTTATTTTTCTGCAACAAAAGTTATACATGTATCTACTTATACGTATGTCATCTATTGTGTCTACTACATCACAGCCCTGTTTCCAATGATAGACACCTGACAGACCCCTGCCTGGGGTCCAAAATGACACCAGTTGTTGGGACACTTAGAAAAACCATACTATTACAATATTCATCTAAAAATGTAAATGATCGTGTAACAATATATGTATTCAAGGTGGTGAAACCTCTTCGACATAAGTACACAATTGTTCTGAGAGAACTAAATGATCTTCAACAAAAAGACATTCCTATAAAATAAATTTTTAAAACATCTCTTTTATAATGTAATTGGTTAATTAATACAATAGACACACCCATTTTTGGGAATTTTGAGCACTCAGTTGAATAATTTTCCTCCTCTTTCAATCAATGCATGTTATTGATTTCCCCTTTCATTCACACTTATCTCTTTGTAAGTTACATGAACTTTCATTTTTCTTCATTATTCTACAGCACAATCTCTCCCATTTCCTCCAAAGCTGCTATTGCCCATGCTTCCAATTCATATGAAAGGAGATATCTTACTAACTCTTTCCTTAGTTTCCAAGCTTGCGCTACATATTTTCTTTCCAGCAAGATATACTCTTCATTTGGGCAGCAATTCCTTTCTCAGAATTCTTTAACTTCTTCAATGGTATCTGTCCTCCGACAGAAATTAAATTTCCTTTTTTATTTATATTAGCTTAAAATATTCCGTGCTAATTTCTGTAAGGAATAGAATTCTAGTTAGTCTCCTTGCATGTTAGCTAGTTTTACAGCATCTGTAAATTTCTAAATAATTATTGTTTCTCGTAACATTTTTACATTGTATTCTCTTTTATATTGTGTATTATATTTTCTCATAAGTAGAAAAATTAAAATTTACTATTTTATTTTTATTTCCAGGAAATTAACAGCAAATATATTTATGGCTCAATTAAATGTATGGCTCCATCTGGGGTCCCTCAAGGGTCACTCCTTGGTCCTCTTCTTTTTATTATTTTTATTAATGATGTTGGTTCCATCTTAAGAAATAATAATTTTCTGTTTTATACAGATGATATGAAGATTTTTAAAAATTTCAAGTCAGTGGCACTTTTGGAACATGGTTAGAATTTTGATTGCCTATATACATATCTATTATATATAATTTATGTATATATAGGTATATCAAGAGAAATGTCTTATATATGTAATAGATAAAACCCTTTCATGAATATATATCAGAGGACTGAAATTCACCAAGAAAAAAATCATTTTACTTGAGGGGATCCTATCCTAGCTATAGTTAATCCAGGGGCGTAGCTACCGCCGTATCAATTATACGGGGCCACGGGGGCCCCCAACGTGCGTAAGCAAAAATTAATAAAAACTTCTCAAATTTGTCTATAGAGGCAGAAACTTTAGAAAAACTTAAGTCATCATCAGATATAAATGATTTAATAAATCAGTTTGCCGAAAAAAAGGCATGGAGAGTGTATGTTTAATTTGAATTGTTTGTAAAAATTTTGGAATAAGTGACAGATAGATAATTATGATGAATAAATATTTCTTTTAATTTTATGCGAACACATTTTCTTTTCTTTTGTGAGAAATCTTTACCCTTCCTAAGGGCCCCCAAACAAATTTTTATACGGGGCCCCGCCAAGGCACGCTACGCCACTGAGTTTATCAAGAATGTTTTCCGCATCTCAGCTAGAGTACCTCCTCTTCCAAGGATTTGTGGTCAAAACCTTCAAAGGAAAGAAGTGGCTTTTGACTTTTTTTCTTCACATGTATTTGACAGGCCTTCTGATTTCTCGAAGCATGATGAGCCTTCCCCTTCCAGTACAGCAGGTATTTGGAAACCCATTCGCCATTCATACGTCATTCATAAACCGGTTCTAATGAGTAGGAGCTTTTCACAGGCTTATTGGTACCTATTACTTCATTGAGGTTCACAGCAATACACAAACAGGACAGATAGCGCAAGCAATGAGAGTTTACATTTCTGGTAAAGAAATCCTTAACAGGTTTTCAGAATGCCACATCTCTCTCTCTCTCAGGAGGTGGAACCAGGTGCTTGGGATGCTCCAGGCAATATTTCTTGTCGAGAAATTGCTCGTTGAATGGGTGTTGCGCCCTTGACTATCACATGGATAAAGGCAAGATGGGAACAGCATCGAGAGGAGGAAAGGTCAATGAAGGCTTAGAGCCACCACCGTGGAAGATGATGAGCGGCAAGTTCATTACACGCAGAAAAACCCATTCACCCCAACAGCGGAGGCTCGGATGGAGACAAACTTCCCTGCAACCTCAAGAACTCCGCAAAATCGCCTTTCTGAAACCAATCTGCACCGAAGGCGTGCCACGAATATGTTGGTGTTGGCTCCAATGCATTGAGCAGCATGCATTGCATTCGCAAATGCCCATGCTGCTCAAGGAGAAGAATTTTGGCACAACGTTATATTTTCTTAAACATTTTCTTCCTCCGGTACTATCGGCCAAATAAAACTTGCTTCTGTTCCAGATACTCATGGGAATGAGCCAGGAGTGGCCGACTTTTGATTCGCGCCTGGATGGATTTGCGCTGATGGTCCAGGCGTATGCTGGAGGATTGATGGCAATATGAACAGTGAAAAGTATGTCCAAATATTGGATAATGTTATGCTGCCTTCAGTATCTTCAGTATTTGGAGATAATTTCATTTTACAGCATGTGTGAGTGAGTGACTTTAATTTACTATTAAAGCACTGAAAATCACTATTGATCAATTTTGTGAAAGGGAATACTTAAAATGTTTGAGAACTTACGCTAGATTTTATTCTTACGCTTATTTATATTCATTTTTCCTCTACAACCAGGACAATTCACGGGTTTACATTTGCCAAAATTCTTGGCAATGGTTCCAGACCAATAATGTAAACCAGATGCACATAAGTAATAATCAGAGTAATTGCGCAGCAGTATTTTCTTGTTTGGCTAGGTTGAATAAGAGAAAAATAAGCTTTTATCTTTGACACTTGATGAGTATCCCCTCAATATCAATATCCCCTCAACAATCTACTAGTTAATTTTTGCATTCTATTTACTTTTCCTATTGCATCTCCAATATGTTCTTTCAAAGATAAACTTCAGCTAAAAGTGACTCCTAGGTATTTTTTGTGGTGCACTAACTCTAAGGGATGTCGCGAAATTTGTTACAGAGCGGAAATAACATTTATGGATGATATCTAACATCCCTATGCTTTATACACGTTATTCATAAAAAGCTCTAGGTGCATCTCACAAGATCAACCCATAATGGAATCCGTGCTGGCTCTGATTGATTGCTATCTTTGCACTAAGAAAGTGAATAATAGAGCTTACTATAATATGTTCCATTGTTTTGCAAAAATCCGAAGTTAATGAACTAGGCCTATAATAATCTGGTCATTCTTAGGCTCCAGAGTGACATTAACTTTTTCCATGACATGGGAACAGTTCCCTCATTAATTGATTTCTGATAGAATTTCTTAAGAAGGGGAGGAAGTTCATAGGATAAAGTTTTCATGGCAACAGCGGAAATACCTTAGGGTCCCGGCGCCTTTTTCCTATCAATCTGTTGCAGTGAATTTCCACTCCCATCAACTTATATCTCTATGGGAATAATCTCTGAATCAATGGGTAAGGTAAATTCTTTAACTCGACCAATGTCTAATGAGTAACATTTCTGGAAGTACGGATTAGGTAAGTTAGCTATTTCTGCCAATTAATTTACGGTAATTCCCTCTCTCTCTCACGCACTTATGATCAAAATTCTTTCTAATTGCCACGTAGTGATTCTAACAGCGTTCGAGATCCATATTCCTGACATTCTTTTTGTTATCCTTCCTTAAATAGCTTTCGCTCTCTTCTATAGTTTAGATCTTCAAGCTCATGGCTCTCGCTGCATGCTTTAAGTTTTCTCTATTGCGAGTGAATGACTTCTATGCAATGGTTCAAACTTCTTCTTCGTCTTACTCACTGTTTAGGCAGAACCAATTTAATTAAACCTACTTTGATTATCCGGAGAAACTCTACCCAACTATCATTTACTGTATTTTCACCTGAAAAGTATAAAAAATCATCCATGCATTTGTTAAAATAAAACCTTAAACACAGAAAAAATTGCTCTGTGAATTACGTATACTTGCCTCGGCGGATTAAGAGATTTAACCGTTACTACTTTCATCCCTGACATCATGACAGCATGGTCTGAAATACCCTCAACTACATCGAGACTAGTTGTTATTTGTGGGTAGGAAGTGTTTAGTAAGTCTAAAATGTTACCTTGACCTGCACGAGTTGTTCGAGTTTTCATCATATTTACCTGATCTAAAGCCTGCAATGAAAAAGTATAAATTAATTTTTGTGACATTTTTCTCTCTCTGCTAGTGTTGGAGCATTTTAAATTCTTCCAATTAATACGCAGTAGGTTAAAATCTCCTTCTACAGCAATGATTGGATATTTATTTTCTCACTGTAAGCCCTAGGATCTGTAAGGATAAATCGACAATTCAATCTATTCTGCCATCAGGAGGACGATACAAAGAACAAACATTAATCTTACTTCCCATTTGTTTTTTAATCGAGCACCAAATCATTTCGCTCCTGCTGTTTTTTTCAAACTCATCGCGTTGACTAATCAAATTATCCTATACTGCTATTAAAACTCCACCACTCAATCTACATAGCCATATTTTTGGTATATCACATCATCAGGAGGAAATATCTCGCTTAAAGCAATATCTTCACAAAACCAACTCTCTTCCTAGTATGATATCCACGCAAGTGCTCATCGTAATGTTAAAGAATTCTCCCTGTTTATTACGTAAGCTCTTGCAATTTGCAACTATTATTATTAGATTATTCTCAGTTCGCACACTAACACTGGGTTTCTTTTTGGAATAAACTATACCTTTTTTTAAGTGAATTTTTCTTTTTCACCTATCAATTTTTTCTATTTTTTTGGGGGGGCTAAACTCATGCATTCCCTTATTTACATGGAAGTTAGTGACTATTCAAACAGAATTAGAGAATAATCTTGTCTGCATAAATTCGCTCTAATTAAAACTGCTAAACTACTTGGTAAACGACACTTAAGCTATGTGGTCGATCCTTATAGAGGGAAAGGAGGGCGAGAATGTTCTGGGATAGTCCGTTAACTGCACACTTAGTTTAGTAAAAGCAGCGAATAAAAGTTGCAAATGGCGCCCGATATATGGATCAAAGCAGCCTTGGGAAGTATTTAAGCGTAGAGGAAGCAAGATCAATCTAATTGGAAGCGGAAAATATTATTCATCGCTATGGAGAAAGTAGAGAAGTGAATGCCGGCCTCTTGGAAACTTTAAACTAGATCATTCAAGAATATTTCATTTTGAAGTATTACTATATGTACATTACATTGATATTAACTGTTTTAGAGTAATTAACTCTTTGAACAGGAAATCGTATGAGTAGTGAGATGTATTAATGAAGCATCCGTAGAGATGTGATATAATTGCAGTTTATTATTATTTTTTCAATCAGGGGGTCGATTTTGTAATTTGTCAACAATAGTTATTGGTCGAGAAATCGGCCATCTTTAGAAATTAGTCGACCGAAACTTTGTTTTGTGATTTTGTAAACGTTCTTTAAACAAACTTAGGCATCCATTACTTACGTGAGGTGATTTTTGCGATTTTTTGTCCCCTCCCTCCCCCCTAGTGAGATATCGTGAGATTTGGCTCGACCCCCTCCTCTACGTGAGATTGTTCAAAATGTGTGTTTTCAGTGTAAATATGTTAATCTATGCTTCATTGTGTTGGATTTATTAAAAAAACGTATTTTTATTTAGGACTATTTGAGACTAGTATTTAAGACTACTGAGGTCGTAGTCTAGAATCACAATGAAAAAATCAAACCCAGTTATCTCATTATTCTACACTGTTTCTTGCGGATAAAAAATTACGTAATCTTTGCGAGGACCCCCCTTCTCCCCCAAGTGAGAGTGAGTGAGATTTGCCTTAACCCCTCCACCCTCCTAAACGCCTCACGCAGTGGTGTTTGGAGGATTTGCCAATGGGGGGTCCCCCCTACCTATATGCCTACCTTACAGGGTATATTCATGACTGCTACTTACTACAATGTACGTCAATTCTTTCAAAAAATAAATGAATTGAAAACTAGAGGAGTTAAATGCTTATGTGGCCAGCTTATTACACTTTCCAAGATAGTAGTTAACATAAGCAAACAATTGGAAATTTATACATATATAGTTGATAGGATAAATCATGAGATTCGTAGGATTCTATCGCCAGAGAAAAAATTGGCTGCAACGAAAAGGAAGCTGAAGAATTTAAGACACCATTTTAACAGTTTATCAACTTTATTTCAAGTCATCAAGTCATAGTTCCGATAAATATGTGTGTAACTTACGCGCACAATAACTTTAAGCTGACTGATTTGCTTCCAAAATTATCAATCATATCATCGCAAATTAATTATTACTGGTATCTTGTATTGCTACAATACTTTTTCAAATTTCTATGGAAATTCGGTTATCGAATAATTTTCGTAAATATACATCAAATTAACAGGCAATCATACATAAAAAATCAGTATATTTTCTATCATTCTGAGTAATGAAGAGTCTATTGTGCAGACTTTTAATTGTCTAGAATGCTTAATAAAGGAACAGGTAACTTTGCAATTTTCGCTAAACTCATCTTGAGATGTGCCCTCCGATAACAGCCCTAAAATAAGACAATCTTAATTGTAGTAGTAGTATTATTAAAAGTGCTTCGACAGCTTAGGTCATTTCGCACATTGGCTCCCACCGGGAATCGAACCCGGGACCGCTTTCACCAAAGGCAAACGCGCTGTCCACATGACTATCCGGGAGCTGACAATCTTAATTAATGCATATAATAATGGTTATTTCACAAAAAAAAAACACATAGCCATTGACTTACGTCTTTTCCGATAGCAGCCTCGAGCAATTAGCAGACTGTGAAAAGAATTTTCGGATGTCCATCTGTACCTTATGAAATCCAAACTAAAACCTCCTTTGAACTGTTCACCGTGAATTCCTCAGTAGCACTACTCAGGAGCCTAGCTTTGCATTCAAACCCTTAAAATAGTCACAAGCAAAAGATCTTACTGAGCGTTTTATCAATCTGTTTGTCTCTCAAACATAATCTTAATCTCTGTTTTAATGGTCTAAGTTTTGAATTACTTCTCGCAGGTTCCCTTGTATTTTTTCATGGAGTAAGCAAATCGAATTTTTCTCATGGGAATTACATCTTATGGTGTTAGTCATCTAACTAACATCCAATTGATATCAATGTCGGCTCCAGACCAGTTCTGCTACCGAAAACATCACCTTAGCTGACATTGGAGCAATATTTATGGGTATGCGAAGTTTTCGCTGAATTTATCAAGCAAATATAAGACTATAGCAGTGTATCTGTAAGGCTTGCAGGATTATTGGGGTTTTGTATTCTTCAGCAGAAAAAAGGTACAGAGCTAGTCATAGGACTTGAGTCTTGGGGGGGGGTTTGAACCCCTAAAATCCCCCTCGTTGTACCACTGGCCTCACGTAATTTATGGACGCACCCTTAGGAGATAACTGCCATCATATTTGTCAATTTTCATTTAGTAGGCAAGAACTGGGCATGACAAGTGAGAAGTGGACGGTTGTAGAATTAATAGTTTCGTTGAGTATCGACAAAGTCTTTTATTTTTTAAGGTGTCCATTATAACAAAAGGTACAAAGTGAAACAAAATATTGCCCATTTCATCAGACCAATATCAATAACAGTAACATTATCATGTAATGCCATTCGCATATGCTCTCAAGTAAGGCAATAAAAACATTGAATTCGCAGCATTTAAGTCTTCAAATACATACAAAAGTAGAACAAAGCATAGTAAATACATAAAATACATGGAAATGGTTTGATTTCTCAATTATTGCATATTAAGACTCTTATTCTATTAATACTTAGGATGTCATTGTAGAATAGGCTAATGAATTGGTACCAAGATTTTTAAATCCTCAATGGACGCTCCCTTGCCTTTCTTGTTTCCATTCTAAATTGGAATTGCGCATGTGCGAACTAGGGTGATAAGTAAAATTTGGCAACGTCCCTCTCAGCGCTCTCGACCGACTGTTCTCGAGTCGATCGACAGTGACAATTGCACTGAAATCGCAGTTATCACATGAGAACTGTTTTCGGTCGAGATCGAAGCTTGGTACCGACAACTCTTAGCTGCCACTGTCGTGTAATAGCTCTGAATTACAAAGTCGACCCCCAGCATGGTTAAAGTGAATTGATTTCTCATGAGAAACACCATTTGTTATTACAAAAATTATAATCCCTATTACATACAGCCTGATGGAGCTGAAAATTGTTGATTACCATTTCCACCATTTAAAAGCTAATAATAGTGATGCCAAATCTTGTCAAAACGTGAATTGCTAAAAAGCACTCAGAAAGGTTAAACTTCCTTAACACATGGACAAGATTGGATTTTATCGAAAGGATATTTGTAATACCTCATGCCATGGAAAACTACACGGCTCGAGATAGAATACAAAGGTAAGAATTGGACACATCCTAGTGGTTCCTGAATTTGTTTACACAACACAACATTTGATATTCCACAATCAAACAATCTTGTATGTCACTATCACCCAGCGTATTATAATCACATTCTACACAACTATTATTATCATGACTAAATTTGAATGATAATTGGCAAAATATAAAGGCAATGAGGCAAAGGCACAACTAGGAAATTTCGTGAAGGTGGATCTTAAATGTCTACATATATTTATGATACTTGAAGTCTATGGCCCATTTGTAAGGAGTTTGGATATTGCCGGATTTTACTGGCTCTATTCAGAGTTGTAAGAGGTAGAGTGATTTCAGTTAGTTCTCGCGTAATCCGCAATCTGATGCCAAATGGTGTTGCGATAATTGTTTCCTCATTGTATGCTGATATATTGATATAAAACCAAAGAGATAAAGAAAGACCTTTGAAGAAGGGAACAGAGACAATTTGGTATTGGTGAATGGCTGCTACACATAAAATACCAAAAGGAGGCAAGGATACTTTGAAAATATTATTACGTAACTTACAAAGTATTTAATATCGTAGCCTATTTTGAACATAATGTAGGGATTCTTAAAATCTCAAATGATAAAGCATAATTGAAAACAATGGAATCATTCATTTAAACAAGTAGTTAATAGAAAATTGTGATAGGAGTGAAGATTAATTAGTTAATAGAAATTAAATCATCATACCAGTAGCAGCTTCTCTTGCAGCCTGTTTCAATGCCACACACAATCTGTTAGGAGGTAAGTCTCTTTTCTCTCTTGATCCTCTTTCAACTCTTCTTTCGTCTTCTTCTTCCTCCTCTTCCGAACTCATCATACAATCCCCAATTGTAAGGTGCTCCTCCATTTTGGTTAAGCATCCACGAATTTCAGACGTCAAAGAGATAATGTCTAAAGATTGAAAAAGAAAATTAATACATAGAAATTTTAGCATAAAAATACTAATAAGATCATTTTCGAGGGAATGACAAAAATTAGAAAAATTTTCTTTTAATTGGTTAAGCCATTGGTCAGCAAACTCAACACAACCGAATATAAACAGAACTACAACAGAAATTTCTCTTTAGGGCCAATTTCTTAAATTAAACCTACGTAGGCATGCACAGGGTGAACAGGGAATAGACGAAGGAGTTACAAAACATCTTAAATTTCCTCCTTTTCCTTAGGAGGAATCCCTTCAAGAGGCACATTGAGGCTTGAATGACAGTTTTCATTGCAAATGCCATCTCTTTATTAAAAATATTTCGCTTTAACCATTTTGACAATTTTACAGTTTCTTATCGAAATTTCGAGGAAAAAATTCTCACAGAAGATATTATTTGATTTAGAAAAAAATATATCAGTATTGTTGGCAGGCCACTTTTGCCGAGATAAGATGACCCATTGCCTAGCCAACATCCATAGCAGTTTTGTATACAGCTGTATAGCAGTTCTGTATACTAAAAGTTGACTTTTATGTATATAATCGATTTAGTCTTCAAAAATTTCTCTAATTTCGACTATTTTATCACATAATTTGACAAAATAGGGAAGGGAAGTAAATAAATAAATCAGTATAACTACTAAACTGAAACTAAACTTGGACTTTGCTGTCCAGGAGATATCCTTCGAAAGAAATGAATGTAGAGAAAACTCGCAAGTAATTTAAATATTACCGTTACATGAAGCAGAAATTTGTAACAGGAAATGTTTCCAAAACTTTCTTTCTTGTGAACAAGTCACAATTCATACAATATATCCTTCCATTTCAATTGTGCATTGGAAAAAATCATGTCTTACCTTTACCTAGTTTTTCTTGACTATAATCGAAATAATTTTATAAAAGGTACAATAACATACAGTAGAAGTCCGTTATAACGAGTACGGCATATAGCGAGAGTTGCGTTATAGCGAGTGGTTCATTGGACGTTGTCCGTCTCACAGCAAAAAGGATAGGGAGTTACTTCCATTATAACGAGTGATCAAATTCTGGGGGTATCGTTATAACGAGTGTCACGGTTCTATATTCGCCTTGCAGGTGGCATATCTCGTAATCGAAGACGGCTCATGATTTTCACTATCCCCTTTGTCCCTCACGTCTCCTATATCTTATCCTCTTGTATCTTGTTTATTTTCGTCGATAATCCCTCTAGTCAGCAGGTTGAATCGAGTTTCCATTTTATTGGCATCCACTTGTGGGATTTGTTTTCACTCGAAACTTGGCACCAAACCGTCTAATTGAAGGGAATATAAGAGATATAAGCAGCGCTGTTTCGAATTTACAGGGTAACCTCTCCCTCGCGCCGATTCATTAGTTATGAAGCGTGTGAATGAAAAATATCTTGAGAATGAAATTTGATATGAATTTCCACATGATGGCCATCGCTCTTCCATCAGTCGATCATTAGACGTGAGTCCGTTCAGAGCTTTCCAATAACTGACTTTCTAGTGTGACAGTTCTGTGATGGAGAGCAAAAGAAAGGCTTTAGATTTAGCAAAGAAATTTTAAATTGTGCGAAAGAGAAACCGCGAGTAAATCCGAAATCGGCAGACGGTATGGCATGTCATCGTCGACTTTATTTATGATTTTGAAGAACAAAGAAAAAATTAAGTTTGCATTCATGTTGCAAAATACTCCAGGAGTGTGCAAAAAACTACGGCCAGCGGATAATACGGAGTTGGAGTGCATTCTATTAGAATGGTTCACTCAGCAGCGATCTCTAGGAATTCCAATCAGCGGAACAATGATAAAAGCGAAAGCTGAAGAGCTTGCCCTTCGCATGAAACAGGTCAATTTCCGTAGCACGGATGATTGGCTGAACCGATTTAAAGGAAGAAGAGATCACTCCACATAATTAGCAGTGAATCCAGTTAAGTAAATGAGCAAGCGGTACATAATTGGCTTCCAATTCTCAAGTCGATCCTCGAAAAATACGAAGAAAAGGTAAGTAATGCAAAAAGAAAATTATCTCAATGCCGTCACTTTGTAGAATTCCATTACTGGAACAATTAAACACAATGTATTCAATTCCACAACTTTTTAATTCCACCACACACACGACCGGTTTCAACTAGTTACTAAACCCGATGATGGCTATAACTAGTTGAAACCGGTCGTGTGTGTGGTGGAATTAAAAAGTTGTGCAATTGAATACATTGTGTTTAATTGTTCCAAGCGAATTATCGTTTAAATACTATAAATTGTAAGATAGGCCTTGTATTTAGTGTGACAAACTGTTATTAATCTCCACGTAATTAGGACATATACAAAGCGGATGAGACAGCACTGTTTTACAATTTACTGCCGGAAAAAACCTTGGCTGTTAAGGGCGACCGCTGCTAAGGTGGAAAGAGGAGTAAGGAGAGGCTTACAGTTCTCCTCTACACGAACATGACTGGATGTGATAAATAATTATTGGAAAATCCGTGCGTCCCCGAGCTTTTTGTGGCCAGCGAAATATTCCCTGTACTTACGAGTCCAACGCCAAAGCATGGATGACAGGACAAATTTTTACGCTGTGGCAAAATGCTTTTGATGCCAAAATTGGAGGGAGAAATAGAAAAATTGTGCTGTTCATGGATCGCTGTCCGGCCCACCCCGTCATTAAATTGACGAACATAGAGCTTGTGTTCTTTCCCCCTAACTGCACAAGTGTGTTGCAGCCATTAGATCAGGGCATTATTCGAGCTACAGAGCGCCATTTTAGATCACACCTCGTTAATACGTTAATGAGGAAGTTAATGTCAAAAGAAACCCGCATCAAATGGAATGTCCTGGAGGCAATCCATGGGTTTGCATTGGCCTGGGGAAAATATCACCCGAAAGTGTGAATAAGTGTTTCAAACATTCGGGTTTAAAAAGAATACAGAAAATGATTCTGTCGATGGATCTGCTGAGCTGAATTCGGAGTTAGTGCCCAGATGCTGGAGAAATGTGTCCATTAGAGTATAGGAGAAGGAATTCTGCTCTCACCAGCTGCGAATTGCTGGCACCGGAGAAAAACTCGCGTCTAACGAGCATGACTCCAACTACTAACACTACTGGAAAGCCATGTTTAATTATTAAGCTAAATCACTAAATCCTAACTAATACGATTATCTAATGATATATTATTACTTTCGACGATTACTTAGCAATAATGATCCACATTTTCTGTTAGAGGACGCACTTTGGTTATGGTTTATGAGTCAATGAAATAATATTTTTGATGCGAACGTACTCTTTTACGCATTCTGAAGCATTTGCGTAGGAATTAAAAACCCTACAGTTCCATTCGGACACATTTACTGACCTTGGATTCAAGAAAACGGACTTCATTAGACTTACTGTTAGAAATCGGCTATAACGAGTATCGCGTTATAACGAGTACTTTTCCGATTTTTGTCAGCTCTCGTTATAACGGACTTCTACTGTACTGAATTCGTCTACAACAGTAAAACACACACGCTGCTGCTATATCCTTCCCATTCATACTGAAACACCTCATAGAACAAGCAGAACAAAATGGTAGGTGTGGAATCATTTTCTTGTAGAGAAATTCCTTTTTTGATCGTCTTCTTTCCGTACGGAAAAATCTTTGTGTGTGAAAGTATGCTGTTTTATTGCTGACGGTCTTGTGTGGTCCTCAAAATGATCTCCTATGCACGCACGACTCAATCATTGCATTATGTGTGATTTCTCAAAGTCATGGATGCTCGGTGCACTCGGTGCTTACTAAGGGACTGATAAGAGCATCATACAACGGAAGGCATGCAACAGAGGGTGTAGCAGAAGAGGGAGTCAGTCTATAGATGTCACGCGCAGAAGTTGTTTGTTTGGTATAAGGTAAGAGATACAAGAAACAATGAGAAGGCTTTTCTCTTGACGGAACTCCCCAAGCCAAATGTGGTTTACATAAGCCGTAAAGCCAAATTCGCCAAATAAAGCCCTTTGTATGTATGTACAAATGCATTTACAGTGTTCTTTTCTGACCAAATATAATCGTATTGCGAGTTGCATTGCAGAATTAAGTTATCCATCTTGCTTTATAATGCTTTAGTACATTCAAAAGAAAAACAAAGCCTCACACATGTGTAAATAGTGCTGCCTCTTATACTTGTGGATAGTTTACTCTGAAATAAAAAATTGCAACAAACTCCTCTTGTGAAGAAGCCCTTTTATATTATTCATTACAAAAAAGTTATGTAAAGTAACACAGAAAATAGGGGAGGCAATGTTTTAGGTGATTTCTTAACTTGAACAAACTTTTATAATATTCATTTCTTTTATTATTTTGCGTGGTGACACTTTGTCAACCTTCCGTGTTCAGAATTAACGTCTGCTCTCACACACATGTCGAGAAAGAAGTAAATAAAAGATTAGGTAGTTCACCATATTTTTCCAGGTTGGGAACTTCTGCAAGTTTTTGTTGTATGTGTGAGTTTATACTATGAAATAGTATTTTAAAACAAAGAGCATTCTCAAATTTTATGAAAACCTGGAAGGAGGGAGAATTGTATCAACTTTCTGAGCTTAAATCATGGTCTGTATCTTGGTTTTTGATTCATTGATAATTAGAACAGAATCAGTGCATTCATTTCTACGAACAACTGATACATATTGGAAAATACAGAATTTTTTGGTTTTTCAAGATTTTCCAGAAAATCTGAGGCTGATGGGGAAAAACCATTTACATTAAGAATTAAGCATAAAAAGTCCTATTAACCCTTCAAACACTAACGTTGCTCACAGCGACGCTGGAAAACTTTTGTTAAAATGCCAGCGTCACTCTGAGCAACTCTTATCAAAACATTTTGTTATAAAAGAATTTACTGTGATAACTATTTTTGATTAATATCTGAAATAGAGATTGCATAACAAAAAAGTAAATGTTTTCTATACCCAGTAAACTTTTTAGCAAATTATTCAGAATATTATTGGTTTAATAGATATTTTTCAAAAAGTCTGCAATTCTCTGTAAAATAGCCTGGCGATTTTCAATGATGTTAGGCAATTCTGCATGGCACTCAAAGGGTTAAGATCAGGTATTTACTTTGTATAACAGAAAAAAAGTTTTATTTTGTTAACTGGTGTTATTAACTACCGAATTTGATGGCATAAAAGACGCACCCTCATCAAGTTGGCCACTCACAAGGAAAAAGAGTTTTCATAGTCTGTGCAAAAGCGCTGAACCACAATAACTTAAAATGTAGTTTCTTTTAGTTGTCACGTTTCGTAAAAGCCAAATATTAACACAATCATTGAATGCAATTATGAAATAGGTAGTATAGACCATCTAGGCTAAAAATAGCATTCAGTATTGATAGTGAACCAGTGGAAGTTGAACCTTCACATATAAGACGCAGGGAAATTTTTGGAGACATAATTTAGGTAAAAAGGTGCGTCTTATATGCCGTCAAATATGGTAAGTGAATAGTAAATATTGCTGAAGTGAAAAATATACTGCCACAGTATATAAAAGAGATGATCATTTAAGTTTAATAGTTTTTTATGAATTTTCACTCATTCAATGAATACCTATAATATGCATGTTGTTAGTAATGACCAATGTTTTATTCTACACTATGCCTTGCTTTGTCACTGAAATTGTATATTTTTATTACTGTAACCTTAAGTGTGATGAATTTTATAACATTATATAAAGTATTGTAAAATTAATTGTTTAATATTTCTATAGGTGCCCAAATGTTTGTGATATTCATTTCTATATATATATATATATATATATATATATATATATATATATATATATATCTATTATATATAGATGCTTCTCCGGATTCATTCATATATCATATATTCATATATATATATATATATATAGAGAGGATACAAAGTCACAGGCTAAACCAATGGCGTCAATGGCTTGAAATTTTTACGACATATTGGCCATAACGTATAACCTCCAGAAAAATTGCGATTTTGAACCTCGATGTCATGGGTTCGATTCCAGAGGGCCTCAAAGTCCCGATTTTTCCCGTTTAAATGCATTGCTTTGATTTTCGGGAATTAAAAAAAAATACTTCCCGGATAGGTAGAGAATCAAAACTCACGGAGCCTATATATATGGTCATGATCTATCGAAAACATAAATGAGTTTTACGGAAAATATCCTGGGTTCGATGCTAGGTCGGGGCAAAAATCGGCCGTTTAAAAAGCATTAAGGCGATTTTTAAGATTTTTTTGGACCCTTTCCCGATGGCATGGAAACTTGAAATTCGGCATGGAGTTGGAGATCAATAATTAATTTCAGGATCGAATTTTACATATTCGCTTATGGTCCTTGGTTCGATCCCAGAGGGTCATTTAAATTCCTCAATGCATTTCTTACGGAGATAACGGAAAAAGATTATAGGTACTTCCCGGCACGATAAAGACTTCAAACTTTGGACTAAGAAAGATTAAGTGTATACAAATCAAACTGTGCATTCCCAGCTGTCAATGTGTCCTGGGTTCGACACCAGGCGTCTCTAATATCAGTAACTGATCCGATTTTCAATAATTATTTTGCACCCTTTCCCAACAATATAGAAACTTGAAATTCGGAATGTAGATAACGATCATAAATAACTTTCAGAAAATTTTTTTAGGTTTCCAAGATCGTCCTTAGTTCGAATCCAGAGAGCCATTTAAATTCGTGAAAATGAGAACGTCTTTTGAGGCAGTTGTAGCCCATATTTCTGCTTGAATTTTCTCACATAGTTAGAGATGGCGATTTTCTATTGTGCTGCATAGTAAGTTCAACAGTAAAGACCCGGGTTCGATGCCAGACGATGGAATTACAGTGAATTTTAAGAAAAATTTCAATCCTTTATTTTTTTCTTATGAGGACCGTCCCGATATGATGCCGACATGAAAATAGTGTTGTCGATCTGCTTGCAGTATGCAAGCAACATTTTACTCGTATATATATATATACGAGTAAAATGTAGCTTGCATACTGCAAGCAGATCGGCAATACTAATTTCATATCGGCATCACATCGGGACGGTCCTCATAAGAAAAAAAAAAGGATTGAAATTTTTCTTAAAATTCACTGTAATTCCATCGTCTGGCATCGAACCCGGGTCTTTACTGTTGAACTTACTATGCAGCACAATAGAAAATCGCCATCTCTAACTATGTGAGAAAATTCAAGCAGAAATATTGGCTACAACTGCCTCAAAAGACGCTCTAATGTTCACGAATGTAAATGGCTCTCGGGACTTGAACCAAGGACGATCTTGGAAATTTAAAAAATGTTTCTGAAAGTTATTAATGATCTCAATCTATATGCCAAATTTCAAGTTTCTATATTATTAGGAATGGTTTCAAAATAATTCCTAAAAATCGGATCAACTTCTGATTGCAGAGACACCTGGTGTCGAACCCAGGACTTATTGATAGCTATGAATGCATAGTTTGATTTGTTAAGACTGGTTCTTCTATCATGCTAAGTTTTAAGTCGATAGCATGCCGGGAAGTACCTAAAATTTGTTTCCGTCATCCCCATAAGAAATGCATGGTGGAGTGCAAATGGCCCTCTGGGATCGAACCAAGGACCATAAGGAATACAAAAAATTTTATTATGAAATATATTTATGATTTCTAACCCCATGCCAAATTTCAAGTTTCCATGCCATCGGGAAGGGGTCCAAAAAAAATCTTAAAAATCGCCACAATGCATTTTAAACGGCCGATTTTTGCCCCGACCTAGCATCGAACCCAGGATATTTTCTGTAAAACTCATTTATGTTTTCGATAGATGATGACCATATATATAGGCTCCTTGAGTTTCGATTCTCTACCTATCCGGAAAGTATTTTTTTTTAATTCCCGAAAATCAAAGCAATGCATTTAAACGGGAAAAATCGGGACTTTGGGGCCCTCTGGAATCGAACCCATGACATCGAGGTTCAAAATCGCAATTTTTCTGGAGGTTATACGTTATGGCCAATATGTCGTAAAAATTTCAAGCCATTGACGCTAGTGGTTTAGCCTGTGACTTTGTATCCTCTCTCTATATATATATATATGAATATATGAATATATATATGATATATGAATGAATCCGGAGAAGCATCTATATATAATAGATATATATATGCTATTTTTTAAAAGAAACCATGCATTGAGTATTTTGCTTAAGGAACAAAAACTATAATAAACTAAGACTGTTTGTATAACTATTAAATGCATAAAGGTTTGTATAGGGAATGATGCACGCAGAGTGAGAATCTTTGCGTTCCCACTGATGAGTTGGCAACAGAAGATCATCACAGTGACCATAACAATTATATTACTAAGAATTCATTAAGGATAATGATGCCTAGATGCATCACTCATACCTAAGTAGCATTACCAGGGCATTAAGAAGGCCAATAGTAAGTTTTTCCGTATATGTTGCCTAAAGATAAATTAAAATATTCCATTCATCAAGACAGGAATAAATGAACACATGCAAAACAAGATATCAATAGAGTTCACCTTGTCTCAAGGCTGTATTCCTTAAATATGCTGAGCATAAATTTCTGAAAACAGCAGTATGAGGTGCTACAACACAGGGAGGAGATAGTAGCTGAAGGCAAAGCTGAGCAGTTTCAGGTGCAAGGTTCACCGGGAGACTCTCCGAGTACGCATAATGCAACAACGCTTGAAGCACAGCTTGAGGCAGCCTCGGCAGCCTCACCTTCGGTAAATCTGCCTTTCTTTCAGATGAGTTTTTTATACCTACGGGTTAAAAAAATTCATATGACATTAATATATTTTAGGGGTAAATCTAATCAAATCATGTCATTACTTTCACTTAATACCTCTCTGGATGAATTCATTGGAATCAGTTTATACTTTTGTAACCATTTACAATAACTTATGAACCTGGTTCCACGATTTTTTTAGGTTTTCACCTCAAGTAGATAATGAAACAGATGACAGTTTTGCTTGGATTCCATTAGGCATCTTCAGATTGAATATACTGCATATTTGACCTGATGACATCTGAAACAAGCAAAACTGTTTTCAGTTTAAATATATACTTGCAGAGAAAACCTGGAAAATCCATGGAACTTTGTTGTAATCAACACCCAGGAGCTTTTGATCCCCTGAACTTACACTTCAATAAGTCACCAGAAGTCTTGATTCACTCATTTTCAACAAAATCTTAATATATTAAATATCTTTAGTTATTCATACTCTAATTCATATTGTAAATCACATATTGTAGATAAATTTATGAATCAAATAGTTAAAGATATCATGAGATAGAAAAAAATTAAGGAGTTCAAATTCATGTGAGATTAATAAAATGCAGTCAAACAGCTGTTTTATTTGCTGTATTGATACATCACTTTGATTTTCGATTTTTACTTAGATGCAATATTTTGAAGTTGATGTTGTTTCTCTTTGAATGTTTCCATATCTGTTACATATGTTACTATTCTCAAGAGAAAGATGGTTACACATGAATTGGATTCACCCATACATAATAAAAAAATAATTACATAGGTATTTAAGTTTTAGAGATTCCTCAAGAAAATCAAAGCATTAGATATAGATATAGCCAGATAGAATAAACAAAACTTACTAATTAGTGAAATGCATTTCACAAATACACTCCCACTGTAAAATCATTCCTCCATTTTCTATGCAATGAGAAAAAGTAAAGCTTGAAATAACTAACCTTCATCAACAGACAATTTGTCTTCATTTCCAAGTGGTTGTTTCTTTCGATGAGAGCATTTCAATAAGCTGTTTTGTGAGGAACTCCTTCTTGAGCATTTATCTTTACTTGGAATAAAAGCTGATTTGCTTATGCATTCCCGAAATGTGAATACTTTTGAAGAATCTTCATTTAATTTGGAATCTCTTAGATTTTTCTTCTGGTTATAATCACTGTCACCATCTTCCCAAATTATACTAGGAAAGCTTAATGCCAATATGATGGAATGCACCTCAAACTAAAATTATAATAGCGCAAATTAGTGACATATTATTTTTTCAGCAAGCAGTTATTTTATTAATCTTAAAATATAAAAGAATATTTTTCGCATGTATTACATATCTAACGATTTTCTTGTAAATTTGCATAACTCGATTGATTAAAAAATCAAACAATATTTAATTTCAAATGACATCCTTAATTTCTGTAATTACTTGTATACATATCACTAGTGTTATGTTCTGACGCTTGTAAATCATTCACTGTTCAAATTGACTAATTATTTTAATTTCCCAAAAATAAATCTCTCATCCTCTCTCATGAAACAATATCTACGATTACTAAACGCAAACACTATATTTCTCAATAAAAATATTGCATCTCATTAATTTTAGCTATTACAAAACCAATTGTCATTGAATTAGTACCTCATCACAACAGTACTCCATCAACATTCTAAGGGCAACCTGATTTTTCATTTGACCAAAATCTTATTTCATGGACTAGGAATCAAATCACTGAAAAATAGATTAATAAAATCACAATGCCAACATTGGAGGAATTACTTATCTCTCATTTAGGTAATAAAATCTTTTTTATTAACTATACTTTTAGGGAAATTAAAGATTATGCATGGATGAAAAAAGTTTAATGTGAAGCTGCAAAACTTTATGTCAATATGAAAACTTACAAATAAAATGTTTGATACAAATGAATTAAGCATAATTAATACTTATCACAAATTGTATACAACTGTAAAAGGTGATGAAACACATCATTTTCTACTCAATAAGAAACATTTTTTTCCAAATTGATTAAGCTACTATTTAAAATTTCTGAAGAAAAACATTAACTGAAATTTTCCTGCCAACCCCAAATTAAGCAGCTATGTAGAACTTGAATACCATTTTTTTACTTAAGATATTAGTAAATAAATAAATTAAGTCATATTGCAAATATCATATATTGTAAAATTTAGGCTCTCTTATAGAAGAAGTATTGATTATAAAGTTCTCAACATTTTCTATTCTATTAAATATTGTGTTTATGTTATTCAAACCAAGTGAACTCTTATGTGAAGTATTATACCACATTGTGAAAGCCATGGGATTATTTGCACCAATTTAAATACAGTTTAAACACAATAATTTAAGAACAAAGTATCATCTTGAATTTCCTTCTATTCTTCAGATTTTCCCCAAGGAATATTCATGATTTACTATGTAATTTGGAATACATCAAGTGATCCCATGTATCCAAGGATATAGTAGTTCAAGGAAAGTGGATCAGACTTTTATAAGGAGCCCAGAATAGCAAAATAACCCCAGCTATCTAAGTACATTATCAAAATGACACGTGATTGACAGATTTATAAGTGAATTTTATAATTTAAATAACCTTTGAAGACCTAGCCATGGAAGGCTCAAGAGGAGTAAAATAAAACTGGACGAAAACTGTGGTCAAGATTTTCTGAATTAGTTATACATCAATTTATTTTCTCTTTTCTTTGCTTCAACTAATTTATTTCTCATGTATTGTTTGCATTCTGAGTACAGAATTGAGGTCCAAAAGTTGTACAACAAATGCAGTTTAACAATAATGGACCAGAGGTAGGCAATGTGGCCAGGGAAAACCATTTGAGCCCATGGATGTACCAATAGTCAGGGGGAAAGAGCCCCCTGGAAATAGGATATGCCAAATGGCAGAAAGTACAAGCAAATGATGAAATAATGGAGAAAAAATTCAGACATATAAAAATGTTCAGCTAAAATTATTCTAAAATGATGAGGATTTTCTTTAATTAGAATCCTATCCATTTCATATGCAACAGCATTTATAGTACCCTGAATTTGGACCCAGTGTTATTGTGAAATATCTAAGATGCATACATAAGTAAACATAACCTAAAATTGTCGTACCAGGAGACAAAGTTCTCTCAAATCGGAAACAGATTTTGGAAAATTTCTTAATTTCTCTGCAATGCATTTCTTATCGGAGAGTTATCTATCAGTGAAATATCAGTATGAAACGCTGCAGGAATGCCTGAGTTGAGGGAATATTGGCTGATTAACATTGCATACTGCAAGCATATGAAATGTATTTATAATCTTTATTCTCATGCCAGGTTTTGAGTTTCAATATAACCAGGAAGGGGTACAAAAAATCTTAAAAATCATAGCAATTTCTAATTTTTATAGACATCTGGTGTCGAACCAAGGACTTATTGGTAGATGTGAATAGACATAATAACTTGTTCGGACCTGATCTTATTAAATGTAAAGTTTGAGGTCCATATCATACCGGGAAGGTCCTGAAATAAGACTCCATTATCCCCATCTGAAATGCATACGGCTCTCTGAGATTGGACCTAAGACGATCACGGAAACCTAAAAGTGCATTTATGAAATGTATTTATGGTCTTCAATCACATGCCAAGTTTTAAGTTTCTATGTTATTGGGAAGGAGTTTAAAAAATCTTAAAAAATCACAGCAATTTCTAATTTTAGAGACGCCTGTTGTCAAACCCAGGACTTATTAGCAGATATGAATACACATTATAACTTGGTAGGACTTGATCTTATTTAATGCAAAGTTTGAAGTTGCTATCATACCAGGAAAGACTTAAAATAGGATTCTATTCTCCTCATAAGAAATGCATTGAGGAATGATAATGACTCTCAGGGATCAAACCAAGGCCCGCCAGAGAAACGTTAAATAGCGTGCATAAAATATATTCATTATGTCCATCCACATGCTGAGTTTCAAGTTTCCGTATCATTGGGATGGAACCCAAAACAAATTTTTTAAATTGCAACAATACATATTAAATGGGAGATTTTTGCCCTGACCTAGCGTCGAACCAAGGATGATCATCGAAAATGTATTTATGGTTTTTGACGGATACTTGTGGACTATAGCGATCCCTAAAATTTAAACTTTCTATTTTCCCGGCAAGAGCCTCAAAAAAATTATCGAAAATCCCCTCAATGCATCTTTATGGAAAAAAACGGGACTTAGGGGACTTCTGGCATTGAACCATGACAATGAGGGTCAAAGTAGCTTTTTTCTGGAGGTTACTCGTTATGGGCAGTACGTCATAAAAATTTCAAATCGCTGACACATGTAGAACATGGTTAGAATTTTGATCCCCTATGAATGAACGAATGAATGTATTATATAAGATAGATACGAGTAAAAGTTGCTTGCTTACTGCAAACATATCTTTAAAGTACTATACTTAGCAAAGCCTTAATAAAAATCCCAAAAGATTAACCATGCATTACTTCCCTTCACATGCCTGGCCGTAGAATTTCCACCCTCTTGGTAAATGAATTATACTTAAGGGGGTGTTCTCATTTAACAGCCGTTTTTCAAAGCGTTTTTCGGAATTTTACTGTGAGGAAAGTATGAAATATTGTTCAATGCGGTTTTTTTCTAAAGTTTTATTGATCTTTGAACTACAAATAAAAATTATATTTGGTAAAAAATGCTTTCGTTGTTGCTTTATAAATACCTGAAATACAAATGATTTCCGGCGCGCTTTGTGCGAGCTCGGCACGCCGCACAGTGGTCGGAAATCGAAAAAAGCTGGCCAAAACTCAATTTTTCGACTTTTTTCCAGGATTCTTTGTAGCTATATTATTATTGTACTTACTGAGGGCTATCAAATCCACTATGATTTGAATGTCTCAAGTTCATATTTTGGAATCGGCAAGCAGTCAAAGTTAGCAAAATAGAACAAGTGACAGCTAGCGATACTTTTTCTCGCTTCCATGCCTGAAATGTGCATCGCAATGAAGACTCTTTTGAGCGATAATTTGGAATGTTAATTATATAAAAATTTAATTCGAAGCTATAAGAATAACAGAATACTATTATATATATTATATTATTATTATATATTATATTATTAATATGATAGTTAATTGTTTACCGCTCAATTTTTCTTACATTTTCTCATGGCTTTCATCCGTGCAAAACGTAAAAAATTGTTATTTGTCGATTTTTATTACTCGCAAATACTATTTACATGAATAAATGAAGTATTTTAATAACATAAATGAATTATAGTTCACAGACCTTTTAAGAATCGAGGAAGATGATTTTACTATTTCCACCATTTTGTTTAAGAAGACCTCTGATTAGTTTACTTTAAAATAAACATTATATTCGGATTTGGGAGGTAAAAATCTATATCTGTTGAAACATTCGTGTTTCTATCTTTCATAGTAACGGAGATATGAATTTTGGCCAGCTTTTTTCGATTTCCGACCACTGTGCGCCGCGAGAGCGCCCCTAAACTTGCCTCAAAACTTAGTTTAGGTTTCGAATCCGGCAAAATCCTTTCGGTATCTTATTTTTAGATACCTAAACTTGAAAAAAAATTAAAAAAAAAACTTTTCGATTTTTTCAAAATGTTTCATGAGAACTTAATCGGAAATACCCACCATACGTTCAAATAATAGGACACCTCTCGAACTCAGGATTTTTTGGAAGATGTGAATACATATAACGCCCTGGTATATATAAACATTGTTTGATTAAAATTTTGAAGTAGATATCATACAGGAAAGTTCCTAAATAAAGACTGTTTTCCCCATCTGAAATGTATAGGGAAATGTAAATGGCTCTCTGGGGTTGAACCAAGGATGACCAGGGAAACCTAATACACTGCATATGAAACATATCTATGATCTTCATTCACCTGCCAAAATTTATGTTATCAGGAAGGGGTTCAAAAAAACTTTAAAATGGTATCAGTTACTAATTTTAGAGACGCCTGGTGTCCCAGGATCTTATGAAAGTTGTGAATACATACAACAACCAGGTGAATATAAAAATTATTTGATTCAAATTTTGAGGTTAATATTATATCAGAAAGATACAAAATTAAGACTCTGTTATCCCTATTTGGAATGCATGTAAACGGCACTCTGGGATCGAACCAAGGACTATTAGGAAGACTTAAAAAGCATACATAACATTTATTTATGATGTCTGTTATCACGCTGAGTTTTAAGTTTCTATGTTATTGGGAAACGGTTAAAAAAATCTTAAAAATCGTAGCAATTTATAATTTTAGAGACGCCTGGTGTTAAACCCAGATGTGATGTGAAAACACATTATGACTTGATCTTATGTAACGCAAATTTTGAAGTAGCAATCATACAGGGAAGGACCTTAACTCCGTTACCCCCGTAAGAAATGCATTGAGGAATGTAAATGACTCTGTGGGATGGAACCAAGGACCATCAGCAATACCTTAAACAGCTTACATAAAATATGTGCATGATCAATATCCACATGACGAGTTTCAAGTCTCCATCATATGGGGAAGTAATAAAAAAAAATCTCAAAAATTGCCGCAGTGCTTTTTAAATATGAGATTTTTTCCCCTGACCTAGCGTTGAACCAAGGATAATCCACAAAAATGTCTTTGTGATTTTAGTTGGGTATGGACTTCTTCTAGTGATCTCTTGAATTTCAACTCACTACTTTGCAGTGAAGCACCTAAAAAAATTTTTGAAATTCCCCACCATCTTTATGGGAAAATCGGGACTCTGGATTCAAACCCCTAATACTAAGTTTCAAAGTCGCCACTTTTCTAGAGGTACACGTTATGGCCAAAACGTCGTAAAAATTTCAAGTCAGTGGCACTTTCGAAAACAAAAGAAAAAAAAGGAATGAAATAATTCTTAAAATTCGCTGCAATTTATTAGTATGGCCTCAAACCCGGGTCTGCCTGGTCATACTTACTATGCAGCTCAACAGAAGATCACCATCTCTATGTGTGAAAATTCAAGCAGAAATACTGGGTGCAACTGCCTTAAACAACATCCTACTTTTCCCTTATATTCCTTGTATGAGAAATTTTAATGTGCTCTGGCATCGAACCCACAAAAAGCATGGTCTTATCTAAATTATTTTCTTAAACGGAGTCTTACTGTAAATCATCTACCAGAGCAAGAACTTCCTATCATTTCGAGAAGTGCATCAAAAAAATAATGGTAAACTATCCCAATGTGTTTTATATGGCAGATATATTTACTGCCCGGCATCGAACCCCGATCTTTCTGGTGATACTTTCTATGCAACACAATAGAAAGTCACCATCTCTAACCATGCATGGAAATTCAAGCAGAAATATTAGGTGCATCTGCCTCAAACGACGACTTACTTTTCCCTTAAATTCTTTATATGAGAAATTTGAATGTGCTCTGGCATCAAACCCAGGAACAGAATGGTCTTAAATAATTTTTTCCCTTAAACCAAGTCTTAATATACATCTTCGAGGAAAGCAAGAACTTCCTATCATTTCGATAAGTGCATAAAAAAAAATAATGATAAACTACCCCAATGTATTCTAAATGGGAGATTTTTGCATCATCCTAGCATCGAACCCAGGATATTTTCAGTGAAAGTCATTAATTTTTTTGATAGATTATGACCATATGGATAGGCTCTTTGAGTTCTGATTCTCTACCTATCTGGAAAGAATTTTTTTTAATTCCCAAAAATCAAAGCAATACTTTTAACTGGAAAAAATCAGGGCTTTGGGGACTTCTGGAATAGAACCCATGACACTGAGGTTTAAAATCGCAATTTTTGCTGGTTACATGTTATGGCCAATACCTCGTAAAAATTTCAAATCAATGATGCTTGTGGTTTAGCCAGTGAGTTAGTATCCTATCTGTGATCTATTATATATAAAATGTTCCTTGCATACTGCAAGCATATTGATAACACAAATTTTAAGTTGACATCACATCGAGAGGGTCCTCAAAAGAAAAAATAGTATAGAAAATAATATTAAAATTTGCTGCAATTTATATGCCCGGCATTGAACCCAGTTCTTCCTGGTGATACTTACTATGCAGCACAACAGCAGTTCACCATCTCTAACTATGTGCGATAATTCAAGCAGAAATATTTGCTGCAACTGCCTAAAACAACGTCCTACTTTTCATATATATTCCTTATGTGAGAAATTGTAATGTGCTGTGGCATCGAACCCAGGAACAGTATGGTCTTATCTAAATTTTTTTCTTAAACTGAGTCTTAATATACATCTTCTAGCATAGCAAGAACTTCGTATTATTTCGATAAGTGCGTAAAAAAATAATGAAAAACTACCCCAATATATTTTAAATGGGAGAGTTTTGCATGTTTAACCCTTGAGCACTAGCGCCCCATGGCGTAACACGAGGAGTCGCGCTGGCGCACTCCGTGCGCCTGTGATTGTTTTAAAAATATTGTCTTCATATCAGATGATTTCCGTAAATTTATAATTTATAGCCACTATACAATAGTTTAAGCCTTGAATATCGATTGATCTCATTTATTTTTCAATAGATTTTTAATGATAAACAGAATGAATCACGCTTTAACATTTTTAAACGCTTGAAACCTTCAAGGAAATAACTTATTTATAAAGTTGTGCACAAACCTTCACAATTCACATTCATTTATTATTACACAGAAATGGTCTTATTATCACGAAAATATTACTCCTCTTTGCAGTAAAATATTCAGATGAACCTGGGCACGGGGTGTGCCAGCGCGACATGAGCTTCATAAAAGTTTTTTTGCTGCTGTAAATTGAACCCAATTTATGCGAAACTTAGGTGGTACATAGAAAACATTGTTGTAGGAGGACTTGAGGGACACAGAATGATTACAAGGAAAGATAAAAAAGTTACAAATGAAATGTGTCAACAGCCATACTTAAAGGGTTAAAGTCCAGAAATTGATTCTATTAGGTCTTTGTTCATGAAAACCTTGCATCTGGTATGATACTTTTTGTCATTTGAAGATGTTAGAGTTGTTACTTATTCACTTTGAATTTCTCCTAAATAATCCAGGGTTTGAATTCAGGTCTTTTACATGTTCTCACATAAGTACTGTAAATAAAACTAGTCATTAGCAATGTTAAATATTTTTCATTAAATTTAGCAGAATATTTAAATAAGTTTGTGCTGATTCAGGACATAAATTTGATCAATGAAATCCATCCCATGGCAAAATGATGGACATGCAACGCATTCAAGCAAATAATTGATACTATTAATTAAATCTAAACTCTAACTTACAATATGTAAATATTAAAATGATGCTAGGATACAATGAAACATTTGTTGAGGATCAAAACAGTACCCAAAATGAGACACTACATTTCATGATGACTACTGCTAAGGTTTCTTTATTTAAAAATCATTAAAATAGTACAAAAATAAAATAAAAAATACCATAATAAAAAAATTCAACATAAAGAAATCGAGTGTTACTTGGTGGAACTTCATTTTTATACATCAAAAATAAAAAGTACAATGTGTTTGTGTTTTTTATTATTGGTGTTAAAATTCAACATAGTTTAAATGGGATTGCAAAAACTTATGAAAAGAGCAATTCATTCAGAGGAGCCCCTGTTATTATTGAGAGAAAGCTTTGAAGATTGAATATCTGTGAGGAATCAATTTCGTCGTTGTTAAATAATCAACGCTACTTCTGAGGCAACATTAATTATTTTTGGACAAATTCTATAAATATTTACCAATCATTTTTTTACACTGTGAGCAATCCTTATTAGAGTCCAATTTATCTCAGTAAAAATATGAAGTAACAACTGCCCAAATTTTAGATTTCAAGATTTTTTGCAGAGACTACAACTAAAACAGTTTCCTCCTCCAGCAGAGTATCTACTTAGTAATCGTTTTTTTCAGTTATCTAATTGATTCTACATTCCCATTAATTTTTTAAATATGCAATGAAAATAGTTGCTGAAAATAAAAACTTTTTACATATGATCAACAATAATAACAACTAATGATAATTCATAGTTCAGAAATGTTGATCTTAACCCTTTGAGTGCCATGCAAAATTGCCTAACACCATGCGAGAATTGCTATTTTACAGGGAATTGCAGACTTTTTGAAAAATATCTATTAAACCAATAATATTCTGAATAATTTGCTAAAACTTTTACTGGGTATAGAAAACATTTATTTTTATAGAATGCAATCTCTATTTCAGAAAATAATCAAAAAAGTTATTACAGTACATTTTTTTTACATAAATAGCTTTCGATATAAGAGTCCCTCAGGGCGACGCCGGCATTTTAACAGAAATAAGGAAAGGGTTTAGGTGACTTTGCACATAAGGGCGTGCACCCAGGAAAAACAGACTTTTTTCAAGTCCGTTTTTCCTTGGGAATTATAACAGAAGTTTTCAAATGGCGCTGTGAGCAACGTTGGCACTCTAAGGGTTAATACAATAAATGAAGGTTATTGCTCTTTCTAAAATTTACATCTTCCAGAGTATGTCATATGTCCATCAACTTCTGGAAAAGAGGAATGGCCATCCAAAGATAGTTTCATGGCATCACCTGGAACCCAATCCCTCGACAAGGACTGAAACCATGCTGGTCCTGGCACTTAGAGACTAGTAGGGGTGATAGAGAAACAAAATTAAATGATACCATTTCTATATAGGAGTTTATCTTCACACCCTTATGAGGTTCCCAGGGAAAAATTGACTTGAAAAAAGTCCAACATGTCTGGGAATCGAACCCAGGATCTTCCTCTATCTGGGAGGCTGCCTTAACCACCTAGGCAACCAGGCAAGAACATTTTAACAAGCTGTTTTGGGGACTTAGTGCGCAAGGGCAAGTGCAGTTTCGTCTGACTCAGTCAAACTGTGCATTCACAGCTACCAGTGCGTCCTGGGTTCGACACCAGGTGTCTCTACAATCAGTAAGTGATCCGATTTTTAAGAATTATTTTGAACCTCTTCCCTTTAATATTAAAACTTGAAATTCGGTACATAGATAGAAATAATAAATAAATTTTGAAAAAATATTTTAGATTTCAATGATCTTGCTTGGTTCGAATCCAGAGAGCCATTTACATTCGTGAAAATTAAAACGTCTTTTGAGGCAATTGTAGCCAATATTTCTGCTTGAATTTTCACACATAGTTAGAGATGGTGATCTTCTATTGTGCTGCATAGTGAGTTTACAGTAAAGACCCGGGTTCGATGCCAGACGATGAAATTTCAGCAAATTTTAAGAAAAATTTCAATCCTTTTTTTTGTTCTTTTGAGGACCGTCCCGATATGATGCCAATATGAAATTACTATTGCCGATCTGCTTGCAAGTATGCAAGCTACATTTTACTCCTATATATATATAATATATGAATGAATCTGGAGAAGCTTTTATATATAATAGATAAACAAATCCCTATGACTCTCAAGTCTATTGAAGGATAGTAAATATAGCAGGAGAGCATAAGGTGGAGAATTCATTTGCCATCCTCTTTCATTATTGTTAAAGCTTATATCTCACCCAGCATTATAATCTAAGAATTTTTGCCCATGGCTCTACCATACTATAAAATTACAATATGGATCAGTGGTTCACTACCCTGTGTGTTGATAATTGAATTTTACTTGCAATACTTAACCGTTGGTTGAATTTCTGTTGCCATTAGATAGATTATCTTTAAAGGAAATACAGTATGATATTCATAGTTCGTAACAACTATTTAGATGATATAAATTAATTAGTACACCTAGCTTATATTTTCTTATAAATGAAAAAATAAATTCTTAAATATAACTAACGCAAAATAAGTATTAAGTAATATTATCAGAATACAAACAACCTTTTAAAAGTTGTTTTTATTCTGATAAAATGGAGAAGTTCCACAAAATAACGCCTGAAACCATCACTTTAATTAAGTAATATACAGTCATTATTCTTTTTGTGGCATCCGAATTGCAAATATTTCTCCATTTTCAACTAACAAATAAGCTAATTTGACGCATGTATATAGAAATGCAGTTCTATTAGGTAATTAAACATTAATGAATAAAAAGAACTAAGACGACAAACACAAGTGGGCAAAAAAATGTAAGATAACATAGCAAAACATACTCACTTTTACTCCATTTTCAGCAGTGATAATTAGATCAGAAAAGTATCCTTCTTGGAGAGCTCTAAGCAACGAAAATGAAGGATCTCGGCATATGTGAGACAAAAGTTGAACATCGGATGACGAAGAATCTACAGATGAGGAATCACTTTCATCTAAGCCACACTCAATTAAAGGATAAGAACTATCAGCTTCAACTTCCAAGACATTTTGTCCATCCTCTTTCCTGACTTTTCCTGAAGTTTCAACAGAAAAGTTAGAAAACACACTTTCAAGATCACTAGAGGTCTCTTGATACTTCGAGGCGCCTTCGATATAGCCATCAGAGGAGGATGTATTCAGAGTGTGGTGAGAATTCAATGAGCAGCAAATATTATTGGAAGCTTCATGCGGTGCTTCACTTGCATTGGAGTTTAATGAAAATTCTGTTAAGAGTTCATGATTACATTCACCCTCGCAACAATGGGTGTCTTTTGTTTTAGTATTGACAGGTTGTGCAAGCAAATCCACTCCTGGTACAGAAATGTCTTTACGATGGAAAGGCTCCTTTAGAGAAGAAAATTCCAATGGCGTCTGCTCTATATCACAATCAACATGGTTGACTACATCTGCCATAGTTTCTACACAAGGATTATTCAGACATCTTAAATCAATGGTTTGTCCATCATGGCAGGAATCACCACCAGCACATTTGTCACTCATTTCATCAAATGAGCAATAATCTGGTGTACACAGAGAAAGATTATTTAGCTCTGATGCAATGCTATCAACTTCACCATTCTTATTATTTTCAACTTCCTCAAAAATCCTCCTAAAATGCATAAGACAGAGCCCTGGAAACTGAATCACCAGACAATGCCCAAATTTCACAGTAACCTGAAAAAAATGTACAACAATGATCAATAAATTTTCAATATGATAAATCTTAAATATTAAACATAAAAATGACTAGCAGTATAAAATATTAACCCAAAGCTAATAATTAACATATTAAGTGTAAGCAATGGGGCCTTATATCACCGTTCTTAAAAGGATTTGTAGGATAGCCTTCAAAATAAAACCTGCACATCCAGGAAAAAACAATGATTAAATTACCAGCCAAAAGAACACATTAAACCTTTTCCAGAAATATTTTGGAGACAGTTTGCATTTAAATTGCTAGAAACATCCAACCTCAATTCTCAAACGCAGCATTTGTTTTCAAACTCCTTTGGCTTGATAACACCCTTCAGTTAATTAGGCCTGTTCATTGACATGGATTTCTATAAGTTGTTAGTTTAGAAATATTGTATTTTTACTGGCAGAAGCCCCAAATAGAACAACCCATAAGACACAAAGGAATCCACATGAGAAAGTTACTGCTCTGACTAATTAGGTCACATCAATATTTTTGTAATTAAGAAAATTCGATTAATTTTAGAAGAAAATATTTTTCCTTATGATTTGCATTAAATAAAGACCATGTCTACAGCGAAATTAATACCGTACAAACCACCAATTGGCAAACTGCATTCGTTTATGATTGAAAATCATTGGCAATACTATTATTTCATCAATTATACAACACTTGTAGATGTATTTACCTCACAGCATATGTAATGGTCATGACTTGAATTATTACCACTATTAAACAAACTACACAACGATGTATGGTCAATAGAATATTGGGTAGAAGAAGCTATCTGTTTCAAAGGTGTTTTAACAACTTTATAGGAACGGATATTCAGATCAAGAAGTATTTCGGAAACTGGACCAAACCATGATAAACTTCCATACCGTGGTAAAACTAACGATGCTCTGGAATTATACTTAATAAAAAATAATAATCATAAGAACGCAAAAGCTACTTTTTCGTGGTCTTTATACATTGCGTAGAGGTAAATTATACTTATTAAAACAACACTAGCACAGATTTGTGATGAAATTCGAAATGCAGATTATTTCTGTCCAAGATAGCATTGATTTTTTTTAAATATGATTTAAAATTGTATCAAGAAGAATAAATCAAGAAATTTTATTCATCATTTAACCTTATAAGCCATAACGGAATAATTTGTCAAAATGCTATCTCCAACTTCATGAGATCGCGGACATAAATGTTCATTTTTGATTTGAAATATGCAGATACACCCTCCAATTCCAAAATGAAAATGTACATTACTTCTCTCCATATCTACATAGCTTTTAAGTCAAACTAACTCAATACCAACAAACTGTAAATATACTGGACGATGTCGAAATCAGTCTTAAATTGATGAATCATAGTATTTCTTCACTACCTGTAGCATCTAGAGGGCGATAGAAACTTCAAGACTTGCAATTTGGTCACCAATCCGATAGGTGTTAACACTTACCCTTTGATGTTAGAGAGTTCCGATTTTGACATAACACAACGCAACCCACTACCTAAGAAAATAAATCAATTTGCCAATTAATATTAATTCTTGAAACGAATCTTCTACGTCTTCCTTAAATAAATGATCCAACTAGTATACGTGATGTTATTTTAAAATTTCCGACCTCTTCCACATTAGCGACAGGGAATGTGCAAAAACTAAAAGCCATATTTACCTTCCAAACTCCCACAACATCAACATTCTCCATGATTACATTAGTCCTACACTACTAGCCAAAACAATGAAAATAAATCCTAACCAAACCTTTACACGGCTCCTGTTTCTAACCTTCCCTACACTGTTCGCAGTACCACCTATGGTTAATTAAGTTTATCGTCTTCTAAGGATGGATCTCTCAATTCATGCGGGTTTGAGTCATTGTTTACTAATGTAAGCGAGTGAGACTAAGATCCTCTTTTAAGCAATAACAGCGAGAATTTTCTTAAGAGATAAAATATGACAGCACGATCTTGTACCTTTCTCAGACCGTCTTCTGCCTATGCGAGTAAGAAGGGATCCACTTTATCCGATGATGCCTCCATATTCTTACAAAACAAACGTCAAGTGAATCTGGAAAGCTTATTCAGACGTTCTACTACGACTGTGAAACAATGCGATACCTTCGCGTTGGTCTGCGCGACGAAATTTCTCACTCCTGGCGGATTCATCGCGAATTTCGCTCCCGCGCCGGTGTGTGCTAACCTTTACAAATTTATTACCATCTCTTTTGAGGAGAGTTTACGAAATTAAAAGTTAATGCCGTACATACTCTAGAACGTACTGGTGTAAAATTAATTGTTTGGTTCTGAATTGCAACAAATTGTTTACCTTTAATTTCACGGTAACAATCTTTAAGGTTGCATAATTTGGACGATTCTAATATATTCCATTGCTCCTCTACAAATTTTCTCGGAATTCACATTTCTGAAGATTGGTTTATCCATAATGTCACGAAGAAAGTCTCTTCTGGTATTTTCATGTCGTGTAAACTGTATCATATTGCCTCAACTGAAACCTTTAAGCATGTTAATTATGCCAATATATATACCCATCTACCCTATTCTATTATTTTTTAGGCAAACTAGCTACCCGAGCAAAGTTATTTCATTCCAGAAACGAGCAATTAAATGTATTTCTGGTGTATCTCATGGAGTACATGGGAAGTCGTTTTTTCGGTCCTTGAAAATGTTTACAATACCCTCGATGTATATACTTAAATAGGGTCTATTTGTCAAAAATATACTCTACCTTATTCCACCTGCCACCATCACAACAACCGTGGCATTTTCATCTTAATAACTATCAATTAGTCCTCTCCATTCAGCCTCCATAATTTTTATTAAACTACAAGAACATATACTAAGACTACTACTCCTATGCCTTCAAAAGTAATTTAAATAAATATTTACCTAATACATCATATTATAGTCCTCAAGAGTTTATAAGTGAGCCCTTGTGTCAATTCGTCATTCAGTTATTTAATTCGTAATTTATTGGGTTTCCCACTATTATTTAAATATTATGCATTTGTATTTTGTCTATAATAATGTAACTATGTATTTCTGTTTAAGTAATGGTTCTATGCACCATTATCTGTAAAAAATATATCTTTTTATATTATCTTGTGTTTTATTGTTATTCATACTTTGACACAATTACATGTAATTGTGACCAGGGTTGGGCAAAATAAATGAAAAATGTATTTTAAATACAAAATACTTACTTCAAATGTATTTTAAATACAAAATACTCTTAAAAAATTTCTGAAAATACAAAATAGTATTTTAAATACATTTAAAAATACAAAATACTTCCAAAATAATGAGCTAGAAACATTACATACACAATGTATATCAACACATTTATTCCATAGAGGTTACAGGAAATCTAACTATGCATAATAATTTGCTAACATCCCACCATTTCCTTTTAAAAACACCAGCTTTTCAAATGAAGCATCACTTAAGTTCCGCCTTTGGGGGCTATTTATTAAACCTGCAAAAGAAAATAGTCGTTCTACTGGGCCACTTGATGTAATGCTTGTATTGTATTTTAAGAAAATTTGCCTTACCAAAGGATATTTGTTCAAAATACTCAGGCACTTGGATTTATCATTTAAAAACTTCAATATTTCTAAATCACAGTTGTTGCTTTCAACCATTTTTATGCTGCTTTCCTCGAAAGAAAACCATTCATCATCAGTGGATGAGTCATCATCAAACTTTGGGGGTGTTTGATTGATTCCTCTAGCTGAATTAACTATGAGGTCTTGGATCTTCTTCCTCTGCTGATCCCCAATATCAGCTGGCAGCCACCTCATTTTAAAAAAAGGATGCGTACATGTTGCAAGAATGGCCTCGCTAACTTCAGATGCAAGAAAGAAGTGCTCTTGGAATCTTCTGCAAAGACTTTCCTTAACTGATTGTAGAAGTGGCCTACAGTAACGAAAATTTCTCGACTCCAATTCTTCAAATTTTGATTTTAGTCTGAAGAGAGTAGGTAGCAGCTGACCATAGAAGCAGTTGCTTCCTTGTGGGCGATCTAGTGTTATCGCCAGTGGTTTAAATACTTCTACGTATTCCTTGAGGTACTCAATTTCAATATCTTTAAAATTTTTCAAGTTTAATTTGGAGCAAACATCTTCCAGCTTATCTTCAAAACTCAAAATTTTTTAAATGGAATCATACAAGGAATTCCAGCGTGTAACACATGGGTATGTTAAATGGTGGCCCAATATTGAAAAAATGTCCTCCGCCGACTTTGGCCTCCTTGATGCATTCCACAAAGCATTGCATTTGGCCATTGCAGGGTGATGAACTCTAGAGACATTGGCTGTTTGAGCTAAAAACTTGCTTACATCACTTGTTGCAATCAAATTTAAAGTATGAGATGAGCAACGTATGTGACGAGGAAGTACTATATCAGTTGAATTAGTGAGTGCAGCTACTTGATCACTGAAGCAAATGAATTCAACTTCATCCACCATATTTTCATAATCTCCATCATTTTGCTCATCAGCATCATTATCTTTAAACAAGAATGAACAAAAAATGCATTTATTCTCACAGATCTAATAAGGACATCAGCATATCCTAGTATAAAATACAACTGATCGTTGTTATTCTATATAACAGTGATGCTTTTTAATAAGGTTCTAATGCTACTCATTATAAAAATTAGTCTATTGCGCTTCATCTTACCTGTTGCTGCTTGAAAGGCAACTCCAAATTCTTTAAACGCTTTCACAAAATTAGCTCCATTGTCAGTTATAGTTGATGTGAGCTTATTGTAAGTCAGACCAAAATGATGGTGAATATCCTCCAACATCTCTGCAATCCTGTCGTATGAGTGTGTTCCTCTAAACCTCCTGAAAGCTAGTACAGCTGAACACCGCTCATACGTCACTTCATTAATCTGTTTAAAAAGGGATAAATATGGAGTTACTTTTGTAAGAAATATGCACTGCTAACATTGAAAAATAAATTTTGTTTCTTTTACTTCATCAACAATAAGGAGGCTTTTGAAGCATTTTCTAACATTTGCACTATTCTTTTCTTCAATCAATCATATATCTTACCCAGTGAGCCGTGACACCAAGAAAACTGCGGGTTTTGGTTGCCCATATATCAGCTGTAGTGCATATATAAGGGACTGCAAGCAGCTGTTGCTTAATACTTGTTATCGCCTTGGTTTCCATATCACTAATATGCCTTCCAAGACTTCGCCGAGACATCACCTTAACTCCAAAATCCATGGCTGAAATAAATTCATAAAACATTTTGAGAAAAACACATATTGGCTGAGGTTGATTAAGAGATCCATTTTAGTTCTAATATAACAATACTATACATATTAATTCATTAGCTGTAAAGTTGAAACTCTGCTAGAAAATTTAAATAATTTTATTTACCTTCAAATATATTCACAAAGTGTGGGTCTTCAACTATTGATAATGGTCTCATGCCATTAACCACAAACTTAGTGATAAGATCATCAAACTTTGGCTCTTGCGAACAGCACCACTGCTAGTAAAAGGAATCAAACAAAGTTTGATGATCTTATCACTAAGTTTGTGGATTACATGGCGGGGATTTTCGAAAATTTATTTGAGGCACTTCCCGGAAAAGGAGAGAGTTGAAACTCGAGGGATCGCTAGATGCCCCCCATATCAAAAGAAAACCATAAAGATATCTACGAATATTATCCTAGGTTCGATGCTAGGACGGGGCAAAAGTCGGCCGTTTAAAATGCATTGCGGCGATTTTTAAGTTTTTTTTTTAACCCTTTTCCGATGGCATAGAAACTTGAAATTCGGCATGGCATTAGATATCATAATTATATTTCATAATCAAATTTTACATATTCCCTTATGGTCCTTGGTTCGATCCCAGAGGGCCATTTACATTCCTCAATGCATTTCTTATGGAGATTACGGAAACACATTTTAGGTGCTTCCCGATATTATATCTACTTGAAACTTTGCATAAGATAAGATCAAGTCATTACTAATCAAACTGTGAATTCACAGCTACCAATGTTTCCTGGTTTTACCACCAGGCGTCTCTACAATCAGTAAATGATCCGATTTTTAAGAATTTTTTGGAACCATTTCCCAATTATATAGAAACTTGAAATTCGGCATATAGATAGAGATCATAAATAACTTTCAGAAACATTTTTTAGATTTCCAAGATCATCCTTGGTTCGAATCCAGAGAGCCATTTAAATTCGTGAAAATTAGAACGTCTTTTGAGGCAGTTGTAGCCCATATTTCTGCTTGAATTTTCACACATCGTTAGAGATGGTGATGTTCTATTGTGCTGCATAGTAAGTTCACAGTAAAGACCCGGGTTCGATGCCAGACGATGGAATTTAGGCAAATTTTAAGAAAAATTTCAATCTTTTTTTTTCTTTTGATGGCCGTCCGGATATGATGCCGACATGAAAATAGTGTTGCCGATCTGCTTGCAGTATGCAAGCAACATTTTACTCGTAATCTATTATATATAGATGCTTCTCCGGATTCATTCATGATATACCCAGATACCCAGATAGGATACTAATTCACAGGCTAAACTACTGGCGTCATTGACTCGAAATTTTTACCACGTATTGGCCATAACGTGAAACCCCCAGGAAAAAAGCGACTTTGATCCTCAGTGTCATAGGTTCGATTCCAGAGGGCCCCAAAGTCCCGATTTTTCCCGTTTAAATGCATTGCCGTGATTTTCGGGAATTTAAAAAAAATACTTTCCGGATAGGTAGAGAAATAAAACTCAAGGAGCCTATTTATATGGTAATGATCTATCGAAATCATAAATGAGTTTTACAGAAAATATCCTAAGTTCGATGCTAGGTCGAGGCAAAAATCGGCCGTTTAAAATGCATTGTGGCGATTTTTATGATTTTTTTTGGACCCTTTCCCGATAGCATGGATACCTGAAATTCGGCATGAGGTTGGAGATCATATATCTATATCGTAATCAAATTTTTTGTATTCGCTGTTGGTCTTTGGTTCGATCCCAGAGGGCCATTTTCATTCCTCAATGCATTTCTTACGGAGATAACGAAAACAAATTATAGGTATTTCCCGGCATGATAATGACTTCAAACTTTGCACGAAAAAAGATCAAGTCCATATAAATCAAACTGTGCATTCACAGCTGTCAATGTGTCCTGGGTTCGACACCAGGCGTCTCTACAATCAGTAACTGATCCGATTTTCAATAATTATTTTGAACCCTTTGCTAACAATATAGAAACTTGAAATTTGGCATGTAGGTAGAAATCATTGATACATTTCAAAATCATGTTTTAGATTTCCAAGATCGTCCTTGGTTCGAATCCAGAGAGCCATTTACATTAGTGAAATTTAGAACGTCTTTTGAGGCAGTTGTAGCCCATATTTCTGCTTGAATTTTCACACATAGTTAGAGATGGTGATCTTCTATTGTGCTGCATAGTGAGTATCACCAGAAAGACCCGGGTACGATGCCAGATGATAAAAAATTTCAGGGAATTTTAAGAAAAATTTCAATCCATTTTTTTCTTTTGATGGCTGTCCCGATATGATGCCGACGTGAAAATAGTGTTGTCGATCTGCTTGCAGTATGCAAGCAACATTTTACTCGTATAGCTATATATATGAATGAATCCGGAGAAGCATCTATATATAATAGATATATAGAGAGGATACAAAGTCACAGGCTAAACCACTAGCGTCAATGGCTTGAAATTTTTACGACATATTGGCCATAACGTATAACCTCCAGAAAAATTGCGATTTTGAATCTCAGTGTCATGGGTTCGATTCCAGAGGGCCCCAAAGTCCCGATTTTTCCCGTTTAAATGCATTTCTTTGATTTTCGGGTATTAAAAAAAAATACTTTCCGGGTAGGTAGAGAATCAAAACTCAAGGAGCGTATATATATGAACATGATCTATCGAAAACATAATTGAGTTTTACGGAAAATATCCTGGGTTCGATGCTAGGTCGGGGCAAAAATCGGCCTTTTAAAATGCATTGTGGCGATTTTTAAGATTTTTTTGGACCTCTTTCCAAATGCATGGAAACTTGAAATTTGGCATGGGGTTAGAAATCATAAAAATATATCATAATCAATTTTTTTATATTCGCTTATGGTCCTTAGTTCGATCCCAGTGGGCCATTTGCACTCCACAATGCATTTCTTATGGGGATAACGGAAACCCATTTTAGGTACTTCCCGGCATGATATCGACTTCAAACTTTCTATGAAATTAGATCAGGTCCTAGCAAGTCATTTTGTGCATTAACAGCTTCCAAAACGTCCAGGGTTCGACACCAGGCGTCTCTACAATCAGTCACTGATCCGATTTTTAAGAATTATTTTGAACCCCTTCCCAATAATATTAAAACTTGAAATTCGGCATATATATAGAACATATAGATACATTTCGAAAACATATTTTATATTTCCTAGATCGTCCTTGGTTCGAATCCGGAGAGCCATTTAAATTCGTGAAAATTAGAACGTCTTTTGAGGCAGTTATGGCCAATATTTCTGCTTGTATTTTCACACGTATTTAGAGAGGATGATCTTCTGATGTGCTGCATAGTAATTTCACCAAAAAGACCCGGGTTCGATACCAGACGATTAAATTGAAGCGAATTTTAAGTATATTTTCAATCCATTTTTTCCTTTCTGGGACCGTCCCGATATAATGCCGTTATGAAATTTGTGTTGTCGATCTGCTTGCAGTATGCAAGCTACATTTTACTCGTATCATATATATATATATATATATGATACGATAATATATATAAGATACTTCAAACTTTGCATATAGAAAGATCAAGTCCATAAAAATCAAACAGTGCATTCACAGCTAACAATGTTTCCTGGGTTCAACACCAGGTGTCTCTGTAATCAGAAGATGATCCGATTTTTAGGAATTATTTTGAAACCTTTGCCAATAATATAGAAACTTCAAATTTGGCATATAGATAGAGATCATAAATAACATTCAGAAACAATTTTTAGATTTCCGAGATCGTCCTTGGTTCGAATCCAGAGAGCCATTTAAATTCGTGAAAATTAGAACGTCTTTTGAGGCAATTGTAGCCCATATTTCTGCTTAAATTTTCACACTTAGTTAGAGATGGTAATGTTCTATTGTGCTGCATAGTAAGTTCACAGTAAAGACCCGGGTTCGATGCCAGACGATGGAATTTCAGCGAATATTAAGAAAAATTTCAATCCATTTTTTCTTTTGATGGCCGTCCCGATATGATGCCGACATGAAAATAGTGTTGTCGATCTGCTTGCAGTATGCAAGCAACATTTTACTCGTATACCTATGTAGATAGATAGATAGATAGGATACTAATTCACAGCCTAAACTACAAGCGTCATTGATCTGGAATTTTTATGACATATTGGCCATAACGTGAAACCCCCAGAAAAAAAGAGACTTTGATCCTCAGTGTCATAGGTTCGATTCCAGAGGGCCCCAAAGTCCCGATTTTTCCCATTTGAATGCATTGCCGTGATTTTCGGGAATTAAAAAAAAATACTTTCCGGATAGGTAGAGAAGTAAAACTCAAGGTGCCTATATTTATGGTCTTGGACTTTCGAAAATATCAATGACTTTTACAAAAGTTATCCTGGGTTCGATGCTAGGACGATGCAAAGATCTGCCCTTTAAAATACATGGGAGCCGTTTTTCATTATTTTTTTAGATGCACTTATCGAAATGATAGGATGTTCGTGCTTGGCTGGAAGATGTATGGTTCGAATAAGTTTTAGAAAAAATTTTTCATAAGACCGTACTATTCCTGGGTTCGATTCCAGAGCACAATAACGTTTCTCTCATAAGAAATATAAAGGAAAAGTAGGACGTCATTTGAGGCAGTTGTAACCAATATTTCTGCTTGAATTTGCATACGCGGTTAGAGATGGTGTTTTTCTGTTGTGCTGCATAGAAAGTATTGCCTGAAAGACCCGGGTTCGATGCCGGGCGGTAAAAATATCCCCCAAATATAATACTATGGGGTATCTTTTCATAATTTTTTCATGCATTTATCGATATGTAAGGGAGCTCTTGCTTAGATGATAGATGTATATAAACACTTTGTTTAAGAAAAAAAATAGATAAGACCATGCTGTTCCTGGGTTCGATGCCAGAGCACATTATAAGTTCTCAAATAAGGAGTGTATGTGAATAGTAGGACGTCGTTTGAGGTAGTTGCACCTAATAGTTTAGCTTGAATTTTCACATATAGTTTGATATGGTAATCTTCTAATTTGCTGCAAAGTAAGTACACCAGGCAGACCGGGGTTCGCTGCCAGGCGATTAAATTGCAGTGAATTCTACGAATATTTTGAATTATTTTTTTCTTTTGATGTCCGTCCCGATATGATGCCGATATGAAATTAGTGTTGTCGATCTGCTTGCAGTATGCAAGTAACATTTTACTCGTATCTATTATATATAGACGCTTCTCCGGATATCTATTATATATAGATGCTTCTCCGGATTCATTCATATATCATATATATATATATATATATAGAGAGGATACAAAGTCACAGGCTAAACCACTAGCATCAATGGCTTGAAATTTTTACGACATATTGGCCATAACGTATAACCTCCAGAAAAATTGCGATTTTGAACCTCAGTGTCATGGGTTCGATTCCAGAGGGCCCCAAAGTCCCGATTTTTCCCGTTTAAATGCATTGCTTTGATTTTCGGGAATTAAAAAAAAATACTTCCCGGATAGGTAGAGAATTAAAACTCAAGGAGCCAATATATATGGTCATGATCTATCGAAAACATAAATGAGTTTTACTGAAAATATCCTGGGTTCGATGCTAGGTCGAGGCAAAAAACGGCCGTTTAAAATGCATTGTGGCGATTTTTAAGAATTTTTTTTGACCCCTTCCCGATGGCATGGAAACTTGAAATTCGGCATGGGTTTAGATATCATAAATATATTTAATAATCAAATTTTACAAGTTCGCTGATGGTCCTTGGTTCGATCCCAGAGAGCCATTTACAATCCTCAATGCATTTCTTATGGAGATAACGGAAAGAAATTTTATGTACTTCCCAGCATGATATTGACTTCAAACTTTGTAGGAAAAAAGATCAAGTCCTTAAAAATCATACTTTGCATTCACAGCTTCCAATGTGTCCTTGGTTCGACACCAGGTGTCTCTGCAATCAGCAGTTGATCCGATTTTTAGGAATTATTTTGAAACCTTTCCCAATAATAAAGAAACTTGAAATTCGGCAAATAGATAGAGATCATAAATAACTTTCAGAAACATGTTTTAGATTTGCAAGATCGTCCTTGGTTCGAATCCAGGAAGCCGTTTACATTCGTGAAAAGTAGCACGTCGTTTGAGGTAGTTGAAGCAAATATTTCTGCTTGAATTTTCACAAATAGTTAGAGATGGTAATCTTCTATTGAGGTGCATAGTAAGTTCACCAGGAAGACCCGGGTTCGATGCCAGACGATTCAATTGAAGCAAATTTCAAGAATATTTTCAGTCCTTTTTTTTCCTTTTCAGGAACGTCCCGATATTATGCCGATATGAAATTAGTGTTGTCGATCTGCTTGCAGTATGCAAGCTACATTTTACTCGTACCTATATATAAGTTATATATATATACGAGTAAAATGTAGCTTGCATACTGCAAGCAGATCGGCAATACTAATTTCATATCGGCATCACATCGGGACGGTCCTCATAAGAACAAAAAAGGATTTAATTTTTTTTTTTAATTCGCTGAAATTTCATCGTCTGGAATCGAACCCGGGTCTTACTGGAAATCCTACTATGAAACACAATAGAAGATCACCATCTCTAACTATGTGTGAAAATTCAAGCAGAAATATTGGCTACAACTGCCTCAAAAGACGCTCTAATGTTCACGATTGTAAATGGCTCTCGGGACTCGAACCAAGGACGATCTTGGAAATTTAAAAAATGTTTCTGAAAGTTATTTCTGATCTCTATCTATTTGCCGAATTTCAAGTGTCTATATTATTGGAAAAGGTTTCAAAATAATTCCTAAAAATCGGATCAAATTCTGATTGCAGAGACACCTGGTGTCGAACCCAGGACACATTGATAGCTATGAATGCATAGTTTGATTTGTTAAGACTGGTTCTTCTATCATGCTAAGTTTTAAGTCGATAGCATGCCGGGAAGTACCTAAAATTTGATTCCGTTATCCCCATAAGAAATGCATTGTGGAGTGCAAATGGCCCTCTGGGATCGAACCAAGGACCATAAGCGAATACAAAAAATTTTATTATGAAATATATTTATGATTTCTAACCCCATGCCAAATTTCAAGTTTCCATGCTATCGAGAAGGGGTCCAAAAAAAATCTTAAATATCGCCACAATGCATTTTAAACGGCCGATTTGTGCCCCAACCTAGCATCGAACCCAGGATATTTTCCGTATAACTCATTTATGTTTTCGATAGATGATGACCATATATATAGGCTCCTTGAGTTTCGATTCTCTACCTATGCGGAAAGTATTTTTTTTAAATTCCCGAATATCAAAGCAATGCATTTAAACGGGAAAAATCGGGACTTTGGGGCCCTCTAGAATCGAACCCATGACACTGAGGTTCAAAATCGCAATTTTTTTGGAGGTTATACGTTATGGCCAATATGTCGTAAAAATTTCAAGCCATTGACGCTAGTGGTTTAGCCTGTGACTTTGTATCCTCTCTCTCTCTCTATATATATATATATATACGAGTAAAATGTAGCTTGCATACTGCAAGCAGATCGACAACACTAATTTCATAACGGCATTATATCGGGACGGTCCCGGAAAGGAAAAAAAGGATTGAAAATATTCTTAAAATTCGCTGCAATTTAATCGTCTGGCATCGAACCCGGGGCTTTTTGGTTAAATTTCTATGCAGCACATAAGAAAATCATCTTCTCTAAATACGTGTGAAAATTCAAGCAGAAATATTTGCTGCAACTGCCTCAAACGAAGACCTGCTTTTCACGAATGTTAATAGCTATCTGGATTCGAACCAAGGACGATCTAGGAAATATAAAATATGTTTTCGAAATGTATCTATAAGTTCTATATATATGCCGAATTTCAAGTTTTAATATTATTGGAAAGGGGTTCAAAATAATTCTTAAAAATTGGATCAGTGACTGATTGTAGAGACGCCTGGTGTCGAACCCTGGAGGTATTGGAAATTGTAAATGCACAAAATGACTTGCTAAGACTTGATCTAATTTCATACAAAGTTTGAAGTCGATATCATACCGGGAAGTACCTAAAATGTGTTTCCGTTATCCCCATATGAAATGCATTGTGGAGTGCAAATGGCCCTCTGGGATCGAACCAAGGACCATCAGCGAATAGGTAAAATTTGATTATGAAATATATTTATGATTTCTAACACCATGCCAAATTTCAAGTTTCCATGCATTCGGGAAGGGGTCCAAAAAAAATCTTAAAAATCGCTACAATGCATTTTAAACGGCCGATTTTTGCCCCGACCTAGCAACAAACCCAGGATATTTTCCGTAAAACTCATTTATGTTTTCGATAGATCATGCTCATATATATAGGCTCCTTGAGTTTTGATTCTCTACCTATCAGGAAAGTATTTTTTAAAAATTCCCGAAAATCACGGCAATGCATTTAAACGGGAAAAATCGGGACTTTGGAGCCCTCTGGAATCGAACCTATGACACTGAGGATCAAAGTCGCTTTTTTCCTGGGGGTTTCACGTTATGGCCAATATGTCATAAAAATTTCAAGTCAATGACGCTTGTGGATTAGCCTGTGAATTTGTATCCTATCTATATAGCTATATATATGAATGAATCCGGAGAAGCATCTATATATAATAGATATATATATATATATATATATATATATATATACGAGTAAAATGTTGCTTGCATACTGCAAGCAGATCGACAACACTAATTTCATATCGGCATCATATCTGGACGGACATCAAAAGAAAAAAAAAATTCAAAATATTCGTAGAATTCGCTGCATTTTAATCGCCTGGCAGCGAACCCCGGTCTTCCTGGTGTACTTACTATGCAGCAAAATAGAAGATTACCATATCAAACTATGTCTGAAAATTCAAGCAAAACTATTAGGTGCAACTACCTCAAACGACGTCCTACTATTCACATACACTCCTTATTAGAGAAATTATAATGTGCTCTGGCATCGAACCCAGGAAATGCATGGTCTTATCTATTTTTTTTCTTAAACAAACTGTTAATATACATCTTCCATCTAAGCAAGAGCTCCCTAACATATCGATAAATGCATAAAAAAATTATGAAAAGATACCCCATAGTATTATATATGGGGGATATTTTTACCGCCCGGCATCGAACCCGGGTCTTTCAGGCAATACTTTCTATGCAGCACAACAGAAAAACACCATCTCTAACCGCGTATGCAAATTCAAGCAGAAATATTGGTTACAACTGCCTCAAATGACGTCCTACTTTTCCTTTATATTCCTTATGAGAGAAACGTTATTGTGCTCTGGCTTCGAACCCAGGAACAGTACGGTCTTATGAAAATTTTTTTCTAAAACTTATTCGTACCATACATCTTCAAGCCAAGCACGAACATCCTATCATTTCGATAAGTGCATCTAAAAAAATAATGAAAAACGGCTCCCATGCATTTTAAAGGGCAAATCTTTGCATCGTCCTAGCATCGAACCCAGAATAACTTTTGTAAAAGTCATTGATGTTTTCGAAAGTCCAAGACCATAAATATAGGCACCTTGAGTATTTTTTTTTAATTCCCAAAAATCACGGCAATGCATTCAAACGGGAAAAATCGGGAATTTGGGGCCCTCTGGAATCGAACCTATGACACTGAGGATCAAAGTCTCTTTTTTCCTGGGGGTTTCACGTTATGGCCAATATGTCATAAAAAGTTCAGATCAATGATGCTTGTAGTTTAGGCTGTGAATTTGTATCCTATCTATCTATATAGGTATATATATGAATGAATCCGGAGAAGCATCTATATATAATAGATATATATATATATATATCTTATCTATTATATATAGACGCTTCTCCGGATATACTTATATATATACGAGTAAAATGTAGCTTGCATACTGCAAGCAGATCGACAACACTAATTTTATATCGGCATCATATTGGGTCGGTCCTTAATAGAAAAAAAAAAGGATTGAAATATTTCTTCAAATTCGCTAAAATTTCATCGTCTGGCAATGAACCCGGGTCTCTCTGGTGAACTTACTATGCAGCACAATAGAAGATCACCGATTCTAACTATGTGTGAAAATTTAAGCAGAAATATTTGGCTACAACTGCCTCAAAAGACATTTTAATATTCACGAATGTAAATGGCTCTCTGGATTCGAACCAAGGACGATCTTGGAAATCTAAAACATGTTTCTAAAAGTTATTTATGATTTCTATCTATATGCTAAATTTCAAGTTTCTATATTGTTGGGAAAGGTTTGAAAATAATTCCTGAAAATCGGATCAATTTCTGAATGCAGAGACACCTGGTGTCGAAGCCAGGAAATACTGTAAGCTGTGAATGCAAAGTTTGATTTGTAAGGACTGGCTTTTCTATCATGCAAAGTTTGATGTAGATAGCATGCCGGGAAGTACCTTAATTTTGTTTCCGTTATCTCCGTAAGAAATGCATTGAGAAGTGCAAATGGCCCTCTGGGATCGAACCAAGGACCATCAGCGAACATCTAAAATTTGATTATGATATATATTCATGATATCTATCGACGTGCCGAGTTTCAAGTATCCATGTTATTGGGAAAGGATCCAAAAAAAATCTTAAAAATCGCCGCAATGCATTTTAAACGGCCGATTTTTGCACCGACCTAGCATCGAACCATGGACAAAATTCGAAGATGTCTTTTTGATTTTCGTTGGATATGCACGGCTTCTAGCGGTCCCTCGAATTTCAATTCTTTCCTTCTCCGGAAAGGGCCTCAAAAAAATTTTGGAAAATCCCCGCCATGTATTCTTATGGGGAAAATCGCGACTGTGGGTCCTTCTGGAATCGAACCCATGGCACCGAGGTTCAAAATCACATTTTTTCTGGCGGTTACACGTTATGGCCAAAACGTCGTAAAAATTTCAAGTCAATCACGCTTGTGGTTTAGGCTGTGAATTAGTATCCTATCTATCTATCTATATAGGTATATACATGAATGAATCCGGAGAAGCATCTATATATAATAGATACGAGTAAAATGTAGCTTGCATACTGCAAGCAGATCGGCAATACTAATTTCATATCGGCATAATATCGGGACGGTCCTCAAAATCAAAAAAAAGGATTGAAATTTTTCTTAAAATTCGCGTACAATGCATCGTCTGGCATCGAACCCGGGTCTTTACTGTGAGCTTCTCTGCTAAAAAAAGGAGATCACCATCTCTAGCTGTGTGTGAAAATTCAAGCAGAAATATTGGCTATAACTGCCTCAAAAGACGTTCTAATTTTCACGAATGTAAAGTGCTCTCTGGATTCGAACCAAGGACGATCTTGGAAATCTAAAACATGTTTCTGAAAGTTATTCATGATCTCTATCTATATGCCGAATTTCAAGTTTCTATATTATTGGGAAAGGTTTCAAAAGAATTCCTAAAAATTGGATCAACTTCTGATTGCAGAGACACCTGGTGTCGAACCCAGGACACATTGATAGCTGTGAATGCACTGTTTGATTTGTATAGACTTCTTCTTTCTTTATGCAAAGTTTGAAGTCGATATCGTGCCGGGAAGTACCTAAAATTTGTTTCCGTTATCTCCGTAAGAAATGCATTGAGGAATTTAAATATCCCTCTGGGATCGAACCAAGGACCATCAGCGAAAATAGAAAATTAGATTATGAAATACTTTTATGGTATCTTAACTAATACGGAATTTCAAGTTTCTATGCCAACGGAATAGGGTCCAAAAAAAATCTTAAAAATCGCCACAATACATTTTAAACGGCGAATTTTTGCCCCGACCTAGCATCGAACCAAGGATAATATTCGTAGATGTCTTTCTGGTTTCCTTTAGATATGCATGACATCTAGCGGTCCCTCAAATTTCAACTCTCTCCTTTTCAGGGAAGTGCCTCAAAAAAATTTTCGAAAATCCCCGCCATGTAATCTTATGGGGAAAATCGCGACTTTGGGGCCTTCTGGAATCGAACCCATGACACCGAGGTTCAAAGTCGGCTTTTTCCTGGAAGTTACACGTCATGGCCATAACGTCGTAAAAATTTCAAGTCGGTGGCACTTGTGGAACATGGTTAGAATTTTGATCCCCTATGAATGTATATATATATCTATTATATATAGATGCTTCTCCGGATTCATTCATATATATAGCTATATAGCTATATAGCTATATAGATAGGATACAAATTCACAGGCTAAACTACAAGGGTCATTGCCTTGAAATTTTTATGACGTATTGGCCATAACGTGAAACCTCCAGGAAAAAGCCGACATTGAACCTCGGTGTCATGGGTTCGATTCCAGAAGGCCCCAAAGTCCCGATTTTCTCCATAAGGATACATGGTGAAGATTTTCGAAATTTTTTTTGAAGCACTTCCCGGAAAGGTAGAGAGTTGAAATTCGAGGGATCGCTAGATGCCAAAGATATCTAAAGAAAACCATAAAGACATCTACGAATATTATCCTTGGTTCGATGCTAGGTCGGGGCAAAAATCGGCCGTTTAAAATGCATTGCGGCGATTTTGAAGATTTTTTTAGGATCCTTTCCCGATCACATGGATACTTGAAACTCAGCACGTGGATAGATATCACAAATATATTTCATAATAAAATTTTACATGTTCGCTGATGGTCCTTGGTTCGATCCCAGAGGGACATTTTCACTTCTCAATGCATTTCTTACGGAGATAACGGAAACAAAATTAAGGTACTTCCCGGCATGCTATCGACTTCAAACTTTGCATGATGGAGGAGCCTGTCCTTACAAATCAAACTTTGCATTCACAGCATACAATATTTCCTGGGTTCGACACCAGGTGTCTCTGTAATCAGAAGTTGATCCGATTTTTAGGAATTATTTTGAAACCTTTCCCAATAATATAGAAACTTGAAATTCGGCATACAAATAGAGATTATAAATAACTTTCAGAAACAAGTTTTAGATTTCTAAGATCGTCCTTGGTTCGAATCCAGAGAGCCATTTACATAAGTGAAAATTAGAACGTCTTTTGAGGCAGTTGTAGCCAATACTTCTGCTTGAATTTTCACACATAGTTAGAGATGGTTATCTACTATTGTACTGCATAGTAAGTTCACAGTAAAGACCCGGGTTCGATGCCAGACGATAAAATGTCAGCGAATTCCAAGAAAAATTTTAATTCATTTTTTTTTCTTTTGAGGACCGTCCCGATATGATGCCGATATGAAATTAGTATTACCGATCTGCTTGCAGTATGCAAGCAACATTTTACTCGTATATATATAGGTATATCCGGAGAAGCGTCTATATATAATAGATATACACTGGGGATCAAAAGTATAAGCATGTTCCACAAGTGCCACCGACTTGAAATTTTTACGAAATATTGGCCATAACGTGTAACCTCCAGGAAAAAGCCAACATTGAACCTCGGGATCATGGGTTCGATTCCAGAAGGCCCCAAAGTCCCGATTTTGTCCATAAGAATACATGGCGGGGATTTTCGAAAATTCTTTTGAGGCACTTCCCGGAAAAGGAGAGAGTTGAAATTCTAGAGATCGCTAGATGCCGCATATATCTAAAGGAAACCACAAAGACATCTACAAATATTATCCTTGGTTCGATGCTAGGCCAGGGCAAATATTCTCCCGTTTAATTTACATAGCGATTTTTAAGATTTTTTTTAATTACTTACAGATGACTTGGAAACTTGAAACTTGGCACGTAGATATATATCATAAATATATTTCATAATAAAATTTTAGAGCTCGCTGATGGTCCTTGGTTCGATCCCAGAGGGCAATTTACATCCTACAATGCATTTCTTATGGAGATTACGGAAGCAAATTTTAGGTACTTCCTGACAAGTTGTTGACTTCAAACTTTGCATTTAATAAGATCAGGTCAAACCAAGTCATAATGTGTTTTCACAGCTGCCAGTAGGTCCTGGGTTCGACACCAGGCGTCTCTACAATCAGTAATTGATTCAATTTTTAGGAACTATTTTGAACCCCTTCCCAATAATATAGAAACTTGAAATTCGGCATATAGATAGAGATCATAAATAACTTTCAGAAACATATTATAGATTTCCAAGATCGTCCTTGGTTCGAATCCAGAGAGCCATTTAAATTCGTGAAAATTAGAACGTCTTTTGAGGCAGTATAGCCCATATTTCTGCTTGAATTTTCACACATAGTTAGAGATAGTGATGTTCTATTGTGTTTCATAGTAGGTTCACCAGTAATACCCGGGTTTGATGCCAGACGATGGAATTTCAGCGAATTTTAAGAAAAATTTCAATCCACTTTTTTCTTTTGATGGCCGTCCCGATATGATGCCGACATGAAAATAGTGTTGTCGATCTGCTTGCAGTATGCAAGCAACATTTTACTCGTATATATATATAGACGCTTCTCCGGATATACCTATAAGTTATATATAGGGGATCAAAAGTCTAACCATGTTCCACAAGTGCCACCTACTTGAAATTTTTACCACGTAATGGCCATGACGTGTAACCTCCAGAAAAAATCTGACATTGAACCTCGGTGTCATGGGTTCGATTCCAGAAGGCCCCAAAGTCGCGATTTTGTCCATAAGAATACATGGCGGGGATTTTCGAAAATTTTTTTGAGGCACTTTCCGGAAAAGGAGAGATTTGAAATTCAAGGGACCGCTAGATGCCGTATATATCTAAAGGAAACCATAAAGACATCTACGAATATTATCCTTGGTTCGATGCTAGGTCGGGGCAAAAATCGGCCGTTTAAAATGCATTGTGGCGATTTTTAAGATTTTTTTTGGACTTTTTTCCGATGGCATAGAAACTTCAAATTCGGTATGAGGTTAGATACCATAAAAATATATCATAATCGAATTTTAAATATTCGCTGAGGGTCCTTGGTTCGATCCCAGAGAGACATTTAAATTCTTCAATGCATTTCTTCCGGAGATAACGGAAAAAAATTTTAGGTACTTCCCGGCACGATATCGACTTCAAACTTTGCATATAGAAAGATCAAGTCCAAACAAATCAAACAGAGCATTCACAGCTATCAATGTGTCCTGGGTTCGACACCAGGTGTCTCTGCAATCAGAAGTTGATCCGATTTTTAGGAATTATTTTGAAACCTTTGAAATAATATAGAAACTTCAAATTCGGCACATAGATAGAGATCATAAAAAACTTTCAGAAACATTTTTTAGATTTCCGAAATCGTCCTTGGTTCGAATCAATAGAGAAATTTAAATTCGAAAAAATTAGATCGTCTTTTGAGGCAGTTGTAGCCCATATTTCTGCTTGAATTTCCACACATAGTTAGAGATGGTGATGTTCTATTGTGCAGCATAGTAAGTTCACAGTAAAGACCCGGGTTCGATGCCAGACGATGGAATTTCAGCGAATTTTAAGAAAAATTTCAATCCATGTTTTTCTTTTGATGGCCGTCCCGATATGATGCCGACATGAAAATAGTGTTTCGATCTGCTTGCAGTATGCAAGCAACATTTTAATCGTATATATATATGAATATATGAATATATATATGATATATGAATGAATCCGGAGAAGCATCTATCTATTATATATAGATGCTTCTCCGGATTCATTCATATATATATATAGATAGGTATATAGATAGGATACTAATTCACAGCCTAAACCACAAGCGTCATCGGCTTGAAATTTTTACGACGTATTGGCCATATCGTGTAACTACCAGAAAAATTGTGATTTTGAACCTCAGTGTCATGGGTTCGATTCCAGAGGGCCCCAAAGTCCTGATTTTTCCCATTTAAATGCATTGCGTTGATTTTCGGGAATTTTTAAAAAATACTTGCCGGATAGGTAGGGACTTAAAACTCAAGGAGCCGATATATATGGTCATGATCTATCGAAAACATAAATGAGTTTTACGGAAAATATCCTGGGTTCGATGCTAGGTCAAAGCAAAAATCGGCCGTTTAAAATACATTGTGGCGATTTTTAAGATGTTTTTTGGACCCCTTCCCGATGACATGGAAACTTGAAATTCGGCATGAAGTTGGAAATCATAAATATATTTCATAATCAAATTTTACATATTCGCTGATGGTCCTTGGTTCGATCCCAGAGAGCCATTTACATTCCTCAATGCATTTCTTATGGATATAACGGAAAAAGGTTTTAGATACTTCCCGGCATGATATCGACTTCAAACTTTGCATAATATAAGATGAAGTACTTATAAGTCATAATGTGCATTCCCAGCTAACAATATTTCCTGGGTTCGACACCAGGCGTCTCTACAATCAGTAAATTATCCGATTTTTAGGAATTTTTTTGAACCCCTTCCCAATAATATTAAAACATGAAATTAGGTATATAAATAGAGAACTTAGATACATTTCAAAAACATATTTTAGATTTCCTAGATCGTACTTGGTTCGAATCCAGAGAGCCATTTACATTATTGAAAAGTACAACGACGTTTGAGGCAGTTGGAGCCAATATTTCTGCTTGAATTTTCACACACAGTAAGAGATGGTGATTTTCTGTTGTGCCGCATATTACGTTCACCAGGAAGGCCTAGGTTCGATGCCAGACGATTAAATTGCAGCGAATTTTAAGAACTTTTTCAATCCCTTTTTATTTTCTATTGAGGGCCGTCGCGATATGATGCCGACAAGAAATTAGTGTTGTCGATCTGCTTGCAGTATGCAAGCTACATTTTACTCGTATATAATAGATATATACGAGTAAAATGTAGCTTGCATACTGCAAGCAGATCGACAACACTAATTTCATGTCGGCATCATATCGGGACGGCCCTCAAAAGAAAAAAAGGATTGAAAATATTCTTAAAATTCGCTGAAATTTTATCGTCTGGCATCAAACCCGGGTCTTCCTTGTGAACCTACTATGCAGCACAATAGAAGATCACCATCTCTAACTATGTGTGAAAATTCAAGCAGAAATATTGGCTACAACTGCCTCAAAAGACGTTCTAAATTTCACGAATGTAAATGGCTCTCGGGACTCGAACCAAGGACGATCTTGGAAATCTAAAATATTTTACTGAAAGTTATTAATGGACTCTATCTATATGCCGAATTTCAAGTTTCTATATTATTGGGAAAGGTTTCAAATTAATTCCTAAAAATCGGATCAACTTCTGATTGCAGAGACACCTGGTGTCGAACCCAGGACACATTGATAGCTGTGAATGCACTGTTTGATTTGTATGGACTTGATCTTTCTATATGCAAAGTTTGAAGTCGATAACATGCCGGGAAGTACCTAAATTTTCTTTCCGTTATCTCCGTAAGAAATGTATTGAGAAGTGCAAATGGCCCTCTGGGATCGAACCAAGGACCATCAGCGAATATGTAAAATTCAATTATGAAATATATTCAACATATATATACACGTGCCGAGTTTCAAGTATCCATGTTATCGGGAAAGGATCCAAAATATCTTCAAATTCGCCACAATGCATTTTAAACGGCCGATTTTTGCCTCGACCTAGCATCGAACCCAGGATATTTTCCGTAAAACTCATTTATGCTTTCGATAGATCATGACCATATATATAGGTTCCTTGAGTTTTGATTCTCTACCTATCCCGAAAGTATTTTATAAAAAATCCCGAAAATCAAATCAATGAATTTAAACGGGAAAAATTGGGACTTTGAGGCCCTCTGGAATCGAATCCCTGACACTGAGGTTCGAAATCGCAATTTCTCTGGCGGTTGTACGTTATAGCCAATACGTGGTAAAAATTTCGAGTCAATGACGCCAGTAGTTTAGCCTGTGAATTAGTATCCTATCTGGGTATCTGGGTATATCATGAATGAATCCGGAGAAGCATCTATATATAATAGATAGGGGATCAAAATTCTAAGCATGTTCCACAAGTGCCAACGACTTGAAATTTTTACGACGTATTGGCCATAAAGTGTAACCTCCAGGAAAAAGCCGACATTGAACTTCGGTGTCATGGGTTCGATTCCAGAAGGCCCCAAAGTCCCGATTTTCTCCATAAGGATACATGGTGGCGATTTTCAAAATTTTTTAAATTATACTTCCCGGACAGGTAGAGAATCGAAATTCAAGGAGCTTAAAGATATGGTAAAGAACTATTAAAAACATTAATGACTACTAATGAGAACCTCCTGGGTTCGATGCTAGGACGATGCAAAAATCCCGCATTTAAAATGCATGGGGATAGTTTTTCATTAATTTTTTTGATGCACTACCGGAATGTAAGGAACTTTTCGCTCAGCTAGAAGATATATATTAAGAATTCGTTTAAGAAAAAAAATGTCATAAGCCCATACTATTCCTGGGTTCGATGCCAGAGCACATTTACATTTCTCACATAAGGAATATAAGGGAAAACTAAGTCGTCGTTTGAGGCAGTTGCAGCCAGTATTTCTGCTCGAATTTTCACACATAGATAGATATAGTTATCTTCAATTATGTTGCATGGGAAGTATTACCAGAAAGATCCGGGTTCGATGCCGGGCGGCAAATATGTCTCCCGTTTAAAAGACATTGCTTTAGTATTTCATTATTTTTTTGATGCCTTTATCGAAATGATAGGAAGTTCGTACTCGGCTGGAAGAAGTATGAAAAGAATTGGTTATAGAAAAAAATTTAGATAACACCGTACTATTCCTGGGTTCGATGCCAGAGCACTTTAGCATTTCTCTCATAAGGAATATAAGGGTAACGTAGAACGTCGATTGAGGCAGTTGCAGTTAATATTTCTACTTGAATTTTCACACATAGTTACAGATGGTGATTTTCTATGGTTCTGCATAGAAGGTATGACCGGGAAGACCTGGGTTCGATGCCAGACGAATAAATTGCAGCGGAAATTAAGAATATTTTCCATCCATTTTTTTTTCTTTTGAGGACCCACTATATGTGATGCTTACAAAAAAAATGTGTTATCGATGTGCTTGCAGTATGCAAGCAACATTTTACTCGTACCTATATACACACTCACTCATTCATTCATTCATAGGGCATCAAAAGTCTAAGCATGTTCCACAAGTGCCACTGACTTGAAATTTTTACGACATATTAACCATATCGGGTAACCTCCAGAAACCGGGACTTTGGGCCCCCTGGCATCGAACCCATGACACTGAGGTTCAAAATCGCAATTTTTCTGGTGGTTACACGTTATGGCCAATACTCCGTAAAAATTTCAGCTCAATCACTTTTGTGGTTTAGGCTGTGAGTTTGTATCCTCTCTATATATATCTATTATATATAGATGCTTCTCCGGATTCATTCATGATATACCCAGATACCCAGATACCCAGATAGGATACTAATTCACAGGCTAAACTACTGCCGTCATTGACTCGAAATTTTTACCACGTATTGGCCATAACGTGAAACCCCCAGGAAAAAAGCGACTTTGATCCTCAGTGTCATAGGTTCGATTCCAGAGGGCCCCAAAGTCCCGATTTCTCCCGTTTAAATGCATTACCGTGATTTTCGGGAATTAAAAAAAAATACTTTCCGGATAGGTAGAGAAATAAAACTCAAGGAGCCTATATATATGGTAATGATCTATCGAAATCATAAATGAGTTTTACGGAAAATATCCTGGGTTCGATGCTAAGTCGAGGCAAAAATCGGCCGTTTAAAATGCATTGTGGCGATATTTGTGATTTTTTTGGAGCCTATCCCGATGGCATGGAAACTTGAAATTCGGCATGAAGTTGGGGATCATAAATATATTTCATAATCAAATTTTTTTTATTCGCTGATGGTCCTTGGTTCGATCCCAGAGGGCCATTTTCATTCCTCAATGCATTTCTTATGGAGATAACGGAGACAAATTTTAGGTACTTCCCGGCATGATACCGATTTCAAACTTTGCACAAAATAAGATCAAGTCCTCAAAAATCCTACTGTGCATTCAAAGCGTAAATATGTTTCCTGGGTTCGACACCAGGCGTTTCTGAAATCAGTAGTTGATCCGATATTTAAGAATTAATTTAAACCCCTTCCCAATAATATAGAAACTTGAAATTGGGCATATAGATAGAGATCATAGCTACATTTCAAAAAAATGTTTTAGATTTCCTATGTCGTCCTAGGTTCGGGTCCAGAGATCCATTTGCATTCCTGAAAAGTAAAACGTCGTTTGAGGTAGTTGCAGCAAATATTTCTGCTTGAATTTAAACACATAGTTAGAGATGGTGATCTTCTATTGTGCTGCATAGTAAGTTCACAAGGAAGACCCAGGTTCGATGCCAGACGATTAAATTGAAGCGAATTTTAAGAATATTTTCAATCCTTTTTTTATTTCTTTTCAGGACCTTCCTTATATAATGCCGATATTAAATTAGTGTTGTCAATCTGCTTGCAGTATGCAAGCTACATTTTACTCGTATCTATTATATATAGATGCTTCTCCGGATTCATTAATATATATACCCAGATACCCAGATAGGATACTAATTCACAGCCTAAACCACAAGCGTCATTGACTTGAAATTTTTACCACGTATTGGCCCTAACGTGAAACCCCCAGAAAAAATGCGATTTTGAACCTCAGTGTCGTGGGTTCGATTCCAGAGGGCCCCAAAGTCCCGATTTTTCCCGTTTAAATGCATTGCTTTGATTTTCGGAAATTATTAAAAAATACTTTCCGGATAGGAAGAGAATCAAAACTCATAGAGCCTATATATATGGTCATGTTCTATCGAAAACATAAATTACTTTAATGGAAAATGTCCTGGGTTCGATGCTAGGACGATGCAAAAATCGGCCGTTTAAAATGCATTCCGGGGAATTTGAAGATTTTTTTTGGATCCTTTCCCAATAACATGGATACTTGAAACTCGGCACGTAGATAGATATCATGAATATATTTTATTATAATATTATACATGTTTGCTTATGGTCCTTGGTTCGATCCCAGAGAGCTATTGGCACTTTTCAATGCATTTCTTATGGAGACAACGGAAACAAAATTTCGGTACTTCCCGGCATGCTATCAACTTCAAACTTTGCATAAAAAAAGATCAAGTTGGTACAAATCAAATTGTTCATTCACAGTTTACAATATGTCCTGGGTTCGACACCAGTTGTCTCTGCAATTAGCAGTAGATGCGATTTTTAGGAATTATTTTGAAACATTTCCCAATAATATAGAAACTTGAAATTCGGCACATATATAGAGATCATAAACAACTTTAAGAAACATGTTTTAGATTTCCAGGATCCTCCTTGGTTCGAATCCAGAGAGCCATTTACATTCGTGGAAATTAGAACGTCTTTTGAGGCAGTTCCAGCCAATATTTCTGCTTGAATTTTCACACATTGTTAGAGATGGTGATCTTCTGTAGTACTGTAAGTACTACAGAACATAGAATAGTAAGTTATGCAGGAAGACCCGGGTTCGATGCCAACGATGAAATTTTCAGCGAATTTTAAAAATATTTTCAATCCTTTTTTTTTTTTTTTGAGGACCGTCTTGATAAAATGCCGATTTTAAATTATTGTTGTCGATCTGCTTGCAGTATGCAAGCTACATTTTACTCGTATATATATATATGGATACATGAATGAATCCGGAGAAGCATCTATATCTATTATATATAGATGCTTCTCCGGATTCATTCATGTATCCATATATATATATAGCGAGGATACAAATTCACAGGCTAAACCACAATCGTCATTGACCTGAAATTTTTACGACATATTGGCCATAACGTGTAACCTCCAGAAAAATTGCGATTAGGAACCTCAGTGTCATTGGTTCGATTCCAGAGGGCCCCAAAGTCCCGATTTTTCCCGTTTAAATGCATTGCCTTGATTTTCGGGAATTTTTCAAAAATACTTCCCGGATAGGTAGAGAATCAAAACTCATGGAACCTATATATATGGTCATGATCTATCGAAAACATAAATGTGTTTTACGAAAAATATCCTGGGTTCGATGCTACGTCGGGGCAAAAATCGGCCGTTTAAAATGCATTGTGGCGAATTTTAAGATTTTTTTTGGGCCCATTCCCAACGGCAAGGAAACTTGAAATTCGGCATGAGGTTGGAGATCATACATATATTTCATAATCAAATTTTAAACATTCGCTAATGGTCCTTGGTTCGATCCAAGAGGGCCATTTACATTCCTCCGTGCATTTCTTATGGAGATAACAGTAAAAAGTTTTAGGTACATCCCGGCATGATATCGACTTCAAAATTTGTATGAAATAAGATGAAGTCCTAATAAGTCATACTGTGCATTCACAGCTACCAATATTTCCTGGGTTCGACACCAGGCGTCTCTACAATCAGTAAATTATCCGATTTTTAAGAATTAATTTAAACCCCTTCACAATAATATTAAAACATGAAATTAGGCATACAGATAGAGAACATAGATATATTTCAAAAACGTGTTTTAAATTTCCTAGATCGTCCTTGGTTCGAATCCAGAGAGCCATTTACATTATTGAAAAGTAGTACGTCGTTTGAGGCAGTTGGAGCCAATATATCTGCTTGAATTTTCACACATAGTAAGAGATGGTGATTTCCTGTTGTGCTGCATAGTAAGTTCACCATTAAGACCCAGGTTCGATGCCAGACGATTAAATTGCAGCGAATTTTAAGAATATTTTCAATCCTTTTTTTTTCTATTTTGACGGCCGTCCCGATATGATGCCGACATGAAATAAGTGTTTTCAATCTGCTTGCAGTATGAGAGCTACATCTTACTCGTATCTATTATATATAGATGCTTCTCCGGATTCATTCATGTATCCATATATATATATATACGAGTAAAATTTTGCTTGCATACTGCAAGCAGATCGACAACACTAATTTCATATCGGCATCATATCGGGACGGACATCAAAAGAAAAAAAAAATTCAAAATATTCGTAGAATTCGCGGCAATTTAATCGGCTGACAGCGAACCCCGGACTTCCTGGTGTACTTACTATGTAGCAAAATAGAAGATTACCATATCAAACTATGTGTGAAAATTCAAGCAAAACTATTAGGTGCAACTACCTCAAACGACGTCCTACTATTCACATACACTCCTTATTTGAGAAATTATAATGTGCTCTGGCATCGAACCCAGGAACAGCATGGTCTTATCTATTTTTTTTCTTAAACAAAGTGTTAATATACATCTTCCATCTAAGCAAGAGCTCCCTTACATATCGATAAATGCATAAAAAAATTATGAAAAGATACCCCATAGTATTATATATGGGTGATATTTTTACCGCCCGGCATCGAACCCGGGTCTTTCAGGCAATACTTTCTATGCAGCACAACAGAAAAACACCATCTCTAACCGCGTATGCAAATTCAAGCAGAAATATTGGTTACAACTGCCTCAAATGACGTCCTACTTTTCCTTTATATTCCTTATGAGAGAAACGTTATTGTGCTCTGGCTTCGAACCCAGGAACAGTACGGTCTTATGAAAATTTTTTTCTAAAACTTATTCGTACCATACATCTTCAAGCCAAGCACGAACATCCTATCATTTCGATAAGTGCATCTAAAAAAATAATGAAAAACGGCTCCCATGCATTTTAAAGGGCAAATCTTTGCATCGTCCTAGCATCGAACCCAGGATAACTTTTGTAAAAGTCATTGATGTTTTCGAAAGTCCAAGACCATAAATATAGGCACCTTGAGTTTTACTTCTCTACCTATCCGGAAAGTATTTTTTTTTAATTCCCGAAAATCACGGCAATGCATTCAAACGGGAGAAATCGGGACTTTGGGGCCCTCTGGAATCGAACCTATGACACTGAGGATCAAAGTCTCTTTTTTCCTGGGGGTTTCACGTTATGGCCAATATGTCATAAAAATTTCAGATCAATGACGCTTGTAGTTTAGGCTGTGAATTTGTATCCTATCTATCTATCTATCTATATAGGTATACGAGTAAAATGTTGCTTGCATACTGCAAGCAGATCGACAACACCAATTTAATGTCGGCAACCTTTCGGGACGGTCTTAAAAAGAAAAAAATTATTAAAAATAATCTAAAAATTCGCTGCAATTTTAATCGTCTGGCATCGAACCCGGGTCTTCCTGGCTAACCTATTAAGCAGCACAACATAAGATCACCATCACTTACTATGTGTGAAAATTCAAGCAGAAATATTGGCTGAAACTGCCTCAAACGACGTACTACTTTTCACGAAAGTAAATGCCTCTCGGGACTCGAACCAAGGACGATCGTGGAAATCTAAAACATGTTTCTGAAAGTTATTTATGATCTCTATCTATATGCCATATTTGATGTTTCTATATTATTGGCAATGGTTTCAAATTAATTTCTAAAAATCGGATCAACTTCTGATTGCAGAGACACCTGGTGTCGAACCCAGGACACATTGATAGGTGTGAATGCAATGTTTGATTTGTATGGACTCAATCTTTCTATATGCAAAGTTTGAAGTCGATAACGTTCCGGGAAGTACCTAAAATGTGTTTCCGTAATCTCCATAAGAAATGCATTGAGGAATGTAAATGGCCCTCTGGGATCGAACCAAGGACCATCAGCGAATATGTAAAATTTGATTATGAAATATAATTATGATATCTAACACCATGCCGAATTTCACGTTTCTATGCCATCGGAAAAGGGTCCAGAAAAAATCTTAAAAATCGCCGCAATGCATTTTAAACGGCCGATTTTTGCCCCGACCTAGCATCGAACCAAGGATAATATTCGTAGATGTCTTTATGGTTTCCTTTAGATATGCACGGCATCTAGCGATCACTTGAATTTCAAATCTCTCCTTTTCCGGGAAGTGCCTCAAAAAAATTTTCGAAAATCCCCGCCATGTAATCTTATGGGGAAAATCGCGATTTTGGGGCATTCTGGAATCGAACCCATGACACCGAGGTTCAAAGTCGGCTTTTTCCTGGAGGTTACACGTTATGGCCAATATGTCGTAAAAATTTCAAAACAGTGGCACTTGTGGAACATGGTTAGAATTTTGATCCCCTATATATATATAGGTATATCCGGAGAAGCGTCTATCTATATATCTATTACGAGTAAAATGTAGCTTGCATACTGCAAGCAGATCGGCAATACTAATTTCATATCGGCATCACTTCGGGACGGTCCTCATAAGAAAAAAAATAGGATTTAATTTTTTCTTAAAATTCGCTGAAATTTCATCGTCTGGCATCGAACCCGGGTCATACTGGTATAACTACTATGAAACACAATAGAAGATCACCATCTCTAACTATGTATGTTTTAAATTCAAGCAGAAATATTGGCTACAACTGCCTCAAAAGACGCTCTAATGTTCACGAATGGAAATGGCTCTCGGGACTCGAACCAAGGACGATCCTGGAAATCTCAAATATACTTCTGAAAGTTATTAATCATCTCAATCTATATGCCAAATTTCAAGTTTCTATATCATTTGGAAAGGTTTCAAAATAATTCCTAAAAATCGGATCAACTTCTGATTGCAGAGACACCTGGTGTCGAACCCAGGACACATTGATAGCTGTGAATTAATAGTTTGATTTGTTACGTCTTGCTCTTTAATCATGCAAAGTTTGAGGTCGATAGCATGCCGGGAAGTACCTAAAATTTGTTTCCGTTATCTCCGTAAGAAATGCATTGAGGAATTTAAATGTCCCTCTGGGATCGAACCAAGGACCATCAGCGAATATGTAAAATTTGATTATGATAAGTTTTTATAATATCTAACCTCATACCGAATTTCAAGTTTCTATGCCATCGCAAAAGGGTCCAAAAACAAATCTTAAAAATCGCCACAATACCTTTTAAACGGCCGATTTTTGCCCCGACCTAGCATCGAACCCAGGTTATTTTCTGTAAAACTTATTTATGTTTTCGATAGATCATGACCATATATAAAGGCTCCTAGAGTTTCGATTCTCTACCTATCCGAGAAGTATTTTTTAAAAATTCCCGAAAATCTAAGCAATGCATTTAAACGGGAAAAATCGGGATTTTGGGGCCCTCTGGAATCGAACCCATGACACTGACGATCAAAATCACAATTTTTCCGGCAGTTAATTGTTATGGCCAATACGCAGTAAAAATTTGAACTCAATCACGCTTGTGGTTTAGGCTGTGAATTTGTATCCTATCAATCTATATACCTATCTATATACCTATCTATATACCTATCTATATACCTATCTATATACCTATCTATATACGAGTAAAATGTAGCTTGCATACTGCAAGCAGATCGACAACACTAATTTCATAACGGCATTATATCGGGACGGTTCCGGAAAGGAAAAAAAGGATTGAAAATATTCTTAAAATTCGCTTGAACTTAAGCGTCTGGCATCGAACCCAGGTCTTTTTGGTGAAATTACTATGCAGCACATCAGAAGATCATCTTCTGTAAATACGTGTGAAAATTCAAGCAGTAATATTGGCTGCAACTGCCTCAAACGAAGACCTACTTTTCACGAATGTTAATAGCTCTCTGTATTCGAACCAAGGACGATCTAGGAAATATAAAATATGTTTTCGAAATGTATCTATAAGTTCTATATATATGCCGAATTTCAAGTTTTAATATTGTTGGGAAGGGGTTCAAAATAATTCTTAAACATCGGATCAGTGACTGATTGTAGAGACGCCTGGTGTCGAACCCTGGAAGTATTGGAAGCTGTGAATGCATAAAATGACTTGCTAAGACCTGATCTAATTTCGTAGAAAGTTTGAAGTCGATATCATGCCGGGAAGTACCTAAAATTTATTTCCGTTATCCCCATAAGAAATGCATTGTGGAGTGCAAATGGCCCTCTGGGATCGAACCAAGGACCATAAGCGAAAACAAAAAATTTGATTATGAAATATTCTTATGATTTCTAACTCCATGCCAAATTTCAAGTTTCCATGCCATCGGGAAGAGGTCCAAAAAAAATCTTAAAAATCGACACAATGCATTTTAAACGGCCGATTTTTGCCCCGACCTAGCATCGAACCAAGGATATTTTCAGTAAAACTCATTTATGTTTACAATAGATCATATTCATATATATAGGCTCCTTGAGTTTAAATTCTCTACCTACCCGGAAAGTATTTTTTTTTAATTCCAGAATATCCAAGCAATGCATTTAAACGGGAAAAATCGGGACTTTGGGGCCCTCTGGAATCGAACCCATGACACTGAGGTTCAAAATCGCAATTTTTCTGGAGGTTATAAGTTATGGCCAATATGTCGTAAAAATTTCAAGCCATTGACGCTAGTGGTTTAGCCTGTGACTTTGTATCCTCTCTCTATATATATATATACGAGTAAAATGTAGCTTGCATACTGCAAGCAGATCGGCAATACTAATTTCATATCGGCATCATATCGGGACGGTTCTCAATTGAACAAAAAAAAATATTCAAAATATTCTTAAAATTCGCTGTTATTTTATCGTCTGGCATCGAGCCCGGGTCTTACTGGTAAACTTACTATGCAGCACAATAGAAGATCAACATCTCTAACTATGTGTGAAAATTCAAGCAGAAATATTTGTTACAACTGCCTCAAAAGACGTTCTTATTTTTACGAATGTAAATGCCTCTCTGGATTCGAACCAAGGACGATCCTGGAAATCTAAAACATGATTTTGAAATTTATCTATGATATCTAACTACATGCCGAATTTCAAGTTTCTATATTGTTGGGAAAGGGTTCAAAATTATTATTGAAAATCGAATCAGTTACTGATTGTAGAGACGCCTGGTTTCGAACCCAGGACACACTGGTAGCTGTGACTGCACAGTTAGATTTTTATGAACTTGATCATATTTTATGCAAAGTTTGAAGTCAATATCATGCCAAGAAGTACCTAAAATCTGTTTCCGTTATCTCCATAAGAAATGCATTGTGGAGTACAAATGGCCCTCTGGGATCGAACCAAGGACCATAAGCGAATAAAAAAAATTTGATTATGAAATATATTTATGATTTCTAACCCCATGCCAAATTTTCAAGTTTCCATGCATTCGGAAAGGGGTCCAAAAAAAATCTTAAAAATCTCCACAATGCGTTTTAAACGGCCGATTTTCGCCCCGACCTAGCATCGAACCCAGGATAATTTTCGTAAAACTCATTTATGTTTTCGATAGATCATGTTCATATATATAGGCTCCTTGAGTTTTAATTCTCTACCTGTCCGGAAAGTATTTTTTTTTAATTCCCGAAAATCAAAGCAATGCATTTAAACGGGAAAAATTGGGACTTTGGGGCCCTCTGGAATCGAACCCATGACACTGAGGTTCAAAATCGCAATTTTTCTGGAAGTTATACGTTATGACCAATATGTCGTAAAAATTTCAAGCCATTGACGCTAGTGGTTTAGCCTGTGACTTTGTATCCTCTCTCTCTCTCTCTATATATATATATATACGAGTAAAATGTAGGTTGCATACTGCAAGCAGATCGACAACACTAATTTCATAACGGCATTATATCGGGACGGTCCCGGAAAGGAAAAAAAGGATTAAAAGATTCTTAAAATTCGCTTCAATTTAATCGTCTGGCATCGAGCCCGAATCTTTTTGTTGAAATTTCTATGCAGCACATCAGAAGATCATCCTCTCTAAATACGTGTGAAAATTCAAGCAGAAAGTTTAGCTGCAAAAAACCTCAAACGAAGACCTACTTTTCACGAATGTTAATAGCTCTCTGAATTCGAACCAAGGACGATCTAGGAAAAATGAAATGTGTTTTCGAAATGTATTTATATGTTCTATATATACGCCGAATTTCAAGTTTTAATATTATTGGGAAGGGGTTCAAAATAATTCTTAAAAATCGGATCAGTGACTGATTGTAGAGACGCCTGGTGTCGAACCCTGGACGTATTGGAAGCTGTAAATGCACAAAATGACTTGCTAGGACTTGATCTAATTTCATACAAATTTTGAAGTCGATATCATACCGGGAAGTACCTAAAATGTGTTTCCGTTATCCCCATAAGAAATGCATTGTGGAGTGCAAATGGCCCTCTGGGATCGAACCAAGGACCCTCAGCGAATATGTAAAATTTAATTATGAAATATATTTATGATTACTAACCCCATGCCAAATTTCAAGTTTACATGCATTCGGAAATGGGTCCAAAAAAAATCTTAAAAATCGCCACAACGCATTTTAAACGGCCGATTTTTGCCCCGACCTAGCATCGAACCCAGGATATTTTCCGTAAAACTCATTTATGTTTTTGATAGATCATGGTCATATATATAGGCTCCTTGAGTTTTAATTCTCTACCTATACGGGAAGTATTTTTTTTTAATTCCCGAAAATCAAAGCAATGCATTTAAACGGGAAAAATCGGGACTTTGGGGCCCTCTGGAATCGAACCCATGACACTGAGGTTCAAAATCGCAATTTTTCTGGAGGTTATACGTTATGGCCAATATGTCGTAAAAATTTCAAGCCATTGACGCTAGTGGTTTAGCCTGTGACTTTGTATCCTCTCTATATATATATATATATATATATATGAATATATATATATATGATATATGAATGAATCCGGAGAAGCATCTATATATAATAGATATACGAGTAAAATGTAGCTTGCATACTGCAAGCAGATCGGTAATACTAATTTATATCGGCATCATATCGGGACGGTCTTTAAAAGAAAAAAAAAGGATTTAATTTTTTCTTAAAATTCGCTGAAATTTCATCGTCTGGCATCGAACCCGGGTCTTACTGGTAAACCTACTATGAAACACAATAGAAGATCACCATCTCTAACTATGTGTGAAAATTCAAGCAGAAATATTGGCTATAACTGCCTCAAAAAACGTTCTAATTTTCACGAATGTTAATGCCTCTCGGGACTCGAACCAAGGACGATCGTGGAATTCTAAAATATGTTTCTGATAGATATTTATGATCTCTATCTATATGCCGAATTTCAAGTTTCTATTTTAGTGGGAAAGGTTTCAAAATAATTCCTAAAAATCGGATCAAATTCTGATTTCAGAGACACCTGGTGTCGAACCCAGGACGTATTGCAAGCTGTGAATGCAGAGTTTGATGTGTAAAGACTTACTCTTGTATCAAGCAAAGTTTGAAGTTGATAGCATGTCGGAAAGTACCTAAATTTTGTTTCCGTTGTCTCCGTAAGAAATGCATTGAGAAGTGCAAATGGCCCTCTGGGATCGAACCAAGGACCATCAGCGAACATGTAAAATTTGATTATGAAGTATATTCATGATATCTATCCACGTGCCGAGTTTCGAATATCCATGTTATCGGGAAAGGATCCAAAAAAAATCTTCAAAATCGCCGTAATGCATTTTAAACGGCCGATTTTTGCCCCGACCAAGCATCGAACCATGGACTATATTCTAAGATGTTTTTCTGATTTTCGTTGGATACGCTCGGCTTCTAGCGATCCCTCGAGTTTCAACTCTTTCTCTCCCCGGGAAGTACCTCAAAAAAATTTTCGAAAATCCCCGCCATGTATTCTTATGGAGAAAATCGCGACTTTGGGGCCCTCTGGAATCGAACCCATGACCCTGAGGATCAAAATCGCAATTTTTCTGGCGGTTACACGTTATGGCCAATACGTCGTAAAAATTTCAAGTCAATCACGCTGGTGGTTTAGGCTGTGAATTAGTATCCTATCTATCTATCTATATAGGTATATACATGAATGAATCCGGAGAAGCATCTATATATAATAGATACGAGTAAAATGTAGCTTGCATACTGCAAGCAGATCGGCAATACTAATTTTATATCGGCATCATATCGGGACGGTCATCAAAAGAAAAAAAAGTGATTGAAAATATTCTTAAAATTCGCTCCAATTTAATCGTCTGGCATCGAACCTAGGCCTTGCTGGTGAACCTACTATGCAGCACAAACGAAAATCACCATCTCTTACTATGTGTGAAAATTCAAGCAGATATATTGGCTCCAACTGACTCAAACGACGTCCTACTTATCAATAATGTAAATAACTCTCTGGATTCGAACCAAGGACGATCTAGGAAATCTAAAACATGTTTTTGAAATGTATCCATGTTCTCTATCTATATGCCTAATTTTATGTTTTAATATTATTGGGAAGGGGTTTAAATTAATTCTTAAAAATCGGATCAGTTACTGATTGTAGAGACGCCTGGTGTCGAACCCAGGACACAGTTGTAGCTGTGAATGCACAGTTTGATTTGTAAGGACTTGATCTTATATCATACAAAGTTTGAAGTTGATATCATGCCGTCAAGTACCTTAAATTTGTATCCGTTATCTCCATAAGAAATGCATTGAGGAATGTAAATGGCCCTCTGGGATCGAACCAAGGACCATCAGCGAATATGTAAAATTTTATTATGAAATATATTAATGATCTCCAACTCCATGCCGAATTTCAAGTTTCCATGTCATCGGGAAAGGGTCCAAAAGAAATCTTAAAAATCGCCACAATGCATTTTAAACGGCAGATTTTTGCATCGACCTAGCATCGAACCCAGGTTATTTTCCGTAAAACGCATTTATGTTTTCGATAGATCATGACCATATATAAAGGCTCCTTGAGTTTTGATTCTCTACCTATCCGGGAAGTATTTTTTTAAAGTTCCAGAAAATCAAAGCAATGCATTTAAACGGGAAAAATCGGGACTTTGGGGCCCACTGGAATCGAACCCATGACACTGAGGATCAAAATCGCAATTTTTCTGGCGGTTACACGTTATGGCCAATACGCCGTAAAAATTTCAACTCAATCACGCTTGTGGTTTAGGCTGTGAATTTGTATCCTATCTATCTATATACCTATCTATATATATGAATGAATCCGGAGAAGCATCTATATATAATAGATATATATATACGAGTAAAATGTAGCTTGCATACTGCAAGCAGATCGGTATTACTAATTTCCTATTGGCATCATATCGGGACGGTCCTCAAAAGAAAAAAAAAAGGATTGAAAATTTTCTTAAAATTCGCTTCAATTTAAGTGTCTGGCATCGAACCCGGGTCTTTACTGTGAACATACTATGCAACACAATAGAAGATCACCATCTCTAACTATGTGTGAAAATTCAAGCAGAAATATTGGCTACAACTGCCTCAAAAGACGTTCTAATTATCACGAATGTAAATGGCTCTCTGGATTCGAACCAAGGACGATCTTGGAAATCTAAGAAATGTTTCTGAAAGTTATTTATGATTTCTATTTATTTGCCGAATTTCAAGTTTCTATATTATTGGGAAAGGTTTCAAAATAATTCCTAAATATCGAATCAACTACTGATTGCAGAGACACCTGGTGTCGAACCCAGGACATATTGTAAGGTGTGAATGCAAATTTTGATTTTTAATGACTTTTTCTTGTATCTTGCAAAGTTTGAAGTCGATAGCATGCCGGGAAGTACCTATATTTTGTTTCCGTTATCTCCGTAAGAAATGCATTGAGAAGTGCAAATAGTCCTCTGGGATCGAACCAAGGACCATCAGCGAACATGTAAAATTTAATTACAAAATATATTTATGATATCTTTCGACGTGGTGAGTTTCAAATATCCATGTTAACGGGAAAGGATCCAAAAAAATTCTTCAAAATCGCCGCAATGCATTTTAAACGGCCGATTTTTGCCCCGACCTAGCTTCGAACCATGGACCTTATTCGGCGATGTCTTTCTGATTTACGTTGGAGTTGCACGGCTTCTAGTGATCCCTCGAATTTCAACTCTCTACTTTTCCGGGAAAAGCCTCAAAAAAATTTTCGAAAATCCCCGCCATGTAATCTTATGGCGAAAATCGCGACTTTGGGGCCCTCTGGAATCGAACCCATGACACTGAGGATCAAAATCGCAATTTTTCTGGAGGTAACACGCTATGGCCAATACGTCGTAAAAATTTCAAGTCAATGACGCTTGTGGTTTAGGCTGTGAATTAGTATCCTATCTATCTATCTATCTATCTATCTATCTATCTATCTATATAGGTATATCCATGAATGAATCCGGAGAAGCATCTATATATAATAGATACCTATATAGATAGATAGGATACAAATTCACAGCCTAAACTACAAGCGTCATTGATCTGAAATTTTTATGACATATTGGCCATAACGTGAAACCCCCAGGAAAAAAGAGACTTTGATCCTCAGTGTCATAGGTTCGATTCCAGAGGGCCCCAAATTCCCGATTTTTCCCGTTTGAATGCATTGCCGTGATTTTTGGGAATTAAAAAAAAATACTTTCCGGATAGGTAGAGAAGTAAAACTCAAGGTGCCTATGTTTATGGTCTTGGACTTTCGAAAACATCAATGACTTTTACAAAAGTTATTCTGGGTTCGATGCTAGGACGATGCAAAGATCTGCCCTTTAAAATACATGGGAGCCGTTTTTCATTATTTTTTTAGATGCACTTATCGAAATGATAGGATGTTCGTGCTTGGCTGGAAGATGTATGGTACAAATAAGTTTTAGAAAAAAATTTTCATAAGACCGTACTGTTCCTGGGTTCGAAGCCAGAGCACAATAACGTTTCTCTCATAAGGAATATAAAGGAAAAGTAGGACGTCATTTGAGGCAGTTGTAACCAATATTTCTGCTTGAATTTGCATACGCCGTTAGAGATGGTGTTTTTCTGTTGTGCTGCATAGAAAGTATTGCCTGAAAGACCCGGGTTCGATGCCGGGCGGTAAAAATATCCCCCATATATAATACTATGGGGAATCTTTTCATAATTTTTTTATGCATTTATCTATATGTTAGGGAGCTCTTGCTTAGATGGAAGATGTATATTAACACTTTGTTTAAGAAAAAAAATAGATAAGACCATGCATTTCCTGGGTTCGATGCCAGAGCACGTTATAATTTCTCTAATAAGGAGTGTATGTGAATAGTAGGACGTCGTTTGAGGTAGTTGCACCTAATAGTTTTGCTTGAATTTTCACACATAGTTTGATATGGTAATCTTCTATTTTGCTGCATAGTAAGTACACCAGGAAGACCGGGGTTCGCTGCCAGGCGATTAAATTGCAGCGAATTCTACGAATATTTTGAATTTTTTTTTCTTTTGATGTCCGTCCCGATATGATGCCGATATGAAATTAGTGTTGTCGATCTGCTTGCAGTATGCAAGCAACATTTTACTCGTATATATATATGGATACATGAATGAATCCGGAGAAGCATCTATATATAATAGATATATATATATATATATATATATATATATATATATATATATATATATATATATATATATATATATATATATATATATATATATATGATATATGAATGAATCCGGAGAAGCATCTATATATAATAAATGATTATATGAATATATATATGATACGAGTAAAATGTAGCTTGCATACTGCAAGCAGATCGACAACACTAATTTCATATCGGCATTATATCGGGACGGTCCTCAAAAGAAAAAAAAGGATTTAATTTTTTCTTAAAATTCGCTGAAATGTCATCGTCTGGCATCAAACCCGGGTCTTACTGAAAACCTACTATGAAACACAATAGCAGATCACCATCTCTAACTATGTGTGAAAATTCAAGCAGAAATATTGGCTACAACTGCCTCAAAAGACGCTCTAATAATCACGATTGTAAATGGCTCTCGGGACTCGAACTAAGGATGATCTTGGAAATTTAAAAAAAGGTTCTGAAAGTTATTATTGATCTCAATCTATATGCCAAATTCAAGTTTCTATATTATTGGGAAAGGTTTCAAAATAATTCCTAAAAATCGGATCAACTTCTGACTGCAGAGACACATGGTGTCGAACACAGGACACATTGATAGCTATGAAAGCATAGTTTGATTTGTTAAGACTTGTTCTTCCATCATCCTAAGTTTTAAGTCGATAGCATCCCGGGAAGTACCTTTAACTTGTTTCCGTTATCTCCATAAGAAATGCATTGAGGAATGTAAATGGCCGTCTGGGATCGAACCAAGGAACATCAGGGAAAACATAAAAATCGATTATGAAATATATTTATGATATCTAACCCCATACCGAATTTTCCATGCTATGTGGAAAGGGTCCAAAAAAATCTTAAAAATCGCCACAATGCATTTTAAAAGGCCGATTTTTGCACTGACCTAGCATCGAACCCAGGTTATTTTCCGTAAAACTCATTTATGTTTTCGATAGATCATGACAATATATAAAGGCTCCTAGATTTTCGATTCTCTACCTATCCCGGAAGTATTTTTTAAAAATCCCGAAAATCAAAGCAATGCATTTAAACGGGAAAAATCGAGACTTTGGGGCCCTCTGGAATCGAACCCATGACACTGAGGTGCAAAATCGTAATTTTTCTGGTGGTTACACTCTATGGCCAATATGTCGTAAAAATTTCAAGTCAATGACGCTTGTGGTTTGGCCTGTGAGTTTGTATCCTCTCTATATATATATCTATTATATATAGATGCTTCTCCGGATTCATTCATATATCATATATTCATATATATATATATATACGAGTAAAATGTAGCTTGCATACTGCAAGCAGATCGACAACACTAATTTCATAACGGCATTATGTCGGGACGGTCCCGGAAAGGAAAAAAAGGATTGAAAATATTCTTAAAATTCGCTTTAATTTAATTTGTTGGCATCGAACCCGAGTCTTTTTGGTGAAATTTCTATGCAGCACATCAGAAGATCATCTTCTCTAAATAGGTGTGAAAATTCAAGGAGAAATATTGGCTGCAACTGCCTCAAACGAAGACCTACTTTTCACGAACGTTAATAGCTCTCTGGATTCGAACCAAGGCCGATCTAGGAAATACAAAATGTGTTTTCGAAATGTATCTATATGTTCTATATATATGCCGAACTTCAAGTTTTAATATTATTGGGAAGGGGTTCAAGATAATTCTTAAAAATCGAATAAGCGACTGATTGTAGAGACGCCTGGTGTCGAACCCTGGACGTATTGGAAGCTGTTAATGCACAAAATTACTTGCTACGACTTGATCTAATTTCATTCAAAGTTTGAAGTCAAATTTCAAGTTTCCATGAATTCGAAAAGGGGTCCAAAAAAAATCTTAAAAATCGCCACAACGCATTTTAAACGGCCGATTTTTGCCCCGACCTAGCATCGAACCCAGGATATTTTCCGTTAAACCAATTTATGTTTTCGATAGATCATGTTCATATATATAGGCTCCTTGAGTTTTAATTCTCTACCTATACGGGAAGTATTTTTAAAAAATTCCCGAAAATCAAAGCAATGCATTTAAACTGGAAAAATCGGGACTTTGGGGCCCTCTGGAATCGAACGCATGACACTGAGGATCAAAATCGCAATTTTTCTGGTAATTACACGTTATGGCCAATACACCGTAAAAATTTCAGCTCAATCACTCTTGTGGTTTAGGCTGTGAGTTTGTATCCTCTATATATATATATATATATATATATATACGAGTAAAATGTTGCTTGCATACTGCAAGCAGATCGACAACACTTTTTTCATGTTGGCATCATTCGGGACGGCCATCAAAAGAAAAAAATGGATTGAAATTTTTCTTAAAATTCCCTGTAATTCCATCGTCTGGCATTGAACCCGGGTCTTTATGGTGATACTCACCATTCAGCACAATAGAAGATCACCATCTCTAACTATGTGTGAAAATTTAAGCAGAAATATGGGCTACAACTGCCTCAAAGACGTTCTAATTTTCACGAATTTAAATGGCTCTCTGGATTCGAACTAAGGACGATCTTGGAAATCTAAAATATGTTTCTGAATTGTATTTATGATCTCTATCTATTTGCCGAATTTCAAGTTTCGATATTATTGGGAAAGGTTTCAAAATAATTCCTAAAAATTTGATCAACTTCTGATTGCAGAGACACCTGGTGTCGAACCCAGGACACATTGATAGCCGTGAATGCCCAGTTAGATTTCTAAGGACGTGCTCTACTAACATGCAAAGTTTGAAGTCGATAGCATGCCGGGAAGTGCCTAAATTTCGTTTCCGTTATCTCCGTAAGAAATACATTGAGAAATGCAAATGCCCTCTGGGATCGAACCAAGGATCATCAGCGAATATGTAAAATTTGATTATGAAACATATTCATGATATCTATCCACGTGCCGAGTTTCAAGTTTCAATGCCATCGGAAAAGGATCCAAAAAAAATCTTAAAAATCGCCACAGTGCATTTTAAACGGCAGATTTTTGCCCCGACCTAGCATCGAACCAAGGATAATATTCGTAGATGTCTTTATGGTTTCCTTTAGATATGCGTTGCATCTAGCGATCCCTCGAGTTTCAACTCTCTCCTTTTCAGGGAAGTGCCTCAAAAAAATTTTCGAAAATCCCCGCCATGTAATCTTATGGGGAAAATCGCGACTTTGGGGCCTTCTGGAATCGAACCCATGACACCGTGGTTCAATGTCGGCTTTTTCCTGGAGGTTACACGTTATGGCCAATATGTCGTAAAAATTTCAAGTCTGTGGCACTTGTGGAACATGCTTAGACTTTTGATCCCCAGTGTATATCTATTATATATAGACGCTTCTCCGGATATCTATTATATACGAGTAAAATGTAGCTTGCATACTGCAAGCAGATCGACAACACTTATTTCATTTGGGCATCATATCGGGACGGTCCTAAAAAGAAAAAAAAAGGTTGAAAATATTCTTCAAATTCGTTGCAATTTAATCGTCTGGCAACGAACCCGGGTCTTTCTAGTGATACGTCCAATGCAGTACAACAGAAAATCACCACCTCTAACTATGTGTGAAAATTCACGCAGAAATGTTGGCTTCAACTGCCCCTAAGTTCGTCCTACTTTTCCCATATATTCCTTATGAGAGAAATTTTATTGTGCTCTGGCATCGAACCCTGGTACAGCATGGTCATATCTTTTTTTTTTCTTAAACCGAGTCTTAATATACATCTTCTAGCAAAGCAAGACTTTCCTATTATTTTGATAAATACATCAAAATAAATAATGAAAACTAACTCAATGCATTTTAAATGGGGCATATATTTACCATCTGGCTTCGAACCCGGGTCTTTCTGGTAATACTTTCTATGCAGTGCTTAAGAAGATCACATCCTTTAACCATGTTTGAAAATTCAAGCAGAAATATTAGGTGCAACTGCCTCAAATGATGTCCTACTTTTCCCTTATATTCCTTATGAGAGAAACTTTTATGTGCTTTGGCATCGAACCCAGGAACAGTAAGGTCTTATCTATATTTTTTTCAAAAAACTATACTTAATATACATCTTCGATAAAAGCGAGAACTTCCTATCATTTCGATAAGTGCATGAAAAAAAATAATGAAAATCTACCTCAATGTATTTCAAATGGCCGTTTTTTGCATCGACCTGGCATCGAACTCAGGATATTTTCCGTAAAAATCATTTATGTTTTCGATAAATCATGACCATATATAATAGGCTCCTTGAGTTTTGATTCATTACCTATCCGGAAAGTATTTTTTTTTTAATTCCTGAAAATCAAAGCAATGCATTTAAACGGGAAAAATCGGGACTTTGGGGCCCTCTGGAATCGAACCTATAACGCTGAGGTTCAAAATCACATTTTTTCTGGCGGTTACACGTTATGGCCAATACGTCGTAAAAATTTCAAGTAAATCCCGCTTGTGGTTTAGGCTGTGAATTAGTATCCTATCTATCTATCTATCTATATAGGTATACGAGTAAAATGTAGCTTGCATACTGCAAGCACATCGATAACAAAAGTTTTTTGTCGGCATCACATAGAGTGAGTCCTCAAAAGAAAAAAAAATGGTTAGAAAATATTCTTAATTTCCGCTGCAATTTATTCGTCTGGCATCGAACCCAGGTCTTCCCGGTCATACTCACTATGCAGAACCATAGAAGATCACCATCTGTAACTATGTGTGAAAATTCAAGTAGAAATATTAACAGCAACTGCCTCAAACGACGTCCTACGTTTCCCTTATACTCCTTATGATAGAAATGCTAATGTGCTCTGGCATCGAACCCAGGAATAGTACGGTGTTATCTGATTTTTTTTTCTAAAACCAATTCTTTTCAAACATCTTCCAGCCGAGTACGAACTTCCTATCATTTCGATAAGTGCATCGAAAAAATAATGAAATCCTAAACCAATGTATTTTATACGGGAGACATATTTGCTACCCGGCGTCGAACCCGGATCTTTCTGGTAATACTTCCTATGCAACATAATAGAAGATCACTATCTCTAACAATGTGTAAAAGTTCGAGCAGAAATATTGGCTGCAACTGCCTCAAACGACGACTTACTTTTCCCTTATATTCCTTATGAGAGAAAAGTTAATGTGCTCTGGCATCGAACCCAGGAATAGTACAGGCTTAAGAAAATTTTTTTTCTTAAACCATTTCTCAATATATATCTTCTAGCTGAGCGAAAAGTTCCTTACATTCCGGTAAGTTTATCAAAAAAATTAATGAAAAACTATCCCCATGCATTGTAAATGCGGGATTTTTGAATCGTCCTAGCGTCGAACCCAGGACGTTCTCATCAGTAATCATTAATGTTTATAATAGTTCTTGACCATATCTCTAAGGTCCTTGAATTTCGAATCTCTACCTGTCCGGGAAGTATTATTTAAAAAATTTTGAAAATCGCCACCATGTATCCTTATGGAGAAAATCGGGAATTTGGGGCCTTCTGGAATCGAACCCATGACACCAAGGTTCAATGTCGGCTTTTTCCTGGAGGTTACACGTTATGGCCAATTCGTCGTAAAAATTTCAAGTCTTTGGCACTTGTGGAACATGGTAAAACTTTTGATCCCCTATATATATATATATATATATATATATAACTTATATATAGGTATATCCGGAGAAGCGTCTATATATAATAGATACATGAATGAATCCGGAGAAGCATCTATCTATTATATATAGATGCTTCTCCGGATTCATTCATATATATACCTATATAGATAGATAGGATACAAATTCACAGCCTAAACTACAAGCGTCATTGATCTGAAATTTTTATGACATATTGGCCATAACGTGAAACCCCCAGGAAAAAAGCGATTTTGAACCTCAGTGTCATGGGTTCGATTCCAGAGGGCCCCAAAGTCCCGATTTTTCCCGTTTAAATGCATTGCTTTGATTTTCGGGAATTTTTAAAAAATACTTTCCGGATAGGTAGAGAATCGAAACTCCGGGAGCCTATATATATGGTCATCATCTATCGAAAACATAAATGTGTTTTACGGAAAATATCCTGGGTTCGATGCTAGGTCGGGGCAAAAATCGGCCGTTTAAAATGCATTGTGGCGATTTTTAAGATTTTTTTTGGACCCCTTCCCGATGGCATGGAAACTTGAAATTTGGCATGGGGTTAGAAATCATAAATATATTTCATAATAAATTTTTTTGTATTCGCTTATGGTCCTTGGTTCGATCCCAGAGGGCCATTTGCACTCCAGAATGCATTTCTTATGGGGATAACGGAAACAAATTTTAGGTACTTCCCGGCATGCTATCGACTTAAAACTTAGCATGATAGAAGAACCAGACTTAACAAAACAAACTACGCATTCATAGCTATCAATGTGTCCTGGGTTCGACACCAGGTGTCTCTGCAATCAGAAGTTGATCCGATTTTTAAAAATTATTTTGAAACCTTTCCCGATAATATAGAAACTTGAAATTTGGCATATTTATTGAGATCATTAATAAATTTCAGAAACATTTTTTAAATTTCCAAGATCGTCCTTGGTTCGAGTCCCGAGAGCCATTTACATTCGTGAACATTAGAGCGTCTTTTGAGGCAGTTGTAACCAATATTTCTGCTTGAATTTTCACACATAGTTAGAGATGGTGATCTTCTATTGTGTTTCATAGTAGGTATTCCAGTAAGACCCGGGTTCGATTCCAGACGATGAAATTTCAGCGAATTTTAAGAAAAAATTAAATACTTTTTTTTTCTTATGAGGACCGTCCCGATGTGATGCCGATATGAAATTAGTATTGCCGATCTGCTTGCAGTATGCAAGCTACATTTTACTCGTATATAATAGATAGATGCTTCTCCGGATTCATTCATATATATACCTATATAGATAGATAGGATACAAATTCACAGCCTAAACTACAAGCGTCATTGATCTGAAATTTTTATGACATATTGGCCATAACGTGAAACCCCCAGGAAAAAAGAGACTTTGATCCTCAGTGTCATAGGTTCGATTCCAGAGGGCCCCAAAGTCCCGATTTTTCCCGTTTGAATGCATTGCCGTGATTATCGGGAATTAAAAAAAAATACTTTCTGGATAGGTAGAGAAGTAAAACTCAAGGTGCCTATATTTATGGTCTTGGACTTTCGAAAACATCAATGACTTTTAGAAAAGTTATCCTGGGTTCGATGCTAGGACGATGCAAAGATCTGCCCTTTAAAATACATGGGAGCCGTTTTTCATTATTTTTTTAGATGCACTTATCGAAATGATAGGATGTTCGTGCTTGGCTGGAAGATGTATGGTACGAATAAGTTTTAGAAAAAAATTTTCATAAGACCGTACTGTTCCTGGGTTCGAAGCCAGAGCACAATAACGTTTCTCTCATAAGGAATATAAAGGAAAAGTAGGACGTCATTTGAGGCAGTTGTAACCAATATTTCTGCTTGAATTTGCATACGCGGTTAGAGATGGTGTTTTTCTTTTGTGCTGCATAGAAAGTATTGCCTGAAAGACCCGGGTTCGATGCCGGGCAGTAAAAATATCACCCATATATAATACTATGGGGTATCTTTTCATAATTTTTTTATGCATTTATCGATATGTAAGGGAGCTCTTGCTTAGATGGAAGATGTATATTAACACTTTGTTTAAGAAAAAAAATAGATAAGACCATGCTGTTCCTGGGTTCGATGCCAGAGCACATTATAATTTCTCAAATAAGGAGTGTATGTGAATAGTAGGACGTCGTTTGAGGTAGTTGCACCTAATAGTTTTGCTTGAATTTTCACACATAGTTTGATATGGTAATCTTCTATTTTGCTGCATAGTAAGTACACCAGGAAGACCGGGGTTCGCTGCCAGGTGATTAAATTGCCGCGAATTCTACGAATATTTTGAATTTTTTTTTTCTTTTGATGTCCGTCCCGATATGATGCCGATATGAAATTAGTGTTGTCGATCTGCTTGCAGTATGCAAGCTACATTTTACTCGTACTTATATATATATACACTGGGGATCAAAAGTCTAAGCATGTTCCACAAGTGCCACCGACTTGAAATTTTTACGACATATTGGCCATAACGTGTAACCTCCAGGAAAAAGCCGACTTTGAACCTCAGTGTCATGGGTTCAATTCCAGAAGGCCCCAAAATCCCGATTTTCTCCATAAGGATAAATGGTGAGGATTTTCGAAATTTTTTTTGAGGCACTTCCCGGAAAAGGAAAGAGTTGAAATTCTAGGGATCGCTAGATGCCGTGGATATCCAACGAAAATAAAAAAGACATTTTCGAATATTGTCCATGGTTCGATTCTAGGTCGGGGTAAAAATCGGCCGCTTAAAATGCATTGCGGCGATTTTTATGATTTTTTTTTACCATTTTCCGATGGTATGGAAACTTGAAATTCGGCATAGGATTAGATATCACAAATATATTTCACAATCAAATTTTTTATATTCGCTGACGGTCCTCGGTTCGATCCCAGAGGGCCTTTTACGTTCCTCAATGCATTTCTTATGGAGATAACGGAAACTAATTTTAGGTACTTCCCGGCATGATATCGACTTCAAACTTTGCAAAAAATAAAATCAAGTCCTGTATAATCATACTGTGCATTTACAACTACCAATATGTCCTGGGTTCGACACCAGGCGTCTCTAAAATCAGTAACTGATCCGATTTTTAGGAATTATTTTGAACCCCTTCCCTTTAATATTAAAACACTAAATTCGGTATATAGATAGAAATAAGAGATAAATTTTGAAAAGTAATTTTAGATTTCAATGATCGTCCTTGGTTCGAATCCAGAGAGCCATTTACATTTGTGAAAAGTAGAACGTTGTTTGAGGCAGTTGCAGTCAATATTTCTGCTTGAATTTTCGCATATAGTTAGAGAAGGTGATCTTCTATTGTGATGCATAGTAAGTTTACCAGGAAGACCCGGTTCGATGCCAGACGATTAAATTGAAGCGAATTATAAGAATATTTTCAAACCTTTTTTTTTCTTTAGCGGACCGTCCCGATATAATGCCGATATGAAATTAGTGTTGTCGATCTGCTTGCAGTATGCAAGCAACATTTTACTCGTATATATATATACGAGTAAAATATAGCTTGCATACTGCAAGCAGATCGGCAATACTAATTTCATATCGGCATCATATCGGGACGGTCCTCAAAAGAAAAAAAAAAAAGGATTGAATTTTTTCTTAAAAATCGCTGAAGACCCAGGTTTGATGCCAGACGATTACATTGAAGCGAATTTTAAGAGTATTTTCAATCCTTTTTTTTCGTTTGAAGACCGTCCCGATATAATGCCGATTTTAAATTATTGTTGCCGATCTGCTTGCAGTATGCAAGCTACATTTTACTCGTATATAATAGAAGATATATGAATGAATCCGGAGAAGCATCTATATATAATAGATATATGAATGAATCCGGAGAAGCATCTATATATAATAGATATATGAATATATATATGGATACATGAATGAATCCGGAGAAGCATCTATATATCTATTACGAGTAAAATGTAGCTTGCATACTGCAAGCAGATCGATAAGATTTCTAAGATCGTCCTTGGTTCGAATCCAGAGAGCCATTTTCATTCGTGAAAAGTAGCACGTCTTTTGAGGTAGTTGCAGCAAATATTTCTGCTTAAATTTTTATACATAGTCAGAGATGGTGATCTTCTATTGTGGTGCATAGTAAGTTCACCAGGAAGACCCAGGTTTGATGCCAGACGATTACATTGAAGCGAATTTTAAGAGTATTTTCAATCCTTTTTTTTCGTTTGAAGACCGTCCCGATATAATGCCGATTTTAAATTATTGTTGCCGATCTGCTTGCAGTATGCAAGCTACATTTTACTCGTATATAATAGAAGATATATGAATGAATCCGGAGAAGCATCTATATATAATAGATATATGAATGAATCCGGAGAAGCATCTATATATAATAGATATATGAATATATATATGGATACATGAATGAATCCGGAGAAGCATCTATATATCTATTACGAGTAAAATGTAGCTTGCATACTGCAAGCAGATCGATAAGATTTCTAAGATCGTCCTTGGTTCGAATCCAGAGAGCCATTTTCATTCGTGAAAAGTAGCACGTCTTTTGAGGTAGTTGCAGCAAATATTTCTGCTTAAATTTTTATACATAGTCAGAGATGGTGATCTTCTATTGTGGTGCATAGTAAGTTCACCAGGAAGACCCAGGTTTGATGCCAGACGATTACATTGAAGCGAATTTTAAGAGTATTTTCAATCCTTTTTTTTCGTTTGAAGACCGTCCCGATATAATGCCGATTTTAAATTATTGTTGCCGATCTGCTTGCAGTATGCAAGCTACATTTTACTCGTATATAAAAGAAGATATATGAATGAATCCGGAGAAGCATCTATATATAATAGATATAGATAGGATACTAATTCACAGCCTAAACTACAAGCGTCATTGATCTGAAATTTTTATGACATATTGGCCATAACGTGAAACCCCCAGGAAAAAAGCGACTTTGATCCTCAGTGTCATGGGTTCGATTCCAGAGGTCCCCAAAGTCCCGATTCTTCCCGTTTAAATGTATTGCTTTGATTTTCGGGAAATATTAAAAAATACTTCCCAAATAGTTAGAGAATCGAAACTCAAGGAGCCTTTATATATGGTCATGATCTATCGAAAACATAAATGAGTTTTACGGAAAATATCCATGGTTCGATTCTAGGTCGGGGCAAAAATCGGCCGTTTAAAATGCATTGTGGCGATTTTTAAGTTTTTTTTTGGACCCCTTCCCGATGGCATGGAAACTTGAAATTCGGCATTGGGTTGGATATCATAGATTTTTTTCATAATCGAATTTTACATATTCGCTGTCGGTCCTTGGTTCTATCCCGGAGAGCCATTTACATTATTGAAAAGTAGAACGTAGTTTGAGGCAGTTGTAACCAATATTTTTGGTTGAATTTTCACTCATAGTTAGAGATGGTGATATTCTATTGTGCTGCATAGAAAGTTCACCAGTAAGACACGGGTTCGATGCCAGACGATGAAATTGCAGCAAATATTAAGAATATTTTCAATTCTTTTTTTTTCTTTTGAGGACCGTCCCGATATGATGCCAATATAAAATTAGTTTTGTCGATCTGTTTGCAGTATGCAAGCTACATTTTACTCGTACTATATATAATAGATATATACATTCATAGGGGATCAAAATTCTAACCATGTTCCACAAGTGCCAATGCCTTTAAATTTTTACGAAATATTGGCCATAACGTGTAACCTCCAGGAAAAAGCCGACTTTGAACCTCGGTGTCATGGGTTCGATTCCAGAAGGCCCCAAAGTCACGATTTTCCCCATAAGATTACATGGCGGGGATTTTCGAAAAATTATTTGAGGCACTTCCCGGAAAAGGAGAGAGTTGAAACTCGAGGGATCGCTAGATGCCGCGCATTTCAAAAGGAAACCATAAAGACATCTACGAATATTATCCTTGGTTCGATGCTAGGTCGGGGCAAAAATCGGCCGTTTAAAATGCATTGTGGCGATTTTAAAGATTTTTTTTGGACCCCTTTCCGAATGCATGGAAACTTGAAATTTGGCATGGGGTTAGAAATCATAAATATATTTCATAATCAAATTTTATATATTCGCTGATGGTCCTTGGTTTGATCCCAGAGGGCCAATTGCACTCCACAATGCATTTCTTATGGGGATAACGGAAACACATTTTAGGTACTTACCGGTATGATATCGACTTCAAACTTTGTATGAAATTAGATCAAGTCCTAGCAAGTCATTTTGTGCATTTACAGCTTCAAATACGTCCAAGTTTCGACACCAGGCGTCTCTACAAATCAGTCACTGATCCGATTTTTAAGAATTATTTTGAACCCCTTCCCAATTATATTAAAACTTGAAATTCGGCATATATATAGAACTTATAGATACATTTTGAAAACATATTTTATTTTTCCTAGATCGTCCTTGGTTCGAATCCAGAGAGCTATTAATTTTTGTGAAAAGTAGGTCTTCGTTTGAGGCAGTTGCAGCCAATATTTCTGCTTGAATTTTCACACGTATTTAGAGAAGATGATCTTCTGATGTGCTGCATAGTAATTTCACCAAAAAGACCTGGGTTCGATGCCAGACGATTAAATCGAAGCTAATTTTAAGAATATTTTCAATCCTTTTTTTCCTTTCCGGGACCGTCCCGATATAATGCCGTTATGAAATTAGTGTTGTCGATCTACTTGCAGTATGCAAGCAACATTTTACTCGTATGATATATGAATGAATCCGGAGAAGCATCTATATATAATAGATAGATAGATAGGTATATAGATAGGATACAAAGTCACAGGCTAAACCACTAGCGCCAATGGCTTGAAATTTTTACGACATATTGGCCATAACGTATAACCAGCACAAAAATTGCGATTTTGGACCTCAGTGTCATGGGTTCGATTCCAGAGGGCCCCAAAGTCCCAATTTTCTCCATAAGGATATATGGTGAAGATTTTCGAAAATTTTTTTTCAGGCACTTCCCGGAAAGGTAGAGAGTTCAAATTCGAGGGATCGCTAGATGCCGTGGATATGTAACGAAAATCAAAAAGACATCTTCGAATATTGTCCATGGTTCGATGCTAGGTTGGGGCAAATATCGGCCGTTTAAAATGCATTGTGGCGATTTTGAAGATTTTATTTGGACCATTTGCCGATAGCATGGAAACTTGAAATTCGGCATGAGGTTAGATATCATGAATATATTTCAAATTAAAATTTTAAATGTTCGCTGATGGTCCTTGGTTCGATCCCAGAGGGCCATTTGCACTTCTCAATGCATTTCTTACGGAGATAACGGAAACAAAATTTAGGTACTTCCCGGAAAGATATCGACTTCAAACCGTGCATGATACAAGAGCAACTCTTTATAAATCAAATTGCGCATTCACAGCTTACAACATGTCCTGGGTTCGACACCAGGTGTCTCTGCAATCAGAAGTTGATCCGATTTTTAGGAATTATTTTGAAGCCTTTCCTAATAATATAGAAACTTGAAATTCGGTATATAGATAGAGATCATAAGTAACTTTCAGAAACATCTTTTAGATTTCCAAGACCGTCCTTGGTTCGAGTCCCGAGAGCCATTTATATTCGTGAACATTAGAACGTCTTTTGAGGCAGTTGTAGCCAATATTTCTGCTTGAATTTTCACACATAATTAGAGATTTTCTATTGTGTTTCATAGTAGGTTTACCAGTAAGACCCAGGTTCGATGCCAGACGATGAAATTTCAGCGAATTTTAAGTAAAAATTAAATCCTTTTTTTTTTCTTATGAGGACCGTCCCGATGTGATGCTGATATGAAATTAGTATTGCCGATCTGCTTGCAGTATGCAAGCTACATTTTACTCGTATCTATTATATATAGATGCTTCTCCGGATTCATTCATATATATACCCAGATAGGATACAAATTCACAGGCTAAACCAAAAGCGTCATTGACTTGAAATTTTTACGACGTATTGGCCATAACGTGAAACCCCCAGGAAAAAAGCGACTTTGAACCTCGGTGTCATGGGTTCGATTCCAGAAGGACCCAAAGTCGCGATTTTCCCCATAAGAATACATGGCGGGGATTTTCGAAAATTTTTTTGGGGCACTTCCCGGAAATGGAGAGAGTTGAAACTCGAGGGACCGCTAAATGCCGTGCATAGCCAACGAAAATCGGAAAGACATCTTCGAATATTGTCCTTGGTTCGATGCTAGGCTGGGGCAAAAATCGGCCGTTTAAAATGCATTGCGGCGATTTTTAAGATTTTTTTTGGATCCTTTCCTTTTTCAAGAGCGATTGAGTTGAAAAGTAGGATGTCGTTTGAGGCAGTTGCACCCAATATTTCTGCTTGATTTTACACACATAGTTAGAGATAGTGATGTTCTGTTTTGCTGCATTGTAAGTATGACCTCAAAGACCCGGGTTTGATGCCAGACAGCTTAAAATTCGCTTACATTGAAGCGAATTTTAAGAAAATTTTCTTTCCTTTTTTCTTGAATTTTCTCGAATATAATCTTTTTTTCTTTTGAGGACAATCCCACTATGATGCCGATATGAAATTAGTTTTGTTGATCTGCTTGCAGTATGCAAGCTACATTTTACTCGTACCTATATAGATAGATAGATAGGATACTAATTCACAGCCTAAACCACAAGCGTCATTGACTTGAAATTTTTACGACGTATTGGCCATAACGTGTAACCGCCAGAAAAATTGCGATTTTGATCCTCAGGGTCATGCGTTCGATTCCAGAGGGCCCCAAAGTCGCGATTTTCTCCATAAGAATACATGGCGGGGAATTTCGAAAATTTTTTGAGGTACTTCCCGGAGAGAGAAAGAGTTGAAACTAGAGGGATCGCTAGAAGCCGTGCGTATCCAACGAAAATCAATAAAACATTTTAGAATATAGTCCATGGTTCGATGCTAGGTCGGGGCAAAAATCGGCCCATTTAAAATGCATTGCGGCGATTTTGAAGAATTTTTTTGGATCCTTTCCCGATAACATGGATATTCGAAACTCGGCACGTGGATAGATATCATGAATATACTTCATAATCAAATTTTACATGTTCGCTGATTGTCCTTGGTTCGATCCCAGAGGGCTATTTGCCCTTCTCAATGCATTTCTTACGGAGATAACGGAAACAAAATTAAGGTATTTTCCGGCATGCTATCAACTTCAAACCTTGCATGATACAAGAGCAAGTCTTTAACAAATCAAACTGTGCATTCACAACTTGCAATACGTCCTGGGTTCGACACCAGGTGTCTCTGAAATCAGAAGTTGATCCGATTTTTAGGAATTATTTTGAAACCTTTCCCAATAAAATAGAAACTTGAAATTCGGCATATAGATAAAAATCATAAATAAATTTCAGAAACATGATTTAGATTTCCACGATCGTCCTTGGTTCGAGTCCAGAGAGGCATTAGCATTCGTGAAAATTAGAACGTTTTTTGAGGCAGTTATAGCCAATATTTCTAATTGAATTTTCTTACATAGTTAATGATGGTGATCTTCTATTGTGTTTCATAGTAGGTTTACCAGTAAGACACGGGTTCGATTCCAGACGATGAAATTTCAGCGAATTTTAAGAATAAATTAAATCCTTTTTTTTTTTCTTTTGAGGACCGTCCCGATATGATGCCGATATGAAATTAGTATTGCCGATCTGCTTGCAGTATGCAAGCTACATTTTACTCGTTATAGATATAAAGCACTTCGTGTATTATATACATGTATAAAATTCCCAGACCTTATCGCTCGTAATAGAGACTTAAAATTTTGTACGAATTTTCCTTGGCCAAATTCATCGGAGAAAAAATTCCGAAAACCGGAAATTTTTTACCGGTACCCGCACAAAAAAAAAAATGGCAGTTTTTCGATCGGTCGGTCGGGGCAAAAATCGGCCGTTTAAAATGCATTGTGGCGATTTTTAAGATTTTTTTTGGACCCCTTCCCGAATGCATGGAAGCTTGAAATTTGGCATGGGGTTAGAAATCATAAATATATTTCATAATCAAATTTTTTGTATTCGCTTATGGTCTTTGGTTCGATCCCAGAGGGCCATTTGCACTCCACAATAAATTTCTTATGGGGATAACGGAAACATATTTTGGTACTTCCCGGCATGATATCGACTTCAAACTTTGTATGAAATTAGATCAAGTCGTAGAAAGTCATTTTGTGCATTCACAGCTTCCAATACGTCCAGGGTTCGACACCAGGCGTCTCTACAATCAGTCACTGATCCGATTTTTAAGAATTATTTTGAGCCCCCAATAATATTAAAACTTGACATTCGGCATATATATAGAACTTAAAGATACATTTCGAAAACATATTTTATATTTCCTTGATCGTCCTTGGTTCGAATCCAGAGAGCTATTAACATCCGTGAATAGTAGGTCTTCGTTTGAGGCAGTTGCAGCCAATATTTCTGCTTGAATTTTCACACATATTTAGAGAAGATGATCTTCTGATGTGCTGCATAGTAATTTCACCAAAAAGACACGGGTTCGATGCCAGACGATTAAATTGAAGCGAATGTTAAGAATATTTTCAATATTTTTTTTTCTCTCCGGGACCGTCCCGATATAATGCCGTTATGAAATTAGTGTTGTCGATCTGCTTGCAGTATGCAAGCTACATTTTACTCGTATATAATAGATATACAGTAGTACCTCTTACTACGAATGTTCCTTAGTACGAGTGTTCCATACTACGAGCTGGCACTCGGCCAAAATATTGACTCTTAAGACGAGCGAAACTTCTTACTACGAGCATGCGGGTATAATCGTATCCTGCTTTTTGTTGCTGTCTAATAAGTTTGCGGACGAGCTACCAGGGCTACCAAGGACCCGATGGTAAGCTAGAAGCAAAATCCCTTTTATAAGTTGCTTACGTTGGTCTTTTTGGTAAACAAGCCAAAACAAAGCGGGATGTGGAGCTCAATGCTAATAAGACCATATCAAATTTCTTCTTGGATCACCCTGTCGTCGCTTAATCAGTTCGCGTTTTGAAATCGTAGGAAAAGCATTACTGGATTGTGTTCTGGCGAATATTTGTGTTTTTTTGCATTGTATTCTGTAACTTCTACATTAGCCATGGGGTCTAAGAATCGTAGTGTAAAGGAGAGTAGTGATAAGAAAAAAAAGCTTGTCACGTTCGATATTAAGAAGGTAATTATCGAAAAATATGAAAAAGGAGTGGGTGTTGCGGACTTGGCGCGCCAATAAAAACGGAGTACATCGACGATATGCACCATTTTGAAGAAAAAGGAGTTAAAGGTCTTGTCGTCATCGAAGGGTGTCGCAAGGCTGTCGTCATCAAAGGGTGTCGCAAGGCTGTCGAAGAAGCGGACAGTTGGGAACGAGGAGATGGAAAAATTGCTTCTGATTTGGTTGAACGAGAAGGAGCTCGCAGGTGATACTTTCACTGAGGAGGTGATACTTTCATCATCTGCGAGAAGGTACGATTATTGTATGGCGATCTTTACAAGAAGTCTCCTGGAACGTCATCGGAAGAACCTGCGGATACTGTGGAACTTTTCTAGGCCAGTCGAGGCTGGTTTGAAAAATTCAAGCGGAGAACTGGCATCCACAGCGTACTACGATATGGCGAGGTAGCCAGTTCGGACACCAAGGCGGCTAAAGCGTTCGTTAAAGACTTCGCCGAACTCATAGCGTTTCAGGGCTATGTCTCACAGCAGGTTTTTAACTGTGATGAGGCCTTCCTCGTGCTTGACAATGCCCCGAGACATCCTCCGAGCCTTCAGGATGAAATTTTAGACGAGTTCAGCTTCATCAAGATCCTCTACCTGCCGCCGAGTACCACCCCTATCTTGCAGCCCATGGATCAGCAGGTGATTCCCAATTTTAAGAAACTGTACACTAAGCATTTGTTTCGTCAGTGCTTTGATATCACGGAGAACACAAAACTCACTCTGCACCAATTCTGGAAAGATCATTTTAATATCGTTAACTGCATCAAAATCATCGATCTGGCGTGGCAGGGAGTCACTAAAAGAATTCTGAATTCGGCTTGGAGGAAGCTGTGGCCCGAAGCAGCAGTTTTCGAACGAGACTCCATGGGACTCGAACTAGGAATGCCTGATGTGGAAGAAATCGTATATCTTGGTAAATCCATGGGGCTGGAGGTGGATGATGCCAACATCAATGAACCCATCGGGGGCCACGGAGAAGAACTGACGACGGAAGAACTTCAGCTGCTTCAGGAGCACAATCAGTCAGATGCAGTGGAGGAAACTGTATTGGGGGAGAAAGCAGGAACGTCCGAGGATGCGCTGCCATCCGAAAAATTAAGAGAAATGTTATCGAAGTGGCAAAAACTGTCCGATTTTGTCGAAAAACATCACCCAGATAAATTAAATTCGCGCCGTGCGGATGCGTTGTTTAACGATAATGGTATGGAACACTTTACAAAATTTTCTAAAGCCGTATGAAATAATTTCGCTTGACAGGTTCCTTAAGAAACGAACTGCAGAGGACGAACAATGTTCACCAGGCCAATTGCCTACATTAGATGCGACAGTGCGAGAGAAAACGCAAAAAAATGTGCCGGACTTTTTATTGAAAGGAGATTCTACCCCAAAACAGTAGTCCTCCGCTCTCCCGCCCAGATCGTCATAGTTAAAAGTTAAATGACTTATTGAAACCTTTCTATTTCTTTGCTTTATCTTTTGCAATGATTTATAATTATTATGTCATTTATAACTGTACTACATCGTGTTAATTAACAATAATTTTAGAAATTTAGGTGGAGTGGTTGGGGGCTGGAACGAATTAATTGCATTTCTATTAAGTTAAATGGGGAAAATTGTTTCTTAAAACGAGCATTTCCTAATACGAGCTCGCTTTTGGAACGGATTAAACTCGTAGTAAGAGGTACCACTGTACTACTTGGGTGGATATCTTCGAAAGCTTTAAAACTAGTCCGTACTTGACTAGAATTTTCGATTTTTAGCATTTTAGCGCCAATATAATTTATTTTTTACTGAAAGTGCAAGCTATTCTCATATTTTCAGTAAATTTTTTGATACATTTTAGAATTTTTAACATATTTCGTACAATTTCGTTGAAATCTTAATAATAATATAAGGCATAATCGTTATATAGCGACAATTTTCTCGAGTTAAGAGCAACTTAAAGCCAAATAACTGATTTTTTTTACAAAAATGTTGACTGTTCGCCCGTTTTTTCGTGAAATTTTTCATAAATTTGAAAAAGAGACTTCTTGAAAATATTTATATTGAATCGCTATTTTACTAGGTTTTCTGGAATTTTGGGCATTTTAAGCCGAAGATACTTCAAATTTGAGAGAAATTATTCAATTTTGCACATTCTTTCGTCGAAATTTCGAATAATTGAGAATTGATCATCATACTTAGTGTGATACCTTCAAAACTTTAAAATGTAAACACTAACACTGTTGAATGATAATTTCAGGGAAAATTAAAACATGCATGGGAAATCCTTTACAATGTACAGTGGGGGAAACAATTATCGCAACACCAGTTGGCGTCAGAGCGCGGATTACGTGGAAACTAACTGAAATCACTCTAACTCCGACAATTCGGCAACTCTGTATAGATGCAGTAAAACCGGCAATATTCAAATTCCTTTCGAATGGAAAATAGACTTTTAGTTTCGTTTTTATATGCAGACATTTAAGACTCACCTTCGCGAGATTTACAAGTAGAGCCTTTGCCTCATTGTCTTCATTTTTTGCCATTTATTATTCAAAGTTAGTCGTGATAAAAATAGTTGTGTAGAATGTCAATATAATACACTGGGAGATAGTTGCAAACAAGATTGTTTGATAGCGGAATATCAGACGTTAAAATGAACATTTTAGGTATTATTTCGCGAATTAAAGGTCTAAATACTAGAATTGTGATGGAATTGAATTCTTTCAAAGAGAATTCAACACTTAAAAATTCGAATTCAGAAACCACTAAGATGCCTCCTATTCTTACCTTTCTATTTTCTCTCGAGCAGTGTAGTTTTCCACTGCATAAGATATTTAAATATACCTTCGATGAATCCAATCTAATCCGTGTGTTGAAGGAGTTCAACTTTTCCAAGAGCTTTTTAGCGATTAACGTTTTGACAGGAATTGCCATCACTATTATTAGCTTTTAAATAGTGGAATCGGTAATCAACAATTTTCAGCTCTATCAGGCTATATGCAATAAGGAGTAATATTTGTGTAATAACAAATGGTGTTTCTCATGAGACATCAATGCACTTTTACCGTACTGACTGAGAAAAATATAATAAATTGTAACGGTACCACATCTCTATTGATGTTACAGTCATTCATCACACCACTAATACGATTTTCCTCTTCAGTCATCCTCAGTGAGTGTATTACTCTACAACAGTTAATTTCAATTTAATTTATCCAGAGCTACAATTTATTTGATTAATGAGCTAGAATGCAATCGAAATTATACCAACAATTGGAATCTTAAATGCAAATATAAAATGATGATTCGAATGTCCGATAATCAATCATTAGATAATCCGTACTCGCCTCCTAATGTAAACATAATCACACACTTTCGACGAATTACAGGTGCCCCACAGATTTTACACTGTAGAACGGGCCACACTTAAGGAAATATTTGTTGCAGCAAAATCTAAACTTGTAATAAGTTTCCAAGAGGCCGGTATTCACTTCTCTACTTTCTCCGTAGCGATGAATACAATTTTCCGCTTCCAATTTGATCATCTTGATTTCCGTATGTTAAAATACTTTTCAAGGCTACTTAGATCCATATATTATACGCCATACTCAGCAATTGTTCGCTGATTTTACTAAACTTTGTGTGCACATTTTCGGACTCTTCCGAAACACTCCCAACCCCTCTCCCTCCATGAAGACCGTAGTTTAAATGTCGTTTACTACGTAGTTTTGCGGTTTAGATGCGAATAGATTAGAGAATAGAGCGAATATACGCAGACAAAGTTATTCTTTAATTTAGCAGTAGAAATAGTTACTAACGCCCACTTAAATAAGCAAAAGGGTGGGCATGAGCTTAGCCCCAAAACATAGAAAAATTGCAATGGTGAAAAAGAAAAATTCACTTAAAAAAAAGATAAAGGTTATTCGAAAAAGGAAACCATGTTTTAATGTGCGAACTGAGAGATCTAAAAATAATAATAGTAAATTGTAAGAGCTTACGTAATAAACAGGTGGAATTCTTTAGCATTACGATGAGAACTTGCGCGGATATCATACTAGAAAGATTTGGTTAAGCGAGGATATTACTCAAAGCGAGATATTTCCCCCGATTATATGATATACCGAAAATATGATTATGTAGATCTAGCGGTAGAGGTTTTATAGCAGTATGGACTCATTTAATTAGTAAGCGCGATGAATTCGTAGAAAATAGCAGGAGCGAAATCATTTGGTGCTCGATTCTAAGACAAAACGGAAGTAATATTAATGTTTGTTCTTTGTGTCGTCCTCCCGATGAAAAAATAGGTTGTATTGTTGATTTATCCGAGGCCTTACAGAAAAATGGCGAGAAAATAAAAGATCCAATCATCGCCGTAGGAAGAGATTTTTACCTACCGCATATTAATTGGGATAATCTAAAATTCTCCAGCACTAGCAGTGGGAAAAAAAATTCACGAAATACATCTTACTTTTTCGTTGCATGATTTAGATCAGGTAAATACGACTAAAACTTAAACGAATTGTGCGAGGCAAGGTATCAATATAGATTTAATAGCCACTTCCCACCCACAAATAATAACTAGCCTCGCTGTAGTTGACGGTACAGTCAGACCATGATGTCATAATGGCAGGGATGAAAGTAGTAGCGGTTAGATCTCTTAAGCCGGTGAGGCAAGTGTATGTAATTCGCAAAGCAATTATTTCTGAGTTTAAGGTTTTATTTGAACGAAGGCTTAGATAATTTTTTAGGCTTTTCGGGTGAAAATACAGTAAATGATAGTTGGGTAGAGTTTCTACGTATAATCAAAGTAGATTTAGTTAAATATGTTCCGTCTAAACAGTAGGTGAGACGAGGAAGAAGTTTGAATCGTTGCATAGGAGTCATTCACTCGCGATTGAGAAAACTTAAACCGTGCGGTGAGATCCATGAGCATGGTGATCAAAACTATAGGAAGTGCAAAAGCTATTTGAGGAAGGATCACGAAAAGAATACCAGGAATATAGATCTCGAACCCTGTTAAAATCACTAGTTGGCGATTAGAAAGAATTTTGGTCATAAGTGTGAGGGACTCGTGGTGGTCGGTTTTCTATGCCTAGCTTTATCAGCGAAGAGGGAATTGCCTTAAATAAATCGGCAGAAATAGCTAACTTACTTAACCCGTACTTCCAGAAATGTTTCTCATAAGATGATGGTCGAGTTAACGATTTTACTTCGCGCATTGATTCGGATATGATTTCCATAGAGATATAAGTTGATGCTAGTGGAAATTCACTGCAACAGATTGATAAGAAATTCTATCAGAAATCAATTAATGAGGGTACTGTCCCAATGTCGTGGAAGAAATTAAACGTCACTCCGGGGCCTAAGAATGATCAGATTATTATGGGTAATTTTCGTTAACTTCGAATTTCTGCAAAATAATGGAGCATATTATAGCAAGCTCTATTATTCAGTTTCTTACCATAAACATAGGAATCATTCGGATCCAAGACGGATTCCATAAAGATAAATCTTGTAAGACGCACCTAGAGTTTTTTGTGAATGATGTATATAAACCGTAAGGATGATAGATATCATCCAAAAACGTTATTTCCACGCAGCAACAAATTTCGCGACAACCCTTAGTGTTAGTGCGCCACACAAAATATCTAATTGTCACGTTTAGCTGTAGTTTATCTTTGAAAGAACATATTAGAGATGCGATAGGAAAAGTGAATAGAATGCAAAGATTATCTAGTAGATCGTTGAGGGGATGCTCATCGTGTTTCAAAGAAAAAAAACTCATATTCCTCTTATTCAACCTAGCCAAACGAGAAAATACTGTTTCGCGATTACACTGATTATAACTTTTATATTACAGTTCGTGTACAGCATTTGTTTGATTGATTGTATACGATACGATTTGTACAGAATTACCATGATAAAACGGTGAGTGTTACTCAGATGATGCAGTACGCGGGATGGTCATCATTAAGAGATAGAAGACTAATTCAAAGGATAAATTTACTAAGTAAGTTCAGAGAAATTAGGTTCTCAAATGATGCAATCGATATAATGCGATCTCCCTGTTGATGTGGGCCGCTCTGATACTGCGAGGAAGATTAGAGAAATAAATGCTAGAAGGAATCGTATCAAGAATTCATTTTTTCCGCGCATGATACGCGAAAGAAATTGATAAGGAAAATAGAGGTAAGGTGCCTGTACCCACTGCCACACGCCGAAAGGCGGATTGAAGGGTTCTTACATAGGCATATTTTTATGGTGTTTTTGTGCTGTCGACATTTTAACTCAATAATCAGAATATATCGTATTTATAAAACAACATATAATTAAGGGGAAAAATTCATCCGTCTCCGCTACGATTGGTCTTCGGTTTCCTTCAAAGTAACTGGGTTGTCCAAATTGTAGTGCTACCTCCAAAATACTTACGTTTCAATATCATCTCCTAAATCACTACTACCAATTTATTTCTTCTCACATTCAATAACAGTTAAAGGAAAGTTTAATTAACCTTCCTTTGATTTCAAAAAACTCTCAAAGGCACTCGAAATTAATATTTACAATGATAAAAACTTTACACCTTGAGAAATAATGACAATGTAAGAGAAATTGGCCCTATCAAAACTGGAAATCCAAATATCATTGAGGATTATTATTCATCATTATTATTCAATTATTCATTTTACAAACTAAAATCTCAAAAATGTTTTAATTTTGCCACATAACCGTGAACATATCCTAGTTTTCTATGCATTTTAGTTTTTTTAAGAATTTAACATATCTTCTATCATGTAGCGTGCATGAATATACCGGCCCTGAAATGTAGAAATGTTTTCGCTCTTTCTACTGTCTATAACCCTCTCCCTCATAGACAAATCCTGGCTGCGCCCCTGCGACAAAGCAATCATTAATTATCATCTGTATGTTCATGTCCACATTCGATAGAATCCCTAGATTCTCACACATAGATGATTATGAAGAAATGTCAGCTCCACCATAGAGCTCCATCCCCATAATGTTACTCAATTTTCATGTTTTTAAGAGAAGGAGACTATTTAACATAATTTAGAGCAAGTGGAAAATATTTATATGTATTCGTATTTCTCTCAGACTCGGTAACAGTGTGCACATATGCACTATGATTAATAATCGAGAATTTCATTGGAATCAAGAAAAATATAGGATGATTAATAATATATCCATTCTCCTTCTTTCTCCTCTATATGATTCAGCTTCATAGACATAGAGTTAACCACTTCTTTATTGGAATTCGCTCCAGGTGAGAATATCTAATAACTGACGGAAGCTCTTCGAAAGCTTTATCGGTTCAGAACCTAAAGATGAAGTAAATGAAATTAAGATGCAACTAAAGACCTAATCGCGATCTCCAAGAAGCATCGACAAGAAGTTACAAGGAGGTAATTACAAAACATTATTACTTTTGGTCGTTTATTTCCCCGGGCAATTAGAGAGGTTGATTGGTAGATTACGTGATGATGGTGTTATTACAACCCCTACCATACCCATCTGGCAGCTCGCGGGGTATATATCTAAATCTAAATATATATATATAATTGGTTTAGAACTACCGCCGAGAAAACTGGAAAGTGTGAACCCGCGAATTGTCCTGGTTGTAGACGAACAATAAATAATAATATGCATAAGAATGTCAATAGTTCTCAAGGCTTTTGTTTACAGCCTAAAAATGAAAAATATTCGCTTACGCGGTCCGCTGGTTGTCCGTCTATCGACGTGAATACCTAAATGAAGAAATAGTCACCAATAAGCCTGAGTAAGTAAGGCTGAGCTCCTTGCCTTACGACCGGTTTGTTGTTGCGAGTGACGCATAGGCTTTCGAAAATCCGCTGCACTGAAAGCGAAAGGTTCATCGTGCTTCCAGAAATCAGGAGGCCTTGTCAAATACCTCTAATTTTGGAAAATGAGTCAAAGGACATTGTCTTTCAGCGAACGACCTCGAATCTTTCGTAGAAGAGGAATTTTCACTGACACACGAACATTTTCTTGACCGACAATTGGTGATGAATCGGTTCCGTATCTTTCATGTCCAATGGTTATTTTTCCATAATGAATTGCATCTCTCTGGTAAATATGTATATTCATCACAGGGGCGTATAAATCATGTGAAAATCATATCTTACATTCGTTCATTTCCCGAGCAAGAGAAGTTTAAGCTAAAAAAACTCATTTAACTTAAGCGGAATTCGAGCTCGTGCCCTTCCTATGCCAAAAACATGTGTCAGACAGCTGCAAAATCACCTCTTAATTAGCAACTAATAATATTTGTGACACTTCCCAACAAGCTGAGATGTCCATTTTAGCAGCTTATCAATAATTTTATTATGGCAGCTTAATCCTGGTTAATTAACTTTATAAAGTCAGACGTTCATAAAATACGTATCAGTACTAAAAACTTGGGTTGTTGATTAGGAAGTCTTTGTTTACTAAAATACGCTAATATAATAATATTATTTGGGAATATTTTTACGAGTGCAATAACATCTAATTTCCTTAGCACCATGGTGAGGAAGGAGCTTTGAATTAGCCAGAGGATAGTTTCTACTGGGCGACTGTAAAATGAGGGTCCTGAGTCTAGCTGACATAGGCACGAAAAGGAAAACCATACCTGGCACCTTCAATACTTGCTTTGAAAGTGCTCGACATATGGTTAAAGCTTTTCCGCGCGAGGTAATGCATTTCAACGTTTGTTTGGTATTGGCGCCTGCAATACTTTGAAGGGATCAACTTGTGGTTAAAGACTTCCCTCGCGAATTATCAAAGCCTTAATGCATTACTACGTGAATTTCTCCGCGCGAAGACAACACAATTGACTAATGACCAAGGTCACCGAGCTCCCTGTTACAAAATGTAAGACAAGTCTGATATATGCGCAGAAATTGTTCGGTTTTTATGAAATCATGTTAGTTTTAACTTTGGAATTGGTATTTTTCCTTTTAACTTCGGACGGACAATGATTTCCTGTATTCTACGTGACAAATGGTGTTTATAAATTTATATTACGAATTTCCTTCGTCTGCTTGATTATGTTGGCGAAAAATTATATTCCATAGACAAAATACAAATTTTACATTGTGTCATAGTTAGTAACTCAGTAATCGCTCTAACGACTTCTCGAATTCTAATTGCTGAATTGAAAACATAAGAGTGGTAATCAAAAATCTTCCTCGGAATGTTTATCACAAATAATGAATATCCTATAATTGAACCGGACGTTTGAAGAATTACATTTACATTAATATCCAGCAGGCAGCCGTAAGACGTATGTTCGAGTGAGAAACCAAACTACCAAAATAACGCCTTATTAGCGCACAAATTATCCAGAAAAAAAGAGATCATTATAGGCCATCTGTTCTCGCTATAATCTCACAAAACATAATTTTCCTCTAGACTCCAAAATTCTCGTTCTCTAAAGGTGAGAATCACCACATCGCGTATTCCTACTCGAATCCCACTTATTCCTTATTGCTACGCATTATTAAAACCGAATAGCATTCTTCAAATTATTTAGAATTAAATTTCAATTAATGTCCATGTATTTTATTGAATTTAAGATTGAAATTGGAATAAATATATATTTAACCTATCGTTCTACAAATACGATAATTATCTGTGAAAGAGAAACGCCGAAATAAACATGACGAACTCGGGGAGAGATCGCGCGAAGGCTCTAAGAAGAGTTCGAAAGAGAGGAAATTTGTGTAAGTTCTAGGCTCCGACTCAAATATTACCGCTTTTCGAGGCTTTCCTCGGTGTTGCCAGTCAGTCACAGAAAGCAGAATTCCAAATAGTTTTTGTGAAAGCCACTGGTGCGCTCGCAAAGTGTTGCGATAATTTTTTCCGCCACTGTACCTTGAATATCATTGCAAACTAAGCTAAGACTTCAAATAATAAAATGATAACCAGCATAACATTTACTTTTTGATGCAGAATGATTACATATTTTCTTAGTGGTATAGTTATAAAAACCTACTTTCCACTAGCAAAAATTCATTCTTTACAGTGATACAGTATGTTATACACTGATAATTACAATATAGTTAATGACCATATAACTACTATATAACATATATCAATTATCTATAACCTTACAATCAAAAAAATACATTTTTGAATAGTTATAACGTTTCACTATTACATTACATTTTTGGTAATCTTAAAGTATCATCATACGTTCAACATGCAATCATAATTCCTACAATTCTTATTTTTTCCTTTAAAAATTAAATACCACTAGCAAACACATGTTTGTAATGTATATCTATGACAAGAATTAGCATTTCCTCAAAATCATTAAAATAAAATTCCTTATTTGTGACTTAGTATGTGATTTTGTACTTTATTATAAATACATTTATCAAGGGTAAACTAATAAATAAATTAATATGGCCTGCTGTAGTTAAAAGACTAAAAACTATAGCTCTTAACATTTCTGTGATTTTTTTGCATATAACATTACATTTTGCAGACAAATAATAATAACACCAAGTGATACATAAGAATTAGCCTTGCAATGAGGATATGCAGAAAAGGAACTCGATATAAATTAACCATTAGCTTACCATTACACATTACTTTTAAACTACCATAATATACATTACCAAGTTCATACTCTAACCAACAACAAAGAGGAGACACAGAAATAAAAAAAAAACTCTTGTCCTCAGGAAATATTGTGAGAAAGCTACTGAAGTGTACTCAAAAATCAGAATTTGACTTCACATTGGCATATTTGGCAAAATAATTATTTATCTCACAATAAATTCCAAATTTTTGAGAGAAAATTATTAATCAAAGATACAAAATCTTTCTATTCCTATGGAAAATTTTAATTAATTAGAATGTAGTAGTAGATGAGAAAATACATAAAGAACACATCAATACCTTACTTTATTCCATGCTTTTCAAATGGCATCCATCTAATAACACTTCTATCCTCAACTTATATCTGGAGCATAGGCTGAGAAGAGGTTTTCCAGTTCATGATGTGGACCGACACATTTTCTTTCTCAATGCTCTTCTTTCATAGTTACTGATATTGCATCTTACGTCACTACATATACAACCTTTCAGATAATAATAATATGTTTATTATGAGTGTTATCCCATTGACAGCTTACAATAAAAACGTTTACAATATTATAAAATACTATTGTAATAAGAAATATAGGCAGGAAAAATAAATACAATCAATAAAAAACTATCTAGAAAAAAAATGAATAAAATAATGTTAACTTAATATCTAATTTATTGTTTTAAAACTAATATTGTCTTAGGTGAAGGAATTATTAATTCAAAATATGTGAGATAAAATATTGAGTTAATGTGGTTTTGTAGACTTTATTAAGATTTTTTTTGTTTATTGCTTTCAAAATTATCTTAGCCTGGCATTGGCAATCATCCTACAATTATGAAGTCCGTGTTACGATAAGAATTCAGTCGGTTACACTGGTAATTATCATTGTTCATTTTTCAGTTGAAGATCAACGGGCATTTCAGCTAGCTATTATACATAATTATTCACTTTGAGGGAACAAAAAAAAATTAGCTGCAATGATTTGGACACTGTCATATAGCATACATGCATTTTACCACCTCATTTACCGCAGAATATGATATTTGCATTAATGCATTATAGCTTATGCATCACAATAATCGTTTATTAGCTACACTTGGGAGTGTTTTAACATTAACCCCAGGTAATTCAAATGCAATATAAATGCTGAATTGAATTCAAATAAAATAATTCACTAAATAACAAAATAAATTAACTAAAAAACAATATTCCAATGCAGGGGTCATATTCTGTATCTCATTTCCCGTCGGTACGGTAGCCTCTCAGTCGGTTGGGATCGCAAACCGACTCCTTGAGCTCTCGATGCTATTCCCTAAGCTCCTGCGTCGGTACGAAGGCTAGCCATCGTCGGTAAATCTACCAATAGTGAAAAGGAGTCGGTAGCGATAGGGTTCAGTCGGTTAGCAGAAAAACTGTGGCAAGTGTGTGCATATTTTACAATATCATCAAGGCAAATGCGTTAATTGAATGGCTGTAATTAGCAGAATGTAAAATAAAGCTGCAATAAGAGATGCGATTGCATAAAACAAATGCTATTCTCGCTTTTGGATGCAAACTGATGTATGCCATAGCACATATGGATGTACGTATGTACTACGTTTCTTGGAGCATGCATCTGTCCAAGGACGTGGAATAAAATAAACGTTTTAATCTTTAATTAACAATTACATTGATAGAAATCAAACTTGGTTGATACAGAAGCTTCCATAAAATTAGAAGAACTTTCTAAAATACTGGTATTTGTACCTTTGTATGCTCGATTCTTCACAGTATATTGTTCATAACTGCAGTTACTAATATCTCCTTAAATTTCTCCCTCTTCATATAATCTATCACTTATTGCTAACATTAATTTGAGTTGGGCATATTTTCTCCATGTGTTCTTACCGATAAATACATACAACCTCAAAATTTCGATAAAATATTCACGCACTTTATCAAAATGTGAGCAAACTTAAATATCAAACGATATTCAGGAACACAAAAAGAATCCTTGTTCTATTTTTTTTCTTATGGTGCTTAATTTGACTTCCTACAACAATTATTTCTAATTTAATTTTGAAAATCAAATTAACCCTGCAACAAAAAAATGACCTTGATATATATTTCTTAAGAAAACGTTTTCACCCGTCTGGGTACGAAACATGGACTTCAGGGAAATAAAGAGTAGCCTAAGAGAAGCATCTGCGCGGGGTTGACTTTTAATAATGTAGAATATTTCTAAGTTGCGTGACTCTTGGTCCTCGATTATTTAGTAAAAAAACACACACACACACACTATTTTATATTTTACATATATAGTCATATAGAAGACTAGTTGAAGTGTTCATTGAATCTCAAGGGGAATATTTAAATAGATAAATGCAATTGTTATAGAGTTGATAGTAACACATACCTCATAATTAAAACTAAATAGAAAATGCTAAGCTCTAATTATTTCCAAACCAATAAACAAACAAAATAAATTTATAATAAAATATGTAAAAACACCTATATATTAGAACTCATATCCTTTGAATGAAAAACTTATTTGATGAAGACAACATTTGTTTAAGGATAGTAAAAATTTATTCGAAGAAAGCATTAGGATAAGGAGCATCATGCTTAAGGAGATATTTTAAGAAAGGCACAAATGAATATCGGAATCAATGAACAAACACAAAAGAAATATATTTTATTTCACTCTAAAACAACCAATGAATATTCTTTGCGGAAAATAAGTGTATTACGGAGCTGACTTGTGTCCCAGTGCAATAATGCGTAACATGGAGCTTGATCAAATAACACAAATGCAGTCACAGTGCCTAAACAGATGCAGAGATTAAACACCAATAACTGAAAAATATCAAATGTATATGAAGTGGAAGCACTTAAAAAATTCTGATGTGTCCAACACACGACTTTCTCCACATTTATTGAAAACAGAAGCCTATGCCTGTAATATATAAATTACTCGAAAACAATGAGTGTTACAGAAAAATATTTTTTTAAAAGTTGTAGTGAAGTATATTATCTATAACTTTTGTGGATAATTGTATATTCCTACATTGCATTGTGACATAGATATATATATATATGAAAAACTTCCATTTCTGGATAAACAACAACTTCCGGTTAACCATCATTCAAGAATAACACCAAAACCATCAGTGGTGCGAAAAAATGTTTCAGACAAAAGTTGTAGTAAAGTGAATTATTTATAACGTTTGTGCATGATTGTATATACCTACATTGCATTCTGACATAGAAATTTATGAAACAAAATTTTGTTCCAGCTAAACCACTACTTCCGGTTAAGCGGTATTCATCAAAAACTAATCAACTCTTGGCATCGTTAGGAAAATACTAAATATGAAGTTTGGAAATTATTGGATAATTACCTTTTAAAATAGAGCGCCCACAATTCTTTTTAACTCAGACAGACACAGACAGACATGTTTGGGAAAATAGCGAAAACATAAAATATGAGCCCCAAAACATCTATTTCTGTTGAAATTTGGAGGCTGAATTTTTTGCGAATACAATACTTTCTCTATACTACGTATAGGGAGAAAGTAAAAGTACTATGAATTACTTTTTGCATTCTGCATATAGCAAAACATAAACTTGCTTTACCTCTCCGATCAAGGAATATGGTATTGGAGGTTTGCTACAACATGACAACTCGCCGTTTAACAGCATATCGTTCATAGCTGCAGCTACTAACATCTCATTAAATTTCTCCCTCTTCCTATAATCTATCAGTTATTGCTGACATTAATTTGAAATACTCATATCTTCTCAAAGTGTTCTTACCAATACATACATTAGCTAGAAAAAGACAAATACCTTGACCGTCAGGGGGATGGGTTGTTTACAAACTAAAAATATCGACAATAATATTCACAATTTCTAATCAAGCACGATTTTCAACGACCAATATAAGTATCTATATTCTATTTTCCTTCTTTTGGTGCTTAAATCGACTCTTGAGGAATGTTATTTCTAATTTAATTTTGAAAAAGAAATGAACCCTGTAACAAAAGAAATTAATTTTACCTCTATATCATATGAAAATGTTTTGACCTGTCTGGGTTTGAACCCTGGACTTTACTTTAGTAAATAAAAAGTAGCCTATACTCTGCGCGACCTTTAATAATGTAGAAAATCTCAAAGGTTTGCAACTTACGAGTTTTTAGAGAACATACACGGAAGAACACCCACTGTCTATTTTTTATAAATACATGGATACATATTTATTTATAATCTATAAAATAAATATTCAGAAAATATTTAAATTTTATTAATTAAGAATAAAATTGCTTGATTAACAAAATTTCAATGGTAATTGTTCACTGTTACAGTTGTCTGTTAACATTATAATTCACAACACTTTTAAAAAATATATATATGTGAGTTTATTTGCTAATGGAATAAGGTGATTCAGCCAAAGGTCATTATATTCTTCTCGACACATACAAGTCCCATACCACATATGCTCCTTCCTCTTCAGCAAAAGTATTTGCATGATTTTTTAAGCCTAAAAAATGCTAAAAGTAACTTCTATAGCAAATATTAATGAAAATTTCTGAATTTGAAGACTCTGGCTTTTTTATGTAATTAATACCTGACTGTGATGTAAAATAAAAATATTTAACCAATTTATTGCAAGTCTATCGCTTAAAATTAATGATGTAATATTTTTACCAATGAAAGAGGTAAAGAAGGACTTAATAGAAAATGTTGTGATTTTTACTTATAAATAAACAACATTATAGACATCAGTATATCATTAAGTACATTTGCACAATTTTACTGCACTACGGTTAGCACGAATGTTTCTTAACGCAAACTCTTTGCCAGGTCCCTTGAGATTCGTGTTAGTGAGGGTTTACTGTATTCTAGAATAATAATAACTAATAATAATTAATAATCTATTAACAAAATAATCATAGTATAACGAGCAAAAGTTACATAAAAGCAAATTGATAATGCAAATGAAAAGACGGTATCAAATCAAGTACTCCATCAAACCTAATTTTGTATTCCCTCTTACAAATATATAGTTGAATACAAATGGTGCCCCAGCTGGAACCAATTTTCATAAGGTGATAGACAAACTATTTTAAAGAAATATTTATTAAATCTCTTCACATGCCAGGCTAGAGAATTTTCAACTTTTGGTTAACGAATATAAAATATTGAAATTCCCGCAAAGCATTTCAAATGGTAGAGCTACCTGGTCTTGAACCCAGGACTTTTCCGATAATGTGAAAACATAGAACTACCATGTAGGAATAAAACTAATTTAATACAAGGGTTTAAGAGGTTATCATACCTGGGTTACCCTTAACGAAGAATCCCTTATTCACATTTTCAAAGCATAGAGAAATAATGGCGCTCTGTCTTCGAAGCATGCATCATGAGAGAAACCGTTAAATTTTTACATGAAATGTATTAATGATATCTATTTACATGCAGTCTTCTACGTTTGCATGTAATCGGAAGAGAGATTTAAAATATTATTAAAATTGCAGCAATTTTTCTTAAATGGGAGAAATTTTCACCCACCCAAGGCATAGGCACCTAAATTATTCCATAAAAAATTCGATTCTGTATTCGGCATACCTGGTGTTGAACCAAGGACTTTAATTATGACAAAATGACATGGAAAAATTTGCTTTGGGATAATCTGACCATTTCTAAAATCCCAAGTCGATTATCGCGAATCTCTTAAAATGGAACTCTATATTTGCGTTTAATTGAATGATGGATTCCAAACCGTGCATCGAACCAATGATCATAAGGTAAATGATTATCTGCATTCATGAAACATCCATTACTTCTGTTCATATGCATGGTCATCATTTCAACCTTAAATCAATCATAAAAAATTTGAAAATTTGATATACATACTTTTAAAAAAGTAGAGAAGCCTAGTGTCAAACACAAAAACATTTGGAGGTCTGAATAAATAGAATCACCTAGAAGGAATGGCAGCACTTAAAAAAAATCTGATGTGGCCAGCACATGACTTTCTCATTATATAAGATGTAATATTTACCTACGACAGAATTTTCGAACTCTATATTCAAACTAATCTTGGAAGATAAGTGATTAATTTATATCATAATATCTTTTATGTCACAAACATTATAAATATTGTTTTTTGGGACATGTTCGATGAAAAACGATGAAATTGGCCTTTTGCCCGGAGCGCCCACTAAGTACATAATCAGCAACTTCCCGTTGATCAGTATTTCATGAATAACTCCTAAACAATCAGTTATAGAAAAATATCATTCATACAAAAGTTATATTAAATTGCATTTTCTAATACTTTTATAAATAAGTGTATATACCAAAGTATCAGATTAATGGAGATATTTTGCAAAAATCAGAAACGAGCCTCAAAAAGTACAGCTCGACATCCAGCTAACCGATTTAAACCAGAAACCAATCAACTCTAACGACACCAACCAAAGTACTATATATGAGATTTGACGTTGATAAAACAAACAGTTTTCATAATACAGTGCCCACAAAGTACATAATCAGATACTTCCGGTTTATCAGTATTTCACGAATAACTCCTTAGCAATCAGTGATAAAAAATATGTTCAATACAGCGGTTATAGAAAATTACACTTTCTAAAACTTTTATAAACAGTCGTATATATCTAAATATCATTTTTTTGAGATATTTTGCAAAAACGGAAAATTGCTTCCAAGGATAAAAAAAGCTCAACTTCTGGTTAACCGATTTTCTCCAAAAAATAATCAACTCTGTCAGCACACCACAGTATATATGTGAATTAAGGTACTGATAGAGCAAATAGTGTTCACGTTAGAGCACCCACAGGCACACACACAGACATCTTTCCGAAAATGGTCAAAACGTATTCTAGGGACCCCAAAACATGTATTTCTGTTGAAATCTCGAAGTCAAACTTTTTCATGAAAACAATACTTTCTACATACTATAAATATGGAGAAAGTAAAAATCCAATTAGTATGAAGGAATTGATCCTAAAATATATTATATATTGTATGTTTGCAATAACAAAAGTGTAAAATCATCTACCGCTATTCAAAGAGTCTAAACAATTTGGGCTACAGACCACTCATTGCCATTTTCCACTTCCATTATTTCATTGAATTTAAGAAAAAAAAATTCCAACAAAGCAAACCAAAAGACAGCTTAAATATAATGTAACCACAAGGATGATCATTGAAATAAATCAGATTTCCACAAATTTCATCCATGATCTCCAATTGAAAATATTCCAGTAACTATAATAAAATCTGCTAGTTAAGATGGCAGACATTGGCTGACTTAAAAAGCAACTTGACGAAATCGTATTGCAACCTGTATAACAGAACATATTGACAGTAATTGCAATATTATATCTAAATATATAACTCAAATAAGGCATGGAATATATATAAAAAATTATGAACTCCCCAGAATATTACGATCATTTATCCCCAAATCTAGCATAGAGCATTGTGAAAGGAAAAGCCGGAGCAAAGAGATTTTGAAAGGAGAGGATTTAACAGAACTTCAGCAGAACTAACGGAAAACCACAACAAATCAACAGAGGCAAACTGGAGCAAGAGCAAATGAAAAAAATTCCTGATTTTCCCCATGACACCACCTAAATCCACTGTATCATACTCGAAACCAAATTAACTTATCATTACCGACTAAGAACCTAAATTGACATGATATAACACCATTGAAACTTAATCAAAGAAATAAGTAGGACTTACATTGTATTGGAAAACTTAGAGACGCATTTCAAAAGAATGAATTGAAAATAATATATGTAATAAAATATTACTCTGCAGCCACCCTTAGAGCACTCAGTGGCTGCCGTTATACTTCCCTCGCCCTCCATAGGAGCCGTTGAGAGGCCTCGTCCATTCTTCCAACAAATTTCTCAGCAATGTGGTGTCCCTCTTAAGCAAATGCTCCATATTGTAGAGTGTAGTGGTCCATTTCCACCATTCTCCACTTTACTTCCAAGCTGGAGCACTCTGGAGCTTTTGGTATTATTTGAGGAACATTCAGTGAATATTCTATAAATGAATAATAATACAAACAAAAAAGTAATAAAAGCAGATCTTTCTAGATATTTACAAAGCAATTAAACAAGGCAACTACAATTTTGGATGCTTAATGCTAAACCTATATTGAGATGAGGATCTATTAAATGATAAAAGAGTTACCTTAGATTATTCAAGAGGAGAGCCTGCACGAACCTTCCCAAACTAACCTGTAGTATCTGGTTCATCAATTTCTACCACATCTCAGCTTGGTAGTAGGTGATGGTTATTGAGTCAAGATCAATAGGCACTGAATGACTTATGTCACCAAAGCAATTTAGAATGTGCTGCTATTCCTATGCATTTTACCTTTTTCCTCTTCCACAGGAAGGTTTAGGTGGAATTTTTAAGGTAGTTAAACCGGTAGACCATTATCAATAATGTATTTATAAGCACCCTATTCCTGAAAGGTTAGAAAATAGACCATTAATATTCAATTAAAAAATTTAAATCATACAAATTATTATTTTCTAATGATAATCAGATACCAATACTTAAAAAATATATTCTAAAATCTTAAGAAAAACATACCTTATTTTGTCATCACCAATTGGGAAGGCATTCGAATCACTCCATCCAACGATAATCTCAAATAAGATGCCTTCTTCAAAGGGCATCGATTATTAAAATGTCTCACTCAACATGAGAGGTCATATCAGACCCTCTACATGAAATCCTCAAGTTTTAGTCCCATAATGGGCAGAACTTCTCTATCAAGAGAGGCAAAATGCCTCTCGGTGACGAGAATTGTATCTGCAAATGGTATCTCTCTTTTGATAGCTACCAGAAAGTCTTGAAGGGCAAAACATCTCAATCGGAATCCTGATCGTCGATGAGAATATTATTTTGCCAAAGGTAGCTGTCTATTGAGTGATACCATGAGGTACGCAGACCCTCTTTTCCATGGGCAGAACCTCTCAAACAGGAGAGGCATTACACCTTCCCTGAAGAGAACTGTATTCTGAAAATGGTACCTTTCATTTGAGAGCTACCTAGTGGTACACAGACCCACTCGATGGGCAGAATCTCTCGACCTGGGGGAGGCACCACACCTCTCCATAGTGAGAATTTTATTCTGCTAGGGTAGCTCTCTTTTGAAGTTACCAGAAGACCAGTGGACCTCTCCATATGGGTACCTATAAAACAATAGTTGTTAATTATGGCCTTAAAATATTTGAATAATTTTGTCCGGTTTTATTTAAATATTTCCAAAGTATTCTAGGCTTAAACCTATTTAATCTAAAATTTGTAAATGTTGATTCATTACCTCAAAAGTCCTGTTAATATATTGAAGAAGTAGTCAGTTTTCTCTGTGCCTATCCAACAACAGCCAAAGATTACTAATATTCTGTCCCCAGTTGCTGGGGTTCAATGAACATATGTTTTGCATTGCTTATTCCCATATTAAGTTGACCACAGCTAATGCTGACTTATGATCTTCATCTGCGTGCTCATAGGTGTTGTTTGCTTTGTTTACCATCTCTTTCTAGTCTCGTTCCTGTTTATTTTATCTATGTTGTGAGAAAAGCTTTAAATTCACTCAAAAATGTATTATAATTTTCAAACTTTGGATTCAGTATTACCATAAAGCTATTTTAGTTTAGTTATAACAAGTTTATTTACTATATAGAAATTGTCTTACCTTTCTAGATTATTATTGACCGATTTCCATTCCTTTTCCATCATTAAAAGTGAGAGAACATCCCACAGTTCAACAACGCATTAATCAGCTCCAAATTATTTCTTAGCATTGAGTGTCATGCAGGAGGAAAACATTTAAGAACACTTTTAAAGACATTAACAATTTTTTGGCATTCCGTAAGGAGAGACCTTGATCAGTGCAATTATTCACTCATACCTTTGTAGCTTTCATTTCATCACAGCCATGATCAAGACTGGGACAAAAGAAAATGAGAGATACATTTTTCTGTATCCTGTACCACATGACAAATGAAAACAGTCCATTCATCAGAGTGTGATAGCAGGAACAAAGGAGAATAATTCCCGGTGGGAGTCAATGTGCGAAATGACCTAAGCTGTCAAAGCACTTTTAACAATACTACTACTACTACTAGGAGAATAATTGAAGTAAAAATAGAAGGAATGGCAAAAAAAGGAATGGGGATTCTAGATTACGTAAAAAAGGGCCAAAGTTACACGCAAATGAAGGAAGATGACCAGCACCAACTACTATGAAAAGTTTGCAATTGACTCAAGCTAGAAGTTGTAAATTAACTCTTGTTGCAAAGAATTATTGCTAAATAAAATGTAATGGCATACAAACTACAGGAAAACTTAAATCTGATATATTTATAGTGATTTGCTAAGGATAATTGAGACAAACGGATAAAGGGAATCATGAAATCAATACAGAGGAATATAGAATGGACTAGATTATCCTACAACCCCATAAGTTTGCTAGTAAAACTTCACAATCCTTAAAACCATTATGGAAAAAGACTGAAAAGAATAGTTATTAAACCGAAATATTATATGAATCGTGTAGAAAGTCTGTAATAATATTCATGTTATGTTCTTAAAAAAATATTTTTTTATCATTATTTCTCTAAATACTTACCATTTTTATAGGAAATAAGGTCAACGAATGCCATTATCGGTGAATTATAAATAAAAAAGATTAGAAATGTGCTGAAGAAAATCAAAGGAAGTGGGTATTTTAATAGTGAAGCATGTAATGGTGTGCTCACTACCTAAGTAAATGCACTTACTTTAAGGAATCAGCTGTCTTGTGACCTAGGATGTGACTTTCTCTTACGGCTGAGTTTCACTTTCTACGTCGGCAGGGAAATCAGCAGAGTACCAAGGAGGAGAAAACATCCCAGTTACTGGTCTCCTGTATATAAATATTTGCTTTGATTAACTTGCATTACGAATTGTCAGTTCACAGTTATTACTATTATTAATATAAATTGATAATAATGTAGCAAGGACTTATTAAATTTACAATAAAACATTTTAATCATTATATGAGTAAAAAGTGCCTGAAATCTGCTTACGCGATCAATATCCATGATTAAATTAAATTTATTGAAATGTGATGGACTCATTTTGTTACAAACAAGAATATAATCTACTGATGCAACATAATTAGAATGACAAATCTAAAAAGAATGAAATTTTACTATAAATTTGGCATGAATACAGTAGAGTACATAAAAAACAGAATAATAATGTTAATAGTTATCGTGAGTTGGCACAATGCACTTTTGCATTGTTAAATATTATCGCAAATGGTCATAATATGGTTTGCTAAAATACAATACAAATCATACTATTTAGGTGACTATATTCTGATTCCATTTAAATAATTATTTATACCACTGGCATCCCTGCTGATTTTTTAAATCCCGAAATCCCGTATGGTTACCATAGCCAGGATATCTCATCGGAAGACACGTAAGAAAAGTATTTAAACTGGCACGTGCAAAACTACTAAGTAGTTATTGAAAGTTTCAGAATACTAAATAGTGATAGATTTAAAACATAAAACGCATTCTTAATTCCTTACCATCGTATCCAAACACGACACGACAAAACAAGACACACGACAGAATTATTTTTTCTTCTAAAAAACAGCAATTGATACGTAAAAAAATAATTCAATGATAGAATCGACATTTAAGAACAACCACTTCTTCTCGTTTTCTTCGATTACCGGGGAAAAAACGAGGAGCGCCGACAACCACGATTTTCTGAGATAATAAACCTCTAAGTCATTAGCAGCTGTGTTACAAATTTTCTCTCTTTACATAAGAATTGATTCGTATTACCAAAAAGAAGAAATGCTACGAAACAGAAAAGACCTAAGAGCAGTGGATACTTTGATAGTTAGTCCTTGGCAAATAAATGTTTACACCACTGGAATACACACTGAATTTGAAATCTCGGATTCCGTTAGAGTTCCCGTTGGCGAAATCTCGCAAGAAACTGGAAAAAATTTTAAAACGTAGGTTGAAAATTCAATCTTAAATATTTCTTTAAAGTTACAGAACACCCATTAATGACGGATGAAAAAGAAACTAATTCTCGATTCCTAGACAAAAATCCAAATTGATAAGCGACCGAATTACTCGGGTAAATTCTTCTAAAAGTCGGCAATTGATACGTTAAAATTTTAATCGACGATAAATGCAAAAGAATATTTCGAAATAGAGATATTGAAAGCAAGAGTAAAGTGGTAGTTCTGTGGACGAAGGTCAAGGTATGGGAAAGTGCCTCGTTATCTCAAACAAACAGCTTTCCGGTGACCCTTGGTTCACACTGAATTCCAGTTATTTAATCACTGCATTATGTTGTAACATGTATTACATAATAGAAAGATCGCGCGGCGCTTACGACAAGAATGAATTCAGTAATTAGATACATATTAATGAAGCAGTTACCTTATAAGCGTTATAATGAGTAATCACTTAAAGTAAGTATTGATAAATCCATGTGACGTAAAGCAATTTGAACTCCTGATGTCCGTTACCGTTGGTGACTTCTCGTACCCATGCAGCACATGAACGTTCTGGAACCGTTCCCTGAACGTTAGTTTGAGCTTATTGGACGTTACGGTAACTAACCACCGGAACGTTCGCTGGTGGTCAGAAAGGCCGAACCATGCGAACCTTCTCTGGACGTGCGCGACGTTCAGGGAATGCTCAGGGAACGAATACGAAAATTTTTTAGCGGAATGCAATTATCGATTTATATAAATATCGATACATTAAATTTAAATAAAAAATTTAAACTATACGAATTAAGTTAATATGTGTTAAGAAAAAATTAACAAACGGCAAGCTATTTTGAACATTTCAACAATTGAACGTCAAGCGATCGAAGATATATTTATTTCAATCACTTTCAAATTCAATAAAAGTTTCATTTTCAACAATAAGAAAATAGTCATCACTACTTTTTCCGTCATCGCTAGTCAAGGTGGAGAGAATACGTGTTCTTTCCGCCATGATCGCTGATGTCACCATGGAATAAATAATGCTTCGTCTTCCGTTCCATCAAGAGCATTACCGATTCCGCACCTATCTTGAAAAAAACTAACAAATACTACAGTGTTTACATCTTCCCGCTGAAATCCGCCGAATTTTCATTTACAAACTATTATATGCATCTGATGCATGCAATACGCAATCCTCGATGATCCACGCGAACCACGCTATGTCCTCTCGAATGGTTCAGAAAATTACCACCAGATGTCAGCCACTTCGGGTGGAAGAGCGCTTCGATATTAAGCGCCAAGCGTTCGCCAAGAAACGTTCCGGGAACACTCTGGTGCGAACCTGAGTCTACCGGACGGCCAGCGAACGTTCCCCTAACGCTTATGTGCTGCGTGGGTATAGAACTCGAAAGGTCTTTAACGAGATTTTAAACCTCGAATTCACTAACAGCCGTGTTCTAAATGTTGTTTCATTACATCAGAATTATTAAAAAATATTTACTTCTAATAAACCTGAGGCGATCAGGAGAAAAATATTGGAACAGTTTCGAAGTTAAAGAGTTATTCACGGCTCCAGCAACGAATATTTCGCAAAGACATAAAACGAAACGTCAGTAGAATCACACAAGGCATATTCGCTTATTCGATCACAGGTGAACTTAACGAACGATAAATTTGCTTATTAAATGGTTACTAAACTTAGCTCATAATAAATAAGCTTAGCATGTGATAACTTCTCTTCTTAAGTGATAATTCCGCTTAGGAGTTAATAACTCCTTTTCTCAAGCAATAACTTAGCTTAACACTTAGTAAATAATAATTCTAAAAACTGTAACTTATATTTTTAAGTGAAAGCTTTGCTAAGCAAATGATAACTCCGCTTACAAAATGACAACTTCTCAACTTAAGAGATAATTTCGATTTTAAGTGAAAACTTCGCATAGCAAAGGATAGTAATAACTTCTCTAATGGAAACAAAAAGACCCCAATTACATCAATTTAAAAACTCATTACTCCTTACAAAGACACAAAACCATCCCCTGGCCAGGAAATTCCGACTTGCTGGGGTTCGAACCCGAGATCTTTGGAGTAGCTAGCGCGCTAACCACTCCGTCACCGCAGCCGGCAACATATTTAATTTGAGATTCCCTAAGAACAGAAAACCGAATGTAATTTCCCGAACATTGAAATTCCTGCTCATTCAAGACAACTATTCGCCGGAAATATTTTTCATCGCGATAGAATATCGATGAATCACATAAATAAGCGCAGACTTAGTAAGAATCTTCATTACGCGCAAACTTTCTTTCTCGGAATTTCTTCCCTTGGAAGTGATATATTTCGCATTAATGTCTAATGAAACATCGGAAGTACCATCTCTTGGCATTTGAGATTCCCTTAGAACAGACAATTCTTCCGCGTCAGTAAAAATCTAAAAATTTGAATTTCCGAATTTTGAAAATACGATACAAATTTAATTTGCCGAATGATCAATCTCCTTCAAGCTCATTCGGAAAACATCGTTGACAGAAATATTCCGTGTCATGGTAGATTAGCAATAGATAGCTTAAGTGCAGACATTGCATCCAAATACAATACGCTTTAAATATATATCTGCACTTCAGAAGTTTAAACATAACGAACAAGATTCAAATTCTTACCGTTACTCCGGAAGTGTGCCACCACGACCTTTCCCCCACGAAGTCTCACCGGCAACTGCAAATTTTGTCACAGAAAACCATTACAAAAGAGAAGCTGCGTTCTGATTGGTGGAAATTTGTTTCCCCCCCCTGCCCCCGTCAACCGTTACATTTAAAATCACCAAAAATAATGAAAATAATTAAATATTCCTTTAAAATAATGGAATTTTTTTGAAATAAGTAAATTTTTGAAAATGGAAATGATTTAGATTTAAAAAATTAATTTTAACTTTAAGCGAATTCTATAATAATCTCGAAGCTAACGATGGCTCGTATTAACTGGGCTAGGATAAAACGCTACGAAAAGAATCGTATTAAGATAAGCATCTTAGTTAGGGTATGGAAGTAGATTATAATTCGAAATGAAATTAAGTTGTCTGCGGAAAAAGGAGTAAATATCCTTTCGTTTACAGTTATAAAATCCCACTCTCACTATACAGGAAAATGTATGGATTCAAAAATCGCATTGGTAGTCAGGACTGCTTATTTTTAATATCAAAAATTTTGGAAATTTTACGTGCATTTTGTTAAAATGCTCGAAAGAAAGATTCGAAAATAATATTTCCCGATCAAAATAAGAATCTTCGTTCAATTTTTGTTCTTTTGGTGCTTGTCTTGACTCAGCACGACCATACCTTCTAATTTAATTCTTCAAAAGAAATGAAGCCTGCAAACGATAAAAGTGAACTTTAAATTTAAAAAAAATCCCCCTAAATCAACGTTTCAAGAGAGTGTAATCTTTAGGACGATCCGTGATACTACGACACACGTTTTTAAATAATCCCACCTCTCTGTGTCTGATTAACACACGAAGTTATGAATGTTTGATTGTGAAATGGATTCCTCTATTTCAGTCGATAACACCGTACACGACTTTCAGTAGATAATAGCGACATTCTGGAAGGAATACTAAAGAAATGACTGCTATGGCAACGGAAATCAAAATCCATGGCAACACCAGCGCGATGAACAAATACATCTCAAAACTTTTCCAATCGATAGTTTAAACCGGTATTTGCAACCCAATCTCACACTGTGTTGAAATAATGTCTCACTTTGTTAATGCACGACTTGAATAATGCATGTCATTCGACAATTCTACCTTCCACGTTCCTCAATAACACGTTCATCGGAAGAAAGATCGATTTCGTAAAGGATTGCTCCCGTATAATTGTTACCTTTGAATAGAAGTAGATATTCCCAACCTTAGAAGCTGTACGGCATGTCATTCAGTTGCACAAGAAGCACAATCCAAGGAACCGGGTTCAATCTTCCAGCACAACTCTCAATTCCACCTCGTGGTTGTTATAGCTACCACACCACTCACAAACACACGTAATATTTAAATATATTCATTACGAAACGTAATAAATTATACTTTTTAGTCGGCACAACCAGATTGGAGTCAATTATTCGTAGAAACAGAGTCAATTCTTCCACTCACCGTACTTCGCTTCGCTACTCGTGATTCTTCTGAAAATAAAAGACAGTCCAACGAAGCGTTTCCGAAGGTGACATCGTCATTAGTAATGACCTTGTGATTTCAAAAGCTAAGGAAGAATTGCCGATTTTTAAGAGACGCAAACCTTTCTTTCCGACGTTTCAGGTAGGAAATAGCTATGAATACAATTAGGCATTTCGCTGATATCGTACGTACTCCACCACTGAATCTTAACCGTTCTTCTTGAGCGAAAACATAATCCCAACTTCTCCTTTCCCCCTTGATTCTATGTCTCAAACTTTGCAGCAAATACACTTTTATCAATCTTGAATTAAACACTTTGCTCCATAGGAAAACGTTTACTAAACCAATCAGTAGTACATTACGTTATGTGTCAGCTGATCTTGGAGGCACGCCATGAAAACATGGTCGATCTTTATAATACTGGGTGGTTTAGTAAATGTTTTCCAATTTTGCTAGAAGATTTTACAGGGGCAGAATTTACACCACAAACCAACCTTATGTCATCCATCCAATTCGCTTCTCCCTTGCATGAAATGACGACACTTAAAGTTGCCTTCCGAAAATTCCAGAACGATCGGAACTCGATGTTCTTTCTTTCCACGTCTGACTGACGTAACTTCAAATTCCTTTGCATTTGGAAATGGTCTTATCTACAATCGAAAATATTTTCAAAGTGCCTCAAAATTGCTCGTCTTTGTGAAGTTGATTTGTTTGAAAGAAGTCCTTTTCCTCTAGATTTCTGTATTTTACATGTGTTTCGTTAGAGTATACGTACGGGAAACATACATGAAGAAAGTTTATCGAGAGTTGAAGGCCTCAACTCGACTCACAGCAATGTCGTAAATCAAGTGTCGAAAAGTGTGTTGTTCGAAATCTGTGATCGAAAAATTCCCAAGGAGATACTTCTGATAATTCATTGATTTCGTGCTGCAGTTAACAGGAATTTGGAATCCTTCGATCTAGTTACAATAGCAAAATGCAGGATTCTACTGTAAGTACAATGACATGGTGCATTGATTTGAATCTAAATGCATGTGAATATGAAATTTCACCTCGTGGTTAAGCAAAGAGTGGTTCTACTTGGCTCTCTGATATCAGAATTAACAGTGCAAATACATTCGTATTCTAGATTATTTAGTATTTACAAGCATAACTAGATCGATAGTACTTACATAGGAAAGATGTTTTATTGTTCAATCGATCAAAAAATAATTTGAATTTCGATGCAGAAATCTAACGATACTAACTGTTTCTACTCTATTTATCTAATCTTGTTGCTCTATTGAATTTGTTAGCCCTTTATCTTGTGAGTAGAGTCATTGAGTAGAGCGGAGGTTCCTTGGGATATCTTTTGCTCGTTTCAATCATTTTCAATCATTACGAAACTCCTTCGGAAGGAATCGTAGCATGCGTAGTTGATGAGCTAGAGAAAAGGTATCATAATGAGGGGATGTTGAAAGTAAAGCATAATATTTTTTTAGAAAATGCATATCTTTTCGTCTTACTTAATCCTTTCCATTTGAACAATAGCAGACACAGTCACCAAACTCAATTACTTAAGCTGTTGCATGTACTTGATAACTTTCAGAAGTGATTAGTATTATATAATTCCAAAAAGATTCCTAATAGTCGTATGAATTTGCAGGTCTCGGAAATTTCAATATGTTTTTGGGAAATTTATTGCATAGGATATTTCCCTATCAATCTAAATCCAACAAGGTGCAAAGTATAACAGATAGATTACGATATTGAGAAGTCTTCAGCATGAAAGACTTCAGATAAGATGCTCCTTCTATGAGCTTTAAATGCGGCGACCCCTCTGATGTTTGGTAATCGGAAATTCTTCGCAGTTGTGCTAAGTCTTTGGTGGAAGGGTTATTTATTCAGAGTCTTTTACATTAAGTAGGAAATTTGAAGGGCACTAATCTCGCGAATTCTTAGCTAATTCTCTTCTCTGCTGAATGTCTTTATCGGTCTACAATTGATATCCCCTACACCGATATCCATTCTTTTCCCTTACGATGACGTCTTTTATAGGTGAATTCTTTTATCATTATATCTATGTCGAAAATATTGATACATTAAACATACATCTTTGCAAAAATGTAGATTCAATAGGTTTTGTGAATATATATTTAATATCCAATCTTAAAAGATTTCGCTATAGATTTCTCTTCGAGTTCGCGAAATATATGGGTGATTTTCGACGAAAATGTTTTTGCAAAAAAATTAAAAAATATTTTTAAAATGATGCTTTTTGAAATTCGTCTAAATATAATGGTAGGCAATGGTAACAGTAGTGGAAAATTTCCAAGGCGGTTGGTGGGGTGGGCCGGATTGACAGACGGTTAAATTTCGACCAATCAGGTGACGGCAATTTCGATCATCGGTTGCGCAGACGGTTTTTTTGTCAGTTCCTGTCGAGATTTCTTCCGGTGAGGAAGTGCTGCCACACTGATTTGTGGAAAGACCGTTGGAGATTTGAATTTGCCAACGCGATCCAAGTTCGTGACTGTTTTTCAAAGTACCGATTTTTATATATTCACATAATCTAATAGCAATAATTAATATTCGAGATTGTTTATATTTTTAGGAAGAGGCCAGCATTAATTTTTCAACATCCATCGCCAACTTCACCCAGGATTTTCAGTGAATGGTAAGTTACCAAAGATACCTAATTAGATTTTGTCGTCTCTTTATATAGTCTTTGATATAATTGCTGTACCAGGAAAAGAAGGAATTCAAGTGTCGTTGATGGGTCGTATCGGTACTCGACGTTCCAGATTCTAAGATTAGGACTTAAAAACCTGTCACTCAAAGTAATTTCTCTTAATGTTCACATTAAAATAGATCCACACGAAAAGGGTAGATTGGGCTGGTTATAGCAAATATATGTGGGCCATTATGTCGACGAAAATAAAACGTATAATCGGCAAATGTTATTAGTTTAACCGACAAAGCCTTTTTGTTGAAAGATATTGCTTGTAACTGGATACTATGCGATTGCAAAGCTACATCCAGAGAGTAAGCTATAAATTATCTATCTATGCACTAAACATTCGTTGTTGGAGCCGTAAATATCTTTTTAACTTCGAAACAGTTCCAATTCTGTTCTCCCGCGAGCATCAGTTCCATCCAAAGTTAATATTTGTAAATAATACTAACGTAACGGGAGAAAATTTGGAACGCGGCTGTTAATGAATAAGAGGTTTAAGATTTTGTTTCAAAACCTTTCGAGTTGAATAGGAGAAGTCACCAATGGTAACAGACATCGGGAATTCTAATTACATTACGACGCCTCATAGATTCATCAATGCTCTAGTAGAGTGATCGTTCATTATACCACTTATAAGAGAACTTCTTCATTAATACGTATGTATTTACTAAGCATATTCCCATCGTAAGTGCCTCGTTATTTTTATTGTATAGCAAATTCTACAACTCAACCTATTGATTTAAATAATAGAAATTCGGTGCGAAACTGAAGGTCACGAAACAGCTGTTTGTTTTGAGGGAACGAGGCACTTTCTTTTACCCATGCGCAAAAGCATTTTTCTCTTCGCCTTGACCTTCTTTATCAGAACTACTCTTGCTTTCAAAACATCTCTATTTCAAAACATCTCTATTTCAAAACATTTATATTTTTCGAATCATCGACTCAAATATCAAACTTTGATTTGCCGACTTTTAGAATAAACCTTCGAAGTAATTCAGTCGTTGATTATGTTTGAGCGGATGGTTAGGAATTCAGAAAGAGTTATTTTTTATATCAGTCCTTTTTATTTTGAATTACTACTTAGGATTCAACTTTACTTTCCCTACCTTTATAAATACTCATGCATTGTCAAGCCGGGCTCCCGTACGTCAGTATTGATCTGATCATCGTATTGAATAATATAATTTCACGCTTTTAAATTTAAATTTATTTACCGAGAATATTCATAATCCATATATGGATATTTTATTAGAAATGTTTATGGAATCATGACTCCGCTGATTTACTGTCCAATTCAGAAAGTGAGACAATAATCGTTCAGAAATTTGAATCCTTACCGTTCCGCAGTAGTCTTCAGTTCTTCTCAAGTCTACGGAATAAATGTTAAGTTCAGTATCTCTCTCACCAGAATAACTTTCATTTCTTACCGGAATCATTTGTAATTTTAAATTTGAGTGATACTTTTTTCAGGAATATTATTCAACTTTGAAGAATCGGAATTGAGAGCAACATTTAGTCAATCATTCGTTACCTTTTGTCACAAACGAATCTCTGAGAATCGGATTAAATTTTAGTGAAACATGTATTCTAATTTTAAGGATAAAATTTCTGAATTGATTATCCGATTGATACTTCTTGTATTAGTAACCAGATTTTTAATATCTTTAACGGAAATGTGTTTTCAAAACAACGGATTTCCTCATTTGGAAAATTATTAGTTTTGTTTTACATACAGATCCACAAATCTTAAGTAAAATGCTTAATTATTATGACTTAAACAGTGTTATACAAGAAGTGAAAAATAGTGACTTTGCTAGGACTCGAACCCAAGCACACCATTTTCCAGGATGTAGCTCTGTAGATTATTGGATAAGATACCAGTATTTTAGTGGTTAGAATGACGGTAATTTTGAGCGATTAGATTACCTGTCCGGAATGTGAAAGACCCGGGTTCAATTCCCAGTCAAGTCAATATTTTTTACTTCTCGTAAACACCTTTATTGTTATTCGATGCATTATTAATTTGGATTTGTCTTTAAGGATTAATGGAGAGCTGCTATCGATTCACATATCGATACTGCCCAGGTGTGATTTGACTACGCAAAGCAAAACATCACCGGAGATCCGCATGGAGACGTCGGAGTCCAAAATTAAGGTAATGATAATTTTTAATTACTCCGAATCGCTGTATTTCACCTTCTAGCCTTTTTAAACATAGAAATAGAGAAGTACGTCTATTCTACGATCTCAATCTTAAAAATTTATTTGGGTTCATATTAGTATAACGTCGTCGTCGTCATCAATATCGCTCCCTCGAAGGGATACTATGTTGGTGGTGCCTGGTTCATATAAAAATTTATCCACATATATGGCTCCAATAATTAAAAAATAAATGACTTTCATACTTTAAAATGTTTTGGTTCAAATAGAGAAATTATGGTTCAAGAAGGGTTTGAACCGGTTCCCGATTAGGTACACGTAAAAAAAACAGCAGACTGTATGCCGTCTTAATTTTTGGGCGTTATTGAATTTCCAGCCCTAGGCTTCGAATTCAACTTTTTCAATTTCTGCATCTTTCTCAATTAAAAAAATGCTTTTGCATATTGGCTCCCACCGGGAATTGAACCCAGGACCGCTTTCACCAAACGCGCTGTCCACATGACTATCCGGGAGCCTTGACACGTTGATATTTTTCCTGAAGTGGTCATTCAATATTGGTGAAAAATAAAAGGCGCGAATTAAAATTAATTACGGTCAGACTATTAAAAATATATACTTAATGTACTTTGGAATTAAAAGAGATCGTTTGAAATAATTAGATCTGTCATACCCTGAAATAATCTAATCCATTTTTAAATGCAAACAATAAAGAGACAATGAGATAAAAACGGACGCGGCGTCGCGCGGGCATTTTGAATTTAATATGTACGATAATTATTGGTTGATATCAGAGGATAAAAATTATAAAAGGTTTGAAAATGAATAAATCAAAAATTAACAACAAATAAGTAAAAAAATGAGATATACGCCTAGTTGCTTAGTCATCGGTTAAAATAAGAGTTACAAGCTTAGAGCCATACTTGGGCTTTTATATTTAGGGCAGCAATCCCTTGGGAAGTCCCACATATTTCAGAAGGTCCTTGAGGAAGACGATCATTAAAATTTCCAACAGCTTCTTTTAACACTGTTTCAATTGGCAAGACTTTGTGTCCCCAATAAATGTCCTTCATAGAGGTTATTTTCGGAACTCTTAAGATGTTTTTGATAGTCCTTCACTCGAACGCAATTCATTCGTTTTGTATGGTGGGAGAACAGTATTGTCAAGCCGGGCTCGCGTACGTCAGTATTGATCTGATCATCCTATTGAATAAAAAAATTGTACTTTATTGAATTTAAATTTACGGAAATATTAATAATCCAGGTAATATATTGGATTTTAAGAAGTGTTTATGGAACTATTACTTCGCTGATTTAACGTCCCAGTTCAGAAAGTGAGACATTAATCGTTGAGAAGTTTAAATCTTTATCGTTTCGCAATAGTTTTCTGGTTACCTTAATATCATTCTATCTCACTGCTAAACATTATATCCCTTATAGTTTGGTGTTGCAAATTGTCAGCAGCCGGGGTGCTTAAGGATAGAAGAGGGGTGGATTGATGAGGAGGAAGAAGATGAGTGACCAGTTTCCAGGGTGATCTTGCGAGAGGATGAGTAAACAATTTGGACAAATGCATTTTTAATCCGTTTATAAGATAGTTTCTCTGGAGATTTTCAAACTTTTTTTATGTCATTCTACCTCATTGCTGAACTTTATATTTCTTGCAGGTTTGTGCTAAGAAGAGTAGGGACCCGGGGTGCCGAAGGATAGAAGAGTAATGGAACTTTGAGGCAGTAAAATGTGAGTGACCAGTTTCCAGCGTGATCTTGCGAGAGGATGGGTAAACAATGAACACATTTTTTATCCATTTCTGAGATAGTTTCTCTCGTGATTTTCGAACTTCTTTAATATCATTCTACTTCATTGCTAATCATTACATTTCTTGTAGTTTGGTGTTGCATATTGTCAGCAGCCAGGGTGCTTAAGGATAGAAGAGGGGTGGATTGATGAGGAAGAAGAAGATGAGTGACCAGTTTCCAGGGTGATCTTGCGAGAGGATGAGTAAACAATTTGGACAAATGCATTTTTAATCCGTTTATAAGATAGTTTCTCTCGTGATTTTCGAACTTCTTTAAGTATACGGAATGAATGTTAAGTTCAGTATCTATCTAACCAGAATAACATTCGTTTCTTACCGGAGTCATTTGTAGTTTTAAAGTTTAGTTATATTTTTTTCAGGATTATTATTCAACTTTGAAGAATTGTTATTGAGAGCAACATTTATGCAATCATTCATAACCTTTTTTCAGAAATGAATCTCATAGTATTGGAAGAAATTTTAGCGAAACATTTATTATATTTTTAAGGATTAAATTTCTGAATTAATTCTCCGATTGGTACTTCTTATAAAGTTAACCAGATTTTTTAAATCTTTAACGGAAATGTGTTTTCAAAACAACGGATTTCCTCATTTGGAAAATTATTATTTTTGTTATGCATACAGATTCATATCTCTTAAGGAAAAAACTTATTATTTTTAGACATACGATGGTAATGAAGTTTTACTTAGCAGAGGAAAGCGTGTGACTTAAAAAATGTTGTGCAAGAAGGAAAAAATAGTGACTTGGCTGAGACTCAAACCTAGGTCTCCTACCTAGTAAGCGGCTCGGAAGTTTAGTGGTCAGAATACCCGTCCGGAAAGTGAGAGACCAGGGTTCGATTCCCAGTCAAGTCACTATTTTGCACTTCTCGTAAACACCTTTATAGATATCCGATGCATTATTAATTTGAAGTTTTTTGTCTTTAAGGATTAATGGAGAGCTGCAATCAATTCACATATCGATACTGCCCAGGTGTGGTGTGACTGCGCAGAGAGAAGGGCAGCACCGGAGACGTCGCGACAGAGTTCAAATTTAGGGTAATGATATCTTTTAATTACCCCGAAATACTCTTAATTACTCCTGTACTTCATCTTTCAGACTTTTGAAATACAGAAACATTGAAGTACGTCTATTCTACGATCTCAATCTCAAAAATGTACTTGGTTCTAGTAAGTATAATGTTCCACTAGTACGTAATTGTAGTAATTATCAACCACCTGTTCGGAGTGTAATTTTAAATACACCAGTGAATTACAACTTCATAGACGAAGAAATGAACTTCAGTTACAAGAAATGTAATATTAAAATTATTTACCAAAATTATAATAAATCCAGACAATTTATTGGATCTTTCAATAGAAATTTTCATTTTAAATCTTAAAACTCAGACAATAAACGAATGAGACTTGAGTTCAACAATCGCTTTTGTCGTTTAGGCCCACGAAATTATACAAACGTTCCTTCATTTTTGTCTGAATTTTAGCCTTTTCGGTCTGAAAACGATACTCTACGACCGATATAAGAATTAATGTTCAATTTCATTTCTTTTCGTGTTCATCTCGACTTCGTACGACCATTATTTCTGATTTAATTTCGCAAAAGAAAAAAATGTCTGCAATCGATTAAAGCGAACTCTACGTGCACTTCTTGTGAACACAAACCTTTTTGGTTTGGCAGGTCCTTATATTAGGTTTCTTACAAACAATTTTTGTAATGCATCATATTTAGCTAATATCTAAACCAAAGGTGCAACGTAACTTGTCACAATAATTGTGAACTTTTACATTCTGTTTACGATCTACTCTTTCGTATTCAATCCATAATATTTAATAATTTTTCAATAGTATCCTTTGTCTTTTTAAGCGATAAAATCAGAGGAATAATTTGTAACAAAATAAGAATACCACGTTAAAAAATTCCATTTAATCTTGTGTTATCATCACGTAAGCCGATTTCATGTAATGATATTAATAATGTATTCGAAGCCTAATTTATTATATTTAACTAAATGCTTTTTCCTTTCAAAGGAGTCCAAATTTGAGTGGGTTATCTTGAATTTTCAAGATTTCAATTTTTGACATAAATTTCTAATTTTCGCTCTATTTTTCGGAAGCATTTTGAAAAATTGGAAAATGTTTACACATTTGGTGAAATATCGTTGCAATCTTTAAAACAAGTTAAAATTTGACTAGTTTTTCCCAAGCTTTGAGTATTTTTAGTCGAAAAACATTTAAATGTTAGAGCGAAATTTCGCGTTTTTGCTCTTTTTCGTAAATTTAATGAGGAATTGGATAGTTTTTATCACATTTGGTTTAATCTCGTCGACACTATAATACGAGAACAACGTTGATTAGGTTATTCGAACCTCGTGCATTCTTAAGCGAAACAAAAAACGTAAATTTTCTACTGAAATATCGCATGTTTCACCCTTTTTTTTCGTAAACATTTTGATAAATAGATAAATCCTGTAATATTTCGATGGATCTTTTCAATAGCTTTACAACCGGATTCAGGGAAGTTTTGCCGATATAATGATTTTAATACTGTATCGGTAATTGAATTTATATTTACGTTTTGACTTTTAATTTATAATAATATAATGAGAACTCTTAAAGACTATTCCTAGTAATACTGCATCTCTTTATTTTCAGGTATCCGATACTTGGAAGGATTCTCGTCTGATAAATACTCCGCTGGTTTTTCTCACGAATTGGGAAAGTGAATCTCCGAGGCAAGTGAAAGTCACGACCAAGGTCACGAGACAGCTGATTATCTAAAAGTTGGTAAACAAGGATAAGGCGTGAGTTGATTTTTAGATTGGTGTTTTTCAAAATTCGAATGGAAAAATGATATTGATAATCTCCCATTCCAATGCTTAACCCTGAATTAGTCCCGTAAAAAAATACGTAATTTGTCTCTTGAGGAAAAAATGACCACATAATTCTCTGAATTTTTAAGACCTCTTTCAATGGTAAATCATTGGATTAAATTTATCGTAGTTCATGAATGGTTGTTTAAAAAAAAATATGTATCGATATTTTTCCTGTTGAGAATGGAACTGAAGAACTGGAATTCGGTGAAACTGAAGGACACAGGACAGCTGTTTGTTTTGAGAGTACAAGGCACTTTCATTTTCCCCATGCTAGAAAGCATATTGCCTTCACCTTGACCTTCTTTATCAGAACTACTCTTGCTTTCAAAACATCTCTATTTCAAAACATTTATATTTATTGAATCTTCGACTCAAATTTATAACTTTGATTTACCGACTTTTAGAATAAATATTCGAAGTAATTCAGTCGTTGATCATGTTTGAACGGATGATAAGGAAATACGAATGAGTAATTTTTAAAATGAGTCACCTTTTGCATTGAATTACCACTTAAGCTTCAGCTTTACTTTCCCTACATTTTTAACACTCATTAACACTTACGAGATATCACTATTGGTTATCCTAACCTATTTCGTGGCTCAAATTCAGTGGCGAGTCTAGTTTTACATATGATTTCTTTACTATTGATGTAAAGGAAATAGCTAACAGGAGTTTTTATCGTCATTTTTGCTACGCTGATTTTCCGTGCGCATTGAGTGAAAATTGAAACACCGCTCGTGTGAAAAGATCCAGAAGCTTGAATTTTTATCGTTTCTCAAAGGGTTTCCAGTTCTTTTCAAGTGTATGAAATAAGACCTTAAGTTCAATATCTCTCTCATCAGAATTATGTGTATTTCGTACCGAATAACTTTATAATTTAATAATGAGATGTGCTATTAACAGTCTTAAGAAAACAATCAAATAATGGTAATATTCTTTCGTAAATGTCTATGTCTATGTAAGAACCCTGCAAGCCGCCTTTCGGCGTGTGGCAGGGGGTGCAAGTACCACATACTTTGCGGACAAAATGAATTTTTGAAGCGATTCGTTCTAGCATCTATTTCCCTAATCTTTCTGGCAGTATCAGAACGGCCCATATAACAGGGGGGTCGCATTACATCGGTTACATCATCTGAAAACGTGATTTCTCTGAACTTATTTAATAAATTTATCCTTGGAATTTTTCTTCTATCTTCTAATGATTCCCATCCCGCGTCCTGTAACATCTGAGTGACACTCGCTGTTTTATCGTAGCAATTTTTTACAAATCGTATCGCCTTTCGTTGTACTTTTTCTAAATCCCGAATATGACATTTTTCGGCGGGGTCCTATACACTACATGCATACTCAAGGTGAGGCCTAACTAACGCTAAGTAACATCGCTCGCGAACTTTTTCTTCGCTCCTACCGACTATTCTTTTGACGAAGCCGAGTTTCTTAAGTGCTTTTCCACATATATTTCGGATGTGGGCACTCCATGATAGATTATTCGTGAGAGTTACTCCAAGATACTTTACCGATTCTACTGTCATTAGGTTTACCCCTCGGAGGCTGTAAGAATAATCATTTATTATAGATTTACTTTCGAAGAAGTTAACTACCGAGCACTTTTCTACATTAAGCTCTAATTGCCCATCATCGCACCAGTTCATAATTCTATCTAAGTCGTTCGAAAGGTTTAATCTATCCTCTGAACTATCTATTTCCCTGTAAATGACTGTGTCGTCTGCGAATATCCTAACATTGTTTTCAATGTGGTTGCTGAGGTCGTTGATGTATACTAAAAATAACAACGGTCCAATTACACTGCCCTGAGGGACGCCCGAGGTCACCTTAACCAAGTTGGAACTAATACCATCGAGTACTACTCGCTGCTCTCTATCGGTGAGAAAGTCTTTTATCCAGTTAATAACTTGTGCATTGATACCCGCAACTTCTAATTTGTACAGCAATTTATGATGAGGTACCTTATCGAAAGCCTTCCGAAAATCTAAAAATATCGCATCGACTTGCTTATGTTTTTCAGCAGAGTTTAGAAAATCATGTACTAATAAAGCCAGCTGAGACTCGCAAGAACGAGTCTTATGAAAACCTTGTTGATTCCTAATTATGAAATTGGACGTTTCAAGAAAACCCATTAAAGAGCTAGCTATTATATGTTCCATAATTTTACCGCTCAGTGATGTTAAAGATATAGGCCTGTAATTAGCTGGATCGTCCTTAGAGCCACTTTTAAATATTGGCGTGACATTCGCAATTTTCCAATCTTTCGGGACCTTTCCTTCGCTCATACTCTTGTCAAATATAACTTTAAGAAAAGGTGCTACGCTCTCCGCAACTTCCTTGAACACTCGAGCCGGTGTGTCTTCAGGACCCGGAGCTTTATTCGGTTTAATCTGTTGCAATAGTTTAATGATGCCGTCTTCTCTGAAGGTGATTTTCGACATTGATTCTGGTTTATCAACATTCGGGAGAGTATTTGATGTATCGTCAGACGTGAAAACGCTTCGAAAAAAATTATTCAAGATATTAGCTTTGCCTTTAGCACCGTTTACTATATTACCGCAAGTATCCTTACACAATTACAATACCACTATTTAGTTAAACATAGTTTAATGATTATTTTATTTTGATGCATCATCAATTTTCATTTCAATTTTTTTCTAAAGGTATGAGGCGAGAATTCATATAGATATTGCCCAGGAGGACAACTCGATCGAAAGCTACTTGCGCAGAGAAAAACCATCACTGAAGATGCTCATGGAGACGACGGGGTTCCATCTTACTGAGAATAGAAGGAGAATTAATGAGAGAGAGAGAATTTGAGGTATTGAGAATTTTCGAAGTGATTTACTCTCTACTACATATTTCAATGTAAGTTTAATTTCAGTCTAATTATTAATAGGAAAAATTAACAATTGTAAAGAAGATACCAAGTTCTTTTATTTTTTGAAAAGAAACAGGAAAATTGGTACGATTTTAAACATTTATTTAATTTCTTTTTGATGCCTATCTTTAAGATCCATTTGTTATATTTTCCAACCGTATATAGGACTTCAAGGTGCCTTTTAAAAAGCAAGATAAAGCCTTTGATGGCTAATTAAAAGAAGGGGAAGAAGTTACAGTTTGTCTCCATGTACGGAATATGGATGAGGTTCTTCCCTATACTCTAAAGCATCACTCAACCCCGGAAGATGAATAAGAAGTGAAATATTTTTTTCCCGAGCCAAAACATATTTTCTATATTATGTATAGTTAAAAAGTTTGTAAGGCCGTAATTTGTAAAGTGATCCATGACTTGAAATGTATATAATATGGATTAAAAAATTGCGCCCTTAGCAAAAATAACTATTGCAGTATGTGTAGATTTGTTAATGTTGTGAAACGCTGTTTAATTTACATATTCTGTAACTATATATTGAATTTCCCATTAATTTTCTAATTTCTAATTTGAAAGATGAATAAGAAGTGAAAAACATATTTTTCTTCCGAGCCAAAATGTATTTTAATTATGTATAATATAAAAACTTGTAAGACCGGAATTTATATAGTGTTCAAGGACTTTATTTGAATATAATATGGATATGAAAAACTTGGCGCCCTTAGCCAAATTAACAATTGCCGAATGTATAGATTTATTATGATGTGTAAGGCGGGGCTATGTATAATTTATATATTTTGTACCTTAACCTTTGAGAAAGAGATGAAATAAAATGATTGGGAGAGGGGCGTAATTTAGTGCGTGTTGGGTGGGTTATAGAGGAAGATAAGGTATTGGGAAGGAATGGTAATCCAAGTACGTTGGGCATTGGTGTTAAGGGTCTCGGTGGAGCAGTGGGCGGGTTAAGGTAGGAGTGGTTGGGATAGTGGGATAGATAGAGTGGTTGGCTTTAAAAGGGGGAAAAGAGTAGGTTGATTAGAGAATGGGATGGGAGAGGGTGGTTAAAGGGAGTGGTGGGAGGGTGGGTAGGGGATGGGCTGAGAGAGGGTGGGTAGAGGGAGGTTGGGATGGTGGGTAGGGGATGGGCTGGGAGAGGGTGGGTAGGGGATGGGATGGGAAAGGGTGGATAGAGGGAGGTTGGGATGGTGGGTAGGGGGTGGTATGAGAAAGGGTGGGTAGAGGGAGGGTTGGGATGGTGGTTAGGGGGTGGGATGGGAAAGGGTGGGTAGAGGGAGGGTTGGGATGGTCGGTAGGGGGTGGTATGGGAAAGGGTGGGTAGAGGGAGGGTTGGGATGGTGGGTAGGGGGTGGTATGGGAAAGGGTGGGTAGAGGGAGGGTTGGGATGGTGGGTAGGGGGTGGTATGGGAAAGGGTGGGTAGAGGGAGGGTTGGGATGGTCGGTAGGGGGTGGTATGGGAAAGGGTGGGTAGAGGGAGGGTTGGGATGGTCGGTAGGGGGTGGTATGGGAAAGGGTGGGTAGAGGGAGGGTTGGGATGGTGGGTAGGGGGTGGTTTGGGAAAGGGTGGGTAGAGGGAGGGTTGGGATGGTGGGTAGGGGGTGGGATGGGAGAGGGTGGGTAGAGGGAGGGTTGGGATGGTGGGTAGGGGGTGGTATGGGAAATGGTGGGTAGAGGGAGGGTTGGGATGGTGGTTAGGGGGTGGGATGGGAAAGGGTGGGTAGAGGGAGGGTTGGGATGGTCGGTAGGGGGTGGTATGGGAAAGGGTGGGTAGAGGGAGGGTTGGGATGGTGGGTAGGGGGTGGTATGGGAAAGGGTGGGTAGAGGGAGGGTTGGGATGGTGGGTAGGGGGTGGTATGGGAAAGGGTGGGTAGAGGGAGGGTTGGGATGGTCGGTAGGGGGTGGTATGGGAAAGGGTGGGTAGAGGGAGGGTTGGGATGGTCGGTAGGGGGTGGTATGGGAAAGGGTGGGTAGAGGGAGGGTTGGGATGGTGGGTAGGGGGTGGGATGGGAGAGGGTGGGTAGAGGGAGGGTTGGGATGGTGGGTAGGGGGTGGTATGGGAAAGGGTGGGTAGAGGGAGGGTTGGGAAGGTGGTTACGGGGTGGGATGGGAGAGGGTGGGTAGAGGGAGGGTTGGGATGGTGGGTAGGGGGTGGTATGGGAAAGGGTGGGTAGAGGGAGGGTTGGGATGGTCGGTAGGGGGTGGTATGGGAAAGGGTGGGTAGAGGGAGGGTTGGGATGGTGGGTAGGGGGTGGTATGGGAAAGGGTGGGTAGAGGGAGGGTTGGGATAGTGGTTAGGGGGTGGGATGGGAGAGGGTGGGTAGAGGGAGGGTTGGGATGGTGGGTAGGGGGTGGGATGGGAGAGGGTGGGTAGAGGGAGGGTTGGGATGGTGGGTAGGGGGTGGTATGGGAAAGGGTGGGTAGAGGGAGGGTTGGGATGGTGGGTAGGGGATGGGATGGGAGAGGGTGGGTAGAGGGAGGGTTGGGATGGTGGGTAGGGGGTGGTATGGGAAAGGGTGGGTAGAAGGAGGGTTGGGATGGTGGGTAGGTGGTGGGATGGGAGAGGGTGGGTAGAGGGAGGGTTGGGATGGTCGGTAGGGGGTGGTATGGGAAAGGGTGGGTAGAGGGAGGGTTGGGATGGTGGGTAGGGGGTGGTATGGGAAAGGGTGGGTAGAGGGAGGGTTGGGATGGTCGGTAGGGGGTGGTATGGGAAAGGGTGGGTAGAGGGAGGGTTGGGATGGTGGGTAGGGGGTGGTATGGGAGAGGTTGGGTAGAGGGAGGGTTGGGATGGTGGGTAGGGGGTGGTATGGGAAAGGGTGGGTAGAGGGAGGGTTGGGAAGGTGGTTAGGGGGTGGGATGGGAGAGGGTGGGTAGAGGGAGGGTTGGGATGGTGGGTAGGGGGTGGTATGGGAAAGGGTGGGTAGAGGGAGGGTTGGGATAGTGGTTAGGGGGTGGGATATGAGAGGGTGGGTAGAGGGAGGGTTGGGATGGTGGTTAGGGGGTGGTATGGGAAAGGGTGGGTAGAGGGAGGGTTGGGATGGTGGGTAGGTGGTGGTATGGGAGTGGTTGGGTAGAGGGAGGTTTTGGATGGTGGGTAGGGGGTGGTATGGGAAAGGGTGGGTAGAGGGAGGGTTGGGATGGTGGTTAGGGGGTGGGATGGGAGAAGGTGGGTAGAGGGAGGGTTGGGATGGTGGGTAGGGGGTTGGATGGGTGATGGTGGTTAAAGGGATTGGTGGGAGGGTGGGTATGGGATGCGAGAGGGTGGGTATAGGGATGGTTGGGATGGTGGGTAGGGGGTTGGATGTGAGAGGGTTGGTAGAGGGAGATGATCCCTAGAACACGTTTTGACCATTTTCGGAATGATGTCTTTTTGTGTGTGTGTGTGTGTCTATGTGTGTGTGTCTGTGCTTGTGGGCGCTCTAACGTGAAAACTATAAGTCGTATAAATACCAAACTTCATATTCACTGTGGTTGATGCTATCAGAGTTGATTAGTTTTAGGAGTAAATTGGTTAACCCAAAGTCGAGCTTAATTCTTCAAAGCAAATTTCCGGTATTTATTTGTATACTATAGTTTATAAAAGTTTTGGAAAATGTTATTTACTATAACTTTTGTATGAAACATATTTTTATATAACTGATTGTATAGGAGTTATTCATGAAATACTGATAATCCGGAAGGTGCTGATATTGAACTTTGTGGGCGCTCTGGGCACTGGTTCGAAAGGCCAATTTCATCGTGTTTCAACGAATATGTGCCGGAGGACATTATTTATAATTTTTGTGACGTAAAAGATAATATGATATAAATTAATCACTTATTTTCCAAGTTTAGATGGAATATAGAGTTCGAAAATACTGTAGTAGATAAATATTTACATCTTGTGTATGGAGAAAGTCATGTGCAGGCCACATCAGATTTTTTTACATTTGCATTTAACTTTAAACCCTGCAATCTATCAGTGGCGCGTGGCAGGGGGTTTAAAACCGAAATCCCTATCTAACCTGGATAACTAATAGCTTCTCTAATACTTCGCGGAACCCAACAGCAACCTGGCAATCTGTCCTGGCAACTACTTCCCTGTATCACTCTTTTGTTTCTCTTGAAGATCTTTAAGATTATAACTGGGATAACAATATCAGTTATCTCCTCCCCGAAATCGGCAGTGATAAATTTATCAAAGAGCTTCCGTCAATATGTAAGTCTTCTATCAATAAGAGAGTTCCATCCGAGGGATTCTATCATAGCAGAAACACTGCTGCCAAATCTGAGATCTCCCTTGACGAACTTTGCTGCTCTACCATCCCAAGATCGGAAATTAATGCTACTTCGTGAGGATCCCAAATCGCACAGCAATACGCAAGCAGAGGTCAAGGAAAAGTACGCTATTTCTTTTACTCTCGATGAACATCCCCTTAGAATTCTAATGGATAATCTTTGTATCCCATTCGCATTTTTTTATCACCCTTCGAATATGCTTTTTGATGGAAAAATTACTGCGGAGGGTAATTCCTAGGTATTTGTAATGCATCACGAGCTCCATATTCTTTAGCCATATTTTAATTGCAAATCGAGCAGAAATAGTCATATCTGGATTCATTTAGAGGCTTTGAACGACATGCCTCCAAAAAATATCAAGTTTTATCTTTCCCGGAGATCACAACAAAATGACGAAATCCCAATAATTTGCGTTTTGATAATTTTTTTTAGAATTAGAGTAGAAGTAGATTCGAATTCGGGATCGTTATCACCAAAAGCAAACGCTCTGTCCACGTGACTATCCGGGAGCCTTGAGAATTATAGATAGGCTGGTTTAGTATGGATTTAATTGGAAGCTTTGACGAAGTTATTCCGAATTAGGAACAGATTTTATTTTTGCGATGCAAAATCCCTAAAAAACGCCCGTAAATGATTAAAATATTTGCTTAAAATTCGAAATAGATTTAGAAATTTAGAATCATTAAAAGCTTTTGACGTTCTGAGTCGTGAATAGATATTTTCTTACGAGAAGGAGTTATTACAAAAAATAAGACAGAATACTATTGGAAAAATTTCAGTTTTATCTGCATGATATACTTAAGTACGAGGGTCATCCGGAAAGTAGTACCCGTTAGTGCCGCATGAATTGCTGACGACGCGAGTAGCCGCTGGACAAGGTCAGATAGCTTCAGTGGTTTGTTTGCCTTCTCTGAGCCAAGTTGCGTGACGCTAGCATTGCCTGTGTTGTTTCTGTGATTGTTTACAATGTTTAAAAAAATTGAGAACGCCGCCAGTTGTGAAGTGAGGGCAGTGATTAAATTCCTCAATGCAAGAAACGTTCGCCCATGTGATATTCATCGCCAATTAAAGGAGGTGTATGGAGACAATGTAATGGACGAGTCGTCTGTTCGGCACAGGTGTTGCAAGTTCAACATGGGGAGGGGGAACACACACGACGATGAGCGTTCGGGGAGACCGTCTGTCATTACAGACCAACTGGTGAGCTCAGTTGACGAATTCGTGAGGAACGATCGGCGCGTCACAATTGATGACATCTGTGAGCATTTTCCCAATGTTTCTCGAACAATTGTTCATGAAATTGTTAAAGACCATCTGCATTATGCAAAAATTTGTGCAAGATGGGTCCCTCGCATGCTTACAGATGAGCACAAAACCAAGCGTATGGCTGCAGCACTGACGTTTTTGGGACGTTATTCTGATGAAGGAGACTCTTTCTTGACTCGCATAATTACTGGTGACGAAACATGGGTTTGTTATGCATCACCTGAGAGTAAACGACAGTCAATGGAGTGGCATCATGCTCATTCACCAAACAAACCAAAAAAATTCAAGACAGTTCTGTCCACCAGGAAACTCATGGCAACCATTTTCTGGGATCGACGAGGTGTATTGCTTATTGATTTTATGGCCCGTGGAGACACTATTAATGCCAATGCGTATTGTGAAACATTAAAGAAATTACGGCGGGCAATACAAAATCGGCGGCGAGGTCTATTGTCTACTGGTGTCATTCTCGTTCATGACAATGCCAGGCCTCATGCAGCTGGGATAACACAAAGACATTTGCAGCAATTCAAATGGGAAACTTTCGACCATCCACCGTATAGCCCGGACTTGGCCCCTTCAGATTTTCATCTCTTTACACAGCTTAAAGACTTTTTGGCGGGGAAAAGATTTGACAGCGATGAAGAACTTAAAGAAGGAGTGACCCTGTATCTCAATGAGCTGGCGGCGGAGAACTATGCAGCAGGAATACAGAAACTTGTCACACGTTATGACAAATGCCTTAATTTGCTTGGAGATTATGTTGAGAAGTAGTTTAAAGTATCCTCTTTCAAATAAAATTTTTTATGTTTGTAAATATTTACTTTTGTGTCTTTATTTCACGAACGGGTACTACTTTCCGGATGACCCTCGTAATTAAAAAAACATATCCGTCAAGTATCCGGAAAAGGAACAGATTTTTAAATAAGGGTAGCTGAAAACCGTGAAAAACTAATAAAACCATTATTTAGTTTTTAGCCATATTTTGGTAAAATATCGAGCAATACTCGAGGAATAATCCACATTACGAATAAATTTTCTGTTTTTCGTAGTAGTATACAGAAAAAACTCATCGGAAAAATGATAGTTTTTTGCAATAATTTGCTTAATAATTTCAATTAACTATTCCAATTCGGACTCGTTTAACGATTTCTACGGGATCTATCAGCAAAACAAATACATTAGCACTTTTTGCGAGCAGAAAAGTCCACAAACTTCAAAAAAATAATTGGAGAAACTTCAGTTTTTTTGCTACAATTTTCCCAAATATGGATATTAATGTTATGAGGTTCAGGGCCGTGCGCAGGATTTGCTCGTGCGGGGGATTTTTCTCATTAAAAAATAGTAACTATTTTAATACAACTATCAATAATGAACGTACGCGAGAACGTACAGGAGTCCTGACAGACGATAACATGAAATTTGAAAGAGGCACTACATTTTGGAAAGAAACGTTTACTAAATGAATCATTAAATAATATAATTTCATTTTATCCTATCTTCAATTCATCATTCGTGGAACATTTTGTATGAAGGATCCTCTAGGGGGGAGTTCGAACCAAGAAACCCCCCCCGTGCGCACGAGCCTGGTGAGGTGCCGTTATTCCGTTTTTTGGCAATATTTTGCTTAAATATCGAAAAACCAAATTCAAATTAAGATGGTTTAAATGCTTTTGTCGCAACGTATCTAAATCACTATATCAATATCAATATTTGAGAATATTAATATAAAGAAGGATGTTTTTCCGAATGTTTTCGGGTTTTCGATGTTTTCTTGAGATTTCTACTCCGCAAAAGTTAGCATCTGTTCCTAATTCGGATGAACTACATAAGCTTTAAAATGAGTCAAAATTTGTGTATTTAATCTCGTTTTTAAGCTAATTACGGCTAAAAAAACTATATATAGTTTAAAAAAATCTATATACTAAAAAATTGCATATTTTATCTCGATTTCTAATACAAAGGTGGTAGGAAACAAATAAATCTAGTAAAATATTAACTCTTAAATAATTATTACGAGACTCCGCCGAAGATAAACGAAGACCAACCAGAGAAACTTGAAATTCGGCGTGGGGTTAAATATCATAAATATATTTTATAATCAAATTTTTTATATTCGCTGATGGTCCTCGGTTCGATCCCAGAGGGCCATTTACATTCTTCAATGCATTTCTTATGGAGATAACGGAAACAATTTTTAGGTTCTTCCCCGCATGATGTCTACTTCAAACTTTGCATAAAATAATATCAGGTCCTCACAAATCAACCTAAGCATTCACAGTTACCAATGTGTCCAGGGTTCGACACCAGGCGTCTCTACAATCAGTAGTTGATCCGAATTTTATGAATTATTTTGAACCCTTTCCCAATGATATAGAAACGTGAGATTCGGCATGTAGATAGAAATCATAGATACATTTCGATTGCATGTTTCAGATCTCCAAGATTGTCCTTGGTTCGAATCCAGAGAGCCATTTACATTCGAGAAAAGCTGGACGTCGTTACAGGCAATTGCAGCCAATATTTCTGCTTCAAATTTCACACATAGTTATAGATGGTGATCTTCTCTTGTGCTGCATAGTAGGTTCTCCAGAAAGACCTGGGTTCGATGCCGGACGATTAAATTGAAGCAAATTTTAAGAATATTTTCAGTCCTTTTTTTTCCTTTTCAGGATCGTCCCGATATAATGCCGATATGAAATTAGTGTTGTCGATCTGCTTGCAGGATGCAAGCTACATTTTACTCGTATATTATATATATATAGACGCTTCTCCAGATATACCTATATATAAGTTATATATATACGAGTAAAATGTTGCTTGCATACTGCAAGCACATCGATAACAAAAGTTTTTTGTCGGCATCACATAGAGTGAGTCCTCAAAAGAAAAAAATGGATGGAAAATTTTCTTAATTTCGGCTGCAATTTATTCGTCTGGCATCGAACCCAGGTCTTCCAGGTCATACTTACTATGCAGCACCATAGAAGATCACCATCTGTAACTATGTGTGAAAATTCAAGTACAAATATTAACTGCAACTGCGTCAAACGACGTCCTACGTTCTCTTATATTCCTTATGAGAGAAATGTTAATGTGCTCTGGAATCGAACCCAGGAATAGTACGGGCTATGAAATTTTTTTTCTTAAACCAATTCTAAATATATATCTTCTAGCTGAGCGAAAAGTTCCTTACATTCCAGTAAGTGCATCAAAAAAATTAATGAAAAACTATCCTCATGCATTTTAAATACGGGATTTTTGCATCGTCCTAGCATCGAACCCAGGACGTTCTCATTAGTAGTCATTAATGTTTTTAATAGTTCTTTACCATATCTGTAAGCTCCTTGAATTTCGATTCTCTACCTGTCCGGGAAGTATTATTTAAAAAATTTTGAAAATCGCCACCATGTATCCTTATGGAGAAAATCGCGACTTTGGGGCCTTCTGGAATCAAACCCATGACTCCGAGATTCAATGTCCGCTTTTTCCTGGAGGTTACACGTCATGGCCATAACGTCGTAAAAATTTCAAGTCGGTGGCACTTGTGGAACATGGATAGACTTTTGATCCCCAGTGTATCTTCTATTATATATAGACGCTTCTCCGGATATACTTATATATATACGAGTGCAATGTAGCTTGCATACAGCAAGCAGATCGGCAATATTATTTTATTTCGGCATCATATCGAGGCGGTCCTCAAAAAAAAAAAAAAAGGATTGAAAATATACTTAAAATTCGCTTCAATTGTAGCGTCTTTCATCGAACTGGGGTCTTCCTGGTGAACTTACTAAGCGGCACAATAGAAGATCACTATATCTAACTATGTGTGAAAATTCAAGCAAAAATATTTGCTACAACTGCTTCAAACGACGTTCTACTTTTCACGAATGTAAATGGCTCTCTGGATTCGAACCAAGGACGATCGTGGGAATCTAGAACATGTTCCTGAAATGTATCTATAATCTCTATCTGTATGCAGAATTTCTAGTTTTTATATAATTGGGAAATGGTTCCAAAAAATTCTTAAAAATCGGATCATTTACTGATTGTAGAGACGCCTGGTGGTGAAACCAGGAAACATTGGTAGCTGTGAATTCACAGTTTGATTAGTAATGACTTGATCTTATCTTATGCAATGTTTCAAGTAGATATAATATCGGGAAGCACCTAAAATGTGTTTCCGTAATCTCCATAAGAAATCAATTGAGGAATGTAAATGGCCCTCTGGGATCGAACCAAGGACCATAAAGGAATATATAAAATTTGATTATGAAATATAATTATAATATCTAACGCCATGCTGAATTTCAAGTGTCTATGCCATCGGAAAAGGGTTCAAAAAAAATCTTAAAAATCGCGGCAATGCATTTTAAACGGCCGATATTTGTCCCGACCTAGGATCGAACCAAGGATAATATTCGTAGATGTCTTTATGGTTTCCTTTTGATATGCACGGCATCTAGCGATACCTTGAGTTTCAACTCTCTCCTTCTCCGGGAAGTGCCTCAAATAAATTTTCGAAAATCCCCGCCATGTAATCTTATGGAGAAAATCGCGACTTTGGGGCCTTCTGGAATCGAACCCATGACACTGAGGTTAAAGGTCGGCTTTTTCCTGCAGGTTACACGTTATGGCCAATATGTCGTAAAAATTTCAAGGCATTGGCACTTGTGGAACATGGTTAGAATTTTGATCCCCTATATATAACTTATATATATATAGGTACGAGTAAAATGTAGCTTGCATACTGCAAGCAGATCGACAACACTAATTTCATATCGGCATTATATCGGGACGGTCCTCAAAAGAAAAAAAAAGGATTTAATTTTTTCTTAAAATTCGCTGAAATGTCATAGTCTGGCATCAAACCCGGGTCTTACTGAAAACCTACTATGAAAAACAATAGAAGATCACCATCTCTAACTATGTGTGAAAATTCAAGCAGAAATATTGGCTACAACTGCCTCAAAAGACGCTCTAATGTTCACGATTGTAAATGGCTCTCGGGACTCGAACCAAGGACGATCTTGGAAATTTAAAAAATTTTCTGAAAGTTATTATTGATCTCAATCTATATGCCAAATTTCAAGTTTCTATATTATTGGGAAAGGTTTCAAAATAATTCATAAAATTCGGATCAACTTCTGATTGCAGAGACACCTGGTGTCGAACCCAGGACACATTGATAGCTATGAATGCATAGTTTGATTTGTTTAGACTGGTTCTTCCATCATGCTAAGTTTTAAGTCGATAGCATGCAGGGAAGTACCTAAAACTTGTTTCCGTTATCTCCATAAGAAATGCATTGAGGAATGTAAATGGCCCTCTGGGATCGAACCAAGGAACATCAGGGAAAACATAAAAATCGATTATGAAATATATTTATGATATCCAACCCCATACCGAATTTCAAGTTTCCATGCCATCGGGAAAGGGTCCAAAAAAAATCTTAAAAATCGCCACAATACATTTTAAACGGCAGATTTTTGCATCGACCTAGCATCGAACCAAGGTTATTTTCCGTAAAACTCATTTATGTTTTCGATAGATCATGACCATATATAAAGGCTCCCTGAGTTTTGATTCTCTACCTATCCGGGAAGTATTTTTTTTTAATTCCCGAAAATCAAAGTAATGCATTTAAACGGGAAAAATCGGGACTTTGGAGCCCCCTGGAATCGAACCCATGACACTGAGGATCAAAATCGCAATTTTTCTGGAGGTTATACGTTATGGCCAATATGTCGTAAAAATTTCAGCTCAATCACTCTTGTGGTTTAGGCTGTGAGTTTGTATCCTCTCTATACATATATTATATATATATATATATGGATACATGAATGAATCCGGAGAAGCATCTATATATAATAGATATCCGGAGAAGCGTCTATATATAATAGATATATATATATACGAGTAAAATGTTGCTTGCATACTGCAAGCAGATCAACAACACTAATTTTATGTTGGAATCATATAGGGACGTTCCTCAATAGAAGAAAAAATGAATAAAAAATTCCTAATATTCGCCGAAATTTCATCGTCTGGCATCGAACCCGGGTCTTTACTGTCTTCTCTATAGCTCTCTGGATTCGAACCAAGAACGGTCTAGGAAATATAATATGTTTTCGAAATATATCTATAAATTCTATATATATGCCGAATTTCAAGTTTTAATATTATTGGGAAGGGGTTCAAAATAATTCTTAAAAATCGGATCAGTGACTGAGTGTAGAGACGCCTGGTGTCGAACCCTGGACGTATTGGAAATGTAAATGCACAAAATCACTTGCTAGGACTTGATCTAATTTCATACAAAGTTTGAAGTCGATATCATACCGGGAAGTACCTAAAATGTGTTTCCGTTATCCCCTTAAGAAATGCATTGTGGAGTGCAAATTGCCCTCTGGGATCGAACCAAGGACCCTCAGCGAATATGTAAAATTTTATGATGAAATATATTTATGATTTCTAACCCCATGCCAAATTTCAAGTTTCCATGCATTCGGAAAAGGGTTCAAAAAAAATCTTAAAAATCGCCACAACGCATTTTAAACGGCCGATATTTGCCCCGACCTAGCATCGAACCCAGGATATTTTCCGTAAAACTCATTTATGTTTTCGATAGATCATGGTCATATATATAGGCTCCTTGTGTTTTAATTCTCTATCTATAAGGGAAGTATTTTTTTTTAATTCCCGAAAATCAAAGCAATGCATATAAACGGGAAAAATCGGGACTTTGGGGCCCTGTGGAATCGAACCCATGACACTGAGGTTCAAAATCGCAATTTTTCTGGAGGTTATACGTTATGGCCAATATGTCGTAAAAATTTCAAGTCAATGACGCTTGTGGTTTGGCCTGTGAGTTTGTATCCTCTCTATATATATATATCTATGGATACATGAATGAATCCGGAGAAGCATCTATATATACGAGTAAAATGTTGATTGCATACTGCAAGCAGATCGACAACACTATTTTCATGTCGGCATCATATCGGGACGGCCATCAAAAGAAAAAAATGGATTGAAATTTTTCTTAAAATTCCCTGAAATTCCATCGTCTGGCATCGAACCCGAGTCTTTCTGGTGATACTTACTAAGCAGCACAATAGAAGATCACCATCTCTAACTATGTGTGAAAATTCAAGCAGAAATATGGGCTACAACTGCCTCAAAAGACGTTCTAATTTTCACGAATTTAAATGGCTCTCTGGATTCGAACCAAGGACGATCTTGGAAATATAACATATGTTTCTGAAAGTAATTTATGATCTCTATTCATATGCCGAATTTCAAGTTTCTATATTATTGCGAAAGGTTTCAAAATAATTCCTAAAAATCGGATCAACTTCTGATTTCAGAGACACCTGGTGTCGAACCCAGGACACATTGATAGCTGTGAATGCACTGTTTGATTTGTATGTACTTGATCTTTCTATATGCAAAGTTTGAAGTCGATATCGTGCCGGGAAGTACCTAAAATTTGTTTCCGTTATCTCCGTAAGAAAGGCATTGAGGAATTTAAATGTCCCTCTGGGATCGAACCAAAGAGCATCAGCGAATATGTAAAATTTGATTTTGATATATATTTATGGTATCGAACCTCATACCGAATTTCAAGTTTCTACGCCATCGGAAAAGGGTTCAAAAAAAAATTTAAAAATCGCCGCAATGCATTTTAAACGGACGACTTTTGCCCCGTCCTAGCATCGAACCTAGGATAATATTCGTAGATATCTTTATGGTTTTATTTTGATATGGGGGGCATCTAGCGATCCCTCTAGTTTCAACTCTCTCCTTTTCCGGGAAGTGCCTCAAATAAATTTTCGAAAATCCCCGCCATGTAATCTTATGGGGAAAATCGCGACTTTGGGGCCTTCTGGAATCGAACCCATGATACCGAGGATCAAAGTCGCTTTTTTCCTGGGGGTTTCATGTTATGGCCAATACGTGGTAAAAATTTCGAGTCAATGACGCCAGTAGTTTAGCCTGTGAATTAGTATCCTATCTGGGTATCTGGGTATCTGGGTATATCATGAGTGAATCCGGAGAAGCATCTATATCTATTACGAGTAAAATGTAGCTTGCATACTGCAAGCAGATCGACAACACTAATTTCATATCGGCATCATATCCGGACGGCCATCAAAAGAAAAAAAAAGATTGAAATTTTTCTTAAAATTTGCCTAAATTCCATCGTCTGGCATAGAACCCGGGTCTCTCTGGTGAACTTACTATGCAGCACAATAGCAGATCACCGATTCTAACTATGTGTGAAAATTCAAGCAGAAATATTTGGCTACAACTGCCTCAAAAGACGTTCTAATTTTCACGAATGTAAATGGCTCTCTGGATTCGAACCAAGGACGATCTTGGAAATCTAAAAAATGTTTCTGAAAGTTATTTATGATCTCTATCTATATGCCGAATTTCAAGTTTCTATATAATTGGGAAATGGTTCCAAAAAATTCTTAAAATCGGATCATTTACTGATTGTAGAGACGCCTGGTGGTAAAACCAGGAAACATTGGTAGCTGTGAATTCACAGTTTGATTAGTAATGACTTGATCTTATCTTATGCAAAGTTTCAAGTAGATATAATATCGGGAAGCACCTAAAATGTGTTTCCGTAATCTCCATAAGAAATGCATTGAGGAATGTAAATGGCCCTCTGGGATCGAACCAAGGACCATAAGGGAATATGTAAAATTTGATTATGAAATATAATTATGATATCTAACGCCATGCCGAATTTCAAGTTTCTATGCCATCGGAAAAGGGTTCAAAAAAAAACTTAAAAATCGCCGCAATGCATTTTAAACGGCCGACTTTTGCCCCGTCCTAGCATCGAACCTAGGATAATATTCGTAGATATCTTTATGGTTTTCTTTTGATATGGTGGGCATCTAGCGATCCCTCGAGTTTCAACTCTCTCCTTTTCCGGGAAGTGCCTCAAATAAATTTTCGAAAATCCCCGCCATGTAATCTTATGGGGAAAATCGCGACTTTGGGGCCTTCTGGAATCGAACCCATGATACCGAGGATCAAAGTCGCTTTTTTCCTGGGGGTTTCACGTTATGGCCAATACGTGGTAAAAATTTCGAGTCAATGACGCCAGTAGTTTAGCCTGTGAATTAGTATCCTATCTGGGTATCTGGGTATATCATGAGTGAATCCGGAGAAGCATCTATATCTATTACGAGTAAAATGTAGCTTGCATACTGCAAGCAGATCGACAACACTAATTTCATATCGGCATCATATCGGGACGGACATCAAAAGAAAAAAAAAATTCAAAATATTCGTAGAATTCGCTGCAATTTAATCACCTGGCAGCGAACCCCGGTCTTCCTGGTGTACTTACTATGCAGCAAAATAGAAAATTACCATATCAAACTATGTGTGAAAATTCAAGCAAAACTATTAGGTGCAACTACCTCAAACGACGTCCTACTATTCACATACACTCCTTATTTGAGAAATTATAATGTGCTCTGGCATCGAACCCAGGAACAGCATGGTCTTATCTATTTTTTTTCTTAAACAAAGTGTTAATATACATCTTCCATCTAAGCAAGAGCTCCCTTACATATCGATAAATGCATAAAAAAATTATGAAAAGATACCCCATAGTATTATATATGGGTGATATTTTTACCACCCGGCATCGAACCCGGGTCTTTCAGGCAATACTTTCTATGCAGCACAAAAGAAAAACACCATCTCTAACCGCGTATGCAAATTCAAGCAGAAATATTGGTTACAACTGCCTCTAATGACGTCCTACTTTTCCTTTATATTCCTTATGAGAGAAACGTTATTGTGCTCTGGCTTCGAACCCAGGAACAGTACGGTCTTATGAAAATTGTTTTCTAAAACTTATTCTTACCATACATCTTCCAGCCAAGCACGAACATCCTATCATTTCGATAAGTGCATCTAAAAAAATAATGAAAAACGGCTCCCATGTATTTTAAAGGGCAGATCTTTGCATCGTCCCAGCATCAACCCAGCTTGTAGTTATATTATATATAATATATAATATAACTACAAGCGTCATTGCCTTGAAATTTTTATGACGTATTGGCCATAACGTGAAACCACCAGGAAAAAAGCGACTTTGATCCTCAGTGTCATAGGTTCGATTCCAGAGGTCCCCAAAGTCCCGATTTTTCCCGTTTAAATGCATTGCCGTGATTTTCGGGAATTTTTAAAAAATACTTCCCGGATAGGTAGAGAATCAAAACTCAAGGAGCCTTTATATATGGTCATGATCTATCGAAAACATAAATGAGTTTTACGGAAAATAACCTGGGTTCGATGCTAGGTCGATGCAAAAATCTGCCGTTTAAAATGCATTGTGGCGATTTTTAAGATTTTTTTTGGACCCCTTTCCAATGGCATGGAAACTTGAAATTCGCTATGATGTTCGATACCATAAAATTATATCATAATCCAATTTTACATATTCGCTGATGGTCCTTGGTTCGATCCCAGAGGGACATTTAAATTCCTCATTGCAATTCATACTTACCAATAACGGAAACAAATTACATTAAATGTAAGTTAATGTCTATGTGTTTTTTGTAAAATGACCATTAATGGTTGCATAAATTAGGATTATATTATTTTAGGGCTGCTATTGGAGGGCACATCTCAAGAAGAGTTTAGTCACAATTCCAAAGGTACTGGTTTCTTTATTAAGCATTCTGGACGATTAAAAGTCTGTACAGTAGACTCTTCATTACTCGGGATGATATAAAATATAGTGATCCTGATTTTATAATTACCCGTTAATTTGCTGTATAGTTACAAAAATAATTAACCGGGTTTCCGTAGAAATTTATGAAAGTATTGGAGCAATACAAGATATCAGTAAAAATTAATTTTCGATGATATTATTAATAATATACTATTTTGGAAGCAAATCAGTCAGCTGAAAGATATGTGCGCCTAGGTATGCACAGATTTATCGGAAATGTGATTTGAAATAAATTTGAGAAACTGTTAAAACTGTGACTTAAATTCTTCAGCTTCCTTTTCGATGCAGCCAATTTTTTTTCTGGTGATAGAATCCCACGAATCTCATATCTTATCCTGTCAGCCACGTGGTCATACAATGTCTATTCAAAATTTCAATTCATGGAAAATTTTTGTTTTCTTTGAACACTCACAGTGCGTAAGACTAGGTTTTGTATCAGCTCTCTGCTGGTTAAATCACCTATTACTTAGTCTAAATAATTGTAAGTTGACTTTATAAATTGTAACTTGATCTCTGCTATTTCAATTATAATATCAACTATAATCAAGAGTCTACAGAATATTTTAATGCAGCCGAATTTTTACTCTCCGGTATGTGTCGCATTCAATTGAATACTTAGCTAATACATAAATAACAAAATCAGGCTTAATTGTAAGCCTACCAGAAAGTTCCATCTGATATAAATGATTTTTTGTTTCTTAGAAGAGGAGGTTATTTTAAAAGCAATGGATGAAGTCACTCCTAAGAAATCTGCTGATGATATAGTCTAATAACGAAAGACGTTCAAATAAGGATGGGTGCACCAATGTGGTGATTTATTGAGACGTTTTATATCGCTTGTCAAATAACCGTAACATTTTTTCCTTTTCAAGCTTGGCAACTTCTTGGAAGAAAGAACTCTCAAAGACTCGGGAAGTTTATATCTACAGCATCAAAATACTTAAGCATGGAAAAAAATGTCTTTTTAATAGAGATTGGACGTATCCAAACTAGAAATCCAAACAAAACTTATGATAAGTTTCCAATATTATGCTTATGTAAACTACTATCTTGGAAAGTTTAATGAGTTGGCCATATAAGCGTTAAACTCCTCTAGTTTTCAATACCTTCAGTTTTTTAAAGATTTGACATATTTGTTAGTAAGAAGCGGGCATGAATAAACTAGCCCCTGTAAGTTAGGCATTTTTCCTTTTATTAGGCAGCTTGCCCCCCCCTAGCACAGTGGCTGGCGACGCCCTTGCACACTACATCACTCAAATGCTGCTTACCAGCAACAGACAAGATTGACAGGCAGGAAAAAATTCAAGGTTCAAGGTCGGCTCCATGCAAGCACACTTGCTTCAAATCCAACAGGTTTTCACAAAAAAAAATAAGGTCGGATACTTCTCTAACAGACTTTGTAAGCCTAGGGTGAGAAATCCTATGGGACCTTATCAAACACGATTGTTTTTAATCTGGTACAGTAAAACCCCTCCTAACGGACAGTTTCATGATTTCCGGACCAGAAGTACTACATTTTATGTGCATTTTGAACCCCTCTACAGTGGACACTCTCGAACGGACGCAAACGTCAATTTCTTCACTACCTGGAAATGAAATACTCAGGTAATGGACACATTATCTAGTTATGCAAGGGAAATCCTTTCCATGGTTGATGTCTGATGCTGATACTTTAACTGTTTGATCTATAGTTTGGGGCTACAATTACTAATTTGCAATAGTCTTACAATACAATTTGGCAGAAGTTTATTACATCATACAATTTGCATCGTAGTGTATATCCCCTACAATGTGTTTTTTGTACATTAGAAAGGGACATGTTCATCTCACATATGTTTCTATCTCAGAATCAGTTGATTCTGAAGTTTTCATCCTATGCGGAAGTTTCTTTCGTTAAAAGAGAAAGTACAGATTATTTATCACCATGAAGACAGCAAATCTTCTGCGAGGGTTCTTGCAGAGCGCTTTAAAGTTGGAAAAACTCAAATCACCAAATTATTAAGAAATAAAAACCAAATTTTAAGATTTTACTGTGAAAGTGAACTTTCAGATAAGAGGAGCTGCGTGTTTCAGGTCGGTTGAGGTGCTGTTATTGATAAAACATTTTTTGAGTGGTTAAAATGAATGTGGTCTCGGAAAATTCCTGTCTCGGGCCCTATAATTCAGGAAAAAGCTTTAGAAATCACTGCACAATTGAATTTGTGAATTTAAAATATCCAACGGATGGTTAGACCGCTTCAGAACCCGTAATAAAATAACATTCAAGGCTATTTGTGGCAAATTGGCATCAGTTAGTGATGATACAGTAACTGAATGGAGATAAATTATTGGAGGAATAGTGAAAGGGCATGTTCCTGAAAACGTGTATAACACTGATAAAACAAGGTAGTTTTATTGTGTCCTTCCAGGAAAAACGTTATCCATTAAAGAAGAAAATTTTGCGGGAGGAAAAGTTGCAAAAGAACATTTGATGGTTCTTCTTTGCACCAATATGAATGGAGAGAAGTTGCAGCCTCTAGTCATTGGAAAAGCTGCCAAGCCAAGGTGCTTTAAAGGAGTGAATATAGATTCACTTCCAGTATCATGGAAATGTAATTCAAACGCATGGATGACAACTGATATCATGACTGAGTGGTTGGAGAATTTAGACAGACAAATGAAGATTCAGAAGAGAAAAATATTGCTATTTTTGGATAATGCAAAACTGATCTTCTTTCCTCCAAACATTACCTCAACATCTCAGCCCATGGATCAAGGCATTAGACAGAATTTAAAAGTGAAGTACTGCCAATTTGTGCTAAATCATTTGATAGCTAACTTAGAAAAACATTCATCTGCTCAAGGTTTAGCCAGGAGTATTGACGTTTTAATGGATGCCATGTGGATCAAGAATGCTTGGGATTGCTGTGATGCCTAAAACAGTTAAGAATTGTTTAGGGAAAGCTGGTTTCCTTAGTGGTACAGAAGACTAAGAAGTGGATAATGTATGAATGGATAGTGGGTCAGTAGATAAAGAAGCAGAAAAGCTAGGTGTGCTCATGCAATTGTCTAATATGAGTATGAAAGCTTGCGAGTACTCAAATATAGACGAAAAGTTATATACAGAAGATAGCAGTTTGAAAGTAAAATATATTCTAAAATATTTTCAAAAACTAATGACCCAAACGAAATTATAGAGCCAGATGATACTGATAATCAAGAAATGACAGAATGAGAGTACATTATCGTTTTGCTTAATTTGTGATTTCATACGTAAATTTTAACTAAAAAATGTTCCTTTACATTGCAGTTGACGACAGCATTAAAACATATAGTGAGGGCCTCGATAATCATAAAAAAAATAAATGATTTTTATGGCAGGAAACAGGACATTAAAGGATATAATATCATATGCGATGCCATAATTCATCACGAAAAACAAACAGCGATTTCGAAAGGGAACAAACAAACAGAGATACCTTCATATTTTAGAAGGGATCAATTTGATTCTCAAGAATAATATGTAAATCATAAATCTTTTCAAATTATTATTTACTTGTTAATAACTTATTTTGTGTTTTAATTTAATATTTTGACATGTAGATTACTTGAATGTGATAAGGTATGCAAGTTTATTTGTATATATATATATGTTGCCAAACGTGCTCATAAAAAAGGGTAATATTTCACAAATGCGCATTATTAATATTATGGTGTGCTTCATTCTTATTTATAATACTTACCTTAAATAAATATCCAATGTAAGTGAAATTAGGCTGATATTACTTTATCCTTGTTATTTCTACATCCACTGGCTAGGAGAAGGGTGATAAAAATATCATAGTCTATTCATTTCACTTGGTTATCACTCTAGGTAAATGGTTTAGAATAATCTAAGATTCAAGAAATATTGTTTCTTCAAATGAAAATTATAGATTTTATTGGCAAGCAAAGAAATCCAATATTGATTTCTGTTTGCATCTCTTATTTCTTATATCCTCTATTTGTCTTTCTAGTTCGTAAAGATGTTCAAAATTACTACCCTCTATAGATGATAAATATCTATGCAAAGCTTCCACTGCTGTGCTTGCCTCAACACTGGTAGGCATCACTTCACAATTATCCACTTCTTCATCACTGATAGGGGATTCAGTGGCTAATTGTTCAGCAACAAACTCCTCCTCATCTCTCTCCTCAGCAGTCAAAACAGCATGATCCATCTGCAGATAGTCTTCATCTTTTTCTCCTGGCAGTTGAGACTCACCACAATTTTTGAAGAAGCCTGCTCTGCAATTAGAGATTGTAGTCTGCTTCACAGCCTTCCAAGATTTTGCAATGAAGTGGAGTGTTTGTAGGACTGAAACTTTAACAGATACAGGATCCTTCCCAGCATCCATCAAGTACAAAATTCACTGAACCAGTTCTTTCTATAAAGAGACTTAAAGGAGTGTATAATCCATAGGTTGCAGCTTGATTGTACAGTTACCTGGAAAAAACTGCACATTCCTCAAGTGCACATTAGTGGGATACGCATGACAGCGGTCGACAAAAAGTAAGATCTTCCTATTTTGTCTTCCCATTCTTGCATCTAAAGCAGCCAACTGCTGCTGTAAAAGATCAGAGGTCATCCAAGCTTTTGGTTGGCATCATAGGAGGTTGGTAATGACTGCACATGCTTGAAGCAACGAGGCTTTTTAGACTTCCCAATCACAAATGGACAGAGCTTCTCTGTGCCATCAGCATTAGCTCCCAACATCACTGTGAGCCTCATTTTGCTGTGCTTCCCTCCATGGCATTTATCACCTTTGAATGCCAAAGTTTTGCTAGGCAAGACTCTATAAAACAGTCCAATTTCATCGAAGTTAAAAATGTTCCTAGGTTATTATTTCCTGGTCAGCTCCTGTAATCTTCCATTGATTCATTCTTCCACTTTCTCATTGTTGACGGAATTGGATTCACCACAAACAGTTTTGTAGGTTATGATGTATCTTTTCCTGAATCAATCGATCCAGCCGTTGGATGCGCTGAAATCTTCGATCCCTAGAATGTTGGCCACCCTAAGCGCTTTTTCTCTTAAGAGCACACCATCAATGGGAATGCCTGCTGCTCTTGATGTTTCAAACCATCTCTTTACCACTCCTTCTAATTCCTCGTATTTTGAGTATGTTGCGTATTTATGTTTCTTGGAATTTGGTCCGCATTCTGAAGCACTGGTGGCAATGCTTGCCCTGTTTTTGATAATTGTATTTAGTGTGGATAAGGAGATCTCTCACGTGCAAGAGCAACCGCAGAACGAATCCACCTTTTCCAAAATAAGGATTTTTTCTTCAATTGTAAACGTCTTTCAATTCCCTCTTTTTTTCCATCACTAAATAGAAAAGTAAACAACAACTATTAAAACTAGAAGGAATTTTGCTCCTCAAAGAATCAATGATGCAAGATGAGAGAACACTGCGGACTGCAAAACTAGAAAACTCGTCCCTTTCTGAGATTTGAAAACCCTCGTATTCCTCTCCCACTTGACTCATCAACTTTATCCCCTCCTTTCTAAGGCTACACTCACATTGGACACGTATTCCGATCTGGCCCAACTATGAAACCGATGCGTAACAAAAAATATCCGGTCAGACAATGTCAGGCAACGTTCTGCCAATTGACACGGATATTCTTCTTCTGACACAAGCGGTCTCTTCTTCGTTGTACGTTTAAGAACATGTGTACCTCAAAATCAGAGATTCGGAGGAAGATGTTATCGATTATTTACTGTGGGGAAAAAAAAATACATCTGAATATTTTTGAAGAACCGGTGATTCTAGAACACGAATATTAGTTAGAATAGTTTTTGTTAAAAGCACTTCAAAGCTTAGACCATTTCACGCACGTGCTCCCACCAGGAATCGAACCCGGGACTGCTTCCTCATGAGTTGCAAGTGTTATCCACATGGCTATCCCGCTGTTTGCCTTTATTTGTTATCTGTCACAAAATTCTTTTTTAAAAGTATAGTAGATAATACTAACAAATGCAGAGGGTAGTGTCAAAATTGGGAGAAAATTGGCAAAGACAGGGTAGAAGTTACCCACAACTAAATGGTAGCTTATTTCTGAGTTAAATAAATAGTACTAAACAGAAATTTCTTCTTAATTCTTTCTAAATTTGTTTAAAATTATGCTATCCAAACTTGAATTTGTGACCCGACAGACGAAATTACATCGGATTCGCAGATTACAAGGGGTTTGAATCTTCCTTCTCAGCGGAGAATAAATACACGGCCACTTAAGGCCAAAATAGGAAGGAGAGAGTCTAGTTCACATTGAGAAGCTTTGTGTCGAAGCTATGAAAAGAAATTTCGTAAAGGTTTGGAGTTGAAATGTCATGACTGTTTCGAACAAAAAGTCACCAGTTTAGGGGATGTTTCGAAAGTTACGAATTATGTTTCCCGTTGAAAAAGCAAAACATCATAAAACATCCCGCACGATACAATGTTTTGTGGCATAAATGGTGGGAAAGATAAAATTTCAGAAACGTAAACATGAGGATTTTAATACATTGTGAACATGGGAAATCGGAGGGGACCAACAGAAACTGACGTAAATAACGGGAAAACCCTAAGATGGGAATGCAAATGTGGGGTAATACTGTACTTGGCTATTTGGAAGCCCACCAAATCAAAGTATAAGCAAATATATCTCTCTTTAATCAACGCAAAAATTGAGAAAAAGATAAACCAATGTGAACTCAACAGAAGGTATATTTAGTGTTTTATGTACACAACAACATATAACAAGATAATAAAAATTTTATCCATCACAAACATTTTTGGCAATTACTTATGTTGTTACATCTATAATTATTAAACAGAAAAATACATAATGAAATGCATAAATGCCACCATGAAACAACAAAATTAATAATTCATTGTGATGACAACAATTTAAGTACCAGGTAAAACTACCTCCACTACAAAAATATCATAGCTGCAAAATTCTCAGTTTGCATACGTAAATTAAATTAAATATCCATGTTTTCAGCCAATGAAAATAAATAACTGTCAAATTTTTCTATACAAAAATAGTTACACAAATTTCATTCCTAAAAAATATAAACAAATATAAAAATGCCTTAAGCTTCCTATTAAAATCAATGTTTTTAATGAGAGATTTATATGTAATTATACAATTATTATTCATCAACTAAAACACTGAAATTCTTGAAGAGATTACTATCTAATGCAAGGAGTAAACTTGATACTTGCATTAACCCAGCTGAATACTAAATGGATACATGGATAGGATTAACTATTCACAATAGAAATCTCCCCTGTAGCTGCTTTAATTAGGCATTGACAGAAAACTGGATAAAAAGACATTCACTGCTTATTCATTCCTAACAGTTTTTCTTTTTCCAAAATTCCATACATAAAAACATTTAGAAAATGTTCTTTACCTGTAGGTTAATTCATCAGGAATTCATTACAATTATGACAATCCATAATGGAAAATTAATTAAATTTTCATCTCGTATCTACATATTTCTAATATGTTGTCGCATCTATAGAGGTATTTCTGATTTATACCCATAAATAATTCCATAGACCATTCAAACTGGTTAAAAAAGTTCAAATGTTTCTTCAAAACACTGTTAGATAAAATATTTTCCCAAGAAAAATTACACCATAAAATGAGATAAATATTACAATGAAAGCAGATGCTTCTATACAGGATGATTATAGGAATTTCTAATCTACATCACATGGCCAGAAATACACAAGTCTGGTTTTGCTTTGGTTTTTCAACTGATATTGCTGTAATGATAGCAGCCTGAATAATGAAGGGTTGATATCAATGAGGAAATGTATCTTTTAGGTAACTTATTGAACTAATGAAATGACCATGAAATCTTCTAAAGAACATCACAATCACTGAATGCTCAGAAAAACCATTGCCGCAAATACACAACACGTTCACAATTTGATGGTGTCATATAGTTACCACTCAGAATGATTTGAAAACAGCAAAATGAGATTAATGTTTCCATTGCTTCTACTTTAAAATAAATTCATGTATGGTCATTTATTTACGTCATCTATTAGAAGACAAAACTGAATTTTTCATTTTCATTTGACTCCTTGCCTCAAGTGTTACACTTACTTTATAAAGTAATAACCAGATTAGCTGAGCTAATGATTTTGAACATGAAATTTGTTGGAGGACTAACATAAGAAATTGCCTCACCTTCAACATAATGATAGCTTTATAATCAATGAAAAACTGTAAATTATTACTTGAAATACTGATTTTGGAAAATGGAAGAAGTGAAAATATTTAGGAATTTTTACAAAGGAAATGCAATGATATTAAGTAAGTATTAATTTGAAAAGCAATTAGCCGCCTTATGTTTTGGAAAAATTGCAAAATTTCTTTTTATCACGCAAGAAGATTAAAAATTTCATCACATACAATTAAAATCATAAACCTCTTACCATACTAAAATTAATTAGCAGATATCTTTGCAAAATATATTGATGGTATACCAATTAATTTACCTGAAAAATATGATCTGCTGCATTGCAAAAACCATGGAAATAGGAGCATAAAAACTAAATTAGAGGAGAAAATATATGGTATTCGTGACCATAAAGCTATGAAAAAAATATCAGACTAGAGTTTCAATCACAAATGATTTTTAGAAATACCAACTTGATATATTAAAATAAATTCATGGGAAATATCCTGATTGTATTTACTTTACAATGATAATGCATGTGGTTAAGTTACACAGAAATTTTGATTTTGTACTTCCATAGTCTACAAGTAGTACAACTTATATTTCTACTTTTGCTGATACTAGTTACTTTAAGATTCAGGTATTTTAATAACAATCAACAGGTCTTCGAAGAGAAAGAGATACAAATCTGGAAGAATTTCAATTTTAGTGTTATTCCTTAAAACCTAGGATATCACTGAATATTCACTGAATCAGAATGTTTAACAGCTGCTATATTTAAAAGTAAATAGTAGTTTTTCATCCCTAATATTGTTAATGATTTCATCTCTTGACTGTGAAACGAAAACATATTTCAGTGAAAAAGTTTGACCTTTTACACCACTATAGACATTTTTCATTTATACTAAAATAAGAATGCTTTTCCCATTCATTTGCGGGAGTGCCAGACATAACTAGTAAGAGTACAATTTATACAAAGCTTAAAGGTAGACTGTGATTGCTGGTAAAAACTAGAGTTATAAAAACAAAGGAATTGATGCAACTCACTAGCCCAAAACTGAATTAAATACAAATGATATGCATAGTTCTCATGTATTAAGTAAGGTATTGCATTCTGAATAACTTTTAGGTAAAAACTGTTCATTAAAATTGAGCATGAAAGACTGGGATATCAAAGACAACTTAATTTAGTGAAAAGGAAAGAGCACACATAATATGTGAAGTACTAAATTTAGGCACACAAACTTTTGATTTTAAAATTAAATAGAGAATGTCCTTTTAAGGAGAAACTAAATGTTTTTGCTACCACAATTTCTCAACATCAGAATAATGGATACGGAATTTCTAAAATTTATCGTATTTCTATCCAATTTTCAAGTTCCATCGATTTTTAGCATTTACAGCAGAGATTATCTTCTCAATGGTGGGCAATAAAAACAACACATTTGGCTTAAGATAATAAAATGAATATTATGAATGCTCAGATAAGACTTCTCTGTAGGACTCATTGAGGGAATCTTTCATTCCAATCCTCAGTTGTTCCCTCAAAGAAGCACATTCAACGCATTTGGAAGAGTATCTCTGAGAGAGGGACAAGATTTCACGTCTGATTCCTTCCATCTCAGCCCTGAAACAGAAAGGAGTCTGTAGATTGTCACATAAAAACAAGAATATGATGTAAACAGAAGAAGAGGGGGAAATATATCCATCAAATTAAAAATGACAACAATGAAAAACTTCAACCGAGGAAAAAACATTTTTCACCTCTAATACATTCTAACATAGTATTTTTGAAAAGTCATAATGGCCAGTTTAAGTGTGGCATAAATTGCCTTTGGTAACACAAAAGAAAATGAACACACTTACAAAGGTTTCTTTCACTAAAGAGATATTTAATATATCTGAATGAACTAAATCTGAGTTTGTAAAAACATTTGCGAAAGAGTTTCTTCAATTTTTGATATTTTAAAAATTGATATCAATTGTAGCAATAGTATTTAAAAAGACATTTTCCAGTTATAGTATGTTTTTAATGAAATAGAAGTGGTGTTTCAGAATTTAACTCAAAATATTTTCAATGCTTTAAAATCATGCTTATATAGCATTTTCATGCTACGTAACAGAGTGGGGGGGAGGGGTCCTGGATGGCGTTACAGTGCTGTTACATGGGGGAGGGGTTGAAAATTGAAGAATTTTGCGTTACATAATTTGTGTACAACCCCTTATAGCAATTTGACTGGAAAAGATTTCCACTCTATTTTTTAATAGTTCAATTAGGTGACACCACCTTCACATCGTTTAATCACCAAACTGTCAACAAAAATAGCATTAAGCAAATTGTCTACAAGTACCAAGTAACTCGATTAAGGGGTCTGTTATATGAAATAAAGTTCATTTTAGACTAACTTAATTACTTGATACATTAATTAATGTTTTTATCCTATCTACTTATAAATCTTGTCCATTTGTCTACACATTTGCAACAGATATTGCTGTTTTTGATATTGTAGCGGCACGTATGATTATATCTATTTTTACAATAGCTGTAATGTATTTCATGATGAGGCAACAATTTTTCCTTCATCATGAATATTTTCTTTGCTTGCGTTACATGGGATCATGTGATTTGAATGACTGAGTCCTCAGTGAAGGTGGCAAGAGAAGAAATGAAAGCACAGTCTGTATATCCTCTATCTAGTGGCATATTTTAAGTATAATATTGATAATAATAACAACACAATAGCTAAAAAATTCATGAAAACAGTTCAATTTGCCTGGAAAGAAATTCATATTTGGAGACTGATATCATCAAATCAAATTAGTAAATCAAAACCAAGGAGATGTGAAAGGTCCAGAGGGATGCTACTAACAGAAATGTTATCAAATTTGAAGAAGTAATTTCTATGGATAATTAGTGACTAACTGATGATTGGTGGTCAATTCTTGCTTAGCTGACATCCTGCGGGAGAACTCCTCCTTGAACTTTGCAACCTCTCGCTGAACTTCTGTTTCATGAGCTTTACGCATTGCGTCCAGAGCTGAAATTTAATATATAACAGAAATTATGCGATACAAAAAAACAGGAAAAATGAAAAACAAAGCATGTAATATTATCATAAAATACACTAACCACAGAATTTCAACATCCACAAAGAGGATACTTTGTCTATTAAAGGTATTGTTAAATATTGATTATAAAAAGAGTCTAACTTGTAGAGCTAAACATTATTTGAAATTTTGTATCACAACACAAATTAAAATGAAGAGGAGCAGAATTTATATGATCTCCATTTTGGAAAATCCTACAAAAACCACTGAAAAACTGAAAAAATCTACTGGTGTTATCAGCAGGGTGACTAACATTTGAGCCACCAAATGTGTACCGTTCATCAGGGTTGCAATGTATTCCAGACCTATGAGGAGAATTCCTTTACTCTTCAATTGGAGATAGCACTCGAATCACATGTTTTATGGGACCACTTAAGCAGGAAACGTGTTTGATACAACTGCAGGAACTTGGTTGGAAGTGTTAGGGAAGTGAGAGCATCTTAAAGCAAACAAGCGTGAGCTTCTGTTATAATTGTATAAGTTTTAATTTTAAAGTTAAATAGTTAAAGCAGGTAAAAGTGCATTGAACTAAAATGGGATGACAATCGCAAATAAATTGAATTTTAGATTTTCTTCTACATTTTAAAGTCTGACTTATCAGGTGCCCTAGTTATAAAGTTCTATACAATCTATATATAATAAGTTAACCTCATTGAAATGATGATCATAATCTATGATAAAGACATTATACAAGTTTCTGTCATACTTCAAATAACCTCTTTATTGTAACTGACAGTAAAAACATCTCGCTCCAGCTTGACCTTACATCTTCTTTAAGTAAAATTCTTAACAAAGGTCGAACTACACAAGAATATTGATGGTAATTACCAAATTTACTCAAAAATAATGCATACTATTTTGGTCCTTTTTTGGCTGAAACATCAGGGTGCGCATTAGAATGGAAAGCGCACTAGATTCGGGCACAAAAGCACATATACTGTAGCGCTCAGAACCTCAGCTCGTCTCCATATAATCCCGTCCAACATGCGACCAATGCACATGTGGCAAAGTTCCCCTTTTAGCAGCGCATCACCATTGACGCGGGTCAATGCCAACAGCACAGGCCTTCGAGAAGCTTCGAGGTATTTCGCTAATGACTTTGTATATAAAGCTTCCTGCAAGGTGCACAAATACTCAGGCAATAAAGGACCTCCAAAGAGCACTCATACTCAGCGCTTTATAGTGGTGACCCCGACATGATTTGTTTTTCCTTCACGTGTTCTGTTCTTCACTGCCTTCGCCAATTTTCCCGACATGATGTTTTTATGAATGTCCCTCGAGGAGGTACAGAGGCAGCTCGACCTCTTAGAGCAGAGGAATCAGGAATTGGTGCAACACCTGGAGCAGCTGCAAGCTGTCAACCAGCAACAGCAGGAGCAGCTCCTACAATTTTACCGCCAAGCACCACCCGAAGATTCTCGGGCCAAGCTGCAAGTGAATCAGCAGCACGCCGGGCATCCACCACCTGCATCACTCCCACCGCAGCAACGTTTCGACGCCGTAAATCGGGTGAGCATCAAACTCCCCCCTTCCTGGCCAGACGACGTGGACCTGTGGCTTTCACAAGTGGAAGCTCAGTTCACCGTGGCGAACATCACCCAGGAGGCCACCAAAGTTGCATACGTTGTCAGCCAATAAGAAGGCTGGTTTGCGAACGAAGTCCGGGACATCATCCGCACCCTGCCGGCCACCAATCAGTACACGCGATTGAAGAAAGAGCTGATCAGAAGACTTCGCCTTCAGAGAACTAACGATTGCGGCAAATATTAATGGAGGAAGAAATGGGCTCCCGCAAGCCTTCTCAATTTCTAAGGCATCTGCAGTCACTGGCTGGCACAACTGCCGTACATGATGACTTTCTCCACACACTGTGGCTTCAGTGCCTACCCACCCACATACAGACGTGGGTGGGTAGGCGCTTCAGGCCCAGCCTTCTGAGCTGCCACTGGACCAACTTGTCATCCTAGCCGACAGGATTGTAAAGTGACTCCATCTATCGCACTACCCATCATCCACTCCACATCTGTCGCTCCCGTTGCGTCCGCCGACCAAGTGCTTTCGGTCTGTGCTGCATCAGCCTCGCCAGGGATCGACCCACCGTCACTCGCGAATCACATTGAGGATTTAATCCATCAGATAACACATCTGCGGACCGAAGTCAACGAACTTTGCCAACGCTCTCGATTGCACAGCCCCTCAGGCTTCCGACATTGTGACGCTGCCGTCCCCAGAAGTGATGACATCCTGCTGGTACCACCAATGTTTTGGAAATAAAGCCAATAAATGCACCAAGCCTTGCAAACATCCTCAGCAGTCAAACTCCACTGGCAACCGTTATTAGCGGCAAACAGTTGCCACCACAGGGGAAGCCGCCTCTACATCACTGACCCATCACGCAAGCCGTCAAGAATTCCTCATCGACACAGGCTCAACCATTTGCTGCTTTCCGCGGCGACTCCTTCCTGGCCGGCGCCATGCAACTTGTTACATGCTGCTTGTGGCTAACAACTCCTATATCAAGACATACGGCTCTTTACTTTTAAACCTCAACTTCGGATTGCGCCAGGATTTCCGATAGCAATTCGTGACAGGTAACATCTCACTACCTATCATTGGGTCCGATTTTCTGGATCACTTTCAGCTTCTCCTGGATTGTCACCACAAACGCCTCATCGATGGATGCACAGGTCTCTCTACTCCCTGCCAAACCATAAGAGTCGCTCAGCAAAGCATCAAGGCTCTTTCCGACGTCTCTCCATACCACGACATTTTTGCCGAATTCCCAGACCTCGAATATCCTACCGGTAGGCTGCGGGAAATTCATCACTCAACACTACACTTCATCTGGACCACCCCAGGGCTACCGGTGTCCAGCCGACCTCATGCCTATCCCTAGAACGCCTCCGAATAGCCCAGGCTGAATTTGAGTTGATGCTCCGCAAAGGCACGGCACGTCGCTCAGACAGCCCGGGTCATCGCCACTCCATTTGGTACCTTAGAAGACCGACGGATGGTGACAGTGCGGAGATTACCAAGCATTGAATTCCCAAACCTTTCCTGATCAGTATCCTATCAAACACATCCATGACTTCAGCCACCATCTTCGTGGTTGCAACATTTTCTCCGTCATCGACTTGGTAAAAGCCTACACTCAAATCCCTGTCAACCCGGACGACATTCCAAAAACAGCAATAATCACGCCTTTTGGACTTTTCGAATTCCCATTTATGACATTTGGGCTCCGCAATGCTGGTCAGACATTTCAGCGACTCATTGACGAAGTCCTTTCTGGCCACAATTTTTGCTTTGCTTACGTCGATGACATTCTTCTCTCATCAGGCAGCCCTGATGAACATCGGGAACATCTCAGAGTCCTTTTCTGACACCTCAGTGACCATGGTATCCAGGTCAACATCCAGAAGAGTACAATTGGTGCAGCTTCAGTCACTTTCCTGGGTTATGAAGTATCTGCTGCAGGCACTCGTCCATTACCGGAACGAATCACCACCCTTCAGAATTTCAAATGCCCCTCAACAGCTCATGATCTATGCCATAACCTAGTAATAATTAATTTATACCGGCGTTTCCTGCCATCTGCCGCAGAGCACCAGACCCTGCTGAATGCCGCCGTCGCCAACCTACGCGGCTCTCAACCAGTTCCTTGGACAGAAGAGCTGGATGCATCTTTCAACTAATGTAAAGAAGGACTAACCAACTTAGTTACTCTCCTTGCTCACCCTGACCCGACAGCTCAACTCGGTCTTTTCACAGATCCTTGATCCTTTTCAGTCGGTGCCTGCCTGCAGCAACTCGTCGATGGTGCATGGCAGCCCCTAGCTTTCTTCTCTCACAGGCTCACACCGAAGCTGTTGGAATGGCCGCCCTATTATTGCAAACTGTACGTGATCTAAATTGCTGTACAGCACTTTTGCCATTTTCTGGAAGTGCAACATTGAACAATTTTTGTTGACCACAAACCTCTGATCTACACCTTACAACGACGTGAAAAGCTCCCGCCTGAGCAACTCAACCAATTGTCATTTATTGCACAGTTCACTACCGACATTCAGTATATAGAGGGACCTTCCAACGTTGTCGCTTACACCTTTCCTTGAGTTGAAGCCGTCATAGCTCAAGACCAGGACGATGAGCTTTGTGAGCTCCTCAATGGTGAATCTGCTCTTCACCTACAGCACATCATCATTCCCGGGACGGACGTGAGTTTGTACGATGACAAGTCAACCGCACAGCCTCACCCCTACGTCCCGGCTTCTCACTGTCAATGTGTTTTCGACGTCATGCACGGCCTGAGCCACCCCTGCACCAATGCCTCAGCTTGTCTCGTCTCCATGCGGTTCGTCTGGCCCCATGTCCAGCAGGATTGCCGTGCCTGGACTCACGCCTGCCAGTGTGCTACAATCACTCGGCACAACCATGCTCCACTCGGTAATTTTGCCTCTCCGACAGCAAGATTCCAACACGTACACATGGACCTAATCGGTCCTCGACAGGCTGTTGGGTCTTTTAAATATTACCTGACTGCCGTTGAAAGATACAGCCGTTGGCCTGAAGTTTTTCCCCTAGAACACATCACAGCTGATGCCGTTGCTACTGCCTTTATGTCCTTTTGGGTATCCAGATTTGGCTGCCCACCCCGAATCACCATGGACCAGGGCAGACAATGTGAATCAGAGCTTTTCCATGCACTAGGAAAAAGTTATCACCCCTGCACAAATGGGCTGGTTGAGCATTTCCATCGCCATCTCTAGGCTGCACTCATGTGAGACCCTGGCATAATCTGGCTGGAAGCCCTACCTCTCATCCTCCTCGAGATCCGCACCTCGGTCAAGGATGACATCAAGGCCTCTTCAGCCGAACTGGTCTACAGCAAGCCCCTACGCTTACCTCGTGACCTGCTCGTCCCCATGAAGACCAACCGAACTGATGACACCACAGACTCCGTTGCCCGACTTTGCCAGCAGATATCCTTGCTTTGACCTCAACCTGCATCGAGACCCAGTGTATATGTATTTAAGGACTTAGCCACTTGCACCCACGTTTTCCTTCAAGATAACATGGTGCGTGATGCCCTTCAGCCACCATACTCCGGCCCTCACCCTGTAGTCCACCAGGAGAACAAGACCATCTCGCTGCTCCTCTGCAGCGGCATAGTACGCGTCAGCATTGACCGAGTCAAGCCAGCGTACATGATTTCAATAGATGAAGCACCAACCTTCACCGCTCCGGCTACTCCACTACCATCAGGGTCCATATTCCTACCGCAGCCGGAGCCGCAGCCTTGGTCAACACCATCTACTGCTAATATACCACTGGCCAACTACACTACCAGCTTGGGCGGCGTGTGCAATTCCGTCTCCCTTGGAAGGCCATCGACGCCGACGGCGCAGGCCTTTGAGGCATTTCGCTAATGACTTTATATATAAAGCATCCTGCGAGGTGCACAAATACTCAGACAATAAAGGGCCTCCAAAGAGCACTCATCCTCAGTGCTTTACACATTTCGACTGTAAGAGCTTCTAAAGACTACAGACTAAACTTTCGGCCAATATTTTTTAATTGGAATTGGCAAGCTAATTAAAACTTTTTAAATTACCAATTTTGAATTGGTTGTCACGTATGTAGAATCTCGGGCATAGACAACTACCAGCATTTTGTTTATAGTGTATATAAGGGTATTCCAAAAAAATCAGTAATTTTTTTCTAATGCATACCTTCTATATTTTTTCTATTTGACCTTATTAAGTTACCTAATAAATATGATTTTGATTGTATTATAATAACCCGTGACTTGATGCCAAACAATTTTGATGAATGAAAATTTGTAACAACAAGGAGAACACCTGGTTAGTTTGAAATTAACTAACGGATTCACACAAAAATTCCAGGGCACGTTCTTTGCTCAAAAATAATGGACTCATGCCCAACCGTTTAACTCAATGGGAATTTGTTTATAAAAAATTAGCAACTGAATATCGGAGTTAGGCAACCACACCATACACCTGCATTCCTACATGGATCTCAAGTTAATAGGAAATTATTTTCTTCCATTTCTTTCTCTGATAACTTATATTTTTGTGATTAAATTGCATCTTGTTACCTTCCAAGCATTCTTTTGATGTACTTGTTAACTTAAACTTGTACTATTCAGAATTACTGTAGAGGATGATAAAATTAATACTTTCATTATCATTTCATATGATAAAAAAGGAAAGAAGAAAGTTCTGTTTTTGCATCAATAAATTTCCTTGTAAATACTAATTAAAAAATTAAATTAAGTGAACTGTTTAAATTACTGTTCACTTAAATATTTGGTCCACTTTACTTACCAGCAAGAGTGGCTTTTGTTTCCTCCCTAAGAGCTTGCTCTTTCTCCACCAGAACACGATTGACCTCATCTCTGTGCTTCTCTTCCATCTCTTTGATCAAGCGTTGATGTGACAGATCCATTGCTCTCATGCCTTTCTCACACAAAGCCTAAAATCAAAGAAAAAAGAAGCTCCTTCATATAACTTGCTAAGTCTGTCAAGTATGCAACTAAGTAAAAAATACCTGAATGCTAAAATAAAGATCTTCCTAAAATAAAGATACCTTAGAGTATTTGTAAGCAATGTCCACTAATTATTATTCAGAAAGCAATTCAGAAAAATGTATTTATTTATTTAATTGTAAGGACTACAAGTAGGTTCTAGGCCAGGTGATAGTCATTTTTTCTTAGGGGAGGAAAATACATTACCCTGCCTGGTATTCACCCCACAAATTCCAGTCATTTCAAATATCTACTGTATATAACAATCAAAATGTTATACTTTTAACACTAATTGAAATAAGAATACATTTGAACGGAAAAAGAAATATATTGAAACCTAAGGTTTACGAAACATTTTTAAGTAAACGAAGGACAATTATGAACATAAACGGAGCATTAGAATAAAATATAAAGTATATTTTGAGGGCTACCAGTAAACGAACTTTCGTAATGCACTATCGATAAAGTTATCAATAACTTTGTAAAATAAAGAAATTTGTTGATAAAAGAAAATAAACAATATTACTTCCCCACCTATTGCAATTTATAGGATAATGCTAGGAGGACAATAATCACAATGATACAACGGCTAAAATAGGCGAGAATATAAGTACAATTGTGTTTTTTCCTCGATAAATCAAGACTGAACTCGTATGAAAATTAATCATCGATATGAATATAATCGTAAAAAGAAATGGAAACTTAACTCATTCATAAATGTTGTATCTTAGGAACTGATCTTACAGTTAAATCTTGTAGAAATTGTTTCTTGCTTTTGCCATTCCAAAATCCTTCGTTATTTTCGTCCTTATAGAAATTCTCCCAATATCGAGGTTCAAGAGAAGGGATGTCTCTAGTAAGAACCATATGAATAGACTGGGAAATCAAGGTGAAAGCAAGGGTTCAGGAAAAGAGTTTTCAAACAAGTTTCTAGGAAAAAAAAACTTGTTTGAAGGGAAGCGATAGAGGAGCTTCACGACACTGCCTGCAAAGTGCTATTAGTAGAAGGTTTGCTATTGAATTGAGTGTTGGAATTTCTTCTTCTTGATACGTTCCCGCAAAAATTATGTGATCTCCTTGGTTAGCCTAGGGGATAAAGGAAACCTCATTGTCTCCATGAGTTCCTCCATTTGGACCCCTTGCGGAGTCTTGCTGCGGAGGGCTGAAATCCTCCTCGTCCATGAGGTGATTAACGAAGGCGGAATTTCCCAACCCGAAGTATCTCTGATGTTCTGCTGCACTCTTTCCTATCATTGTTCATTGTTCTCCCTCTCAGAACTCGGAGAAAATAGAGAAATTCCTAACCAAAGATTTAAGCAACTGTATGGCCTACCATGTTGAAAATGGTTTCCGATGGACCAAGTTAAGACTGGAAAATTGCAGGAAATACTTGATTTTCTTTTTGCTGAGTATACCTGCATTAAATGAATTCTACAGATTATCTGTTGGCATGTAGCAGGGGGTGCATTTCCGGCTATTCTAATTTCCTATTTATTTACTTTGATTATATTTCACTTGCGTAAAGAAAAATAATACACGTGACGTTACCTACTATTTGTAATTGCTATGAAATTATTGCGTTTAAACCTCTAGTTTCACCTTGTTGAGAATCATCGGGCGCTTCTGCTAGTTTATTATACAATACTCGAATTTTCTATTATGGATACCTGAGTTTGGATATAAACCTAAAATAGAGATCCACAGGAAAACTAATTACACCAAAATTTTGCGTGTTTTATTTTTCGTTGTTCTACATGGTCCAAAACTTTTATAACTATTACTTTTGGTACCAATTGAAGGACGAACGAAAAATGTTCCTGTTTTTTCGCGCTCTTTCAAGGATTGCTCACTTTGAGCTTTTGTTTCTCATAAAGTATCACTTCAATCAAAATAAAACCTTTAGATGACATTAAGAAACATATTATAAACTATAATAAAAATTTTAAGTGCCTTCTTATCGTTAGATAAAAAGTTATCGATATTATAAAACAACTTTTTTTCAGTAATGGGTGGACGTAAAAGTGTAAAATTGGTCTTGTTATAAAGCTCTCGCAAAAAGTTTTCAAATAGTATCATCAACGATATTTACAACTCAGCGATATTTTATACAAATTAATATTTATCATAGCAGAAATCATCCCGAAATCAAGCACTTGAGCTAGAATACCATTACAGCGACCGAGAAGCGGGTAGTCCTATCGCCTGTAGGTCGCCCAAACTGACGTCCCCAGAATACACCGGTCGCTTCCAGGGGAAGACCGGCCTAAGGTGGTACACCCCTTCCCCCACACTCACATAACAATGTCTTTGGCGGTTATATTAAATTAGAGCGTTATAGACCATCACCCATGAGTTATCGGGATTACTTACATTTTTGTTACTATATTTTATTTTAATCCTGTTATTTTTGACAGGAGAATTCACTAGTTCAGTTAGAATAAATAATAATCAGAGAGTTATTCAGAAGCTAGAAGAATGTCTACTTACCCTAAGCTGCTCTATTTCTTCTCTATATCTATCAAGCATTACAGATCCATCATTGTTAACCTGAAAGAAAATTTGAGTAACTTGATAATATAAAAATATTTAAGGCATCTCCTTTTTAGTAATCTAAGGTCATCTATTTCAACTTAGAGCAAAATATATTTTTTAGCAAACTAATAGCTACTATGATGTTAAATTATTCATAAAATTATTTCTGGGCAGAAAAGGGCATTAATCACAATAAAATAGAATTCTTGAGAGCAAATAAAAAACCTGACGGGTAAGAAGTTCACAAGGTAAATGACAAAAGGTGATTTTGCATATACCTAGGAAAAATCTGATGTGACCAGCACATGACTTCTCCATATCTATTATATATAGACGCTTCTCCGGATATACCTATATATATATTCATATACGAGTAAAATGTAGCTTGCATACTGCAAGCAGATCGACAACAATAATTTAAAATCGGCATTATATTGGGACGGTCCTCAAAAGAAATAAATAAGGATTGAAAATACTCTAAAATATCGCTTCAATTTAATCGTCTGGCATCGAACCCAGGCCTTACTGGTGAACTTACTATGTAGCACAATAGAAGATCACCATCTCTAACTATGTGTGAAAATTCAAGCAGAAATATTGGCTACGACTGTTTCAAAAGACGTTCTAATTTTCACGAATGTAAATGGCTCTCTGGATTCGAACCAAGGACGATCACTGAAATCTAAAACATGATTTTGAAATTTATCTATGATCTCTATCTATATGCCGAATTTCAAGTTTCTATATTGTTGGGAAAGGGTTCAAAATAATTATTGAAAATCGGATCAGTTACTGATTTCAGAGACGCCTGGTGTAGAAACCAGGACACATTGATAGCTGTGAATGGACAGTTTGATTTGTATGGACTTGATCTTTCTTTATACAAAGTTTGAAGTCGATATCGTGCCGGGAAGTACCTAAAATTTGTTTCCGTTATCTCCATAAGAAATGCATTGAAGAATTTAAATGGCCCTCTGGGATCGAACCAAGGACCATTAGCGAATACGTAAAATTTGATTATGAAATATATTCATGATATCTAACCTCATTCCGAATTTCAAGTTTCTATGCCATAGGGAAAGGTTCAAAAAAAATCTTAAAAATCGCCACAATGCATTTTAAATGACCGTTTTTGCCCTGGCCTAGCATCGAACCATGGACAATATTCGAAGATGTCTTTTTGATTTTCGTTGGATATGCACAGCTTCTAGCGATCCCTTGAGTTTCAAATCTCTCCGTTTCCGGGAAGTGCATCAAAAAAAATTTCGAAAATCCCCGCCATGTAATCTTAATGGGGAAAATCGCGACTTTGGGGCCTTCTGGAATCGAATCCATGACACCGAGGTTCAATGTCGGCTTTTTCCTGGAGGTTACACGTTATGGCCAATACGTCGTAAAAATTTCAAGTCGGTGGCACTTGTGGAACATGGTTAGAATTTTGATCCCCTACATATATCTATAATATATAGACGCTTCTCCGGATATACCTATATATATATACGAGTAAAATGTTGCTTGCATACTGCAAGCAGATCGAAAACACAATTTTTTTGTCGGCATCACATAGAGTGAGTCCTCAAAAGAAAAAAAAATGGATGGAAAATATTCTTAATCTCCGCTGCAAATTATTCGTCTGGCATCGAACCCAGGTCTTCCCGGTATAACTTACTATGCAGCACCATAGAAGATCACCATCTGTGACTATGTGTGAAAATTCAAGTAGAAATATTAACTGCAACTGCCTCAAACGACGTCCTACGTTTCCCTTATATTCCTTATGAGAGAAATGCTAATGTGCTCTGGCATCGAACCCAGGAATAGTACGGTGTTATCTAATTTTTTTTCTAAAACCAATTCTGTTCATACATCTTCCAGCCGAGTACGAAGCTCCAATCATTTCGATAAGTGCATCAAAAAAATATTGAAATACTAAACGAATGTATTTTATACGGGAGACATATTTGCCGCCCGGCATCGAACCCAGATCTTTCTGGTAATAATTCCAATGCAAAATAATAGAAGATCACTATCTCTAACTATGTGTGAAAATTCGAGCAGAAATACTGGCTGCAACTGCCTCAAACGACGACTTACTTTTCCCTTATATTCCTTATGAGAAAATGTTAATGTGCTCTGGCATCGAACCCAGGAATAGTACGGGCTTAAGAAATTTTTTTTCTTAAACTAATTCTTAATATATATCTTCTAGCTGAGCGAAAAGTTCCTTAAATTCCGGTAAGTGCATCAAAAAAATTCATGAAAAACTATCCCCATGCATTTTAAATACGGGATTTTTGCATCGTCCTAGCATCGAACCCAGGAGGTTCTCATTAGTAGTCATTAATGTGTTTAATAGTTCTTGACCATATCTGTAAGCTCCTTGAATTTCGATTCTCTACCTGTCCGGGAAGTATTATATAAAAAATTTTGAAAATCGCCACCATGTATCCTTATGGAGAAAATCGGGACTTTGGGGCCTTCTGGAATCGAACCCATGACACCGAGGTTCAATGTCGGCTTTTTCCTGGAGGTTACACGTTATGGCCAATATGTCGTAAAAATTTCAAGTTGGTGGCACTTGTGGAACATGCTTAGACTTTTGATCCCCAGTGTATATATATATATATATATATATAAGTATATCCGGAGAAGCGTCTATATATAATAGATACATTCATACATTGTCCATGGTTCGATGCTAGGTCGGGGCAAAAATTGGTCGTTTAAAATGCATTCTGGTGATTTTTAAGATTTTTTTTGGGCCATTTGCCGATAACATGGATACTTGAAACTTGGCACGTAGATAGATATCATGCATATATTTCATAATCGAATTTAACATGTTCGCTGATGGTCCTTGGTTCGATCCCAGAGGGCCATTTCCACTCCTCAATGCATTTCTTACGGAGATAACGGAAACAAATTTTAGGTACTTCCCGGCATAATATCGACTTCAAACTTTGAATTAAATAGGATCAAGTCCATACAAATCAAACTGTGCATTCACAGCTATCAATGTGTCCCGGGTTCGACATCAGGCGTCTCTACAATCAAAAATTGATCTGATTTTCAATAATTATTTTGAACCCTTTCCCAACAATATAGAAACTTGAAATTCGGCAGATTGATAGAAACCATACATATATTTCAAGAACATTTTTTAAATCTCCATGATCGTCCTTGGTTCGAATCCAGAGAGCCATTTACATTCGTGTAAAGTAGAACGTCTTTTGAAACAGTTGTAGCCAATATTTCTTCTTGAATTTTCACACATAGATAGAGATGGTGATCATCTGTTGTGCTGCATAGTAAGTTCACCAGGAAGACCCCGGTTCGATTCCAGACGATGAAATTGCAGCGAATTTTAAGATTATTTTCAATACTTTTTTTTCTTTGAGGACCGTCCCGATATAATGCCGATATGAAACTATTGTTGTCGATCTGCTTGTAGTATGCAAGCTACATTTTACTCGTATAAGATGTAAATGTTTATCTACGACAGTATTTTAGAACTACATTCAATCTAAACTTGGAAGATAAGTGATTAATTTATATCATATTATCTCTTACGTCACAAACATTATAAATAATGTTTTGCGGGTCATATCCGATGAAAAACGATGGTATTGGCCTTTCGCCCCAGTGCCCACTAAGTACATAATCAGCAACTTCCGGTTTATCAGTATTTCATGAATAACTCCTAAACAATCAGTTATACAAAAATATGTTTCATACAAAAGTTATAGTAAATTACATTTTCTAAAACTTTTATAAATAATAGTATATACCTAAATATCACATTAATGGAGATATTTTGCAAAATCAGAAACGAGCATCGAAAAGTAAAGCTCGACTTCCGGTTAACTGATTTACTCCAAAAACTAATAAACTCTAAAGAAGAAAGGAAAACACAGGCCTTGTGCCCATTGCTGATTGGTTGCAACATGAAAGATGTTGAGTTTGATAACTTCCTACAAAATTCATTATAAAAGTTTCACAGTAAGTAAGCTGTTTGCAGATGGCTCTCAGTAAGAGAATTGGAATATCTGGATGGCAGTAAACCCAGCACAGCGATATTTGTCTTCAGAAAATCAGTTGCAAGTAATATTTGCCCTTACGTTAAGAGAAATTGCTTCCAGGTGTTAAGTATGAAACTGGAATTTTTTGTAAAAATTACACGTCTGTTATTTGAAAATTATAAAAAAATATTTTATTTAAAATAATCCATTGGAATTTATACATTTTTCCAACCTCTTTGGCAGGTTATGAATGCCACGCCAGAAAAATAATTCTCACGTAAAAATCACCAACTCGTTTCTCACGTCAAAATCACCATTTTTAATATTTTAAACTACTCGAAGCACTTTGTTTTGCCAAGAGCATGTTTACCGTATGCTTCGACAAGCATTCTATGCGATTCTGCAGCAGTTTTCTTCAAATGATAGCAGAAAACCAATGCTGTTTGAGGTTATAGAAAAATATACCGGTGAATGAAACTTAGGTTATTGTGTGTTGACAAAATTCGTTGGAGGGAGAAGATGTCGCTGCAGAAGCAGTCTTGAAACTGATAGCGAGCACCATCTATAGCGAAATTCCGGTTTCATACTTCTACACAAGGTAAATTCCAGAGGAGAAGCTATCCACAAGCATCTGTATGCTATTCTAGGAGCACCTTGTTCAAGACTTCTAGAGATAAAAATGCCAGTTGCAAGGCTATTTCATCATATTCTATTCATCCAATGAAATAGAATCAAATCACCCTGGATGTATATTAGGCTGGATCATTTGCCACTTATTCCATTAACATAAATAAAAACATTTTTATACAAAAAATTGAAACAAAAATACCCATCTTATATTTGGTTAAAGAATTTTGAATACATGTACTAAATGATATGTCATGAGTACATGGAAGTCTTGCAATAAAAGAATGAGATTTTTTTTCAGTCCTCTCAATCTCAATGATGGTTTTACTCAACTGCGAGGGAAAAGAAGAAAAGCTGATGTTGTAATAATGGCTGCAGAGAAGCCTTAAAAAGGGAAGCTCCTAATAACTCAGAAGTAGCTAACTTTCCCACAAACTTGGAGCTCATGCTGGCAAGGCATCCCAGGCTCTTCCATTGCGTGGGAGACTAATCAAGTGGTGGAGTCGCACTCACTCTGAAACCCCTCACTCTCATTTAATTGAACGGATGTTCAAACCAAAAGGGAAATAGAATTCATGCCATTAAAATGTGCATACCACTCTTCGTAATATACAGACGCGAACACAATTAAGATCGTATTATCTGATATGGTCCCTCATGGCACACGCTTAAGTCTATCGGAAACCAAACAAAAGGATAGCTAACAACGCTCGGCAAATAGAAACTGCAGCAAAGGAAATAAGCAGCTGTCTAAGAAGAGCCTGAAGTAACGTACGATTCAATTACATTCAAATGTGACTCAAAATGTATGGTGTATCTTATAAAAAAAAATGTTACTGCTTTAATGTATATCTGGAGCAGAATTTTGCTTTTCATGAAAATTTCTTGAATTAGTCTGAAAGAGGAAGTCAATAAATGTACTTAATTAAGTTCAAAAGCTCACAGAGGCAACCAGAGGAGAATTTACAATGTAAATACTGTCTGAATAGATCCTGAGCAAACAATGGCAAATTTAGAATTATTTATGTAGCTAGGCTAATTTATGTTAATTGAGCAGGGTACATTTACTCCGTATTTTCTCTATTTTTCCACAGTATTAGTATTTAATTGGTTATCTTGTAGTAGTTGCTAATTTATATTTTCCTCATCTTGTTCCTTTTGGTTTTTGCTGTGACTTGGAGTTTGGATTATCTTTTATCTACATTGTATTAGGCTGTTATTACAGTTTACATTGTATTGGTCATTCTACAAATTCATAATTTCTTATCTTTTACCTCAGGTTCAGTCCGTCAGTACTTGAAACATTTCATAAGTTAGGCAGCCTAAAAAAACTGTGCCGAATATCAAGCAATTTTTGGCATTCTAAACCCGGTTCCCCCCTTAACACGTTCACTACGGTGGCCATATTGGCGATCTTTATACATCTTTAATGATATAGCCCGTATGTATGAGAATGTATTCTTTTGTGGTTAACAGTAGACTAAAGGAAAAACTTTCCGAATATCGGGAGCGTTCCCCCACTCATTTAAAACTGAATGGGCCGGAGCGTCCTGATCCTTGATTTTGAATTTGACATGTTAAAATTCAGGAAATAGTAAGACACCCATATTTTTTGGTTTTACCCAAAAGTATTCCTAGACAGAGATACAGGTTGCCAAAGATGGCATCCCAGGCACCATTTTGCACTTACGACTTTCAGCAATTAAAAAAAAAAGATTATCTAGGGAACAGTTCAAGATATTTTGTTTCAGTTTTTTTTTCTTTTTGTATTTTAAAGATAATATTTTTCTCTTTTAGCCAGTGTAAAGAGAGCAAGTAGTTCATCAAATTTGTGGTCCAACAGCATAAATGGTGTTTTGTGGAAAGTACCGACTTAAAAATGACTTCTGATTGGGGCTACAGGAGAGTGGATTGTGCTACTTGCATATCACAGGAAAGTTATATAGAAGACCAGCAAAATAACAGACTTTGTTCAGGTAGGGGTAGGAGTGCTCATTTCAAGGCTCTGTTTCCAAGTGATGACTTTCTGTTTTCTAAATGCTTTGACAAAATATTAAAAATGGCACTAATTGAACTTCAAGAAGAAGTCTCCTATGGCATGGATGATGAAGATTTTGTATCTGCAGAAGAAGAATTAAACTCCCAGAATCAATCAGCTATAAAGTTTGGTGTTAAGAAACCACGGTCAGTCTATGCATCAAGAAAGCACATTACTGAAGCTATTGGTGAGTACGCAAAATAAAAACTGACCGAACAATGTTGAAATTCTTGAAGAAGAAATAGAACCTTTAGAAGCTTGCCACGGATTAATATCAAACATTGATTCAGCTATTGAATTGCATTATTCCTGCAATGAAAAGGTGCAACTTGCAACAAAATACAAGGTGGAGAACAAAAGAAATTTGACAGTTGCAAAAGGAGTCACCCAAGAGTCTACGGTCACCCTGTGAATGATATTCAGATTGCACCGGTATTTTGTCTGGAAAATAAATGGACTGTTCTCGCCAGAGTCCCAGCAAAAAAGACACTATCACTGCAACTGTTACAAGAGAAAAAGAGTTGAAAATGAAAAGATACATGACCTGCAGTATTAAGGATACTTTTGCCATTTATATGAAGGAAAATCCCATTTGCCTCAAAATTTTATGCACTATGACCTAAGAGGGTTATTTCATACCCACCTAGAGAAATCTGTTAATGTGTGTATTGAACCAATTTTGACTTTGCATGGTAACTTTGAAGAACTTACTAGCAGACATGACATATGATACCTTGGTTCGCCTCGTGAAGTCTTAAGTTGTCTGTGATGTACAGCGTTTGTACCTGTTTGTTTCAGGAATGTTGCGACTGTCCTGGAAAGGGGGGGATTCTTGTTACCCAAACTTGGTTTGAAGTGAAGGGGCGTTTAGGGATTGAACAACTATGTTTTGTGTTTTTCAGTGATTTTGCTGAGAACTGGTCCGTGATTCTGCCACAAGGGTATAATTGAATTAAAAACCAAATTTCAATTTTCAAAGGAGTCGCATCTTTTCAAAACAAGACTACAGGTAATGCAGTTATAAGTGATGACAGAAAACATTACTCCGCAAATGCACCGCTTGGCAATACACATAATTTTTAGCTAATTGTAAATGCCTCTTTGAAAACCCGGATCCAAGAGATATCTTAAAAATATTTTCATCTTATGCAAGGCAGTCAGTACTCCATCTCAATGCTGGACTACTTCCCCTAAGAAAATCTCTGCACACCAGTTCACGTTGTCCTCATTGAAATGGAACATACTTTTAAAGTCCTTATCAAGTAGACTTGAACAAGTATTGTAAAATTTCATGTTCCACACATTCACTACATCTGACATGACCAGGCACACTCAGCCGTTAAGTCTACAGCTGACTAGAAGCATTTTATTTTTAGTAAAAGGTAAACTTAATGCATAACCCTTTACTTCACTGATGTACAAAAGGTCAGCAGAAGAAGCATTTGCTTATTAAAAAAGTAAAAGCTTTTACATTAATTTTTATACGTAATTGTTGAAGCATTAGCTCAAAATTTTGGAAGTATAAGGTTTTGCTTCCTTTTAAGCATATGGCCCAATAAGGTAAAGGTGATATTGAAAGAAGAAAGACTTTTGGTTTTGGCCAATAATTGCCATCATTAGGTTAAACCAGCGAGTGGTATATAATAAAAAGTATTTTCTATTATCGTTGCGATGGATTTCCATAGTATTCCCCCGTGGATTTTGAACCGAAGTTGATATTTTAATGGATCGAGGATATTAGAGTCAAACAAGGTGATGCCTGTGAAAATAGTTTAAAATACATCACTTTGGAATGTACGTAAAAAATGATACAGAATTATATCAGCTAATACTTTAAGTATTTAAAAAAAACAAATGTTTAATACTTGATAAATACAGTATATCATATGTATGCAATATATAAATATCTTTCTATCAAGGACCCCTATAAACAGGAAATAATAGAAAATAATTTTTGAGTTACAGAAGGCTTATTTATGTTCATCATGTCACTATCACTACCTGAACTTTAACTGTTAGTTAAATTTACAGCTATGAGGAAAGACACAGAAGGCACCAAGTCACAAACAAAGAATGTATGAGAAATTTACTAATGATTAGTATTTCAGTTCCATATCCTTATTTCCCTTTCTACAGTATATTGAATCACCATGATCATTACTTACAAGCATTAATTCCTCCTTCATCCTGCAATGAGAACAGAGGAAAACATAATTAGAGGCTTATTCATGACCTATTCATAATAGAGGACATAAAAAATAGAATGGTCTCATAGAAAATGAATTCTTGAATTCTGAAATAATAAATTTCAGAAACTTTACATGGAATAACAGTAATTATGAACTATAGACATTCTAATTATACTAAATTCATATTTTAATTTCAAGAGGATATTTACCACCAACTTTGTAAGTAATATGCAAATAGTATTAATTGTTAAATGCTTCACAATTTACTTCTAATCATAATACCTATCCATTGCAAGCTGCATTTCCCCACATCTTTGACAGGGATGCCCAGGCATCTTCTTCAACTCCGAGTTTTCATTGGCAGGATATTCATCCACCTATAAAATGATAAGCATCCTTCAATAGCAAACTTTTTAAATGGAAGAACATATAAGAAATTAACTCTCACACATCGCTGACATACTGCCTTTCATACTTGGTACCTAAGCCACAACAGGCCAAATAGGCGCAATTTTTTGGGTAAGCGATCCTCCAGAGGAGAGAGGATAATATATTATTATGCAGATCTGTGTGTAGTATTTTGACGGATTTTTTCATTAATGTTACAAGTAAAATGTTGCTAGCATACTGCAAGCATATCGATACCACTAATTTCAAATCGGCATCATATCGAGAGGGTCCTCAAAAGAAAAAAAAAGATTGAAAATATTCTTAAAATTCGCTGAAATTTATTCGTCGGGCATCGAACCCGGGTCTTCATTGTCATTCACTTACTATTCAGTTCAACCAAAAATCTCCATCTCTAACTATGAGTATAATTCAAGGAGAATAATTGGCTGCAACTGCCTCAAACAACGTCCTACTTTTCCCTTATATTTCTTATGGGAGAAATTTTAATGTGCTCTGGCATTGAACCCAGGAACAGCATTGTCGTATCTTAATTTTATTCTTAAGCTGAGTCTTAATATACATCTTCTAGCAAAGCAAGAACTTTCTATTATTTCAAATAAGTACATCAAAATAAATAATGAAAACTAACTCATGTATTTTAAATGGGGGATATATTTACCACCTGGCTTCGAACCCGGGTCTTTCTGGTGATACATCCTATGCAACACAATAGAAGATCACCATCTCTAACTATATGTGAAAATTCAAGCAGAAATATTTGCTGCAACTGCCTCAAACGATGTACTACTTTTCCCTTACATTCCTTATGAGAGAAATTTTAATGTGCTCTGGCATCGAACCCAGGAATAGTATGGTCTTATCTAAATTTTTTTCTTAAACTAATTTTTACCATTCATCTTCTAGCCGAGTATTATTTTCCTATCACCTCAATAAGTGCATCAAAAAAAATAATGAAACACTACTCCCTTTAAAGGGAGTAGTGTTTATTTTAAAGGGCAGATTTTTGCATCGTCCTAGCATCGAACCCAGGATATTTTCTCTGAAAGTCATTCATGTTTTCCATAGATCATGACCATAAATATAGGCTCCTAGAGTTTTGATTCTCTACCTATCCGGGAAGTATTTTTTTTTAATTCCAGAAAATCAAAGTAATGCATTTAAATGGAAAAAATCGGGACTTTGGGGCCCTCTGGAATCGAAACCATGACACTGAGGTTCATAATCGCAATTTTTCTGGTGGTTACACATTATGGCCAATACGTCATAAAAAGACGCTTCTCCGGATATCTATTATATACAAGTAAAATGTAGCTTGCATACTGCAAGCAGATCGACAACACTAATTCCATGTCGGCATCATATCGGGACGGGCCTTAAAAGAAGAAAAAAAAAAAGGATTGAAAATATTCTTTAAATTTGCTGCAATTTAATCGTCTGGCATCGAACCCGGGTCTTTCTGGTGATACTTCGTATGCAGCACAACAGAAGATCTCACCTCTATCTATGTGTGAAAATTCAAGCAGAAATATTAGCTGCAACTGCCTCAAACGACGTCCTACTTTTCCCATATATTCCTTATGAGAGAAATTTGAATGTGCCCCGGCATCGAACCAAGGAATAGAACGGTCTTATCTAAATTTTCTTCAAAACCCTAGCCATAAAATACATCTTCCAAATAGGAAGAACTTCCAATCATTTGCATAAGTGCATCAAAATAAATAATTAAAATCTACTTCAATGTATTTTAAAGGGCAGATTTTTGCATCGTCCTAGCGTCAAACCCAGAATATGTTTTGTAAAAGTCATTAAAGTTTTCGATAGATCATGTTCATATATATAGGCTCCTTGAGTTTTGATTCTCTACCTATCTGGTAAGTATTTTTTTTTAATTACCGAAAATCAACGCAATGCATTCAAATGGGAAAAATCGGAATTTTGGGGCCCCCTGGAATCGAACCTATGACACTGAGGTTCAAAATCACATTTTTTCTGGTGGTTAAAGGTTATGGCAAATACGTCATAAAAATTTCAAGTAATGATGCTTGAGGTTTAGCCTGTTAATTTGTATCCTATCTGTGTATATATAAATGAATGAATCCGCAAGAGCATCTATATATACTAGTTAGACGCTTCTCCGGATATCTATTATATATAGAAGTTTCTTCGGATATACCTATATATTGTAACATTATTTCCTTGTAAGGAAATATATTTGTTTTTATATTTATTTTATATTTTATTTCGTACTTTATTGTATTGCTTGCGAGTTTGTCACGCGGAAGAATTACGCCAGTAACTTGTCTTTAGTGTCGTTTGCGCCGAAGTGGCGTGGTGGAATAATGAGTGTGGAAAAATAGGAAAGTGATTTCGGGGGAGTGTCAAAGGAGCTCTCGGGGGGTGAAGGACGAAAGAAAAAGTGCCTGGCCAAGAGAGCCGGAGGAGCGTGGAGGTGTGGCAGCGGAAGCCGGAAGAAATGCCCGGGAACCAACGAAGCCAAAAGGATCCCAAACACACTAAGTTTTACATATTGTGAATAACACGACTGTTGAGAGTCGAAAAGTGATTTCAGTGATTTCGGGAATTGATTTGATTCAAGTAATTTTCCGCGACATTATAGACGGTGTGGGAGGATTTGTTCACGGACTCTGTTTCGCGTGAATTCCAGTTCATTCTCTGATATTAATTTGTTGAATGCATGTTTTTTTTGTTGGTCATTTGTTTTGGGGTTTGTTTAAAAATCCATTGCTATGATATATTAAATATTCTTGAAAGATAATGGAAATGGTGTCGCGCTCTGTTTTTTTTTCCTTGGGAACACCTGGCTGGAGAGATCGCGGCATCGCACATCAAGCGAACACCACTAATTAAGCGGTCGACGCAGTGGTTTTTTTAGTTGTAAGTTAACGAGAAAATTAAAATTGTTACAATATATATACAAGTAAAATGTTGCTTGCATACTGCAAGCAGATAGACAACACTAATTTCATATTGGCATTATATCAGGACGGTCCTCAAAAGAGAAAAAAAAAGGATTGAAAATATTCTCAGAATTCGCTTCAATTTAATCGTATGGCATCGAATCTGGGTCTTCCTGGTGAACTTACGATGCAGCACAACAGAACATCACCATCTCTAACTATGTGTGAAAATTCAGGGAGAAATATTGACTGCAACTGCCTCAAACGACGTTCTACTTTTCACGAATGTAAATGGCTCTCTGGATTCGAACCAAGGACGATCTTGGAAATCTAAAACCTGTTTTTGAAATATATCTATAATTTCTATCTATTTGCTGAATTTCAAGTTTCTATATTATTGTAAAAGGGTTCAAAATAATTCTTAAAAATCAGATCAATTACTAATTTTAGAGACGCCTGGTGTCGAACCCAGGACTTATTGGTAGCTGTGAATGTACAGTATGATTTTTAAGGACTTGATCTTAATATTTGCAAAGTTTTAAATCGATATCATGCCGGGAAGTACCTAAAATTGGTTTCCGTTATCTCCATAAGAAATGCATTGAGGATTGTAAATGTCCCTCTGGGATCGAACCAAGGACCCTCAGCGAATACGGAAAATTTGATTAAGAAATATATTTATGATATCTAACCCCATGCCAAATTTCAAGTTTCCAAGCATTTGGGAAAGGGTCCAAAAAAAATCTTAAAAATCGCCACAATGCATTTTAAACGGTCGATTTTTGCCCCGACCTAGCATCGAACCATGGACAATATTCGAAGATCTCTTTCTGATTTTCGTTGGATATGCACGGCTTCTAGCGATCCCTCGAGTTTCTATGCAGCACAAATGAAGATCACCATCTCTAACTATAGGTGAAAATTCAATGAGAAATATTGACTGCAACTGCCTCAAACGACGTTCTAATTTTCACGTAAGTAAATGGCTCTCTGGATTCGAACCAAGGACGATCTTGGAAATCTAAAACCTGTTTTTGAAATATATCTATAATCGGTATCTATATGCCGAATTTCAATTTTCTATATTATTGGAAAAGGGTTCAAAATAATTCTTAAATATCGGATCAGTTACTGATTTTAGAGACGCCTGGTGTTGAACCCATGGCATATTGATAGCTGTGAATGCAAAGTATGATTTTTTAAACTTGATCTTATTTTTTGCAAAGTTTGAAGTCGATATCATGCCGGGATGTACCTAAAATTTGTTTCCCTTATCTCCATATGAAATGCATTGAGGAATTTAAATGGCCCTCTGGGATCGAACCAAGGACCATCAGCGAATACAGAAAATGTTTTTATGAAATATATTTATGATATCTAACCCCATGCCGAATTTCAATTTTGCATGCATTCGGGAAGGGGTCCAAAAAAAATCTTAAAAATCGCCACAATGCATTTAAATGGCCGATTTTTGCCCCGATCTAGCATCGAAACATGGACAATATTCGAAGATGTCTTTCTGGTTTTCGTTGGATATGCACGGCTTCTAGCGATCCCTCGAACTTCAACTCTCTCCTTTTCCGGGAAGTGCCTCAAAAAAAGTTTCGAAAATCCCCGCCATGTATTCTTATAAAGAAAATCACAACTTTGGGGCCCTCTGGAATCGAACCCATGACACTGAGGTTCAAAGTCGGCTTTTTTCTGGAGGTCTACTTTTCACATATATTTCTTATGGGAGAAATTGGTATGTGCTCTGGCATCAATCTCAGGAACAGCATTTTCAAACAAATTTTTTCCGACATTTTAAAACGTAATAACTTGGACGATTTGGTGTCAAAAAGATCTTGTTTCTCTAGTGAAGGTATGTCTCAGCCAAAACTTTTTCCTATTTGATTGGTGTTTTTACGAACAAAAAGACGGTTTGGCGATGCGGTTGCCTCTATCCCCATTACTGGCAAACATCTTCATGGACTCCTTAGAAGAAAAGCTGTTTAAATGCAACTCGGTTTTACTTAGTAATATTATCTGTTGGTTTCGCTATATTGATGATATTTTTTGTGCATGGAATGGCACCCATAGACAACTTGCTGCTTTCCTGGCAATTTTGAACTCCCTCCACCCAAAAATTTCCTTCTCCCATGAGACCGAATGTAATAATACCTTGAACTTCCTTGACCTAACTCTTAAAAACAATAAGATTGAATTTAGCATCTATCGTAAACCCACTTACACAAATAGTGTCACTCCTGCCTTTTCTAACCATCATTACTCTCATAAATTAGCCTCTTTCCATAGCCTTATCGATAGATTGCTTCAGATAACCCTTTCCCCCATTAACTATTCCCGTGAACTAAATACTATTAAAGCTATAGCCAGTGCCAATGGATATCCTACCAGTTTAATTGACAAATTGCTTTCACGGAAAGAGAAGAACCTCATTACCGGACGAATGTTTCCCCTTGCCTCTGTAACAGATATTGAAACCCCTCGACGTGTAGCCCTATTATTTAAAGGCTCCTTATCTTATAATCTGCAAAACCTTTTTAAAAAATATAACGTGATTCCAGGATATAAAAATAATAACACGCTAATAAAATTACTATCCAATTCGAAAGATAAATTCTAAGCTTTAGAGAGACCGGGAGTATATAAACTAAATTGTACGGATTGTGACGGAATTTACATTGGGATGACAACCTGCAATTTTAATGTCAGAACACAAGAACACTATAGAGCTTTCCTCCATAAATCTCCCTCCTCCCACTTTGCTAAACACCTTTTCGAAAACAGTCATTCAAGTGATTTTTCTCCAGAAATCCTTCACTTTCAAAGTAAAAGTCCTCGACTCAATGCCCTAGAACAGCTTGATATTAAACGTCACTTCTCCTACCCCCATTGTTCCCTTACTAACGAGTATCTTTTTCATTCTCCCTCCCCCATCTTGGATTCCGCCCTCTCCCCCATCCTTTACTCATCTGTAAATTTCTCCTCCAATTTCCCCTCCTACCTTCTGATTGGTTGTCATTGTATGTATGTCTATTTCCAACTTCTACATTGTATTTTATCTGCCATCACTCAAATTACAATTTATGCCTCGGCAGTTTGATGATTCAGTTGTGTGTGAACCTGATGATGGTAATGTAACAAAACCCGTAGTTCCTAAATAAAAACCTTTGTGGAAAAGTAAAAATCTATTTTCAATTATGTCTTTCCCCAACATCTCGGCCGAATTGATCGATTATCTTTTATCATTATTGGCTATTTTGAAAATGAATCATTTTCCTCACATCTTAAATTATTATTCAAATTAAAACTTAAAGGAATCAGCAATGATCTTGGAATGGGTTATGTCATTTCTTTGAATAAATTGATTCAAATTATTCTGGTTTATTCTTAAACTGAAACTCAAAGAGTACTCACATTCTCCATCTTCTTTTCATTTTTGGCAGTTTTCAGGAAGTCCGCTACCCGTCCTTCCAGTGAACTGAGTCGAACTAAGATGCGCAAGGGATCACATTTTTTAGACAAATCATCTTCTGGTCTCGCTTCTTCCTCAATCTGCTCCTCCTCTAATTGGCTGCTGCTATGAGAGGCTTCCTGCCACGCACTCCTCCTCAACATCCTACAGTTCATTCTCTGCCGCCTTCCCTCAATCCTCTTCCGTTCACTTGCAGAGCAGCCTTCCGCATCCAGTTTTGCCAACCGAACACCACATTTTTCTTTTCTTTCACTTCCTTTCTCCTCTTCGCTTCCGTAAGATTGTGAATGAGAGGTTTGAACTCCAGCTACTGAAAAAAAGGCAAAATCAATTTCAAAATTGATCCAGTTAAATTATCTTTTTTCAGAGGGTTTTGAACCAGGATCATATAGTACAGACAACAAAATTAATTGGGTCAACGAATTACAAAATTATACCTCAGATAAGAAACCCAAGCAATGCAACATTATAGTCTGATAAAAAGCACATCTTTCAATGCATTATCTGAGAATAAACAAATAAAATTGACTCAATCCAGAGTATATCCTTAAATCTACTTTATTGCTTCCTATTTCCCTCCTTTTATTTCATAGAGAGATGGGATTTCAATGTATACTTAATTCTGTACTCCTCCTTTAAAATATAAGCTAGAATACAAATGGTGCCCCAGCACCAAACCAATCACCATAAGGTAAAAGAAATATTGTAAATGTAATGCTGCGGATATGAGCACACCCCATTCCCCATCCTCCTAACCATTATCCTCCGCTTTCTGTCCTTCGGTGACAGAGGAAGAATAGACATGCGTTCGGTCCGTGTTGTTTGTCAGCCTATTGCTCTCGAAAATAGTCATAATTTGGTCACTTTCTAATTTTTCCCATTTTCACAAATACCTGGTATAAACTTAGATTAACTCTCCTTTTGCTAAATGTCAAAACCAGGTATATAAAGGCTTCATCAGAGCAGAGAAAGACACAGTCAGGTGGGAGCTAGGTAGAGCGCCTATTTAGGCGCAGCTCCCCGAAAGGGAGACCCCTCCATGGGGGTCTCCGAAAGGCAGTTATAGCCAGTCTCTCGCCTTCTTTCGTCTCCCGTGTATTATCCTTCTTCCCGTGCTCGTATCCACGATCTTTGGACAATATACGTCATTTTTAATTCAAATTAAGAGGTAAATATTTATTTCTCAATTGCTTTCGACACCAAGGGCAAGAACCCAATAAATTAACGTAATTGTTCCGTCTCCTTAACCATCGTAAGGGGCGGACATTACATAAATATGAAACATTACTTCTGTTCACATGCCTGGCCATAGAATTTCCACCTTCTTGGTAAATGAATCATAAAAAATTGGAAATTCCTGCAATATATTTCAAATGGTAGTCTTGAGCCCAGGACTTTTAGAAAGATGTCAATACATATAACAACCTGGTAAACATAAAAATCCATTATCTCCATTTGCAATGCATAAAGGAATGTAAATGTGGCCCTGGCATCAAACCAAGGATCATTAAGGAAACTGAAGTTTTTATATGAAACGTATTTATGATCTCTATTCACATGCCAGGTTTAAAGTTTCCATGTCATCAGGAAGGGATACAAAAAAATCTTTAAATAGGAGAATATTTGTCCTGACCTGGCATCCAACCAAGGATAATATCTCAATTCCACCTGTCCAAAGGTCTTCTTCTTGGTCTCTTCACATCTCTTGGTATCCAGTTGAGAACTACAGATGTCTAACGGTTGTTGTTTCTTCTCGCAACATGGCTGGCCTACCTCCATTTTAGTGATCTTACCTTATCTATGATGTCTGTAACTCCAGTCATCATTCTCACCCAAGTGATGTGTTTCCCGTCTCTTCTTGTGATTCCCAGCATACAGCGTTCCATGCTCCTTTGTGTTGTCTGAAGTCTCTGGGTTATTGCAGCATTTCACACCCATGTTTCACTTCCATAGGTCAAGACAGGTAAAATGCATTGGTTGAAGACCTTCCTCTTCAAAACTATTGGCATTCTTGACTTCAGGATATGCGAGTTCCTACCAAATGAGCTCCAGCCAAGTTTCATTCTTCTGTTTACTTCATTAATCCTGTTTTTCTCTCCTGTTGTTACAAGTTGTCCCAGGTATGTGTATTCCAAGCAAACATCCAGAGGTTTTCTTTGAAGTTTGACTGGTTCTTGCACTACAAAAGAATTTTACATTACCTTTGTTTTTGTTAAGTTTATCCTAAGTCCTTTCTTTTGTCTCGCTGTGTTTAGTTCTTCAAGTCTTGAAGTTAGATCTTCTGCGTTGGCTACAAAGAGAGCTATATCATCTGCAAAATGGAGGTGACTGATTTACTCCCCATTTATTCTTCAGCCCTTCTCTTCCCAACCAAGGGTTTTAAAAACTTCTAAAATGGCTGTGAATAAGAGGGGAGATAGACCATCACCTTGTTGAAATCCCTTCTCAATCTTGAATGCATCGGTCTCTTCATGCAGCATTACAGAAGCTGTGGCATTCTCATAGATACTGCACAAGAGACGTAAGTACTCTTTAACATCTATCCCTTGATTCTTCAGAGCTTTCAGAGTGGAGGAGGTACTTAACGAGTCAAAGGCCTGTTCGTAATCCACAAAGCAGAGGACTGGTGGCATCTCGTACTCATTTGTTCTGTTAATAATTTCCTGTAGTGTGTGGATGTGATCCATAGTGCTGAATCCCTTATGGGATCCTGCTTGTTCCTTAGGCCAGGCTGAAGATGGGATCCTATTAAGACATTCAGCTATTAAACCTCATGATTGTCTAATAGAGGACCAGAAGGAGGCTGATGGGGTGATAGTTCTTCAAATCTTCTTTGCTTCCTTCCTTGTGCAGAATGGCAATCCTTGCATGCTGCCCATTCCTTGGAAATCATCCCCTTCTTTAGACAACTACAGAATAATTGGGCTAAAACATTAGCAATATCTGTTCCACCAGCTTTCAGATACTCTGCCAACACCCCATCTGATCTTTCTGTTTTCCAATTCTTCATATGCTTAATCACTGCAATTACCACTTCTGGGAGAATTGAGATGGGATTTTGTGAGTTTTGGCTTTCCTCTTGGTTTTCCTATCTTCTAGTATAAATTGCCCAAGTATTCTGTCGTATTCGCATTGATAAGCTAGAACTTGAGCTCTCTCGTTTCCTTTCAACGTACAGAAACATTGTAATTATAGGCGACTTCAACCCTGACCTTCTCAAAGACACATGTGACAGCAGGCATATTGAGGACTTTGTACACTGTAATAATCTTTACATTGTGCCTTATGGTGCCACTCATCACGTCGGTGTAACGGATACCTTTCTAGATTTATGTATCATTGACAACAAAGAGAAAATTAACTCTTTCTCCCAGATTTTCTGCTTTTCATAATCTCACGACTTGATACATATAACCTATCATTTTATCATTCCTTTTGTTCCTCCTCCATCATTCATGTATCAAGATTTAAGAAACTTTGACGTCTCTAGGTATCTGGCTGAACTAAATGCTCTCGATTTGACCGAAGTTTTTAAGTCAAGCAACTTAGATCATAAACTTCGTTGTTTTAATTCTAATATATTAATTTGTATTAATCCTCTTGCTCCATTTAAACTATGTACCCCTAAACGTTCCCATGCCCCTTGGATTAATGATGAAATTAGAGAACTGATAAAGCCGGGAAAACTTATCCACTGGCTAAGGACAAAGACTCATTCCTCTCTAATTGAATTTATTAAATTTCGTAATCGCGATAAATCACATATATCTGAGACTAAATGACTTTATTATTCCGAAAAATTGTCTTCTTCCCAAGACTTGGGATCTACCTGGAAAGAGTTGAGGAATTAAGGGGTACTACGGCAGCACACTAACATTCTACCAACGGGAATTACAACTTCCCAAATGGATTTTTTCGTCACTTCTTCATCTTGCTCTTTCTTTGTTCCCTAGATTACTCAGGTCATTTCAATCAAGACAGCTTTTACTTCCAACATGTAACACCAGAAATAATGCTAAGATACATTTTTTATTCTAACCCTCAGTCTCCTGGTTCTGATTCTGCTCATTTTCTTCAGAAGGCTTTAGGTGTCGTTGGCTCTTCGAACATTGAAATTTTTAACTTCTCTTTATACCACTCAATATATCCATCCATATGGAGAAAGTGGACCTATACAAAAGGTATCTAAGCCATCCTCCCTTACTGATCTCAGGCCAATATCTCTTCATTGTCCTCTATCCAAAGTTCTGGAGAGAATAGTCCATCATCAGGTTGTTGACTTTCAATCTGGTTTTCGCATACAGTACACAATCTGCCCTCCTCAAGGTTACAAATGACATTTGCTCAGCTATGGATAATAAGTTATGCACTGTCTTGGTTTTGCTTTGCCACATTAAGGCATTTGATTGTGTTAATCATTTGCTGTTATTAAAAAAGTTGAAAGCACTATATTTTTCCAGCAGTGTTTTGAATTGGTTTCGTTCATAGTTGGAAGATAGGAGCCAATGATGGGGAACGAAAACGAGTTATCATATTGGTTAACCATTTCGAGAGGTGTTCTACAGGGCTCTGTTCTGGGACCTCTTTTGTTTTTACTATATATTTTTGACATTTCTGTGAATTTTAATCATTGTAAATACGTGCTATTTGCTGATGATTTGCAAATATATCTACATTCAACCGTTGATAACATACCCGATGCCTTGAAAGCAATTAATTCAGATATTGAATTTTTGTGTAACTGGTCGAATGCTTAACAACTTAATCCCTCTAAGACACAGGCAATTATATTACGTAACACTAAAATTCTAAGCAAAATTGATTTTGAAAATCTTCCGAAGATTATCTTATCTGAATCAACAATTCTATTTCAAAATACAGTGAGTAACCTAAGTGTTATTATTTATTATTCATTTATTATTTTTGTTTTTTTTTATTTAAACCAATTCCTGTTGACAAGTAAGTAAAACTTTACACTGACTGATGTCACATATTATAACTTTTATTATAAAGAAACACTTATATTGTGGCTTTTGCATTTGGCCCAAAGTAATTTAAAAAACTACAAACAATATTGATGGAAAACATTCACTTACAGCTTACTTACCACTGGTATTATTGATCAACAAGGCACTTCCAAAACTAGTTTGCTCCTTCAGCCTAACTTTGCCAATCTCCTTTGAAGAATTTAAATATTTTGAGAAAGTATCTGATTCATTGACTCCATCATTATCAGCAATTTGAATCAGCTCATTCAGGGATGCCTTATTGTCAACTTCAACATTCACCTGACTTGAATAATTTTCTGCAGATCCTTGCGAAGGCATTTTCAATTCATCAAGAGGTTTCCCAATAGCTGCAGCCAGGGTATCCTCTAAGTGAGTAAGGCGGTCACAGATCTCCTTTGGCAGCTTCCCACTGCAGAGAGAGGGATCAGTCCCACTCCTTACATCTCGCTCACTCCTCAGTGATAACGAACGCCTCTTTTCTCTAGTTTCCACTCTTGAGGTTTTCTGCTTCAGCTGCCGCACCTGTAATTCATATCAAAAGGCATCTTTCAACCCAATTCCACTCAAGGATTAACTACTAAGGTGGATAAATACAATCACAGTCACATTCCAAAGCCTAACCAGAGGTCTATTAAAGATGGTAAATAGGAAAATAAATAAGAGCAAGCTTAAGAATCATATGTAAAAATAGTGGAACAGATGCGTGGTCTATGAACTTCCTCACTGCTCAGATTGGGAATCTAATTCCCACATGTATGTACAAACATACAGTAGAACCTCAATTTTACGAAGTTGAAGGGACCCAAAAATTGGAGCTTTGTAAAATTCCGGTTCGGTAAATTTGAGGTTATCTTTCAAGCAATCGAAACCTCTACAGTACCAATCCAGTTTCAGTAGCACAGTGTAAAAATTTAAATGGGATTGAAAGGAAGGTAATATTTAAATTAAATGAATTATATATCTAGTTTAATGTTAAATGCAACAGAAAAAAATTCTAAACTTTTTAAGTTTTAAAGTAATCCTCAATTTTTGTTTGTTTTTTACCACAGTGTAAGCGCGTCCAAAAGCACTGCACTCATATTTGATTTTTCCACATTTTCTCATCTAAAATACATGGGCTGAGGGCCCTCCCAACATAGACGATCTGGATTCAGCTGCTCCTGTTAACGGTGATCGGCATCCCATTGAATTGAGCTCAGCGCGACAAAACCATTTCAAATACTTGGTAAACCCGGGGTTCAGTCACTCCTAGGGACCAGCTTCTCACTCCATAAAACATGAAATCGAGGTTCTACGTAAAACGGAGGTCATTTCGTAAAATTGAGGATCGTAAAAACAGGGATGGTCCAAATTTGACCCCTGTTCAAATCACTAGTAAAAAGTATCCTGAGACAAGCTAGCAGTGCCCTAGTAAGGGAACCCCATCCACTATACAACATGGATAAGAACGCCCAACTTCTATTGAGTCTTCGCCTCAAACTAGCAGTTACACTATCCCCAAGAGATTGAGAATATGTATATTAGGGTGTCCCAAAAAATCAAAATCATTTTTTTTTAGACGCATACCCTCTTATTTTTTTCTATTTGGCCTTATAAACTTACCTAATAAATATTATTGCAATTCGATTTTGGTAACCTGACTTGATGCCAAATAATTACGAGAAATGAAAATTTGCACCGACAAGGGGGACACCAGGTTAATAGGTAATTAACTAATGGATCCTCACGAATCTTTCAGGACACATTCTTTGCTTAAAAATGGTGGAGATATCTGGACGTTTATCTCAATGGGATTTTGTTTATAAAAAATTAGCAACTGAATATCGGAGTTAGGCAAACACGCCATACACCTATATTACTAAATAGCTTGCAAATTAATAGGAATTTATTTTCTTCCATTTCCTGGCCGGTGCGGATCGTTGGTTAGGTGCTGCGTTAATTTTGGCCAGGTGTGTACCTTAAACAGGAAATGTATTTACCCCCTAGCATCGAACCCGGGTCTTCCCTATCTACTAAACAGCACAACAGAAGATCGCCTTCTGTAACTATTTGTGTAAATTCAGGGAGAAATATTGGGTGCAACTGCCTCAAAATGACGTCCTACTTTTCCCTTATATTCCTTATGAGAGAAATTTTAATGTGCTCTGGCATCGAACCCAGGAACAGTACGGTCTTATCTAAATTTTTTTCTACAACCAATTCTTAATGTACATCTTCTAGCAAAGAAAGAACTTCCTATCATTTTGATAAGTGCATCAAAAAAATGATGAATAACTACCTCAATGTATTTTAAAGGGCAGATTTGTGCGAATCCAATAGAAAATTCCATGTTCTGGAAGAGATGGGTTCCTAGACTTTGAAACTAAAGAACTGCAGAGAATAGAAGATACAACATCTAAGATCAAGTTCAGAGAAACCCTAACAAAATCTTTCACGGTTAAGACAGGCTCTTCCCCTGCTTTTTGTGTTTGAGGTGATTAAAAGAATGGTGCCAGGAATAGGTAAGATTACTACGTGTTGAAAGATAAAATGAATACAGACTGACTGATTGGCTTTAATTGACAATATTGTGACCAAGTGCCATTATAAGAAGCTAATAAACAAAAAACTCCAGAAACATGCAGGTAAAGCAGGCTTACAATTGTCATTAAAAAAGATACAATTTATGACAAACAGCACATAAATGGATAAGAAAGGGAAGTAATGCAGAAAGAGGAGAGATTTCCTTTAAGGATGGATAGAGAACATCTGTCAAGAGGCAATGAAATCACGGATAAATAAGATGATAATACAAATTGACCAAGAACACCTACAATAAGAAAAATCTACCAATCAATGCAAAACTAAGGTATTATGAGGCATTTATCCATCCCGAATATGCAACCACATGATAAGCAGAGGATTGGTTGGAATTGGTAAACAGAAAAATTCAATTCAAAGGTGGCAATATAGTTCAAGATTTTTGTATCAGAATGAGAGTTCTTTTGTTTCATCGCAAAATACTCATTATTCACCTGTTTCTCAGATGCACTGAGCTTAACAGTGAGATCTTGAATTCTGCTGGCCATTAGTTGCATGTCTGCTTCAGCTCTCTTTCTTTCCTCTGCTAAGCACATAGAAACTGCACTTCCCTCTAACTCAAGAGCATCCACATGCCCTTGGCAAGCACGCAACTCTTTCCTTAGTGCATGGATCTCCCTCACTGCTTTTTCAAAGCGAGCTCTTAAACCATACCACTCTTCTACCAATCTAGGAGAGGTAAAAAAATAATAATTAATTAAAATCAAACAAAATAAACAATTAATAATGATAATAATAAATTTAAATAATGATATTACCTTAATATGTAGGAATTTTCAGAATAAATAATGATATTTATTAAATGATTATGAGTCTGTTTATATAAATATATTAAAACGAGAACAAGCTTTCTTTTGAATTATTTAAATTTAAACAAGTAGAATGAAGGAAAGAGAAATTTATATACATTTAATTTAATATTGAATAATACTTTTCCCATTAATATATTGATCACATAACCAGTTTCAGCAAATGATTGCTGTCACGGAGGTGCTGACGGAAATCATTAGCTGAAGCCAGTCTTCAATACGTTTATGGGAAAAGAACCATTTTTCTTTTCTTCATGGTACTGTCCTGTCCAATAGAAACACAACACCTCCACAGCGATTTTGCAGATAGTTGCAGAACCTCATGGACGAAGGAAGTTTGAGGGTTGCGTGGCAACAGTGTAAGCGGCAGGGAAGGGGATGAGGAGAAGGAGCGTTGTTCTTTCTCATTATTTTCCTAAATACGCGACTCACGACCAGCATAAGAACGTTTGGGAAGAAGGCATTAGTAAATCGGAATATTCCACGGAACTTGCGGTCCGTAGGATCAGTGGAAACTAATGAGCAATCAAAATATGTTAATGTTAAACCTTATCCTGGATAACAATATTTCACAGCTGGGCCATTCCATGCCGAGTGGTCCCCACTTGACCATCATGGATTTCAATGAAATTTTAAATGGACATTCACACATATCTCTTATGAACATTTGTAAAGTTACTTTCGCATACGGTATACTTGCTGAGATAAAGTAGTTTGTTTGAGCTCAGCCTTCTTCAGTATGACTATGTGATTTCGGTAACTTTGATGCATCTCAGGTAAACGTTTTATGAAGGAAACAAAATTTGGCTAACTTGTACAACTGTTAGCGCTCTAATATATAATAAAAATTACTGTACAAGCGACCTCCTTGAAGAAAATTCAGTGCAAAACTGCAAAGAAAAATGAAAATTTTGGCTTTTTATATTTCAGAAAGTAAAGATATCATCAACGTGAAACTTTGGGCATGATAATACATCGATGCATGGTTACGAATATAAAAGTTCATCTTCCTAGTACATTCCATTACTTTAAAAAATAAGTCAACATTTGACAGTTCTTGTAAAAAAGGAAAAATAGGATATTTTCACCAGACTTTTACAAAAAAAGACCCTCTGGAGTTTCTTTTGAATCATTTTCATTAGAAAAGGAGTAATTTCAACCCTAAATAAAGTATTTCTGGTTTTTCAACGCGGGCATATAAGGCCCTAAAGATTAGGGACAACTTTGAGGATGAAACATGTGAAAATGACAAAAATTGGTTATTTTCTGCTCTTTCACCATCCAAGACGTTCCGCGACTCTCTGCAGAGGTGTTGCGATTCTATTGACTGCGCATTGTGGATTACTGCACTACCTTGCCTACCTCTGGGAATTTTAATTTAAACAAGGCACGTCATGAGTAGGTACATGTAAATAATACAGAGACCAAATTAAATAAGTGCACATATATAATAATTTAGGTATACATTAAGTCCCCAAATTACACGGTTAATTGGTTCCGAAAATTTCCGTTTAAGTCGATAACTGAGTAAGTGGAAAATTCCTTCAATGCCACTCACATCACGCTCTAAAAGAGAAAAATTAAAAAAACAAGCATGTAATATTAAGAATATGCAAATATTTTAATCCCTGCACATGATTCACTGAAAAATAGTAACAAATTGCATAAAAACTCAAATTAATTTGTTAACAATTGTGGGTGGCAGCAAATGAATGTATGACAAAATGAAGTAATAGTGCTCCTTTTTTTAGTATTACTCATACTTTATTGGAGGTTTAAAACCTCTGTTTTTGTCAAACACTCAATTGCTCTCAAAAGGTGTGCTGTCCTATCTTCATTTCTCCGAATACTGGCGAATGAAAAATGTCAACAAAAACAGCCATTGGAGATTTCAAACCTCTAATTCCTTAACAGCTGTGTCCCAATGTTCCCTTCTTTACTGTCACCACACTCACGTTTCTCCGACACATCAAGAGTTCAAGGATATTTATTACACTCAGTGCAATTACTAGATAGTTTTCATGTAATTTTAAGCATCTCACGAAAACAAAGAACAATGAAGACAAAAGCATTTGTTTTTCACATCTAATAGTATAACCTTATCATTAATTCTGTCAGCTATTACGATAGATTGCGATTAGCTGCATAATTCAAGGTATTTGTGCGAGAGCTTGTGAAAATAACACATTACATTATGGTCTATAATAATCGTCACTGAAAAATTTACAATCATCAAAAAATGTTTTCAGCATACGCTCTGGCTCTGATTCCAAAATGTTTTTTAATCCACTGCTCAGCAACTTCTGTGCTATTAGGGAAGATCGGTGGGGATTTGAAGATAGATTCTTACGGTTTAGCAATTTTTATAAGTTGTCTAAATAAATGTTCTTTATAGTTCCAATGATTCGTATTAAAGTAATTTTTATTTAATAAAATTGAAAAGTACAATTAAGACTTTATTTTCTAATGTGATTGCATTTGTTTCTTATTAATGCAAATGATAGTCACCAACTCTTAGGTTTTGAAGCTGTAACGAGGGCTTAAAGATATTTATTTACTTCATTTATTTTATGAAATTACTATATACATAGTTTTCATGTAATTTGAAGCATGTTCACACTAAAAGGAAACATTTAACTAACTACATTTGCAATATCCATCTGCTACATATTCTGCAATATATTTCTGCTACAAACACTGTTCCATCTATAGGGCAGATATATAACTAACTGTATGTACATGACCTGTGCAGTGTTTTAGTTTTGCCAACTATTTTTCGAGTTATGCCACGTGTCTGACGTACCATATATCTGCGGAATCGTGTAACTCAAATCCATGTAACTCAGACACTAGCTGTTACATAATACATTAATTTTTATTTTGATAGACACTTTTACCTGTACTCTGAATATTTTTACCTACGTTTCGGCTTATTGAATGCGTTCCTTAATACACTTTTTTTCCTCTTTCAAATACTTCTTATTACCAGAGGCTAAATTTAAAATGAGACTTAGATTCCAATTCCCAATTTTACCCAAAATAAAGTAGTTCATAAATAAGAATAGTTCTGTAATGATAGCAATTAATAATAATAATTTTCTCTTGCAACTTCGTATGAAAACTAATTTAATGGAAATGTAGTGCAGAGAGATTATAGACATCAGTAAATATACACAAGCAATGAATCCATGAACATTTTTATGAACACATTCATAGGAAAAACTGAACGAAAAATTTAATTCCTGTTTCATTTCTAATAAATGACTAAAATATAATATTTAAGAATCAGATAACTTACCTTTCATGATCCATTGAATTTAGATCTAAGTCAAGATCCACATTGGTAAGGTCGGAGAGAGATCCCATTCTAGGCAAAGTGTGGGCAGAGGATGAACAGAGCCCATCGTTTGGCCTGTCTAATAATTGCTACAAGAGAAGAACATTTTTATTCCCCAGAATAAAACGGCAACATGAAAAATGAACACGTAGAACAGAACATAATATTTCATTCATCCCAAAATTACATGTATTCCATACATTCAATCACACAGAACATGTCATAATTAGAGATTTAAAAAATAATATTTTTATTTTAATCAAGCAAAATATATTAGTCCTGCAACTGTAACCCAACATCTGCACTATGTACTTTTACAGGGACTGTACCTCACACGTGTTTCTAGTAGTAACCGAACAGATTGGCTATTCACAAATGCAGACATTATTCAATTCAATTATCATTACAGATTTCACAAATGAAAAATGCTTTAATAGCAAATCATCCGCTGTAATCATCAATTGCTTAGGAGAACTTTTCCTCTAAACTTCATACTTAGAAGAATTCCATTTTAAACAAACAGAGGCAAGATTATCACTGAGAGAGAGAGAATCTCCTATTGAAGTAAATTGAATGAGAATAATCGAGTTTTTGAACTTCCACAGTTATTGCCATTGGTTTAATCTTCTACTGAGGCTAATGACACGAGCGAAAAGAGCATGGGAGTGGAATTCCAGAGGAAATTATATTTTCTCTTTTTCATGAAACTTCCTCGTTCATTCTATCAAAGATTGCTTTTGTATTCAAATCTAAGGAGATCCAATATCCTACATCTCCCTCCATGGGAATTTACATTAGGTGTCATTAGAGTTGAGTTGAATACATTTTTGCAGATAAAACATACTGTCAAATAACATTCAAAGTGAAATTAAAAAAATTGAATTCGACCCTTCAGTTCAACAATGATATTCAGAATAATGTTATTTCTAAAAGTGTGCAATAAGTGGCAGTTTCCCCTCTAACAAAGCATCTGTGGGCCACTGTACGAATATCAATGATGATTGTGGCTGTAAGTTCGTATCCTATAGATGAGCTTACTGGGAGTAAGTTTCAGGTCTACCAAGAAATACACCATGAAAGGTGTATAGGAAATACAGGAGTAATATTAGCTAATTTCCAATCGGATAGGACCCTACCTTCATTCATAGATTTAGAAAATACATAGTTTTTAGATAAGGGGTGATTGTGATAGATTTGGAACAGGCTGATCTATTCCCGTTAAGGCCATTGCTTTTTCCAGCAAAACTATGTTTGCGGTGAGCCTTTCTAACCTCTTCATCGTACCACAAGGGCTCGCAATCATTTTTAGAGTATTTAAAAGGTATATATAAATCTATATATTAATGCATTATCTCCACGAATGATTTCCATGTGTCCTCAGTATTGTTGTTGCTTACGCGCCACTTAAGTGAATTAAAATTGGTAGTTAGTTTTCCGTTAAATTCCTCGAAATTGGCTTTGGAATAGAGATAAATTTTGCGTTTGTGTTTCTTATGCTTGCTAAGGTTTATCTCGATATCTGCAAAAACACCTTTTTGGTCTCCAAGACCTTCGTCAATCGAAATGCTCTCTATGCACTCAGGAAAGTTAATTAAAAGGAGATCGAGTATATTGTCACCCCTGGTTGGCGATTTTACTACTTGGCTTAGCGAGTTTTTCTGAAGCAAATTTAATAACTTTTTACATGAGTCGACACCCTGAGCCTTTTTCTTTATGCTATGATTATTCCAGTCGATGTCTGGAAGATTAAAATCCCCCCTGATTATAGTTATATATTTAAGAACCACATCTATAAAGGAATCCCATGTTTCTCATTTTTTCCATTTACAGGATTAGTAAAAAAAAGGAATCATACAAAAATTTTCCTATGGCTGGTGGTAAAAATGTTTTTCTTTCAATTTGGCCTCACGCAATTTTGGAAACTTGGAGTACAGCTAAAATTCCTCATCTTTTGATTTCATGAGGTGCTTCTTACTTTGATGTGAATGGGTAGCAGCCAAACTGTTTCACAAGGATTCAGGCTTATTAACAAGACAACAGGCTTATACTTTGTAGAGCCTGTTGTCCCAACAATACGTTTGGTATAAAGTTCACACAAACCATTTAGCAACTATTATCATACTTGATGATGACAAGAATAAATGCCAACTTTTTAAAAAATTTCATCCAGAAACACCAAGTGACACTGAGGAAGTACATATACATTACAAAGTAATTTCTATTAAACAGCAACACTGCTTTGTTTTGATCAAACTAACTAAGCACTTCAAGAAGGTTCATATTCTGTATTCACTGCCATTATTATCTACTAAAAATTCTTCGAGTTTAGCATTGAAGCTTAAATGCATAACTGTTTCTGATGGATGCAATCAACCTTCACAATACAATCAGTATCAATACAAACAATTGGCACATCTAATTACTGAATAGGAAACTTACATCTATGAAATCTCGCTCTCGTACACCCATAACACTGCTGAGAACAAAATCAAACATGTCATGACACAATTGTGCCTTCCTTTATCATCCTACATTGCTTCTTTATTTTCTATACCTTATAAATATTGCCGAACTTGTTGTTGATTTTAGGGAATAAACAATAATTTATTAACTGGGATTAGCTCACAGGAATATTTCTTCAATAGCAGATGCTGAAGCTGTACTGCCTTGATTTGCAAGAAAGACTGATTTCATGTCATTTATCGAGTATTTTTCCTGCATCTAGCAAACAAATACAATCAGAGGAAAACTCTTTTTAGGTCCCTCGCATGTCTTATTATCACTAACAGACATTTGGAGATCAATAAATCAAATTAAAAACTATAATATATAAGAAGCAGGAAAACAAACCTTAGGACAAAGATTTAGTGAATTTAACTCATCTTCTAAGTTTTGTTTCAATGCGGAAACATTTCGCTTCATCTTTTCATGTGAATTCGGCAAGGACACTTTGGACTCCGATTCCATTGTCAACCTAGAAAAAATAAGTAGAAAAATTACAATATTATTTTTATTTAATATTATGATATTAATAATGAACTAAGATTTATAAAAATAATAGATTAATAATATATAATAAACTAAATACTTCTACATATTATGGATAGAAAAGAGCATGTGTTGAGCTGAATGTATACAAATCTTCATACAATTAGCATATGATTTACTGAGAACACATTCTCATAGCCTTAGTAATTACGTAAGATGATGAGAACACATTCTCATTACGTAAGATGATATTTCATTACTTTGCATTTCATTCAGTCAACTTGTTTGCCAAAATGGAAACAATGCATTTTACCAAAACCAATTAAAAACCATCAACATATAAAGGAATAACAATATTTTTTGTAAAAACAGGACACAAAAATGACTCAGATTAATAATACAATACATAAGGAACTGAAAATAAACGTACATACATACTCTAACAGAAAATACTATTAACACATTTGTGAGCACATGCATCAAATGCAACAGAGCTGATTTGGTCAAACTACACGTACATCCATGCTTGATAAAAGGAGGAAGTTGAAACTGAATTAAGGAATACAAAAATTTGAACTTACTTCGCAATAACTTCAGAAATAGTATATTAAGCCTGATCCTTACAAGATTCAAAAAAAGTCATCAAAAATATTCCTGAAACATAAATGAGATATTGTCTACAACAGAGAAAAGAACACCCTGAATGGGAATATTTGAGAGGGAAAATACAATCTATTTGAGAGCTCACCTCCCAGCGAAGATTATCTTCCCTTATGCAAAGAATACTCGAATGACAAAGCAAACAAATAAAGAAGATTTTCTCAATGGATTTGAATATAACACAGGCATGAAAGCACAACTTTTATTAATCAATAAAATACTGCGAGACTTTTGTAAGGCACTCCAAGAAAACTGGAATACTCCCCTGAGTAAAACACATTTGTTTTAGTAATTTGTGTGCTTATTTATGGTAAATACAGTAAAATATTATTTGTTTTAGATGGACAGTTAAACATGAAATAAAAAAATGTACCATATATGCAACTTCCACTGAATTCTCCGGAATTTCAAGATGAAATTTTATAAATATCTACATGCATTAAAGGCAACAATAATAAAACTGCCATGAACAATATGAGATGTATTTGATAAGTGAGCAACATTTAAATGAAAAATATTTTTCTTCACCTTTAAGCCTTAAAAATACAATTTTAAAAGTGTAAAGAAGATTTTCTTATTTCTTAATTTTATGGAGTCCTACCACTAAGTCAAATCAATTTATATTTCAAGCATTTCTACATGTCTGTGGATGGAAAGTGACAGCTGCTGTCTAAATCTGGAAAATATGGCGGATAAGGTAGAAGTTTGTAGCAAAATTTTAGCAATTACCATTGAAGATACATGAGCATTCATCTGATATCTTTTTCTATACGTCTTTTTTTCACCGATTGTGAAATCTATCAAAATAAAGAGGCATAGTGTTCATGGAATTCACTAATCATGTTCAAACAATTAATTCCACAGATGGAGATAATCTAACGAGGGATGATGACATAGAAGAAGAATTTAATTGTTGGTTCTCACAGGTCTTTAAGGGCCCTCAGGGAGTAGATGAAAGAAGTTTACAGAAATCAAAGTTTCTTTTGGAGAAACTTGCCCCAATTATTTACAAATTTCAGATTCAACTATTTTACAGAAGGTTCAAAAACTAAAAAAATAGGAAATCTAAGGGTCCGGACGAAATTCCCAGTGATGCATTAAAATTGGTTAACAGCCCAATTGCTCCTTATCTAAGAACATTATTAATTGCATCTCTAAACAATAAATCTATCCCCGACGATTAGACAAATGTGATTGTAATCCCTATACATAAAGGCGGTTGTAGAACATCCTTAGAAAACTTCAGACCGGTTAGCCTAATATCACAAATTTGCAAACTTACGGAGAAAATTATATCAGACTACATTCGTGTATTTTGGAAACAAATTGAATTGCAAGAGGCAGCATGGATTTACATCGGGATTCTCATGCGAAACAACGACTAGGTTCAAGATATTGCAGAAACTATGGATCACAGGGACAAAATGGATGTGGTCATCATCAATCTAGCTAAGGCATTCGATAGGGTACCCTTGCGGTAGAGGATAGAGAAAAATGTATCTCTCATTTTCTTTTGCCCCAGTCTTGATCATGGCTGTGATGAAATGAAAGTACCGAGGTATGAGTGAACAGTTGCACTGATTTTGGTCTCTCCATACGGAATGCCCAGAAAAGTGTTACTCATAGAGTCATTGTGCTTCACTTGCGTGGACATGTTCCGCTTATAGTATTCAGGCTCAGTGAGGAAAGCAAGGGCAAACTACCTCACTCCTCATTCTGCCTAGTGAACCTCATTCCTCTCTGCGCGCTCTTAGTAGCTTATGTCAAAGGGGGTGAGGTACCAACCAGCCTTCGGGCTGAATACTTTACAGATAAGGTACCCCATGACTTACTAATAGCAAACATACACAACTTTGGGTTACAGATTGGATTAAAATATTTTTTGGAAAATAGGAAACAAAGTTAGAATTTGAGATGTTTTATCTAATGAGGCAGATGTTACTTCTGGTATTCCGTAAGATTTTCAGGTCACTGCTATTCCTTACTTATGTGAATGACCTCCCAACGAATATTAAATCCAAAATCAGACTTTTTGCAGACGATTGCATACTCTACAGATGCGTAATGAAAACTTACGATCAAGTTCCTCTGCAAAATGACCTAAACCAAGTAGCCGAGTGGACTAAATTAAATGGGATGGAAATTAACGTTGGAAAATATAACAGAAAAAGTCTCAAGTATAAAAAGTAAAAGTCACTGTATAATAACTCCCTCAATGATGAAATCATTCAAGTCGCATCTGATTTCAAATATCTAGGTATCAAGTTAACTGAAGATCTTAAATGGGAGGGCATGTTGAGGATATTGTTGAGTACGATTATAGGAATCTCCGTTTCATAACGAGGAACCTGAAGCGGAGTGGGAAGGGTGTCAGGGAAAGAGGGAACAAATCTCTCGTCAGGCCGACCATAGAATACGCAATGAGCGTTTGGGATCCCCACGAAACGGGCCTTATTAAGAAACTCGAAGGCATGCAAAGAAAGACAGCTAGATACATAGTCGGCAAACACGGGAAAGCCCAAAGTGTGACTGAGATGCTAAAACATTTGAAGTGGGAATCACTAGAGTCGAGAAGACTTTAAGATTAGCTGGGATATTCAAATCATTGAACTCAGAAGAGGGCTGGGATGAATTGCGTGGCAGATTTTAACTTCCAAATTATGTAGGATGCGGCAACCATAGTTTTAAAATCAACGAACGCGAGCAGAAAACAGACATGGTAAAATACTCTTTCGCTAATATGGGTATTAGGGAATGGAACGCTTTACCTGATGAAAATCTCATGCCAATGCCTGATAATGTGAAAATTTTCAAAAATAAGCTTAAGTTAAACTGTATGTAATTTATTATAGTGTAGTTAACGGCTATCTCCTCTGTATTAATTATCTCGAATTATATTTCTTATATATTCATTTAATATATTTAATCTATTATCTATATTTATTCCTATGTATGTGACTATGTGGATACCTCACAATGTAATATAATGTTTTAGTTAAATGATGTATCACATATATATTTATATATGATAGATTTTATAAATGATGCAGCTACATGTATAGTGCAATTTAATTGTGCAACCTACGGGAGGTTTTTGGAGGGGTTTCCCTCCTGTCTTTGGGCAAATGCCAATCTTAAATTCATTTTATGTTCCCCTTAACATTGCCACCAGAAGGTCAACTTGCAATGTAAACTTAAATGAATAAATAAATAAATAATATAGACTTGTGGTTGTTTTTCTAGGTATTCAACAAATATCACGCCAATTGCAAAAACTCAAACTGTTGCCATAACATATTCAGATGACGGCTTCTTCAACTCATCTTTGCAGGGGGGAATCCATAGTTTTGACCTCAAGTTGGAAGTAATGCATCCAAGTTTGATCAACCATTACCTCAGTTACATTGTGCTTGAACAAGTGCAAATACTGCTGGAAAATACAATTCGAGTTTAGCAAGAGTCCCAATATTTGGCATTTCTTCCATTACTTTCTTTGTTTTCCGTAACAACAAATTGTGCTCTATCAATATTTGTAATTTTCACTCCTCCATTACAGCAAATAACACTTTTCTGCTTCAAGAAACTCTCTATAAAGTTCTTAGTAAAAGTATTAACCAAAGTTCTGCAAATCAAAACTGTATGTCCTAATCATACACACCTTTTGGTGGATAACATAAAACATAATATACTTTAGTACAAATCCTTCTCATTTGAATTAATAGGAAAGAATAGAAAAAAAAACAATTTTATTGATGCCTTAAAATTAAATAGTGAACCATTTCCTCTTATTTTACCAAAGGAAAATATTAAATTCTTGCTTTCAGAATAATTGTGAGATGAAATCAAACAATAAAGAAATAAAACTCTTCTAAAGATCCTAAAAGCCGCTTAATGTGGTTCGAAATGATCAGGTGAAATTTTGTTGAAGCTGAAAAGAGCTTCTTAACATAAATCAACTATTAACATAAAGGATATAAATTTTGCAGAGTTGATGGAAGGTTCAATGTCATTACAACTTATTACAACTCAAACAACTACTGAGATAATAGAGAATTCAGAATAGGACACAAGTTAGAGTGACCAAAGCTGAGCTGTCCCCACAACCCTTAAAAGTAGCCACTCAAAATTTACTTTTATCTACAGATTATATTTATTTACTGTTACTATGTATCCAAGACTTTCTCAATAAAGGTATAAGGTTATATAATGGAAACATTTAATTTTATCCTAATAGTATGAATTATTTATTAATTAAAGTAGATAGGCAATCTTATATACCAAATATTATTAATTTGTATGGAAGGATAAACTACAACTTTCAACAAAAGAGGATGATATTACAGAAAAGCTACCTTTTCTTAAAGAGGCTGGGAGAAGCTGATTCCTTGGATTTTTCTTTCATCAACTCAACCTCTTTGGATGCAAGTGCTGCCATCAATTCTTTCACCTAGAAAATAGATTGAAAATGAATCCTTCCAAATTAAAAAAGGTTAATGGGAAGCTTCTGGGGGTTTTACCATTAGTTTTACGCAGGTACAATTTTGGAAGGTCTCCTCCTAATCTGGACCCTTCTCTCGACTTCAGAGCTCATCAGAGCCCGACCCTTCGCAGCAGGGGAGACCAAGAAAATACTGACCGTGTGGAATACAATTTAAAAAGTTATAATCAATTCAAATGAACAACAATTTATTATCGTCTGACTTTACCAGAGAGATCTAAAAGAGTCTTTTGATAGACTTTCTACAATGAAAATTAAGGTTTTTCGTGATTTCGTTAGAATGGAGTCTGTGACACAAGGCAACATAACTTAGTCACATTTGCGGGGGTTTTAATTAGCTGAGGGAAGATTTGGTTGGCTGTCTAATTATCTATATTTCATATTTTATAACTTTTTGAATTGAATTCCCCATGGTCAGTATTTTTTATTTTACTCAGGAGACCAATTTTATGCAGTAATAAGTACATTTATGGCAATATTAAGGGCCTTTTTTACCACCTAAAAATGCCTATTTTACCTCTTAATGCCTTTTCAGCTGATATCGCCTATTTAAGGGCATAAAAATTGCAATATTCTTCTCAACATCACAAAAGTACTGAGCTATTCTGTTATTTCTGTTTCTTTTTTAATCCATCAGTTGACATAATGTCATTTAACACGCATAAAGAAAAATCACCCTAAGTATTATTATATAAAGAGTAGAAAAACAACTATGGTAATTTTACGTGATTCGTACATGCAATGGTTTAAATTGCCAAAAACTTGTTTTTGAAGGCACCTCTCAGTATTGCTTGGATTAAATAGATGCTGTCCGAAGTTGCTCTGCCTTCACAGCCAGCATTGATATCATGGGGAACATTGCTAGATACCGCATTAAACTCTCCAGATAAATATTGAAATAGGTGAGGTATGTGAGAGAAATAATGTGTGCCTCCGATACATCAGTTTGAACGTTTTTTTTTTTTCACTCACTTAAAGGTACCCTATTGTAACCGATTTTGTTCATATTTTATACTACTTGTCTAATCTGTCTATAAGAACATTAAGCCATCATGGCGCATGAGTTGTTTTTCTATAGGCAGCAGAATATCTGGATGAAGAAGGACTCTGCATTCTCGAATGCAAAGCTGCCGAGTTAAATCTCGCTGCTGACGCAGATTTTATGTTTATCAGGTGCAATTTTGGTTAACTACCATCAATCATATCATCGCTGGAAGCAAGATAACTACTGCTACAGAGAAAATCTGAACTGTGGAGGGTGACCTTTTTGATATACCAAGTGATGTGGGAAAATCCATTGCTCAAGAATTTGAGACATTATAGGCACAGAGAATCCATGGATGGGAATATATTATTAATGTTGACAACATTTTATGAGGAAATTGAAATAAGTCTCTAATACTAAAGAAGAGTCCATAGGAACAGTCATTGTTGCTAAGTTACATTACCAAAATTTTTTATTTACCTTATCAGGGAAATAAATTTCATGAAGCTATAAATCCATTCAGTGCTTTTTATAAAGAAAAAACAAGTTGTTACTGCATTTAAATGCCAAATGCCTAAGAGCACTCAAACGTGAATTTCTTTTACTTCTGAGTGAACAGTCAAATGAAGCTGAGGTGTGACTATGGGCCTCATCCAATTGTTGTACCCGCATCCGCACTACCTAGTACAACACAACTTCAGGTCACTAGTGCGTTTCCAAACGGTATGCTACAACAATATCCTCCTCCAACCAGCTCACAATTACAACTGAGAGACAGAAAATCATCCTCAATTTTACCACTTGACGTATCATACGTCGCATCACGAGCTCTCAAATGTCGCAAGAGCAAATATCATGCCGTGCAACTCCATCGAGTAGTTACAATATCGCGTGTTGTATCCCTCTGGTGTGCACGCTACCTAGTTGCCACCAGATCATGTTGAGCTTCGTCGAAGGAAAGCTGTAGTTAGAAGGAAGTTTGTTCAAGCAAGACTGTTATAAGTAACTTTTGTGATCTATAAAAGAGGTTCTTTCGGGTTTGAGTCCCGCCTGGGTGGGTATTTCACCACCCAAAGCATAGATATATGTCAAGTTTTGTTTGTCTGGTCCCTGGAAAACATGATTACAGGCTCAGCCTTTTGGGATTCCAGGAACGATAGAATTGTCCTGGAATGCTGGAAGGGCCTATTTTAAGTGCCTTTTCTGAAATTGCCCATTGAGGCTGCCTATTTCTTCATTTTTATTGCCTAAATGTCCTCAGCTTAGTTATAATACGGCCTTGACCATTTTTAGGCACTTCAAAGTCCCACAAAGAGAAGTAATTGTGACAATTACATGGAAATTCCAGTATGGCTGTCAACCAGGTAAAATGTATTCTCACAGTGATTCATTTGATGACCTCCTTGCCAATATGGGAATGCATTTAGGCAGTGCTAAGATATCACTTCTGTCAAACCCCGGTACATAATACCAATTTATTTATCATCTACGAAAAGATGACACAATTGTAAAATTGTAAAGGTTTAATGATATTCAGAAATAAATATCTAGGCATAGCGCTAATAATAGCATAGCTAGAAAATATTTTTAGTACCCATGTTTACCCCATATTTGTTGCCAACAATCTTTTATTTACAAAAGCTGTTGTCCCAAAACGCCTCCTAGATACGAGGGCACCACATTTTTTCTCAGCCAACAACAATGTTGCGAATATGAAGTGTTACGTGTGCAAAATGTCTGGCTCTTCCGACAGATAGCGTAACTGCAGGACTGTTTGAGGATGACGATGAGGTGATTCACATAGTGAAGAAATGGCTCCGTGACCAGAACAAAGATTGGTACCGACAGGGCATACAAAATATATAGAACTTAGGAGAAAGAAGTAAAAATTTTGTAAGAACAGTCATATGACACTCAGCAGTCCTTTCAGGTGTAAAATAACAGTAGAATGACTTGGTTCTTTCCTGGTGTATAGATCGCAGAAAATTCTCTCCAGGTAATCGACTTGGTTGTTGGGTCGATTTCCACTGACGTTTCGGTAGCACTCTCAGCGGCAATCTTCAGGGTGTTGAGTTCGCCAAACAGCTGTCTATATATATGTCACCCCTGGCTGCCTTTCCCTTCCTCAAGGTCGTCAAGTTACGACTGCATCCTGATTCGCTGATGTACTTTGTGTCTGATTTTTCTTATTGTTCCATCCCATGCCTTGCTCAGTGTGAATCCCTCTTCTTGATTTACGTTATTTGGGTGTAGCCGAATTTCTACTGCTTCCTTGGCTACACGATCCCAATATCCATGTCTCCTGGCAAGGATCTTGGTGCCTTCGAAGATCATTTCATGATTTTCATTTAGCGAGTGCTCTGCCACCACCGATTTTGAGGGGTATACATCATGAGTGTTCTTTTAATTTCGATTGCTTGTGCTATCTCTTCTATGTAGGTAAGGCCACATTCACAAGGGACGCTATACACACCAGAAGTTCTCGGTCCAAGTCCTTTGGTTTTAAAATCATTGTTCCAATCTTTCTACACCGTCCTTATGTTGCGGCAGTCATATATGCTACCAATTTTGACAGAAATTGTAGCAATGTAGGGCAATACAGCTGTGGAAAGTGGTTTTTCCTTTTCTGGATTGTTAATTCTTATTGATGCAAAGTTCTACTAATACTTATTAGCAGCAGTAATATATACCAATTTCAATAATAATTCAAAGATAAGTTAATTACGATATTACTAAAAACTATCGTAATAATAAATCTCATAAATTTTTAAACAATTTTATTAATAATCAATACAGCTCAATAATATGCCAATCAATAATCCTCTTTTGGAGATTTTCAGTAATTCCATTTTGACAGTGCTCATTTTTGTTGACTCGGTTTTCTTAATTAAAGTATCAATGCCTCAATTAACACCACACAAGAATAGCATGGTGGTTAGAAAGTGTAGTTTCGCATAGTGAGATTGCACATTGGATAGATGCTCTGTCTTCTACAACAACGAGGCTAAAAGCGAAGTGGGAGCACACACCTGAGCAATGAGAGGGTCAATGGAGCACTTAACACCATGCAAGAATAGCATGGTGGTGGGATTCTTCCTTCTGCCTTAGTTCTATTGCCTTTATTGTCCAGCTAATTTTTTACCAATGGATACTTTGCAATGGAAATCTTTCATCAGTGCTGCAGCCAAATATGGTCACTGCCGAAATCAATCTTCTTTGGTGAGAGCATGTATTTTGAAACCCAATGGCTCACCCACTGCATGGAACTTCGAGGATCCTCACTACGTCATGCACAGTATTTTCTTTTGGCTAGAAAATCCGTCAGCAATTTTCCATGCTTATCTCATATGTTTTCATGGCTCGATTCTTAACAAGATTCTTATCACACAGCTTTAACGTCTTCTCTGACACCCATTGCCATTTAAAGTCTGTGCTAGAAATTCCTTCGGTGGCCACTCTGGATCACTGCGAGGTGCTGTATTGATTTTGGTCAGCAGTGTACTTGATCCTTTACCCTATTTGTTTTCGCAGATTTTTTCACCACCCATCTTGAGTGGTTGTTTTCCTAGAATGTTGGTTTTATCTGTCAATCTTCAGAAGTAGAAAATATCCCCCCACAAACCGAATCAATCCTTTTACTTTTTTCCCCACTCTATCTTTTTTCGTTCTCATGCAGAAATGGCATGCAAGGAAAGGCCTCATTGGCTAAACAATAGAAGGTTAAATAGTATTTTAACAATTTTAACCTCCTTAATAGAGAAGTAGGGTTACTCTAAACATACCAAGGCAAGGTTTCTGGAATAGTAGGAGACTGGTTGAAGGATAGCCATACCATAACTTAAACTGTGCCGCAAGATACTAAAGGAGACAACAAGGTTGCAGGACCAAATTTAGGACTTACCCTTTTAGTTAAGGAATCGATTTTTGCTGACTTAAGATCTTCTTCAGGGGGAGTCTTAGACCTCTTCACTACTCTTGATCTGAAAACAAAATACATAAATGTAAATGGCCCAGTAATTTATGTTGGAAAGCTATAACACTAAAATGGCTTATTCAAGTTAAATAAAGTTCAACAATACTTCCTAAATACTCTTAAATGCTATGAGATTTTAATGAGCTACTAGAAAATATCAGTACAGATTTTTCATCGGTGAATAGTAGTGATAATTTTAAAGTGCTTTGACAGCTGAAATTATTTCCAAAAAATCTAATGTGGCCAGCACATTACTTTCTCCATATGTAAGATGTAAAAATTTATCTACGACAGTATTTTCGAACTCTATATTCAATCTAAACTTGGAAGATAAGTGATTAATTTATATCATATTATCCTCTTTGTCACAAAGATTATAAATAATGTTTTTCGGTACATGTTCGATGAAAAACGATGAAATGGCCTTTCACCCCAGCGCCCACAACGTACATAATCAGCAACTTCCGGTTTATCAGTATTTCACAAATAACTCCTACACAATCAGTGATAAAAAATATGCTTCATACAAAAGTTATAGTAAATTACATTTTCTAAAACTTTTATAATTATAGTTTATACCTAAATATAATATTTATGGAGATATTTTGAAAGCCGGAAATGAGCTTTGAAGAATGAAGCTCGACTTCCGGTAAACAGATTTATTCCAAAAACGAATTAACTCTAACGACACCAACCAAAATACTATATATGAAATTTGGTGTTGATCTGACTAATAGTTTTCAGGTTATAGTGCCACAAAGTACATAATCAGCTACTTCCGGTTTATCAGTATTTCACGAATAACTCCTAATCAACCGGTAATACAAAAATGTGTTAAATACAAAAGTTATAGTAAAACACATTATCTAAAACTTTTATAGGGTATACAATATACCTATATATATAATATTTATAGAGATATTTTGAAAACTGGAAATGAGCTTTGATGAATGAAGCTCGACTTCCAGTTAACCGATTTACTCCAAAAACTAATCAACTCTGACAGCACACACCACAGTACTATATATGAATTTTGGTATTGATACGACAAATAGTTTTCACGTTAGAGCGCCCACTATCACACACACACACATACATCATTCCGAAAATGGTCAAAACGTGTTCTAGGGACCCCAAAACATATATTTCCGTTGAAATCTCGAAGTCGATTTTTTAAATCAAAACAATGCTTTCTCTATACTTCGTATATGGAGAAAGTAAAAACAGCCCCCTCTAGGAATCAAAGCTGAGACTGCTGTCACAGCTGTCATTGAGCCCATCATTCATTATAACTGCATACGCCAGCATCTAAGTCAGAAGCCTAAAAAAATCTCTCAAAAACCAAGGGTCGAATTATACGCCAATCATAAATTTAACTCTTTACCACTGAGGGGTAAACAAGTGAAACTGTCTGGGTAACACTTTTTGTACACAAACTCACGCAACTCACCAAAATTATTTCTTATTGAACCAAATTTTTGGCAAGTCTAATTAACGTAGATATCATATAAAACAAATTTCATCACGAAATTCAATTGTGGCCGAAAGTATGTTATTTCATGACATGTTTTCACAATAAAAGAGTTGAGATTATAAACCATTTTCATATCTTTAAAATAAATGTCGTATATTTATTCTTCGTATATTATAAACGACACGGAATCAGGCGTAACTTTGTGGTAGTTATTATTTTTTCTGTGGTTTAGTAAAAGTTTCCTCAATACGGATTTTGTATATTATATTCATTTTTTCACATTTATTAATATATTACAAAATTACTAATTTTTAATGGCATTGTTTTTGTTTTGTAATGCATTTTTATCTGTGTAGCCTGAGTGAGACCAATGAAAGAAACTTGTGTAATAGTCAAGCAGAGAAGAGATGTTGACATGGCAGCTGAAAGAAATTGTTTTGGAAATTAATTTGTTTGAGTTGGTATACGTGATGTGGTGTTCATTATTTTTGTGGTACTTAGCAATGAATTACAATATGTATAGGTGCTTAAAAATTATTAAAATATTGTTTAGATAATTATTTAAATTTATTTTCGTAAATTTGGTAACACTCCCAAAATCGAATAATATTTGTTTAAAATAAACTATTTTGCTGTTAGGCTCTTTGACTAACTGATGGAATGATTTATTTTATATTACATTTAATAGAGGCCTACAGAAGATTAAAATCCCCTTCCAATAAATATATTGTTATTTTCATGCAATTAAAAGTTTATTTCATTGTTTAACAAAACCTGATGCAAAGAGACTATAGTATATTAATAGTGCATACGCTCTGGATGTTATAATGCTCACTGCTATAATTACTCCACCACACTTTTCATCCGGATGATCTTTACGACAAATCTTGAAACCCATAGGGAATACTTCTTGGGATATCATCTCTTAGCTAGCTTTTTGTGGCTGTAATTACATTGCAGTAATTACTTTGGATAATTGGATCAGCTACTTTGTTTTAATTATTTATGTTGGGAGGAGCCCAAGGGAATCATTCTGGAAGATTTTAATCTTGCATGCTAATTTTGATGTTGTTGGCTTGCTTTTGGCATTAAATGGTACATTGGGTCCATAAATATTAGGAGCTTTCCCACTAAATAACATACCCTTTCACCTAAAAAATACCTGTATTATTGAACTTGATTTTACATGATAATAACAGTGAAATAACTTTCACAATCATATTTTCTTACATTCTCTCATAGTTGTATCGTTCGCATTACTGTAAATTAATGTTAATTTAATTCTTGCCCATACCACCTAGCAGAGCATACTTAAAATGCAATTCAAATAATTTGCAATAAAGTACAACAATAACAAATAGAACTTGCACAAAAATTATGATTTCAACAAAATGTTATCATAAATATTTTCTTAAAGCAATCAGCAGATGAGAATTTTCATTCATGATCAGCTTTTCAAATTCATTAGGTACTTTTTCTTTAGATCCTTCATACCACAATCACATGGCTATATTTCTTTAGTGAAGAGACTCAAACCTTTTCTTCTAACCCTTCCTTTATGGAGCAAAACGAACTGACAGAAGTCACATACTTCCATAATTATACATACAAGGGGAATCTCACCTTGCTCTTTCTTTTACACGGGATATGGGTGTCCTATTTAGAGGAGGAGAAGGTGGCAAAACCGTGCCAGCTCCAGTGCTATCACCTCTTAAGTTGACCACTTCTTTCTTAGCCCATAAATTACTATTTCCATCAACCACACACTGAAAAAAAAGTATTCATTCTTTTAAAAAAATCATCTGATATTATAACAAAAAATATAAAACAAATTGCAAATTGAGGGAAATTTCTCCATAGAATGATTATCACATATCAACTAATTATCAATCAAATGAATAAAATAAAAACAGGTTAAGTTGCATTCATACAAGAGGTGAATAATTTTATATCTGAAGATAAAAGCTTACCTCAGCTACAGGAGTAGAATTCTGTGAGGCCTCGGATGCTGTTCTGAAATCTTCATCTGAGAGAGAGCAAGACGAAGCAGATGAAGAGATATATAATGAAGATGAGACAGGACACTTGGACTCAGCAGATGGTAAAGAGAGGTGATTTGGCCTAAAAGAGAAATATTTAAAGTACAGTCGGATCCGGTTTTAATGTCTTTGCATTTTATGTTTTTCCGTATTTAACGTTTATTTATTGAGGTCCCAATTCACTCCCTATTAAAGCAATGTGATAATTATCCTTATTTAGAGTTTCTGCATTCATCCGCATTGTACGTAAAAATTTTTCCCACAAATCATTTTTTTACCCGATTTAATGTTTTTTCGAAATGGTTCAAGCAAATGATTTTCAAACATCAGTGATGATTATCATCGGCATTAGCTTCCAATAGGTCGGGGGTCCACAAGGTTTTGCTTGAAGATATGTAGCATATGTAGCATAGGTATTGAACATATGAACATTAATATATTGTATGTTCTAGGTAATAGATACATGATTTTACAATCGTATTTTTACCCCGATAACAGTTATAACCCAATGATGATATGGCATGTAACGTAGTTGAATTCGTTGAAATTTTCCTGGGAGAGTAGTGCTGTGGAGAATAAATGAACGTTGAACTGCGTGTCATATGAAAAATTAAAGTGCACAACAGCAGTTAAATTACCTGGAGCTTCAGATCAAAATTGATTGCTAAATAAGGCATTCTCATTATTTCATAATATCACTAATATTCTCATAATCAGAAAGTAACAAAATATTGCAAAATGAAGTATCTTTATTTCGCTTGTCTTTAATGATGCAATGATGATGATTTTTTGGAGTACATAGCCACCTTCACCTCACTTTTACAGAATAAAATTGTCAAAATTGCATAGAGACGACCATCCACACTAACATTCCCACTGGGAATAATCCTTAACTCCATTTTCTTACGAAAACTTCCAACATCTACTAGGAGCCGATGTGACAACAAAAGTAAAATTTAATCTTTGAAAACACTTAGTTTGCCCAAAAAATTAACAATCCAATGGAACAAAAGAAATATCAGTGATGTTGTATATATAAATTTTCCTTCTTTTCCAATACACTTAATTAGTAACAAATATTTAAATGCTCTTGTTTATGATAAGTTACTGATTCATAACAGATATAGCATTGTGATCCAGAATTGAATCATAAGTAAATACATCATCATTATAATTGCTATCATTAACTGTAATTCCTTTTATTGATAATTATCAATCAAAGATGTATGCAATTTTGCAAATATTAGATTATAAAAACAAGAAGCAGAGTTTTGTTGAGTAAGAAATAGAACTAAAATGAGACTATGTACAGTAGAACCTCAATTTTATGAAGTTGGAGGGACCCCAAAATTTGAGCTTTGTAAATTTCGGTTTTTGTAAATTGGAGGTTATCTTTCAAGCAATCGAAACTTCTACAATACCATTCAGGTTCAGTAGCACAGTGGATAAAGTTCAATAGGATTTAAAGGAAGGTAATATTTCATTAAAATAAGTTATACATCCAGTTCAATGTTAAATGCAACAGAAAGAAAATAATAAACTTTTTAAAATTTAAAGTAATCATCAATTTTGTTTGTTTTTTAAAGTTTCTATGAAGGATGAAACTTCAGCACACAACTTTATGAAACTTCAGCACAGCCAGAAAATAACTGACTCTGCAAGAATATTTCCAGCTGAAACTGATGGAAATACAATACAAAGGTAACCATTTTCGAAAAACGTATGCAGTTGGTTATCATAAACTAAGCCCCTTCAAAAAGTTTTACTTAGGGCACTCTCTGGCACACGCTATCCCTCCAACAAGAAGGTCTTGTGGACAACAATAGATGTGAGCTTACTCATCTTGCAATTGAAGGTCGAAAGAGGAGAAAAGATTAAGAATCTACAGCTTCAAGGATTTATTTTTAAAAAATTAAAATTTCAGAAATTATGCCTATCAAGAGATTTGAGGGAACTTGCTCTTAAATCACTTTTTCTTTCGCCATTGTTCGCCATTTTGCTGTATAAATATTACAAATATTAAGACGTACTTTGTTTTTAACGATGCTGTTGCGTGGCTCAAAATTTTTCACTTGAATTGATGATTGTTGCTAATGTAGATAAAGAAATGCCATACTTCCGAGCAATTTCTGTTTTAGTCTGCCCGCTATCACATACTTCTTTGATAATTGACCTTTTGGTGACCAAACTCAGGGACTTGTCCATTATTTTACTGATAGGCACACGAGATATCGTAACACAGGTCACAACACACAGAGTGATTCTGACTGAGTGGGTGCAACGTTTCCTCGCTTGAAGACCTACATTTTTTAGGGTGTCAACCATCCAACCATTATTTTTTAATCATTTACTAAATACCTACCCTAAAACCGGGTTTAATTTTGTTTACTTGAGATTGCTTTCCTGATTTATCACCCTTTAGACACTACCCATTATTTCTATAGTTTGCTAGGGGGAAAACATCGCTGGAGGTGACCCAAATATGTGCAGAGGCGACATGCATTAAATTTTAAAATGTTAGGCTTCAACGACAAAACACACAATGAAACACAGAAAGAATGCATGGGAAATTTACGCATCTTTGAACATATTTTCTTTACATCATATAAATCAAATTTAAGTGCCATTTGGATGATCAACCATAGGGATTTTACCACAGTGTAAGCACATCAAAAAGCACAGCACTCAAATTCGATTTTTCCACTTTCCCATCTAAAATACATGGGCTGAGGGCCCTCCCAACATAGACGATCTGGATTCAGCTGCTCCTGTTTACGGTGATCGGCATCCCATTGAATTGAGCTCAGCGCGACAAAACCATTTCAAATACTTGGTAAACCCGGGGTTCAGTCACTCCTAGGGACCAGCTTCTCACTCCATAAAACATGAAATCGAGGTTCTACGTAAAACTGAGGTCATTTACATGTACAAAGATCGGGATCGGTGGAGTGGTTCGTAAAACTGTGTCATTTCGTAAAATTGAGGATCCTAAAAACTGGGTTCTACTGTACTTTAAGCTTATATAACCTTTATGATTTATTTAACCTTTGACACATGTGATAGTACTTGGAATAGAGTTCAGCATTACTTGAATGATATTAAAATTTATTAAAAAGTTCCAAATAACATGTATGGGTAATATACCAAGGAAAAAGTCTCACAGGGCTGGGAACCCTCTATCCAGGAAACCAACTAAACTAACAGAACATTCCAACAAGCCATTTTAGAGTGCAAGGGCATGTGTGGTTACATCCACCTAAGCAGCATTGTCCAAAGCTGCAAACTCATCGAGGCCCGGCAACACAAATTGATGATAAGTAAATTATGAAATTCTGTGCAATGCTTCCTAATGGGAAAAAACAAGCCTCCTGGGTGCATAATAAGAAATTACAGCTAAAAGGAGATAAGAATTTTAATATGAACATTTTTAATTCAAAAGTTGCCAAACACCACTTGTAAACTTTATCCTCGCCACCAAACTTTATACACCAAAAGAATTTTAAGATAAATAAAACATTCTTACCTCTCTGGTCTTTTGCAATCTATACTTGAATCCAACACTGAGATGGTTGATGAACTTCTATCATAGCTGCGAAATCCATTTGAATTTCTTCTTCCCACAAATGTGCGGGAACAGGTAGAATTTAATGCTGGAGATACAGGGGGCTTGTGAATCATTCCTCGATAATTAGTGAATGAAGGCACTGGATTTATACACAATTGTTCATCAGGGCTTTGGCTGCAGTCAGCAGAACTTTTAGAAACTGACAACTGATCTGCAACTGCATAACATTTATCCTGCAATTCTTTTGAATCCAAAAGAATTTCAGTAGTACCTGATATTGCAGGTTCTGAGTTAACACAAGGAGACATTTCTCTTAATATACTATCAATCTTTTGTGCAGGTCCTGAAGATAAAAAAGAGCTGCAAAGTCTACTGTCAATCAATTTGTTTCCATATTTTTTATTCACCTCAGAAGGTGCACTTGCAGAAGGACTTTCCTCACAAGACTCAGCACTTGGTTTGGAACTGATTGGTGATGTCTGGAAGGCAGTAGTTGAAATAATCAATTCACTGGGATCAGCTAAAACAGTATCGCACTGGGATAATGCATCAGAGATGTTATTTGATCTGTCATTGCCTGCAGACATTCCCAATAAATCATTGTATTTATCGTACTGTCTAGGTGTGGGCTTTCTTTGCGATAAGAAGGGTAAAAGGCCAGCAGCTTTCCTTAAGGTTTCTATCCATCCAGTTCGTATTCCTGGCGTTATTGCAGAAAGAATGTACTGCTTCCCATCCCAGGTCTACCAAATGAAAACAAAAAGATCAACAAGGTAAAATTTTGGAGAAATTAATTTTTAATAAATTATTGTACTAAGTTCATATCCATCTAAATAAATATTCAGCGGGATTGCCAGAGAGTACTCTGACGAAGAAATTGAACTTAAAGTGGAAATGCTGACCATATTGGTTTTACTGTTCAATCTTTCTCCAGAATTTTCTACATGATGAACGAATTTGAATTATTACTATTTTAATGTTAATATATAATTATATTTATTTACAGATGAAAGGATATATAAATGATTTTCTATAGACTTATTTATAAGTAATACAATAGAGTGATTACATTAGAAGGCTAACTTATCTAAATCATATTGGTTTTCTCATTCACTTCACCACCGTTGGATACCCTTTTTCAGCCCCTGGCCATCAAAGAGAGCGAGATACCCTGCACTCAGGGGGTGGAGAGATTTAAGTGATAAATGCTGTTGAAGATCATAATATATCCAAAATGGATTAACTATACTCTTTTTGACAGCCTGCTGTAAACATTTATTTGGTTTAATAATTGTTAACTGATTTCTCTTGAAACTTGATTCATCATTGATGAAGATAATAAGAAATGCTTGCTTTTTCCTCTAGTTCAAATACAGAACAGGTATTTTGGAATAATCCATACAAACTGAATCATAGCATAGAATAATTATCTCCACAAGGTATTCAGAGCACAATATAAATTGTACTAAACTGGATAAACTGTTCTCGTTTGATAAAAAGTAATTACTAGAGTTAGTGAAACAATTTTTTTCTAGGTTTATAACTCCCCAAAATAGTAACATAACTTTATTCAAACAAGTCTTTGTACTAGTAAATAGTGAATAAAGAAAAACATTTTTCAAAAGAAACTGATATTATTTTATTAAAAAATCACTTTGAAACCACAGAAAAAACTAGTATTTTGCAAAGGGATATTTATTTGAATAGTCGTTTGCTTTATTCGCAATTTAGTCATGAAATACTGCAAAGTAAATTGCCTTTCCGTCAAGTTTATTCTTTGTACAAAGTTTTACTCAATGAAATTAGAATTAAAGATGATGAGTGAAAATAGAGATGGATGGAGAAGATGGAAAACTGTCGCCAACCAATCCTGTGGGCTTGATAAACAGAAGAAGAATTTGAAGTGTTCCCTTACAAAAATCTGTAATTATAACAGGGTATGTTGCATATCGAACAAATAAACATATCTTACCTTCACAATGATAGACATCAAAAGTAATTCCTAGCTATCTATCTAATTCCTAAACCATTCTTAACATTTCTTTACTGCGAGAAAACTTATTCTCTGAGTACTTACAGTGAGCTGTAGACCATGGTTCCTCTCCACTGCAGCTTCTCTCACATCACGAACCAATCCCAAGTCTATTACTCCATCTAGAATTCCGATAGCACTGGGATCTCGATAATAGAGCAATCCAGTACCACAGAGGACGAACCAGTGTTTGCTCCATTCCTGAAATTAGAAGTTTTACAATTCAGGAAAAACTAATAAAACAGCAACACTTCATTTAATTTAGAACATGGAATTTGATGAATGCACTTGCCTTTGAAGCACCAAGTTTCATAAGCCAACCATGCTTGGTAGCATCTTGTCCAACTGAATATTTCCACAGATCTTTCTTTATGATTTCTTCTTCAACATCCTTAGTTGATCTACTTTCAGCAGAATCATTATTTAGTTGCTTTGAAACCACTCCTTTAACGTCTCCTTCTAAAGAACAGCATGATGACGTAGACATTGAATCCAACACACACCCATCTGGATCTCCACGGACCTCCACAGTACAAAAGAAATTGTTTCCTCAATACTTTGGAGAAAAATCCAATTTTCTTCACAAAATCAATCAAAATTTAGATTTCCCAATCACAACATGTCTATTTCATTAAGTAATGATACTCTCGTATAGCAAAACAATGGCAATAGAGTTGAGAAAAAGATAATCAATGTGGCTCCTGGATAATCATGTGGGCAGCGGTGAAAGTGGTTCCAGGTTTGGGAGGGAGCCAAATGACCTAACAACTTTTAACAATACTACTACTAACAAAGACAATCAACCAAGTGTCCAAGTGTAAATTCTTAGGCATAAATTTAAACGTTGATATAACTTGGGAGAAACATGTACATATTTCCTATCAGTAGCTTAATACGAGTATACCTCTTAAGCACTCATCTAGGCATGATATCTATAGATTTCAAGGAAAACCAGTACACTCAGTTGCTTCATTTTGATGGAATTCTAATTTCTCTAACTTTCGTTCTTTTACAGTAGATGGGCTTCATATATTTTTTTGGGAGGCATACACTTTTCATACTAAATACTTTTTTGATTCGTAACATACCTAAAAACTATAAACATGCAACTGGAATTATAAAAATAATTAAATCTTAAGTTTAAATTGTGAGGTAAAATTCTCAATATATCTATATTTATTTGGGTTTTGAATATTTTATTAACGTTTTTTATTTTATGATGATTTGACTTGTGAGTTGAAACTTGAAAATTACATTTTAGAGTAATCACTAACGGTACAGAATCGTTCAAAGGAATTAATCTTGGTATTAAAATAAGGGCTGGTGTTAATAAATTTTGGCTGGACCAGCTCGTATCAGCTGTACTTATAATGAATCTGTAATGGGGCCAAGTCTGCACATTGAAGGAATTTCCAAAGAAGTGATTGAATTGGTCATTACAAGTGACATTAATTAAAAAACCCAGTCATTTTTTCAATTTTTGTCTATCAGGTACAGCTTTGCCTAAAAACAATGGAGATCAATGAAATTTGACAGGATGATAATATGAATAGTGGAGTGAGACTTTTTTTTTATTACTCATAACTTATATTTTTTGACTTAAAAGTGGGCCATGATCATAAGTAATAAACAATGAGAATAAATGGAGAGGGAAGGGGGAGGCTCTATTTACCCCTAAAGCTCTGCAACCAGAAGCTGCCCAAATTCCAAGATTGGCATATAACTAAAACTCTTATCTATCCATATAATATGTTACTTTTCATGTAGCTTTTAGTCTGCTGCTCAATCTAAAAAAAGTATTTTTCATAAGAAATAGAAGTTAACTATCACAGCTTGCAGACTTTATTTCTTTCAGAAAATTAAATTAGAAATAATTGTCCCATAAAATCTAAACAAGAACCAACAGAATGGGACATATATTGTTTCAAATTAATACTGCTTGAGTTTTGACGAAATTCACGAACATTCTCCAAAATGTTAGGACTGTAAACAACTGGTCCCCCAGACAACTATTTTTCTATCTCATTCATTTTTAGAGAAATTGGGAGTTCCATAGTTTATGTACGCTTAATTCCTGTCAAATATTCATTATTAAATGTTCTTCCAATTATTTTCTCAAGGAAATATCAAACTGATATCTCATATTATTATTCAATTACCTTTCTTGAACAATTAGAATTCATTTCTATTATACTAACTAACTTTATGAGACAGGGCTGCTAACCATCAGACTTGATTTCTAAAGAGAGAGTTATGCGTTTGCAGTATAAGTAACAAAAGAGATATTGAGGCAGCGATCAGATCTTCATGGAAAACCTAATAATTTATCATGCATTTAATGGGAATGGATTCATATTTGCTATCCTATGCATTGAGGCATCCAAAAATGAACTTCTTAGAACATTGGGAAATTTCGGCTGCTACGATTGCTTCCAAGAATGTCGTCAATGAAATAATTCCTGTGCCTCATTGCCCTTTGTACCCTCCCGAAAAACTCTCTCCCAGAAAGCCTCAACCCCCTTGGAGAGCTCCCTTGTCCATAAGATCACCTGCTAACCTGGCCTAACTTCTTCCCCCTCCCCCACACTCCAGATTTCCCCACAACCCACCCTCCTTTTGGTTCCTTATATATTCCATGCCTTGTAACTTCTTGTCACCTGAAGAGGTAAGTGATCTTACGAAACCGGTCGTGTGTAAAACATTGAGGAAAATAGAACAAGTAATTTTATTTCTTTTAATTTTGATTTTAATGGAATTCCATACAGTAAAGCCTGCTACCATGGATTTTATTCAAATATTAATGCATGTCTATAATATAAAATAGAGTCTGTGTGTGTGTGTATGTTCGCTAAGAACTCTAGAACCAAGAGTCGCAAAACTTTGAAATTTTCTACATTATCAAAAGTCGACCCTGCGCAGAGTATAGGTTACTTTTTATTTCCCTAAAGACCTCGGTTCGAACCCAGATGGGTCAAAATGTTTCCATAAGAAATACACGTGGAGGTAATTTTTTTCGTTGCAGCAAAAATATTGATCTGTTGTTTTCACAGTAATATTTATTTCTATTATTTGCTTATGCATTTCTGTATTACCTTTGTGTATCTCTGAAAACTAATCCTTAAAGGTGATGATGTTTATCCTAATTTCATCTTTGAATATGTTTTTATAATCTTTGAACAAATGCTGTCTTTATCGAAAAAAATATTCATTTGAAAGATATGAGATCGAATATTTAGTCAAGTTGGCTTTGTAAACTTAAGTACAATTTTCATTTCTTGGTTTATTGGTTAGGAAATATAAATCGAAATATCGTTTGCAGGCTCTATTTCAATTGCAAAATCAAATTAAGAAGAATCATTGTTGTCAACCTGAGATAAAATGGGTAGAAATATTATATGAAAATGAATATTCAGATGACCAAACTAATAGATTTCAGCAACAAATTATGAGAGCGTAAGATATTGGGATTTTCACAGAAAAGTTTCGTTTACGGTAATCCAACAGTAATCTGTCCCATCGAACGAAGCTAAAATGATACATGTTAGATTATCTTCCTTTTTATAAAAGGATTACTGTATTTAATTCTATGTCTATTCTCCTCGTTGAGAATCAACGGGCGCTACAGCTAGTATAAGAATAAAAGAACACCCTTTCTACACAAAAATTAGGTTAAAAACCAGTGTGTAACTGTACTTGTTTCTCCTTTAGTATTCTCTTGATTGACCCAAGTTACTTCAGCACCCACCACTAATCTAGTTAGTGCATTCTTATTTTTCTTACTGTCATCAAATTAATGTGCTGAGTAATTCGCAAATGAAAATTAGAGAAAATCTCTCATACCCAAATATTTTCTTATATAATAGCAGTAGAGTTCCATACAATGCATAAAAAGTATTTTACAAAAGTTAACTACATAAAGTTAATTACATTAACTAAATCTATACATTAAATGTATAGATATTCTATTTTTTCCTTTTAACAGATCAACAGATGACCAATGGATAATACGAAGATTCACAAACAGTCTCAGTTTCACTTCTAATAGCAGTAGCTGACCAACTTTTAGGGAAAGAGAGACTAAATCTGTATGGAAGCATTTAAAAATTGAAAATACTCTTTCTTGGGTCTTACCCTAATCATTTCACTTATACTTAATTCTTTTGAGTTTCTAGATGACAAGATTACTTTACCTTTTCACTAATTTAGTGTATAAATTTTCTATACTGAACAAAAGTAAGAAAATAATTTCCCTCTGATAAATGCATTCTCATTGTTTGAACTAAAAAAATGGCTCTCATATTGAATTATGTCTAATTATAGACGAAAGTTAATCATAGCAGTGGGGAAGCAAATACAACAGTTATCACTGAAGGAGGGCATAACAGTCAAAGAGTTAAATAGATGGAAATTATAAAATCTGAGGATTAAATGAAAAGATTTAACCTACTAAACCACACCTTTGAAAATTGAAAGGTTAAAAGCTTCATGTCTATATTCTGACATTTAGGGCAAGAATCACTATCAACTTTTATGCACATTTTCATTAATACTACAGCTACAATAGTTTTAGTGACTTAATAAGACTTACATTTTTCTCCGAAGGGATAACTGGAGCTGGGGATCCCTGCCTTTCCTCTGACAAAGAAGGATATCTTTTCCATGAAACCATAGGAGAACATTTTGTTGATTCATTGCCTATACTATCTCTTTGATTAGATTTTGAAGTTGGAGCTTCTTTGATATCCTCCTCAATCTTGCCAGAAAACAACCTGTAGCAGAATTGTCTTATGTTAAATAATAGCAGTACAGTAGGTGCTATACCAAAAATTATTCATACTGAGATATATCATACATCACTGCTATTAATGGATCATTTGCCCATCTGCATCATTAAGGTTCCAAAGATAAGTGATACAGCTTCTTTATACAGCTAAATAGCCTAAATGTGGTACAATAAAAAACACATTCATGGATGTGTAGATGTTGGCTATAATACCCACTTCATATGTGTTTTTCATGTCTGGTTCACATTTTGACCCAAGATGTAATCAATGCACATTCTCATTTAATATGAACCAAAAAATATAATTCATCATTTTCAAAACAATTTTAATTATTTAATTTGCAAGAATTCACTCAAAAATAATTCGCACCCTTTCAGGCTATTTTTCGGCTAAATGATCATGGTATGCGATAAAATCGAAGGGCACAATTCCAGTCATGCAATATGGTCCAGTAATACCTGGAGACTACTCTGGAAGTACGACTCCTCAGAAAAACGAAAACGTGTTCCCCAAAAACAATATATACAATGCCAAACTAGTGGATTCAGGAAAGATACTATGTTTTTTTTGCCCCGCCAGCTACGGATTGCCCCCCCTCTGCTTATTAACATGTTTTGTGGAGTTTCATTGCAAATACTTACAAATAATCAACAGATCGCTCAATTTTTATTCTGATTTGTATATACAGTGTTAATTATGTTATGTGGAAAAGAAGTCGCTTGGTATCATTTCAAACATTCCTAAGTGAATGAAATAAAGGATCCTGTACTATAGATAATAGCTAATGATTGCCTAATATTCTGTAGCTTATGAAATGATTGAATTGCATCTTTAAGTTTTCGTAAATACATTTTATGATTCTAACGTAGCAGTATAAATGTGTAAGACAATTCGCAGCTAAGTGGGATAAGGAGATCTAATACAGGTGTCAACTCGAATATAATTCATTTAGAGTGGAAAAATTACCGATAATTGTGTGTTTTCAACTCTATGGCAAATATACTTAAGGAAGGGATCGACTTTCAATATTATAAACAATTCTTCTGCGTGAAATATAAAAGCTCAAAAAATTACCCTTTTTCAATCTAATTTGAAAAAAATTCAAAAAGTGCAGAACCGTAAGAACTAATAGGTAAATGCATAAAGAATGAAGGTAAATTATAATAGAATTTTAATTTTGAGTAAGAATTGGCATTGAAAAACATAAAGAAACATTCAAGGATATTTTACAAGAGTGGGAAGTTACGCAACCATGCATTACGAAAATGAGGTGCTATCCAGGGGCAGTGGACAACAATCGTCGCCAAATTATAAATAAAAGAAATTGAAGCAGAAATTTAAAAATATATTTTCTATGTCAATTCATGATCCTACATATTAATAAAAACTATAACTAGCAAAAATATAATTCAGTCAGCGGCAAGAATTCAAAATTTTCCATAGCGCTCAAAGTGTTAAAAATGATATTGTTAATTTACAGGCATAAATCATACAAGAATTTCTAATTGCAATAATGTTTACAGCTAAAGAAAAGAATACATAGTCTGAAAGTGTTTATCTCTATTTTTTCTGTATCACTGTGCAACATATCAAGTGCTTAGGCCACTGCCCATAGAGTCCCTCCGTAATGCGTTTGCATTCAGTGATATCTCCAAGAGATTGCTCATTGTTCTCGGAGTGCATAAGAGTGATTACGTGGAAAAAGGAACATCGGTAATGAAGGAGAACATTGTAACGATTATTTGTGTTTGATTTATTAAACTGGCTGGCTTGCTAACTACTCTGCCACTGTCTGCAGTGGGGAAGTGTTTAGTGCAAGGTAGTGTTCTAGTGCTACGACCCCAAGGTCCCAGATTTGAATCCCAGCTAAACAGATTTTTCAGGTTATGGAATGGTTGCGTGTGTTTGGAAATACTAATAACTATTAAAATGTATGTAATTGGGATCTTCCTGTTTCCATTGGAGTAGTTATTATTATAATCAAATACTCCCAACCCAACACAAGTTACAAAGTTGGAGGCATTACCTTTCATTCAACCCTCATACATTCCAGAAATACTGAGACTCACCTGTTATTTGGAGAGAAATAATGAGTGGATCTTAAAAAAACATCCGAAGAGTTTAACTCTTTGAGATAAAGAGAGGATGAATCAGTTTCGGAGATGAGAGATCTCAGGAGGGATGAATCTTCTATACTCCTCGGTGTAGACAGCAGTGAATCATCAAGACTCTTCTTTATTGGTGAAGAAGTTGGACTCAAATTGAAATCTCCTTCACAAACTTCTGAATCATGATGTAGGGGAGATATGCAGCTATTAAAACGCTGACGAAGAACAGGAGAGTGTTGTTGACTGACAGCAGTCGTTCCTGAAATGACTAACAATAGACAAGAACTTAAAAACATAGTTTTATTCTCTAAAAAATAAAATTACTAGTATAGATATAGCAGGATGAATTCTTAGGTCAGCCAAACTTAATCTATAAATAATGTTGTTACTTTTCTAGGACACAACTTCTTTGTTATAATTTAACCTCATGAAAAATTATTAAAGCTTTTTTTTAATCCTTTTCAGTTAAGTTCATAGTATTGCTAAGTTTCTGTGATGTGTGATACATAGTTTCAAAGCCTTTGCTGATGCATTTGAACATCAAATCTGCTCAATTATAATTTCACCTTTTACCGTATCTACTCAAAAATAAGGCAAACCCTTTTCAGTCCTTTTTTACTAAAAATCAGGTTTGCGTTAGAATCGATAGTGCACTTGTGTTACTTGTAAACATGCACCATAGCACAGGACCAACCCAAACCTCAGCTCACCCTGGTTCTACATAACTCTTCAAATGTTCCACCAACTAGTTACTGAAGTTTTCACTGTAAGAGCCCCCAAAGACTATAGACTAAACTGTCAGCCAATAGTTTTTAATTGTAAGGGGCTAGTCTATCAAACTATTAAACGACCCATTTTGAATTAGTTAATGCGTGCACTTACACAGGACTTGCAGCATAGAAGACTGCCAGAATTTTGTACACAGGGTATACACGGATAAATATACATATATAGGAGCATATACGTGTACATTAACCCTTCAAGGACGGACGTTCCCATATGGGAACGGACTGCAGCTGCGTTCTCTAGGTTGCTAAACAATATCTTGAGTGTCATAAAATGGTCAGAAAAACGTTATTTTGTGGGCTAAGAGGGTCCAAAGCTTAGTTTCATTTGAGTTTTGGCACAATTAAGTCAAGGGAAATATTTCTTGTGATTTTTCGAAAAACAGGGAATTTTTTAGATGGATCCCTCTGGTAACTAATTTTTATAAGTTTTACCGTTTTTAATTTAAAGTAGTATTTTGCTTGTATAACTTTAGTATGATGTTCTAATCATCCAAAGAAATGAAATAGAGCAGAGTTTGAGGTTATTTGTTGTTGTTATAACGTTGTTTATTGCTGCGTTCCCATATGGGATCGTCAGGCCTTCCCACTACTACGCGAATTCCTTACCGATGGCCTTCGAGGAAAGCTATATATTGTATATTAGAGAATATTTTGCGACATAATACATTATTTTTGGTGCAATTAAGTTAAGAATTATTTTAGTTTTAAGTTGTGACAAGAAGACTATGGCAATTATTATTAATTTTTATGAACTAAATCTCGGAAAACCTAAAATTATATAGTAGAAGCGGCAACAACAAATAATAGCAAATGATTATTGCGCTAGATATTCAAATCCTTTCAAATTTTATTAGCTTCACATAAAAATTACATCATTAGAGGTGTTATATTTTCTATTCAGGAAACACGTAAGTTTTCGTGAGTCAAATTCACTGAAGGAGGCTCTCCGAATCCTTGCCGAGGATGAAGAGAGTGAGGTAGATGTTACCGATTTCTTCATTTCTCCAACAGAAGAAAATGAGCAAACTGATGAAGCATTGGCTGATGAAGATGAGGAAAGATTGGTTGACAATTTCACTGGCAAGCAAATGAGGGCACAAGCCGAAATTCGGTTGGGAACCAACGAAAGAATCGGTGCTGGAGAAGACGATGGGGCAAAAACATCTGTACGGAGAAAATGGATAAAGGGCAGCATTGAGTGTACGGGAAGTTTTTCTGAAGCAGATTACTTTTCATACTCTAAACTTAACTGCATCTAATTGCTAGAGCTCTTCATCGATGACGAGCTCGTCGCATTCATAGTGGAAGAAAGTGAGAATTACGCCCGATTTTTTTATTGCCCCAGTCCACAAATTACAGCAGAGGAGATGCGAGCCGTCATTGGCATTTTGATTGTCTTTGGATACATCGTTCTTCTGGGAAAAAATATTACTGGGATGCGAAAAAGGATGTACATATTGAATTGGATAGTGGAGCGATGAGGAGGGACTGATTCTTCAAAATAATGAAATTTTTACACTTAGCGGATAATACTAAGTTAGACAGTCAAGCAATGGGTTCTAGAAAGTCTGGCCAACGATGAAAAGGATTACATAGAGATGGATGCAGCATTTGGTGCCTTCCAAGTTCTTAAATTGTTAAGGAGAGATGTTAAGATACTACGGAAGACACAGCTGCAAGCAATTTAGTAGAAGTAAACCGATAAGATTCAGTTATAAGTCTTGGTGCCTGAACTCTAACACTGGATTCTCATTAATTTTGATTTCTACAATGGGAGAATTCTTTCAGTAATATGAAACATGAAGAAGCGGTTGGAAGAGCAGCAGCTCCTCTTCTCTCTATGCTAGAGAAAATTCCTAAAAAGGAATTACAGTACAGCATATTTGATAATCTTTTTACAGAATATAATTATTTTTATTTATGTTCATTTGAAGTAGTATGTGAAATAATATAATAGCATTAATTTATTTTACTCAATATATAATTTATACGAAAGAATTTATTGCCCCATTTGAAAAGGTGTGGCTACAATGGAACTGGGCGAATCAGAAAGAACCAGATTCCGAATGACTGTGCGCTACCACCAAAAAATGATCTAAAAAAGGAGGAGAGTGGAGAGAGCATCACAGCTATTTCTACATGCGAAGGAATAGGAATTACTAAATGGCTGGACAATTTGGTAATTGTGGCAGCTTCAACAGCGTATGGAGTTACGCCGTTGATGAAAGCTAAAAGATTTTGTAGGAAACAAAAGAAAATTATTCAGCTTCCATAACCCTACGTCATATCCAAGTATAATAAACATATGGGTGGAACTGACCAAATTCATGAACACGTAAATTCACTGCATATTGGTAAGATATGATTTATATAAATTATTTACAACTCAGACAATCGAATAATAATAATAAAAGGGAATCCTCAGACCCAAGGATAAAATTAGAGTTTAGACGGGAGATTGCTCAGGAGTACCTGACTCGGTACAAGACGGAAAAAAAACACCCGGTGGACGACTCTTGCTGACTTCCACATCATAAACTGGCTCCACGCAAGAGTTGCGGTATGATTATTTAATCGGTGACATACCGCAAAACAAGGGAAAACGCTGCGCATATGAAGAGTGCGTGTAATAGTAGTAGTGGGAAGGACTGATGTGCCCATATGGGAACGGGCATTTGCAATGAACCTATAATTGTTAAATTTTTTAAAACAATTTTATCATGTTAATTTAGGTCATCTGAATACCAATATACTAAAATTAGGGTAATATTTAAGAAAAAATAATTCTCGTCCTTGGAGGGTTAAATACACATACGATGCTGCAAATGGCATAACCTCTTATCTTAAATGCGCATCTTAAGTAATCGTATCTTGAGGTGTGCATTACATTCGCAGGCAAATGATTTTTCTATTTCCAACACTCAATCTTTGGGATGTGCATAACATTTGAGGGAGCATTATTATCAAGTAAATACAATAATTTATAACTGCGATAATGAAGAAGAAAAATGTTTGGAATAATATCCAAGTGAATACACACCTCGCTGAGGAACCCCCATGGGCAATGGATTTGAGCGACCCCCAGGGAATGTGGCATTTCTCTTGTGCCTTGCCTGGAGAAATCAATATGCTTTCAGAGTGGGATACCATGAATAACTTTCACTCACCAAAAATAAGAAAATTAAAACTAAATAAATACTGTAACAAAGATTACTGGAAAGCAATTTAAATAAAATATTTAAAAACAATACATAGAATTAAAAACTAGAAGAAAAAAATTTCAGAGACATCAGCTTTTACATCAGAGTTCCACGTTTATTTTATAACTCTCATTTGGGTCCAAATATTTACAATTTAAACTTAGGGATTCAATCTCAAAAAATATGATGCATAGAAAAGAAAATTGTTTTTTTCTGCAAAAAGAACAAAGATGGAAGCGTAGTAGACCTGTCTGATTCTTGTTGAACCCTGCGTGCCCAATGGGGAAGCAACTGCAAGCAATGAGGCTAGCCATGCCCTTGTCTCATCTCTACCGTCCCCTCTGACAAAATGGATCCTATCAGGAGCTGCTATTGCCAAGCTGTGAGGATGACCTGTTTCTGACTCTGGAGCTTCCCATACAATACTACCCCCACCTTGTCCAGAAGAGCTAAGTAAGGATATGACTGCCTGAGGAACAGTATCTGGCTGAAATAAGAGAAACATCCCAAATTAAACATAATTATGATCACAATGCAAGCAAACAAGAGTCACTACTAGGATGGATACTTTTGCGCTTCAAAGAGATGAAGGAAAATGTTAAAATATTTGGTCAAAAATAATTTTAAAATATTACCTTATAATCCCTGTACAACCCTCCAAGAATAAATAATGAACTTAATTCACAAATATCACAGATCTATATCATGTATCATTAGCTTTCCTCTTTTCAAGATAACTTAGTAGCATGATTCCACCATTCATATTTAACCTACGTGTTTTACATACAAAATTAATTAACTTGAGAGCAATACTAAAAGCTTAAGGAAGCCATATCAAATAGGAGAGGTCCCTTTTGGGTGACATTGTAAATACCTTTCATTCATGATATGCAGATTGCAATTTGCATTCAAACAACCCAGAACAATAATATTTCTCTGGGAACATAGATTCTCTCTCTCAGATTTCCAACAAAATATTAAACATCAAAAAAAAATCCTATACATATATTCACCATTTACAACAATGCAAGAACTTATGATGAAAATGACATTTGCAAAAAAATGCTCAAAATGAACATTCGACCAAGCAACCAAATTTAGATAACATAGGAGGCTTCATGCCAAAGGTAACTACAGTATCACAAAAATAAAAGGAAAGTATACAGCTGCTGCTGATTAGAGGAGATGAATTTTCGAATGTTAACCAAAATTTCAGTATGAAAAATTAAGTCTTTTCACAATCAATTTTTAAAATGGTATTAAAATTCTTCAAATAATGAAACAGCTACCCTATTAGTTTTGTTTAATAATTCCGTATTTTTTTAAATATTGGGCATAAAATAATAATCTCACATGCTCATCCACTGAGTAAGTTAGTTCCCCATCGTCATAAAGAATGAACCATCGTCTCTGCCATCTCTGAAATATAAGAAGACATAATTTAAAAAAAAAATCCAAATAGCATCCATAGTTACAAGTATTATAGTCAAAATGGTAACAGTTCTAAAGGTAATTAAAAGATACCAATGTCCTTCACTTACTGCAAAGCTAACTAGAAATTCATAACTAAGGTCCATGCATTATGGTTGAAAAAAGCTTAAAAAAGTCCCTAACCATATTTAATGCATTAATAGTTTTATAAATATAAACCATTAGTGTATGAAATGTTAGTTGATAAATGTTTTAATAACGTGATAAGTCACTTAATTGTGTTTATAATAGAATCAACTATCCTATATTCATCCATGCATATTTGTACATCAATAAACATTATTATTGTATAAACTGTTCTAAGATATATATCCAGGTACGTTGAGGTGACCAAGAAGTCTCCAATGTTTTGATGGCAATCTCAGCGCTTCTGAGTTGCCGTACTCAGCAGCCCTAAGGAAAATGGCCATTGAAACGTTGACCACTTCGCCTCAACTTACCTGGATATTAACTCGAAAACACTTCATAATCGCTATTCGCCAGGGAAGTATCAAGTCTCAATATTAATCAGTGATTCACTCGTTGAGAGGAGGTGAGTGAAAAATCAACTAATCTATTTGATTGTTTTTAATCGTTTACTTGATACGTGTTGACGAGGAGAGGATAGAAGCGGTGCGTTACCTGATCCCATTCCAGGGAAGCCTTGCAGAGATATGTGATCATGATGAAATATGAATAACTCTCGGAGAGTACGAAATTGAAAGGTATGAAAAAATTGCCCTAATTAATGCGTATTATACTAATACAGTATTAAAGTAAAGCAAATTTTCAGAGAGATTATATATTTCTTTTATCATGATATTGAAAAATAGTTCAAATGAAGATTGGAAAAGAGTTGTTAGCTTGATAAATGATATTTTCTAAATTTTGAATAATGAAAAAAGATGAGATATTAAGCAAATACTTGAGGCCTGTTATTTTCTGTGCCTGCATTTTTTTCTAATCCCATTTCATTGGAATATTCATTATTTTTCATACTTAGCCAAATTTACAATATTTAAAAATCTGGTGAGCCCAGCACAGGACTTTCTCCATACATTATTTCTTCCTCGATATCAAAATACCGAAGGGGGCAAAAAATAATAAACACTTTACACACTAATAGGGGAGAATGTAAACTTATTGATTATTGTATCAACTGGGGTGAATCATATTTAAAAGCAGTAATTTATTTGCCTTCGATTGTTCTTTCTTTACTGCTGATTTCTTTGCTTGACTTCTTTTTCTTACATGTTAAACCTTTCTACATGAAAGACATCCTCTTGAATTGTTCATTCTACCTCGACGTTGGTTTATTTCGCTTTCTTTAAATCAAATACATTTCATTAATGAATAAATTTATATAATGAATAAAAAATCCTGGCAAATGAAATTTTTCGATTATTGCCAATGCATAAAAATTAAAAGTTTAGAGAAAATTCATTACTATTTAGAAAATACGCAACTAATTAACCAAGGAATGCTTTCAAAGTATCTGTCTACAGGAAGGCTTTGTTATTTTGCAATCTGAAAAATCTGCAAAGACAAAATTGTGAGAGAGATAATAAATACTTTAGAAAATCAAGATTTGGTTCCAATACTAGTTTAAATGGACCGAAAGGAGGTCATTGATTGACAACTGAAAACACGGAGAATGACTAGCAAATCATTTTCTGGACGGAATACTACTAAGACATATCACGCGAAATAGTGAAATAGAATACATTTTTGCGGATGTGAAAATAAATGTATCAAAAGAGCGAACGTTATCTAACTAGCGAGTATTTTATCTGTTTTTACTACAAAAATTCATCTCATATAATAATCACCGATGTGTATATATTTATTTATCCGATGTCAGTCACTACATTAAGAAGTGCATGGTAGAACGTCAATTTCAAGCACTTCCTAACATAATAGAATCATAAATTTTTTGTGGTCCTGTGGAGTATTACATATTGATATTTGTTTGTCCAAGGTATCCTTGGTTCCACCTGGACGACTCCAATCCCCTCTCATAATAAGGGCACGTAAAGCTCATTTTGATCGATTGCATTGCATAGCAGACATTTTTTCTTTTGCATACTTAAATTAGAGATAATAATCATGCAAAATCGAGATAAGTACTAAAAGATAGGAAATTTAATGAATTTTATGGCAATTAAACCATTGCATTCCAATAAACAAAAATCTGATGTGGCCAGCACATGACTTTCTCCATATATAAAATGTAAATACTTATCTACGACAGTAATTTCGAACTCTAAACATTATAAATAATGTGGTTCGGGACATGCTGGATGAAAAACGATGAAACTGGCCTTTCGCCCATAGAGCCCAGAGCGCCCACAAAGTACATAATCAGCAACTTCCGGTTTATCAGTATTTCAGGAATAACTCCTAAACAATCAGTGATACGAAAATATGTTTCATACAAAAGTTATAGTAATATTTATTTTCTAAAACATTTATAAATAATAGTATATACCTAAATATCATATTTATGGAGATATTTTTAGAACCGGAAATGAGCTTTGAAGAATGAACCTCAACTTCCGGTTGACCGATTTACTCCAAAAACTAATCAACACTAAAGACTGTAATAAAAGTACTATATATAAAATTTTGTGTTTATCGGACAAATAGTTTTCATGTTAGAGCGCCCACAAAGTACATAATCATCTTCTTCCGGTTTATCAGTATTTCACGAATAACTCCTAATCAACCGGTGATAAAAAAATATGTTAAATACAAAAGTTATGGTAAAATACATTATCTAAAACTTTTATAAGTAATACAATATACGTATATATCATATTTATGGAGATATTTTGAAAACCGGAAATGAGCTTTAATGAATAAAGCTCGGCTTCCGTTTGACCGATTTACTCCAAAAACCAATCAACTCTGACAGCACACACCACAGTACTATATATGAAGTTTGGTGTTGATACGACCAATAGTTTTTACGTTAGAGCGTCCACTATCACACACACACATACACACACACACACACACACACAAACACACACACACACACATACACACAGACATCATTCCGAAAATAGTCAAAACGTGTTCTAGGGACCCCAAAACATGTATTTCCGTTGAAATCTCGAAGTCGAATTTTTTCATGAAAACAATACTTTCTCTATACTTCGTATATGGAGAAAGTAAAAAGGGCCCGACCTTGCAAAAGGTCATGTATGGCTCATTTATTTTATATGTTGTTCGTACGAGTAGTATTTGACCAAATTTTTAGCTTCAGAAGACCTGCATTGGCTGAGCAATTCCAAAATAATCATCAAAATGTGTGATTTTCTTATTTTTTTAAGTCTTCAAAAGTAGGGGAGAGGTGGGTGAATAGGAACTATTAAAAAAAATCTGAAGCAGTAATGCCAAGATTGGCAGTTTTACATACACTGCTTCTTAGTAATATTTTCCTGCTGCAAGACACGAGATCATTTTAACTCCACATCATACTTTTCTTGGCTTAACAGATTGGTCACAAACCAATCTTTGGATTGACTACGAAAGAGGTGAAAAATTGGACTTTTATAAAACTTATTATATAACTGTTGTATTGATCCAACATATGGTGAGAATGTAGCTATTTCTCTAATTTCTTTTGATTGCGGAATTAAAGGCCCACTGAGTTGACCAGTTGGACACATATCGACTATTTTTCAGCAAAGAATGTGTCCTGAAGGTTCCTTCAAATATGTTTCCCGCAAACCTAGTGATCCCCTTGTAAGATTTTAAACTCACACTGAGGCAGATAGAGAATATTGCCCTTGTTCTGTAGATCGCTAAAACCAAGATTGTTGAGGAAAATGTCATCCAACTCAACTCAATGGAAATAATACCAAAGCTGCATAATGTGCAAACATTCACCATTTCATTTAAACAACTTTTTAACTACGAATTTAAGGATTTTAACCTATGTGTTGTTATAAAATTACTTTGCCATGTTAAAGTCACTAAACAATGCAGTATTAGTCTCCAATTTTCATAAAACATAGTCAACTACACTTTTACCTTCAGTGAAACTTACAACATCGAAGCACACATTATTTATAGAGAAAGGAATAAAGCTTTTAAAAAGACCAAAAGTAAATTACAAAAATATTTTAATATGAGTAAGGTGATTTCATAATTTCAAACAAAAAACGGTTTCAGAATGTTTCCAGCAAAAATAATGAGGAAAATCCATAGAATATATAATGGTCAAATTTTCTAAGGCAACTTACCTTTGTTCTATTTACTGGGTTGGAAAAATCCCAATCTGGAGCCACAAATAAGTACCCACACTTGCATACCTTCCTTGTGGCCTATTTAGGAGGAATTGATAGAAAAACTTTAAACATATTGAATAACATTCACTATTTAATCCTTTGAGCAACAAGAAATGGTGTCAAAGAGCCTTTGGATTAAAATAATAATTGGTAAATTCATAAAATGCAAGGAAAAGCAGGAATAGAATCAATTTCAACTTATCCGACACATAGTATGCAAAGATTCCCTTTTCCTTGAGCTAAATGCTACTATTAATGTTGATATTACGTAATTAATTTTAATTTCATAATTTTAAGGAAAATCGATTCTCACATTAGGTAAAACTGGAAAAATATGTACCTTTATAAGCTTAACGAAGCCATATCTGAAGTGTAAAAATTTATCTTAAACAAAGTGTATAAGAAGAATTGTTAAGCAATAAACGACACACAATAATGCTCACAATCTATATTATATTCATTACAATAAATTAGTAATAATTAAAATTAATTGTATCATTAAAAGGTGACACTATTGTTTAACTGCTATTACTTTTAAGCCGCCGAAATAAATTTTTGGCAATAAGATAAAATTAATAAAGTTATTGACATAAGGGAACAATTACTGGTATGTATCGTAGTAAATTGATACATATCAATTGTCCTGATTAAATGTAAATGTATGGTAACATTTATTAATTAGCATCATGTGACTAATCTATTTATATTCCTTCATTGGGTACTAAATATGTAAGATTCATTTTCAAATAGTTGAAAACAATCTTAAAAAAGTTTAAACACAAAAGCACACCAAAATCTAATTCAGCCATCTACTCTCTTTTATTCTCGATATGTGGTGCAATATACTTCAGAATATACGTTCAAACTGAATGAGGGGTGAAGCTGGATGTAACAAACTTGACACACCTATAGTTTGTTTACATAGATATATATTTTTGATGACTAATTGTAGTAGGAAAGAATAATAGGGAGCCTTCATACACGTATTGTTCCAAGAAAACAATACTTATTAACCAAAAGAATAATTAATTGTGGAAACTTAAACCATTTCCATGTATAATTGCAAACGGCAAAATAAATTAATTTAGTACGATCGGAAAAAACGTACATTAGTGGGATGAAAGTGAAGTAATCTTTCATGTTAGAAATATTGTCTTGTATGTCAATTCAATGCTAGAACACGTTGAAAAAACTTACCCTGTTGCTTTCCAATGCCTCAGCAGTGTGTTCCTCTTTCTGGCGGAAACAATTGGTGCACTTGGTTTTGTTGAAAATGTTCGGAGCAAATTTTCTACACTCCGATCTCATCAAAGGTGACATGATTTCCGAATGTTAGCACATTCTACGAATTTAATTGTAGAATAAAATCCATTTTCGTGCGAGAACAAAATTACCCGCGATTGATTCTCTAACAACATTCTAACTAAAACTATCTTAAGATTGTAAGCAGTATGTTAAATTACTGAAGTAATCAAATAAACGGAAAAAATCGGATGCCTCTATCAACCTCGTGGAAATAAAAGTATTAATTGGAGTTATTTACTAATATAATCCATTATTTTGAGTATTGACAGGATTCAGAAGTTCTTGCATCAAACCTTGTTTCGCATGAGGTCCACAACCTCCACACCAATTACAGCTGCTACGTCAACTACGTCCGCACGGTCCGCACATTCAACAGCTAAATTGAAAGCACTTGATTTCACTTTTCGATACTTCCGCGATAAAAAATAGGTCGAAATAAATTATCGAGGATCTAGGCTGAACTAGGCTATCTAACCAATCCAGATACTATTTGAGATGTAAAATGTTTGTATTTGTATCTTCGTAATGTTCTTATGAATGAGAGGCTTTAAAATAAATGTAAAGGAGTGCCCAGGAAACAAGTTAAAATTACGTCGTCGACTGACCGTACCTTTCGTTAAAATCTTTATTTTCTTTAGGTAAGAGATAAGAATAAAGAGGCTTCTAAAATCAGATTACAATAGACATCGAATTACTGTAACAATATCGCAGAAATTCTATGGTAATACCTGTGAGGACTTGTAGCTCCAATTATTTCATTCTTATGTGGTCTTACGTTTGTTACTATTCGTGCCATGTTCGTACGATCAAAGAGGAACTATGAAATCGCGGTTCTTTGAATGGTGCTCTCGCAAATTTATCACATAAAAATTTTTTAAATATAGTGGGAGACCTATGTCATTGAAAATTTATTTATTGCATTCAAATGTAAATAAATTGAATAGATAAGTTAAAAACACCGAGAAAGTATCTTGAAAAATTACCTACAAAGCCAAGTAGAAGGTCAACTAGATGGGCTATGTATTTTGGCAGTAGTTAAGTTGAAAGTTATTCGACAGGCACTTAAAGGCGTAGAGCAGGACCGCTTTCAATTTACAGACGAACGTATTACCCACTTCTACCCGAAAATCCTATCTACTCAGGCTCACTGATACATAACTATATTCACAGATATATACTACTATATATCTGTGATTACATGCTTTTACCCCTTTTTATCAATTTGTATCCTGTTTTGAATGAGTGGCTAACGTATAAATTATGAGATATTTTGAGATAAGAAAAAATTATGTAAATACTAGCATAATATTAGTTTTTAATTCGAGTTGCAATAAAATAGTATACTAAGAACCCAAATTGTCCTAATACTTAATATAATTGATTACCTTAGTATTGTCCACACCTAATTTAATTCCCTGTATCATTTCGGTTTAGAATCTGCAAAATTCTTTCTCACAATTCATTGCCATGTGGATATGATAACCAAACATAACATCTTGATTTAATTTAAATATACGCTTTATTTTTCAAAAACCTCTCTACAAACAGAAGCATTAGTGTCGGCAAATATTGATCATTTTTTTGTCACTAATGTTTAAGGCCAGAGGCACTTCCTGTCGCCAACCAATACCAAGAAAGTTTGTTTTCAATTGGCATCAAGCCATCCACCTTCTCATTTATAGTTGGATATGTAAACTTGCAAAGCGTGAGTGCCCAAAGCTGAAATAAGACATCAGCCAGTACTACTAAAATTTAGTTGTATGGAGCTTTTTATTCAGATATAGTTTGTACAGCTATATTTAATTGTAATGATAGTTTAGAAAACTCTTGATCACAAATTTTAATTCAGATCTGGTTTCTGTGCTTCCAAGTTTTTTTTTAATTACTGCCCTTGGTGGCAGAGTGGATAGCATGTCATCTAAGCTATTACTCCTATCCCAGGTTTGAATCCCGCCTGATCAGATTTCTTGAATGGTTGTTAGTGTCCGTTGTTACTGTTGCTTCGGTGAGCACCTCCTCGTAAGTTCATCAGAGCTTAGGAAGACTTCACTGGTGAAGGGCAACAGTAGCTAAGCATGAAAAAAATATTTGAATGCAGAATTGTGGCAAAAATGAATTAAATACCCGAGGATACTCACACCAAGTATTCAGGTTATATGTATTTTCTACCAAAATAATTTCCATTAGTCAAGACACTATCAAAGAGTTTGTGCAAAGGTAGAATATTAAGAGGTTTGTAAGCCATCCCTTACAATTTATTGAAAATATCTGTACAGTTTTGAGCATTTTAGGTAATGATATTTCAATTTATTTACTCTGAATACTTATGGATAAAGATTAGAAGATATTAACACAAGGTTTTGGTTATCAAGATATATCCACACAATTTTTGTTTCACCTTGTACATAACAGAAGTAGTAAAATCACATTCATTTTTATAGTAACTAACATAAGTAAAAATAACATTTAAGTCTTGTCAACCATACAATATTCCAGCATATTCTTCTATTATAATTTGTTTTCCATCATTAATTATTCCTTTGTTTAAATTATTTATTTATAGATTAACAATATTTAGATTTTCTGACATAGAAGCTGCCTTCAAATTTCATGTCCATCCTTTCTATATATTACTCCTCATTAGTTTTTATCATGCCAATTCTCTAAAATGTGAAGCTAATACTTATTTATTGCCGTAAGTCTCAGTTGCTTGGTCATGCAGGAAATAATTCATACATCGGCTTCTTTCTACATGAGCATAAATAATAGTATGTACGTTATACTACCCTGTATATACCTTTTCCATAGAATCAAAACAATAACGCATTTCTTTCAAATTTATAAGATCTAAAAAATTTCAACTAAGTCTGATAAACAGAAGGAATCATTTTGTACCTAAGTCTTACAGCGTAATTGAAATCATGAGACTTTATGAGTTCTTTAGAGTAGGGATAGGGAGAATATAACATTTCTGTAGCATATATAGGATGGTTAAAGGGAAGGAGTAAGTGCGTCAGGGAAATATCTGACTTGGTAAGGAGAAGATGAGTTTCAGGAACAAATGCTTGTTTGGTAGCATTTTATTTTTAGAGAAATTTCTAATCTCTACCTTCTCCAGTAGGTCTAACCAGCAGAAGTTATTTTCTTGATGTAGGCATCTTAGTTTAAAATCACTTTCCAGGAGAGAAATTGCTAAGCTCGAGAATTGAGGATGTTCTCTCTTCAGACGGTAATGTCTTTGGTGCTCCTCCGCTCTGACGCATTCTCCCAGTCCTTACGATGTATTTTGTAGGGCAATCAGTGTAGGCAAGTTTGTTGTCTCCACTAGTAGATATTATGGCCTTTTTATCCTTTGATTTCCCTTGCAATTTTAGTAAGGGGATCAAATGGCAAGTCTAATGTTCTTTGGGTATATATTGCAAGAAAAAAGAAAGACTACCTAGAAACTGTAGTCTTTGCCAGGTAATGGGCATCTTGTCAGCAGGGAGAAGGTGATCTTCTCAAAAGCTTGTTTTCCCAAGTTTCTTTTTTGACAAAGGTGCTGTATTCGTTGGACATGGCTATGATTTTTATTGTATTTAATTCCTTTATGTATTTATCTTGGGAGAGGGAGATTTTTATTAAACAATGTAACATTGAATGAAGATCTTTTTTCTTTTGAGAAAAGTGGTGAAAGGGAGAATTCAGGATATTCCGGTTGGTATATTCAGGCTTTCGTTATATTCCATATGTTCGTTTTTTGTCTTTAATAGATATGCAGATATCAAGAAAATTTATGGTGCAGTTTGTTCCATGTTGAAGTGCAGGTTAGGATGGAAGGAGTTTAATTGATTCAGGAACATGCTCGGCTGCCTACGACTGTCTCCCCAGAAACAATATGTCGTCTACATTTCATCGCCAATATGCTTTAAAGAACCACTGGAACTGAAGAGTTTTTCTTCTAATTTGTTCATGAAGAAATCAGCAAGGACAAGGGAGACCCCATAGCTAGGCCTTCTCATTGGCGGTACAATTTGTCATTAAAAATAAATAATTTTGCTCGAGACATTTTAGTTAAACAGATAACGTCATTTTGGCTTTGTAGTCCATCGTTGCTGAAGAAAGGTGAGTGTCCCATATGGCCTCTTGGATAGGCATTGAACCTCTTTGCTTCAAAGCCAAAATGACATTTTTGGGAAACACTTCTTTCTGTAAATCAGCTGAGTTCTTCACACCGTATTTAGGATGAAAATTTGTTTGTTGTCGAGTTAAAGTGTTAAATTTATAATTTATGTGGAGGCAAAGGGATGAAACTATTGGACTCACAGGATGATTCTCTTTATATAATTTAGATAATCCATAAAATCTCGGTGGGAGAGGATTCATATGCATGAGAAAGTATTTCTCTTTTCCAGGAAACAAAGAACTGTCTTTTGGGCTTTCTTTAGAGATGATTGAAAAGTGGGAGTGGGATCCTATGGGATGATTTCTATGCGATTATCGTTGAAAAAGGAGCATTTTTCTAAGTACAGTTCCCTATCTAGTATCACTGCGCACTGGCCTTTGTCTGCTTATGTTAACACAAGGTTATTCTCAGATATGAAGTTTTTGGCCAAGGATATATCACATGGTAATATTATGAGGGGTTTTGGCAAATACTGTGCAGATTCAGTTATCAGTTCACAGCGGATGTGCTTTAATAAGTGTTGAGGGCCTAACTCGGAGTCCACTACCAGATTTTTCACTGATTCAGGATTAAGCAGCCCCAGAGAGAGCATTAATGTTCTTAGGAATCATAACACTAGAGAGAGTTTTGTGACTCGTGGAGGGAAAGCACGTTTTTGGAGAAATATTCAGTGGGGAAGAGCACAACTATGGCAGAGTGTCTCCAGTTTTTGGTTCAGAGTACACCTATTTAAAATTCACTAACTTTTGTCCATACCAAATCGTAACCATTCCACCCACTGCAGGGACCAGCAGGAGAGGTAATGGGAGAAGTTTCCCACTCCATGAATTGTTGGTGGCATTGAGGTTTTTAAGTTGACAAATTTTGGAAAAATGCCAAACTTGAGACATGCTGATGAAGTAAATACTGAGAGATGCATACTATAATGTATACTAGAATATATTCTAAATAATTTTGTCTTTGTTTTTACACTAGAATTAAGAATAAAATTGATATATGAAGCCGTGATTCCGTGGAAAGCCATTGCAGTATGAGAATCTCGGTAATTTTCCACAGGAGATTTTTCAATTTGCTAACTGTTTCTTAGGTAGGTTTCTTTCCTACATCTTCAGGCAAAGAATATAACATTTCAACAGCTTATATAGGATGGTTGAATCAATATTATCAACCCCCATTAAATATTATAAAATAATATTGAATTAATCAATATTATAAACCCAAGGATGAACACAAGTGAAAAATAGCAACATGACAGGAATATACCTGTCCGGAAAGTGGGAGTTCTGAGTCCCAATCATGTGAAAACATTTTATGCTCAATCCTCTTATAAAAATATTTTAAAATTCCGTAGTAAATTAATGTATTTTCCATTCATCATTCATTGTCATTCTTAACCAAAGTATATCAAGTACATAAGAAAAAATAACTCTCTCCTAACCTTATGATATTTGTGGAAGAGGTTTCTTTTTGCCATAAAATATGACTTGAAAGAAAAAAGGCTTGATAACTCTCGTTCAAAGTATCCAAAATATGCTTAAAATATTTCATCCTCCCTTAGATATTCTTGAAATAGCTACAGAGAGGCACCAGAGATAGGTGATAATAAGGAAGAATTTTTCACCAATGAAATAAATATATAATTTCCCTAATATGCCTATAATGTAGAGATCCATTTTTATACTCCCTCTTTAGCAAGCTCCTCAGACACATCTGGTGATCCTCAGAAGCAAGATTTAGAAAACATTAGACTCCTCATAGATATTTACAAACCACATTTGGTCAAAAGGAAAGGATGTAATGTGCCCAATAGCTCACACACTTATTCTCCTAGATTAGAATTACTGGAGCAAAAATTCTCAAATAATTTCCTCCACAAAAAATAATAGTTACAGAAATATCTGAAAATATACAGTTTTATTACTTTTACACAAAGAGTGCACATGATTCATGAAAAACGTTTTAAAACTATTGACCTTCAGATGCCAATTCTTTGTTCAACCTTCTTGCTCTGTTATTCATGACCCAAAAGTATAAAGATGGCAGCAAAGTCCGTAAAAGAATAGCAAAACGTGCTGAAAATCCTGAAACGATCAGTTCTCCTCCTCTTCCAGATGCTACTGCGTTGAGTATTTGTTCAGCCATTTTCTTGGGAGCCATTCCGCTGGCCGTTGTTTCATCCATTACTACAATGAGATTAATAAAAGCAATTTATTTTGCCAATAAATTATATTAAAATCATTTAATTGAGGAATATTCATATTCAATTACAGAAACTAGGCAAAATCAGGTGTGTGTAATTCTGGGCTTTCTTTCCTCACTAGTAGAAATAAATGTATAGAGCACGTCTACAGAGTCACAATGAATAACACTTTTTTTTAGCACTCAATACGAAATTATCAAAAGAACGTTAAAGACATTATCCAGTATTTATGATAACTAATCAGCTATCATAATCACTCAATCACAGCAAAGAATGTTGAGAAAATTAAAAGAAATTTTTTCATATCAAAAGACACTGCCCTAGATTCAAAGGACACTGCCAAAGCAATACGATCTTAGTAGCAACAATTCAAGTGGGTCTAGCTGTGGTCAATCTTGAACCTGCGGAAGATATTTGTTCACTTGTTGGGTGTTGTTTTAGGTGACATTCGAGCATTACATCAGTTCAGCATCACGTTTTCTGCAATCCACCGTCTTTTCTACTGTATTTTATTCTTGTTCAATACTATTGGGTAACCATATTCCACCACTAACACATTGCTTTTATTTGTAGCCTCTGTATTTAGCTCTCTCCTGCTTTTCGAGGAAGTCGTTCATTATTGAGATTCAAAGTTCTTTTCGTATTTCAGAATGTTATGAGTGTGGTGTCTTATCGGATATACATTGTTATTATAGTTGAAAGGGATGAAACAATACAAGGCTAGGTAAAGTAACTTTACTCATACCAAAAAACTACCAGGTAGTACCAAATATTTTTGGAATCGCATTTGGCTCTCCTAGTGTCAATTATAGTGAGTAATCCTAAGAAGGCTCATATTGCATACATGGATAATTTTGACTCTAACGTACCGCTATATGTTTCTCTATTCAATATAAAGGAGCCTACAGAACAGTACTTACCGAAGAACTCCACCTACAGAAATGAAGACCAAAAAAGAAACGAGATGAGTTGATGGCGAATCAATTTTAATATAAATAAAAAAAGGCCCAAATATTCTTAGAAACACAGCTGTCATGGATAAGAAGTGGAGTGCAATTGCTTTGAAAAGCTTTTCAGACTAAATTGACCGTGTGATTATGCTTCATCAGCAGCTCCCTAAAGTTCGCCATAATATAAAATGGGGAGAGAGTTGCATACATTCAAGGGGCCACACAAAAATATCCTAAATATTAAATTACAAATAATCTCTTCAGGATAGTCTAATGACATCAGGTTCCACAGAATTTAAAGATAATCTGTAAAAATCTACAATACAGGTTTTGAGGATAAGTATGAGATAGAGCAGGGTTTCCCAAACTATGTTCCGCTGAACCTGAATAGGTGTTCCACGACAATTTGGAGTGTCAATGGAGAATTGGAATAAAAGTCATTTAATTCTTTATTGATTTATATTTTAAGTTTTTATTACAATAGTATAGTTTTATATTTAAAAATAATTACCAAATAAATAATTTGTTGTTATTAAATGATTTTTTTAATTTTACAAGAAGAATTACCTAACCTAAAAATAAGCTTAGTGTTCCGTTAAACTTCCCAGGTTTGCGAAGTGTTCCATAGAAAACGGTTGGGAAACCCTGATCTAGAGAACCTTTCTTTTAATGTTTGAAGTTTGTGGTTGCATATCCAAAAGGGAAATCTGCACATTAATCGTTATCAAAAGTATTTCACGAGTCAAAAATAAAGAAAATATATTCATGACTAATTTATAAAGAAGTAGAAATTTAAAAATTACCCAATTTAGGAATTTGATTATTTAAATCTCAAGTGGAATTTTTCCTTGATGAAAGCTTCAAGTCACCTTGCCTTGGTTTTCTTTCTAGTCAATGTTGCCATTCATAGGCTCTAAGTTCCTCTGGTGGCCAGCAATTTACATAAAGTGATAGTTGATTACACTGTCCTGCGATGGTTTCATTGCCGCCATCCTGTATTGCTTTTTAGGGTGACTTTTGCATCCTAATCAGTATCCGACGTTAATTTTCCCATATCACATCACATTTTGTTTTAAATCTCATATTTCGTTTTTTAACACATACGCTAATGCACTTCTTAGGAGGATTGTTGCTTTAATTAAGATTTCTAGATTTATTTATTAATTCAACGCCATCTGGAAAACCTGTTTAATCATGCTCACATGCTAGAGCTGGCGACACAGCAAATTTTGCTGACAATGAGTAGCGCCCTTCTATTTTTGCGCTTTGTCCTCTACAGTCTGACCTTGAGTTGTGCTTCCCTTGCTAGTAAAAAGAGAAAGTTGTCTTCATTTGAGTTCTATACGTGAGTGGCATACTGTGATCATTTTTTATTGAACTTACATCAACATGCCATGTCGTGGCTGCAAGAACAATCCAGATATATGCAGCTATGTGTTTGGATGTTTCTTGCCGATGAGACAGTGACGCAATATCACCGACTTCATGAGTAAGGCCACTATGGCTATTTTGGCATCAAACTGAGAGACCAAAACAAGCCGTGGGCACCACATACGGCTTGTAGAATCTGTATAGAGCAGTTACAGAAATGGGTAAACGCTACGTGAACAGCATTGCCATTCAGAATTCCAATGGTCTGGCGAGAACCTAGAGACCACAGTACTCACTAATACTTCTGTTCTGCGAGTGTGAAGGGATTTAACAGTAAGAACAAGAGTAAAATTGTGTATCCAAGCAATATCCCATAGGCAATTTCACCCGTTCCTAATGCCCTGATATACCAGCACCACAGTGTCCTGAACATTTACAGAATTGTCCCTCTGAATCTGACGAAGAAATGGCCGGCCCTACTTTTAAATGCGATTTCTCGCTTGAAGGTGCTGAAAAAGAACAGAACATTTTCAAGCAAAGTGCATTAAATGACTTTGTTTGAGATCTTGGCCTTACAAAGGAATCTGCCGAGATACTCGGGTCTAGACTTTGTGAAAGGAACATGTTGGGACGACATACTATTGGTACAGACATTGCAAACAAGAATATACACCCTTCTTTTCTGAAGAGAGAACTTTGGTTTACTGCAATAAGATTCTGGAGATTATGCTGAAGCTAGGAGTACTACAGTGTGACCATATCCACAGGAGACTTTTTATCAATGCCTCCAAGCGTAGTTTGAAATGAGTCCTTCTTCACAATGAAAACAAACTTTCATCTGTACTGTTGCTCATTCAGATATTATGTGAGAAACATATGGAAATCTTGAGATGATGTTGTGTAAATTGAAGTACCAGGAACACAGTGGCAAGTGTGTGGTGATTTTAAAGTGATAGGTATTCTGTTAGGTTTAGAAAAAGGTTACACAAAGCACCCCTGCTTTCTGTGTGAGTGGGGTAACATCACTGGACCCAAAAATAATGACCACATAGACAATGGATTGTAGGCTTGAAAAACATAAAACAAAAATCTCTTCTTGACAAATCAAATGTACTTTTACCTCTGCTTCATAACAAACTAGGGCTTACAAAGCCCTAGTTTGGGCTTTGTAAGTAAGTTTCGTTAAGGCTCTTAACAATGAAGGTAAATCCTTTCAGTACCTGTGTAATCAATTCCCAGTCATCAATAATGCAAAAATCAAAGAGGGTATCTTTACAGGTCCTGATATAACAAATCTTCATTCCGATGCTAATTTTGAAGATACAATATGGGCTTCAGAATGATCGGCATGGAAAACATTCTGGGATGTGGTCAAAAACTTTCTTGGTAACACAAAAGATTCAGACTACAAACAAATTGTGGATAGAATGCTTGATTCTTTGGAAGATTTAGGCTGCAAAATGAGCTTAAAAGTGCACATGTTACATTCACATTTGGACTATTTCCCAGAGAACCTTGGAAAGCAGAGCGAAGAGCAAGGAGAAAGATTCCACCAAGATCTAAAGGAAATGGAATGCAGATATCAAGGGGAATGAAACAAAAACATGCTAGCAGATTACTGCTGGTTACTAAAGAGAAAAGATCCAACTACACCATTCTCAATATGTTATGAAAGCTTAATGTGTGATACATTTTGGTCCATTTGACTCTGTTTTTCTTAAAATCTGTTAACATAATACATTACATATTGTAGCGAATTTTCCTTAGTACATAGTGCTGTCTCACCCAGATGTACATTTTCTTTTTTTATGTCTATACTCTTTTTCATTTTACGAGTAATATACATAAGCTCGCATATTTGATTAGGATTAGCATATGTATGTGTTTTTGTGTTACTTATTTGATTCAATTCTTTTTGCTCAATGTTGTTTTGTTGAGAATTAAATAATTGAATTTGAATAGTGTGATAGTATTAGTGACACAACTGTGTTGTGTTCGAGCGGAAAGTCACGGCAGGTATCTGTTTATTAAAATAGGTTATTGAAGGAACATCACACCAGCCACGAGTTACACGTGAGGGTGTATGTTCCCATAGGAAGATTTTTCATGCGGGATCACCTTGCTCACCTCTTTTAGAAGTGTGCCATCCATAATTTTGGTTTTCTTTACCAAAAAAGAGCTTATTTCTTTCTTTTATGAGCATTATCACCCCCTGAGTACAAACATCGGAAGAGATGTTTGATACGACCGGGATCAGGGGGGAGGGGTTGGATTCTCGGTGCGTAACACTTTAATTATACTGTGGGGTGAGACCTTCTCTCTGTACGCGGCTGGCGCTGAGGCCTACCCGATCATACAATATAGCATGGCGCGCGATATTACTTGGCCACCACAATACGATATTATGTTCATAAGTATAAAAGTGTAATATAGGATTGTTTAGATGAGTGAAAATACTGAGAAAGAAGTATTCCTTACATGTGATAATAATAATCTTAATGTGAGCTTGCCTCATATTTTCAATTTATTTTGTAAAAAAAACCTGATGTGATAGAGAAAAACTGACTTCAGTTTCGCAATCAGCATGCCAGAGATATACTAGATCACTATTTAAACATTATGCAATGATCGGGAAGTTTAAATTTGCAGGTCTGTGTTATCAAACTTTGAGGAAAAATATGACAACAGAAGTCTAAGCTAGAGGCACACACATCGAACAGCTTATGAAGAAGTTGTTAGATCCTGAGAGTAACTTGATGTTGTAACACAATCCAGAAATTTCAAAGTGAAGTAATAGCAAACATATCAAAAACTGACTTTAAACAAATATTTGGAATATCAAAAAAACAAATAGGATCAATTTTAACATTTTACAAGCCTTGCATTACACAACAATGGTGAAGCCACAACAAACTGGGTACATACCTAAAAAATGATAACTTTTAATCAGCTTAAGATATACAATAGCCAATTTTGAAGTAAAAACTTAAAATATAGGGAATTAATCTGAAAACTATTACTTTGATAATCATCAATAGAAAAATACATCTTCCTGAAAATTCTTTACATTAGTTTAACAATGCAAAACTTAAGCGCAAATGTTGCATATCTTAAAAAACAAAAGGTGCAACAGCAATCTGTTACAGATAAGGTAGAGTTTGACCTGTTGTTATTACAGAAAAAATATGAACAACTTAAGGGGAACCCCTGAAAAATTTCATTGCGGTTGCTTCCTCATTTTAGTTCCAAGATTTGCCACTGTCTATTTTCCTAGCAATCGGTAGTTGAGGGGAGTGAGGAGGTGGGGGGAGTGAGGAGGTGGGGGGAGTGAGGAGGTGGGGGAGTGAGGAGGTGGGGGAGTGAGGAGGTGGGGGAGTGAGGAGGTGGGGGAGTGAGGAGGTGGGGGAGTGAGGAGGTGGGGGAGGGCAAGAAGACCCAAAACAGCAATAAACGACAAGACCCCAATACCAAATGCATTCGAAAAATGCCTCCTCATAACAAGTTTCTTGGTGGCTTGGGACATCTTGATGAGGCAATTTCAGTGTGACAGATTGTCAAAATTCAAAAATATGTTTTAACGTTTTCCATTCCAAGGAACTTTTCAGCATCGGTTTGCTAAGTACAACATCAACTCTTCAATAACAACTTGAGTTGTTCCTCAGATGCTACTTTAATTCTTCTTTCCATTCATTTTGACATTTTATGATGTTTCTGATTATCTAAAAGAATCATGCTACAGTTATAAGAGTATCACATACCAACTTCAGAGGAGTTTCATTATCACTCTCTAAACTATGGATTCTCTACCATTTTTGTTTGCACAATTGGCTTTTGAGTCATACTGCGCCTTTTATTTATCATTGTTAGATATAGTTTTTTATATTTATACACAATACAAAAATGGCAAATTTTGCTAAAGAGTATTTGAATGATGAGTTTGGAGATGTACTTAAAACAATAACTTTTTTTTTTCATGGGGTATATGCTATCTATACCTGAATGTAAATATACTACTATTTATGTTACCACCCGACTATCTGTGGAAAGGGTCACTTCTGTAACATTTCGCGACTATATACATCCTCTTCAACGACTGATACAATTGCTGAGCACGAGCTCATACGTTTCCCCATCCTAATGAAGTAGGAATTTTAACTCTACTGAAACAATTGTTAGAATTAGTGATAGGCTGTATGAAGACTAGTCAATATTTTACGATTTTATTATTCTTAGTTACTAATGGCCATGTAGAAGTGTTTATTCACGATCAACGATCAGAGAAATGAAATATTTATCAGTGAAAGGAAGGAAAAATAACTTAAAGAACTGATCGAGATAGTTTTTGCAAGAATCACATAAATATTTTACTGGAGCAGCTCTTGGATGTGTGGTGTATATAATGTTTTTCAAAATCTTTCTTTGGTTCATTTCCACGTCTTTGTTTTCTAATTTCACTTTTAACCCACTGATTATATGTTACATATCTCCACTCTGAAGTGAACTGACAACACGATTACAAACTAACAAACAGGATAAATTTACTTTTTTTCCGTGTTTCATTATTTAGATTCAGTCTTTTTTTTGAGTGGTAAAGTTTTATTTTTCCTAGCAAGTTCAATAAGTCATAATTCATACAGTACAAACTAAACATTTTTTAAATCATCATTAAGAACAAATGAATATTTCGGATATTCTGTATAATAATTTCGAACGTGTCTACGTTCGCCTAAAACTAAAGAAACAGTATGTCCAAAGCTCACAAATGTGGTGTAACGTATTATTAAAATTCGATGTCTCATAGTTGGTATATTATAATATTCCTGTTATCTTCCAGTTTTATTCGCGACATGCATTTGCATGAGAAATGCATGCAAAGTTCAATAATTTTTTACTTTCTGTTATGATTCATTAGTTATATTGGTCACATTGGTCATATTGGCTGTTTTTGAATCACACTGAAATAAATAAATTTCAATCTTTCTCAAGTTATTGCAAAATTAAACTAAATAGAAATATCGCAATGGATTAAGAATTTTTATAAGAAGCAATTTTATAAAAAATGATATTCTTATCATCGATTACAGGTTTTGGTGAATTTGATAGTTTTAAAAATGTTTGCATTCGATATGTTCCATCAAACTAACTGATACGAAATATATTACATTATTTTCTAAACTATTACATTTAATTGGACTTAATCCCTGTTAAAAATAATCGGGCTCTTCAACTAGTTCCTGTTATAATATTTGATTCTTATTATAGCAGAGAATTATCGCAATGCTAGTGAGTTCGATATACATATTGACCAATATATTTATAATATTTGTTCACATCTGTAATGATAAGAATAGAAATGCTAGAATGAATAAGAATGCTTGAATGGCTTTACAGTGGAGAAGGTAAACTTTCATTTATTGAATGTTATATTAATTGCAGTCATAAATCATATTTAAGATAAGTAGTTTCATTGTAACTCTTCCTTTACATCTGATTTTTCAGCTGACTTCTTTTTCCTACATGTTTGACCTTTCTATCTGAAAAACATCCTCTTGAATTGTTTATTCTACCTCGGCTTTGGTTTATTCTGCTTTCAATCCATCACATTCATGATTTTATTAATATAACTCAATCCTGGTAAATGCAACTTTTCAATTAATGCCAATGAATGAAAATTAAAAATGATAATTAAAATTTAAGAGAACATTTTTTACCATAAAAAAATAACTAAGGGCGATGGAAAAAAGAATGACAATGAAGATTGATAAAAATTAAAATCAACAAGGTAAATGATAATTTATGCAATCTCTTGTTCACGTACTATAGAAGTATTCGTCTTTATTGCAAGGCAACCTAACACTGTTCATTTCTATCTTTCACTGTTCCACTCTATGGTCAGTTTTGTCAGTTTCTATTTGCCTGATTACTTATTTTCGTTCTTCTATTGATATCCAATCAGATTTCTATGTTCGTCTGATGAAGCATGAAAATAGTTTCTGTTGGTTGAGTACAATCAATCTTTCTCAGTGTAACTATCAAAATCAGAAAATTATATTTAGTGTGACAGAGCAACACACATTGCCACGAACTAAGACGTAGGGTAGAAAAATCAATCACTGCAAAAGAGGACACCTATACTGGGTAAAGGTAAAATGTTACAGCTTTTAAAAGACAGGATGATAGCAGAAGGTGAACCTCAGCAGTAATGTTGTTTATCAAAAGTGCTTTAACAGTTTAGTTAGCTCCCACTGGGAATCCTTTCAACCAAAGAGTCCCTCTGCAATAATTCTGACAATTCTCTATAGGGTTACATAGGTCTTACAAATGTTGTTACCTCAAAAAAGTAAAAATAAACAGCTTACACTGAATTATGCCTAAGTTGAGCTGAAGTAAGACTTTAATAGAGAGAAAACTTTGAAGAAACCTTAATAAAAACAGGCAGAATTAACTTTTTATGTCAATTGGGATAAATCAACCGCACAGGATGAGATGTAATCTATTTTAAGAATTTAGCCTGTGGAGCACTAGACAATGAAATTTGATTAACATCAAAGATATTGTCAACAAAAGACTTCTGGTGAGAAAAATTTAATATTTGGGTTTTTCCAAGATATAGAACAATTTTGTTGTTTTTGCACTGGGTGCTCATAATTTTAATGATATGATTACTAAGATGAAGGGAGAAAAAAATTTTACCTAGCACAAGGAAGCATGCACCTTGTACCTAAGGTTTAACAAGAAGTGGAAATAGCAACATGACTAAGATTCAAACCCAAGTTTCACACTTTCTGGGCAAGTATTCTAACCAAATAAACTAATGGTAAACTTTAACAGAAATGAGAAGGATGGCAGAGTACCTGCCAGGAAACTAGAATAACCTCAATGAGGTATGAATTTCTACATAAAGAGAGCACAAGACAAGGCAAAGTGAGGGAAGAAGAATTAAATCAAATTTCAGATGAAAATTAATCTAATAGACTGATGTACAACGTAATCTAAGGTATTCTGGAATTCTGTAATGGAATTCTGGAACACATATTACCTCCATAGGCAGACCCATCAGCTCTTAGAGCATTTAGGGACAGAGACGTGCGTATGTATCCAGGAGAAACCACGGTTACACTGACTCCTCTGTCTTCAACTTCAGCACGAAGAGAATCAAAGAATGCTTGAAGGGCATGTTTCGAAGCAGAGTACGCTGATCTGTAGGTTAAACATTAGCTGAATAAGGGTTAACAAATAATTTTGCCTAACTATGCCTACTTGTTACAAAGGCAAAAGATTAACTTTTATCACTTATCAGGAACTATAAAATGATTTTGTGCGAAAAATCAAGACAATAAATATCGATAATAGTATTTCTTTTAAAGTAGCAATGAATAAAAAAATCACAAGAAGCCTCAGATTATAAATATTAGATACAAGCAATTTGGTCCAATATTATTTAAAATATTTTGTATCATAAACAAAGCCTTTGCTGGTTTCATAAAAAAATTTCCATCACCTGAAGGGAATAGCAAATCGTCCCTGTACACTGCTGATGGCTACAATGTGCCCACGTGACTTTTCCAACATCTGAGGAAGGATAGCTGAAAGGAATAAGAGCATAAAAATTATAAGCATAGGATTATTCATGTATTACAAACTCTTTAATACTAAGTGTGTGCTGTGCTAATGCTCAAGTAATTATTACTATTGAATACTATTTAATTGTTTTAAATGGATTGGAGGTTTGAGGTACAATGTTAATGGTCATGTTTTATTTATTTGAATTTTATCTTAGAAAATTAAAATCCGTAGTAAAAAATGAGACCAATCATAATGGGACCACTTATAGTTGACTTAAGATGATCATCTAACAACGGCTAATCCGGAAGATGCAATCATTGGAAACAAACATTTTACCAAATTTAACATTTTATAGTCTCCTAATCTTGGTAATTCTGCAGCATACATAGCAATAATTAGGATATGGTAAAAGAAGTACATAAAATAACACAAAAGAATGTAAAATTAACTGAAGATAATTAAACACTTAAATTTTATTGACTCAAAACTTTTTATAGGAATGTGCACATTTTCATGATTTCCCAATGTTTTCATCAACTGTGCACTCTAACCAATGAAGAATTACTGTTTCCCTAAATGTGAAGATATCTGAAAATTGCAACATTTACATTGAGACTTAGGAACTATGCTAATTGCAGAATCCTTGGGAGATCCTGTGGCTGATGCATAGCTAGATAAATGTTTGACACAAACTATTTGCTCAGGAAAATACAATACATCAATTCAAGAAAATTATTGAGAAAGGTTTAGATATTCATTAATTAACACTGCAATTCCAGGGTGTTAAGGGATAGATACCCCAAAATATATACTGTGTTTAAGTCTTTTGGTCAATGTTAAGTATATAACCAGTAAAGGGTGGCGTAAAAATTTTAAATGCTGTTTTCTCTTCTCCTACCTTAGAGTTTGTTATGCTGCCTTTATATAGCCTAAGAATTTTTTAGCATCAATCTTACTACTTCTTACTACTAATCTTACTACTTACTACGTTAAAAAAATCTGATGTGGCCTACACATGACTTTCTCCGTATTTATTGAAAACAGAAGCCTATGCTGGTAATATATAAATAACTCCAAAACAAGGAGTGTTACAGGAAAATGTTTCATACAAAAGTTGTAGTAAAATACATTATCTATAACTTTTGTGTGTAAATGTATATACCTATATTGCATTTTGACAGAGATATGTATGAAAAACTTCTATTTCTGGATAAACTACAACTTCCAGTTAACCATTATTCAAGAATAACTCCTAAACAATCAGTGTTACAAAAAAATGTTTCATACAAAAGTTATAGTAGTTAAGTACATTATCTACAACTTTTGTGTATGATTGTATATACCTATATTGCATTTTTACAGAGATATTTAGGAAACAAAATTTTGTTCTGGATAAACTGCAACTTCCGGTTAAGCGATATTCACCAAACGCTAATCAACTCTTGGCATTGTTAAGATAATACTAAATATGGATTTTGAAAATCATCAGATAATTTCTTTTTAAGATAGAGTGCCCACAAACGTTTTACCACAGACAGACAGACACACACACAGACAGACATGTTCGGGAAAATAGCGAAAACAAGCTCTATGGGCCCCAAAACATCTATTTCCATTGAAATCTGGAGGTCGAATTTTTTTGTGAATACAATACTTTCTCTATACTACGTATAGGGAGAAAGTAAAAATTAACAGAAATTTCAATATCATGAGTCCACAGATTAAAGTAATAAAAAATAAACCATTCAATTCTCCAAGATTATATACTCTTAAAAATATTTTATATTATCGAACAGAGGAAATTATCTTAAGTAAAACATCAAAAATTACAAAGAACAAGGACTAATTTCTTGGTTTTCCCTTCAATGCTGTATAAAAAGCAATACAAATAAAAATAAAAGCTAGGATTATAGGGAGCGTTTACAATTCCAATGAATGAAAAATATGCAACAGGATACAGATCAATCTGGAAATTTCATTTTTTTGGAATTTGTCTTCTTGCATTTTTCAAATGTTAGCAATATACCCAGGAAGGTTTAAAATGACACCTGTAAATTCACAAAGTTAAAGAATTTTGATTAGATGCAGTTATAGTATATTTACTCTTTCTATTGGCATGCAACTGCACACTAGTGGAATTTTGGATTTTCGCTTTCCCTTCCATCTTCATTGCATTTACAGTGAACTACATGTATTCTTTCCTTGTTTTTCTTACAACTTAGATCTGTAAAAATTCATTCTTGGAGTGGTTTGGCTTGCATGTGCAAGTTTTAGTCAACTTGGAGTATTTCCATCTCTGCTCAAGTAATTTGAATTTATGGATCAATTTGATTATACGGATGTCCCATACGTGGGAATCACGCAGAGGAATGTTTATTACAGAGATTCGTTGATGGATTCACCCAAAATTCCTTTTGAAAGTTTGGTTAAATTTAATTGGGTTAAGTCACATTCATGTTACACGTTCTTGCTTAGCAAAAATGTGCTAAGTCAAACTCAATTTCCATAATTCAAATTGAAAGTTTGAATACTACCATTTGAGGATAGGTTAAAATGTGCAGTAAGAAAGATGTAGCATTTGTAAAGATTGCACAGAATTTCCTCACATGTTCCATCAACGAATATGCATTCACTGAGTATTCCACAACTAAATGTCGATGTTGTCTGAAAATGGATATTCTCCAAATTCGCAATATGTAAAAAAGGTTGCTGATCATCTCACATTTTATAAGATCAAAATGTTTTAGAAAAGGTGCAATTATTATGATATTTTCCTTACTCAAAATTAAATTTGTTTTCATTTTCTACAGCTCCCCACAAAAAATCAAACAGCGTAGTCATAGTTGCATAAGATTGAGGGGCTTTGTAATTCTGGACTTGGCAACACCTGATGGCAGAGTGCTAGGATGGCTCTTATCAGGTACCAGGGAATTTGATACCAGCGATTTCTGGTACTTTTTCAATATATATTAAGGTATTATATTTTGAAAAGGGCAGTGGCTGTAAGTTAGAAACAGATTCTTCTTTAATCGATATGAGGAGACCCAACATTTTCAAACTTCTTATAATTTCTGGCTTCCCTGAATATTGATTACTAAAACACATTTATATATTAACATATATCGTTGAATTGAAGTATACATTATGTTAAATTAGTCAGATTTTAAAAGAGTTATAAAGGTTCATTTTGTAGGAAACCATAATTTTTAAGCCATTGTTCGTAGCAGTTAAAAGACTACAGCATAATTGAAAATACACGAGGGTTGCAAATTTGCTCAAAAAATATTTTCATAAATAAACTTATGTATTAAAATGTTACGCATCAATTATCTGATGAAAATCACAATCACGCAAGGCATATCAATATCTCAACGTTCAGTATTTTTCCCTTTTATGTGTAGTGGTATTGTTGTAATTGATACGACAGTGGAGGTCATTTTGCATGAGCCTCTCTCCATATATATTAACATTAAAATCCTCTAGTGCTCCGTTCTGACTGGGCCTATCATTACAATCATGTCAGACATCACTTAATCGTTTTGGCAAACACCCTACTGCCAGGGCTGCAGAGCATATGATCTAGGAAGTAAATATGATTTTTTTAGGTTAGACCTTAGACAGATTACGATACCCCAGGTAGTTTGAGTGTTCAATTATTGTGAATAAATGAGAGTGAGATTATACAGACAAAAATGTGTGGGAAAAATTAAAATTCAAAAAGAATAGCCTTTGTGGGAAATTGCAAGATGTTACAGCGAGTCAATATTCACAACTGGAATTTACATTACGAATTTGTCAGAATTTAAAAACGTTAAAAAGGTTCATTTTGTAGGAAACCATTGTTTTTAAGCCGATGTTCGTAGCAGTTACAAGACTATGCCATATTTGAAAATGCAATTTGGGAATTTGCTCAAAACATATTTCCATAAATAATGTAATAAAAATTTTCCACGAATATCTGAAGAAAATCACAATCACGCAAGGTGTATCAATAACTCAACATTCTGTATTTCTTGCCTTTATGTTTAGTAGTATTGTTATAAGTGATTTGACAGAGGGTAGGTTCAGAGACCATCTTCTGTTTTACTTCTAAATAATTGTGTTTATGACAGCATCGTTTATCACTCAGACTAAGTAAATGTCTCTACAAATGGAAGGGGTAAAATATTATAATCTTATGTGTGATATTTTGGATAAAACTACTACTACTATATCAAAATAAACTTAAATCATTATTATACATGTTATCTCTAAATATATAAAAGTTTCATACAGCAACCAGAGCATCACTATTAAAATACAGATGATAAAGTTTCATTGTGCAAATAATAATTATCCTCATAAGTTTGCTATAACTTGCATTAAATTGTCTGTAAAAATGAATTTTGCTCCTTTTGTGGTCAAATAGTTGCACAAGAATGGATTACATTATGAAAAATATGATCTTCCGTCTCCTTAAGATGATTTCATAAACTCACCAAAATCAGTGAATGTGTAAACTAGCACAAATCCAAATATGATCATTGGTAAAACATTCATATAAAGTCCAACTAAAAGGTCTATTGCGGTCTCTCTGGGAGAGTAAACTCAACACAATACTGAAACAGTTACGTTGAGTTTACTTGCAGCATTTACTCTAGTCTGCGTGATAAACGATGCTGTCGCGTACGGAAGATGATCTCTGAACCTATGCTGTCAAATCACTTATAACAATACTACTACACATAAAAGCAAGAAATACAGAATGTTGATTTCAATTCCATTCAATTTATTTAGTGGGGAACTATACAACAAGATTAACTTTAAAAATTAGAGATTTTCAAGAACTTATAAATGTTGTAAAAATGAAGAATAAACATTCATTTAGGATATGGATAGATCTTTTATGCATGAGACTGTCAACCACCAAACGCTTGTACAAAAACATCTATTGGTGGCGAATCAGTATTTCAGCATTTATTTTAAAACATGTTTCAGAGAAATTTTTCAAATAAAACCAATGAGTATGCAACTACAATGGTAATGAAATTTGTCTCATCCATTTCAAAGGAAAAAATCCAGAAGTTTACCATATATTTAGGAATACTAGGTGGAAAAAGAAAATGTCTCACCCTTGGTAAGAGCCACTTGAGCTAAGTAATTGACCATCATCAGCTTGACGTGGACATCCATCGAAGTAGACACAGCATCTCCTCTGTAGTAAAAAGATTGGGAGTCAATTACCTCTCAAAATTGATAAATTAAAACATAAGTTTGAAATATAACGGGCTGAATCCAAATACTTATTTATAATTGTACTAATTGGCAGAGTTATAATCTTGGCTAAAAAGACTTCAAGGGACACAAGAGGACATACAGTCAAAAGAATTTGATCTAATGATGATTCTGCATTAGGATACGGATGATCCATTAACAAATTCTAAGCATGTTCCACAAGTGCCACGGACTTGAATTTTTTACGACGTTATGGCCATGATGTGTAACCTCCAGGAAAAAGCAGACTTTGAACCTCGGTGTCATGGGTTCGATTCCAGAAGGCCCCAAAGTCCCGATTTTCTCCATAAGAATACATGGTGAGGATTATTGAAAATTTTTTTGTGGTACTTCCTGGAAAAGTAGAGAGTTGAAATTCGAGGGATCGCTAAAAGCCGTGCATATCCAACAAAAATCAAAAAGACATCTGCGAATATTGTTCATGGTTCGATGCTAGGTCGGGGCAAAAATCAGCCGTTTAAAATGCATTGCGGCGATTTTTAAGATTTTTTTTGGACCCCTTCTCGATGGCATGGAAACTTGAAATTCGGCATAGGGTTGGATATCATGAATATATTTCATAATCAAAGTTTACATATTCACTGATGGCCCTTGGTTCGATCCCAGAGGGACATTTACATTCCTCAATGCATTTCTTTAAAAAGTATTTTTTTTTAATTCCCGAAAATCAAAGCAATGCATTTAAACGGGAAAAATCGAGACTTTGGGGCCCTATGGAATCGAACCCATGACACTGAGGTTCAAAATCGCAATTTTTCCTGCGGTTACACTCAATGGCCAATATGTCGTAAAAATTTCAAGTCAATGACACTTGTGGTTTGGCCTGTGAGTTTGTATCCTATCTATCTATATCCCTATCTATATACCTATCTATATATATATCAATGAATCCGGAGAAGCATCTATATATAATAGATAGATGCTTCTCCGGATATACCTTTATATATATACACTGGGGATCAAAATTCTAACCATGTTCCACACGCGGTTTTCATTTGTTCCCCTAAAAAGCCTCCCAACCGGGTTTTACTGTAAATAATGTTAGTGCCATAATTCTCTACCACTGACTAATTAAAGCTGTATTTCTGTAAAAAATTATATTAAAGTAAAACTAGTAAGTACTTCACTGATACCATAGGCTTTTAAATCGCTTTCCTTAAAGTAGGTTTTCTGCAAAAACTGCTGGCTCTGACGAGAACTTGCTTAGGCCCGTTTCACATGGACGCGGACGATAACCGTCCGCGGCATTCCCCGTGTATTTCTCCCGTAAGAAGGATGGCCCATGTTGCCATTTACAAATATTTACAAATCGGTAGATAATAAAATCATTTATGGTGTAAATATAAAGGATGAATACATGGTGTAAAAGGTTTTTTTCATATTAGTTAAAATAACATTAATAAAAAATATTTTCTTACATTTCCGCGTGGAAACGCTATTTTCCGACATTATCTTAATAACGCTGTTGTAAACATGGCGTTGCTTTAATTGACACCAAATTTACACAGAAAGTATTCCGGAGTTAACTTTCCATAATGGTGAACATTAATTTACGGTATACCTAATCTGAATACTTTTATAACATAAAAAGTACAGTTTGATCCTAAAATTTCGAATTATGCATTCCAAAAAGCGATCAGCGGCGAAGTCTCGTACCGTAAGAGATACCCCAATACATGATGCGTATGAAATTTAAAGAAATGTATGAGGTAGTTTTTGGTGAAGGACGGAATACTTTGTCTCATTTCTAAAGGGAGTTATGAATTTTTTAATATGATGGTTTTTCCCGCTCGCCAGATTTCCGCTGTCTTACCCTTGATTGCGCTGGCTACGATGAGCGTATTGCAGAAGCAAATCGCTCCGCAAAGTATAGAATTATTGTGAAAGCACTGAACATTTACTTTTTACTGTTGAAATACGTTTGCACTAAAATTTGGATATCACGAATACTTATAGAAAATTTAACAGCACTTACACTAATTTAATCTCTTATCCACGAAGAAGCACTGTTTGGCCTCCGATTTCCTTCAAATGTTTCCCATCTTGCTGAGTGTTCCTCAGGACCTGTTATTTTTCTGCTGCCTTTTTGATTGTTATTTTTCGACTATTGAATTCATCTAACACTTTTTAAAGCTATTTTCATCGTACCTTTGATATGATTTACGACGATTTCGTGCGGTCTGAAGTGAGAAGAAAAGTGCACCAGTTGTTTTTTCAGAGTGTTCCTCCAACTCTAAAAACAATATTAAATACTGTGAACATGGACAATGATTTGCCGAATTTTAAAAGAACTACTTTATATCGCTTGCTAACAGACATCGGTTTTGTATATGAATGAAAGGGCAGGTATAGCATGTTAATTGAGAGAGTTAATGACATCATCCGTTGTCGCCATGACTTTCTGACGCAACCACGAAAACATAGAAGGGAGCAAAGAACAATTGTTTATACTGACAAGACTTGGGTAAATGTTGGTCAAACCTTGAGTAAGGCTTGGCGTGATAAACAAATTAAAACGCCACTCGACGCTTTTCTCTCTGGGTTAAGCACTGGATTAAAGGCCCCCACATCTCGAGGAGGTCATTTTGCCATCATACACGCTGGTACGGAAAATGGTTTCATCGAGGGTGCCTTAAATTTTTTTTTACAAGAAAAATACCATGGACGAACATGACGAAGTTGACGGGGATTGTTATGAAAACTGGTTCGAAAACTGCCTTCTCGCAAACATTCCTAGGGGCTCAGTAATTGTTTTGGACAATGCATCGTATCATTCCAGGAAATTAGAATATTTACCGACAGTCAGCTGGAAAAAAGATAATACAAACGAGTGGCTGGCAAGTAAAAATATAAACTTTGACGCTGACAGTTTAAAAAGAGATTTACTATTTTCAGTCAATCAAATTCGGAAAGATTTTGAAAAGTTGAATGTAGATGAACCTGCGAAGTCGAAGGGATGCATTGCAATCAGCCTTATCATTGCGAGTTGAACCCGATTGAAAGAGTTTGGGCGCAGATCAAACATTATGTTGGGATGAAAAATACTTCATTCAAGAAGAAAGATGTGGAGCGGATCATTTCGGAGAGTTTCGGTAAGATCTCAGCTCAAAATTGGCAAAACCATGTAGAACATGTGATGAAAGTAGAAGGAGAAATATGGCATGCAGACAATTTGCAAGACGACGTAGATGAATTAATTATTCGTCTCTCATCGTCGCGGTCAGCAATAGCATCGGAAGATGAGCCACAGCCAAGTACATCGGGTTTCATGGAAGGGTTTGAATCACTTTCAGACTCTTGACTGAAAAGGTTAGAAACACATCTCCCTTCAACATATTACTCTATTACAGGATAGATAATTAGTTTTAATTTGATTCCTATTCTGATGTTAACCGAGTAAAATACGTCCAGAAAGAGAGAGCGCCAAATTTGCTTCTTATTGTTTTTCACTCCAGAATCTAATGGTTTGTCTGATAGTATTGTAATACATTTCTAACTAAAAAATCAATGAAAGAACTATCTAACTCTAAGAGCTTCCAGATATCCGTATTTTAAACATCTTACGGTAGCCAATTCGAATTCGGCACGTTAATCCGATTGGCAGGGAGAGGAGGGTCGACGAAGCGTACACTTGGCAACATTGTTCTACTTTGACAAATCTGCTTGGTCCGCATCAGCCGTCCGCGTTCATATGCAAGCACAAACCTGTCTCTGTGGCCCGTACGCACACGGACGATCCGCGGGGCGTAGGGGCCACGCGGATGGCTCCTCCGCGTGCGGACTGTCCGCATTCATGTGTAAGCTTCCATTAACGTCAATGGAACCTTATCCGCGTGCGTAGTGCGGACGGTCCGCGTCCATGTGAAACGGGCCTTAAAATACTCTTATGCGTTGACCATTCAGGAGTTCTTGCAGCGATTGATGATGAGATAATATATTTTATCGAAAGAAACAAAAGGTGAAAACAATTGTGCGGGAACCTTGGTTTTAAGGTGCTGTAAGTAGTTGCGAGAATATAATTCTTTCTCTGCGACTCTAATGCTAACCAAGATAATTTTGAGTATGTTTATGAAACGTATTCGATTTTTTAACATTAAAAATATATCTCACTGCGGCATTTTGGATATGCTAGAATACTTGATTCGCATAGACGAAGAGCGTATCTCTAATTATGTCTCAATTTCGTTTATGCTCAAATTTAAATACATTTTCTTCATAACCACAACCCTTCTTTTCTCAATAACCACACCTTTAAATAATAGCTTTGCGCTGAAAATCTTCGATCACTTTCGCAGCCGAATATTCATGGTCCCTGCCGCATTGAACCTTACTTGGACTCATACGGAACTACGAGGATCCTCACTACGCCATGAAAAGTATTTTCTTTCGACTAGAATATCCATCGGCAATTTTCTGCGCTTATCTCATGGCTCTGTTCTTAACGAGATTCTTATCGCACAGAAACATCCTCTTCTCTGACCACCGTTGCAATTTTAAGTCCGTTCTGGCAGTTCTTCCGGTGGCCGGTAGGGATCGTTGCTGAATTAGGTGCTGCATTAATTTTGGCCAGGTGTGTACATATGAATTAGGTTTACATTTGAATAAATCAAAGCTGCTTGTTTGGCTCAGTGCTTTGTAAATGCTAGCAAAATAATTTCTGAATTTGTTAGCAATTTTGCTATTATCTGTCAAAATATTTCCACGAGATCCCTCTATCACATTTATTTTGCATTACCTTCTCCTTTGATGGTTAACCTACTAATAAAAATGTTGCTACCATTGTCAATGATTACATTTTTTAGAAATTTATTATCTGCCTCTTTTTCTGCTGTCTAACAATTTAATTACCTTCCCGTATTTTATTCCTTGCTTTTTGCTGATTTTACTCTTTTTGTGCAAATCCCTTGATTTCCTTTTGAGTCTCCTAATTTCTGAGCTATAATATTCCGCATTCCATCTTAGTTTCTTTTATGGTACAGTCCCTTACAAAAAAAGTTAACACTATGTCTGCAACCCTCTTAACAGATGTAAGGCACGATTAGAGCGAGTCTGCTTTTAGTACTCATTTAGTCTTCCTCCTTACGCATGTTTTGAAGCTTTTGTTGTGTTTTTGTTTTTAATTTTGGTTAAAATTCCTTGTTTTGGATATTATATAAGCAATATAGTATTATAATGGAAGTAAATTTGCCTTAAATGAGCTCAAATCGTAAGAGTAATTCACTCTTCTTCAAGAATATTGGACAAGAAATACTTTGATAAGAGAAAGAATAATTTATATGACATGCCCTAAGGACATATTAAAAATAATTAATAAGCTGAAAAACAATGAATTACAAGGTCCAGATGGAATACGAAACAAAGCTTTAAAATTAGGAAGCCAGGAAATAGTACCATATTTAAAAAGAATATTCAACATATCCATTAACAACGGTCAGATACCAGAAGATTGGAGATCTGCCACCGTAACTGTACCCAAAGATATGTATGAGATTTACTACATTTAAAGAATTGAGTGATAGAGTAAAAGAGGCAGATTACTAGAGGATGCAGGATCAGAAATAAAAAGTAAGATGTATACATCAAAAACCAATAACCGGTAAATACTCTTTATTAATAGAACTATCGAGGGATACAGTCTTTATGCAGAAGTCTTCGAACCTTTCCCAAAAACATCAAATAACTTATTAAGTACTTCAAGAAGCTAGTGAGGAAAGAAGTCTACAGTAAAATTTTGCGAGTAGACAAAGAAAATAAGTCCAGTACATCTTGAAGCATGGTAATCTAATGAAGACAGAACTCACAGGAGTGGTGGAAGTGAGGATTCACAGACGAAGATTCAGATTACATTAAATGAGGCAGATAGTATTTAGTGTTAAGGTTAGGAATCATGGGAAATGACTAATTATAAACAGGGCCAGGTGGTCTGCAAGACCAATGCCAAGTTTGCCTACCAATGAAAATGATGATATGAAAAGATCTACATGTTGATACAAATAATGTCTTACCTGTGACCAATGCCAGCATTATTTACAAGTATATCAATTTGCCCATGGACAGCAATAGCTGCATCTGCAAACATAGGAATAGAGTTCATGTCTGCTAAATCCAATCTCATGATAACAGGAGGGTGAGCCACAACAGTCTGAAATGCAGAAATCAAAGTGGAGACAAAAAAATAATGATTATGTGAACTTTTATAAGGCATACAACAGACTAGAGCCGTGAGACTAATATGAACATTTTTTAAATATTATGATGATTATAAAAATATTAGGATGGAGGAAAGGAAGTTATTTAGCACTTATAAGTGTACAGTTGAAGAAACCCAAAGCAGAAGTGACAAATAGTGACATGACTGGAATCCAGATCACCCACTTTCTGGATCAAAGCATCAGATTGACATGACACAGTGATCTGGTAACACCTGCCTGGAAAGTGGGATCCCATTTATTTCCCAGTCATGTTTCAATTTTGCTCATCCTTGGGCTGAATCAAATTACAGATTTTTAGAAAACAAATTTTAATTTCTGGGTATCTCTTTTCAAGCGGTGCTGTAAATTTAAGGTGAGTTACTCATAATCAACAATTTATTGCATTCAGCTCCTTAGAAGAGATAATCGTAATTTCCTCAACGCCCATTATTGTCCAATGCAAAAACACCACATTAGATACAGCTTTTGAGTTTATTGAGTAGTGATCCATATTATTTAGAAGAATAATGCTAAAAATAATTACTTTTTCAGCACAATAAATAATAAGAGGCATTCCCGTAATGACAAGTAATTCAAGTACGCTACACAAAAACTGAATTGAAAGATTCTTATCAGAAAAAAATTCTTGAATGCTGATAAGAAACAACCCTGGGAGTAAGATAAGAATCATTAATTATAATTCTTCAGATATGTATAAATGTTTCCTTTTAGGAGAATCATTTAAATTTCATATCGATAATTTACTTGCATGAAATATCATCGACAAGATCAGTGAAATAACAAATAAGATCAGTGATATCTAGTCATCGGTGATAATCTTCTTTTGTTAATAAATTTTAACATGAAATGAAAGATATGAACATCACCTTATAAGCCAACATAAGGTCCATTTTTACTCTTTCAAGCTCCTTCTCCCTCCGAGATGCAAGGATGAGCTTGCATCCTCGTAAATAAAATGCATGGGCAAGTGCCTCCCCGAGGCCAGAGCTAGCACCTGTGATCAAGACCACCTGTAAAAGAAACAACACTCTCAGTTACCCGAGAACAGAGTAAAAGATAGAAGAATTTCTATCGAATAATCTTTCGAGAATATTTATTTTATTAAGCACAGTTTGGAAGTCAGATATATTACTGTACTGTAAAAACTCATACTTGTAAGAGAGAAAAAATTATACTTTCAGAGGAAAAAGGCAGGATTTTAAAAGTTCAGGAACCATAAGTCTTTTATAGTTGCACAATCTCAATAGTGGCAATAAATTGCTTAAATATTCGTAGCCTTATATGATAATGGCAAAGAGTATCATGTTTAAGAAAAACATTCAGTTACTTGATTAAATTACAATTTTTATCCTTTTCTGATAATTACTAAGTAAAAACAAATACTTTCAGATTCAGGCCCTGCATTTGTATATACTTTGTCACATTAAGACAGTTCAGCACATCCATCACTTATGGTAGAACATTTCAATATTCTTTTCAACTTATCAAAGAAGCCTATCAAATTATCTGCCATCACTAGATTCAAATGGTTCTGCAGAAAAAGTCCATTAACTGAATAGGCATAAAATAATACATCTACCAATATACCAAAATGTTAATTCATATTATTACATTCCCAAATAAGTAATATCATAAAAGAATAACAAAAGTTAATGAGTTGAAAGATGCAAATTACTTAGAATACATATAATTATTAGCATGATTTGGGTGCATTGGCTAGATTAATATAAAACTTGTAAATCATGTAGCTATTGGCATTTGACACTCTCATAAATGTTTTGATAAGAATTCTATAAGTGCTTCATTGTTTTCTCATTCCTCTAACGCAGCTGAAAGATCAATCCTTTCAGCTACATATAATTTCCTCCTTCAATTATTAGTCCATTTTGTACGGACTCCTCCTGATTTTAATTTTATTTAAAATCAGATTCATGCATAACAAATTAAAGAGCATAATGAACATTACACATAATTCTTCTGGGCCCTAAGTATACATTTTTCTAAAGAATAATGATGTTTTCTGTTGGAAGTTGTAACCATCAAGGTTCTTAAACAATACCAGAGGCCATATCTAAAGAATCATTGATTATAATTCTTCAGATATATATAATGCTTACAAATGGAAGAAGCAAGGTGGTTTTTATGCTATGCGAAAGTTATTATTGAAACAAATAACTAATAAATAATATTAAAGGTCTAATTTTGAAGTTTTCAGGAGTATCTGATAAGACCATAGGCTATATTTGGCCAGCAGACAGTAGTTTCACAATAACTTGCCTACTTACAGTAAAGCAATAATCAAACTTGGTAGTTGGCTGGCATACATTTTGACGAAACGAAAGCCGTTTGCAATGCACCAAAGTTCTGGGATCGCATTCTGAAGGAATCAATTGAAATCGCAATTGAACCCAACAACATGAATCGAGACCAAGGATACGCCCTGAATAAGACATGGAGACCCATACTCCAAAAGATCAAAGAGGAGAAGAACCGGATTGGCCACAAAATCAGCCAATGAGAAAAATGGGGGAGGGGGACGGCGCGACGTGAGGTGGGGCCGCGGCACCACCTCAACTAACCGCCAGCCAACTGCCAAACCAAAAAGATACAGCTGGAAGTAAATGTAACCAAACGAGCCCCCTATATTAACCGGAGGAGAAATCTCATGTGTCACTTCGCTCCTGAAGATGGTTCCGGAGACAGGGACCGAAACGTTGAGAGACGTGGAAGAAACTACCCGGCTTGTAACCCGAGAGAACTTTATCCATAATAAAAATTGTTGCAATTTCTAATATTTGTAAATGCCTGGTGTCGAACCCAGGACGTACTGGTAGATGCAAATAGGCATAATAACTTGTCAGAACCTGATCTTAATTAATACAAAGTTTGAAGTCCATATCATAACGGGAAGGTCCTGAAATAAGACTCCATTATCTCCTTCTGAAATGCATTGGGTAATGTAAATGGCTTTCTGGGATCGAACCAAGGACGATCAATGAAATCTAAAACATGTTTTTGTAACATATCTATAATCTCTATCTATATGCTGAATTTCAAGTTTCTATAATATTGGGAAGGGGTTCAAAATAAGTCTTAAAAATCGGATCAGTTACTGATTGTAGAAACGCCTGGTGTCGAACCCAGGACATATTGGCAGCTGAGAATGCATAGTAAGACTTGTTAGGACTTGATCTTATTTCATGCAAATTTTTAAAGTTGATATCATGCCAGGAAGTACCTAAAATTTGATTCTGTTTATTATGTTATAGATATTTGCCCTGACCTAGCATCGAACCAAGGATAATCTTAGAAGATGTATTTATGGTTATCGACAGATACTCAAGGCTAGCGATCCCTAGAATTTCAACTCTACTTTTCCAGGAAGAGCCTTAAAGAAATTTTCGAAAATCCCCACCATGTATCTTTATGGAGAAAATCGCGACTTTGGGGCCTTCTGGAATCGAACCCATGACACTGAGGTTCAAAGTCAGCTTTTTTCTGGCGGTCACATGTTATGGCCACCACGTCGTAAACATAAATTTTCCCATACTTAGGAAAATTTATGATGAAGGGCAATGGCCAGAGGATTTTACCAAAATTATCTTGATTCCTTTATAGAAATTGAACAAGGCTGCAGAATGTCAGGATTATTGCACAGTTAGCCTGATCACTCACGTGGAAAAAGTACTTCTAAAGATGTAAGTAAAACTAAAGTTTTGAGGTTCACTAAGGGAAAGTAAGCTAAGTGAACTATTAGGGTGGATGGGGAAAAACTAGAGCAGGTAGATAAATTTTCTTACTTGGGAAGTACTCTCCCTTGGGATGTAAAGACGAGGTTTGTAAAAGAATAGCCTTGGCCAAGGAAACCTATACGAAGTGAAGGGAACTGATGACCGAAAGGTCTTGAAAAAGGAATAAGGAAAAGATTGGTGAAATCCCTGGTCTGGAGTGCTCTATGGGTGCGAAATGTGGACTTTAAGAATGGAAGAAGTTAAACATTTGGAGGCCTTGTGGGAATGGCATAGAATGGAAAATGTTAGTTGGGTTGATAGGAAAACAAACATGGAGGTTTTAGATATGGTTTGGGAGGAAAGGACTTTAATTGACGTGATTAAGCATCGTCAGAAGAAATGGGTGGCCAAATATTGAGGGAATAGGGATTGGTAGAGGTTGTAATTGAGGGTAGGATTCAGGGGAAAAAACAGAGGTGAAGACAGAGACAGAAGATGTTGGATGACATAAGAGGTGGAGTTAACCATAAAGAAATGAAGGAGATGGTGCTTAATAGGGATTTCTGAATACACATGAACCTACCGAAAGGTAGAATGATCTCATGATGATATTGTCTAATCCTCTTTAATCTAATATACACTATTTTTATATGCATGTACTATGTATTTTCCAACAGAATTTAGTTTGATCTCTTTATATCTCATGAAAATTGTGTTGATGAAATATCAAAAAGTGGGTGGGTGATCCATGCCCTATCCTTCCCAGTTAAAATTAAGTATTAGAAATATATATGATGATGATGATTTATCATAAAAATCAAGTAGTTGACTTCAAAATATATGATACTGTAATACTAATACTAAGATAAAAGGTATACCCAATGTTGATAGATCTATTGCTGCAATATTATTTTTTATGTGTAATGGATGATTTGCGGTACACATTATCAAGTACAAATTTTAATTTCCACCAGCTGGTTATAATAACCTTCACCTAAATTATGTTGTTTTATTTTCAGAAATACTGTATGAAGAGAAATAAGAAATGAGATAATACTTTACTGGGAACCTAGACTCTGTTTAATCACTTAACAAGAGTACAAGAAATATACATGACTAGACATATAATAGCAAAATATTTAATCGAATACAAGACCAAAAACACACTAATTATACTCGAGGAAGAAAAGATCAATAGGGTAAATTAAAAGGTGGGAATTGAGGAAAAACAATCTCTAAATAGGGGTCAGATATCTAAGGACCAACTTGACACAAAGCAAACATGACTCTCTTACCTCTTCAACCAAAAATTATTAATTATATTGCAACTAACGACTGAAAATAATATTTCTGAATTAAATAATTGAATTAAAAATTTGATTTTAATTCAAATTAACAAATCAATCTATACTTAAACATATAAAAAAAGGAGTTAAAAACCATAGGGTTTAATATTATTAGCTCTGGTTCTCATTACTTAATAATATAATTTGTGGAGTTACTTTCCTTGGCCTTCTTTCCGAGGAAAGATAATATCCAAATGAGTAATGAAAGTTAATGAGGTGAATGATATAAATTATTCAAACATAAGCATAATCAATTATTATCATGATATGTGAGCATTGGTTAGATAAGCAGTAATTAACATACCCTAGTTTAGAAACTTTTAAATTTCTTATATACATTTGGTGTCTGAAATAAATAATTAAATAAAATGTTTAAGATTAAACAAAATGAGGAAAAAATCACAAATATACCCACAGTTGATCAGCTCCTATACCAATCAGTTTAAAATCATCATATGGCGGTAATATTAGAAAATATCTGGTTTTGCAGAGTGACAATACACACAGGTATTAGTAAATAAGTATAAAATAAATTTTAATTCCCTGTAATACATATTTAAGATTTATTTACCACATAGATATGCAGAGAGCTCATCAGATTCTATACATACCATTTCCTGTATCTTCGGCGCAAAGAAATAGTTTTTTTAAACTTAGTAAGTTACGGTTGAACTCTCTCTTATCTAATAAAATAATTCAGTAGATCATTCTATTAATGACATTCTCGTCTTACAATTCAAATGTAAGTAATCTCCTCTAACGAGGGAATAAAGAAAATTTAGACTGTTAACGAATGTTCAACCTTCCAAGTGGAAATATTTCTACTAGGAATTGCAGTTATATGTAATTTGCTGTTTTTGAAAAATGGAAATGGTACCTTCCCCTGTAGATTTGCAGCATCTTTTCTCCAACGATACGATGACAGCATACGAATCACCAGTAATGGAATGGAAATAGGAATGCACACCGAACCAAGAAACCACGAAACATAAGTCCATAAAGATCCGGTTCCATATTTGGATTTCAAATCTACTGTCCTCATGATTTCCTCGCTTACCTTAGATCACAGAGACGATTTTAATAGCCTAGATTATAACAAGAAACCGCAGTACAGTCACGCTAGTTAGCGGACTTTGATCCTAACCTACATTCCTCTCTTTCAAAATGAGTAACTGTCGCATTCCTTCACATGATAGAGACTTAGAGCACCGAAAAATAAGAAGTAACGATCTATTTAGTTCAAAGACATTCATTTATTCATCTTCATACACAAAGTACCACCTTGAAAATATAAAAGAAAAGCCGAAAGAGCTAATTTTTTATTTTTCGTAACACTACCGATAATCAGCATATCATGTCAGCCATTCTTTCCTTGCACAAAATCTGGTGATAAATTTAGTAACATACAAAATGAGTAACACATCATAGTCTAATTGAATCTCATGAACATATAGAGATGGAGACAATTATTAAAAGGTAAATTCCATTGCGTAGGGAACCGATCATAAACCATCCGACATGCGCGGTACCTGTGACGACAAGCGCCGTGCTGCGATTGGAAGACGGAACTAAAAAAGGCATCCATGTTGGAAAGAAAAAGTTAATTGTATACACACGAAAAAATTGTATCCGCTCTTCAGTCAACACAACTTTTTATCTCACCTTGGCGAACGAGGTACGTTGTACAAATCTTAGAGGTCGTTATTCCCAAGCTGCGCTTGATCTTATACGTTTTATTGTTCTAAATTGAAGATTATGGAATAAGGTCATTTTTTACGGAGTACGCAAATTACCACCATTCAAATTCGATATTAAAGTATTTTGAAACAACCGATTTCTTTTATTAATTTAAATATTTCCGTATTCAATATTAAATTTAAATTTCCTGATAACTCCTATTTCAGAAATCGAGTAAATATTAGGAATTTCATTCCAATATATCGATTGTATATTCAGTTTTTTAATGGGATGCTTTTTTCACGCATGATGTCAGCGTTCTAAGAGACCAATGAATCGCACCATAGTCTGAATATATGATAAGGGGATGATCATTATAAAAATTTAATTTGAAAGCCGCTGTATATACGATGCTGAAGTTTCGAAAAGTTTGTAATCACGTTGATACTGAAAGTCATATCACGCGCAAGTTAATTCTGGATGCGGGCGGTCAACGAGCCGTCATCTCTCTGGCCCTCCATTTCCTACATGGAAGTGGTGGTCCCGGTAAAAAAATGGATGTAAAAAACGTGGGAGGATGAGGATTTTACGAAATGAAGCATTAATAGCTATTAAAGGGCGAAAATGTAATTATATATGAGTAAACATTTAATTTTACTTGGTAAAATCGAGAAATACGATGTAAAGTGGTGAGATAACTTGATCCATGGCCATATACTTAAAATGGATACTTTTATCCCTCCATTTGTATCATGGAGGTTAAAAAATTGGCTTAATGGAATTTTAATCGGGTAAATGGTAGTTTTGAGTTTGAGCCGCGGCGTTCTAGCGGAAAACGTCCGAATGATGTGTGCGATCCAGAAATTTTATTCCTATTATATTAGAGTTAAATAAATATTACGGAATTCATCGTATAGAAGTTATTCAGATGTAGATATCATGGATCGCAAGAAGAAATGGCAGAACAATGAAATATTTTATTTATTTCGGAGACATTAGCTTTAATGTAAATTTTTCTTGTCGAATTACAATTCTTTACGAAGCATGTTTGTAGAAGTAAATAAAAATTGCCTTCAAAATTTTTAATTACATTAACTGCGACTTTTGTCTAAGTTATTCATATGGCAATTAAAGTCAATTTTCAAGCAGCTTTTGGTTGAACTGAAGTTAAGATTTATGGAAATTAACAGTTAAAGCATAATATCACAAAACTAATTTTTCTCTTCATCGTTATTGTTGAAAGAGGTCTTTATTTTAGTTCCTCCGTTGAAGTTTTCCAAATTTACATTTGTTCCCATGACATTTTTTTTTCTTCATGTAGGTGCGAGAATCTCTATTCCCAATAGCCACCTTATCGCTTACTATTATTATACTACTATATCTAATCCACAGCAAAAATACTGTATGTAAACTCTTAATATCATTGATCAAGAGATTGGTCCCTTCTTTGGAGGTCATTCAATATTAAAATTATAGTTTCTTTTCTAAATTTTGAATGTGAATGCCTTAAAACATAGTTTATATTTTTCCTTTTAACTGTTTTGTGGTTAATGTCCTTCAAATCCTAATAAATTCCTCTATATCTCCTCTCATGTTATCGGTGTATTGCCCTGCATAGTAGTATTAATATCTATAATAATTTAAATCTTATAGTAGTAATGAATTTATATATTATATATAGGATACGGGAAAGTTTAATGTCGATTTATATTCATGTGAAATACACATTTACTTCTTTTATCGGGGTATCAGTGCATTTTCCTCTGAATTTCTCCTTCAGCTCTAATGCTCCTCTCCTTCTACTCTCATTTATATGGTACAATGTTTTATATTTGATTCATCGTAATAAAAGATTGTTTCTATTAATTTTATGGAAGGTATATCAAGCATTCATATTTTCTCCTGACATATTTCGTGTTAATATGTTTTTTTGGATGATTAACTATGAAGGCCGGTAACGTTGACAAAGCGTTTGCGCGCGCTCGTTTGCTTGCGATACAGCATAAACCACTCTCAAGACATGGTAAAATTTTGGAAAAAGATGGAGAAAAAGTTTAATTTTAAACAAGCTGAAAAGTATATTGGCAAAATTAGGGTAGATTATTTTTACAAATTTTCAATCGCTGGTGATATCTGTTATTAGTCAATCAATATTTTGATTCCAAACTATGTATTCAGTACAATAAGTATTTAATAATAGAATTGTAATTTATTTATTACAATAAATAAGGAATCGGAGAGTCTTGTTTGTATTGTTTTAAAAAGAACGCAATCAAAGTTATTAATAGTAATAGGTACGAGAAAGACACTATGAATTAATGCCTTATTTTCATTGTGGCAGTCAGTTGTAACATCTTAAGTCTCCTGTAAACGGGGCAGTGAACAGGTAGCCAGTGAAATTGTCGGGAAATGAACCCACTCGAGGTCAATAGTATTTGCTGAAAATATTCTTCGCAAGAAATGCACGTGAAGTGGAACTAAAAACTCTCAATTTCGCCAAATAAAGTCCCTTGTATCTATGTGAAGTCCTTTTTCACGATTTGCAGGATTCCTTTCATTTGCAGAATAAAATTATAAATAATGCTCCTACGGAATAGAGACGAGAACCAAAAGAAGGGATATTAATTAACGAATCTTATTTCGGTCGTATAATATTGTTTTGGATTCTAAATGCCTAATTTGTAGAAGTATTGAAGAAAATTTCGCATGATTATGCGGTTATAAACAACCAGTTCTCTTTAGAGGTTTAAAATCTCCATTAGCCGTTTTTGTCGGCGTTCCTCTTCTCATTCCCCGGTATTCCGAGAAAACAAGACAGGACACCCGCACCTTTTGAGAGCACATTACTCCCGACGAAGAATGCATCGCATTCGAAATATGTATGGAGTGCTCTCAAAAGGTGCGGTGTCCTATCTTGTTTTCTAGGAATACTGGAGAATGAGAAGAGGAACTCTAATTCCTTAATATCCGTGTTCCAACTTTCCTTTCTTTACAACCAGTCCCCTGCCGATGAAGGCGATTGTGGAACACGTCTTTCATATGATTGGCTGCCCGTAGGTCAGGTGACCCTACCTGGCTTACTGGCGGCAGTCAGTAACCTCAAACATGCATGAGTTTATGAGACATGCACTGGCTGCCAATAGCTTATAGGTTGAAGCATAATTACCCCTACACACGGGGACAGTAGCGGGATAATTACTGGCTAGTTCTGCTGGCCACCAGTACTGTCCCCATGTGCAAGGGTCTTTAGTTTACTATATTAGTTATTTTATTATTTTCTTCCGATTTTCTCCTTTGAGTGTATTCTACTCCAGAAAAAATCAGTTTATGTGAAATTACCACTGTAGTTACGGAATTTTATGTATGTAGTCTATTTATAAGTCTTATTCAAGTTACAAATCAAATTCATGGTTTTATTGTCGTTTAGATCCATATGTTAATTAATATATCTAAAGAAATATCCATGAATGTTTAAAAATTACTTTCAACTTTAAGCTATTAGTAATGCAAAATATTTATTGGAAATAATCATCTCTTGAAAAAAGGAATAAAGTGTTGTAATATCTACTAGAATAGGTTTATTATTACTATTTTTGGTAATTTTTATGAGTTAAGTGAGTATTAAAGGTGATACTATTATTTTTTATATCTGTCACTCCTTGCAAGAAAGTTGAGGATACAGTACCCTAATGAAAAAACTTTCATCTAAAGGAAAGTGTTAAGTTCACTGACTAATTGTGAAGGAGGGAAGATAGAGTTTCATGTGCAGAATAAAAGACAGTAGTTATACTAAATTAGTTGAATTATTATTCATTTAAGATATTCGTGATAATTATGTATAAATTAGGAATATTTCATTTTTTAAATCAATCTTATAACTGATACTATTACAGTTGTAATTGATGTAATTAAATTAATATCAGTGGAAGAAGGGCATTCTAAAATAAAACATTAGATTATTAATAGCTATATGTTATAAAATACATTTATAATTTGTGATAAAAAATGAATAAATCTCAATTTCTGCAATTGCATCATTCTTCCCTTTTTCAGACCCTCCTGAACCCTTTAGTCAATTCATTTACCATGCAAAATCATTTTGTTCATTGCCTTCTGAGTGATACGACATATTTTTATAACTATTTAGTATATAAAGATTCATTTTCACTTGGAACATAAAATTTTGGCAAAATCTATTGTTGCCTATGGATGAAAATTAAAAGCATAATTGTATGCAGAATGAATAAGAAGAAAATATACTTACATCGGGAAATTCTGACTTAACATCGACTTTTTTAATGAATCTTCTGCAGTATGAATAAAATGAGAAATATGACAAGTTAAATGTGAAAGATGGGTATTTAAAACAAGGTACTCATTGACTTAAGATTCATGCATATATTTTAATTCTACTGTAATATATTAATTGAAAATGGCTATCTTCAAAACTTTCTGGATTTCCATTTTGATCCCTTAAATATATTTTCTGCCAGCACAATAAATATTCCAATTTAAACATGCAATGGAATATTTTGATAATTCATTTAGTTAACTGTTTAGTTCTAATGAATAAATCCACAACCACTATGTTTCAATGCTGGGTGACATAAAAATCTCTTTTGTTTGTCATGTTAATCTTTATCTTCTGAGTAAATCTAAGGCAATTTATTTTTAATCATGAATTTATGTTGATATAATTCTAAATATCCTACAAGATCTGTGCTAGGCTTTTGAATATACGGTATATTACATTTCACAATAATCTAATATAACATTAAATGAATATTTTACATTTTAGATGCTTTTAAGGAGCAGGTGAACATTGTAAAGCAGCCATTTGAAAGTCCGCTGACAGCAATGAAATTTTTAGTCTACAGGACTGAAAAACGATATATAGGCTAAAATATTGGTAAGCTGTTTCAAAATAAACTCCAATGAAATATCTATTTTGAAAATTCAATTCAGGATTCATTAATTTGTTTGTGGCTGTGCGTATGTGAGAGGATTAAATAATCTAAGCAAATATTATTTTATTGTTGTGATATTTTAAAATAGCCTTAGGATTATCTTAATAACATTTTTGCCTAATATCCTGTTTAATTCCTGAATAAGTGCATACTGTAAAGTTATACTTTTGCAAACATTTTTCAAAGCAACAAGACGTTGATGTATTGGCTCCTGTTTGAAATTCTTTTTTTTTTTTAATTTAGATCATAATGTATGATTCATTCCCCAGCTTTAGAGTCTCAACGATCCTGAAAGTATTATTATGGTACTTATCTGCAAGTATGACTTTATCAATATTATAGCCTTTATACCATAAAGATATTCTTTTGTCTTCAGATTTACCAAAAATATTTCACTACATTTCATTTAAGTACGGTAACCTTTAAATCAATTAGCCAGGTAAAAATGATGGTTAGAAATAAATAAGTAGAAGTTGATTCGTGCTTCTTTTGCTCAACAACTCCCTAAATTTAAATAAGAGATTAAAACGAAGCTAATGATATTCCATAAATAATGTCAGAAACTTTAGGAGTGGAGCTGAAGTTATGATCTCTTTTTTTCCTATACTCTATCTATAAATCATTTCTAGGTATTGATAGAGAGTAATGGCTGTTTATAGAAGGTTATTGAATAATTAAAATAATTTATGAATGCCAAAATTCAATATTGCCGGTAATAATAATTCAGTTACCTGAATTATGGATATGGTTATTGGAATTTCTGAGCTTTTTGCTGGAAAAAAATTCATCTACTCAGTAGCTGATTTGGTTGAAGTTTGGTAGATGTGAAGTGATTCACTAGTAAAATCCTAGATACTCATCATTAGGGATCTTTATTACAGGCGAGATACTTATTATGGCTTCAGTTGAGAAACTCGTGTTTGCGGTAAGACCATGCAAAATCAATGGTAGCATTTTCTAAACCAAGTTTTTTTTTATCTTGATGTTATTTCACGTCACCAGTTCCATAGATATAACTAAACAGAGGACTGGGCTTCTGCTAACTTCCAGATACTTTTAACTAAAATGAATGTCTTTTGTGTAAATCTATTTTTTTAGCCTTTCATGCTAAGGGACACTGATATGTCTAGGACTTTTTCAGAATAATATGTTTTTCGAATTATCTGTCATATTAATTATTAATCATAATTCAAACTTATTATTATGATTATTTTATCTTTAATGTAAGTTGTTGTTGTATAATGGCATGTATTCAATTAGTTTGTAATAGTAGCTGATTTTGACTAGTTTATTATGTGAATATTTAATAGTATTGCTTCCGGTAAATTCTCATTATCAATTGATCATGAACTTAGATAAGGGGAGGTATTTTTATTTACAGGATATTAATTTCTATGGAACATAAAGATATTATTTTAGAGTGGTTGAAGTTTGTAAACATTCTTTTCATATTTTGACTTAAACATTATTTAAACATTGTGCAATAATTAACAAGTTTTATGTATTAAATTATTTTCACTGTAGTTCAAAATATAAATCATTAACTGAAGCCATTTCAAGCCCACGATCAATGAATTAGTTGTTCCTATCTCACTCATCTGAGTATTATGTATTTCTACTGCCAGTGTTCACAAATGTCCATCTTGAGTCTTTTCTACTCATCCCACCATGCATTACATAAAGTTCATCCTGAGAAAGCTGTTTCAAAATGGCTCCCCTCTCAGTCACTGCTTGTATTTTCTGAGTTGAACCTGGCCTTGTGATAGTGAATGGATTCATAATCATTAGACCTGGGGTACTCAACATTTTTTGGTGCCCGGGCACCCGAGGGTGCTTCCGTAAGCAAAGCAGGCACCACATAACACATCTGGACATACCTGGGCAATATTATCACTTTTCTAGTTTACTGTAGGTCGCTTGAAAAAAAACGCTCCTTGGTAAATAAGACAGAGAAATTACAACGTATTAAATTTCATTTCAACCTCACAACGTGGGAAAGTCTTTATCTCCGAAGAAAATTTGATTAAAGGAAATAAATCTGGTATGAAGGTCATTTAGTCATTGATTACGAAAAATTGATACCCTGAAAAGCTGAGCGGAGCTGAATCACGCATTCGCATAATGAACGAAATATGACATAGATTCGCATCTTGTTAATCTGGACTGGTAATTAGAGGGATAAAGTTTAGACATGCTATCATCCTGGATGTTTACAAAACCCAAGACCATACCAACCAAGTCTCTGACCCCTTCCAGGTCGAACCTCCACTCAATCCCTGCTAGTGCATCCCAAGAAATACTATTCTCGCAAATAAAAATCTTTTTACTGAAGCTTGGCAGGCACTGTGCAAGATGGCAACTTAGTGGCACCAGGTTGAGTATCCTGGCATTAGACTATCAAAATTTTGTTTTTGAACCTTAGTTTGCTTTGTAAAATTAGTAATCAGCTTGAGTTTGTTTCAGCATCTAATATTTTGTATTTTTTATAGAAGCCGGGAAAGTGACTAGCAGGAAGCAGGGTTGGGAGGAGAAGATCACACTCAAGTGGTTATAACAAAGGCTGAATGCTGGAGGACCCTGGCCCCCTCTTCCCCGTCGAAGGAGACTTCCCATCGCGGCTCTTCTTCCTTCCAGCGGCGTTTGCTCCGCATCCGTCCTCTAGGTCATATCTCTTTTTCTTTCATTTAGTTTTTGATAGAGGTGACTGAAGTGAAGATGGAATTTCTAAGGACTATCTGAAATTTCAGCTTTTCTTACTATGATACTCTATACTTCTATTGTGTAGAGTAGTATACTATTTTGATGCTATAGACTATGCTATTTTGATGTTATATACTAACTCTTATTTAGAATAAGACTATATCCTTAAAGTACTGAATTTTGGGAAAGTGTTACAGGAAGGTTTCAACTGCTATTATTTGTACAATGGATCAAAAAAGACAGCAATGTTTAAATATCAGTGATCGTCTTGAATGACAAAAATTAGTGATAAATAATGACATAACGTTTCCAATTACAAAAATAATTGAAAACAAAATATTGTGGAACTGTTTCAAATAATTGACTTAGAATAAAAAGTAAATCGCTAATACCAAAGTGATATTGAACTCTCAGAAATTGTTTTGGAACATTTGTGGTATTGTCAGTTCTCACAAAAGGTTGATGTGTTTTAAGAGTAATCCTGGGCTGAATCATCAGATTACAGTCACGCAATACATTTTGAAGGGAAATGTTTTTCATGATGTATTAGTTGGGATGGATCAGTAAAATATCGACATCATGTTATCAAAATATATATGTACGAGTAAAAGTTGCTTGCATTCTGTAATCACATTGATGATACAAATTTTAAGTCAATCTCAATTTTAAAAGGTTTGCTAAAGAAAAAAGAGATTTAAAATATTCTTAAAATCGCTGTAATTTATTTTAAATTACAGCGTTTATTATTAGAAATTTGCATCAAACTTGCTCACATTTAGTGCCAATTTTATAGATGTGAATACAGAAAAGCACATTTTCTGAGAAACCTGTGATTTTGAATCCTACCAAGATGTAGCTTAAATATTTTTAAAACTGAATCATAAATATTTTGAAACTCCCACCTTACATTTCAAATAGTAGAGATGCTTGGTGTCGGACTGTGGAACTTTTGGAAGATGTAAATACATATAATGTAGAAATACAACTAATGTAACAAAAGGTTTGAAGTCGATATCATATCGGAAGGACCTAAAATAGGATTCCATTATCACCATTACAAATGCATTAAGGAAAGTAAATGTCTCTCTGGGATTGAACTAAGGACCATCAGCGAAACCTTAAACAGCGCTTATAATATATTTTAAAATCTCTATCCACATGTCGAGTTTAAAGTATTTAAGTAATCATGAAGGGATAAAAAAAGTTATCTTAAAAATCGTTGCAATGCAATTTAAAAGGGGGAATGTTTGACCTGACCTAGCATCTAACCAAGGATAATCTTCAGAGATGTCTTTATGGTTGTCTTTGTATATACACGGATTCTAGTGATCCCTCGAATTTCAACACTCGTCTTTTCCACAATCTGCACCATGTATCTTTATGGAGAAAATTGGGATTTTTGGGGTCTTCTGGAATCAAACCCATGACACTGAGATTAAAAGTCGGCTTTTTTCTGGAGGTTACACGTCGTGGCCACCATGTCGTAGAAATATCAAGTCGGTGGCATTTGTGGAACATGGTTAGAATTTTGATCCCCAGTGTATATATATATAGGTACGAAGTAATATGCAGAATGAAGGAGATAATTGGTACTTTTTCCACAAAAATGTTTTATTTGTACTACCGATTTCAACGGAGGACCGTCATCTTCAGGTACAAGTTATACAATTCAAACAAAATATATACCAACAAGGGAGAAGAGGGGAGTGGAGGAGAGGGTGAAGTAAGTGCGTTGGGGAAGATCGGAAGGGAGCACGTGGGAGTAAGGGTAAAGGGAATGTTATCAGTGGGGGGGAAGGAAAGGACGAACCAGCGGTGAATGGAAAGGGTAAAGGAACTCATTAAGCACGGAAAAACCAGGGGAATTTGTATGGGAAAGGATTTCTAATTGTTCCAAGAAGTTTAGACGATGGCCTTTAATACAGTAGTAGTATTGTTAAAAGTGCTTCGACAGCTTAGGTCATTTCGCACATTGGCTCCCACCGGGAATCGAACCCGGGACCGCTTTCACCAAAGGCAAACGCGCTGTCCACATGACTATCCGGGAGCCTGGCCTTTAATACAAATGTGCAGGATATTGGGAGTGAAGTCGGCAGCATGGTTGGATTCTAGGAGATGTTTTGCGAAATGGGACTTCTTTGAATTATTAGCAAAGGATCTTTCATGCTCTCTTGTTCTGATGGAGAAAGAGGTCTGCCCGATGTATACACCATCGAACCCGTGGCACTTAAGTCTGTAGACCCCAGCTTTTGAATGACGGTTGTGCATGTCTTTATCATCACAAAATATTTTTCCCAAATTGAAGGAGGATTTAAAAGGTCTGATAGTGTTTTTGGGGAAACGATTAGCAATGCTTTGGGAAATATTATTGATAAAGGTTATTTTACACCATTTTGGGGAATCACCATCGCCATTGGGAGCATTAAATATTTTATTAATGGCTAGACTTCTATGTTTACGGGTCAAAAGTTTGTGGATGAGAGAAGTGGGATAACCGTTGTTAGAAGCAATCAATTTAATAGTTTGGAGTTCCTTGTTGAAATTTTCTTTAGAAAGTGGGATGGTGACTAAATGATTGATGAGGGAATGAAACGAGGATAATTTCTGTGATAGATGGTGATTTGAATTGAACGGGATGACGTGGTCTGTGTAGGAAGGTTTGCGAAAGATAGAAAAATCTAACTTCTGATTTTGGATAGAGAAGTAATTACGAAGTAATATGTTGCTTGCATACTACAAGCATATGGATAACACAAATTTCAAGTCGGCATCATATTGAGAGGGTCCTCAATAGAAAAAAAGGATTGAAGATATTCTTAAAATTCGCTGTGATTTATCTCAGTTGTGACAAATGGCAAAGAAAAGGTATTTATGATTCATTAATCCAAGTCTGACGTATGTTTAAAAATTCCTCATTCAATATAAATTAGCAAAATTATCAATGATTGTAGCCAATTCATATTTGAATAAACTTTAGCAACTCAACATCGAAAAATCAATTAATATACACAATAAACACAACACATAATTTTAAGTATATATTATTATACACAGCTTTTTCAAAGTTTAAATATAAGCCCAAAAACACAAAATGTACCTTGTACCAAATGTACGAAAGTAAATTTCTAATTTTATTGATTCGATAAAGATATTAAATAAAGTAAAACAAAATGTAAAGTAATAATAGATATAATTCTTAAGAAGCACATTATATATACATCACTGAACACGTCATGTTACTAAGAAAATTTTTGTGACAATTTCTAATGCATTGCCTTACTTCCTGGGATCTTTCTTTCGAACTCGTTGGTGTCGGCCGGACGAAAGAAAAAACATACCCTAAAGACAGAAGGAGCGGAAGTAACATAGTCTCACCCGTAAAAAATGACTCCTGGACAAAAGAGATAAATAACTTAACCATAGGGAAAGAATGCGGTAGTAAACCATTGTGCACTCCAAAAAATATGTGACTGTGATATTATAAAAAATATGTGACTGTAATATTACTGTGACCCTCACTGGATCTCAAGACTTCCTCTTTAAGGAAAAGAAATTTGAAAACGGTTGGCTGGAAAATTTCTGGTTGGGGCCAATAAATAAAATAATAATCTGAATAAATAAATAATAATAAATCTGAAAGATGGATGCGGGAAAATAATATTTCGACAAACGTTGAATGCAGTGTTATTTAACATGACTCCTTATGGGCCTAAGTCAGGACTATGGAAAATAAACAATAAATCTGGGAAAACAACAAATGCAGGAACGATGGATCAGGGTTCTACTGTACACTTCTATAGCTTGTTAGGACTTAATCTTATTTAATGCAAAGTTTGAAGTCGATATCATGCCGTTAAGTACCTAAAATTGGTTTCCGTTATCTCCATAAGAAATGCATTGAGGAATGTAATTAAATCACTGGGATCAAACCAAGGACCATCAGCAAAATGGTAGAAAGCGTACATAGAATATATTTATGATGTCTATCTACTTGCTGAGTTTTAAGTTACCATCTTATCAGGAAGTAATTCAGAAAAAAAAATCTTAAAAATCGCAGTAATGCATTTTAAATGAGAGATATTTGCCCTGACCTAGCATTGAACCAAGGATAATCTTAGAAGATGTATTTAGGTTATCGACAGATACTCAAGGCTAGCGATCCCTAGAATTTCAACTGTCTACTTTACCAGGAAGTGCCTCAAAAATTTTCGAAAATCCCCGCAATATATCTTTATGGAGAAAATCGTGACTTTTGGCCTTCTGGCATCAAACCCATGACTCTGAAGTTGAAAATCGCCTTTTTCCTGGGGGTTTCACATTAGGGCCTATATGCTGTAAAAATTTCAAGTCATTGATGCTTGTGGTTTAGCCTGTGAATTTGTATCCTATCTATCTATCTATTATACAGGTAAAATGCTGCTTGCATACCGAAAGCAAATGGTTTATAGCATAACATAAATATGCATACACATGCAAAGTGTCTACTATCTATCTTTAAGGTAAAGACTCCGAAAGAATTATGAAAATTCAACCAATATGTTTTAAATGGGAGATGTGTTTACCGTCTGCCATCAAACCAGGATCTTCCTGGCAATATTTTCTATGCAGCATAATAGAAGATCACTATCTCTAACCATGTGTGAAAATTGAAGCAGAAATATTGGTTGTAACTGTCTCAAATGACGTCCTACTTTTCACATGTATTCCTTATGAGAAAGATTTTAATGTGCTCTGGCATCGAACCCAGGAACAGTATGGTCTTATCGGAATTTTTTTCTTAAACCTAGTTATAATATACATCTTCTAGCTAAGCAAGAACTTGCTATCATTTCTATAAGTGCATAAAAAAATAATGAAAATAACCCCAATGTATTTTGAATGAGAAATTTTTGCATCATCATAGCATCGAACCCAGGGCATTTTATGTAAAAGTCATTAATGTTATCAATAGATCATGACCATATCTGTAAGCTCCTTGAATTTTAATTCTCTTCCTGTCGGGGAAGTATATTTTAGAAATTCTCGAAAATCAAAGCAGTGTATGAAAATGGGAAAAATTGTTACTTAGGGGCCTCAAACCCATGTCACTGAGGTCCAAAGTTGCCTTTTTCCTGGGGGTTTCACTCTAGGGCCTATACGCTGTAAAAATTTCAAGTCGATGATGCTTGTGATTTTGATGAATTGTGTATCGAGTAAACAAAGAGAAACTGTTTCTGAAGAATGAGAAAATGTAGTTAGTAAAATCATTCCCAAGAGACTCTGAACAAAAATTTGTTATTTTGTGTGCTGACGCTTGCTTTGTTTTTAGCTTTAAATCTATCTAACTTTGAAAAGGAAAACTTAATAGTGTTTTCTCTTACATAGGTCGGATATGGACTTTCAGTTCTTGTGTGGGCAGCGCCTCGGAGCACTCGTTGGCAACGCTGCGGCAGCTGCAGCTGCGTCTTCAGCTGTGGCCTCAGCAACTGCTCTAGCGTCACCACCTCCACCCCATGACTCACATGCGCCAGAACTGAAGTTTGGTGGCAGTGGTCCTCCTAAGTTTTCAACCTCTGTTGGTGGAGGGTAAGTCTTAGTCAATTTGTTTTCAGTAATTGATGGTAGCATTGTTAGGGGTTCATATAGTTGCTACATTTATCATAAAATCCCAACAAACATGCTCCACATTGCTTCATGCAAAACAACTGCTTGTTTTACTCATTCTTCCTCTTGTTGCAAATATCTTTTACCCATCAATACATCTCAATGTTACTTGTTTCATTTCTATTTCAAATCTATGAGTCTTCTGTCAGTTAACTTTTTTTTAAACTTCCTTTTTCTTCAGGTACTCTCTTCATATTCCATCTTTTTCCCCCTGCTTACATTAAATCTCTACATCTGTTCAAACCTGAATGCCTTGATCATGTCATGCTAACAATCTTTCCACAATCATGAACCACTCACTGGCTATTTACTTTTCCCATCCTTTTTTTTCTCACTAATGTAAATTTTCAAGTAAGTATACATTTATAAGTATCATGTTCAAGTTTTAACATTTTGAGAAAAAAGAGTGAAGCTAAGTTTACACTAGGTATGTGTGACAGTGAAAGCAATTTTAAATGGGGAGAAATTCGAAAGTGACCAAATTTAGACATTTCAAAAAGAATAGGTCAATCAACAACATGGACCACACAGGTCTATTCTTCCTCTTTGTCGAAGGAGGATAATTGATTGGAGGATGGGGTGTGCTCATGTCTCGCATTACATGGGTAACAATTTTATCCACTTTGGAAATGCCTAAATCAAAAAGCCAATCATAATGTGTTTCTATCATAGGATATTTGTAGACAGGGATTGAATCCAGCACCAATTAGGGCCTTCCCATAACATGTGTGTGATTTCAACTTAGAGTTATATTCATTTGGACCTTTAAGAAAGGATTCATTCTCACGTGGGGGATTTTCATAATGCCCTGGTATCAAACTAGGGTAAAATTAGTGTAAGAACAAATACATTTTGTAAAGTTATCTTTGACTTTCGTCTATACACCAGGTCACTGCCATCAATCTCTATGAAAACAGCTTCAAAAACTGCATTTAAGATTGTACCCATGCATTATTTATAAGGAAAGATTCTTATACATACATTATAAAAATAGTTAAAGCTCCTTCCCATCTCACCAAGGATATGGCTAGAAACCGTCAACAGCTTCTACATCTACATTAATACCCTGCAAGCCATCTTTCAGCAGGGGCAGGCAGTGTAAACACCATTCTAAGAAATACTATCTCATCAAAGATTTTTATCCAAGTTCTAAGTTTGAGTTTTATGTTTTATTTGGAAGTGGTTGGAATAAGGTCATAAAAATTCGCACTTGGGGAAATGGTGAACTGAGTTTCCAAAACATGACTCCTGGGTTATGGATTTCTATTTTCTCTGGAATTTCGTCATAGAAATATTTGAAATCTTTGCCATACATTTCATAAGGGAGAGTTAATATTGCATGGAGTCAAACCCAGAACCTTTTCGCAAGATTTGATTACATATAACGACCTGATAGGGTTAAAACTATTCCATTATCCCCATTTGAAATGTAAATGGCATCAAACCAAGGATCATTAGGGAAACTGCACATGTCCTCTGTTCACAGTTTTACATTTCCATGTTAAAAAGGCATTCAAGAAAACACTTAAAAATCGTCGCTATGTTTTTCAAATGGAAGAATTTTTCACGCACCTGGCTGTCAATTCTGTAATAATTCTGATAAGAGTGGAATAAATTTGCCAAAATTCTTGCGTTTCTGTAACTTTTTCCACATACAAGTGAGAGGAGTAATTTCGGTCGAAACAATATCGCTTAGTTTCTTCAGTCATTCCAATCTTGCTTGACTAATTTCTCTTCCATGTGCTTGCACATTGACAAGACTTGGTAGTCTGCTTGCTCTTATTTTGATTTCCTTAACATTTTAGTATAATCAAAGGGGAACAATGACAGCTTATATATTCATGCAAGAATCATGTTCATTGCAATATTGTATGGCTGGAATTAATTTTGTTATGATTCATTTAACGAGAAAGTGGATGTGCAATACATGTGAACAGAGATGTTTCATAAACACAGTTTATTGATTACCCAATGAATATGGTTCAACGGCACCATTTGCATTCTACCACTCAATTATACCGGAATTTTGTTTGAAGATATTCCTGATACTTGCTTGGAATTATAGAAACATTCTGATTATCCCAAAGCAAATAGTTTAATGCAATCTCATCTTAGAAAATTCCTGGATTCGACAGCAGGTCACTTGGATATAGCATCAATTTTTACATAGTGAAATTTGGGTTCCTAAATTTTCAAACCAAATAAATCTTTGCAAAGTGCAGTACTTTAAACATATGCTTGCAGAATGCATTACTTGATATGCCTATTTATACTATACTTACAACAATTAAGTTTACTTGGAGAAAGACTAACAAATATCAATGAAAGACATGACGGCGATCTAAACCTAACTATTGTGGGTTTGATCCTAGAAGATCCAAAAAATCCCAATAATGCATTGCGTGGATTTTCCATGATTTTTTTCAGGTACTTCCTTGAATGATAAACAGTTGAAGTACAAGCGCTCTTGAGAAATGGTAATTTCGTAGCATAAACTGCAAAGGTTTCTATCATGATTATCCTAAGTTTGACTTCTATGTGGATATTTTCAAAACTTTTGGAACATTTCATCTTAAGATATACAATCATAGTTGATATAAAAATGTTTTGGGACGCATCATTTACAATATCGTGTAGGAAGGTGTTCTATGAGTGACTTTGTATCTGCACTAGGACTGGAAGTAGTGGTACTCCGGAATCACCCCCTCCTCCCAATCTATCAAATGGAAGTAGCACAGATGGTGGAGGGGGAAGTGGGGGTGCAGGAGGTGATGGTCTCTGGTGTTCGGGAGGAAAAGGTGCACCGCCAACATGTGGATCCACTAAAGCAGGAGATGGTGGTGCAGCTAAACACCCACCACATCATCATCACCATCATCCACTTCATCATCACCACATGGAAAAAATACAGGTGAAGGGATACTTTGAATGCAATGTTTTTGTCGCTTTTAATTGCTTTACCTTTATTTAGTTTGTTTTTATGTATTCAAACAAAATTATAGCATAAAATTAAAAAGTTAAATTTTTATTCTTAATATTGGCTTTTAATGTCCAACCTGTAATTTAAGAAGGCCTTCCAATTGTTACTGTAATGATTTACATAATACTGTTAGCAGTTATTTGGTTTTAATTTAATTTTTATCATTACCAGCTTTTGAATTTATTTTTTCAGTAAAACTCATTACTCCCAGTAGTAAACATTGCTTTTTAATTTATTTGCTTCCAATAGCATGTCATAGAGTAAGATTTTGTTGTTGTCATACTCAATTTTCGTCTTTAGAACTTTTGATGATTCCAAATTAGAATGATCATGGATGTCTTTAGTTCGTGTGATGATATTTAATTCATATATTTTGAAAAAATTAAGAATTTTGAAATAATTTATCCAGAGAGAGCCTATGAAAAGAAAAGTTAAGTATAGCTATAAAAGTTTTGATTTATATCTCTGTTTGTTAAATAGGCAATTATAGTGTAAATGAATGTGAAGATATAGTTGTGGTAGAGTGTAAATAGATCAACATTCCCCTCTTGCATAGTCATTAATGACCGAAAATAAGATTTAAGTGACTTTTAGATAGAATCGAAGGTGAACATCTTCCAGAGAAATAAACACTTTATTTGACAATGTGTCATTCTGCAGTTGAAGTGGTCCCAAAGCTATGATTTTGATGTTCAAAATCGGTAGTCAATTTAGTGTTATGATTTAAGATAAGGAGAAATAATATAAATATTAATTAGTTCTTGTTTGTAATGGTGGTGTTTCACTAACCAGGTTCTAGCATTTAGCTTCTGGATTGCATCAATTTTGGCCAGCCAATCTTCTTACAAGTCCATAATTCTATTTCTAAAGTAAAATACTGTTTCATTATTCCATCATTTCAGGGTTTTACATCCATATGTTAACATTTAACCAGATTTCACACTGATTCTTTTAAAGCTAGGAAGTAAAGTGAAGAGTTGTGACTCCTCAGTGAAATATTCCCAAATGTTTACTCAATATATGTCTGTATTAGACAAACTATGTGGTTTGAAAATTGTGTTTATATTACCTTTGAAACTTATGGGTAGTAATTTGGGTAAATGTGTTATTTACGATTGAATGTTCGGTGATTACATTTTTGTCCTCTCCCAGATATTATGAATAAAATATTTCTTTCAGAATCTTTTATCTCAGACAAATGCGGTAAGATATCATTTGTGTATATCCTGGCTGTGAAAGATTTGTTTCTAAGATAATTCGAGCGAGTTGAATTGGAAATAATTCTTTTAAAAGGTGACTGTGTTACAATTATTATCATGATACAATTAAAGTACACCTCCCTCTTTCTTAAAAAATTTATGTATACTCTCATATTGATATCAGCTTTTTTACATAAATTGATGTGTTTGAATTTCATCGCGAATGAAGTGTTTGTGACTACTTCTTCTGTCTCTATGGTGTTATTTTAGGTTAAGGAATGGTTTTAATGGTCTCATACTTAGATTATTATATAGAATTTCTCTAAGCTTTTAATTTGAAAACAGTTTGAATCAAAGGAAACTAAATTATTTGCACTGACAGTTTAATGAATATTGCTTACTGTTTTTATTACATAATAACTGTAATTATAATTAGCAAGAATGGGTGTTTGGGTGTTTTTCTATGCTAAATATATTTTGGTTCATTGATACCCAATTCCCTTTTTTATTTGTTTTAATTTTAAATATTAGATTTAGTTTGAGGTTTATATTTTAGATGAGTTTTGTTTCCTTAACCGCTTTATTAAAACTTTATTTGATTTAATTTTCAGGAAGCAATCTGAAGCACCAATTATATTTATTTACTTTTGGTATATTTATTTTATAGATGAAAAAAATAATACTAAATGTACATTTTAAAATTTCAGATACATAATCAAGCATTGATGGAAATGATCATTTTCATTGACCCTATTGTGATTGATTTGCATGCATAATTTTATTTCTTCTCAGCGCTATATTGCTTTTGTTCAAGGATATTTGTTAATTACAGTTTTAATGAATTTTAATTGTGATTGTATCGGTATAGTTTAATTTACATAGGTACGTTTAATATCATGTTTCATTATTTATTAATTTTATTGTCATTTGATTTGCTCAATAGTGCCTTTTTTAAATAATGCATTTTATATTATAGCTTTCATTTTGTAATTGCCTTTTAACTTCTGATTCATGAATGACACCTATTTATAACAGATGCTCATATTTTGCTAGGATATGTACTTATTTTAACTCATAATAAAATAGAATAGTATGTTTAAAATTAAATCAATTAATTAATTATTATGTTCTATTTGTTTTTAACAACTATAATCTTTATATTTTTTACTTTATCAAATCAGTGTCAGAAATTTTATATGAGAGTCCCAAATTAAATGTGACTAAGTCATTTACAAAATTTTCAATGCTTATAAAAATTGATAACCTACTGTTCATAATTAATATTTGATTTTAACTCTGAAATTCAAATTAAGAATTTATAGATATTTAGAATAAGTAGGGCCTGCCCCTACCATGTTTTGAACGTTCCAAGCATATTTTAGAAATGAGTTAGGATTACCATGAACTTCTGGATTTCGAAACAATTTGGGACCAAACTATGAAATTGGATTCGAATACTGCACTTTATCATCCAGGAAAAGAAGTTAATAGCTAGAAAACTACTGGACCAAATTTTTTGTTGACGGTAAGTGAATCATTAATGATAGTGAATATATTCTTTTAATTTTTTAAATTCGCTTGAAAATCTTCATGAAGGGTGACTAGATTTAATTTATCTGTTTTTAAGGTGAAAGTAAACTTTGATATTTAGTTAGGATTAAAAATTAGAAAGTATTATTATTTTTACTTGGGATTTTAAGCCTGCAATTTTTTTTTTGATTTTTTTGACCTATTTTACATAACTTTCTGAAATTTAATTTTGGCATTATTCTACCATCAAATATTATAATTAAATTATCTTGATAACACACAGTTATAACATATTTATTTCACCTTTTTAGAAAGCAACAATGCATAATGTATTTGCTGCATTCTTTTATAATGTTTCTATTAATAATATTAACCAAGGAAGTAATAATAATAAGCCGTATTTTAATTTGGGCAAATTTTAGCTTAAGAAGGCTATTCCTCCAATTAACCCCTTTTCTTAATTTGATTCCTTTTTTTTGCATTTTTTATTTTATTAATATCACACACACAGACAACCATTCCCTAACCAGAAAAATCCGATTATCCGGGATTCGAACCCGGGACCGTGGGGTTGGAGTGTTCACTAGCTAGCACATTAACCACTCTGCCACCACCACTGCCGGTACATGGTTTTAACTATTTCAGATATCAAATATATCACAATATGAATCACTCTATGTTCTGAATCATAGTTAGATGCCATGATACCTTTTAGCCATGTTTTTACTATGGCTATCATTCCATATTTTCCAATATTTCTTAATCTGTAATTTATGATTGTTGAAAGCATGACCTCATGGTTCATGAGGCTTATGCAAAATCAGAATAGGATAAGAATTTAAAAACATATTTTTACCCATGACTTCTTGGAATTAATTCTGCTTGCCTTTAATTTAGCATTTCATACTTAGAGTTTACATCTAAATAACTATAATATGTTACTGAAAATTTGCTTTCTACATAGTGTGCGATGAGTTATTACTGAAGTCTTGGTTGAAGTATTCATCCTGTAAATTTTTAATGTGGAGTTAACTAACTGTTGTCTTGTCTTATATATAACACATACACATACATAACTTGTATTGTCGGTAAATGTTCAGAGTTTTCTTTGATTTTTTTATCCAAAGAGAATTCTTGTTAAATCATAATTTGTGTCTTAACCCCTTCCAAAATTTTCTCATATATTTCAACATTTAACAACAAAAACACGCCTCATAGAGAATCATGATAATAATGTGTTCAAAGGTCATTCATGAATTTAAGAACTCAGTTTATCCCTCTTTTGCTACTTAATTTATTGTGATTATGGCTTACTTTCAAAAAGAATGGAAGAGTGTTGAAGCTGAGATACATTTTCAGAGTGGACTAAATTCAAATATGCAGTTAGTAATTTATAATGAAAATGTTTTGATAGTTACATCATATCTTAGTTTTTCATGACAAAAAACCTTCTTAAATCTAAGTTTTAAAAGATGGTAGTAGAAAATGACCTTTTCTTTCACATTATCACTAGTAGTGTCAGTGAGGTTTAATTGAATCCAAATAATTTTCCCAGAATCCCATATTTTTATTTTGATAAAATTTGAGATAAGGGAATACATTTGCCGTTTTTAAGGTTTAATCATAGAACAGCTATATATATATCAATATTGTTGCTGAATTCTTTGAGTTTGATGGTTTTATCCAAGATGAAAAAATAAATATACAAGATATTTGATATAAATAAATGAAAATAAAGATTGTAGTCTTTCTATTTTGCAAACATTTTTTGTTTGCTATTTTGTTGTCTAATTAATTTACTTTTAAGTTTAATAAGCCAAATTAGCAATTTTCTTTAATGACTATGAAATATCTTAAACTTCTTCTCCATTTTCATCCTGGCTTTATCTCTTACAGAGCATCAAACATCATTTGTGTAAAGTCGTTAGTAAATTGACATTTTTATCCATCAATGTGATAATATAGCGAATTGAATTTGAGAAAATGGTTGTATGTGGAAATCATCCCTAACAAACGAAGGAAGTGTATTTTTCTAAAAATATAAATAACCAAGAAACTAAATGTTACTGAATTAGGATAAATATTTCCACAGCTCTTTCGTCAATTATTGATTGAAAATAGTTCCATTGACAGAAATAGTAAGAATTTTCAGTGAAGAATTGAAAGATGCAGAATCTCTTTCATAGCAATATTTTTCAGGCAATAAGAATGAAAAATATCACCAACCTCAATCGTATCATAGATACCCATCGTGGTAAACAATGTTAGAAAGTGAAACTCATTACTGTAGTGAAGTTGCTAATCCTCTCTCACTTACAATTTTTGCTGTATCAGGTTTTCTAGGAAGTAAGACCCTCATTCATTATTCCATACATCTCAGTATTTAAAAGAGAAAGAAGGATTCAGTATTATTTTTGGATTTTGGATAGGGATTAACATTTTTCAATTCATTGTTATAATTCTAAAGTAAAGTAGTAAACTCAAAATTCCTTCACCCAAAGTTCTTAAAAACAAATCTCTTTTTCTAGTTATATTAATTGTCGGTGACTTATTAATGAATATTCATTTGTCCTTGAAGTTGTACTAATTCTTAAGCAGCTCATAGTTAGTCATTGGCCAAATTATCTGATAAATCATTCCATCCAGATCACAAAATTTTGGAAATTTCATAACATTCATAGTAGAAATTGCTCAGCACAGCTGTCAAATGTTAGTTTAGGAACAATTTTTTCACTGAAAGAAACAGAGAGCTTTACTGAATATTAGAAATTTTCTTGCTTGCTTTGTTATAAAATGAAGCATAATTAATTCTTTATAGCAAATATTGCAGCTCAATGTAGTATTATTTATTTAATATTCATTGAGGAATGCTGCAGCAATAGATATTTGAATGTATTCTAATGGACATTTTGGGAATATTTTGGCTTTGAACATGGAAGATATTGGTATATATGTTACACCCCAAACGTGTAATTGCCCAATTCATGAAATGGGCAATTACACGTTTGGGGTGACAGGAAACCTACCTACCCTACTCAACCCATCAGAGCCTCGCATATTTAATAAATTAATTAATCTCAGCTACAAATCGTGAAATAAGCGCTAAATAATTGTTACATTGATAAAGAGATTGAACTTTATACTCTTGAATGTTATGGTAATGTTTAATGGTTAAAAATTTCCCAGTCTTAATTAATGTTTTCAATTCACTTTAGATTTATGGAGATAGAAAAGGATTACCGAAGTAGTATATTCTGATTTCACTGACCATAATTTTGATTAACTAAAATATAAGGAGTTCCTTTATTCTAAAGTAAAATAATTTTCATGAACTTTTGTATCTATTTTTTGCACAGATATCAGATTATAGTTGCTGTACTTATCCAATCTATGTCAATTCTGGTTTAAGAGCTGCCTTTGAAGTGAAGCTAACGCATAATTTACCATTTGGCTTTTTTTCCCCAGCACCAATTGGCCCATGTCCACCAGGCTCACAGCAACCAACAGCAACAAGGCCCACAGCAGCTGTCTCAGCAGTCAGGCCAAGCACAAAGCCAGCAAGGTCAGCAGCCTCAGCAACAGCATCAGCAAACACAGACCCAACAGACTCAGACCCCTCATCACATGGCTCTGGGTCTAACAGGATTAGGTGGCAATGGTACGTTTAAATGCCCTCCACTGTCTCCTTTCAATTCGCCTCCTTAAGGGAGGACCAGGTTTATCAGATACAAAAAATCAAAATTTTTATTTTATATAAAAATCAGAGAACCTTTAAAGCACAAATTCGCCAAGTTCTAGATCGTTAAACGAAATATTACATTATCAACAGCCAATTTCTCAAGCCTATGCAGCTTCATGCTTGTGGAGTGTGAAGATCATTAATGACTTTTGGCTCAGGTACTTAAGGAACAGATGTTTTCTAGAATCATAGGTTTTTCTGCCTCCTGGCTTGTCCACTCATGGCTGACATTTGCATCTTTCCTCTTCACTGTAGTTACTCCCCACCAGCATCATATTTCTATTCCGTCCTCCTTCTATCCCCTAATGCAGTCTTCAGCAAACACTCTCTCCCAATTTCATCTTTCTTGACCTAATTTTCTCTGCCAGTTGCTTCTCAATTCTTCGTAACACCTCTTCACCCAACCTGTTCTCCTCCAGATCCACATCTCAAATGCCTCTGTTCTCATTTTTTCACTTTTCCGTAGGGTCTCTGCTCCTTATAGCATTCCTCCACACAAAAGTCTCCTCTTTTTATTAAACACTTCTTATGCCATAGCTATCCTTGCTTTGATTTCTTTGGTGCAGTACAAGTTACTGTTACTTCTGTAAATGGAGGCTTTTACGTGCAAGGAATATAACTACCACCACCAGAGGTCCTCACAGAAGCAACCAACCCACAAAGCAATACTATCAAAATCTTGGAAAATGTTGGAATTAAATTTTAACTTAGCTCTAGAAAGTGAGCAGCTTAATCCAAAGTTGTTTTTTTTTTGAAAAGCTGGTTTGCTATACCCACCAGTTTTGGCAATTTAGCAGTCTAACAACCATAAATTGAATCTTTTTGATTGATTTTTGATTGAAAATTGTGATCCTAGTATCCAAATTTTAATCCTAGTAATAAAACATTCACCAGACAACCAAATATTGCAGAAGGATAAATTCATTTGTACCTGCATCTAAGTCAAGTTAGATCATCATTTTCTTCATTGGAGTGTTTAAATTGTAGCGTTACCTTATAAATTACTCATGTTTCGCTATTGCCTGCCAAATTACTATAACTAATTTTTTCCCCCTTCTATTCACTTCCACTCAAAGTTAACTGTCCACTGAAAGTTATTTCAACCTTCCTCTGACATGAATCCAAAGAACTCTTACAGGCATTTAAAAAAATACTATCTTCATCGGTAAAAACATCAGCATAGAGAAATAATGACTATTAAATGTAAATTATCCAACTATTACTCATAGGTTTTCTATTATTCACTTATGAAAACTAAAATGTCAGAAGGATTAATAATTTTGCCAAATGTAAAAATCTCCTTGTTTTTTATACAGTTACAGTTTTATGTACAGGAATTAAGATATCTTGTAGAACAGTGATTCTTAACGTAGCACAGGCACCCCTGGGAGAGAGCTTTTCTAGGGGTCCGAGAAAAGTTTATAAATAGTTAATTCCTTCCTACCACTTACCACTAACAACATAGGCATTAAGAAGGTAGACATTTTTTAATATTGAACTAGCTGAAGTGCCTGTTGAATCTCAACTGGGAAATTTAAATTGGTAATTACTATTGAAACGGTCTTGATTGTAACACATGCCTCAAAATTTTTGGTAGACAGCTGATGCCACGCTATAATTATTTCCAAAACAATATATAAAGTTAAAATTAAGTCTACAAACTAAATATTCAATATCATATCCTTTGAATGAACACTTTCTTCAATGAAGTAAAAAATCATTTAAAAATTATAATAAATGTATTCGAAGATCACATTAGGATAAGCAGCACCACCTTTTAGGAGACATTTTCAGTGACACTTGTGGTTTAGCCTGTGAATAGTATCCTATCTATATACATGAATGAATCCGGAGAAGCATCTATATATAATAGATATAGATATATGATGATGAACGAACACACGATAGCTTTTTATTATATTAGATAATATAGTATGTATTGTAAATGTATTTGTTTGTTTACTAAATAAAACATTATCTCAAGTTAAATGTATTTTCCCAAGTAAAGAATAGAAACTCTTTTCAAAGGAATGTAAGAGCTTATTTTCAGATTCAAGGGGGTGTTGACTATTAAGAAGGTCACTGATGTAACATTTAACATGCATGAATATACTAGCCCCTGAAAGGTAAGCTTTTTTTGCTCTCTCCATGGTTTCCCCTTCCATAGACAAATCCTGTCTTCACTGATGAAGCTAATTTGTCATAGCGTCATCTTATATCTGAAGACAGCATGTCATTAAAAGTTTGCTTTTTTTTTTAAAGACCAATAAAATAAAAATAGCAGGAAGTTCGCTATTTCCAGATAGTCATGTGGACAGCAAGTTTGCTTTTGATGAAAAGTGGTCCTGGGTTCAATTCCCAGTGGAAACCAATGTGTGAAATGACCTAAGCTCTCAAAGCACTTCTAACAATACTACTACTACTAAGCTCATTATTATAGCTAGATTATAAACTTGTCTTTAGGGTTTTTACTGTATTTGTTGGGATATTCAGAATTGTTCAAAAGGGTCCCTGCTGATTTTATGCACATATTTATTTCAGCGATACATGTTAGGTATGAATAAATGGGTACTATCTTTAAAAAAATGAACCAGAAAAGAGCTAGTGATTTCCTGGAACATTGAGTGATCTGTGGTAAAAGAATAGCATCAATGGATTGCAGATTGTGTGACTGAAGGTGCATTATTCATTTTTAGGGCATAGCAGTAGTGGAAGTGGAGGCCCAGTTATAGGAGGCACTAGTGTGTTGGGTGGGTATGAATGCGATGTCTGTCATCGACTCTTCAGGCAGAGAGATCGCCTTAGAGAACATGGCCGCATTCATGGTACAGGTGAAACTCCTTACACTTGTGGTGTCTGTGAAAGGGGATTCACTTCACAGGATGCCTGTCGATGCCATATGCAGGTAAGTTGTTTTGTAGCATGTTTGCCTACAACTTATGCATCATCATTGAGTATGAGACCATTAAAACATTTCAGTTAAGTCACCTGAGAGAGAAAATTTCTTAGAAACTCTAAGAAATTGAGGGCTTACGTGTACTTTAAAAACAACAGCATTTTAATATTGATTCTTTCTATTGAAGTGTGTTTGTATGTTTATTCAATGAATTGCCATAGACAGATTTATTTCAGGTTTTGACTTTTCTTTTGTATCTAGGGTTGGTAAGGCAAGATTTGATTGCAAGCTTTTCTTCTTCCTGGCTTTTTATCTTAATTTCCTTGGAATATGGAAATCAAATAACTTAGCATGATAAGTTTTGTGATTTAGACCAAAAGAGAAATGGGATGATAGTGACATGAATGGGACTCGAACCCATGTCTCTCCCAGGACTTTCCCGTATTTTCCCTATTCTAACCAAAGACATTCCTTTTAATAAGGTGGGTTCGATGCGACATGGTAGAAAGTAAGAGACCTGAGCTCAAGTTCCAGTCATGTGGCTATTTTTCAGCTCTGTTTCTCTCTTAATTTCCTTTTTTATTTTACTTTTTAGATTTTTGCTTAAACAGATTGCTCTATCCTTTTATTTTGGAATCTCTTGCTGGCTGCACCTTGAGAGCAAATCATACTTAAATTATTACCTGATTGCTATGTTAATATTTGAAGTAATTAATTAATAAGTTTTGTTACCTTAATCCTTACTTTCTCATAATTATGTATATATATATTATAAGTTAAGAGTTGAGATGCCCTTGTACACAAAGCTCCCAAAATGGCTTGTTAAAATGTTCTGGCCAGGTAGCTTAGAAGGTTAAAGCAGCCTCCCGGTTGGAGGAAAATTCTGGGTTTGATGCCCGGCCCCCTCAGACTTTTTCAAGTCTGTTTTTCTTTTATAAGTCATTATTTTCATGTTACTTTATTCACATTTGTCTTCTGCATCCAACATCTCATATTTCCTACTGTCTTCCCTCGTTATTTTTTATTTTTATTTGGGATCTGTTTTCTCTTGTGTAATTCATTTCATTTTACTGCTGTATGACATTTTCAGCTTTTGTTTTATTGCTCTTGTCTTCCCATTCAGCAATCCTATTATTTGGACAGAGTAAGTAACTTTTTCTTAAGGTAGCCTATATGTATACATATCTTCCCAATAATCTATCTTTCAGTTTCCTATTTAAAAAATTATATTTATTAAAATCAAAACCATAATATTAAACTTTACATCTAGGTATTTAAAGAATTATGACATTTTTTAAAATTTAGATTGTTGTGTAGAAAAGAATTGTGGTCTGCTTTTACGCACCAATTGCCATCAACCTGCCAAGAATTCTACTAGCATGGCTCCACTTGGTATTTATAAGAAAATCTTAGAAATTTGAAGAATTCTGTGGTATGTTCCACATTTAATAAGTTTTCAGTTTTAAATGAATTTTGCATAATTGTTTGTGAATATACAGTAGAGAATCGTTTATCCGAACATCCAAACAACAAACATTTCACGATAGATATACAGAAATTTTGAACGCCACCGTTATGTGTGTTATGCACCGATCTTTTGAAGGTGCGCACGAGTAAGTATTTGTACTGTATGAATTAAACTTCTAAATGGATAAAAATAAGAAGAAAATGTGTCCAGCAGCTACTTCAAGGAGTGGGAACGTCAAGAGACAAAGACAGGTGCTGACCTTACAGCAAAAAGTGGACATATTAAATAAACTAGACCATGGTGTCATTTCATCCAATCCTCAGCAGGAATACAATATTGGCAGGAAAACTATACATGATATAAAATCACAGAAGGGCCAAATTCTTAAAATTGTTTGCAAAATCTGTCTCAACAGTAGTCATTTCGAAAAGAAAAACCTTATGGGGACAGTCCAGTCATGAATAGTTTTCTTTAAATAAAAGTTTCCAATAATATTTATGTGCATTATCGTCACTTATTTCGTACTGTAACCCATCAAAGCCTTTTTTTCAGTTCCTTTTCTCATTCAAGTTAAAATACCTATTATCCAAACATTCGGAAAGTTCGGATAAACGATCCTCTACTGTATTATGTTAACTTGGAGTATGATGTCAGTAACAAGAAGTACATGTTTACACTAAATGTTTATATAATTTGACAGTGATCATTACCAAATCCAAGAGTATGTCCTTAAATCTCATTTTTTTCATAAAAATACATTGCGCTGGTATTAGTAAATATTTCAAGCCACTTCCCAGCACCTTAGAAAGTTGAAAATAAGGATATGGTTACATTATGTTCTTTCCTATGATAAACTGTAAAGATTTTCATCCTTGGTTTGACCCCAGATCAGTGCCAGTCAATATTATCCCATAAGAAAAACACAGCGGTGATTAAAAACAGAATTTAGAACATTTTCAGTTTAAATAAAAACCCATTACATGAAGGGTTAGTAGAACTCATGGTTAAGTTCAGCATACATTTACATAATTATATTTGTTTCCTATATTTTGATGAATGAGCATTTCAGAATAGCTGCAGTTATTCTTTTTCAGATCATACAATTTTTATTAAGATAAGGTAGAAAGAAGGAAACAGTTCAGATGTTTTAAAAATAGTTCTATATTTGTATAATTTAGAGAAAATTGCTGCAATCCAAGATTCTAAAAAGTGGAATCATTTCACAGAATCTGCAAGTACAGAGATCGTTAGATTTTTCCTTTATCTATTGAACCTCTTCCCTGACAGGTTATTTACAAAATTCCTTCCAAAACAAAGCATATTTTTTATTTAATATTTAAAAAATTTTGTTGTGGCTTTAATATTGCAACAAATTTAATTTTTGTCAAATCTTAATGTTAGGGAAGATATTTCAGGTTTTTATATATCCAATTTATTTCATAATTTTACCATTTTAGAGCTATAGAAAAGTATATCAAAGAAATAAAAGCTTTAATTCCTTATTAAATCCTTTATTTACAATTTATACAAAATTTAAAAGAATATCCTTCAGGGGGATTCAAATTTAAACGTCTTTGACTGTATTATATGTTTTAAAACAAGGAGTCACACACAGGGCAAAATAATCTTGTCTCCCTCCTAATTTTCTTTCCCACGCTTGATGTTTTCTGCAGCAGACAAAACACTGCCGTGTAGGGGCCGCTTTCTTCTCAGTTGGCAGCAAAGAGTTGGGGAAATACCAATCCGTGAGCCTCCTAAGTTGCTGTGCAGCAGGTGGCCTACCACTCCTCCGAGAGACGAGAGTTGGGTGATAGGTCAGCTGTTCTATGAGTTCCAAATGAAAATCTAAATGAACTTTACTACCAACAATTTTCCTATTTGAAATAAATGAATTCCAGATGCACAGTTCCACTAGATGAAAAAATATTTTTATATAGTATATTTTAGACCTTTTTCTGGGTAGGGGTCAGACAAATGTTGATCAATGCGATCCACTCCACCCATTATGTGATTATAATCCTCTAGCACTGCTGGCTTCACAACACTCCTTCTTTTCTTGGCGGTTTTCTGCTCATTGTTATGCACTGTTGAAAAGGGAGAAACTTCCTTCTTGTCCTTCCAACATCACCTTCCCTTTTTTAAATGTATCCACTTCTTCTTTTTTCAACTTTTTTGTCTTCAGTGCCTCCAGGATTGCCCTCCTTCTTTTTCTCAACGTTCCGTAGGTAACAACAGTCCGAGATACTAGCCAATCAGCTAATTCTGGGTAGTTATAAAAAGTTCGAAAAACTTCAATAGAACAACATCAGGAACCTCAAAGTTCATTGAAGATTCTCCTTCAAAGAAAAATTTCATTGGTGCAGAAGGACCGGATGATGGAAGTTCACTCCATCCATCATCTTCAACGGTTTCAGCTTCATCGCAGAATTCGGAATCTGTATCTTCCAAAACGCTTGACTTAGAGCCAGAAACCTCAATATCGAAGTCTTCGGTCTCAAAATTAGAATCCCCATGATGAAATGGAGAAGTTTACAGCCGTGATTTGAAAACAAGCCCAAAAAAGTACGCTACAAACATTACGGTACTCGATGCGATACTTGCAACAAGAAACGCAGAAAAGCAAGGCAAAGAGAGAGAAAATGCTAGATGTGTACGATGTCTACAGAGCTCCACAAATAATTGGCAAATAGATAGTACAAAGAGAAGTATTGTTTTCAAAATTCATGATCAAATTCTGCAGCTTAAGATGGTAAATGTGTCTGTGGGAGGAACGGTCTCTGTTTATTCTTGACAAGTGCTCCCTGGAACACTCTGAAACCCTTGAGAGAGGACAATGCTGTGAATGCTTTCAGGTGAATGCTTTCATGGCAAAAAGTGGTAATTAATCGAGAAAGTTTGTTTGTCTCAAAAATATTTTGGAGTTAAAAATATATCCATTGTATTAAAAATGAAGAGGTTGGAAGCTGAATTTAGTAAAGAAATAAATTGAAAGTAAATTTTTCAAAAATAATTAAATTTGCTAAGTCTCCCCTTCAGTAAAACAAATTGAAATATATAAAACAATCAAATATAGAATCAATTATTATGATATCTAGTTTTATATATTGATGTATCTAGTGTTATCATAAGAATTTCAAAGCCTATACCATTGGTTCCAGGAATACATGATTTGACCTTAAGAAAAAATTATTCTTGTTATTAAATTTAAAATTTTGACTTCTGACAATGCAAGTGATACCCTCATATTTATACCAATACAATAAATAATGACGTTTGTACATTTTGGTAATAATGAAAAATATCAGGAATAAAACATGATGTAAATCATAGAAATGTCTGCATTTAGCATCCTTGATGATAAAGATGGGTATTTTGGTGAAATTTTCAACATAACCATCAAATTCTTGCAGTAAAACCTTCCTCTTCAGCAGCATACTAAAGTAAAGGCAAAGCCCAAGAAAACTCGGGAGTGACGTGATGAAAATTGAAAAAGGAGCTTTGCCCAAGATATCTCGGGTGCGTCAGGGAAGGGGTTATTGAAAAAGAATATTTGCAAGCCAGATATTCATCCCATGATAAATTATAGGTATTTTGTCTACTATCAATTCATTGTATCACCCAAAATTTATGCCCAGCGGCAATAACATGACAGATTTTTAATTAATTGATTTAAAAAATTGCATTGAGTGGGAAAAATTAGAAGATAGAATATTGATCAATGGGAATCCTTCGTTAGTAATCCACGCACGATTAACAAACAAAAATTCACCATTTCAATTGGTGAAAAAGCTTTTCCTTCCTCAAGAAATGCATGTTTCCTCTCATAAAATTTTATATAGTAATGAACATATTTAAACAGAAAGTAGTTTATATTTCAAAGAAATTGAAATATCTTTTACCTGTTTACCATAACGAGACTGATTAAACATGGCAATTTCAATAGCCATTTTCAATCCGACATCGGATATAGGCATCCAAGTATTTTCCAAATTTCCTTGTCCTGAGCTTCTAGTTGCCACATTACACCTAAGTACTTGATGATGTCTCTATTCCATCTGTTTTTCTTCTTGCTGCATGGCCAATGTTCTAGCCCACCTCCAATTTTGATCTTACCACGTCTATGATGTCTGTCACTCCAGTCATTGTCCTCACTCAAGTCCTCACAGCATTTAACACCCAAGTTTCACTGCCATAGGTCAGGACAGGTAGAATGCATTGGTTGAAGACCTTTCTCTTCAAAGCAATTGGCAACATGGCCGGTCCACCTCCATTTTAGTGATCTTACTTTATCTATGATAAAACTTTTGAAGACCTCTTCAAAACCTGTGGCATTCTTGACTTCAGAATGTCCGAGTTCCTACCAAATCTGCTCCAGCCAAGTTTCATTCATCTGTTTACTTCATTAATCCTGTTTTTTTCTCCTATTGTTACAAGTTGTCCCAGGTGCGTATATTTCAAGCAAACATCCAGAGGTTTTTCTTGAAGTTTGACTGGTTCTTGCACTTCGAAAGAATTATACATTACCTTTGTTTTTGTTAGGTTTATCCTGAGTCCTATCTTCTAACCCACTGTGTTTAGTTCTTCAAGTCTTGAAGTTAGATCTTCTGCGTTAGCTGCAAAGAGAATTATATCACCTGCAAGACGGAGGTAACTGATGTACTCCCCATTTACTCTTAAGCCCTTCTCTTCCCAATCGAGGGTTTTTAAGACTTCTTCTAAAACAGCTGTGAACAAGATGGGAGATAGACCGTCACCTTGTCGAACTCCCTTCTCAATCTTGAATTCATCTCAATCTTTATGCAGTAATACAGATGTTGTTGCAGTATTATAAATTATACAGATGTGCTCAGCATATATCCCTTGAATTTCCAGTTCTTCCAGTGTAGAGAAGGTATTACCATGCCAAAGGCTTCCTTTTAGTCCTCAAAGCAGAGCTCAAGGGGTATCTCGTGCTCATTCATTCCGTTGATAATTTCCTGCAGCTGTGGTTCCTGCGGTTGTGGTCTATAGTACTGAAGCCCTTCCTGAACCCTGCTCTATAGTCTTAGGACAGGGTTGGTCTTCAGACATTCAGTTATTAACCCCATAAATGTACACAACTTGGAGGAGAGTGAGTAGCTCTTCAAATATTTCTTGTGCAGGAGGGTAATACTTGCCTGACTCCAGTCCTTGGGGATTCTCTCTTCTTTACATTTAAACCCTGCAATCCACCAGTGGCGTGTGGCAGGGGGTGTAAAACACTGACATACATACCTAACCTGGACAGCTATTAGCTTCTCTAATACTTCATGTGAAAAACAACCAAATGTAACTGTCTGTCCTGGCAACTACTTCCCTGTATTGCTTTTTTCTATTCTCTCAAAGATTGCAAAAGTTTAGAACTTGGATATCAATATCAGCTAACTCCTCACTGAAGTCGGTGGAGATAAATTTATCAAAATGTTTCTGTCGATACCCAAGTCTTCTATCGCTAAGAGAATTCCATCCGAGGGATTCTATCATAGCCGAAACACTGTGAACAAATTTCGCAAAATTTTTGTACATTTTGGTCTTGTTCCGTTAATTTAGATTTGAAAACTATATTACATGACCAAAATAAGAATCTTCATTTAATTTCCTTTCTTTTGATACATATCTCGACTTTGCACAACCATTAATTCATATTTAGTTTTGCAAATTAAATGAAGCCTGCAAACTTTACATGGACATCTAATGGATAATATTTGCCCTGACCTAGCGTCAAACGAAGGATAATGAGCGAAGAAGTCTTTGCAATTTTGGTTGGGTACTTCCCTTGAATATCAACTCTCCAATTTGCGGAGAAGTGTCTCAAAAACTTACTGAAAATTTCCACAATGCATTTTTATGGAAAAAATCAGGATTTTGAGGCCTTCAACCATGATAGTGAGGGTCAAATCTGAGTTTTTCTGGTGCGCTATGGCCAGTCCTTAAAAATTTCAAGTCAATGGCACTTGTGGAACATTTATAGAATTTTGATATTTATACATATTGGTATATCTGGAGAAGCTTCTATGTATAATTGATGTATGTATGTATATGTATACCTGGAGAAGCTTCTATATATAATATCTTTATCATAGAGTCACCCTCCCCAGTCATCAGATCCTTCAGAGGGTGGAGGGGGTCTTCTGCAGCCTCCCCCTGGTCATGTGTGCACCACTTGTGACAAGGTGATGGCCTCTGCAGGGAGGACACCCATAACTCATATTCGCCATGGAAACACTATTACTCCTCGGAGACAGGTGCGTTAATCTTTTTCAGTTAATTGCTTTTTGAGTTTGGGATTATATTTTTTTATTTGTTACTGTTTTGTAACGTTAGTTTATCAGATATGGGTAAGTAGACAATAAGTATTTGAAAAAATTTCCTGCCATTATAATACTTAAAGATGTTCTAAGAAAATGAAATGTTATTCATTTTAAAATTTGTGATAATATTTTATGCTGTAATTTTTTTATAAATGAAAATCAACCATTAGGTTCCTCATTTGTTTTTTGTCCTTAAACATCAGGCAAGCTTATGCATGCTCTCCTACAACTGATGATAAATGTGATGTTTACATGATTTATTTAAAACCAACTCTGCTTAGCTGCTAATTAGAGAATTTCCTTTCCAAAAATTGCTTCATGTATATTGTAGTACGTATATTCTGTTATTAGTTTTCTATTGGATTTTCTTCTGAAATGAGGTTATGTTAAATGGTTTTTGAAGCCTAATAGTACCCTTTGTAGTATTTAAACTTGCCTTATCCTTAAAACACTAACAGTATCTTCCAGCATCAGAGGCTTTCAGAGCTTCTGAATCTTAGTGCTACTCAGGAAAATCACTCTAAATTAATATCAACTAAATTTACATAAACCACTTCTATGTATTGTACAAATGTTGAATGCTAGGGAAACCACCGAATACTTTGATAGCCCATTGTGATAATTCATCGTTCACACACCAGCCTCTTTTAATCATCCGGCAGCAATACATTCTGCAACAATTTTTATGACATGGGAGCTTAAGATTAATTGCTAACGTAAAAATATCAAGAAAGTGACTAGATAATTAAATATGCAACGTTCATAATGAAAAAATAAAAAGCTCTTGGTTACTGATAGTGATTGTATTTTTGTAATTATTCTAGGAAAAGGGTTGCTAATCTTTAATAGATGATCTCTTTTCATATCATAGCAAGGAACAATCTGATTCCCATTTTTAGCTATTTAACAATAAACCCATTTTGGGTTTGACAAGTGATAACAATTATCCATAATTTAAGAATATATAGAATTATATATGCATTGAAATGTGCAGAAATGTGATTTGGTTGCAAAAGTTTGGTTTCTCAGTAGCTTTGAATAATGTTTGAGCTGAAAGATGAGTGTGCACATTCGCAGTATTTTTATTATTTGTTCTTTGCTGATAAATATACTCTATTTTTCAAGTATTATTTATCTATAAAATATTATGTAGACTTAATTATTCTGGGAAATTACTTCATTCTCTCAGCCAGTAAAATTTTTGTTGCTTGGGGGTGCTACTATGTTAGAGGACAATGCAAAGGGAACTCTCGTCATCTTTATCAATGCAGTTCGCTATTGTGATATCCAACTAGAGATTATGTCAAAGTTTATTAGGAAACATTACCATGCACATGTATGTGTGTATTAATACAACAGAAATTAATTTTTGCTAAATTTCACACACTAAACTGCAGCTCACGAAACCTAACCCCTGATTTCCCATAAATGTAATGGTTTGCCAACCATTCCTTCCAACCATGCTTCGAAAATCTAACCCTTGTGGTTGTGAGGGATACATTCTAGACAGATACTTATCCAAGTCATACACTTGCAATTGACCCCTATTTCTAGTTTACTGTTAATGATATCTATTCTTCTACAAGAAGCATTCCGGGAGCTCACTTTAGTCTAATTTTCTGTTATCACCACTCAATTACAGTAGAAGTCAGTTATAATGAGAGCTGACAAAAATTGGAAAAGTACTTGTTACAAATCATACTCATTTTAACCCATTTCTAGTCCATCCTCTTGAATCCAAGGGCAGCAGAACGGAACTGTGGAGTTTTTAATTACGCCAAAGCTTCAGAATGTGTAAAAATGTTTGGATCAAAGATTTCAGTGATTCATAACCAAAGTGATCTATTGATTGACTGAGGAAAGAGTGATGTCCATGACGTAAAAACGTTACCTCTAATTCATATCAAATTGATTTCTTGGGACATTTTTTATCCACTTCATAAGCAATGACTGTGTCACAAGCAAGAGGGAGAGGTTACCCTGGGATTTTGAATCAGCACTGCTTTTTATCTCATATCTTCCCACTTATCCTGGATCATACAATTTGATGCCAAGTTTTGTATGAAAACAAATCCCACGGTTGGATGGCCATATGATGGGAACTAAATTTCCACAATGACTAGAGGGGTCATCACCAAAAAGAAACAAAAGATGAGGGAATAAGATGTATGGAGGGACAGAGTGAGGACAAGTCTCAAAGCAAAGCTCTCTAACGCAATTTTTGCCAAGGAAGGCTTAGGCGAGTTGAGGGAATCAAACGCATGAATTAGGTGATAATTTTTTTTCTGCTCTTTTAACCCATTGAGATTGGCTAGCAATACTTTAGTCGGAACCGGAATCAAATATTTCTGTTCTCTGGTAGATTTTGGTACTTCATAGTGAATAACAACGAAGAAAAAAATTACAAACATTTTGAACAATTAGGTAATGATTTAAAAGTTTGCTGCTGATCAGCAACCTCGGCTCCCAAGTGCAGTTTAGGCGGTGTAAAGCACTGCACTGCATTGTTTCTTTTCAACGTGTTTCATAAAATTGCATCGACTAGGAATCCGTTTATACCTTTAGGTATGTTTGCATACATTCTTTCACAAAAGGGAGAATGTGATCTAAAGTAAATATAAAAGCATCATATTACCTTTGTAAAGTACACTGTGTTATCTTTAGATTTTGGATTCAGTGTGAAGTATTCCATAAAACAAAAATGTTTCGAATCATGAGAATAGTTACGTGTATCAGAAGCTGGATTTGGGGAAAACGTGTCCTAGAAATACTAAAGCACTTTTAGTGGGTTAAAAATCATTACCTAGATCTTGAGGAACTCATATTGAGAAAAATTAAAAGTCGCACTTCCAACTGCTACGCAAAGCAAAAAAAAGTGAGGAAAACAGAAACGGCTTCACTCTTTAGTTGCACAAACTGTACTGAGAAGAAAGGCAAAATATTTTCAAAGAAGGCAGAGGAGGAAAGCAGATAATCCCTTCAAGTGGAGGCCGCCCATTGGCATCCTCTGCTCCGTCGGCAAGGCCGCCGATCCCAATGGTTTAAGAGTTAAGTCTCCTCAGATTACTGGACTTTGTCTCTCACGTCAATGGACAATTCCAAGATAAGCTGAAAGACAAATATAGAAACATGGCATTCGTTATACTGATATTTCAGAAGTAACCACTTCATACGAACCACTAATGAACGCAACTCCCTATCCTTTTTGCTGTGAGATGGACAATAGCCAAAAAATCACTTGCCATAACGCAACTCTTATTATATACCGTACTCTTTATAACAGACTTCTACTGTAGGTGATAGAACATTAAGGTTAAATAATTATAGTAATGAAAATTTTGCAAAAGCTCTATGAATTTTTAGTACTGTATAGTATAAACTAGCTAACATATCTTCTCAATAGTTTATGGGGTCCAGTTTGAATTATTACTGAATCTCTATGTAGGACTAATAATAACCATGATATAATAGAGCCACATGGGCTGTCTGTAAAAGAGATTCAAACTGAATGTAAGTGATGTTTATTCATTAAGTGTACTTTTCTTTCCTAGTATTATGAGTGAAGGCTAAACATGACCTTCGTTTTGCTAGTCCATCAACTGAAATATTTCTCTTGATAAAACATTAATTTTATGAAATTAAGATGGATTTTGACAATTAATAATTATTGATTGGCTACTTATTTATTCAGTAATGAAATAATATGCATTTAAAATGAATTTTCAAGAATCATCCTTTATTGCTTTAATGAGTTCTCAAAAAAACCATTAAAGTAATGATTGATTAGCCCTTCCTGAGTCTAAGACACCAAAACACGACCTTTGAGGATGAACATTTTTCCTTGATACTTTGAGAACTTTGTCCTACACATTGCCATCACACATTGCCTTGTCCTCACTTGCAGAATATTTGGTAAAAAATCAAAGGAAGTACCACTCATGAAATTGATATCACAGAACACATTTTTGCTGTTTTATTTATGAATAAAAGTCTTTAGATTTCACTACATTGATTTGATGAAGAGAATGGCAGATAGAGTTCATGGTTTGCCCAAAGACAATATTTATAATTAGAGGTGTTTCAAAATGTTTTTATTTTTTTCTGAAATTTGTTGATTTGAAAACCAAATTGTGGTGTTTTGTGATTTTATTATGTTTCCTAAATTTGGTGTCACTAATTTTCACAGAGTCTCATTTAAGCTAAGGAATAATATTAGGCACCTTTTAGCGCAAACATTAAAAGCATTGGAAATATTATTAACAGTAAATTATACAAAATATTAAATTAATAAGTTAATGTAAATTTATTTAAAACTGTATTATTCTAAGGAAAATGCTTTCACACCTGCAGATCAAAAAAACATGATATTTTCGTGAAAAACATATTGACACGATAGATGTTAGGGGGAAAAGCATATTTCTTCATGGAATTAGGCGAGATATTGTGATAATCCATAATGGAGAGAAACTTTTGTGAATTTATTGCAAAAGATCCAAGCTGAATTCGCCTAAGCAAATATGTCATGAGTGATAAAAAATATGACAATAAATACGTAAATTATACAATTATATATTGTACATTTATTTAAATCATACCAAAATTACATTTCCCTCTCTTACAGACGATGAATGAAGTAAAAATCACCTAAATCCGTGCTGCTTATTAAAACTGCTGAAATTAGCATTATTTCGCTAAATTGGCCAAAATTCACATTATTTGTAGGTTTTATTACTTATTGCGAAAAACAAACACCTATAGTTATTACGCTGGTGACCTTCTAGCAATATTAAAAAATGAAGACAGTGTGAAATTAAAAAAACCTCCAGAGATTACAGCATTAATTATGGAAATCTTATAAGGAAGGAATCTTTGATGATCTCATCTAATTTGTTGCACTATTCAGGAACTGTTCTTATTTACTTATTATGGTTTTCTTGCATGTGCTCTCATTACGCTATCTTGGTCGAGGTAAATCACACGAGTAGAAGAAATGTAGTTAAATTCAGTAACTTGTTTTTGCTTATTCATGTGAGCTGAGCATCACAATATTAAGGCAAGTCCAGCAGTTTAGCAAACTCCCCAGTGCAGTGGATCGGCTGAAATCGTGCCTCTAACACAGTTACAATATTAATTATTCAACTCAAAGTGGTTTTTATGATCTCAATTTTATATAATTATCCTCGCTTATTACATGTTTGTTGTGCTCTATCTTGTTATATATTCTTCTCTATTATATTTTTCTTTTCAATATGAGTTTTTGCATGAAAATTATAATGGCTGCAAACTTCTGATTGTGCGTCTTTCACTATGTCAGCAGTGATAAAAAGGAAATATTTTTCTCATAAGCACTCTCCTTGGTAGGTGTATCAATTATATTCATTGAACATGCAGTTATCATATAATATCAAATATTTAGAAGAGTAAATTTTGAGACTTGATTACTTAGATTGTTTGTATTTTTGATGTGAAAAAGCAAAGATGAGTGCCATAATTACTGTGCCTCATTCACTGAGGCTTGTCTTACTAAATTATTTAAGAAATGCACTATACATATTAAGATTTTGTATGCATTCACTCACACTGGGTGTCCTAATACGTTTTTGTAAAGTTATATAGCTCATTAAGACAGAGGTAAGGTATTAATAAAATTGAAAAATGTCACTCCAGACTTCCCCAGTCTCGGAAAAATGGGCTTGGAAAACCTGGAAAAGTCAGGGAATTTTAGCCTTTCAGGTGAGTCTTAAGGTTTTGAGGGCCAATAAATGTTTTCATCTTTTTATATCTTTATTTTGAGTCATTATATAATACCTACTATGCATTTATCCTGCTACCTTAAATTATCAACTATTAAATTTTTGTTCTAGCTTTTATCCATTTCTTGTAAAAAGATTTTTGTTTCTTTCTAGGTGTTAAGCAATACTTATTTTAGTGTTTATTTCAATAAATATTTTGTGTTGCAATATTGATTTTAGCCACAATTTTTGGAATGGGGATTGCATAGAAATTGACACACTGCTTTATTTATGTTTGCATCTTTGATTAATGGAAAATTCATTATCATTAAAAGGTATCTGTTGAAGTGTATTTGGTTTTTATTTGTCAACTCACTTCTTTTCCATCCCTTAAATATATAATTTTTAAGTTATGCTTAAATTATGATTATGAAAAGAAATGTTTGAGATATCATTGAAGATTTGTTGTTCTTTAAAGTTAATGAAAAGTAATTAATTGAAGAATAAAATATATAAATGTCATTCATTGCATCTTACTAATATTTATTTGGATTTGAACATCTATTCTTGGAACTGAAAACATTTCTTTTTGCTGAAAATTTAAACTTCCCTGAAATTTATAAATTAGCTTGATCTTGATGTAGAGCATTAGAAATCCTGTGTTTGATAATTCTTTTGAATGAAATAGATACAAATAGAGGGTTTCTTCCTGTTAGTGACTTATGATTCATTTTGAGCATTGAGCTTTTGAATTCAATAACAATTATTATTTTTAATTATCCCCAAAATAAAATGCTCTTTCTTACTATACTGGATTGAGAAGCAGTTTTAGTTTCTCTATTTCTAAGCATTCATTCATAAACCTAATTTTTCATGTTTTTTGTGAAGTTTAAATAAATGAACTACAATCTGTACAATAATACTTACGTACAAAGACACACACATTCCCTGACTTAAGAACACGTTACGTTTGGTACACCTAGTCATAAACCAGATATGAGGTGTAGCATATCTCACCCCATGGAGGTTGATTTTCAGCTTTATGAAAAAGAGCTGAATTTGTCTGCTATAATAATTTAAGTTCATGTTGTAACATATCATAATGGTATTATTAATGATTTTATCAATATACGCAAATCGAAAATGAATCAAAAGCGGACAGCCAAATTGGGGTGATTCAGGTAGCCCAAGAGGATCCCTTTTGATTACCACTATTTTTAAGAACATATTGTTTTATTTACTGTTAAAATAATATGAAAAGGAGTGATTTAGTCATGGGAATCGTTTTTTGAAATGGGAAATGATAGGTTAATTACAAACGTGGAAACAAGCAATGCATATTACTTATCAATGAAAACATGCCCATAAATCCCAATGAGTTTGACATCATTGAATGTTGTTAAAGTCTAAGTTTGCGTATCAGTATTTTATATATTAATATTTAAAAAATCTCTGAGGTGAGGAAGTTAGAAAGGTTGCTGACTACTATTTTGCATTGAGGGGATTGGATACCATGCTTAAAAGTCCGATTTCAGGCAGTTGCCGGATACATCGCTACCTCAGCATTTAGAATGATAAAGAAATTCTGTTTTTACCATTCTGCTCAGGAAAGATGTACCAATGCATTCCAAATAGACTGTTTTTGATGATGGGAATCATAACGGAAAAGAAATTAATAAACGTGTGCAAAATTCGATAATTTTTGTTGAAGTAGTACTCTGTTATAAGGAGAGATATGAAAATTCCGTTTTGGAAGACAGTTTCATCTTTGAATCCAGCCACCTGTCAATTATGCAACAGTTACACAATAACTGTGGTTGTTTAACCTGAGAATGATGTTAAACATTACGGATGCTAGCTTTACAAGTAGGATTGAGGCGATGTTTTTATTCCCCTCTTTTCCCTCACACTCTTTCTGTGATGGACTGCCGCAATCAAAATTAATGGAAGCTCACGATTATGAGGGTAAGGGTAATTTCCATGGTATTGTACCTTGCTTTATAACTGCAGAAGCAGCCTGACTATTCTCGTCTTTTGCAGTGAATGAGTTTTCTACCCTACGTCTCATTTCATGGCAATGTGTGTTGCTCTTTCTCACTAAATGTCATTTGCTGATTTTGATAATTACACTGAGAAAGATTGATTGTACTCAACCAACAGAAACTATTTGCATGCTTCATCAGACGAACGTAGAAATATGATTGGATATCAAAAGAAGAACAAAAATAAGGAATCAGGCAACTAGAAACTGAAAAAATATGGCCATATAGTGGAACAGTGATTGAAAGAAAAGGATAGTGTTAGCAAGCCTTGAAATAAAGGTGAATACTTCTACATCTTCTATTGTATGTGAACGAGAGATTGCATAAATCATAATTTATAAATTAAAGATAATAATAATAATAATTTATTAATAAGTTTATAAATAAATATAACTATCACTTAGCTTGTTAATTTTTATTTTGATCAATCTCCATCAGCTTTCTATTTTCCATTGCCAATATATGATAATAACAAAGAAAATACTCGCAAGTTAGATAACGTTTGCTCCTTTTATAGATTTATTTACACAGCTACAAACATTTTCTCTATTTGGCTGTTTTGCATGATATGTCTTAGCAGTTCTCCGTCCCTAAAATGATTTGCTAGTCTCTTTCCGGGATTTAAGCTGTAAATCAATGCCAATGTCCTTTTGGTCCATCTAAAATATAATAGGAAATCGAACCCTGGATTTTTTGGATTAATGACCCAAGTTGATATTAAATTCAAAATATATTATTGTTGTAAATCAAACTGGAGAATAACAGGAATATGATAATAAGTCAACTGCATTGTGTCGAATTTTAATTATACACTACTCTAAGTTTGAGAGTTTTGCTAATACAGTTTCTTGAGTTTTAGGCAAACATGAACACCAACTTTAAATTATTATACAGAATAGCTGAATACGAATTGTTACATACTGAACTATCAAGTAAAAATATATATATTCACTTCTCAACAAAACAGTAGGGAATGTAAATGATGAAACATGGAAACAAAAGTACATTTATCCTGTTTATTATTTTGAAATCATCTTGACAGTTCACTTTGCAGTGAACATATGTAACATACAATCAGAGGGTTAAAAGTGAAAATAGAAAACAAAGACACAGAAAATAAACAAAGAAAGAATTCGAAAAATAATATATACATCCTCGCTGTAATCCAAGAACTGCACATACAACAAAGTATTTTTGCACACCCCATATTTGCCAGAACTCTTCCAATAAACCCCTTAAGTAATTTTTTCCTTCCTTGCCATGTAGTTTGTTTCTCGGATCGCTGATCATGTATAAACACTTCTGCAAGGCTTTGTTATGCAAAGTTTGACCTTGCAATTTTTTAATGCAATAATTTAATATTTAACTAAAAATAATAAAATAGTAGAATATTAACTAATCTTCAAATATCCTATCATTAATTCTAACAATCATTTTCATAGTGTTTTAATTTATATCCTAGCCTATCATTACATTTATCGATTATTTCTATAGAGTTTAAATTTATACTGTATTTGAATGGGAAAACGTATGAGCTTGTGTTCAGCAATCGTATTGATCGTTGAGGGGAAGTTTACAGTACGAAATGTTACAAATATTAAATATCCAGGGAGTACGATGAATAGTAGTTTACATTTAGATATAGAAATAACCCCATGAACCACCAATGGTAAAAATTATGTTACTTTTTTCAACAGTTATTGTTTCTAGGATATGACCAATGCATCCCATATAAGTACCCTTTAGCAAAATTAGTCATTTTATTCCATTCTGCTTTCACTATTGTGAATAAATTTTAAATGGTATTTCTTACTATTTTATGTAGAGGTTATAGGATAACTCATAAGCCAATTGCGCAAAAAAATGGTAGAGGATCCATTATTTAGAGAGTGATATTGAAACTCCACTGAATTTGGTATGTGATACACACGAAAACATACCAGAAAAATGTCAACATGATCAGAAAGTAAAATTAAATTAGCACTTAGCATCTGAGGAACAACTTAAGTCATAATTTTAAAAATCATGCTTTGCAAACCAGTGCTGGAAATTCTTTCAAATGGAAAACTTTAAAAAAATATTATTGAATTTTGACATTCAATCACGCTGAAATCGTCTCGTCAAAATGTGCATAGACAGGTGATTGCCACCAAAAAACTTTTTAAGAGGAGGCAGTTCTTGAAGGGTCTTGGGGTTTTGCTGTTTTGTGCCTTCTTTTTTTTCCCACCTCCTCTCTCCCCTCCCTTGTTTACCCTCCCCAACCCTTGCTAGGGAAATAGACTGCGGCAAGTCTTGGAACTATGAGAAAGCGACCGTGACTCTTTGTCATGGTGACCAGTCCCCTTAAGGAAAAGCAATTGAATGATAAAAAAATATTCATTTAATTTACTCTTAAATAGTCAGGTTGTCTGAATGTACAGCTCCCCACAAGAAAATCGAACGGTGTAGTCTTAGCTGCATAAGATTGAGGGGCTTCAAAATAAAGGGTTTGGCAACACTGTATGGCCAAGAGATAAGGTTGGCTCTTATCTGAGATCCCAGGGAATGCTATACCAGCGATTTCTGGAACTTTTTTGTTGAATACTCAGGTATTATAATATGAAAAGGGCAGTGGCTGTAAGTTGGAAACAGATTCCTCTCTATTAGTTACGAGGAGACCAACATTTTCCACCGTCACATAATTTCCGGATCTCTTGGGTATTGACGACTACAACACATATATGTCATAACATTTATTGTTAAATTGAAGTATAAATTACGTTAAATTAGTCATAATTTAAAAGAAAAAGTTTAAAGGTTCATTTAGCAGGAAACCTTCATTTTAAAAACATCGTTTGTCGCAGTTAAAAGATAACGTCATATTTAAAAATGCATGAGGTTTGTGAATTTGCTCAAACAATATTTCAGTAAATAAACTAATGTAGTAATTTATTTATGCTATGATTATCTGAAGAAAATCACAATCACGCAAGGCATATCGATAACTCAACGTTCAATATTTTTCCCTATTATGTGTAATAGTATTTTAATAGTGATTCGACAGTGGAAGTCATTTCGCACGTAGTGTCCCACCGGGAATCGAACCCAGGACAGCTTTTATCGAATTCGGATGCGCTGTCCAAATGCCGATACGGAGCCTCTCTCCATATTGGCATTAAAAGCCTTCGAATGCTCCAAATGATTCCAAAAATGAAGGTTTCCTGCTAAATGAACCTTTCTAACTTTTTCTTTTCAATTCTGACTAGTTTAACATAATTTATACTTCAATTTAACAATAAATATTATGATATATGTGTTGTAGTCATCAATATCCAAGGGATTCCGAAATGATGCGAAGGTGGAAAATTTTGGGTCTCCTCGTAACTAATAGAGAGGAATCTGTTTCCAACTTACAGCCACTGCCCTTTTCATAACATAATACCTTAGTATTCAACGAAAAAGTTCCAGAAATCGCTGGTATAGCATTCCCTGGGATCTCAGATAAGAGGCAACCTTATCTCTTGGCCATACGGTGTTGCCAAGCCCTGTATTTCAAAGCCCCTCAATCTTCAGTCAATCTCAATCAATGCAGTTAAGACTATGCCGTATTTTTTTGTGGGGAGCTGTACATCAAATATTTATATACAGGAAAACAAACTAATGTGAAACAAGACCAAATAAAAACTGATCAAAATAGCTCATACTCAGACAATAAAATATGAAACATGAGGCGTAAAAATACAAAATGGCCATGTACAGTCACTAGGTATTACATTTTTTTTAACTTCTAATAAGAACTGTTCCAAATTAAACTTTCGTTACATTTTTATTGCAGTTTGAAATCCACTTTTCAAAAGATTTTGGTTGTAACTTCAGTTGATCATAAGTTGGATGTTAATAAGTTGGAGAGCATCTGTATGACATGATACTTGATACAAAGTAATTAGATGGTTTCTTTCTTAATTAACTTAAAAGAACCAGGGCTGTGTAGAATTCAACTGTGACTTTTCTGTGTTTTAACTTAATCTCACTAAAAAATGAGTTTAAAAAAATATATTTACTCATGAAGTCAATCTGATTGATCCAAATAACCCAAGCTAGTGCTATTTATGTATTATCATAGAGGAAATCTATTAATCTAATCTATTGGAAATTTACTTTGAGAAAAGAGTATCTAGAAAGAAGTTTGCAGAATTGTTTTTATTCAGTATTCTTATTACATTGTCTTTTTTAAATATCTGGTAGTTCTTTTATAGTAAAATAGTTTTTCTTTGTTATAACTTTGATATTTATTGTTTAAATGGCAAATTTTAATTTTTCTATTACCTATGCATTATTGTAGTTTAATGATACCTTTTCTGGTTTGAAAAACCTGGGAAGTTAATGAAAACAGTCAAAATAGTGTTTTCCTTACAAAATTATATAATCAGTAGAGTTGGGTTATGAAGATTATTCAAAGATTTAAATGGATCACTAAAGTAAGATGTTTATTTCATTGTATCTATTATATATAGATGCTTCTACAGTTTCATATATATTTAGCCAGATAGGATACTAATTCACAGGCTAAACCACAGACGTCATTGACTTGAACTTTTTACCACGTAATGGCCATAAAGTGTAACAGGCAGAAAAAATGCGATTTTGAACCTCGGTGGCATGGGTTGGATTCCAGAGGGCCCCAAGTCCGGATTTTCCCATTTAAAAGCATTGCTTTGATTTTGGGAATTTAAAAATATACTTCCCTGATAGGTAGGAAATTAAAACTCAAGGAGTCTATATATATCCCAAAGAGTTTCAGCGAATCACATGAAACAAATCTGTACTCAAAATATCTCTTTAGTTATTTATACAGCAAACCCATAAGTCTCTGTTAAGAGATCCGGTCTGACGGTTGGCAGCCCTGTTTCATAAAGTTAGTATCCCTGAAATGAATTTTAATTGTTCAAGATAGGTGACTGAATGTAAATTTGATATATCAGTTTGATATTTCCCTGAGAAAATAATTGGAAGAACATTTGATAATGTTAAAACCCGATAAGTTGGTAACCCTGCTAAGAAGTGGTTTTATTAATCTGTTAATGTTATAAAAAAATTTTTTGTGGACGAAAACCCCAGGTTGGAATTTTTCACAATATAATTCGAAAAATTCTTCCTCTATCGTATTCGCTGGAGGCTTTTCCCGAGGCACTATGGTTTAATATGCTTTCTGTCAGATGGCATAGCAACTTTGTGAAACGTGGCTGACTTTTATCAACAATTCTAACCTTATACCACTTATTCCGAAAATATGAGTTTCATTGGTCAAGTTTGAGTAAGAAAAATATTGAGGATTTAGGACATCAGTCCGCATTTTATTTAATTGATTAAAATTTAAACAAAATATGAGGTAAATTATCATATTAGCACTTGCACAAAGGTCACATTTTGAAATTCTGCAAAATTCACGTCTTTGAGACTTTTTAAAGTATTTAATTACGAATTTTAAAAGTAGGCGGTCAAAATGACCGCCGCCATCCTTCTAGGTATAACTTTGTGTAAAATCTACCACATAAGTATTTAAAAAAATTTCATTATATCGTATTAAATTTGGGATAGAATCAAACAAATTCAGAGTTTCTAAAAATTCAAAAGAATTTTAGTAAGAAATTTTTAAGTTAAACTCTGAAAACGGTCAAAATGACCGCCTCCATCCTTCTAGAGTTAAGTGGGAGTATATTTGCCCTGACCTAGCCTCGAATCAAGGATAATAATAATCTTTTTTTTTTGGAATAATTGAGTCTTAATTCAGGAACTTCCCGGTATAATATGGACTTCAAACTCTGCATTAATCAGATCATAGCAAGTTATTAATATTCCCATGTTAAATCTTAATTTTATTGTTTAAGTAATCTTATGTTAGTGCTACTTTCTATATCATGAAACAGTCATTTATACTTATCCAAATCATTATTTAGTGCTTTAGTTTTTTTAACTTAGACCTATTCAATTAGCATCAGTGATATAGGAATTGACTTCACACACAAATTATTTTCCCTGCATTATTTTAATTTCTGAACTTTTATTAGGCACTCAGTTTGTATGAATTAAACCACTATTCCTATTCTGGAGGATAACAATAAAGACAACTAAAAAGTCCCATTAAGTGATGTCCATAATTTTTAAACATTGGGCTTATGATTTCATAATTAATTTCTGCTTTGGTGACATTCATAGACAACATATAGAATGCCTCTTTTAGTAAAAATGGCCAATTGGATGGGAAACTTGCTATGACATGCGCATTATTGTCCCTGCTCAGAGTAAGTTTTCAACATAGTTTATTGGAATAATAATTCCCTTCACATGATTTGTTGATTTATATTGTTAGATATATTTTGATTTCAAGTATTTTTATTAATGTAGCTTTAAAAGTATTTTTTGTTAAAAATCTGGTAACTTAGGATGTGCACCCAGCATTTTGGACTGCTTTATCCATATTTATGTAATACACAGTGCATGGTTTATATAAATGCATTTTTTGGCCCTCTTCTTGGCCCGGCAAAATTCTTTGCTCCTCATACTCAATATGGGTCTTACCTTTTCCTCTTAAAAGTGAGTAACAAAATAAAATATGATCGAATTATTTATGAATAGTATACTAAATAACAATCTGAGAACATTCTAATAAAAATTTCTAAGTAATCCAAAGAGTGTCTTGCTCAAGAATTCATCTGTGCAACTGTTTTATTTGTGTTAGTGTAAGATGGACACTTCTCTTTTTGTCTTAACCTATTTTTTATACAAATGTTTCTTTTACATGATCTTTTATGTAAACTTGGTAATTCAAAGTCTGCATTTAACTCTCTATCTTGTGGACTGTTCAAGATCTTACTTAAGAGGATAGTTTTCAGTTTCATCCATTTGAAATAATTTGAGACAATCCTTGGTGAAATGTATTCGTTCATAGATATTAAACTGGCTTTATTGAAGAATTAATATTTTTCTATTAATTTATCTGAAATTCATAATTGTACAGTAATATTTGAAAATTTTTATCATTAGAGGATTTTGCAGATTTTCCCATTTTTTTAAAGGTTATTTATATTTATGTTCTTAGAGGATGTTATATAACGTTTCTTTGAAAAAGCTAAAATAATATAATTAGATTAATTGCAATTTTTATTTCAAATCCCTGTGCTATAATTTAAGTAATCAGTCTGAGCACTTTTTGTATTTCACAGCCTTTAATTATATTTACTGTAATCAGTGGGATGATTCATTTAGGAAATTTTAAGGGAAAACTTTTCTATAATATTTAAAGAAATTTAATTTCTTGGATCAAGTGTAAGTATAGCCCTGGCCAATAGAAACGCAACACCTCCACAGCGATTTTGCGGATAGTTGCAGAACCTCTTGGACTGAGGAAGTATGAGGGTTACATGGCAGCAGTGTAAGCGTAAAATCAAAATGTTAATGTTAAACTTTATACTGCGTAACAACATTTCACAGCTAACTATGGTCCTGTGATTCAATTAATCTTAAGACACTTAGGATCTATTAAATATGGATTAAGCAAGTAGGGAATAGGTGATTCATAATTTCGCGCAGTTATACAACACTTCCAATTATAATAGTAAACTTACTAGTTAGCAAGTTTACAACTTAATTGTTAGATATTTATGAGAGAAATGCATAGTTGCAATACATGTTTAATATATCAGCATAAACTATATTAATTATCATAACTGGAAATTTTATTAAATAAATAATTGAAGTTATTTGACAGAATTTGTTCATGCTTAATCCTAAAGAAAAAAAAGGATATATTTCCACAGACTACATATATGAACTCAATTAAGGACCTATTTCGAGGATTCCACATTATTTTCAGGCAATCGGAACTAATATAAGACACCATTTATATAGAAAGGAAGAGGGCAAGGTGAGTAGGATTGAGTTGAGGCATCGTGAAGATTACTCATGCCAGTCAACCAAATTAGTTGATGTAAATTGCTCAGAAGCAAGCTCTACCAAAGATATAAGAAGCTGGTGAAGCATAATACTATGAAATATCCGCAATAGAGCACACTCCGAAGACGAGTGAATTGAGGAAAGCAAAATGAGGCAGAAGGATATATCTGAGGTATGGGGATTCTCTGAATCATCCAAAAGATACACAAATCAATGACATAATACAGAAAAGCCCCCATTAGGGAAGCGAGAGACACTGATATCTTAGCCTCAAGATTGGGAAGTGGTGTCATATTTCAGTCTGTTTCTTCTTCTGTCTTGTTCCTCTTGAGCAAACAAAATCTGCTGATCCACAATTAAATTTTACATTCTATCCAATGATATATTTAAAAAGTATAACTCATTTATTGACCGTTTCAAAATTCCTGGCGGTAGTAACTTTTGACAGAAAAGCAGTCTCAAAGTCAACTAAGAGTTTCACATTCAAACAGATAAAACGTTTATTCATAGTAGATATTGGTCGATTTCAACTTTATGAATCACATTACCGACATCTTAGCAAATAGTTTATTCTTTTTTAGCGGAAACAACAATATATACAGCAGAAAATAGAAGATTATTATTTCTAGGAAGAACAAGCTTACTTTATCCATTCCAAAGTTGCTATACATTTATTTCATTTGAAAATGTTCCAACATCTGCAAGTAAATGAACTCATTTCAGGAATTTTTACTAAAACATTATTTAAGAGCTTATTGCCCTTGTCGTGTCTTTTACATTAACTAAGTATGCCAAATGTGAACTCTCAGGTTTTGAGATTCTAACTGTTGTATCTTAAAAGTTCTAACATTTCTGTTGAAAAGACTTATATATATATAAGAAATTTAATTTATCCAATTTACAGAATGCTATAAGTTTATGCTGCCTCTATAGAAATATCAGTGATTATTGGCTTACCTATATTTACAGGACAAATTCCTGGATTATAAATGCTTTCAATTTTATGATTTAATCATTACAAAAGTACTTTTATCTCAATTAATCAAATGTAATGTTTGCCACTCTGTAACTATGGTTATAAAATTATTCTATTTATTTAATTACTATATGACTTCTGATTATAATTTTGCAGTATGAAATTTTGAAATTAGATGACCTAATAGGATACTGAATGATTTCTATGATGAATGGTGCTCTTTGATTTGAAATTTTATCTTATATTATTATTATAATTTTATTTTAGGTCTTCTTTGGAGTATCCTACTCATACTTTTTAAATCTATAAATGTTTCACTCCCTCCTTTTCCCAATATTTGTGCTGCTTCCATTTGTAGGATTTGTAAAGATTATTAACAAGAGTTGTAAATAAAATTACTAATGCCTCAGCGCTTCGCACTATCTGGTTGCTTGTCATCACCTTCCTTGATTCTGAATGTCACATCCTCCATTATTTTTTGCTTTTCGTCTAATCTTCTTCTTTCTTTTAGATCTCTTTCCCTTGAGTACCTTAAGCAGCTCTTTTTGAAAACGCTCAGTGTGGTATTACTCTCTTCTATTGTCAGTCTTTCGTGGACTTGTGCCACAATAATTGAAAACCATCATCCTCAAGCCATATCTCTAAATCACCAAACATGTTTCCCTGTGTTTTAACAGTTTAATTTTCCTTCTGCGATTAAGTCTCACATTCTTGAAAGATTGCTTCTGAAGTGCCTACATCTTATTTCTTAGTCAGTGAATCCTTTTTAAAACCCAAAATACATTCGTATTTGATCTTTTATCCTGCCTCTCTTTGTTTCCATTTATATTTTCCCTTAAAAGTGCTATATTTTGCTTCCTCATGCATTGTTTAATCCATTCCACTGTAGAGATACTTCTTATCATGGTCACATCCTGTTTTCTACTGATATTCCGAGGACCCTTAACCTTAAGTATAGCTACTTTTGATCTCTTTTGTACATCTCAATCCAAGGAAATTATTTCCTGAATTAGGAAATTCTTCTATTGCAGCCGTATACTACTCATTTAATTCTGAATTTTACTTCCTTTTTCTTATGAAACTTATTTTCAAATTTTTTCCTTGGTTTTCATTTCTGGATGTCTCAGAAACATTTCCTCAACTTTGTACTTTGATTTTCATCAAACAAAGCAGGTCTTTGTTCGTCAACAGATTTTTATATCTTTGCCTGATTTCTAATCCTTCTGGTTTAAAAATCAACTGAGACAAAGGGCAGCCCTACTTAATTACTTCTTTTTATCTCTCCTTGCCTAAGTTCTTAGATTCTTGTATGTAGGTCATCTAAAGAACCCTGGTTTTCTTTCAAATGTCATAAATTCTTATAGGATTCTTTCTGATGTGTTCTGACAAACAATTTTGATTGCATTCTGACCTTTTAAAGCCTCTTATTTCTATAATTGAAGACCATGTGAAGTGGATTGCTATATTCTTGTCTTCCTCTTTTCCTTGCTTCTTGTCAGATAGGAATTCTATAGGATCTTTTTAAGATAAACTCTGACACAGCAAATATTACCAAATGTGTACTGTATAGTAATGCTTTTTCAATAAATATCTTGTTAACATTTATTTTGGTTTCATAGGGTCATCCCCAGTTTACTGCTTTCATTTTGCACTTTGGTAAAGTGAAACACATGAAGGAAAGTTATCTTTTTCGATTACCAAGGAGCTTCCAAATATTACTGGTGATAGTAAGGAAACCTCAAATATTATGGCCATACAGGCGCCAATACCGATTCTTCACTTCCTAGAATCTGTCTTTTTCCAAATTTTTTAAATATTTTCCACATCACATCTAACAGCCACTGCAAGGTTCTGAAAACAATTATTTGATGGTAATGAGAATTTTAGTGACTAAATATAGTTGTGTGCAACAATATTAGAGGACTTAAAAAATATATGCACCTTTGACATTAGAGCCCTATAAAAGGACCTTCTCTTATTGCTTTAGGTAGTATCTCTCAGTAAAAATCCCTCTTTACCTCTTCCTTTGGTTCATTAATGTTCTCTTAAAAACGTTTGCCTTCCTATTTTCATGGCTACAAATTCTGATGCTGACATTAATAAATAGACTATGCCCTTGGATGCCAATCTCAATAAATTATTGGGTCCACGAGCCTTAATTACTATGTAGTTACGTTTTACTCCTTCAGCTTAAATCTGTATATCCATGCAACTATGCAACTCAGATTGCTTTATTTGTTTAAGTTTCTGTACTTTCTTCATCATCAGCTGTAGGTGGAAATCTTTTCTATGCAAATTATGACTCTTTGTCTTTCTGAATCTTGCAGTATTAAGCTATTTAAGCTCTCTTATGTGCACGTAAGCCCATTTTCGCAGAAAAGTTGTTGTTCGAAACAAATAAGAAAACTTAAAGCCCATTTTATTGTATTATAAATTGTAACAACTCTTAGAAGTCTTCGTATATCACACCCCTTTTCTATGCAGTCTCTTTCCTTTCACACTCATGAATGTTGAAATTGTTTGTGGCAATTCTGTCATTCTTCTGAATGTTCTTATTTTCTTCTTAACATCAATCAATGGGAGCTTATTGGAAGATAATACAAGTAAATATATTTCACCAATTGATTCTGAAAACTATGTGGAGTACGCTGTGATGTTTAGTCATGAGTATTTTAATTACTCTCTGATTTTAAAATGACATAATAATACAAATCTGTACTTAGGGATCAGTTCTGAATAATTTACATAGGAAAAATCTTTAACCAAGTATGCTAAACTAGATGATAGATATTTATTTACCTATTCTTTGTTTTTCTCTTCCATTGTGTCTAAGGTGTTTGTTTTTGTACCTGGTCCATATTATTTTCCTATTTTAACTTATGAGTGATTCTTGGTTATGAAATTATCAATATTATTTTTTTAGATCTTATAAAAATCATTTAAAGCATTTGCTCGAGATACTGAATTTTTAAGAATACGTTTTAACTAAAGGCGGCACAAAAAATATGTACTTTTTAATTTTCTTAGTGTTTTGCAAATGTTACGTATACCAGATATGGAATTTCTCAAATATTTAAATTATTTCAATATTTATATGCATGTAGATTACATTTCACTTAAATATCTTATTCAATTATTTTATTTTAATTCTTATAATAACAAATGTATTACTAATTCGTACTAAGTCTCATTTGAAATTCATCCTCTGGAAATACTTGGGAATTTTAAAAGTTAATAAGCATCCTCATAGGAAGATTTCATCCACTCTTTTATTTTTTCTGCGTAAGTAATAGAAAATAATTAAAATACACAGGGCTCTGGAGAAAGTATAGGTTTCCTTTGACAACTGTCGTCTACTAGTTGTCCAACGCTGTAGCCCACAATTCAAGTATAGGTAGCACCCAATTTTTAATCGAGCTTTGCTGATCAGGTCATGAGAATTGAATTTATCCTTCTGGGGCCATTGTGGTATTTTTTCAACAAACATCAAAATCTACTCCCAACTAACTCTTATAATAAGTCATGATTTTACTGTGCCATAGGAAAACAAGACAGCTTATTATTTAGTTTTATTATATCACATTATAATTGGCTTATAAACACCGTTGTGTATGTATGTGTAGTTATCCCTGTAGCTCAAGTCATGGCACCTAGATCTGATGGAATTCCCTTTTTATTATTGCTAAGCTGGATGCAAACACTTTTCCAAACGGTGTCACACAGTGATGTGATAATCAACAGCTATATTTTCCGCCTCACAACATTTTGTGCTGTGCTAAGGTATCACATTACTGTGAGCACATTCTTTCACGATGGAGCAAAGCATTTATTCTTAACATTTTTGCTTCCTGGAGACTAACGACTCACTGTCAAAGCTGAGCCACTTTTGGATGAGATGTTCCCTTATATTATATGTAATATGGAGATCATAATTTATTGATCAGCCACCACTACGCAATGAAAGCACAATGAAGTATCGCAATCTCTTCCTTCCCCCCTCAATTCACAGGAGAGGCAAAGTGGGATGAGGATAGATAAACAATGATAAGACACATGAGTGATCTTCTTGGGTTACACTTTTCTTCGAGGAATGAGTCCCAAGAAGTTGTATTTCTCCATTAGCTATGTAAGTGGCTGAAGCATATTATTATAAGCATTTATCTTGTATGAAGAATTTTTTGCAGCATTTGCTGGCAAAGAGCTAAGTCTTTCTATTTATCTGGTATGTTGAGGAAATTTTTCTAGATAGAGAGCACAAATTGACGGTATTAATTTATTCTTTGTTGACAAATATCAACCATTAAAAAATATTTGGTTATAATATAGGACATTGACGTATTAGTGATGGAACTATACTTCGTTCTCTCTGCCTGTAAAATTTAAGTTGCAGAAAGGCATGACTCGTTTAGGTGAACTAAAACGAATCTGAAGCACAGAGATTGTTTGCTTTGCTCATATTTATCGGAATGGTTACTGGCGTTATCGGGATGCTGTATTAAAATTTAGTAGGAAACATATCAATGCACATGTGTTGCATTTTAATACAGAGAAAATGAAGGTATCCTGAATTTTACTCCATGAATTGTGGCTTGCAAAACTTAAACCCAGATTTGCCATGTGTGTTAGGGGTCGCCAACCTGGTTTGCCTTTCAAAAACCCCCATGGCTGGCGATAGATGCCTGTATTTCATCAGATTACTATTTTATGTTTTTGAGCATGATTGATAAAATCTAAAATTTGAATCTTTTCATTATTTTCTGAAGTATAAAGTTGGGTTGGGATTGATTTTGCTTTTATTATTTCTAAAACTCCCATTTTTTATTTTAATATAATATTTAATAATACAATATATTTTAAATCTCTTATGATTTAACCCTTGAATGCACAAAAGAGTTCAGAAGTTACTTTTCCCTTTAAATAGAAAATCACAAGGAGAGTGTTCTTGTGTGAGGGATTATTTTATAATCTAACATAAGAGGTATCCTTGACTGTTCTGAGGGAGCCACTTGAAAGGCCTTAGTGCCTCCCAAACACAACAACTGTTTTTAAGACAGTTTACAAAAAAATTCCTTTACTTATTGGATAATGATTATTTGTAGATATAAAACAAACTAACTTTGAATTAGAAAAATTATTCATAAGATAGAGTAATGAAAGCGGTGAGAATATCCTCGATTTTAACTTCTTGTTATTTTTTGATTCTTTATTCTCCTTCTTTTTATTTTTTTATGTCAGTGTTATGCAACCTGTAGAGCATTAAGTAAAAATTATATTTATGTAAAATATGTATATAAAAAATTTAAACAATGTAATGTGGAGAAATAATAAATATTCCACTAGCATGATAGAAAATGAGCTGCGAAATTATCAACCCGAAGGATAGTACAATTGTGAAGATGCACTGAAGGGGTAAATTTAAGTTTCTGATATGACAACATGTAGTAATCAAAAATGTTGAATTAGCATTTGAAATCTACCACTTTTAGTCTAATTATATTTAAATATCTATTTTTGTCATTGCAGATGCACACTCACAAATACATTAGCTGTTTGGAATAGCACAAACACTTGATTACTACTGGACCTAGCGTTATTACTACTAACAATTTTTATCAACCTAAACATAATCTAAATTTACTTCATACATTTTATAAAAATTTACATATTTTATCAAATATTTCCTGTTTCCACAAAGTTGATGATAATAATAATAGATGATTATTCCTATTAATTTTTATCTCCCAAATTTGTGTTACCTTTTTTTCTGATAATCTATGTATCAAGTTGCTTTATGCTTCAGAATTATTTAAGGAAGATGTTTGGAAATGTGCTATAGAATTTATGAGCTACAAAATCATATTGTGCAAACTAAATTCAAATCATAGAGCAGAATTTTTATCATGCATATGCTTTCACTTAATTGCAATGATTTTAAAGTAAAGTGCATGTCCTTTCGTTCACGAGATTCACCTGTGCTTTCTTTGGATTACTTAGTTCATCGCTGTTGGAATTTGTATTGTTGTGCCACTTTTAACTTTTTGTCGTTGTAATGTATGGCCTACTCAAGCTTTTTTGTGCTTTTTTTCAGTCATTACAATATTTGCTTCTAACCCAAGTATAGACTTCATTTTAGGCCTTCTCAGTAAGCTAATGTAATGTAAACATAATATCTGGGTGCCTTATTCTAAATTAAATTTGATTCCTTTTTCAAAGTTTGAAGTCAATTTTAAATTGAATTTCTCCTTTCAATTTGATTGGAAAACAACACACTGTGATTTCCAGCCATTAGTGACCTAAAACTTATTCTATTTAGAACTAAAGATGTGTACTTCTCCTTTGTATTAATGGAAGCTTTTCTTTCCATTTTATTGACAATTCATGGAATATGCAATGTTTATGTTTTTCTATTCTCTTTCTAATTTCCTATTCTCAATTTGATGAGAAAGATGGGAGATAAATCACAAATTATTTTTAATCTATTTTCGCAACTAGAGAGGCTATTCAGAACGTTTCTTTTATTTAAGGGTGATCGACCATTCAGTTGTAAACTGTGTGGTACAACTTATGCTTCTGCTGGTGATCTGCGACGTCACGTTGAGTCTCATCCTGGGGAGCGTCCTCTCCTCTGTCCTGTCTGCTGGAAGACCTTCAAGAGTCGGCTAGGCCTTGAGAATCATGCGCGCTTGCACACAGGGGAGAGGCCATTTGCATGTCCCTTTGCAGCTTGCGGTAGAGCTTTTGCGCAGCGAGCAGCATTAGATTACCATGCCAAGACGCACACGGGAGAAAACCACCGGTGAGAAAATTCTATTAATCTCCCACTTTTATTATTCATATTTTATGTGTTGATCCTTATTTACTATGTGCATTTTGAAAGAATTTATATTTGCTATCTATTTATAAGCGCACAGATTGTTAAATACCTTCTGGAGTATTTTTTGTCCGACATTACTTAAAAATATTAAGCACACTTTATCATTTGCTTCTCTCAGTTATGTGTTCAATATTTGATGCTACATTTTTATTTGCTTCCCTTAGAAATGTGGTTCATTTCCTTAGCTTTTCACACTGGAATTTTACGCAATACTCATTTGTTAAAATGTCTCCATCAACATCTATGAATTGCTAACAAGAGGAACACTAGGTGAGCATAGCACGGTTTCGCTTGAGACAGGTATTTTCCCATACCCAAAGAAACAAGTCCAGAACTTGGTGCCACAACTGCTGTGTATTTCTATGCATAATTTGCATCTGGAAATCTTAGTTATGCAACCCCACACTACACTTGGAGTAATGTGACTACCTCTCATCCTGAACCAATTGCATCATTGACTCAGTCTTTTCATATTATATCGGCCCCAACAGAATCTCTCCAATAAAATTGAGATATTGATTCTATCTGTCGTAGATTTGATCCTAGGAAGTCACATATTTCAGATATTTTCCATAAGAATGCATTTTAGGATTTTTGGAAATTTTTTGTAGTGCTTCCCAGGAATGTAGATGATTCAGATGTTGTTAGTAGATATGAAAAGGTTTCTTCCAATACGGTCATGGGCTCGATGCTGAGCTGATGTGAAATTCTTCTATGAGAAATACATTTCAGTGAATTTAAGACATTTTTTAAAGAAAGTTCCTGATATGAAAGATATTTGTTACTTTGTATGATGATTTTATGTTGTTTTCTCTTTTTGGATTCTTCCCGAATAACCCTGGGTTCAACTCAAGGGTCTGTTCTTGCTTAGTAAATGCATAGGAAAGCAATATATTTAATGCCATTTAATTTTAGTGGAATATTCCTTTGAATAATTGATCTGGCTTTATGGTATCATTTACTTAAATGTCATTACTAGAGAAATTTACGATTAAGGTGAGTAATGTATCGAAAACCCAACAAACCATCAAAAAATGAAAGTGAACCCAATTTCATTGTCCAAGAGAATATTATCAGGGGACTGCACAGGAAAACAAGTGTCCAGGAGAACAGCGGAAAGAAAACTCAACTGGTCAAATCCAAAAGACAATAGTTTTTTTATCAAAATCTACATTTGAATTCATCGATATATCTCTGTTATTATTTATGTATACATTTTCTAAGCATTAAAGCCTGTATAAATAGGGCAAAGTTCTAATTTTCTATAGAAATATTATTCTGTCATCTGTTATGTATTCATTCCTCCCAGACTTCAAAAGAGTGTTCTTTGAAAGTCAACTGGTTTGTCCAATATATCTAATAACCCTTTAAGTACGTTCGTTGACCATGGTCCATGGCCCATAAAAAACGTTTGACAATAAAGATCAAACCTTTTCTTTAATCAATAATATGCAGCCAAAAGTTTGAACAATAAGCAAACAAAATCAAAGACCTACTAAGCCAAGATGAGAGCCTCTCAAATAGGGAAAAGTGTTGTAATTAACTAATTCTTATGTCCATTCCTCTTGCTAGTTTCTTTTTGCATGGGTTCGCTTCAAAATTGAATGGATGTTGTCAAAGTACATGACCTTGGTAGAAAAATTTAACAACCTCGAGCGACTCTTGCCATCATCAGTCTGGTACCATTGGAGTTATTTATTCATCCGTTGGTTGTAATTTTGTTACAACTGCGTGTTTCAGCTTTGTGTTTTCTGCAACCCACGGCTTTTCCTTCTTTTTATCACTCAATCCTCTAGGGGAGTCATTTTCAACCAATAATGCATTCAGTTATACTCTTCGTGTTTAGTTCTCTCCTGTTTTTCGAAGAATTCATTTATTATTGAGATTCAAAGTTCTTAATATATTCCCAAATGTTGCCGGTGTGTTATCTCATCAGATATACTGTATCATTATTATAGTTGTAACACATGTAAAATATAAGGTAAGGTAAGTAACCTTACCAACAAATTACTAGGAGGTACCAAATGGCTCCTCCTTACTTCAGGATTACGATATGTGTTTTCTCGAGTACCAATTGATTCATTTTCTAGATTATAAAGATGAAAAGACAAAATCTGATCATCTGTATAATATAAGACTAATTTTAATTATAGCGCAGAATTTGTACGCTAAAAATTACTGCAATAACAGGGAACACTTCGTAGTTGAATCTATGCAAAAGTTCAGGGTAAAGCTCTTTTATTTATATTATCTTCCTTCCAAGCCATCCTCAAATTGAGGAATTAATCATCGGTCTCTATGAGATTCACACAAGTTTTATTTTAACATTTCATATTTTTACTGGGAAAGAAATGCAATATATTCAGGGGGAACGGCTTGAGTCAAGGATAGTGATATCTTACAAAAGGTTTTGAAAAGAAGGATCGTATAGTATATATGGATAATTTGTACTTCAGTGTACCACTATAAGATTCTCTGCGGAACAGCTAATACCAATTGAAAAGGTCTACCTAAAGAATTTAAGGCCAAAAAGAAATTAGGTGATTTGATGGTGAAACAATGGTTGTAGAAGTAAAATGGAGGGCCTAATTTTCTTCAAACGCAGCTGTAATGGATTAGTGATTATGGTGGAGTGAAGTTGCTTTGAGAAGTTTTTCTCGCTAAATTGACGGCATCGCTTCGCTTCATCAATAGTTCACACCCCCTAACATTGGTCATACTGAAAGTGGGCTTACATTTACTTAAGCGGGCATGATATCAATTAATATAAAATTATAAATCTCTTCTCAAGGGTAGTCTTAAGAAAAGAGGTTCTAGAGAATTTAAAGATAACACTGGTCAGCAACATTTTTGTTACAAGAAATGTGATGGGTGATCTAATTCGATGGTGCTGAATTGAAATCAGTTTATCAAGCTCAGCTTTGTAATGCATTTTCCAAAACTCCTTCAAAAAGGTGATACTTGCTTATTCTTTGGTAGCAAATTCTTCTGAGACAAATTACTGAAAATGGATCAGATTACATACACAGAACCGTGTAAGTGTACCTAAAGTCATATACAAACGTTCCATTACATTTACCCTAAATGTAAATGATAGCAATGTGGCAACACTGCTAGGAAATTGTACCCAATCATGTAAAATCTTATACATTCCATTTTTTTCAGGCTGTACGTAATGGAATTTTTAAATTTTAAAGAAGAACTTATTGTAATTCGATGATATATTTTGTTTTAATTTTCTGGAAAATGTGTACAGCTAAATACTGTTCGGAGGGTTCACCATTCCTCGGCTGTCTCTATCAGTCACGGGACCCTTTTACTCAAATCCTAGGTTGATTAATTCGTGGATTTTGAAGGACCCTGACTTCAGGGACCAAGGAAAATGGCAAATATGACTCTTTCCAATCATCACAAGATCTGTGATTTCTAGAGGGAATGGGTGGTGCGTTGGACAGAGGTCAGGAGGGCACACTAAGCTGGAGGGTGAATAGGGAGTCAGGTGTAACACGAGTGCAAAAATTGTGTGGCAAATGATACAACAGAAGCAGTGAAAACCTTAAATCTTTGGTTTTTTCACTCAGTGGACCACCCCAAGCCAAAATGCGGCTTAGATGTGCAATTACAGTGTTCTTTTTCCAACATCTATAATCGTGCTATGACTTGCATTGCAAAATTAAGTTATTCATCTTAGTTCCTGAAGTATTGTGCTAAGTAAATGCAAAAGAAAAACATGCCACGCACCTGTGTAAATAGCACTGATCTTTTTTTTATATTTGCGGAGAGTTAACACCTCTGAGAAATATCAAAAACGGCAACTAACTCCGTTTCTGAAGAAGTGCTTTTACGTTGCGCATTACGTAAAAGATATGTGAAGTAATGCAGAAAGTAGGTTGGAAAGGTGTTCTCTTAATTTGAACTTACTTACTCGAATTTTATTTGCCCTAAACCTGCATTGAGGGAAAACTTGTATTGAGGTGCCATATTCAACGTATGTTTAGTACTTGTCCCTTGGCAAATAAATCTTATCATTATTACTTTCTGAGCTTAAATCATGGTCAGTATCTTGATTGGTTCCTTGTAATATGATAATTAGAATAGGATCAGTGCATGAATTTCAACAAATAACTGGGAAATATTAGAAAATACGGAATTTTAGGGTTTTTCTGGAAAATCTGAGGCTGATGGGTAAAAATCATTTAGATATTTGAATTCAGTGTAAAACGTCCTATTAGTATGAGGTATTTTACTTCGTGTAACAGAAAAAAAGTTTCATTTGTAAAACAGTTAAATCTACAAGCCAGGTTTTAAAGATAAGTCAAGTATGTAATTAATTACGCCTTTTTCTAATATTTGCAGTGTGTGGTTGCATATTCAAAAGGGGAAAGTGCAGATTAACCGGTATCAAAAATATGTCATGAGCCTAAAATACTGAAAATAGATGTGCAACAATCATATAAAGAAATTAAAATTATCAAATCACAGAATGTTTTTCTCATGGGTATCAAGTGGAATCAAGAAATTTGATGCTCTTTAAGTGTTAAAAAGATATCTAAGTATCCATATAAAAATCTATTTACCAGCAGAGTTTTGAGACAGCTATAGGGCTCTCTCTTTTTTTAGCTAACCTGTTCATTTTGTAGGACTCGGCTGACAGGCATTTAATTATTTTCCATAGACTTGGTATTCTTACGTTGATCTCATCTTTACAGTTTTTATTCTAATCATTGAAATATTGATAATTTCCTAGAGAAGCTAAATAACTTATCTATAAAGTTCACAGCTGAGATTTAACAACATATTTTTTTACCTTTCCTTGATGTTTTGGCTAACTCTAAACAAGTTTAAATCTGATACTTACAGAAACGAAACCACATCCAATAATTCCATACCAAGCTCTTCTTTCAACCCTTTATCTCATAGAGATATACATTTAGAACATACCCTGAAATTCCAAGCGAATCTGTGTTACTCACAACTGGTATTCGTCTTGCAAGTTATGGTCACTCTATTTGGTTGTACACAAAGAATGACTCCGTTATGTTAATTTTAGATGAAGTCCATCTAGAATTCACTTAAACTGTATCTTTAGTCAACCAAGTCCATAAATAGAATTATGATTGTCGAGCAAATGTCCCTTTTCACTTTCTTATAATATTGAGAGCTTAGTTTTACTCTTTTTGTTAATGTCTGACCCTTTGGGAATTTGGCATTTTCCTTTGGTTCCTTAAAGCTGAGTTGTATCAGAGATTTTGAATCAAAATTGTGTATCTTCAAGCTATAAGCTGTAGGGATAAGTAAGTACAGTAAAACCCTTCTAAGGCTCCCCAGATATATTAATACAAAGTACATTTATCTACTAAGAATCACAAGAAATGGAAAAAAGAAATAAGCATAAAGATAATACATTGCATATAGTAAATTCAAGGAATGTAATCAAATTTCTTTTGATAAATATGTGCCTCACTGACGGGGTTAATTAAATCAAGAATGGATAGCCAGAGGAGCTCATTTGGAGAACTCAAACTATCAAATTAAAGTCGTCTAGATCAAGTGGTTTTCTTCTTAATATTCTTTATCACTGGAATGACTTTTTATTCATTCCTTCAAGATGGTAAATGAACTAGGAAGTGAAGCGAGCAATTGTAAATACTTTTGAAAGTAAGACAATAATTTTCCACCTTTCTTAGATTTAACTCCTACTTGTGACTATGCAAGGTTGGTTAAATATAGATTTCATTCCGCTTAATGCAGGTTCTGCCTTACAGAGGGTGTTTCCTTTGAATAATCTTGTGTATATGTAGTGATATTATTAATGTTTCAGGCTTCTTTTCCCCTTGAATAGGTTCAGTCTTAGACAGGTTTTACTGTATTATCAAAATTTTAATTTTGTTTTCCTATTTTTCAATGTTTTCCAGCAGAACTGGAATAATGATTTCTTGTAGTATTTGCATATAATGACTATGATATAGTTTAAATACTTTTCAAACAAGAAAACATTTCACATATTTCATAGGTATTTTGCTAAAATATTTCACTATTAATAATAACAATTATTTACTCAATACTTTGTGAAGGTAATGTCAGTCAGATAGCTCAATTAGTGGTGCTGTTTTGCCAAATACCTTTCATTAAATGCATGATATTGTAATACTAATACATTCCAAATCATGCCTTTTGTATTAACCTTCCTTATTTGTGCACACATTAATCATCGAACCTTTGAAATAAATAAAAAATACGTAAAATCATGCACCATGATTTTATTCTAAAGTTTAGTTTATTGATTAAAATTTCTTTCTTTAAATCATGGATTGTGTTATACGGAGATGGGTGTTATAGACCTTTAAATACTCCATATATTTCTGTTAGTATACATTGTGTTCATTTGAAGCATCTATATTCACTTACTACTACCAAATTTTTTTGAACTTCAGACTATGGAAATATAAACATTAGTTAGTATTTTAAAGCAAAGGTTTTATCATGTAAGTGGAAAATATTTCTGTAGATGCTAATTCTGTCTTTTTTGTTTTTCCAATTGCTCATTATTTTTAAATAAATTTTAATGTTTTTGAATAACTCTTAAAATTTTACCTGAGGTAAACTGCAGATATCATCATAGCTAATCAATTAATTTATGAAGTCTTCTTTTAAATTTTAAGATATACCTTTTCTTTTATTGCGGCAAATTTTGAGTTGAGTGAGATTTGAATTTCTTAAGTATCTGAAGTTCATAAGGGTCTGGTACTTGTCTTATTCTTGACTTGGTGGAAATCCAAAGTATACTAAAAAAATAAACATTAATGTATGTATTTTTACTGAAATAGATTTAAGCAAAGTATGAACATATCTTTTGGGTAATCATTTATAATGAAAGAATTAAACTCTCAGAGGCTACAAGGTAAGATAAAAGTTGTGAAGAAAATTATTGCAATTTTGCTAAATTATCAAATCAGCTCCTTGAAAATCTTATGTTGCCATTTTATTTAAGTTTTTATCCAAAAAATAATCAAACTGCTAATCTACTTCCTTTCTCTAATTCCTCAAAAATAATAAGTATAGAAAATATGTGAACTTATAGGACAACATAATATTCTTATTTATTTGCCAATGATATCTATGAGAGAGAAGAATCTTTTCTGTAACATTAAAACTTGATACTCTAGTTTTAACAATTCTTATGAAATTTTTATGATATCTTATGAGCATCAGCTATCATTTTAAGTTCAAAATAGTTGTGAGTTAATTGTAGTTGTTAACACAGACAGACAAGGTTTTGGTAACACTGACATAGTTACTTGTTTCTAATTGTATTTTTTTGCAAAACATTCTGCTGTGTTTGTGAAAATTGATTACCACATACAGTTTTTGAGAATTTTTCATAAACATTGAACAACCTCAAACAAAGTAATTTCTTTGTTAATTTTTAGGTTGACAACACTCTTAAGTGTTTATTTAAACTGTTTATTGGTTTATTAATTCTTTATATTTACATTTAATGTATATTCCTTAGAACAAATTCAAAGAGCATCAAAATGGTGAGTTGACGAGGTCCCCAAGAAAGTGTGGATTTTGATGCTCACTCGTTAAACACTCAGTTCTCAAAGGGTTTGAAACTTACAGGGCATCATTTACACTCTTCTTTTTAAATGACCTTTATTCTAGTAAACACTTTCGTTCCAATTAGTTCTTGTCTATTTTTAGGCCAAATAAAGTTTTGTATTTCTTCGCTTCGGAGATAATCAGCATTAACCATTTATTGGTTCCCATTTTCATCTGTAAACATTTTTTCAGTATCCTCTTATGTTTATGATGGAAAGCATGATTCCTTCTAAGTCATGAAAAAACAGAAGGTGTATTAAATATTCTTAGGACACCACTCAAAGGGGTTCCTAAACCATGGTGATGTAGAAGTGGATACAAGAAGTTTAATAGGAGGAGAATAAACAATTGAAATGAAACCTTATTTTTATATTTTTTAATTATTTGTTCCCTGTTCCTTCCCTCTTATAGAAAAAGTTTTTCAGTGAGCTCCATCTCTTGTCTAATTCTGAAAACTCAGGATATTGAGAGAGTTTGGAGTGCAATGTTACGATAAATTTTTTATTTTTCTGAGTCAACGTAAACGTCAATAATTCATCTATATGTTCATCTACTCCTTAAGTTTATAGATAATTAAACCATTCTGGATGTTTATGACTGAGCCATGAGGAAAATTAGCTGATCGTTTGTCTCCTATACGAGATTTCTCAGCTACTTTATGTTAGGTGATATCTTTTAAACGATATGCTACTGTATATCTTTTAGTTTGGTGTGAATTCTTTTGTGTTTCATAAAGGAAGACTACACAAACGAAAGAAATGAAGCAGAAAAGGGATTCAGGAAATATTTTAGCAGACTTTTTGAATTTTTTTTGCCATGTTCAATGCTCGAGTTTGATGCTCATTTTTACTTCTTATAGAAAGATTACGTAAAATTTCGATTATGCTTACCTTTATTACATTTGTAGACTTTTCTTGATTTGTATAACAATGAAAAGAGGAAGATACTCCTAGCAAGGTACTAATTGCAGTGTAGGCATACATATGTGGAATTACGAATGAGAAAAGGTCACCTTAACAAAACATCTGTACAGCTTTAGACATTTTTCAGTTCATATCTGTAATCAGCAACCCAAAATTAGTTGCATCTATTATCATCCATGTTACACAAGTAATCATTTTTGTGTTTTAGGCAAATACATGTAGAATTACAGAAAAGAAAAAGTAAAAGTCAGAATAACGAAAAAATTTACATGATGGGACTTTTCTGAGATCTTTTCCGTAATCAGTGACCAAAGTTAAGATCAATTATTAACATCCATGCTACTGAAAAAAAGTTAAAATTTGTTGGCCTGTTTTATTAGAATATTTCATCACTCACTATCCAGAATTAGGTTATAAGATGACAGATTATGAAAAGAATAGCAATGTATTACAAATGGAAGAATGTATCATCGAATCAATTTAATAAATAATAGAAGGCTTTCAAGTTGAAAAATCGAGAATTCTGTGATTATGGAGAGACTGGTAGATCTACCAGTCTCTCCATTATCTGGAAAATAATCTACAGACAGCAAAAACAAGGGTCCAGGTGCCACAAAAGGAGACGTTGAGGAGAAAATCTTAAGGGTATAAGATTTGTTACCATTAGATAGGATCTGGTGCTTTCCCGGCAAATATTGTGGATGAAGTTCTCTTGGGTTGCAAGCCGGGTGGTTTCTTCGATGTCTCTCGATGTTTTGGTGCCTGTCTCCGGAACCATCTTCAGGAGCGAAGTGATGCATGAGATTGGCCACAACATCAGCCTATCAGAAAAAAGGGGGATGGCGCCACCTCAACTAACGGCCAGCCAACTGCAGTAGTGAATGGTACAGCTGGAAGTGAAAGGAACAAAAAGAGCCCCCTTATATAAGCCGGATGAGAAATCTTATGCATCACTTCGCTCCTGAAGATGGTTCCAGAGACAGGGACCAAAACGTCGAGAGACATTGAAGATACCACCCAACTTGCAACCCGAGAGAACTTCATCCTTTATTACCATAATTTGGTTTTTTTGTGCCTTAGCACTTAGCACCACTCACGTAATCAGGCGGTCCCTGACTATGATGCTTAATTATTTGGATGCTTAATTATTTGGATGCTTAATTATTTTGGATTAACCTCTTAAATGTCATCAGGTAGAAGTAAGTTCTCACTAATAAGTTCACTTGGTGTCTGAATTTAGAAGTGGAAATTGTAGTAGTATTTGGTGCTTCTACTTTTCTGTATATCTCAACTCCTGATAACAGTTTCAAGGTAAGAATATACATATTTCATTTATCAGTATGTTGGCGTATTATAAACGAAATTAAAATGCATATTTATATCTCCCATATTATAGAACATAGGGTGTATAGTAAGAAATCAAAGATCCAATAATGGCATAAAAATCGAAATCCTGATGTTTTCTACTTAGCAATCCTCTAGTATCAGATTTAAGAAGCAGTTATAAGAAGATGTAAAGGAGAAACTTTTCTAATAAAATTGAATCCAAACTAACTGAATGAGAACAATGGACAGCAATGAAAAAGAAGAAATTAATTTGTATAAAGAGAAGTAAGAAATTAACGATTTAAGATTAACATTTTTAAAACACAGGAAGAAATTGTTGGTAATAAAAATAAAAAAGTTATTTAAGTTATAATGGAAGAGAGACAATCAGGAGATTGGAGACAGATATGTGTACTGTAAACAAAACAATGAGCTGAGAGGCATTTCTGATAAAGCAATATTATTATTCTTTGTCCCTTTACAAGGGTGAGGTTAGGTCTCTCTTCCTCATAACTTCATGTTTAGGTTTTACTCATATATTTATATTATGGATTGCATTAGCAGGACTACAATAAAGAGAAAACAATGAAGGATAGTAGAAGTTAGGGGGAAAAAAATTGCACAACTAAAATTTGAAAGAGAAAACCCAAATTGCGGGAAAAACCCAACATAGGAAGGAGGTTACCCGAAATAACACAGATCAATATTAACGAAACTACTTTTTGGGATTGCAAATTTAAAAAAACCAGCTGATTTTAGAAAAGCAATGAAACTGATTTTAGAAAATTCAGGTTCATTGCTGACATCACCAAGGTTGAGTTTTATATAAAAAAGAATGGAACATAAATTAGAGGAGAAGTGAAAAGAAAACCTGTTTGATTTTAGGGAAGGAAAATGTAGGAATTTAAGTTAAACATTTTAGAAATAGGCTTTAATTGGGTGAATTGGAGAATACTGATAATTAAATTTGGGAATTGATGGGAAGATTCAATAACATAGTGTACAAAAGATGACTATGGGTTGCATTGAAGAGGAATAGGGGGGAAGCTGCATGTCCTGAGCAATGTCTTCAACAATATACCAATTCAGCAAGCCAAAGAAAATTTTTGTAGGATTCTGGTTGAAGGGTAAAGATGAAAATATGTGCAGATGATGAGCTAGTAATAGTGAGGAAAGATTGCAGTAAGTAGAGCCGAAAAATATTATAGAATGGGAATACCAAAGTAATGAAGTTGACCATAAAGTGGGAAGAAAGAGTGTATTTTAAATACTTTTGAAATACTATCACATGTAATGGGAACTATGCTGAGGAGAAGGGAAGTGGAAATGCGCAAGGATTAATAGACTTCAGCAAAGTTAAAAGAAATAGTAGCTGGTCAATACTCAACTTAGAATTAAAGAAAAGCTTTGAAACATTAATAAATATTTGGGATTCATTTTTAAATTTGGCTTAGATGGTGGGTAAGAAGTGAGAGATGGAAAAGTGCCCCAAAGAATTAAGAACGAATTATGAAGAGGAAGAGAGAAGTGAATCAAGTCATATTCTAGCAAAACGTTTTCCCAGAAAAGGATATTAGAGGAATTATTCATGGAAAAAGAAAAGATATAATGTACTTAATAGCAAAATATATTGAAGAGCTGAATTAGGTAGCGTAGAACCAATTAACTTAGATGGATAATTGTTGTAAGTTCCTTTCACCCATTATTAGGGTGAAACTCTGGGTCATTAGCGACACATCCAGAAAAAGGTTTAAACTGGAAAATAATCTTGTGTATAAAATAATATTCAAAATATAATAAAAACTATTTTTTTCCGATTACTTAACATACATCTTAAATCATTTGTGATTTCACTGCACAATGCATGTGCTGAGTTTTTTAATTATAAAAATAAAATATATTTCTATAAATTCAAATGTGAAAAATTAATTTTTATGTTGTTATTGATTAAGCAAATCTTAACATGCTGATTTTTCTTTTAAAGCATGTTCCCTATATAATTATTATTGTTTGGTGGAATAATTTTCGTAAGAACAATAATATTGATGTATAAACCTGCATGGGTCAAAAATGACCCATTGGTCAAATCTTTGATGATCATTTTATTGACTATGGCTCTGCTCCACATACCATTCACCTATCTTTTGCAGACTTGTTCTCTATATATCTTGCTGTAGACTTCTGAAAGAGCTAACTTTATATTTAGAAAAACCTGTTGTTATTCTACACAAGTAGAAAATCCGGTGAAGAGGTGGCCCAAATTGATGTAGGCTAGGCTCCGTAGGAACACACAATTCCCACAGAAATCAATATCACCCCTTCACTTCCATACCCTTTACATATATCTCTATGCCCACATATGTCCACCTTCCACCAGAACTAACAATGGGAACAACGGGTTTGTGGGAAACAGATTCAAACGAAACTTTCAGGGCACACTCTCTGCTTAAAAATAATGGACATGTGTCCAACCGCTCAACACAATGGGCTTTTGTTTATGAAAGATTAGCAACTGAAAATCGGAGTTATGCAACCCTGCCATGCACATGCATTACCATGCAGATCTCGACATTTTCCACTAATGAAATTATGTTCTTCCATTTTCTGGCTGATAACGTACCTTTTTATGATTAAATTTCTTCTTCTTCTACCTTCCTAGCATTCTTTACCTTTTAGTTAGCATTTATTCACACAACGACTCACAGTGGGCTGATGGAGGAAAAAAGTGTTTTCTTTGACTGTGAACTTTGAAACTTCAGACGTTTGCTGCTGAATAAATTCTGTATACAACCAAGTAATTTGCGTTGATTATTGGGCATTAAAATTATACAGGGGGCAGTGGTGGCTCATGACTAAAAAACAGGGCTACATTTTTTAAGTGTCTGCGAATATGGTTGAATATTGTCTCATACTGGGCCTCTGCTTACATGGATGCAGGATGATTCACAACAACCGCGGATAAAAGCAATAGAAATATGAAATTAAATATTTCAGGTTGGATATAAATTTGTTGTAAAAAATCCTCACACACATTTCACAACCCTTAACCCACCCCACTTACCCCTCCCCTATTGCTTATTGTTGTCTCTTGTGTATATACGTGTGTCACTATTTGTATTCTCTGCCAGAAGATGACTAGACCTTAGTCAAAACCGGTCGCACAATAAATTTACTGTGGAACTAAGACAAAGTGTTCTTTTCCTTTCCTATGTTATGGAGTTCCTCAAAGTGACAGCTTCGTCAATTGATTTTGTTTCTCTCATATATTTGTGACTTAAAAAATCGGCAGTATTGCACATTTTTCTTCAACAGAAAGAGAGGAATAATTAATATCTTTCAGAAATTGGACACAAGTCATGATGGAGACGAGAAAAACTGTTCACAAACACGAAACGCAGTAGGTTTGTGTACTGAATACGCCATAAGTTACCAAAACACCGTCAACTGAATATGTATACTGGATACGAAAGAACTCCGTAAATTTACATTATTGCACTGCATTATGGGTAGCCATTACATAGCTGCAGACACCAGTGCATAAAATAACATACAAAGTAGGCAACACGAATGCCGCCTAGTGCCAAGATTTTGTCACCCAGTGACAGAACTTAGTGCCAGCAAAAAAGGAAAAATCTCATACTCTATGCGTGTTTACAGGAAGCGTTAAACGTTAGAGTTTGGATGCTAAGTTTTTTTCAGGGATAAAGTTTGGGAAGGCGGTGAGCCCTATATTCCTCCTCCTCAAGACATGACTTCATAAACAACTAGACTTTACCATTATTTGAAGGTATCGCAACGCAATTTTCAACTAATTATTGCAGGCAGATCTTACTTTAACTCCTCACAGTGCTGCACAGTGAGAGCTGTGTCAATCCATACCACACTTATATCCAACAAAGAGTGAAACCTTTCTAGAGAAGCTGTTAATTCTTGGATATCGCAATTAACGCTGTTAGAACTGCATATTTTGACCCACGACCTGCTGTTGACCATTTTTCAGAGATTAAAGAAAGAAGAAGAAAGCTTCCAGATGCAGAAACTTATGAAATGCACGAATTTGTTAAAAAGTATATGCCAAAGATAGTAGTACTATGCAATGATTTCTTTAAAGAAACAATCACAAATGAAAAATGTCTGTTGATACAAATTTCAAGCCGACATCCTATTGAGAAGGTCCTCAAACTTAATTCTGCATTCCACATTTGAAATATATGGTAGAATACAAATAGTGCCCCAGCATCGAACCAATGATCACAAGGTAAAAGATAAACTGTTAATATGAAACACTCGTTACTTCCGTTCACATGCCGGGCAATAGAATTTCCACATTCTCGGTAATTAAAAAAATTGAAATTCCCACCATACATTTCAAATGGTAGAGCCCCCTGGCCTCGAACCCAGGACATTACGGAAGTTATGAATTCATGTAACTACCTGATAGATATAAAAATTATTTAATCTAAAGTTTTATGTCAATATCACACCGGGATGTTCCTTAAATAAGATTCCATTTTCCCCATTGCATTCGCAACATTGTTGTTGGCTGAGAAAAAAAGAAGTGGTGCATTGCTTTCTGGGCAACCCTCATAACTATCAATATAGAATAGAATTTGTGTTCTTGTAGCATATCCTCCTCCATTCTTTATGCCTGCAATTATATAATTTGTACATTATATGGAAGAATAGATATGGCTCATTGGGTATTTTTTTAAATTTCATCATTAATGCACTTAGATTGATCTCTATGAAAGCATCTGGCAAGTTATCTCAATTAATGATTTTTATGTTAAGCTGTTAGTCATGATTATGGGTGATTAGAATTCACTCAATTATAGGGATTGTAATGAGTTTGCATTAACTTCAATTTGAAAAAATATCTCCCTCCAAATAATGTTACTTTTTGATCTTCAGAGAGATTACTTGATTCTTTTGGGAATGCTTGCGGAAGACAGACTATACAAATGAGATTCCCAATCAGGATAGCAATAGAATTTTAATTAAGGAACTTTTTTACACCCTGAAAATTTGAAAAAGGTGATTAAGGTGAAGGTATTATTAGTTGTTGTTGAATCACACAATTTGAATATATTATAAATAATTGTATACTGGTGTCAGAACATTTTGAATCCTGAAATAGCCCCCTTTGGCATATACTCCAGTGGGGGTCTGTTCTTCCATGGAACAAATCTGCCTTAGCCAGAAATCAGCTTGTAAATTCCTCACTTAACATTTTTTGTTATTTTTTTCCGAAATTGCCCTCCGTCAGGAGTTTATGAACTTTTGATCAGACTTCCTGATCAGACAACTTCAGGTGTCATCAGATTTCCCACCCTAGGCTTAAACTCAAGTCAATTAGTTTTCCCAATTTAAAATTAGCTGCTCCTCTTATATTCGGATCAGCTCATACTCGAGTATACATGGTAAATGAATTCTGAAGTGATGAGATTTTGAAGAAAAAAAAGCTACCTTATGGTAGCTTATTTGCAAAAACCTGTGAAATGTTTATAATGTAAAGAAAAAGCTACATATCTTCTTGTTGACTTGTTACTTAAGTTAGGTGGGTTACAGTCATGGTGCTAAGTTTGTGTTAATTGTTATACCTGTACCCGGTGGGAGCCAATGTGTGAAATGACCTAAGCTGTCGAAGCACTTTTAACAATACTACTACTACTGTTATACCTGTAGCCAGGGGTGAATTTGCCATTTAATTACTTTTTATTCTGAGAGCCATTTTAGGAACACAAACAGAGACATGTTGTTGTTCTTTTAATAAGCTCCCATTTTGAGATTCATAGATGGAAGGACCATTATGAGATCCCACCAGGAGATTAATAAAGTTAGCCCTTTTTAATAACCAATAAGAAAATTACTATGTAATAGATTGCTGTGTTGACAAAAATAAACTTCAGATTTTTATTGTAAATGAAGACAGAAACTTATTAATCTTAAAAACTTATAATATTATAATCTTAAGTATAATATCAAATATCCTTTTCAGGGGTTTGCCCTCAATGCACACCTTTAGATAGGAATAGTTTAAACTTTATTGCAAATTAAGATTAAAGCAACTTCTTGTGTGCAATTCTGCAGTCAGGTGTATGTTTCATATTTTTCATGATTGAATGGAATCATGAAGGTATCAATTAAATGCCTTCATTAAATTATATGAACTGTTGAGACAATCTTGTGCTCATTGTGTAATTAGAGGCTATTTACAGATAACTTTAAGTATTAATGATAATCTAATTAATCCCACTCTAACTCGAGGATTATATGTAATTGTTCCTTTTTTAAGTTTTGAAATTTGTATCTCCTATAAATTCCACTCAATTCATTTCACTGAGACTTTGAGTATTCTTTTAAAGTCATGTTTCATAGGCCATTTTGTGTCTGTGCATTTGTTGTGTATTTTTGATTTTTATTTTATGTACTTATATTTGGTAATTTATAAGTAAGGCCAGATTAACATTAAAATATGTTCCTATATGATTGTATGTCCTTTCAGTTAAATAAATTAGGGGTGCTGAATTAAGATTAGTTCCAGGGTGCTAAATTAAGATTTGTCCTCTAAACTTATCTTAATATAGTCATTCACACATTTAACTAATTTAGAAATGTTCATGATGGTGTCATTCATCCAATCATCTTGCCAAGTTTTTGGCTCAGTTTGTTATCCTCAGTTAGGTAGCATTTTGTGTCTTAAAATGAAAATAGTTCTCAAAATGAACTGTTACTTATAATGATAGTAATTAGTATCTCCATTGGCACATCATATAACACGCACCCTAATTTTAGGAAATACATTTTAATTAAAAGACTAAAATTTAAAACAAAAGACTTGAGATGTACACACCACACTCTGCATGGCAGTTGACAATGAAAGCTAGTTTGCTATTGCAATTTGAATAGCAAAAAGTCATTAGTATAGTGAAATCTCTTTATCAAATTCTTTTTATAACAAAAATTAATTTCAGATGGTAACATATTTTTGCTGAGCAACAGGTCAAGTGTTAATGCATAATTACTAGGTAGTCAGATATTTGCCTCTCTATACAGTCATTGAAGTAATTTATTGTTGATAATTGTGAAAATGCGATGTTTCTGATTGAAGATTAGCACATATATGAGTGTTCATCAGTTGATTTTGAAAAGTATTACATAAGTTACTTTCTTTAGACAAGACATTTTCAAAATAAAATTCTTAAAAAGGCATTTTTTATAATTTAAAATATCAATATGACCAGGTCCATTTGATTTAAATTAAATAAAAAATTGATATGTGTATAACATGCAGGGTAAATTTCATACCTAAATTTTTGGAAAAAAGTACATGTTATATGCTGATAAACACAGTAATTGTTTTAATCCTACCAAGATGTTTTAGTATTACATAAAGGGAGGTAAGGATCTTATATTGTAATTATCTGATGCTCAAGCTAATGAAATCCTCAGTAACGTATTCCTCAATCATGTGGTATTATACTTTTTTGTTGGTGAAAATCCTTTTAGATGGAAGGGGTTCGGTTATATATGTGTGACCGGTTTCGGTGGTCTAAGTATTTAATAAACTTCAGTTGCAGGGGAAAAATTGTTGAATGAATCATTTGGAATAGGATGTAGAAATATATTATAGCCAGAAAATTTGATGGAAGAAGAGATGTCAATGAGATTAGATCCCGAGCACGCTACGTATCATCCTAATTTTGTCCTTGTGGTTTTGTGTTGCCCCAGGACGTGCGAGCGCTGTGGGAAGCACTTCAAGAGCGGCCCAGGATACGCCAACCACATGCGGCTCCACACCCCTTGCGGACCTGATGGAACTGAGTCGTACCTAAAGTCAGCCTCAAGTCGGAAATCTCACCTTCCCTCTTCCTTTCCTATTCCTTTGGGGTCGGATGGAAACACTCTCCTTAATCACACTCTCTCTTAAGTAATGCTTAACATATTTGTAGGTCAATTTACTTGAAATTCGTTGCTAAGGGATGACGTACGTTCTTTTTTATCCAATTCACTCTCAAGGAAATTGGGGCCGTATGTGATTGGATGGGCAGTCTCTTAATGAGTTGACATTAGAGTCCTTATTTGATATTATCCCAATTTCATCATAAATCATATCAAGTCATTGTTGCCTAATTACATTTCAGATATAGGTAGATCATTCTTAGGTTAGATTTGAGCTGCCGTGCATTAATGATATCAAGGTTATAATCTCCTTCTTCTCAAGTTATAGTTTTCAAAGATTATCATACACTTTTTTGACATGCATCTCGTATTTTAGAATTTTTCTCTGCTCAGTTCTTTTGTATTTTTCATTGACTGCCAGTAAGCTAATAATGTTCAAGGTTATGAAAGTGATCTTAGATATATTATTATGAATGTGATTTACAGTTATCAATGATGATTATGAATGAGTATCAGTTTTCATCATGCCTGTACATTGTATACTCACGAGTCTTTAGAAATCCACAAAAATAGAATTTACTTGTTTTTATATGAATAAGTTTACATACAAATTGAAGGGCATAAAATGTTTATATGTCATTATTTTATTTATTACTACTTATGAATTTTAATTTAATATAAAAGGAAGTCATTTATGAAACTCTCAAATGGAAATGACCACAAATTAAAAGCATATAAAGGTATGTTGCTACTTGATACCTTCAAATACCATATAACTGTAAAATAAGCGATTTATGAATTAAATTGTTTTATCAATAGGGGAATCGACTAGCCAGATCAATGATGTAGCTTTTCTTGTATTGATGTAATAATTTTGTATCTAAAAATTGCAAATTGCATCATATTGGGCTACATTGTTACTAAGCAAAAATTACTGTCAATCTTATAATTTTAGTAACCAAAATACTACCCTACCCCAAAGGTCCCTTGTCCTTGTAAATCCTATTGTCCTGCTATATCTTTGTTGTATGTTATTGCATGGATAAAATGCATACATTAGATATGTTGTATGAAAATGTTACAGTTACCTGTGAATGTTGGGAATTGAAGTTTTCATTAATGTACATTATCAAAATATTTCATAATTATTTGAAAAGAACTAACAAAGAAATTCAAATATTTTTTATAATTATATTTCATAAATTAAGTTTAGCTTTTCATTATGTGTCCTAAATTCTTCCCCAGCATCATAGGTGAGTGGAATATAACAATTAATGTTAAGCGAGTTAATGTTGTTAGAGTTAACTATAGATTTATAATTAATTAAAAACTATAAATGTTATCATCAAACTATTCTTGGAGAAATTAAATATATTTATTTTGGCTATAGTCATGATTCTCGATTTGAAATATTCTCAAATAGGGTTGTTCCATCTGCCATAAAATTGAGAAATATTATGTGAATACATTTGTTTGATGAATGAATGATGAACTTTCAATATTAAAACTAAAACTCAATTAAATACATCAATCTTTGCAGCCACTTTGTTGTAGATACCCCTCTCATATCAAGACAAATCTTGCCAATTTCAAGTGTTAAGTATCTGGAGATGGCTTGTGGAAATTTTGTCACTCTGAGTAGTTACTATTTGAGAGTAAAAATGCATGAATAGAAGATGTAGAAATAATAATTATATATTTTTAAAATTATTATTACTACCAAAGTTATTATTCAATCATACCTTGGGTATGGACATCTCGCGATTCTCCTTGCTGTGGAATTCTACAGAAGATATTGTTTATATCAGTAAATTCTTTCAAATATGTTCAATATTTTTTAAATTTGTTTGCTATTGAATGCTTACTTAATAATTGATATAAAATGTAGATTTAATGGCCAACTCTACTGTATGATAAATAATTTGTGAATCATTAAAATATTATAATTTTTAGTTTTTAAAACATTGCTTCCTTCAATCATCATAGTGCTTATATTTGGAATTAGAATTATTACTCTCAATATTTCAAGAAAAGAATAGAAACCTGTTAAAGAATGCACACTGTAAGTGTTTAATTGATATCATTTGATAATAATGATGTTGAGTAAATAGACGAGTAGAATCTGAAAATCTTAACTTCTGTTTGATGGATTACATTTGACTAGCTAGGCACTACTTTAATTGAGAATTTGATCTGAGAATGAAAATGCACTTTTGACAATACTATGAGATGTTTAACTCATTTATTGCGATTATTTGTTCATTTTGGCATGCATGGTCCAAGCAGATTTTTCTGGAAGCATCAATTGATTTCAAGAAGGGAGAAAAATTTTTTTCATTCCAAACAATGAACAAGTTTATGTCGGTGTTGTTGTTGTTGTTGCTCTGTCTTAAGATTCCTGCAGTCTGCCATACATAAGTGAGGGTCCCCCTTTCCTGTTCTCTAATGGAAAAAGTCTGCCTTAGCCAGAAGTTGGCTTGTAAATTCCTCACCTGCTCCATCAACAATACTTTTAACATTTAAGCTACTGATGCCTCAATTACGGTAATTTTATTGGTATCTATTTTATTTTGAATTCGACCAGTAGCTGCTGCATCTCCCACTCTAGTCAACTGGTATGGTACTTGATTCAATAATTTACTGAAATTTGAATAAAATCAGTTATTCTCTAAGAAAGCATATGTATAATATCTATTTTATTAGAATTGCTATCAGAGAAATTAATAAGATTGTTAAGAGGTTTATGTCTAAGTAATCTAACAAGGTCTTGCACTTTAAATTTTATGATTTTTCTAAGATATTTAATGAAGAAACAATCACTGTAATGATCCTCATAATAGTTGGGGAAATGTTTCATTTTTCTCTTATTCTGTACTTATTATTGTGCACATAAAATCATCTTTCATCTCAGAAGAATATTTATCTTTTGATAACTTTTGTAGTCTTAAATAAATTTTAGTGGAGTTTTTTCATGTGAATGATCTTATTGATATCCATAAAGGTAATGGTAGTTTTACTACTGATAAAATTACAGTAGTAATTGTAGATTATTTTTTGCGGCTAAAGAATTTCTGAAGGAATATTTGAGTTACAAGCTGCATTGATTTACTAAAATTTTAATATATGCTTAATGCTGTCACACACTATTTCTCAATACGTAGAGAGAATTATTCTTACTATTCCTGTGTATTCCAAATGAATCGAGCGAGTGGCGGTGTAATGGCTGATTGGTTCTATGCAAATCAAAGCTTCTTATTTCTTTTATCAACGTTATGATAATTTTCCTTGAAATTCAGCCATTGCTTTATCTATTTTAAGATAATTAATGACAAATTAATGATCCAGAAGTGATGAGGAAGGAAATAATTTAGATTTAAAATTTGAATCATGGTTGTAATTTGTAACCTATTTTGCAGTAATTACAAAAATTATGCTTCTTTTAGCACCATATTATGCTCAATATTTATTTGTAAATGTATTTGGTTTATTTTGCAGTTGGATACAGGATATAAAAGAGTTCATAAAAAAATTTGTTTCCTAGTACTTTGTATTATTTTTTACTTAGTATTTTTTTTCATTTGATTGCTCAGCTTAATTATTTATCTTATTGTAGCGCTTGCAGGCTTTATTTGGAATATTTAAGTACAGTTACTATAGATATTTTGATAACTGATTTGACTTTTATGATTAATATTTCATACTTCTGACTAGGTACCATGTACTCATGTGTTGTGCAGACAAGCACATATTTATATATGTATACAGTGAAATCTCGATCTAACGTTTTTTTACCAGACCGAGGGAAATCGACTTCAGATGTGAAAAAAAGTAAGATGCAAAAAACAAAGTGGTGTAACCTTATTTGCACAGAATAGTACCCTATCCAGTAATTTTTAATCATTGAATAGTAGGTACATCAGTATGTTCTCAATAGCTTCTTTCATTTTCCTACATTAAAATTTTTACAGATATATGTGCTACAGTAATAAAAATCATTGTTAAATTTATATTTTCAGTTGTACAATATTTCAGTCTTGTTTTAATTCTTCTTTTAGTATTGGTGAGGTACAAGAGTTGTGCAAAACAACGATTGCTATAAAATTCAGCGGGAAAATCACTCATTTCATTGGTGTATTTGTATATTGATTGCCTTGTCCTCAATAACTGAATACAAGAGGCAATAGTCTGTTTTCCTATTTAAATCAAAATTGGGGTTAGGCTTTATTTGTCCAGAAGTCATAAATTAACTTTCAACTGTTCCATTATACAAATTGAATTATATAATGTACCACTGAACAAATTTAACATTAAATGCTACGAAAAGGGTACTACATTGAGGGTATTTTCTTGTATGGTATTGGGAAACCTATGCATTTTTGAACATTTATGATGAAAGCAAAGGCATTCAGAATGTACAATTATGAAACTTGAATTACTATCAAATCAGAGTAATTGAAAGCATCTGTAAAAGTTGGAAGAGTTGCTTTTGCTGAATATGAATATTTTCTTAACTTATAATGAAGCAAAATCATCCAAGTAAGACGTAAAATGGGAGTCAGCAACTGCATCTGTGGGTTAACCTTCAATATCGTACTCATAACAGGAACACATTTAGCATATCTATTATATATAGATGCTTCTCCGGATTCATTCATGTATATAGATAGATAGGGAGGATACAAATTCATACATACATATACACCGCTGAATATCCGTGATCAGAACCAAAAGGTGAATGTACAGTGTTGGATGCAAGTCTTTTTGTTTATGCATCTATTGGATATTTCCTACGAGTGGCCCAGCTTCTATATGCACAGCGGCAGTATCACAGTGAAATGACTGGTGGTATTAGCAGGGATGGAAACAACTTGAACATTCTGAAGACCGGCAGAGTCTTGTGGATGCAACAATCCTCAAACAAATACACTTTTCTTGAGGCACAGCCCATTTTCGCATCAAACTTTTGCAAATACTCCATGAATAATTTTGATGTCATCCATGCCTTTAAATTGTTTTTACACTGACATAGGAATGTTCTCACATTCTTGAAACATCACGGCTTGGCATATTTTCCAATCACTAATGGTTGCAGTTTCTCACTACCGTCTGTATTACAGCATAGCAAAATTGTCAGTCATTCCTTATTTTTCTTTCCACCACGGCAAGCTTCTCTGGGAAAAGTTAAGGTTTTCTCTGTAATAAATTAGAAAATAATCCTTTTTCATCGGCGTTAAATATAATGGTGTATGGTCCTTTATTTTCTTGGGTAACTTTTCTGTCTTCCAATGATTCACTGATACCAGATCTATGTTGGCACTTTCTCTAGTATCGCCTTTGTAAACTACACCACGACGGTTCTTAAACCTATCAATGCATCCGCTAGATGCTGAAAAATTAGGAAATTACATTTTATTTGCAATATGCATTGCTTTTTCACGCAGTATAACACCCCTCATTGGTATGTTGTCAGATCAAGCCTGCTGAAACCATTCAAGTAACAATGATTCCACTCTTTCATATGATGATGCCCCTGTGTTCTTCCTCCTTTTTGCAGCCACCCCGCAGTTGTTTACATCTTTGAGAATCGATGTTCAATGAGACATAATTGTGTTCAGTGACATTTATGCAAGCTTTAATCACCTCACCATTTCAACACGTATCACATTCATATCTACTTCTTTGATCTTTTTTCCACAATAGTAATGACCTTTCGTTTTAATGCCATCAGAAAGTTTTGAGGTGGAACACGAAAAACGTTTGAAAGCACTGACAGTAAAATTAAAAGATATTATATTCAAAACTGCATAAATATTAGCAAAAGATTAGGTTTATGGCTTTCTGTTTATGAGGTGCAACTATCAATGAAGAAAGAAATGAGAGATATGCACTAATTGTATAATGTCTCTTAGATAAGAAAAGTCGCAACGGTATACATGATGTACTAAAGCTGATAAAGAGCTGCCACAGTAAATGTTTGAGGAGGAGCTCCTTCAGAAGACATATATGCTGCAAAGTAGGCGAAAGGAGTGTAATCGTAATTCAAAGAAAGTGATATCTGGTGGGTTCTAGATAGCAGCATCTTTCTGGGAATGCATTGTAACTTAGTATGGCATATTGAAAGAAAAGAATTAAATTTACTAGATTTAATGATTTAATCGTATAGGATGTATAGCCCAGAGAGATTTAATAGAGTTAGTGTTGCTTTTACGTTCCTTTTCGGCAATTGTAACTTTTATTCTCATATGCCAATACGTTATAAGTGGAAGTAATTCTAGGCAGGCAATGAAAACATGATACTTAAGATGCAGAAAACTTTAAAGCGGAAATATTTATAATTAAAATGATGTTGCTGTACTCAAAATGTCAACCTAAGAGCCAGGAACGCGTAGGGAATGTTAGAACAGGATTTCACTGTATATAAAAATATATATAAAAATATCATTGAGTTTTGGTTGATTTGTACAAGAATATTTTTCAATAATAAACAAAATGCCAATTGATAACATGTGCTTAATATTTTGTTAATTAATTCTTTCCACTAAAAAAACTATATTATTCTCTTAATTAGAAGTAGAAGTAGTATTTCCTACATCTTTGTGTTTAAAGCTTTAAAAATGTTATCATTTCCTGTACCCATCTTGCCCTCTATCAGTGTGCGAATCAACAGGGGAAGGGAGGGAATTCCCCAGCTTGTATAACTGTTTCCCTTGCTGATGATAGCAATATTTTTCTTTGCCTAAGAAAATTGTTTCCCCCCTGTCTTGCTTTTAGCAACTACTGGTTACTTGTACAGTGTACTAGTTACTTGTACTAGTGTGTGTTAAGGGGGCAAATCCCTTTAAATTGCATGTCTTTCATGAGGTATTTGTATATCGTAAGAGAGGAAATGTTATATATTTTGACGTCATTGCACGAGCAGATTGGCTAAATATTGGCCCCCCTCGACAAGAAGCTTGATTTGCTCTCTGCCTTCTATGCAATGTTGTAACTTAAACACTTGACATTTGCAGCTTTAAATTGTTTCTATCAATTTTCTATTTTAGTCCTTAGAATTTGAGAATATTCCATCTAAAAAGTCTACATGTTATAAAAGATATTGTTCCACTTGATTTACCATACTAAAAATTAACAATTATTAGAAATGTTTGATTAATACGCTAGATATGGAAAGAATTGAAACTTGTATGTGAAGGGGACTCATGCATATGCTGTTTAAAGGGTTGTGATTGTTATCTTCATTACCAAAGTAGAAGATGAGTTTTTATTTAGGATCTTCAATTCGCCTAATAATTCACCTGCATAATAATGAAAATGGTTTAGCTTGAGGCATTTGAGGTTTTGTTTTCGTACAATAATAATCTTCTTAAATCAGTCAAGGTACTTTTTATAGTACTTTTTTATAGGGAATATCAATAATGGTGTAAGATGAAACTGTACAACAATATCACACAACAATTTACATTGTAGGCATATTGCTATATGATCATCCTTGAAAGTCTTATGTAACCCTAATTTTTTCAATATTACATTATGTTAATCCTATGTGGTATTTTTTTCACAAAACATTGTAAAGAATTATCATTTAGCCATTTGACAACTAATAATGTTGGTAAGATATCCCTGTTATTGTTAATTTAAACAGTAAGATAAGCCTATGCTATTTGGTAATAAATTATAATATTAATAGTAAAGGTAAAATTGACATGTTGATTTTCCATTATAATATATATAATTATTAATTATAGTGGAACAACCCTATGATCTTATTCTGTCTCGTTTATGATTTGCATACAATCATTTTTTATTCCTACAATTAATTTCTCTTATGATATTATTACATTGGATTCCAATAGAAAGATGTTTTATTCTAGTTTATATTAATCTATAACTCTTGTAAATTGCATTTTATGTTATATCTTTGGCTCTCAAACTTCCATAGAAAGTTGATAGTTTTGAGTCATTGTTTTAAAAATGTTTTATCTCTTGGAAATACTGTGCATGGATGAATTCCTCCAAATTGAGCAATTCATTTAAATAATTACATGTGTAAATTTTAATATTCTGTACAAATAACTATTGTTTGTAGCTAACTTTATCAACATTACTCAACCAATCACAGAATATGAAATTATAACTCTATAACTTCGCTTTTTCACTTAAGAAACAAAGTACCTGTTAAATTTCACCTTAGGTTGCTAAATGAACAAATACAATATATCAGATGTACTTACAGAAGGATGTGTATTCTATAGGTTAATGGATACTTACTGTAAGCATCATTTAAATTTTGGATCATTAGCTTTACTTGAAAATGAGTTCACATAGCTCAAATGCAAATTTTTCAGGTATGCTATTTTTGTTAAAGAAGTTCTGGTATTATTTTATGGAAATAGAGTTTCTTTTAATGATCATATTTTCTTTATACAAAACCCTTTCCAGTATATTGTGTAAAGAGCAGAAATAGAATTAGAATCCTTAGAAATTAACAAAAACAGCACAGCATCCACTAATTTCATATGTCAAATAGAATTTGAATAACCATTATATGAGATGAGATTCAAAGCAGAGAACTTTACTTTTTGGCTATGTTATGAACTCAAATGAGATGTATGTTGTGAACTTCAATGATGCCCCAGCATCGAACCAATGATCATAAGATAGAAGATAAACTGTCTTCATGAAACAACATGAATCATAAAAAAATTAAAATTCCCGCCAATCATTTCAAATGGTAGAGTCTGGTCTGGTCCCGAACCCAGGACTTTTTTAATGAAATGAATACATATAAAGGCCTTTAAGGTATAAAATTAATTAAATCCAAAGTTTTAAGTGGATATCATACCAGGATAATTCTAAAATAATATTGTATTATCGCCATTTGCATAGAGGAATGTAATTGGTGCTCGAACCAAGGATCATTAGGGTGACCGTTAAATTATTATATAATCCCCTATGAATGAGTGAGTGTTTATATATATGCGATCAAAATTCTAACCATGTTCCACCAGTGCCACTGACTTGAAATTTTTAGGACGTGGTGGCCATAACGTGCAACCACCAGAAAAAAGGCAACTTTGACCCTCATTGTCATGGTTCAATGCCAGAAGGCCCCAAAGTCCCAATTTTTCCATAAAGATGCAATGAGGGGATTTTCGAAAACTTTTCTGATCCCAATAACATAGAAACTTAAAAATTGGTATGTGAATAAAGATCATAAATACATTTCATCTGTGCTGTTTTAGGTTTCCCTGGTCGTCCTCGGTTCAATCCCAGAGAGCCATTTACATTATCGAATGCATTTCAGATGGGAAAAAAACATCTATGAGGATTATCCTTGGTTCGACGCTAGGTCAGGGAAAATATTCTATTTCAAATGCATTGTAGCGATATTTAAGATTTTTATTGAATTTCAAATAACTTATAATACAGTTTGGAAAATATTTTATAATACATCCCAATAGGATTTCAAAATGATAGAGGAAAACGAGCTCTTCTTTATTTCTATCAGTAAAACTGTCACCAACAGTACATAATTTTGATGCCAGGTGGTTGCAAATTTCTCTAATTCAAAATATATAAATAATTTGGCAATTTTTAAGAAAATTTTCAATCCCTTTTTTTTTCCAGATCCCAGAGGGCCATTTACATTCCTCAATGCATTTATCATGGAGATAACGGAAACAAATTTTAGGTACTTCCTGGCATGATATCGTCTTCAAACTTTGCATTAAATAAGATCAAATCCTAACAAGTCATACTGTGCATTCATAGCTGCCAATATGTCCTGGGTTCGACACCAGGCGTCTCTATAATCAGTAACTGATCCGATTTTTAAGAAAAATTTCGAATCCCTTCCCAATAATATACAAACTTGAATTCGGCACATAGATATAGATTATTGATACATTTCAAATACTTATTTAGGATTTCTGGATCATCTTTGGTTCAATCCCAGAGAGCTATTTACATTTACATATGCATTTCAGATGGGGATAATGGAGTCTTATTTCAGGACCTTTCTAATATGATATGGACTTCAAACCTTGCATTAAATAAGATTAGGTCGTAGCAATTTATTATGTCTATTTGCATCTGCCAATAGGTCCTGGGTTTGACACCAGGTATCTACAAAACTTTAGAAATTGCTACGATTTTTAAGATTTTTTTAACTCCTTCCCGATATCATTGAAACTCAGAACTTGGCATGTGAATGAATATTATAAATTCATTTCATATGCTTGCAGTATTAAAGCATATGAAATATAAATATATATATCTATTTTATATAGATGATTCTCCAGATTCATTCATATATATAGGGATATAGATAGATAGGATACTAATTCACAGCCTAAAACACTAGTGTCATTAAGTTGAAATTTTTACGGCGTATGGGCCACAACATGTAACCGCCAGAAAAATTGTGATTTTGAACCTCAGTGTCATGGGTTCAAGATCTATCGAGAACATAAACGACTTTTACGAAGAATATCCTGGGTACGATACTAGGATGATGCAAAAATCTGTCATTTAAAATACATGGGAGTAGTTTTTCATTATTTTTTCGATGCACTTATCGAATTGATAGGAAGTTCATGCTTGGCTAGAACATGTATGGTAAGAATTGGGTTAAGAAAAAAATTAAGATAAAACCATACTATTCCTGGGTTCGATGCCAGAGCACAATAACTTTTCTCTCATGAGGAATATAAGGGAAAAGCAGGACGTCGTTTCAGGCAGTTGAAACCAATGTTTCTGCTTGAATTTGCATACGTAGTTAGAGATGTTTATAATCTGTTGTGCTGCATAAAAAGTATCGCCAGAAAGACCCGGGTTCGATGCCGGGCGGTAAATATATCCCCCATATATAATACATTGGGGTAGCTTTTCATTATTTTTATGATGCATTTATCGATATGTAAGGGAGCTCTTGCTTGGATGGAAGATGTATATTAAGACTGTTTAAGAAAAAAAAATAGATAAGACCATGCTGTTCCTGGGTTCGATGCCAGAGCACATTGCAATTTCTCACATAAGGAGTGTATGTGAAAAGTAGGACGTCGTTCGAGGCAGTTGCAGTCAATAGTTCTGCTTGAGTTTTCACACATAGTTAGAGACGGTAATCCTTTGTTGTTCTATATAGTAATTATCACCAGGAAGACCCGGGTTCGATGCCGGACGGAGAAATTGCAGCGAATTTTATGAATATTTTCAATACTTTTTCTACTTTTGATGACCCTCTTGATATGATGTCGACTTGAAATTTGTCTTATCAACATTTTACTCGTATATATATAAATATATATATATATATATATATATATATATATATATATATATAACTTAATTGTAGATGCTATCTTGATAGTTTTGATTTAAAAATTGTTGTAACAGAAAAAAAAAATGTTATCATGAGAGTATACCATGCTATTGGTATGGACTTAGAATTATTTCTATGAAACATAATCAGAGGGTTTAATTTGCTAATATTAAGAGACTACTGAGTGTTAAAAATAAATAAATAGCTACTATCTTTGCAAGAAGAGAAGATTTGAAAATAGTAAATTTTGTAATGTTAAAGAACATTTAATTACTGTACTTGAGAAGTAAAGCTTGCTAGAGAAAAGTTACTAACGTTTGTTTCAAAGGTAGAGCATAGCATTGTGGCTATTCCATGGAAATTCTATCCATGAATTGATAAAGGAATTCTGTAGATTGATTTTATGAAATATCTTATGGCAGGTGTAGTACGATTTCTTAAATAGCAGTTATTCATCTTAGAGCAGAATTAATTTTATTTTATGACAATTTAGATATATAATTATTAATAAGGTATCATATGACTTTAGCCTTAAATGGAGGATTTATTGAAGGAGCTCCTTAGTGCATTCTTAAATCATTACTGGGGTGTTTTTAGTTGAAGGAAATTCTTCAAACTGTGATGAATTAAATGAAAGTAGTTCTAATATTAATGCATAAAAAGTGTAAATAGTATCAGCAGTAGGAATGATAAAGTTAATGAGAATAGTGGGAGTTCATATGAATTTTGATTATGAACTGCATTCATGTCTTTCACGTAAATATTTGTGCATTTTCTCAAAACCTATAAATCATACACTCGTGCAATCATCAGTTATGTTTATTATTGCTATAGCTAATTCAATACTGTTTGAAGATAATGGTGTTTAGAGTTGAGAACTTAATTTGTATGGATTGTGTTTTCCTGTTCTATTAAAAGTATAAAATTGCTAAATTGAGGAAAGTCAACACATTTATTTCATATTTTAGGACTTTTACAAATTTAGGAAGATAAATTTCGTATTTTATTGTGGCTTATTATATTTTACTTTGAGTATTTGCAACCAAAATGATACTTTTTGGAAAATGTAGAAATGGGTGAATAGACAGAGTAGCAGCAATTATTAAGTAGGTGTTAATGTATTAATAACAGTATTTCTGTAAGATGCACTATTTTCGCAGAAAAATTAGGAAAATTCAAACTTTGTCTAGTTGATTTACATACCGAGGGTGTGATTAACTTTCATGATAATTGATACATAAATATCCTACATCTTTTTTATAAATTACAAACATTAAAATATCATAGATGGATTCCCCAGAATGTGGATAGAATTCCTTAACAATTTAGCCATTAACCATTCCCAGATTGATCATGGGTTCCATGGTAAGGGGCTTTAAATATTCTTCCATAAGAAACATATGAGCAATTCAAAACCTCTTTGGAAGCACTTCTCATGATGATTTCAATTTGAAACTACAGGTAGAGGAGCAGCATACATAATTTGTAAATGATTTTGACTCAGTTTTAAATTCTCCCATAAGAAATACTTAAAGATGCCTTAATTCTGAAGCACTTACTGAAATGATGGGTAAAAGTACCCAGTATGAAGAATGAGAACTGAGAATTTTTTAACTGTAACACTTTTTTAATTTCAAGACTATGAAATGGAGAAGACAAAAGAAGATACAGTTTTCTTATTGGAATAAAACAGCAAAGATTTGTGATGCAAGTTTTCAATGCTGTATTTAAAGGGTACATGCAGGTAACTTTTCTTTCCCTTCAAATCTTTCATATGGCTTTTTTCTTGCTGAAGTTTGTCTTTCCTGTCTCCATGTGATATTCTTTATGTGACTCAAAGCTTATACTGAGTTCTACTCAAAAATATTTTCTTAGAAGCAAATTAAATCACCTCTACTGTGAACATGCATTATAGTAGTCAGATACAATAAAAATGTCTTGATGGTATACTTTTCTACAGCAATTCTAATGGAGTATTCTAATATCCTCAGTTTTGTTTCTCTCAATAGGTGTTATTTAAAAGTAAGATGCTTGGGGCATTGACTGGGCATATGTTAAGCTGAATAATAATAATAGAATGTCCACAAACTAAAGCAGCCGTAAAAGTGGTAGACTTTATGTGCTGGAATATATCCCAGAAACCATGTATTATCTCTCAATTTGAAAATTACCAAATGATTTAATTGGATATATCATGAATTAATTTGTTCAAAATTGTGAATTCTCTCTTTATTTGCACCTCTTTTCTAGTACAGTTTAATATTTCTGTCTGCAATTCATACTACATGTGTGCTCAGTGATAAAAAGCAGTAGGCATTTGATATTCTAAAGAGTTTTTCTATTTTCTTTGTCCTATTCTTGACAACACAGCTCCTTAACATATGATTGCTGAAAGTAAATAAGGAAAAAATAATGCAAAATACTACAAATTCATCATTGATTCTGTGAATGGTTGACTAAATTAATTAAGTTAACATTGTAGTTATTTTGTAGCACATTGTTTAACCTTCTAGTTAAATTGATGTGTTATTTTCATTCAATATCATCCATCCAGTTCAAGATATTTATGGAAGGCAACATTTGCAGGTTCTTTTTAAATTTCTTCTATTAGCTTTGGTCATTTTTTAAATTCTAATATGTAGGGGAAAGAATGAATTCTCCATTAGAAATGACTAGAGGCAAAGTGGTGTACAAATTTGTGGTTAAATAGATAACATGATTGCAGTTTATTGCTAGTAGGAATGGATAGTTTGGGAGCCATGGTCTGTTTTTCCTCTTTGTCAGATGGCACTGACTGTCTCTCTCTTCTCTCCAACTCTCTTCTCTCCATTGTCCTTGACCAGGACATGTGAGGAGTGTGGCAAGAACTTCAAGAGTGGCCCTGGCTACGAGAACCACATGCGCCTGCATGCCCTGCGGCGTACCTACGGCCCAGAATTCTACTTAAAGTCAGGCATCCATTTCTTAATTCATCCACAACTTTCATATGTTAACACAGAATAATTACTAGATTGTACTCATTGTGAAAACTGAGTGAATCCATGAAGATTTTGTAAACAAACATATGTATGCGCATGTATGTTTGTTTCTTTGTACTGGGTTTCAGGAAGAGATTTAATGAGTTATTGGTATTGACCATTGTAAGTGAATTTTAAAATTCTGAGTTTTCTAATTGACATGCTAAAACTCTTTGGCTGAACATCTAATCTCCACCATTCATAATCTTGAAACAAACAAAGAAAGAAAAAACATATATATATATATATATATATATATATATATATATATATATATATATTTATATTTTATATATATATTATATATCAGATTTTGAATGCACACTTGAAAGAGTGTCTTCACTTTAGATCGTCAATACCACTATCTTTAATAATCCTAACTTCTTGCTAGAACGTTTCATTTCTTTAACCCTTAAACTGTGCAATTATTTTGAAAATTTAGTTGCCACTTGGATGAAAAATTTTTTTTTAGATTAGCTGTTCTATAGGAGTACTTGATATGCATTTAATCTTGAAGGATTGGTATTTTTTTAAGTGTAGAATTCTTCTCATTTATATATAATATGAACATGAATTGCCTTTGGACTCAGGCAAATGCCTAACACTCCCGGGAGCAGTTAAAGGGAAGTTTTTTCAATTGATTTTGGAATAGACTTCTGTAACGAGGTTAAGTTATTTATAGCTCTCTTAGCTACTTTGCTTTTGCGTTTGTGTGCCCTTGCGCACAAAGTCCCCAAAACGGCTTGTTAAAATGTTCTGGCTGGGTAGCTTAGAAGAAACCTCCTGGATAGGGGAAGATCCCGATTCCTTGCCCCATCAGACTTTTTTCAAGTCCGTTAATCCTTGGGAATTTTCCTGCCCTTATGTGCTAAGTCACCTCAACCCTTTTTCTTGTATTTTGCTTTTATTGAGCTCTACTCCTTTTTAGACTGAAATGGGCTACAAAAATGCAAAGCATGTAATTATTGCTTTCTTTTTTAGTATAAAGAAGCTTTTACTCTACTGCTTTGCTGGATAATTAATATAATTGGTTAAAACCTCAATTAACACTTCTTATATAAATCAAATATTTGAATTAAATGAGGGTTATTATTTATGAATAAATATTATAAAATTTATTCTGATAAAACTTTATGTGATTGCAATTTATCTACATTAGAATTACCTTTAATTTTAGAATTTTGCTTGGAATTTTATTGATAATTCTTCAAGCTAATGATGAAATACTCCATACTACAACACTCCACTGTCATTGCTTTTACATATAATCTAAGAGTTATTTTAACAAATTCTTATAAATAGGTGTCTTAAGGTATTCCTTTTAATTTCGATTTTAAATTTAAAGTTTCCTTTCATATTTTTCCATTCTAAAACTAGTTATGAGATAGATTTAAAATTACCTTTGGAGTCACAAGAGTGAGAATATAAAATTCAGAGTTTGATTGTTGAATTTGTCTGGTAAAGGGCATTTTAATATAATTTACTAATTTACAAAGATAAATTCCATTAAAGTTTAAAATCTCGGATCTAGTGGAATTTCCAACGAATATTTGAAAGACATGGTTGAAGTTTTTTCGAGGGAGGAAAATTCCAATGCTTAAGAAATTAGGGATCGATTATGACGTAAAAAAAATGAATTTATGCATATTCTAAAAACAAGCAATGCCATCTTTTAATGAAATATTTAAAAATTTTCCTTGGAAAAATTGTTTTGGTCTAGCTGATTCTACTGTAGATGAATAATGTTTCATCCATTTTTATCCATTGCTGAAATCCTTCATTGCTAAAGAGTTGCATTCCATCTTATTCATTCCATATAACTTATGAAGGTTGATTTAATTGACGCATCATAATGTTATTAGTTATGTGACCATTGGAACTTAAAAACAAGGTTGACCCTTGAAAAGAATATTGTTTGACATAGATGTTGATATGCATTCTGTAATAGAAACATTCAAAGCCACCTTATTCATTTTGCAGGTCACATGACTATCAAGTATATACCACACCACACTATTAATGAAATGTAAAATCTTCAGTCAAAACCATTACTATTTGAAGAAGATCACATGTTTTTTTAATTCTCAAATCTGAGTTAAGTGATTTTGTTTGACCAAACTGAGCCTCTAGCATTAATTAGCACTGCCATTTAAATCTCATTTTGTCAAATATTCTTTCAAAAGAGCAAAGAGAGTTCATCAAGTTTTACCCTTACAAATTTTAATCTTGAAATTTAGAACAAATTTTAAGAGAACACTTTTCAGTTACTTAAAATAAAGATGAACATGTCCTTGGCATTAAATAGTTTCTGTATATATTTTCATAACCAAATTATTTTTTTGACCTATTATATTTGGAATCTAGCAATTACTATATGCTAATCTCCAATTATATAGAAAAGAGTTTGCATTTTAGTAAATCGTGAAAGTTTTGTCAAAGTGATTTGATTTAAAATGCCATGTGTTTGAGAAAAGTGAGCTGTTTTATATTAAAGTCATTCATTTTCCACCCTTTCTTATTTGGCATGCTTTGGGATTCCATTGTATTGTTTTATAAGCATTAGTCATTGCTTGTCTATTTAATTTTTCATGGGGTGATAGTTTTCTTTTGTGTTATACAGATTCAACTATATGAGAAGTTTGATGAAGATAATTTATCTACGAGTACAAATTTATTTATCTCGTATATTAGAAGTTCTCATCATTTTTCAAGACCTTTTCCCAAACAAGAAAATTAAAAGTATTCTATACCTCCTATTACTTGGCAGAATTTATATTACACTTGATATGAGGTTTTCATGCCATTCTACCAGTTTAGATTAAAGTATTATCAGATATTCTTACAGAATTTCTTACTAATACCAATTTTGACAGATATACTTCTTGTGTTACATTTTTCTATGAATGAATTTCAATTGCATGAAGTCATATGCATGGAAAATCTTTATAATTCAACTACACTCCATTGTTTTTCTTCTGAATTCTGGAAACTTTTGTATCTAAGTGACCTTCATATATTTTCTGAGAGAAGGGGAAATTTCCTTTCGACAACTTAAGTTACTAAATTACTACTACTTAGACTACTTTATATGACGAAGTCCCTTGTAAATTACTATAAAAATGTTTCGTTTTGAGGATACATTTGTGAGAACAGAGTAAGGATCAAGGAATCTTCCATTAATTGTTTCCTTGGGTTGGAAGTTCTCAAGATTTTATGCTGAGATTTTGAAGATTTCCTTGAAAATTTAGGTCAAAGCATCTCAGGTTTCCTTTGTTGATAATCTACATCACTGATGAAGGAAGGAAATAAACCACATCACTGCTAAGTTGTATTTTATTGCGTATATTCTACCAGAGGACATGGAAATGTAGGGTTCATAACATAACTATACCATCAGGTCTACCAAGTTAATGAAAAACTTGATGAAATTGCTGTTTTGGGAACCTAATTAAAAGTTGTATCCACCAGTGGTTATTTGGAACTCATAAATTTGGTGAAAGGTATGGAAAAAGTAATTTGAGTTTTGCATGGAATAATGTAAACAATCCAAGGGACCTATCGCAGAAGGCCAAATTGCAAAGCAATGAAATCTAAAAGTATGGTTTTACCAAAATCAATCATAATTTGTTAACTTTGTTAAATAAGTATTCTGAGACGGGCATCATGATACTGTGTTTGCATCTGAAATTCATAAAATCATTCAATCATTAAATAGTCAATTTAAGTTTGCCAGCTGATTTTAACAAGTATACAGTGAGCCTGGCACAATATATCACACTTTTCAATTCTCTGATCATTTTGTCTCTAGATTGATTGCGTTATCATTCCTGAGTCTTCCTCACCTTTTCTAGTCCCAGAAACTGAAAACTTGCTTCGTCTTCTATTCTTTAGAACATGTGAACGGTGTGGGAAGCACTTCAAAAGCGGTCCAGGGTATGCCAATCACATGCGTCTGCACACATTGAGGGGTACCAATGGACCAAACGGGGAAATTCATCAGGGACATCAGTCTCACCATCACGGAAACCACCGACCTCCCCTTCCAAGTGGAGGAGGCACCACTCCTGGTGGACCAAACAGTACAAACAATGGTTCAGGAACAACCAACAGCAGTGGTGGCTCTGGGAGCAGCAGTGGTGGCGGAGGAAATCGATTAGGCACTCCAGGTCCCCTATGACCTCTAGCCCTCTTCCCCTCCCATCACCACCCACATCATTCCATGCACCACCATCATTTGCACCACCACTCTCCTTCGTCTCCTCCCCCACCCTCCAATAACCAACCTCCTATCCAACAGCAGGTATGTTCAAATACGAATACAATATTCTATTTTTGCCTTTTTGCTTGATATACCGCTATCCTATATTCTCGGTCAAATATTTAACATTTTCATCTGCCCTTCTCACTATAATTATTATAATGTATATTCCTTTATTTCTGGATAAAATTAGTCATGTTCATTCCCAAATCTAAAATATAAATTTTCTAGGATTTATTTCCTAATCATGATTCATTATTAATGATTCCACGTATCTTAACTTAAACCAGCGGAGCTCCACCTCTTAGGAAGTGTAATTTTCATTATTTTACTTGTTTTCAAGTTATTTACTACAGTGTACTGAATTGTTGGTTTAGTTTGGTTTATTGCTTTCAAAGAGAAATTAAATTTTACAAAAAATAAAGCATTAGGTTGCCTCAAAAGTGTGGAGGCAACCATCGTATAAGGTATGCACTGCAAGGAAAAAGAGAGTTAATTGACATCTCATAATTGCATTTTGACAAACAGTAGAAGTCCTTTATAACGAGTACGACATATAACAAGAGTTGTGTTATAACGAGTGATTTTTTGGCCATTGTCCGTCTCACTGCAAAAAGGAAAGGAATTTACGTCCATTATAACGAGTGCCATGATGTTTGTCTTGCAGGAGGCATATCTCGGAATTGTCAATTGATGTGCGACATCCATTGACGATTCCAAGGTAGACAAAGTCCGACTAGGCAACGGTAATCTCAGGCATGTTATCTCTTCAAACGGCAGAGAAATATTAAATGCAAATATTATCGTCACCTAATTCATGCATTTGTTTTCCACAACTCGCCTCACGGTACATGGCAAAGATGCTTCAGGGAGCTTTGATTAGAAACTTCTCACAAGTTTCACTCTGCCTTTATCCCTCCTAAGATCCTATCCCCTCACCTCGTTTCTTTTCGGTGATGACCCCTCCAGTCAGTAACGAATTTTAATTGAGTTCCCATCATATTGGCATCCATCCATGGGATTTGTTTCCATACGAAGCACCAAATCGTCTGATCTAGGATCGGTGGGAATATAGGAGATAAAAGCAGTACCTTGGATTCCCAGGGGTCTCTTCCTCTCCCTCACGACACGGTAATTTGTTATGAAGCATATAAAAGAAAAATATCTCGAGAAAGCAATTTGATGTGAATTAAGATTATCTAACGGTACACCATTATTTTTCAACGAAATTGAGCAATAATTTTCCACATCTTATATTAGAGGGCGCAGTTTCGTTACAATGCATGAATCAATAAAATAATACTGTATTTACTCGAAAATAATGCGGCATCGAACGTAATGGGCACCTTAAGATATGCAGTCACTTCAGGCATATGCTAATATATGCGTACATTTATACGAGTATATATATGGTATATCAGAAATTTAAGGTATCCCTAGAAGTCGTGCATATCCAACAAAAACTACTAAGAAATTTTCAATGACTATCCTGGGTCTGGCACTTCGTTTAATTTGCAAAATTGAACTAGAAATAATGGTTCTACAAAGACAAGTACCAAAAGAAAGGAAATTAAATGAAGAATCTTATTTTGAAGTGGAATATTGTTTTACATTCTAAATTACAAGAACTATGGCAACATTAACATAAATATTGTAAAATTTCATTGTAGCAATCGAACAGTCCCCCAGGCAACCAAGGCAATTGTTGACTCCAAGCTCATGGGCTTTCTCGTTAGAATACACTGGGATTTTAACTCCATTCTAAATTAAAGTCTAATTTACTAATGTCAGAATTTATGAAAAGTAAGCAATTTACTGAGATGTCAAAGTGTGCAAACTATGATATATAAATAGCATGAACAAAATTTAGGCCATTATTGATTTTTTTCGAAAATGTTTTTAAGGAACATCCTGGTAGGATAAAGCATTCAAAATCACGGAGGTACCAGATGCCCTTCGAATAATCATAGAAATGTCCCCAAGTTTGATGCCAGGTGGCTTCTCCCCTTTGAAATGCAATTTTCAATATATTTAAAGAAATATTTCGATAACACCCGACATGTGAACAGAGGTCATAAATACATTTCATATTTGCAGTTTACCTAACGATCCTTGATGACAGAGCACATTTCTCGATGCACTTCAAATGGGGATGAGAGGATCTTAATTTAGGAATTTCCCAGCATGATATAGACTTCAAAATTTGGATTGAAATAGTGTTATTCACATCTGCAAAGAGGCACTCTTAATTCTCCTTTATGAAAGAGATTTAAAATATTTCTATGAATTATTTCCTGAGAAGATAGAAATTCATGACCCAGTGTATGAACAGCAGTCAAGAACATGTTTTACAAATACAGTCAACCGTTTCCCTGATGGTCCTTGGTTCAATGCCATGACAACATTTGCATTCAATAAAAGTGGATTACGGAATTTGGTTTGAGGATCTTCCCAATAAGAACTTGAAATTTTAGAAAGGGATTGGATTTGGCATGAGGCAGCTCTACCATTTTAAATGTATGACGGAAATTACAAATTAATCACACTTGCAACTCCACTGATAAAACTTCCAAACTGGTTTTGGCATGTTTTCCAATTGTCATGTTTAAAGCAAATTAAATATCAACCTTCAATGATAAATTGTTATTAATGAATACCTACTTTTCCTCTCCTGATATGCACTTTCCTTTTGTCCTCTTTGCTCTTCAAAACCATACTTTCACCACCAAACCTCATCTTTAATCTTCCCATTTTATATAATGCCCGTGTTTTCCCCGTAATGATGCTCAAATGTGCCAGTTGTGCACACTTTTTTATATAGTGGAAGTATATTTGTGATGATTTTTATTGTTTAAATATAAATATTACTTCATTTATTTTGGAACTCCTCAAAGTTAAAAATGGTCAAGAAATAGAAAGAAGCAAAAGAGGAAAAATTCCAGCCATACTTATTCTCTTTTGTTTCCAACCAAAAGAAGTGTGATACTGATTAAAATGATCATATTCTAAGCCAGTGAAGAAGCCAAATGGGTTTTGCATTTACTATTGATGAAAACAGAATTTTTTACTGGCCATTGTGATAAAAGGGTTAAAAGGCGGGTTTAGCCAAATGGAGATGTTAATGGATATTGTTCAAAACAATGTGCTAACCACTTAACATCCAGTTGCTGTAGTCTTAGTTTGTGAAAACAAAGGATTTATTTCATACATATTCTAGCTTTGGGATCATCATTGATAATATGATAAAATTAAAGACTGCTATCATGTGATGGATTGATAAATTTAATCAGAAATTGATATTTTCCTCCGTGAGTAAAAGTAATTAATATCTTGACAGCATTCGCAGCAGCAAGCACATGTATCAGCCAATTCCAGCCAAGCTGGCTCCAGTTCCAGTGGTCTCCCTCAGGAAGTGAGAATCTTTTCTCCGCCGCCTGTTCTCTCTCCGTACACTCGCTTTGATCCAGGACCCCTTTAACTCTCATTTTCAAGGTAAACTGAATTATACGGTATTTTTGTTTCTTGCTTCCTAAATTTTCTATTATTATTTTTTTTTATCTTAAGTATTGATTTTCAAGTTATATTTAATGATCATGCATATAGAATGCAAATTTTAATAAGAAATATGAAAAGAGGATGTAAATGTGCAATGCTCCCTGGGTAAAAGTGTTTTCTGCATCATTTAGCTACCATGCGCAGAAAAACTTGGCAAATAGATTAAACTTTAATGAACATACCATTGAAATAGTTAATTCATTGTAGCTACTTTACTCATACCAAAGTATAATTAATTCAGCTCTTATCACTTAAAAAGTAATTAACAGGAAACAGCTTTGCAGTATTAAACAAAAATATCTGTTAAACTCTAATTTCAAGATTGCTACAGACTAGAATTATGAATTCTAGTTCATTTCCTTGTCAAAATTTTAATTTTTCCCGGTTGAAATATCCATTCTTTCATAAGAGGATATTTAAGATGGTGCAAGAATGAGGGTCAAATAAATGAATCTACACCACTGAGTGATAAAAATATACAGTATAGCAATATAAAACAGGTTGATTTTGAATCTTTGATTGAAGCAGACCTTCAATAGCATTTCCTCAGTCTTTATGTCCATGATATTAAAGTAATTGCTCTTTCGGTTTCTAATTACAACATTAACTCATGTTTAGCATTGTGTTAGTATGAATAAATTGTTTTATTTGATGTTTATTAACAGGATTTCCTGTAATTTTCTGCACACAATGAATGGCAGAGCTGAAAAGTTTATGTAGAAATGATACACTTATGATATCCATAGAGATTAATTGTGAGATTGCATTTCAAAGTAAGCACAGCCAGTGGATAATCATATTGGTCACCATACTAATGATGAATGCTTGGATCGAACAGAGGATTTTTCCTGATTTATGAATTTCACTAAATCTGATTCCCTTTTTGAGGGCCTTTAATCATACTGTTTACTTCCTCTTAGTGCCCAAAATTTTCTCAAAATTAGAGGTTGCAAATTAAGTATTATAATAAAATTGTTTTCTGTTATTTTAATACTGAAGGAATATCTACATAATATTTACTTTCTAAGCACAGAAATACCAAGTTTCTGAATCTCGCAGTAGAAAGAATTGATTATTTCATTAAGTCAGTTGTTTTATACTCGTATTCTCTACTTCAAGGATGGTAGCTTTTTTTAGTTGGTAGTTTGTTGAATAAAAATTAATAACAACAATGTTACTGGTAAAATTTTCAACAGCCTCTAGGATATTAAAAATATTCAAGTTAACATGTACACAAAATCTTTAACATAAGGGAACAATGTATGTACTATGAATATAAAAGATACTTAAATAAAAGTCATTCTTGAGTATCACTTAAGTGTCCATTGCAATGTGACTGTAAATTGAATTTCACTCATTGCATTCACATCAGGGTGATGACACCAAGGGAATTCGCTCGGGTGGAACATTTTGCCACTCTTTCTCATCGAAATGCAATGCCCGGCAAAAGTGGTCCACCCACAGGGGCATTTCAGGCATAAATTCTTTTTAAATAAAAAAAATATCTTTTGCGAGAATTTTTTCCTCAAATTTTGACATAAACGTCAAAATTGTCATAATTTTTTTCGGTTAAAAATGACCATATTTTTGCATAAAAAGATGTAACTTGCAAAGAACGCTGATAATCAAGCCACAATATTCCACTTATATGATTCTGGAGGTGGCTGAGATGCCTCTTATGAGTCCAGAAAAGAAGGCAAATCCAGTAAAAACAATATGCAAAGCATTGCTGTTATGCATCTATTCATTGCATTTAATATCTTATTTCTTGTATAAATAATATTATTGTATTTCTCCCTCCCCTGGACTACAACCTTGATGTGGTGGAAGGGCTTGCTATGACCTAAAGAGCTAGACTGGCTGGAACATAGTTCCTGGTAGGGTCACCCATGCCAGAAATATCAATAGGTAGGGTAGCCCATACAGCATCTGTACCTCAGGCAGCTGCAAAGGTGTCTGTTCCCCAGTGGGGCGGCCATAATGAGTGTTGGTGTCACGGTAAAAAACACCGTTGAGGAAGGCAACAGGAGACCACCTTTAGCCCTATACTCATGATAAATTATCATGTATGAATTAATGTTCGACTCACTAAAAATGCATTGTGTATCGCAACAACATGTCTGAATGCATGGCCATAAAGTAGAACTTAACCTAATTTCATCAATCCATTCATTTATTAATGTGTACATTAATCAGTACGTTTTCATACATTGTTTGTCCTTAGATATTGGATGGAATTTATACGGCACATGTAAGCGTGAAAGGATATTTATGAAGATGCAGATTTTGGGCCACAGTTTTTACCGTGATGTGATAAGGATATCAATAGTAGTTATTGTTTATTTCTGTCGGATTTATCTTTTTTATACTTCATAATGTTTTTCATTTCATTTCATTATTCGATTTTTTAACATTACAAATATATCTCACTGCTGCATTTTGGATACGCTAGAACACTTGATTCACGTAGACGAAGAGCATATCTCTAAATATGTCTTAATTTTGTTTGCGAATTAATTTAAATATATTTTCTTAAAAACCATAAACCCTCTTTTCTCTGTGACCAAATCTTAAAGAATAGCTTTGCGACGAAAATCTTCGATCAGTGCCACCGAATATTCATGGTCTCTGCCGTCAATGAACCTTTTCTGGACTCACGCGGAACTATGAGGATCCTCACTACGCCATGAAAAGTATTTTCTTTCGGCTAGAATATCCATCGGCAATTTTCTGTGCTTATCTCATGGCTTGATTCTAAACGAGTTTCTTATCGCACAGAAACATCCTCTACTCTGACCACAGTTGCCATTTAAAGTCTGTGCTAGCAGTTCTTCGGGAGGCCATTTGGATTGCTGGTGAGGTGCTGCATTATTTTTGGCCAGTAGTGTCCATGAACCTACCAAAAGGTAGAACAATCATGAATGAATTGTATTTCTGAGTACATCATGACCCAACTTAAAGGTGATGAGATTGACGCTCTTGGTAGGAAGGAAGGAATACCAAAACTGGTTAGAAGGATGATATCCTTTGAATATTCGAGAAATATTCCTCTACAAAAGGGAGCAACCTTTGCTTGTGAATTGTTCCGTAGAAAATTCAGCAGGCCTAAGAAAGGAAAGAACTCAGAATTTTGACGCAGAAGTGCTAGATATTTTTATAAATAAATGGGAAGAATGAGCTACACTGCATCATCATTGACCAGAGGCGTAATGTTTAATTGGGAAAAATCGGTAATGCCAATGGGACACCTATTTGGCTAATCATGCCGCTTAATTATAGAGTAGAGAAAAAAAGGGAAAAAAGAAGTCCCTATAAAGACCTCAGGTTGTGAAAAAGAAAGAGTCACAGTGATGTTATCAATTCAAATGGCAAAAATTGCCACCATTCCTGATCTTCAAAAGGAAAACATGCCCCAAGAGAAAGTATAGGACTTTTTCACACATATATAGTTTCGTGTAAAACCATGAGAAAGACCAAGGCTATGATGGTTGACAGGTTGTCAACGTTGTGGTTCAGGAGCTGTATTAAATTTGCCAACAATTCTGTTTGGATGCTTTTCACCGTCACCTGACTGATGATGTGCAGAAAATAATATGGCACCTTCACAGCAAACTACTTGTTATTCCTGTGGGAATGACATCAGTTGTGGAGCCGTTGGTTAGCAGCATCAACAAATCGTTCTAGGCAAAAGTGCAGGAGCATTTTTATAACAATATCTCAGACTTGGAGAGGGAACTAACGTATATATGCCGGCGTATAAGTCGACCCCTAAATTTTGAAGTGAATTCCAGGTTTTAGCCAATGTTCAGCATATAAGTCAACCCAAAAAATAAGGCAACATCACTTCCCCAGCTCTATTTTATGGGAAGAAAACCTATGGTATCCATATATGTACGATAGCTTAAGGAATATTTACCACATAAGATTAAGACTTTAGAATTGTTTCTTTCAGCTGACATATCAACTTCTGCTTAACTATTACACAAGTTTCTTTTGTTGGTATCAATCAGGCTACTCAAATAAAGATGCATTATGAAACAGTAACACAATGGTATTAAACATTTATTATAGAAATCATGGTAATATAGCGTGGTAATAACAAATCACGACACAGCTAAAACAACTTCCATTAACTCCTAATGCTAAGACAAATTATACAAACAAAAACAATACATGATGTTCTAATTGATCTACATTTGTAAAATAAAACATCAAAATATAAATCAAATTTTTGTAAAATAAAAATACATGTGAAGAAATGAAAATAATTTGCAAAGAATAAATATGCTTCAATTGTATTTTAAAGATATGAAATGGTTTTTTGATTTAACTCTTTTATTATGAAAACATAACATAACATACTTTCGACCACAATTGTATTGGGTGATCAAATTTGTTTTATATGATATCTTCATTAATTTGACTTGCCAAAAATTAGTTTCAATAAGAAATAATTGTGGTGAGTTGCGTGAGTTTGTGTACAACAAATGTTGAGCAGGCAGCTTCACTTATTTACCCCTTCCGTTGTAAAGAGTTCAATTTTATGTTCGGCGTATAAGTTGACCCCTGGTTCTTGAGAGACTTTTTAGGATTCAAAGGTCGACTTATACGCCAGCATGTATGGTAACTTCTTCGGGAAAATAAAACGCCCTGCGCCTCTTATTGTCGCTGAATGGGTTTCCAATGCATATAAATCTATCTCAGCATCAATAGTTGTAAAAGCTTTTAAGAAATGTTTCATCTTTAATAAACTTGGTGGAAGTGAAGATGCTTTGGGTGCTGCCAATAACAAAAGTGACTTCAGTGACAGTCTCCGACCGTGACAATTTTGATGTCTAGTCTAACGAATAATTATTGACTGTGGTCGATACTGTGTTTATTCCTATTTTACAGTGCAAAAATATAGTCTATATCATATCAATCATTCAAATTGTATCTAGTTCATTTCTATAAATTCCTCATATAAGATAAGAGCATAGATAGTACGGATGACTACCGATAATTTGTTTACATGAATAAAGCACTCCAAATGGTGTGGCTGTATGTCTTGCGCATTATATTTGCAGGTAAATAATTTTTCAATATCTGACACTTGGATTTTGGGGTGGGCGTTGCATTTGATGGCGCGTTAATTTAGAGTAAATATGGTATATCAGTCATGATCACAAGCTGTGATTAGCAAAATAATAAATAAATAAATATCTATTTTATTCAAGTTTTAATTAAAAACATATTGTTTATTCCATGCTATGAAATTGACCAAAATGATCTTTCATACAAAGAGCTCTTACGTTTGTAAAAACTTTATATTATTCTGTGTTAATAACTTGCATCAGAGGCCACCAATTAGCAGCCATACGGTACCAGGAGAAGTGCATTGGCTTCATCCACTCAAAGAGGTTATATGAGATAATTAGAATCTATAACTGATAAAGTATTGAAACTGTTAGCTGAAAGGGTTAATATAGTGATTCCCAAAGTGGGTGGAGGATGCCAAGGTATTTTATACCAATAAATAATTCCTATAGTTTAGTGCATCTCTTACAATTGCATCAGTTACTGGAAATACCATGATGTCTTCAAAAAGTAGGATTGTGATCAATTACAGAAATTTTTCCTCCCAATTCTTTCCTGGTATGCTTATATCCTTTCTCAAATGTTACTCATATGCCATTGTTTTTTCATTTCAAAAATGTAATTGAAGGAATTTTTGTTCAAAAACTCAGACAGTTGTTCTTTTTTCAATATTTTTAAAAATTTTCAATTGAGGCTTTAACCAGTTCAGTACCTCGGCCATATTGGCAATCTTTAGGCATTTATAACGATATAACCCCATATATATATGAGAATGAGATTGTTTCTTGGTTAACTTCATGGTTAACGGCATACTAAACGAAAACCTTTCGAGTATCAGAAGCATTCCCCACTCATTTAATGGGCATGAGCGTCCCGGCACGCTCTCCATCCCTCGGTAAGGAAACAGGGAGCGTGCCGGCACGCTCGCCGTAGCAAAAGGGTTAAAGATTGTGTCTAGTGCTAGTAACTATGAATTTTTTGCACAAAAGCTATAATTTCATATGAAAAAATCGTATCATGTGGATTCTTCTTTTGTGTATTTCATTCTAAATGCATATAAATAAATAAATGGGGTTAACCATAAATTCTGTTTTGGGTACTCCCTTTATATTCTAAAGAAAGGCTACCTGCTTCTAAATTTCCACTAAAAATTCTACCACTTCTGTGTCTTTACGTATACCATCGAGTTCTTTTCGTAAAGCAAACTTGGGAATTATTTAAAAGCAATATCAATCTTTATAAAAAATATAGAACACGGAATCAACTTGGGCTCCGCATGCATCACAACAGATTAAACAATCAAGGTCCATACCACATGGCTGTGAAATGCTACAATAGATTGCCACATAATTTAAAGTTGCTTGCAAGCAAAAATAAATTCAAGAAAGCTGTTTTTAACCTTTTGATCAATCATTGCTTTTATTTTGCGAAGGATTTCATCACTTGATTGTATAAAAATGTTTGTATTATGCAAACAATTTCTCCAAATGAATGTATTTTAATGTATTTACTATGTCAATGATTTTATTGACTAATTGCATTTAATGTTTATGTCTTGTCATATATTTGTTTTCTACAAATCGCTATGGACTTATAAAGATTAGTATTTTCCATAAGATGATAAGAAGTTCTATATTGGATTACATTATGACATCAGACATCAGTATAATTGTTGCCTTTGCCGTTGCTTTGTTTTATATATTTTGTAAAATTTAAATTGGAAATATATGGCATTATCATTTTCTTTTACATTTTTGTCAGTGTTATTCTCTCTTTCTCAAATCTCCCTTTGATAATTGTGTGTACTTTCTTTTAAGATTTTGGCAAAGTGCTGAGGAATCCCTTTTGGTGCTGTGATGGCTATATGAGGACCATGGAGATTAAGTTTCCTGAGATGTCGCTGGGCAACCTTCTCTCAGTTGAAAGTACTTTTAGGACATTTTGGTGCATGGACAGTGGCTGCTTCCTATACATGCAATTATCAATACGATTTGGAAGCCGAAGTTCGAATCCACACAAGTGGCTACAAACACAGGTTTTGCTATAAATGGAGGGGAACTCTTATTTTCCTTTCCTCTTGTTGTCGTGCATTAGATGTTGTTTTTATTTGTTTTTATACCCATGCTTAAATCATCTCTTGATTTTAATCACTCAGAATAACCCAACTTCAAAACACTGGATATTTTCCTTCCTGGTATACCATTAATTGACATGTGAAAAAATATTCAGGAATGATAATTAATGTGCACAATTAGATATACTTAATTGCCTGGCATTATGGGCCTGACTTTCCCCCTATGGGGGTTTGCATTAGTAAATGGTGGAGCTAGAAGTAAGAAGGATATTCTAATTATATACAAGTGTTTACAAAGACATCTTCGAGTTTTGTGAGCCCATGCAATGTCACCAGCAAAACACTAAGTTATTGAACTTGAGTTGGGCAATGAATTATATTTTATCTCTCACATCACTTAGTAGCTAACAACCCTCTAACTTCTGGTCTGTAAGTTTTTTTACTTACATTTAACAGAGTGGAAGCTCTTCTGCTTCATAGAACATCATCATTTAAGAGCAATGTGTTTATATAAGAATAAGTGACCCAGAAAGATTACACAATGCATAGACAATGTGGCTTAGGTATGAAAGGACATTTGAAATACAAATTCATGAATCTATCCTTTACAGGTATGGAAAAGAGCTGAAACAGGTTTCTGTTTATACTGTGTAATGATCATCTTCTTTTACAACAGAATTAAGCAAGAATTCAAATCTATAGGGATTAACATGGTCTCATTCTATCAATATCAAAATATTGTTATTGCAGGAATTAGACTAAATCTCTTTTCAATTTTGTAGTGGCGTAATAATTCGCAAAAAAAGGAGTATGCCGTGTGCTTTTGAGTTATCCTTTTGTCATCACAATGCAATTCCCCTAAATATTTGGTGTTATATTTTTTTAAATAATTCTTCATCATCTTAACAACAGATGGAAGCACCTCATCTGGCGTACACTTAACATTTCAGCTAGTAAGCATATGTCACAGAATTAAATGTATTCCTTCAACATATTGTGTGCTACTGGTTTATTCTCACATCTCTGCCTAATTCTTTCCCAAACATACACTTTTATACTTAGATGTTCAACAGTATGCATATTCAAATACATTCATAATCTGTGGAAAGAAATAAAGGAAAAGGCAGTATGATTCTTCATTGCAAAATTTTCCGTTTGCTATTATGTTTAATCATTATCTCCCTGCTTGCCCTACCTCAAGCATTGTAAATAATACTAGCCTACTTACACACATGTGCATACATAAACATCCTTACTTAAATAATTGAATATATCCTCAAATAGTACGAATTTTGAACTTTCTCCTAATCAATCCTTACACCATACTGAATTCGCAGAATATTTCTTAAATCGAGGAACAGAAATTGGGTTTGTAAATAAAAATTTAAGTGCAATACAACTTTGATATGTTGACTTTGGCTATGTTCAAAGAACTTTCTTTTTCTACGAATATTTGTAATCTTATTTTCACAATAGCTGGAGTTGATTGATTGGAGAAAGACACAGAAATGAGATATACTTATTAATATATATATTAATGTTTTGATGTTTTTATACTTTCTAATAAATTAATGTAACCATATTTTTACAATTAAGCACAAATTAAGGATTAATTGAAAGTTGTAAAATGATTTTTCTCGCAGGTTGATAGAATCCTTCTTTCATTTCTCAAATTATGCTCAAATGCTTTCACTACATCTCTTGTGTACATTTTTAGTCACTTCTCTGTCACCCACTACATTTAGCTCATGCATAGTTTTACTTTTGTATTGCTAAGGAAAGTTGTACTGCATGTCCAATAGTAAGGGTGTTTCAGACTGGAGAAGACTGATAAATTACATTTATCAAAAGTAATTGCGTCCAAAACTGGTTTTAATTCCTGGGAGAATGAGGAAGGTGTGATCACTGAGGATAGTGTTTACAAAACCTATTTCAGGTTAAATAAACAAATGCTTCCACAGTCGAATATCTTATGGTTGGAGGTTTGACAAGCAACTATAAAAAAAATAATTTAGATTCTATCCCACCTTCCAATAGTTGTAAATTGTAGATGGCCTTTTAATCAATAAGTAAATTCTGTGAACTGTATATCCCAGCTCTATAGTGTAATTTTTATCAAGCAATTTACCAACCCATTTTAGAACTGCATACAGTAAATGATAAATCCTGCATTTATTATAATAGATACCATTTTAAACTAGAACTCTAAAAGAGTATTTTCTCTTTAGGATACTTCAAGAAAATATTCCTCAATTTCTAGAGTTTTTTTATGATCAAACAATAAGTTCAAATATTTTTCTTGAGTAAAACTCACTCATCTGACCCATTCATATCCTATTTATAACTATTAATACATATTTTATAATTTTGGACTTAAATACTGATTTTGTGAGTATGAAATCATGATTATAATTACAGTATTTAAGTTTAGAGTTGTGTAAATGTTATGAATATTTATTTTTGGCTTTAAAGATATGAAATTGTCCTTTTCATTTTTATAGTTAAACTTTTTTAACTATGTTATCTCTGTTTCTATAAACATTTTATTGTTTTAGAAATTATAAAACCGTAAAATTTGTACTATATATCTTTATAGTTATGTAATATATTGTGGGATATATTACTTAAAATTAGTAAGAAACAACCATAGGCATAGAATATTTTTGTTTCTTTGGTTTATAACCGAAACAGGCAGTGCTTGGTTATGACATCATTTCTCAGTATGAATATTCAATCTTCCTCAATATTAATGCTTCTGGGGACTACCTTGTATGTGATAAGTATGCATTTCTATAATTATTTCCTTTCGACATTTCTGAAATCTTATGTAACATTATGTGGTAACTTTTTAATTCTCTGTTCACAAACACGAAACATATATTTTGCTGATATTATTAGTATCAAGATGGCAGGGAAGCCCTATGTGTTAAATATACTCTCATTCTTCTCACCCTACATTTATCCTTAATATCACGGTGGGAGTTCTTTGAATTCAGTTTTTTTTAAGCTCTCTAAGTTTGGTAATTCTAATAATGATATTGTTTGATTAAATTCTTATTTGGAATCCTCAAATATTAGTAAGTGATGTTTATTTATTCACCTCCTATGAATTTTAATACTTCTATTAAAATGTTCCACAGAACATTTTTGAAGAAAGTTATTTCTAATATGATGTGGTATTTCTTTTACTTGTAATTTGCAAAATTGTTCTTTTATATTTCTGAAATATGAAGTGTATGTTTTGAAAAGATATCAGTTATGTATGTAATTAGCTTTCTTTTATTACATTACATTGTACGTATGATTGCAACAAGGTAGGTTCCATCATGATCATATAAAAATGAATTATTTCAAAGTATGAAATTGTCATTACAAATAAATAAATTCATATGATAAATCATAGATCAAAAATATATTCAATTTTCAGGGTAGTTATTAACCATCTCTACAGTTTCATGTGAACAAATGATGTTTCAATTAGATATATGTGTAACTAAAAAGATTTTTTGTTATAATCTATTATGAGGAATCATCTGTCCAGTAAATTTTGTTGCCTGTTCTTATCTAGTATAAATGTTTATCTATTTATGTTTTCCTAAGATAAATTGCACAAAATGAGCAGATAAATTGTATCTAATATGCCATTATATGTTAATGACAGTCATTGTTGAAGTATTTGTTTCTTATTTGGATGGATTAACATAAGTGCATTTGTTTGTTTATTAAATCGTTAGGCTATTAATTTTATAAAATTTATGATGTTAGAAACCTCAAATGACTTTTATTTCCAATAACAGATCAAGTTATTTTGTTTTGCATATTATCCTATCAACTGTTTGAATTTTACTAAAAGTACTGTTCAGTAGGCTAGTACGATGGGCCGCAAAGATTGTTAGTTGGCTGTGTTATAAAATGACAAATGGTTTTCCTAATCTTTACTTGTATGAGAGGACATTTTCTGCATTGTTAATATAGCAAAGAAGCATGACATTCTCAGAATAAAGTTAAATATTAGTAAACAAAGAAGTCTCTTGGTCCATTTGCACCGATGATTATGACGAATAGGAATATTTTCCATATTGTCAAATTTCTACAAATTTAAAGACAAATCTTTCTTAATCAATTTTAAGAAACAAAAGCAAACGATATTAGATAATTTATTCAGAACTATGAAAATGGATCTGGAAACTTCTGAGTTGTTGTAAACAGTACGATGAGGGCTGCTCTCAAATCATACTTTCTGTTGCATATATACTCGTTTTCTTACGCAGTTACACTCCAAATATTAAAAGTTTTTAATATAATCCACATGTAGTGCTTTTTTGTATTTTCATAGGTATTTCTTGTGTGTGTGTGTGATGAAAAATCAATTTCTCTATCATTATTATCATTACTGTATAAATCAATATAATTGTTATAGGATAGTGTCTTAACCTTGTAACTACCAAATTGTGTATATGGAGCAATTATTAAAATACTTCTCTGATTTTACTAAAATATGTTTTGTTCTACAATCTCATAATTATAACTACAGTATGTAGTCTTGACGAAATTCTTACATATTTACATATTCCATCTTATACAAAGTGTGGTTGTTATCTCACCAATTAATAGCTGAATTGGGAGAACAACTGTCTGGCAATAGGGAAACCCGGGCTCTTGGTAATGTCGCACTATAATCATGTCCGTTTTTCCTTGAGATCCTTCCTAGGTGTATGACTTTTTGTGCTAAGTCACCTATATACCTCTCCTTGAATATTTATTTAGATAAGCTTGACATATTACCTGTGAAAGAGATTATGTCAAAGTTTTATTTACTACTTAATCTTTTATCCCACACAGTATTATATATCAACTTGTAACATGAATGCGTATGGCACATCTACTTATGTTTACTACATCATCTAAATCAGTGCTTCCCTAACTTTTTATTATTAATTATATTATATCCATGATACAGCCAATCATTCCCTCCATTTTGTGAAGCCTGGGGACAGAGGAAATCATACCCAGAATATTGAAAACCTATGGTCGACGATTAAAAGGGATATGAGAAAAAAAAATCAGGAGGTTGGCTGTGCGATCTATCGAAACGTATGTGGTGGAATACGTTTGAAGGCAGTGCCGTCGCTAGCTCATCTGGTGCCCAGGGCAGACTGAAATCGCCCCCCCCCCCATAAAATTGAAATCTGCAAGAGTTAGAATTTACGATTCCCTGACCAGAATCTCCTCTACCGTGCTTTCTCCTGTGCCCAAATCTGCCTTGTTTCCTTCAATATTCTCCTCTAGAGCATGGTTGCTACTGGGATCATCATTATTATGATCACGGTTGTCACTAAGATCATGGCTGTCACAAGGATTATTTTTATCATGCTTACGTTCAATGACTCTTGCTTGATGATTCTGCAAAGGAGCCTGCGTTTTATTAAAAGTTGCGACAGTTACGGCATTTTCCCAATTATTTTTTCGTGAGCTTTCTCATGTTCGAGTCTCCATTTTCGCCCCATAGCTCCCGAAAGTTTTTGAGACATATTCTCGCTATATTATATCAAAACAAATCACAAAGTATGTCAAAGCTAAGGCACTTTCACTTAAAATTTGTCAACTTCTCACCTACCTATAATTCTTGTAGGCGCGTGTGGCAGAGAAAGCATGTAAACAATACTACCATGGTTGAAATTTTGGCCACTATGATTGCGGCTCAATACAGTTTATGCAGATCTAAGTACCACCTGTAGGTACAACTGCTGAACGCCGCCTCCGATATTCACAGTGTATTGATGACCGCCCGCGAACATACAAACATTACAGAATTACAAATAACTGAATCGTGTCCACCGAAGGACAAATGTTGCTATATTTTTTCGTTGGCAAACACGGAGCGCCCCCAATTCGCTGTGCCCGGGGCAAAATGCCCCAGTTGCCCCACCCTCGCAAGGGTGCTGTTTGGAGGAGTAGGAACCGTACTCCAGACCAAATTTTCCATGATTTGGTTAGGCCAATGAACTGCTTTTTCCCAAATGAGATGGAAGAAATTGGAGAAGGAAACTTTTGACAAGGTTGGTGACTATGCAAAACTCTTTTCAGGGCTGCTATTAGTATTTATTTGCACGTTTTGAAATTGCCTTGCATATAAATGTTTGTAGCTGACTTGGAACCATTCTCCTCTCTAATTTTAATGCTTCATCCACATCAGGTTTTTGAAAAATGTATTTAGCTGATGATGCTATTAATTCAAAGTTAATGAAATAAAATGACATCACTGAGTAAATGAAGACCATATTCCAAGAAGTTTCCCAAGATATTTTACTATGTGATAGTTAACAACGGAATATTCTTTTAAAAAAATAAAGCGTATACCAGTCCATTATTCCAAAAACATCCATAAGAAAATTAGGAAAAAGGCCTATTCCTCTAACTTTTCCTTTCTGACATTAATCTTTATGACAATCGGTCATGGGAAAAAGGAAATGAGAGGTGCCATATGTTTGACTAAAATGTGCCTCCAGTGCTTAGTCCAATTTACATTGTCCATGACTATATCCAATTGACAAGTGAATTAGATAATATTCAGACAGATTAGTAAACAATTGTTGGGGTGGGTTTGTTTAACATCTGATATATTAAACAAATTATATCTTATACTTACGAAAGTAAAACACAAACACACACACTTGTACGAATTCCACAAATTTTAATAAAGCTGTTGACCAGTTTCGGTGTAAAAGCACCATCCTCAGAACAGAAGTTATTTCAAAGAGCAAGAACATATATGAGAACAAAAGGGAGGGGAGGGGTAGGAGGAGGGGTAAAAAGAATACAAAGTTGCATCACGAGGGGGAGGGCAAAAGGGGGAAGAGTTTTGAAGAGTGGGGACTGGCTGTTAGAAAACAAAAACTCGTTACCTAAAGGAATGGAATAAAATTAGTGAAGGCTCATGTAAAACTCTTCTAACTGGTCTAATTCACTACCTTTTCGTCCATGGTTTAAAATGCGGGGGGAGAAGTCGGAAAAATGATCCTTGTTAATCAGATGATCAGCGAAATGTGATGAATTAGAAAGATTGTTAAAAGATCTTTTGTGCTCATCCACCCTTATTCTAATATTGCGGACCACATGATCAACGTAAACAGTGTCACAATTGTTGCAGGCAAGTCTATATATTCCTGATCTGGTCTGGGGATCAAAACGGTCTTTGGTGTTGCAAAGTAACAACCCGAGGTTCTGACCGGTATAAAAAGCAGGACGTTTCTTGTCTGTGGCCATAGTTTTGGCTAGTTTATAATTACAATCGTCTACAAAATTAATGGGAAACCAACTGATTTGGTCCTTGGTTGAATTAGGTGGTGGGTTGAAAATATTTCTTAAGGCTAGAATTCGTTGCTTACTTTTTAATAATTTCATAACGAGGTCAGGAGAGTAGCCATTCACGGAAGCAAGATAACAGATCATATTAAGTTTTTCATTGAAATTCTTATTTGATTATGGAATATTCAGAAGTCGGTGAATTAAGGAATGAAAGATGGCTAATTTATGAGAATAAGGATGATTGGAGGAAGAGTGAATGGTATGATCCGTATAAGTGGGCTTTCTAAAAATGGAAAATGACAAAGCTGAATCGGAAAATGAAATTGTGACATTTAAGAAATTAATGGAATGATTCATTTCTACCTCATGATTAAAAGAAATAGAAGGGTGGATGGAATTAAAGAAAGACACAAAGAGAGTGAGCTGCCTTTTTGTGACTTTCCAGATACAAAGAACGTAATCAACATACCTAAAATATGCAATAACATTAGTCAACAAGTTAAAATTTGAATTAAACAACGAGGATTCAAAGTTATTCATGAAAAATTCAGCCATGAGAGGGGATAAGGGTGAGCCCATAGCAAGACCTTTATCCTGCTTAAAAATTTACCATTAAATAAAAAGTAATTGTGACATAAACAAACACTAAACAAGTTTAAAATATCTTTCACAAAGTTATGATTCCAACCGTTTTTGATTAAAATACTTTCCACAAGTGAGAGAGTCTCATCCACCAGAACGTTCGTAAACAACTTAGACAAGTTGAAGGACACCAGTTTACAATTGGGTGGTAACATGAGATTTTTAAATCTGTCTGTCAAATCTAGGGAATGTTAGTTAAGGGTTACCGCAATGTTAGAATAAGGGTGGATGAGCACAGCAGATCTTTTAACAATATTTCTAATTCATCACATTTCGCTGATCATCTGATTAACAACAATCATTTTTCCAACTACTACATTCATTACATTGAAACCGGTCAACAGCGTTATTAAAATTTGTGGAATTTATACAAGTGTGTGCGTATGTTTTTTACTTTTGTAAGTTTAAAATGAAGTTCCACCAAGTAACGCTGGAGTTGATTTCTTTAATTTATATTATTTTTAGGAGACTAAATATGTAATGCAAAGTCTAGTAAGTGAACACAATTACCAGAAATAGTAAACATTTCATCCTGATTGGACCCAAATAAATCGGCCTTAGGTGTCGAAAAATGCAACAGATGCTGTGCTACATAATTTGGTTTTCCAAATTGTCTCAATTCCTTAATTTTACACTAACTCACTGAACTGAGATGGCTTAAGCCTAAAAATAGTTTGTTGTCAGTTGTTACGCACAAAACCTCCTATACATTCCATAATTGGATGAGCAGTTAACATAATACAATGCACAACAATGCATAACTTATTTGTTCTTTACTTAGTGGTTAATTTATCCAAAATCTCTAGAAATCCATTTTCGATGGAAATGCCGTTAACTCGGAAAATAAATTTTATCCAGCTTAGAAGAAACTGGTCATTAGTCCAAATTATCTTCAACATTATTCTCACGATTTATGGATATTGCTCACAATCAAGGCTCTCTGCTACTTTCTGCATAAAATTTAAGGCAGCCATGTTTTCTGGTAGAAAGACGTATTCTTATGATTTCATCAAGATATCCTACGCAATGCCCTCACATCTGAATCTGAAAGTAATATTTTGGGCATTTCCACGGATTCCATAGTCACCTATTCTCCCAAATAATTTTCCATTTGTGGATGAAATTCTCTCGGATTTCAAGCCGGGTGATTTCTTCGATGTTTCTCAACGTTTCGGTCCCTGTCTCCAGAACCATCTTCAGGAGCGAAGTGATGCATGAGATTTCTCATCCGGCTTATATAGGGGGCTCTTTTTGTTCCTTTCACTTCCAGCTGTACCATTCACTACTGCAGTTGGCTGGCCGTTAGTTGAGGTGGCGCCGCCCCCTTTTTTTCTGATTGGCTGATGTTGTGGCCAATCTCATGCATCACTTCGCTCCTGAAGATGGTTCCGGAGACAGGCACCAAAACATCGAGAGACATCGAAGAAACCACCCGGCTTGCAAACCAAGAGAACTTCATGCACAATATTTGCCGGGAAAGCACCAGATCCTATCTAATGGTAACAAATCTTATACCCTTAAGATTTTCTCCTCAACGTCTCCTTTTGTGGCACCTGGACCCTTGTTTTTGCTGTCTGTAGATTATTTTCCAGATAATGGAGAGACTGGTAGATCTACCAGTCTCTCCATAATCACAGAATTCTCGATTTTTCAACTTGAAAGCCTTCTATTATTTATTAAATTGATTCGATGATACATTCTTCCATTTGTAATACATTGCTATTCTTTTCATAATCTGTCATCTTATAACCTAATTCTGGATAGTGAGTGATGAAATATTCTAATAAAACAGGCCAACAAATTTTAACTTTTTTTCAGTAGCATGGATGTTAATAATTGATCTTAACTTTGGTCACTGATTACGGAAAAGATCTCAGAAAAGTCCCATCATGTAAATTTTTTCGTTATTCTGACTTTTACTTTTTCTTTTCTGTAATTCTACATGTATTTGCCTAAAACACAAAAATGATTACTTGTGTAACATGGATGATAATAGATGCAACTAATTTTGGGTTGCTGATTACAGATATGAACTGAAAAATGTCTAAAGCTGTTCAGATGTTTTGTTAAGGTGACCTTTTCTCATTCGTAATTCCACATATGTATGCCTACACTGCAATTAGTACCTTGCTAGGAGTATCTTCCTCTTTTCATTGTTATACAAATCAAGAAAAGTCTACAAATGTAATAAAGGTAAGCATAATCGAAATTTTACGTAATCTTTCTATAAGAAGTAAAAATGAGCATCAAACTCGAGCATTGAACATGGCAAAAAAAATTCAAAAAGTCTGCTAAAATATTTCCTGAATCCCTTTTCTGCTTCATTTCTTTCGTTTGTGTAGTCTTCCTTTATGAAACACAAAAGAATTCACACCAAACTAAAAGATATACAGTAGCATACAGTTTAAAAGATATCACCTAACATAAAGTAGCTGAGAAATCTCGTATAGGAGACAAACGATCAGCTAATTTTCCTCATGGCTCAGTCATAAACATCCAGAATGGTTTAATTAACATCTTCAGGAGTGGAGTGATGCATGAGATTTCTCGTCCAGTTTATATAGGGGGGCTCTTTTGGTTCTTTTCACTTCCAGCTATATCTTTTTGGTTTGGTAGTTTGCTGGTAGTTAGTTGAGTTTGCGCCGCGGCCCCACCTCAGGGTGCAGCCATCCTCCTCATTGGCTCATGTTGTGGCCAATCCGGTTATTCTCCTCTTTTAATTTTTTGGAGTATGAGTCTCCATGTCTTATTCAGGGCGTATCCTTGGTCTCGATTTATGGTGTTGGGTTCAATTACGATTTCAATTGATTTCTTCAGGATGCGATCGCAGAACTTTGGTGCATTGCAAACGGCTTTCGTTTCGTCGAATGGTATCTTGTGGTCGTGGTCCATGGCATGCTCTGCAATTGCAGATTTAAAGGCTGCTGGAGATGGAGTAGTCGTTCATGCTCTTTAAGTCTGCTTTCAATTGTTCCTCCAGTTTCTCTTATATATACTTTCCCGCATTCACATGGGACTCAGTACACTCCTGGCATTTTTAGTCCAACTTTAACTTTTACTTGAGTTAGGAAACTCCTCAGCTTCCTCGGGGGTTTATGAACCACTCTTATATTGTGTTTTCCAAGGGTTCAAGCTATGATCATCGAGACTGGGCCAACGTACGGGATGCATGCAGTTGCCAATGGTTCTTCCTTTACTTTCAGCCGTCTGTTCTTTTTAAGAGCTGAATTCACCTCCTGGATTTTATGGCCATTTTGCAGGGCATATGCCAAAATGGCATATGCCCTGTGGGTTAGGGATAAGAGTTAAGATCTCAATTGCACCGGATGGTGATAGCTTCCTCCATTTAGGTATAGGTCAGTGTTTGTTAATTTTCTACAGACACTGTCCCAGCGACCCATCGGGCTTTCATCTGATGAGGATATCCAGGAATGGCAGTTGAGCATTCTCTTCTATTTCCATCATAAACTTGATGCTAGGATGCTGGCTGTTGAGGTGCTTGTGGAACTCTTAGAGTGAGTCTTTTCCGTGTGGCCAGATGATGAATGTGTCATCAACGTATCTGTAGAAGCACTTTGGTTGTTTGGGAGCTGTTCTGAGCGCTTCTTCTTCAAACTTCTCCATAAAGATGTTGGCAATGGCTGGTGAGAGGGGAGACCCCATTGCTCATACACTTCTCCTTGATAAAGGAAGTATGTTGACGTGAGAACGTGGTGGAAAAGGTCAACTATTCTTTCTTCAAAGTTTTGCTTTAGTATCTCGATTGTGTCCTTAACGGGAACTTTCTTGAATAGTGATACCACGTCGAAATCGCCAGGAAAGTATCAGATCCTTTCTAATTTTCCATTTCCCTCTGAAAGGCTAGTTTATGTTGGGTCCCCTTCAGTTTTTATCTGCCATTACTTCTTTTTACTTATTTTCAATTTACCTTTAAAAGAGAAATTATAAGAAAGGGGCCAGTGGTTAATCCTATAATTTCTTCTAATCCAAATTCAAGCAAACACTTGTATGCTGACTTGATACACTTTACTGTCATGTTGATAGGGATTCAATTTTATCGATATAATTTATCAAAGTTTGTTATTGTGATCATCCTTAAGTACTTATATATTTCATGATGTTCCTAGGAAACTAAACTTTAATTTTTTAAAATATTCCATCTGAACAAGCTTTCTATAAAGATATTTTTATTCTGGAAATGATTGCAGAAGATTTCACAAAAGATTTTGATGAAGCTAATGAACTACTGAAATAGGTAAAATAAGTGAAGTGTCTATTACATTAGATTAGACGAAGATATGTGTGGGCTTTGCTCACAAGTAATACATATTAAAAGATGTAAGGAAGAAGCTAAAGAAAACATAGAAATCAAAGCAAAATGGATGAGAATTATTTCCAGTTCATCCCATTCTACTGTCGCTGTCTGTGTTACTGTACAGGTCAAAGTTTCCAAGAAAGATAAGAGGCAGAGGAGATACACCTTCTTTATGTCTCACTGAAAGATCGAACAGTTAGCATTTTAATTGGGGACATAAATGTCAGACTTAAGGGTCTACACTCTATACCCCAATACTACGTACGTCCCAAACTATTTATTTTAGGAGAAAATGAGGTAGTTCTCGTTGTCAGTAGAACATTATATAATCCTAGGGAACAAGTTTAATCTTTTTAGTGTTAATGTATCCTCTACAAAGAGCTATAAAAACAAATGCATGTAAGTAAACAGAAGAGTTTTCTGTAATTCCAAGTACCACCATAGTTTTAAATCTTTCTGTAATCCTTCGGGCAGTGATGAGCTCCGAAGGCGAGCAAAGGATACAGATTAGGACGGAGACCCTTCAAAATTCTACCTGAAAAAAGTAACTGTAAAACCCCCAGAACCATAAACCCACTTGTTATGATCTTGCCACCAGGTTTGTGGCTTATCTGCAAGAATATCTAAAAATAATAAACAATAACATTACACTTAAATGTCTTTAATGAAAATAAATCCTGCATTCTCATTACCACTACACATCATGATGGCTGTCTAAAACAGACTTCTTAAGAGTTGATTGCTTCAGAAACAATGGTCTGTGTGGTGCTTTATCTGAAATTTAGATTAAGCTCTCGGAGTGAACTTGGAAAAATAACTGACCAATGGGACAAGACAACAGAAGGTATACCATCGTTCGTCATTCAAACACTGGCAAATCAGCTTGCTCCCTTTCTTTTTGTATCCTATAGGAAAACCTTGGACGAAGGCGTTGTACAAATGTCGTGGAGAAGAGCGCTCTGCTTCCTAAGAAAGGACGTTCCTCGAAACCGAAAGGTTACCAACCGATATCTTTAACGTCAATTTTTTGTAAGACTATCGAGCGCATTATAGAGAGTTAAATAATGCGTTTCCTAAGTGACAAGGGGGCAATTAGTCAATGTCAACACAGTTTCCATAAAGGTAGGTCATGTGATACCCTGTTAGCCCCTTTTGTCTACGATGCAGTTAGAGCAGCTTATAAGGTTCTAAGGGTCAAAATCACTGAGGTGAGCATTTTCAGTTTCTGTTTTTTGAAAAAATCAACTAGTCATTAGAATGAAAAAAAATACTGTGGAAGAAGTACAAATTTGTTATTTTTCATCATGACGTATTTCCACAAGACATCACCTGAGACTCTTGATTTTAGTCATTAGAATATTAATTATCTTATTAAATTATAGTGCCATATTCCTTACAGTGACTCTAAAAATTGGCATGTACAAAAGTGATTTATATTTTAGATACGAATATAATTGATAAAGGTAGGGTTGATATTAATAATTTCGAAAACGTTTTCTTAAATTATATAAAACATAATGTATTGGACTTAGCCTTAGTATTCTTATTTAAAAGCGTAAATGACACAAACATTAATGAGAGAATTTTAATTAATAAATTTATGCTATAAAATATGGTTTTTTAAGAAGTATTCTTCGTGATATCATATTATCTATAATTTCACAAACAAAATTTCTTTTTATTTTTAACAATTTGAGCCTTTATATGTAATTAACCTGAGAATGCATTGAATTGATATAATATTTACTTATCTACAGTAAACTCCCGTTTATCCAAAATGCGTTTATTCGAAATCTGCTTTATCCGAACAAACTTTATCCGAATGCACCTAGCCCACCCCCACCAACCGAATACCATGCGACCCATTACTTGTGTGCTCGTGAAACCTCTTCATATATGTTCAGCTATGTACAGAAAAACTTTAATCCTTAGCCTTATATACCCCAGGGCAGTGGCAGGATTTGCCAATGGGGGGGGTACAAGGCTGGCGAGAAAACGATAAATGCCTACCTTTCAGGGGCTAGTATATTCATGCCCGCTACTTACTACAATACGAGTAAAATGTTGCTTGCATACTGCAAGCACATCGATAACAGAAATTATTTGTCGGCATCATATAGAGTGAGTCCTCAAAAGAAAAAAAAATGGATGGAAAATATTCTTAATCTCCGCTGCAATTTATTCGTCTGGCATCGAACCCAGGTCTTCCCGGTCATACTTACTATGCAGCACCATAGAAGATCACCATCTGTAACTATGTGTGAAAATTCAAATAGAAATATTAAATGCAACTGCCTCAAACGACGTCCTACTTTTCCCTTATATTCCTTATAAGAGAAATGCTAATGTGCTCTGGCATCGAACCCAGGAATAGTACGGGCTTATGAACATTTTTTTCTAAAACCAATTCTTTTCATACTTCTTCCAGCCAAGTACGAACTTCCTATCGTTTCGATAAGTGAATCAAAAAATAATGAAATACTAACCCAATGTATTTTAAACGGGAGACATATTTGCCGCCCGGCATCGAACCCGGATCTTTCTGGTAATACTTCCTATGCAATATAATAGAAGATCACTATCTCTAACTATGTGTGAAAATTCAAGCAGAAATATTGGCTTCAACTGCCTCAAACGACGACTTACTTTTCCCTTATATTCCTTATGAGAGAAATGTTAATGTGCTCTGGCATCGAACCCAGGAATAGTACAGGCTTATGAATTTTTTTTTTCTTAAACCAATTCTTAATATATATCTTCTAGCTGAGCGAAAAGTTCCTTACATTCCGATAAGTGCATCAAAAAAATTAATGAAAACCTATCCCCATGCATTTTAAATGCGGGATTTTTGCATCGTCCTAGCATCGAACCAAGGACGTTCTCATTAGTAGTCATTAATGTTTTTAATAGTTCTTGTCCATATCTGTAAGCTCCTTGAATTTCGATTCTCTACCTGTCCGGGAAGTATTATTTTAAAAACTTTGAAAATCGCCACCATGTATCCTTATGGAGAAAATCGGGACTTTGAGGCCTTCTGGAATCAAATCCATGACACTTAGGTTCAATGTCAGCTTTTTCCTGGAGGTTACACGTCATGGCCATAACGTCGTAAAAATTTCAAGTCGGTGGCACTTGTGGAACATGGTTAGAATTTTGATCCCCTATATCTATTATATATAGATGCTTCTCCGGATTCATTCATATATATAGCTATATAGATAGGATACAAATTCACAGGCTAAACCACAAGCGTCATTGACTTGAAATTTTTATAACATATTGGCCATAACGTGAAACCCCCAGGAAAAAAGCGACTTTGATCCTCAGTTTCATAGGTTCGATTCCAGAGGGCCCCAAAGTCCCGATTTTTCCCGTTTAAATGCATTGCCGTGATTTTCGGGAATTTTTGAAAAATACTTTCCGGATAAGTAGAGAAATAAAACTCAAGGAGCCTATATTTATGGTCTTGGACTTTTGAAAACATCAATGACTTTCACAAAAAATATCCTGGGTTCGATGCTAGGACGATGCAAAGATCTGCCCTTTAAAATACATGGGAGCGGTTTTTCATTATTTTTTTTGGTGCATTTCTCGAAATAATAGGAAGTTCGTGCTTAGCCGGAAAGTGTAAGGTAACAATTGGTTTAAGACAAAAATTTTCATAAGACCGTACTATTCCTTGGTTCGATGCCAGAGCACATTAACATTTCTCTCATAAGGAATATAAGGGAAAAGTAAGACTTCGATTGAGGCAGTTGCAGCCAATATTTCTGCTTGAATTTTCGCACATAGTTAAAGAATAATATCTTCTATTATCTTGTATAGGAAGTTTCACCAGAAAGACCCGGGTTCGATGCCGGGCGGTAAATATGTCTCCCATTTAAAATACATAGGGTTAGTATTTCATTATTTTTTTGATGCACTTATCGAAATGATAGGAAATTCGTGCTTGGCTGGAAGATGTATGGTTAAAACTGGTTTAAGAAAAGAGTTTTCAGAAGACCGTAATATTTCTGGGTTCGATGCCAGACCACATTAACATTTCTCTCATAAGAAATAGAAGGGAAAAGTAGGACGTCATTTGATGCAGTTGTAGATAATATTTCAGCTTGAATTTTCACAGATAGTTAGAGATGGTGATGTTCTATTGTGCTGCATAGTTAGTTCACAGTAAAGACCCGGGTTCGATGCCAGACGATGGAATTTCAGCGAATTTTAAGAAAAATTTCAATCCATTTTTTTTTTTGAGGGCCTTCCCCATATGATGCCGACATGAAATTAGTGTTGTCGATCTGCTTGCAGTATGCAAGCTACATTTTACTCGTATATATATACATATAACTTATATATATATAGGTACTATATAGGAGTAAAATGTTGCTTGCATACTGCAAGCAGATCGACAACACTATTTTCATGTCGGCATCATATCGGGAAGGCCATCAAAAGAAAAAATGGATTGAAATTTTTCTTAAAATTCGCTGAAATTCCATCGTCTGGCATCGAACCCGGGTCTTTACTGTGAACTTACTATGCAGCACAATAGAACATCACCATCTCTAACTATGCGTGAAAATTCAAGCAGAACTATGGGCTACAACTGCCTCAAAAGACGTTCTAATTTTCACGAATTTAAATGGCTCTCTAGATTCGAACCAAGGACGATCTTGGAAATCTAAAAAATGTTTTTGAAAGTTATTTATGATCTCTATCTATATGCCGAATTTGAAGTTTCTATATTATTGGCAAAGTTTTCAAAATAATTCCTAAATATCGGATCAACTTCTGATTGCAGAGACACCTGGTGTCGAACCTAGGACACATTGATAGCTGTGAATGCATTGTTTGATTTTTATTGACTTGATCTTTCTATACGCAAAGTTTGAAGTCGATATCGTGCCTGGAAGTACCTAAAATTTGTTTCCGTTATCTCCGTAAGAAATGCATTGAGGAATTTAAATGTCCCTCTGGGATCGAACCAAGGACCATCAGCGAATATGTAAAATTCGATTATGATATATTTTTATAATATCTAACCTCATACCGAATTTCAAGTTTCTATGCCATCGGAAAAGGGTCCAAAAAAAATCTTAAAAATCGCCACAATGCATTTTAAACGGCCGATTTTTGCCCCGACCTAGCATCGAACCAAGGATAATATTCGTAGATGTCTTTATAGTTTCCTTTAGATATGTACGGCATCTAGCGGTCCCTTGAATTTCAAATCTCTCCTTTTCCGGGAAGTGCCTCAAAAACATTTTCGAAAATCCCCGCCATGTATCCTTATGGGGAAAATCGCGACTTTGGGGCCTTCTAGAATCGAACCCTTGACACCGAGGTTCAAAGTCGGATTTTTTCTGGAGGTTACATGTCATGGCCAATACGTCGTAAAAATTTCAAGTCGTTGGCACTTGTGGAACATGGTTAGACTTTTGATCCCCTATATATATATATATAACTTATAGGTATATCCGGAGAAGCGTCTAAATATAATAGATAATAGATATCCGGAGAAGCGTCTATACATAATAGATGTGTCAATTCTTTCAATCACTGAACGCATTGAAAACTAGAGGAGTTTAACGCTTAGTTTACATACGCAAACTATTGGAAACTTATGATGAGTGTTGTTTGTATTTCTTGTTTGGATACGTCCAATATATATTAAAACCTCATTTTTTCTATGCTGAAGTTTTTCAGGGTTGTATATCTAAACTTCTTCCAAGAGGTTGCAAAGCATGGGAAGGAAAACATTAGTTACAGTTATTTGGCAAGGGATATAAAATGTAACATCCACTCATTAGATCCCCCACATTGGTGCGCCCATGCTTATTTGAATATCTTTCGTTATTAGACTATATCATCAGCAGATTTTGGAATTTGATTGAACTTTTGCCTGCCAAGAAAACACCATCAATGTATAAAAATATGTAGTATATATACAGCTTATTGCACAAGTTTTATATAACAAAAAATTAATCATTTATATCTGATGAAATTTTCTGGTATGCTTACAATTAAGCCTGACTTTATTATTTATGCATTAGCTAAGTATTCAACTGAATGCATCACATACCAAACACTAAACATTCGGCTGCATTAAAAAATACAGTAGGCTCTTGATTATAGTTGATATTATAATCAAACTTGCAGAATTAAAGTCACATACCAAGGTGAAAAAAATCTGATGTGGCCAGCACATGACTTTCTCCATATTTATAAGATGTAAATATTTATCTACCGCAGTAATTTCGAACTCTATATTCCACCTAAACTTGGAAAATGAGTGATTAATATATATATATTATTATCTTTGACGCCAAAAACATTCTAAATAATGTTTTACGGGACATGATCGATGAAAAACGATGAAATTGGCCTTTCACCCATAGAGCCCAGAGCGCCCACAAAGTACATAATCAGCAACTTCCGGTTTATCAGTATTTCATGAATAACTCTTACACAATCAGTGATAAAAAATTACGTTTCAACCAAAAGTTATAGTAAATATTATTTTCTAAAACTTTTACAAATAATAGTATATACCTAAATATCATATTTATGGAGATATTTTGAAAACCGGAAATGAGCTTTGAAGAATGAAGCTCAACTTCCGGTTAACTGATTTACTCCAAAAACTAATCAACTCTAAAAAAACTAACCAAAGTACTACATATGAAATTTGGTGTAGATACAATGAATAGTTTTTAAGTTATAGCGCCCACAAAGTACATAACAGCTACTTCCGGTTTATCGGTATTTCACGAATAACTCCTAATCAACCGGTGATACAAAAATATGTTAAATACAAAAGTTATAGTATATTTTATTATCTAAAACTTTTATAAGTAATACAATACACGTATATATCATATTTATGGAGATATTTTGAAAACCGGAAATGAGCTTTAATGAATATAGCTCGACTTCCGGTCAGCCGATTTACTCCAAAAACTAATCAACTCTGACAGCACACACCACAGTACTTTATACGAAGTTTAGTGTTGATACAACCAATAGTTTTCATGTTAGAGCACCCACAAACACACACACACATACAGACACACACACACACACACACACACACATACACACAGACATCATTCCGAAAATAGTCAAAACGTGTTCTATGGACCCCAAAACATGTATTTCCGTTGAAATCTCGAAGTCGAATTTTTTCATGAAAACAATACTTTCTCTATACTTCGTATATGGAGAAAGTAAAAATGAAGACGTCAACATACAATTATTTAGACTGAGTAATAGGTGGTTTAACCAGCAGAGAGTTGATGCAAACCCAGTGTAATAAACTTGTGTTCAAAGTAAACAAAAATTTTCCATGATTGAAATTTTGAATGGGCATTTTATGATCACGTGGTTGACAAGATAAGTTATGAGATTCGTGGGATTCTATCGCCAGAGAAAAAATTGGCTGCATCGAAAAAGAAGCTGAAGAATTTAAGACACCATTTTAACAGTTTATCAAATTTATTTCAAGTCATTGAGTCACAGTTCTGATAAATATGTGCATAACTTATGCTCACAATATAATACAAAATACCGAGCTTCCTAATACCAATACACATCAACAAAGACACCATAGGAAACCAATACAAACCTATATTAGCGAAAGAAAACCAACATAAACCAACAGGAATACCAATAGGAACCTAGGAAAATTTTCATATGGGCATAATAGCACAATAAGTCCATGAGTCAATATTTGCGAAAGAAGTTCTGTATGCTTCAGTAATCAAGTTAGGCCTTGTTGGTTGTATCCATTGGCTGCACTCAACCTTGTGAACATCCCAGAATGCCGTCTTCAAATCTTTGAAAAAGGTTTCCGGTAGATTTCCCCACAAAAAATCTCAATTGTTCCAATAAACGTGTAATGTTTTCTTCCTAGTACACTCCACTTTGGGTAAAATACTGCCATATTGAGCACCCAAGTAGAAATGCGTTAAGACACTACCTTTAGACAGTAGAGTGTATAGCAACCAGGGGGTCTTTATAGAGAAATACATCATCCTTGATATTTGTTTTTTAAATCTCTGTACACGTGTATATTCTTCTGTTTTTCATCCCTCATAGGATATTTCCGGAAGTGTTGAAACCGCTGACCTTTATAGCATAATACAATACATATACCTTGATTTTTTTAAATCTTGGTGCATGTGTATATTCTTCTATTCTTCATTTTTTACAATGAAAAGCACTATATATAGACTCTGCACTCTGCATTTTCTAACTAAACCATATTCATCCTACTGAGGGGGAAAGAGAGAGATTTTCAAGAGATCTTGAAGGCACTAGGCCAACGCATCTAGCAAAGTGCACTGCATTACTAGCATGTTCTAACGGTCAAATGTTGACGTATTGTATGATTAAAATCTATCGCTATAGAATGTTCATAGTTTTTTAGTGAGAATAGGTGATCAAATATGCCAAATTATATTTTTTTTAAATTTGCTACGGACGTAATTGTTTTTTTTTGTAACTGATAACACTCATACCCAAACTGTCCGTGGGGGGAAAGAGGATTTGGTAATTCAGATGATCAAACAATAGTTGGCATACAAGTAAATACAATCTTTAAACATTAATGTAAGTAATCATTTATCTCATTTTTTTACAGATGACCGACATCAAGTCAGTTTTATAGAGGAGGCAGGAAGAGGCTCATTTTTGGAGAAGGCTAGTCTGAAAGAGGGGGAGAAATATCCCATTAAAAAAATAGAATTGCAGCGAACGAGTTCCAGAATGGGCACTCTCGCAGTCACCGAATTTGAGGAGGAGGTTTAGAAGAGGATATTTCTCCCATTGTATCTAAATATGGCAGAAGATGAAGTTAAAGATTTTAATAGTAAAAAAGTAAAATTATATTTAACATTGAAAAAAGGCAAAATAATGTTGGAATAAAAAATTTTTTTAACTTGAATAACTTTAAAATTTTTCTGAAACCCATACTTATCGATGAATGTTATATAAAGTTTATGTAACTGTTTTGAGTATTTAAAAAGCATCAATCGGAATTATTTCATAGTAGCCGCCTGAATACTTAGAGAAAGAATGTCTTTCAAACAGCCAAGACTTTTGGAACTTCCTAGTGCATGCCTGGGGGACATTGACTTGCGTGTGGTACAGCAACACAAATATGAGAGTCCCTATAACATTTACATAACCAGAAAACAACTGGTGATGAAAAACACCGATTTTACACTGAATATAAAATTAGACGTCTTATTACAGCGGGTTTAGACACAAAAATCACAAATTTGAGATTGTTGGTGATTTTTTCTGGCTTCCAAGATCCAAGAAAAAGAAAGGTGGAGCAATTCAACACTGCGATGCTGGCATACATTACCGATTCAGAACTGCACAAAGATGAGAAACAGCTTCCATTCATCTGGCTCGACATTCACAAGATCTACAAGCCTAGAGGAGGAAACTTCCCACAGAGCAGTGGCGGCTCGCGTATAGGCACTGTGGAACTTCAGCACCCCCTATTACAACTTGATTTTATCGATAACTTTTAATAAAATGAGTCCTTTTTTCTATAATTCTTACTTTATACTTGTACAATATATAATTCTCAAGCTTAATGTTAGTAGCCAACCTCAGCTGATGAAAAAGATACAAATATCTTCATATGGAACTGAGCGCTTCACAGTTCCAGCAGCGTCCCGTTTGACTGTTGTGCGCATGTGCAAATGGGAAAGCTTTACGCGAGGCAGCGAGCGCTGTGAGGGAGAGAGAGCACTGTCGTTCCCGCAGTGCCGACGCACAGTAGTCGGAAATCGAAAAAAGCTGGCCAAAATTCAATTTTTTGACTTTTTTCCAGGATTTTTTGTAGCTATATAATTATTATTCTTGCTGAGGGCTATCAAATCCACTATTATTTGAATCTCCCAAGTTCATATTTTGGAAACAGCAAGCAGTCAAAGTTAGCAAAATATAGCAGGTGACAACTAGCGATAATTTTTCTCGCTTCCATGCCTGAAATGTGTATCGCAATGACGTCTTTTGAGCGTTAATTTGTTATGTTAAGTATATAAAAATTTAATTTGAAACTATAAGAATAACAGAATACAAATTTAATGATATCATGAAATTTATTTATACCCTAAATATTCATTCTAAGCTTATGTTACAAAATACAAAACATTTTCTGATTCAAAGTCCTAAATCTTTTATATGATGCTTCCCAACGTCGAGATATTAGCATAGGGTGATGGTGTGATGTTTGTAAATTAAGTTAAAGTAAATTGTTGCAGTTTTGCAATATGTAGGGAAAACAGAAAAATTGCCTATTTCGAATTCGTATAACATGATAAACATCAACTACAAAAAATATTGTTACTTAACCCCATGAACGATAAAGAAGTCTTACAAAATTTCAAAGGTGAAAGGGAAGCGTCGGAATGTAGTGGAGTCAGCAAACTATCCCGTGATACCTGCTATGGGAAGTACACCGTGAAAACCGAATAACAGCCAGAGAGCACAACCGGGATTTCCGTCTTCGGAGGGGGTTGCCGTTGTCTAAGTTTGCAATGCACCTACGGAAGAAGCACACAATAGTACTTTCAACCCAAAATGCCTTCTTCGAGAACATAATGTCTGCCGCCTGGACCTCCCACAGGAGATGGAGATAATATGCTGTCCAAAGAATAGGACCCTGACAAATGAACATGTTTTTCCTGATCCCTCACCCCTTCCTTCGTGATTTATTTTACTAACAGGTGTACAAGATTTTTTAAATGGCCAAATTTAAGTCCGGCATCAGCACCCCCACCCGTGGGAATTTATTTCTGACAGACAAAGGCTAATTTTTTTCTGGAGCAACACCCCCACTAATTTTAGCTACAAGCTGCCACTGCCCCAGAGAACGGAGGTTGATGGAGGATTGTAGAAACCAATATTTTACACCGAACATGTGGAATCTCAAGTGAAATACTGCAGCACGGATGTTATCAAGGGGGCTCGTCTCCATGTGATCAAGTTTGAAGTTAAAATTATCGAAAATGAAGCAATTCTGAACAAAAGTCCATGTATAATTGTATTCTGATTTGTATATCCTTTGAAAAAACAATAAATTTAAGTAAAATTTCATCGCAAGTTTTTTCATGTTAACCTTATCCTCGGAGGGGAAGTGGGTATGAGGGTGACAATAAAGAAAACAGAGTATAGAGTTTACAAATTTATTAGTTCACTTCTAGATACAATATGTTTTTTTTTATAGAAAAGTATACATAGAGTAAAACCTTCGGTAGATTATTAGCAAATATTATTTTTCGTAGACCAATCAGCTAGTTTTTCTGGTGCATTGAAAATTAACTTTTATGTGCAGATCTATCAAACAACCCTCGTCCACCTCCATTTTCTTTAGCGAAGGGCAACTGAAAAGTTCCGAATTGATCACGTTTACCCCTTTTGGCAATAGGCTGCTGAGAAATGAAGATTTCTCGGCCCCTTTAGTCAACGAATGTTTACAATGTTTTGTGTATTGTCATATAATTTTATTTAGTTCAGAATACTCAACATCTCCAGAATGCACATTCAATCCGTGGTAGTTTTTATTTAACCATGTTGTATCTCTCGCCAGTACTGATAGTGATTTAAAAAGCCACGAATTGCAACATTTCAATTTTATGTCAATTATAGCCAACTCTTTTCAATGTATCCACCGTCACTTCTGCAAAAGCCCTGAAACCAGCTGTTTTTCAGGGATAATATCAGTCCATAACACTTTTCTTACTAGCCTGGTTAAATTGCACGACGTTTCAAAGTCTCTGGTCGCATCAAATCCAATGCAAACACTTTTTGATTTTACACCATTCAAACAGTACACAGTCTGATGCAGAAGATTGGAGCTACAGGAATAGGTCCTAAGAAGACGTTCAACAGGTCTCTTCCTTTTGATGGTTGGAGACACCTCCTTCTCCTCCGGCATGCCGACTGACGAGCGAAGTGATACAGCTTCTTGCTTTAAGAGGAAGGTGGTGGAGGGGTAGGTTTACAATCGTGAGATCCGCAAAGATCGACGTGAGCCTTGAGTTGATGGTAATGAAACCATTGGGAAAGGGCGTGAGCGTTTCAGAGTTCACAAACACTATTACGCAGTTGACGACATGGGTTGATGCAGGAAAAGGAGGAGAAAGAGAATTTCTCGGGAGGGGGGCAGTGCAACTCTTTTTTCAAGGAAATGAATGTGCACCCAGTGAGATTCGTGAAGAATCGCAGACTTCCTCGTTATAGGTGTAGAGAGCTGTTGCACCTTCGATTATTGCCTCCAAAGTGAATAGCAGTTCGAGCAAGGAAATGAATCCATGGTCAAACGATGTATAGTCACAGTGTAATGATCCTGAATTCAGAGTTTTCTCCCCCCAACAGTAAGCTTCCCATGCCATCGAAAACTCCCCCAGAATAGTTGGTTGGAGTCTACATCGACGGCGGCAAGTTCCGTCACACTCTCCTTTGAAAAACATACGTCCGCCACAATTCGCATCTTCTTCTTGAATGATCATCTCCTCCCTGCATATTCTCTATTTATTCTCGAACAGCAAATCTGCGCTCTGGGATGGCACTTCCTCCCCAATCTCACCTTCTCCATCAGGAAGTTGTGATGAAATAGTTTCAACATTAGGCAGTCGTTGTGGTGAGGAATGATATGGTGGAACTGATCAAGGAATTTGAGAAGGGATAGTCCTAGCGATTTACCCAGTGCGTAGAAAGAGCAATATTCTCCACAAATGTTGGATTGAAAGCTTTGTATCTGAATTGGATTAACTCTTCTTCCAGTCTCATTTTCAAGTCGCATTTTGTTCCCGACGTAGGTAGATTCCTATCAGCCAATGCCTTTTAACACTAGAACGGCGGGACTTGTTCGACCCCCTAGAACAGCGGGAGGTGTCCTCAAGACACCTTCTCCTGTGCTACATTTAAAGTGCATGAGGCAGTCGTATTTAAATTTCAAGTCTTTTCTCAAATGATTAGGAATTTTTCCCTAAGCTCGGTTGAATTTCTTTTGGCAAGGCACGAGTTATATCGTATCCAAAATATTTTCAAATATACAAATTGTTTTTGAATTTAAAGCAATTCTAGTACACTCATGTTCGAATAGACAAATACAGAGAACAGTGAAGCCAGAAATTTATAGATAAGTCTAGATAAAATAATTAATCACTGGAATGACTTACCAAAAAGAACAATTGAATTTACAATTTACATTAGGACTATTACGAAATAATCTTGCGAAAAACAATTTTACCGCCTCTTCTACCTTTTAGTTTTATTTCACAATACAAAGTAAAGAAATTTACTACAAAATATAAACAAGGCTATAATGTTTCTTTATACACCCAAGTGGATTTAGTATTTATTTTTTTAAGCACAGTAATCCAGTTAAAAAATAATTACTTCGCAGAAAACTTGCATGCACCACATAGATACATCTTCTTCGTACTGCAGTTTCCACAAACCCATTTCTTGCACTTGCCTGTTGCTTTGTTGCTCTTGCATTTCCTTTTGAGTTGACATCTGTGCCTTCGTCCTATATCATCCGAGTCGTCTGGCGCATCGTCCGAGTCGTCCAGGTCACTTTTGGGACCTCTTTGGACAGCATAGGTTTCACCAAGTTGTTCTGCGAGTCGTTGCAAGAATCTATGCCTGGATATTCGACGACCTGTAGTCTGTTTGTAAATATCCCATGCATTGATTCCTGCTAGATCGAGTGTGTTGTAAAACGAATGCATTGGCCAACGTCTTGAGACTGCTCTCACCGCGTACCCACGCGCCATTTGGTCCACTACGTCAATGCCGCATTTTGTGCGATTGTAGTAAGTCACCGTGTCTGGTTTCCTCTTACCAGTATTATCCACTGCTATATTTGGATGCATTGAGCTGAGGATAAGAACATGTTTACTTGGTTTTCCTTTATAAACAGTTAGGGATATATCTTCATGTTTCAGCAACCTCGAAGTATGCAGCGTATCTTTAGAGGTTTTTAATTCTAAAGGCACCTCTCGTCGCATCTTGTTCAATGTCCCAACTAAAGAAGTACCCTCTTTCTTCAGCCTCTTCAATAGGTTCAATGATGTAAAAAAATTGTCAGTCGTTACGTTTCTTCCTTTCCTAAGATAGGGACCCATCAATTTCATTACTACGTATTCAGGAATACTCTGATCGGATGGCCTATCCTCCACCTTGCCAACGTAGGGAAACCCATTCAATACATATTTGGAATTTAAATCTGCTGCTAACCAAAACTTCTGCCCATATTTATCGGGTTTATTAGGCATGAATTGTGTGAATGGACATCTACACTTACTGGGAAAAAGCTGTTCATCTACTGTCACTTCTGCACCAGGTTTGTGGCAAGCTTGACAGTTTTCTATAAATCTGTCCCACACGAAAGAAAAAAGGGCAAATTTGTCAGTGGCAAGACGGTTACTACGTGTTGATCGGTCATCGAATCTTAAAAATCTCATCAGCTCTCTGAAGCGATCACGTGACATGATCTTTGTGCAGAATGAAAGTCCCCAGTTTTTTGACCACATTGTGTCTAAAGGAAATTTGGTAGCACCCATGACTCCACGTGTGTAGAGAATAGAGATGAACGCATCTAATTCATTAAGAGAGGTGGACCAATCAGATACACTCAACACTCGACGTGCTTCCACTTCTGTACAGATCTTGATGTGAGTGAGTATTGTTTTGTCAATGAACAATCTCCAAGCGGAAGTAAGATCACCGTCAGAGATGTTCCTCCTAGCGTACGCAGATGGTCCTGGGATCTCTCTCAGAATATTTTGCTGAGCACGTCTCCCAGCATTTCCAGAGTCTATTTTCACATATTCCCATTCTGTCCCATCCTTACCTTGGATCTTCGATCCAATAACTATAGCGTTATGATTCCTAACAGCCGGTATATCTGCTTCTTGGCTAACTACTTGTTCTACTCCTCGGCAAACTCCACTCTGTCCTCGGCTTGCCTGCCTGCCTTCTGCAGCTTCCTGAAGTTTATTCCTTGATCGATTGCACTGCGTGTAGCATTTGCGTGCACAAGTACCTCTCTCAATAACAAAAGGACGGCCACGAGCTGCTCCACGCTGGCCGCGAGTGTGAGCGATATTGCTATCTGCAAGATTACCAGTATAATTTAATAATTCATGATGGGAAATGGACCAAATAATAACAAAACATCACGTATACGGAATAAATTTTGTTAAAATTGCACACTTACCATTCACTTGATGTACTTCATTATCCTCGCTGTTGGAAATTTCGTCACTGTCACTGGTCGAAGAACTAGATTTACATATATACTCCTCGTCGCTGGATTCTGTATTGCTTTGAAGATCGCCAGCTTCTGACATATCATCCGCAATATCACACAGCAGTTCTAGTGTTTCCTCAGGTGTCAGGCCTTTCCTACGCGCCATATTAGTAGATTAAAAACACACCAAATGAGGCTGTAGCGGAGCTGAGAAGACCACGTGTAGACCAAGCTCATACACGTAACCCCAGCCACAGCAACCGCGTCTATTAGCCCCAAGGTGGCGACAACGGATGGAAATGGTAACGGATCTTATGTATAACAAATGAAGACAAGAGTAGGAAAAGATTTGGCTATTCAAGCCGTCTTCAGAATTGCCACTGCAAAATGTTATATTTAACTATGCGATTCCATATATTTTGGAGGGAAGAGAAGTTCTAAAACAAAAAGAAGCACATATAGGGATTATGACCTCGAAAGACTTTTGTAAGAGCTTCTAATCTAAATCAATGAAGGTTTTATCATCCAAAATAAGTGGAAAAATAACCCACTTGGGAACTCCTATAAGGAGGTGTCCTTAGGACACCTCTGCTGTTCTAGGGGTATATGGTATCATCTTGCATGAACACATCTCAATAAAGATAAAAATTGGTGGACTTATGCAGAACTTTAGATAAATAAAAGTCACCGAATAATTTTCTCCTCCAGCAAAAAATACAAAAATGGCGATTTACCAAAATGGGTGAGGTGTCCTTAGGACACCCTTCGCTGTTCTAGTGTTAAGGGTTACGATGTTCATTTTCTCTATAAATATCTTCATTGCTGAATAATCGTGAATATAATCCGTTTTGAGATAACCGCTCAATAACTCGTCCTGTCACGGTCGCCAATTTCATGCTTGGAAGCGATTAAATTAAAGAATTTACATCACTTCGCATAAAAACTTTTTATTCTCGAGCCAGCGGCAAATAAATCTCAAAAACAACAATCACTTATTTATCAACAACCACATGACAACGACAACAATAAAAAAACCAATGAACACATTCAAAATATAAAGTTTTGTGTGTTTTTTAAATAAAAAGAAATACATCCACTATACTATGTACATCAAAATCAGCGTCAATTTATAATTTCCATGAATTGCAAAACATCCTCTATGCTTCACACCGACACTGAGGTGTAATGGATAGATTATCTAACCATGAAGTCAAAGGTTGCTGTTTCGATTTTTTTCGGTCGCGAAATTACTGTTTTTAGTAAATACTTTATCAATTTCAATGCCACAGTCAGGAACAGGGGGTATTTACTTGGATAGGGAGACCTGTGACACTGTTTTTGGCACCAACTATGGATCTCTTCAGTGATTTTTGGTACTAAAAAGAGGAGGGGGGTAGCTTGGCATAGCCATCTTGGAAATTAGCTTGAGGCAGCCATCTTGTAATTTATTCATTCTGATCTCCTTGAAAGTTTAAGTATGAGTTGCAAGTGCGCTGTGAAAGGGTGTAAATCCAGGGAGGAGATGATAAAGTTCTGTTTCCCAAAACCAAGAGAAATGTAAGTACTTAGTACCGTATTAATTATGATTTTACTTGATTTAAATTATTATATTTACTTAAGAAGATAAAGTTCGCAACATGTGGTCAGTGCTGTTTGAGCAATATGTTAAAATTCGTAACACGTGGCTAGAAATCATCGTTCCTGAGTTATTTGAATTGCTATAATGTGTTTTTTTATTTGTAAAATAATAATTTTGATGTAATGCTTGTGAATATTTAAGATTAAGGTCTTATTTACGGTTAACTAGTACGTCGCCATCTTGCATTTGTGATATACTGTTTGATCTTGAGTTTATTAAATGTTTGTGTGGAATCGTTTATAGATGTGACTAGAAATCATCGTTCTTGAGTTATTTAAATTACTAGGTAAAGTTTTGGAAGAGGACCGTCAGCGTTTTATTTTTTTTTGTACTAAAATTGACCCTTTTTCGATGAAACTTCACTGGCACATGTGTTCAATATTGCGCTTTATGTACATATATCTAACATACGGCTACGTGCTATATTTACCGCGATAAGTAACTTTCAGTGACGGAGGTGCAGAAATGGCCTCCGGAGACCATTCTTAAATCGTTAGTTATGGCGTTCTGACGCTAGATGTCGCAGCACACGCCCAGTTTCACATCTCCGAAACAGCGAATACGTAACGCATTTCAAATCGCATAAACATCGCACGAACGTCAAACTCACACATTTCTCGATGATTCCGGATGTATTTTACGACGAACGAATTTAAATGGAAAAATTATTTTTTTTGGCCCTATTCGCTTTGTGTTATAAAAAAGAGAGGTATTTTAAAAGAAATTATGACTTTGTTTTAATGAGGATCATATAATAAAGGGAGCCTGGAACACCCAACTAAAACCATCCGCGATGAAACACTTTTTCATCATATTTCTGAATTGATAAATAAGTAAATTAAGTGATGTTAATAAGAATTAATAAGTACCTTGAAAGACCTTGGAAACCCAATGAGCTTGCAAACCAACTATAGCTTGCAAACCGAACGAGAGGGTGACGATCTTTTTTATAACACAAAGCGAATTTTGCCGAAAAAAGAATTTTTTCCCTAGGAGTTCATTAGAGTTGAAATAAGTCACAATCGCCCTAGCGGAGACCCGAGGAAACATCAACGATGGCGTCCTAGCAGACGAAAAACGACCAAAAACGGTCATATTTGGATGTAAATATCTCCTAAACCATACGTACTAGAAATTGTTTATAAACATATAATTATACCGCTATTCTTTATCTTTAATTATGCGTTAAATTTTTTATCATAATATCAACGTATAAGGGAGATATAGAATTTCTCCCTGACGGTCCTCTTCCAAAACTTTATCAATTACGATCCTCTTCCAAAACTTTACCAATTACTATAATGTGTTTCTTTATTTGTAATATCATAATTTTGAGGTAATGCTTGTGAATAATTAAGATTAAGCTCTTATATACGGTTAAGTATTATGTCGCCATCTTGCATTTGCGATTTTGTTCAGTCCTTTTTTATTCAGTTTCAGTTTTATCCTGTTCAGTCATTTTTTATTTGTGATATCACAATATGGTAGTGTGAAGTAATCCTTTTCATGGTAGTTTCCGCGAAGTTATTCCTAAAATGTGCCTGCTATTCACATACTACATTATTTTTCTTTTTGCTTGTGTTGAATTTCCGAGGTGCCAAGGTGGACTGCATATAAGGAGAACTATTGAGGATGAACTTTTCTTGGATTGGATCCATCAGTGCTGCCCAGAGCACTCAGAAGACCTTACCAGCAAAATACTTGATGGTGTTGTGAAGAAAATAATTTGGTGGTGGTGTGAAAGGAGAATCAGAATTTGATGTAAGTAAGAAATGTTATGAAACTTCTCATATTAATGCTGAATGATTCTTCTTGAAATTCTCAGTAATAAAAATATTATTTCTCTTTCAGGCACCACCATACTGGGTCAAGAGCTTAAGGGTATTGGACTTGGAATTTGTTTTAGTTACAATGGTAAATAAAATATTTTAAGGAGCTTTCTTTGATTGATTTTAAGAAGATGTTTTGAATATTGGAGTTGCTTTATGTACTCTACTATAGAAACCTTTACTCTTCTTCCAGGTTCTTCATCTGCTTTATTATCATTACTTTGCTGACAGTTACTGCTGATTGGTTACTAAAATTGGTCAGGTTTATCATTCTGATTGTGTTTCTCACAGGAGTTGATGTAGGGTTCTCATTTTGCAATGCTTATTTATGGTAGAGTTTCTTCCCAATCAGTAATATTGTATAACAAGGTAACTCCATAGCTTTCCTCACAATACTATTTAATATTTGACTGGTAAGTTGATGTATGCATTATTTTGTAATGTATTTATTGTTTTTCAAAATAAAATATGAAAAATGAACTCTTTATGTTATTTCTCTCCTGCTCTTCTTTCCTATTTCCATTTCAGGCATGTATTGTTTGGATTAAATGCGCAACTTTTTTGTTGGAGATAGTATTTACTTGCATAGAATAGTATATCAATTTTTAATGTATTTTTTCAAAATAAAATGTAGAAAATTAACACTTTCTATTAATTTTTCTTTGCTCTACTTCCGTATATAAGTATCTGCCGTTTAATAGCTGAATTTGAAAGATCTTCAATTTGTAGTCTCGTATTATTATATTAAACTGAACTGAAAGTATGGACATAATATGCTATATTACGTTAATATTGCCCGCTGAACCTCGCCAACGCCATCTGTCGATTACCTGTGATTTTGCGTGAACTACCTGAACTCGGTCACCGGCCAATAAATGGAAGTCGACACAGCCTGGTCAGGAACAACTATCTGCTGGTTTTACTAGTCATTTCATTTTGCTGAATAATACATATAATCTTTCCGGTAGAAAAATTATTCGTCGATGGGGATATTTTCAACGCAGTCTCACAAATGTACTCTGCTACTTGAAATCACTTACCCACGTTCTAACGACCATAGTCGAACATAATGCACAGTGGAAATTCAAAATTGGCTGTTTTTTGAGAGGCCTAAACCGCCTAAACTCCTCTTCATTGCTACTATTGGCTCCAGTGGTGTCCTTCCCTCGGTGCGGGAAAAGGCTGCGGAGGACAAAACTATGACAAATTAACGCTTTTCATCCGCCTGGAGCGAACTTATGCGAATCAACCTTTTACTCAGTAATCTCTGTGATCGACTGTAGTCCCCCTGGGCTACCCGTGAGAAAGATAAATGGGGTAGCTCTACCCTTCATGACGTCAGAGCTTCAGATTTAGTACCACCATAGATACGAGATGGTGACACTGGCAGGACATGGAGTAAATTGAATTAAAAAATTGCTATTATATATAAGAAGATAAGATTATAAATAAATGATTAAACATTTTCTCCATCATTATAAAATGTCAGAAAATTGTAATAACATTTTAAGTTTTCAATAAATGCTGTGAAACGTTATTTCAAAATCAGTGCATAACGTTCGGCGGCGAAGATGATGCAATATTTACCAATTTTGAGTAATGGCGATGAATGTGCGTTCTGCAAAGAAAAGTGCTGTTAGTTTACGCAGCAATAATTCAGTTGACCACCCAAACTTACTATTCCATAGATTTTCGAAAACGAAAGTAAGGTATTTATAATATTTAGAGTGTGTTGTTGTATTGATGCAATCATTGTATTCCTGAAGCTAGAGTTTCGATGTATGAATACATATGAATGAATACTTTCCTTTCAGAAAACTTCATGGATGAAAAGTTAAAATTTTCGGTATGACTTTGTTTCCTATTCAATTTCTAGGTCTTTATCTTTGTGTAAATTATGTAGAAATCCATCTCTTTCTGCTTTGCCTGCCAAAAAGCACCACTGCATCTGACTACCAACACACCCTTACTATCCAGGTAAATTCATTGTATTTCATGGATAAATATCCTATGGTTTAGCTGCATTATTTTTTAACCCCAAACCTGTTTTATTCTGTTGTAAATTATAAGTAATGATTTTGATTTTTTTATTTCATCATACCATTGCTTTCTATAAAACAGCTGTAATTTTAAAGACATATGGATACTTATTAGCTATTTTGGGATGGATCTCTTCTTTTTAATTCCGAATAATTTGAAACAAGTAGTTGTTATGGGAAATAATTCTGTATAGCTTTGAATGCTTATTGAAAAGAAGTTAACTGACAACCTGAAAAGCATTTTCCTGAATAATATGCTTAATAGTTACTTCATTCATACTAGGTGTTCCAAGATGATTATCCCATGACTGAAGACTGATGATATTGAATGATTAGAGATGCAGAGGAATTTGCTGATGAAGATAGGAAATTGAAGTACTGTATGGAGGTAAGGAATGAAGGCGAATCTTATGCATACTTTCTCAATCAGCAGTTCAGTGACAAAGACAAACTTGGTGCTCCTGGAAAAGTGAGAATAACTATTTGGTTTTGATGAAGCTTTCATGTTTTGGGTATACTTTACATTAGAAAGCTGATTTTATTTAATTGCTTCTCTAAGATGTTTAACATCAAAATAGTCAACCTTTTCATATCTACCGCCAACTTTTATATCTCTGAAAGTAGTGAAATTTCCTAACTGCCCATCAGTTCCATAGTAATGGTGATTTATAAAGTAGAGAAGTCACTTTACTTTAAAAATTTATGAAGCAGAGTTACAGCAAGTTAAAGCATATAATAATAATCATTACCAAATACCTTTGCTAAGTTTAGCAGAATATATCTTGTGATGAGTAAAGTTCCAATTCCACGAGAAATTTTTATTAAAAAACTTTGGCAATCCCTTTCAACTAAGGTCTAGTCATCATCTGGCAACATATACAAAAAGTTTCTGCAATATATATGAGGAAAAGAGGTGGAATCATGGGAGAGGTAAGAGTGGGGTGGAGAAGAAGGTTAGGGTATTGGAGGTAGCAGGTTAACAAGTGACAGCAATTGGGAGGAAAATTGTGAAAAGGTGTGCATTAGTGAGTTTTAAATTACTCTTTGTATGATGGAGAATTGCCATTTGTTCAAATATATCTAACAAAGGCCCATTGGGTAAATAATGGATGAAATAAGCTTTGGATTAAATGTGTGGTTGTCTTTGAGTAGGTGTACTGAGAAATGAGAGGCATTAGAGGAGTTTCTAAATCGTTTTTAATGTTCTTTTATTCTAGGTTTTAAACATCTTCCAGTCTGACCCAAATAACTAGCTTCACAGTCGTTAAAAACCAATTTATAACCTCCGGATTTAAGGGAGGACTATAGCTTATCTTTACCATTGAAAAGGGTTTTGCCTAAGTTGTGGAGGGTATAGAAAACAGGTTTTTGGTTAGAGAGAAGAGCATTGGCAATGGTATTATAACTAATGGGACCAATAAAAGGAATATTTACTCTCTTAGGGGGATCATTATTAAGAGCAAAGGTCTGCCTCTTCAATATCTGAAGTATAAGGATTTTTCATCCAGTAATACACCATCAGTTTCAAAATGTCTTCAAATCTTGTGTCTATGTCCAATTTAACTTTGTCGAGGTGGCTACTGATTCTGTCAATATCCTCTGGAGTTACATTATCTTTTATAGATGATAATTCAGGAAACTGATTAAATTCTCTCTTCAATAGATAATACATACCTTAGTGTTCTACCTCTTGGTAGTTCCATGTGCATACTTTATAGTTAAGCGCATTTTCTAAAAATTTTAAACCATTCACAGAATCACACACAATAGCTTTCCTGTCTACATACTTTACTACTTCCCACCTACCTTTACTCCCTTATCTATTTCTTCCCAAGCATCTTTCACAATATGCCTGCATATACATCATAATGCCAAACTAATAAGACCTCTCACAGAATTCTATCATCATTAAAAATAGGAACAACAAAGAAATGCAATTCTTAGACTCTACTAATTCAGTATTCCTCACAATGGTCTGAATGCCTCGATTATAAATTAATATTGATCAAACAAAGATTTTGGCAGACTAATATCAATGTGATGCCATTGGCCGCATTGTTTGGAATTAGCCCTACATGCAGGTTGGGAGAGCTTTTAATAATGAGGTTATGATGAAGAAAAATAAATATTATGAAAAAGATGAATTATTAAATTATGAACTTGAGAAGATTACACTTTTTGTTTGATTTTAATTTTGGTTTTGCCCTTTAAATTCCAGATACAGATAATGCAGCAATGGAGGAGGTGATAGACGCTGTCATAAATTGACTGGACGAAAATCAGGATGCAGATATAGAAGAATATGTGTGAATGGCAATGAAGGAACTGTGCATAAAAGTAAGAAGGGTTCAAGGAGGGCTTTCAAACGAAGAATTAACATTTTTGCAATAGCGTATACAAATGTCTGACTCAAGAACAGAGACATTTTCCATTTCACTTCCTCCCTATGAGTTTCACAGTTTATTAAGAAAAAATCTACAGACTGTGGGATAGCACATTTTATTTACTGAAAACCCTTTTTCTTATGTGCTACACTGAGCATGACACAATATTAGTAGCATGGACCATAGCAGAAACCATTTCCTCTGATAGTAATGGAATACGACCCAACTCATCAGGACCATCATTCATTTCATCATCATCCACTCATAATTATCTCCAATATGAAGACATTTGGTAATTTGGTTGTATTCTGTAAATTTATTCATTGTACTCTTGAAAATTTTCTCGTCATTTAATGTTCTGTTGTATAGATTGTGTGATACTATGAGATCTTATTTTGCATTAAAAAAATAAATTGTGAAAATATTCATATTTTGTTTCTTTTTATTTACATGCTATTTATTTGAAGAGGAATTATCCTCTGATCAACAATGTAAAAGGTGTTTCATACAATGTTTTTTATGTAGATTAACATATTTGTGCCTTAAAAGGTTAACATTTTTTTCTTATCAAGTATTTAAAGAATGCACAGTTAACTTTTAAGTCGTAATGGTGATTAATACTGAGTAATAATATTTTATGCATTTTTGTGTAGATTAAAGTATTCGAGCTTTTAAATCTTAACATTTTTCCTTAACATGTATTTTAAAAGTGAAATATTTAACTTTTTCAGCCGTAAACGTGATAAAAACTTAAAAAAACCACCGTAGAATTCTAATGGCATAAAATGTAGCCTAGTAAGGGAACGAACGTAGCGGTCCCGCTAGGCTACCGCCTGTGGATGTTAGTACTACCATCGATACGAGATGGCGGCACGGTGCGACTAAATCCCACTCTCAATACTGTTTAGTTGCATCCCCGTGACCTGGGCAACAGACATGCCAATAGTTTATCTACCAAAGTCAATCAACTAACATAAGCCCATATTTACAGTATTTTTACTCACATCATTCTATAGCTGATTGTAGGAGATTGTTTAAAGTAATCCTACCATAAACCCCTTTTGATATGTTTGCACTTCTCCCCTATGAAATAAAAAGATTTAAAGATGAAGATCGCTTATTATATAGAACCATATATTACTCGGCTTCATTTACCACAATTAACTAAAACCAGACTCAATGAGCATTCTTCTCGCAAAGACAAGATTCAGTGCATTCTCAGCGTTAGGTAACTGCAATTACGAGAAAAGATATTCACTTGGCTGACGAATTACACACTGACAACATCCATTTAACAAAGTCTTTGAGAAATACATTGGCTCAGACCTTACAGAGTAATTTGACCAAAAATAAAAACTTCTTAAGCTTGGTTTGACAACGAAGCTCGAACACATATAGAAAAATATCGGTCATCAAAAGGAAGACAGAACCCATAACCAGTGAAGTCACTAAACAAAGAATCAACTGATTCGGGGGTTATTACCTTTCGATTCGTTTGAATTGATATCTTGATATTCTTCATTAACTTTAGTTTCCATGGTTCCCATCTGCTACTTTGAGACCCAGAAACCGCTAATCCGACACGTACGTCTTTTATTGCTAAGACAAATGAGTATTCGCGAGCGAACATAACTTTTTGCATAATAACATCGAACAAGTAATCAAAGTTTTTACGTTTTTACAATCGTATGTAATTCAGCGCCCTCCAGAAAGTCTCATTAAGTTACTTCAACGTGTATATAAATTATACCGATTGAATGCATGCTTTGAAAAAGTCATCCGTAAATCATGCACCTGAATCATTTCACATCACTTACATGATTTTTCGGACGCATGAGAAGATTTCTCGTGCTTTAAGTGTTTTCATTGCAAGCAATTTACTACATATGTTATGAAGATATAGCAGCATAGCTTTTCAGATAAAGTAGGCTTCGAAAGGTAGGTGTGTTATGGATTGATTTTGAGTTGTATCCTCCGCGAGTCCTCGTATCTAATCTAAGAAAAATGCGAGTGCTTATGGAAAAATGTAATTGCCTTTTCTTTTTTTTATGTGAGATGGTTGCGTTTATATATGGATGGTCTCTATTAAGACTCTACTCTGGAAAATGTTCCAGAATTTCATGTTCAGTGCAGAATGAATTAGATATCCTAGTTTAAGTTCCGCAGAAGCAAGATTCATTTTAGTCTAAAGAATTACTTTTCTTTCTCTGAAAGGAAATATTGCTCTTAAATCATATAATGATTTTTACCGGCTGGAAAAATTATATTTAAGGAGTATACCAGTAAGAAGTTGTTGGTCGTTAACTTTCTACTATTTAGATTATTGGTTTCAACTTTTAATTTTAAAATTAATGCATGTTATATAAATTCAATTAATTTGACTTATCGACCAAAAATTGTTCTGTGTATGGTAAAATTCCTTTAGTAATTGAAATGATTTTCGTTAGTGGTGTGGTGGTTCTAAAAGCTTGCCAAGGGGATCAGCGGTTCGAAGCAATTTACTTATATTCTCATCTGAAAGTAATGAAAGTCTTAATTCCTTAATTATCTAACACAAAGCAATAAAATTGCCAATGATAGCCACCCATTGGATTCATTTATAGTGATAATTGTATTTCGATTATGGATAAAATGTATATTCTCATTAACAGATATTAGTTGTTAATTTCCTTATTCATGAATAAATTAATGCTAATTTATTTCACGATATCTCACCCTAATCCAATGTTCCTGCATGTTTCGTATCCACTCTATTCTAATTATCATTAAATGGTAGGTATTATGGAATTGGAGACAGAAGGAAATAATGGTGAAGAAGCACCATCCCAGCCATTTTCATCTATTGCAACCTCTAGCATAGAAAATAAAGACGATATTTTGCCTTCTACAACCCATGAACCTCAGTCTCCAAAAGTCAGCCAAAGGAAAGCACAGAAGAAAAAGTTAAAGGGAAGAGAACGGGGAGGTAGTTATCATAATTTCTAGGTCAAAGGCTTAGTATATTTCTTTTTCAAGTGTGAGTCATGCAGTCCTTCAAAATGTTTAGCTTTCAGATTAAAGGGCAATGTGCTTCACTCTAATAAATTTCATCAATGAATATCTCACATTATTAAACAAAGCTAAGGATCAGTAGTTCTTCCTTCTAGAAACGATGATTTTTATTATTTGTTTAATCTTAAAAATGAATTGCTCCCGAATATCCTAATTGCATGTTTTATCTATAAGTTATAAATTATTCTGCTTAAGACACAGCTCCTTATCCGTCATCGGTTGCTGTCGTTCGTGAGGTTTATGATGGTGACAATGCATATGAATTCTTTGAACGTGAGCTCGAGTGGGCATTGGAGGCATGTGCTCCGGCAATAGTGATAGAGCCATGTCGACTTGGGGATGAGACTGCCAGGTGGATAGCAGTTGGCAATTGCCTTCACAAAGGAGGAGTCATTGTAGGAGCAGCTTGCTTAGTGGCAGGTAAGTGATCTCGATTTCTTTCGAGCTCTAATGTTTCCCTGTTCATGTGTGAGAGTGTTGATCATGCCGCTAGTGACCTCTGCTCTACATCTTCAAAGATTTGTGTTGTGTATTGCTTGCATCTTGTTCCAATACCTTATCATGTTGTGTTTTGGAAGAGAGTTCCATTTGGCAAATCATATTGTACATTGAAAATCAATTTGATGAAATAAAATCTATGGAAGTGGCCGTAATGTTGTGGAAGTTCATAACAGAAAGAAGTTGTATACCTACTTATACGTATACTCATAACTGTGGAAAAGTATACATCTTCTTTCTAATTTGATTAAAATTTCCACGCATTAGCTAGCAGTTACTTTATATATAAGACCGCATGCCTCTTGTAGCGTAAAATATCTCTCATTATAAAAATCTATATATTTAAGATTTAATGCCAGGACCATTTCCTTCGATTGCAATTAATACTCCACAAAACCTTACTTGCCTTACGTTTATTCCTCCCCATCGCCTGCAATCAGGTGGCTAAATTTATTCATTTAAATCATCAGAGTTTTGCTCTAAATAAGTTAATCCATTTTTACATTTCACCGTTATTCCATCAGTTAATTGATGTATTTGTAATAAATTGAAGATAAATTATAAATAGCCTTTGCCATAAAATGAATTAAAATATTCGTTACAAGAAAATACCGATATGAATTGTATAGGACTTTCTATGAACTATCTTTCAGGTCCTGTCAAGCCTTATCAATAGCTGAAATATTAATTGCATCCAATTGATCATTGTTACAGGTACTTTGTGGCCTAACTACCCACTGCTGTACATTCCTCCTGGGGTGTGCTCTCTCCTTTGCACCACCTTATATACATTCTCCTGGAGTCCTGACCCATGCTGTAAATATCAGGTGGAAACGGATCCCAAGATGCTAGCAAATATCCTTCCTCTTCACCTTCTCTCCTCTCCTGGATGGATTGAAGGCTTGCCATCTTCCTCATCTTCTAGCTCTTCGTCGTCATCTCATCGATATCCCCTGAGCTCATCTCCTGTAGTTCTTGTTAGGAAGGATGATTCACGAAGAAAGATACTTCACTCGACCATCACCTTTTGTGCAGTTCTTTTGTGCACGTATCAGCTCTATTCAATGAGGAAGTGATGGCAAAGGCAGCCTTCGATGGACTGTTTTAGAGATTAGTGTACTGTTCCTGGGCTCTGAAGTGGCACTTATCTTAGACTTGTGTTATTATTTTGCCATTTTACATATTGCTGTAAGAATGGAAAATGAAATTCAGTCGTAGAATATTTTCTAATTTGCCATTTGTTGTTGCTTTCATTATTACATTTCAGTCAATATGCACAATGAGTAGAATAAATTCAAATTATTTCTTCTGTACTTTAATTTGCTGTAACTTAAGATTTAGTAGATAGTAATTTAGTTTCAAATTACCACGGATTCAGAGAACCTGACAAGTCAAAGTAACTTTACTCTGATTCAAACTGGCTAAAAGAGAGAGAGAAAAACTAAGATACTTCATTCATTGTCATTGGTATCTCTCAAAAGTTATAAAAATCCAGTGAAAATATTATGAAAAATGATCTTATCAACACTCCCCTCATCAATACTTTGCCAATGAATCAATTGCCTTATGTTATTATTTGTGAATGGTAGAACATATCATGAGCATTAATTTCCTATTATGTTTTAACTTACCAAAATTATATTGTTTTCTGTTTTCATAGATTTACTTATCGAGCAACTCATTTGTGCTCATCATTTGGTTTATGTAATTCAGCCACTTCTGTCTGCCTAAGTATTTTTGTGAATCATTCAAGGCATTCAATGAATTAAAATCATATTTTTATAGAGCATATGTACTGGTGCTTCAATTTAAAGACTGTCCAAGTTGTAATTGGAGTTTTCTATGACATTCAGTTGGAATCGACTTGGAAATCCCCCCCAGTTTGATGTTGTGTTACAGATGATAACTTAAGTCAATCTCTAAATAAATAGCATTTATTAAAAATCATTGACCTGGTTCATGGCCTTTTTAGTTGCTAAATTCTAAAAAGAGTTCAGATGCGTGACTTTTTGATAAGTCATACAATCTTCATTCCATGAGTAAGTCTGCAGCAAAATAACTATCCTTTAACCAATGCATAACCAGGATGTATTTTTGTGCTAGTGTTCTTCAAATGGGTCTGCATAACCTTTCTTTGTAAAATAATATGTAGGTTTAAAAAAAAAACTTGTCGACCATGAACTAGGATAATTGATCTAATCTTCTCTTCTAAATGAGATAAACATAATATGTAAGAACAAGACCATGTGAAGGATGGTTTAAATGAGGCCACTATAAGATCCTCAAGTAAGTAAATCGGTCCAATTGCTTCTAAAGCTTTGTATCTTTTAAGTATTTGAGCCTTTCTTGTTGTAAGTAGCTTTCAACTTTGCTGTTTTGCAAATTGCCTTTTCATTTGGTAAATGGATGGATCAGTATTGAATTGTATGCATCTTTCATAAAACATAAAAAGTACAACGTTTAATGAAATACTCATAATTTTGTACCTAATCTTAAAGATTCTGGAGTGTTGTGGATTGGCTGGTTCAAATGTTACGATTGAGACATTTTAGAAATAATTCTGAAAACATTGCAACAACCCTTTTCCTTTGCTTTAACATGTGTATACTGTTTATTGAACTATTAAAAGTCTTTAACTTCAGCCTCGTACACTTCGTCTTCAAACATCAAGAGAAAATATCCAAATTACGCCGTTTTTAATTTCAATTGAATATTTATTTCAAAGGATAGCTGCACCAATCCATATCATATGGGAGAAGATGGTCACTTTTGTATGAAATAAGAGTACTGTGTAGCGGAATCTCTCCCCCTGCTTGAAAAATACGTCATCCTGTGTGTTCTCCTTCACTCTAATAAATAATGATTAATCTTGCTGGGCAAATTTTAGTCATTGAACAATAAACCCTTCGTTATTACACACTAATAATCATAATTGACCAGGATTTTAGCAGGGACCAAAGCGTTGCAATTAACGACCAACCGACGCCAGCAAATCATGGTTATCTCCATATTGTAAAAGTAATTTAAAATTGCCTTTATAAGATGTCCCACAATGTTAGGCCAGAACAGCTCGAATTTATCTTAGATAGCGTGGGAAATGCCCTGGTTTCAAACAGTCCCTTTCAAGAGTATGTATCTTCTTGATTGGGAGAGCTGAATCTTTGAATTAAATAAAATATAAAAAGTGTTGGATTTTTGGAAGTTAAGGAAGAGGTGCGAAACAGTTTCATTTCCAAAGAACTGCAGAGAGGTAAGCAAAATACTAAGTAAGATTTTTATCTGTAAATAAATAGGCAGCATTAGGCTTACTTAAGATCTCTGCCGAAGGCTAATTTACAAGTTGAAATTTCAGGCACTCATTAGAACCGATTCATGTAATTAATGGTGCATGCCATGGAATTTTCAGTGCCATTTGGCATCACACCCAATGCGATTTCGACTACATTAACTGGCACCTGAAATTGCATGGTGTACAACAGCCTTAACATAGCATTTATTATGTACAAAATTGTGATGTTCTTTTTCCTTCTACTTAATGAATTATATTGTTTTTCAATTTATTTTTGTTAACCACTGCTTTGCAAGAGGGAAAAGGAAGAAAAGAGGTGAAGGCAAGATTGCGCTAGGATTTTCTTCTTTTATTGTATGAATAAATTGACACACAACAGTCACAACTAACGCGTGTATTCACAGGAAATCACAGTAAGGGTAAGGCAACATCCAATTGTTTTTCTACCACTTGCCTATTCACCCTCGCTGACGAGGGCCACGCAAAAAGGGGCTTTTATGACACCGCACAGTCCTTAACAGCATTAACCTGTTTTTTCCACAAATACATTTCCTTTCCCTTAAGAAATGAATCTCACCATGCAGTTCTAGTTTGGCATCAGTGAAGAAGTGTTGTTCTTGTTGTGCTCGGGTTTTTCTTTGATTATTCAACAGTTCATACATTTTCTCAAGGTGAGCACTTTTTCCTGTTTAACTTAACCGTGTTTATTCATCATATTGTACCTAAGAGCTTGTTTTTTTTATTACACTGCACTTTTTTACTGCCAACTTTAATAGGAACGTGCAAATATCATCTAACTTTCTTTATATTTTTTAAACTTGTCGGATTTTCATGCAGGTTTTTTCTCCATTTTTCTGCTCAAAAATTCCAAATCACGTGTCCATAGCTCCACAATAAATAATTGAGATGAAGGAGCAATCAGTATGTGATAAAATAGTACCTTTGACTTATTTTATATCACGGAGTTTAAATTTAGAGGCTCATGAAGACGCCCTAGATTGCCTCCATAAATTTATTAGGATAAAATTCTTGGTGCCCCATCTAAAAAGGTGTAATGGATGTTCTTGGAATAATGAGTGATTTCTAATTCAAATGGCTCACAGAGTCAATCATTTTCCCTGAAACTATCTGTCAGTAACTACCAGGTTCGTCTACAGCTACTGGTATATATTTTGTTCAATTTCTATAGCAATCATTCTGTAAATTGTGAAAAATAAATATTTAAGGAAACTTTGTAATATTTTATGCAATTTAATTTACTGCATCGTGAGTAAAAATTAAGGAAAACTGGCAATAAATTACTCTCCAATTTTGAATTTAGGGATTCCAGTATTGCCACAGTTTATAGCTATCAGAGCACGTGTCAGGAATAGTGCAATAAAATTTCCTTCGATGAAGACAGTCTTTGGTCTTTCCATCCTGTCAACCGAAAAGTAAAGGCACTCATATACATTCGTGTGACAAACACAGTTGAACTTCGGGCCTGATTATTGCTAAGAAAATTGGAGTAATTTAATGTAAGTGAAAGCATCTTTCACTAGGCTGTCCATAAGGACATATTTGTCCCATATCTTTGTTAGTAGGCAGTGGCAGCTTGCGGATAGACAGTGAAACTGCAGCACCCTCTATTACAACTTGATTTTACCGATAACTTTTAATATAATGAGCCCTTTTTTCTTTATACTTGTACAATATATAATTCTTAAGCTTAATGTCAGAAGCAAGCCCCCATCTGATGAAAAAGATACAAATACCTCCATATGGAACTGTGCTTTTCACAGTTCCACGTTTGAACGTTGTGCGCATGGGCAGATGGGAAAGCTTTACGCGAGCGCTGTGAGGGGGAGAGAGCACACAACTGTGAAATCATTTGCGATGGTTCCCCCAAGTTACAATTCTACGGGGGGTCAAAGTTGACCAAATTTCACAAAAAATGCCAATCTTCGATTTTTCGCAAAATTCTTCAACTTCAAGCCAATCCTGAACTAAAATGAGCAAATTTATTAGGTAAAAATCGGTGCAGTATTAAAAACCTAATATTTATGCTTCATAATACTGTGCTTGAATGATCACAGTTTAATATTTGCAATATTTATACAACAAAATGGCAAAACCTTATTTTACAGCAAATTTTCACCTGAAGTGAGGAAAATAGTAGTGATGTACCACGATGTACACGGACTTACCGTATTTGACGGCATATAAGACGCACCCTCATTAAGTTGGCCACTCGCAAGGAAAAAAAGTTTTTATAGTCCGTGGGAAAGCGCGGTATCACAATAACTTAAATTGTAGTTTCTTTTAGTTGTCACGTTTCGTAAAAGCCAAATATTAACATAATCATTGAATGCAATTATGAAATAGGTAGTATAGACCATCTGGGCTTAAAATAGCATTCAGTATTGAAAGTTAACCCGTGGAGATTGAACCTTCACATATAAGACGCAGGAAAATTTTTTGAGACATAATTTAGGAAAAAAGGTGCATCTTATATGCCGTCAAATACGGTACTTATACCACAATGTTCTTTGAAGCTTTCTTAAGAGGAACCTGAGATAAAATCCTGCGACAATTTGCAACGCCGATAAGCAAAGCGACTTTTTGATGGGAATGCAAGGGCAATATCCACGTGGCAGAGCACCACTTTCTGAGACCATCTCAGAGAGAATAGAGGATATGCAGAGAAAAACACTTCTGAATGGTTGGTTTTGGAGATATCATGCTGAAGCAAGGTTACTTTTTATCTTTAGATGAAGAAATATTAAGATTTAAAAAATAATCTCATTTAATCCTTCGAGAAAAAGTAAATTTAGGAGTGAGTTACAGTTTCCTCATATCTCTTGATAAAGTCACAAATTCTGAAATTTTATTTTTTTAAATAAATCATTAAAGCTATAGATTCTCACTCTTTTCTTCTCTTTTGACCTTCAATTGCTAGATGAGTAAGCTCACATCTATCCTATCTATCAAATAATTGCTCAATTCTGGGAACTTTGTGAATACACTTACAATTAATCACTCGGAAATATGTAAGAGTCATATAACAAATGACGTAGTTATGTACTGTAAATTGCATTAGATTAATTCAACAACATGAAAAAACATTCAGTGACAATTCGAAATTGTTTTAAATTATAATAACTTAAACATTATTATTGTTAGCAAATAGTAACTTTGCTCTATTTAGATAAATAGATTAGTAACAAAATACTCTTTATTTGGGATAAATATCACCAACGATTTGCGAGATAGATCATTTTTAACTGGCAGGTGTAAAAGATTTTTAAATGGCCAAATTTAAATCCGGCACCAGGACCCCCACCTGTGGGGGATTTCATTCTGACGGACAAAGGCTAAGATTTTTCTGGAGCAGCACCTCCGCTAATTTTAGCAACGAGCCGCCACTGTTACTAGGCTATATATTTTGATAAGAATTGAGTTCTTACCATAAGTAGAACCACATAACGGGATTTAGAAGAAAAAACGATATTGCAATTGCAGCTCTCTTACAGTCCTTAAAAAACCTTCAGTGCAGATGTCACTCATGAGCGACGTTGCAAGTGCGTGTGATTCCTCTCTTTCTACAAAAGCTGGAAGGGACAAACCCTGTAGCAATTCTCGTATTGTCTCACTCACTGTTCGCGTTATGAATTAGCGGGAAAATGTACTCATTTAATACAAGCAATGAATGTGTTAACAGATATAATGAGATAAGGGAACAAGTTGCTTGCACAAAAACTATTAATAAAAAAATTCCAGATTGACAGAGAGTGGTCATTTAGTAAGAAGGGATGGAATAAAGAGTTGAAGAAATTATAGGCACAGATGGTGCATACTCAGGTAAGCTAAACCAATGAAAGTGAATTTCAAAGATTCTCCTCAGTTGAGAAATTCTACTTGCCTAAATTCTAAGTGCCTCAACCACTGCAAGTATTTTTAACTAAAATTGCGATTCAATGTTTAATTTTATTCAATTTAATCTAAATCATGAAAAATTTATTATTTCCTTTTTGTCAGGGTGGTAAACAGTAAGAAGTTGGGTGGTTGAGCTACAATAGCTCTTTACTCACCTTTTTCAACTCTGGAGGTGAATTTTATCATCTATTCTCACAAATGAAGTAATGATGTTAATGAGATCCCACAAAACTTACAGAATCTTAAATTGCTTCATCCTGATATGGCAAACACCTGATGATGATTAATGCGGATTTTTTGAAGAAAGATCTTTTAGCAAAATATCTAGGAGAACATACAAATTATGTCCACAAGACCTTTTGTTCGACAGTTAGGCATCAGGACCCGAAACATCTTGATTCCGGCAAAAAAACTGAAGCTGCTTTTAATGAAGGTTTCTTTGCTGTACTAATAATTATTAGTTAAAGAAATGTGGCAGCGATGCGAGATTTAGGCCAATAACTATGACCATGAGAGGTTAATGAGGCAGGAGCATCATATACAGTATGAAAGATACTAGAATAATTCATAGAGCTGAACAGCTTCTGTGAAGCATCCAAAGGTACCCACGAGAATGGCAACTCAGCAACCCCAAAGCATTCTCTTCAAAGATAACTCAAAACTACTTCGAGTATCAAGATTTCCTTTTTCATACATAGTATTAAATTATCTAGACAATGAACTTAAGATAGCAATAAAAGTATTAATTTAAACAAAGCGCTATCTCTATAAAAGAAAGGGAATCTTTCCAATCAAAAACTTACAAAAGCTGTAATTTTCACAAATTTCAAATAGTATGTACGTATTTAGGTTCATAAACTAGACAATTCAATACTTAAGAAAACTGTTACAATTTGTAGCAGTTGTTACAATGAAAAATTGTTAAAATTCGAATGGATATTTAAGAAGCTGGAACATATGCCAGTACGCAACTACTACATGATCGCCCTACAAGGTTACTAAGACTTAACATTAAATTCGGACAATTTTCATACTCTCACAGATATTATATAAGTTTTAGCAAGTTCACAAATGGTATGTTTTTCAAATTCTCCTAAAATAATTTCAAAAATCTCTTAAATTATTGCCTTCTAAAACCAGGTTCCCCTGCCACACATCAGATGGAGCCTCCTGAAGGAACTGACGTCCGACTTCCATTTATTGGGGTTACTTGAAAGCAAATCGACTTTCCAGGGGTCCAATAGTTGGAAGCAATGGGTCATATTAATATAGTGGAGTATAAGATCAGACTCAAAGAATTTGGAGCTCCGTTTCATATTAAAATGTTGAGCATTTCCTCAGAACTCAGCTGAATACATACTTGAGTGAAACAAGAGCATTTGCTTCCGTCCGTATTAATAAAACGGAGCATTTGGTATCGAATACTCCACTGCACCTGAGTCTGTTGTAAACTCAGTGTTGAAGTAATTCGATTCTAAGATTGTTGAGTGATAGTAATATGGCTGAATTTTTCATTGCCGAAAAACATATTCATTTCCTAAGGATGCGGATGAACTAGACTGGAAAGCGTTACATCATTTTGAAAGGAAAAATGTTGATTGGTTGAGTGTGCACTTCTTTGGAGGGAGAGAGAAGAACCGCCCTGACTCCAATGCAGCAATTCCTAATTTTTTAAGATACGTTACCAATCCTAGATTCCTGTCAGGTGTGACAAACAATTTAGGAATTTGTCAACCAACAGTGTCAAATGTTATTGCAAAAGTTATACCTAAAATAATTCCAAATGCTAAATTTTAGTTACGCCATATTTGCACTGACAAAGAGTTAGAAAACGCAAAAATAGACTGGTAACATACATATGACCCTTCTGCAATGCTTTTCGATATGGGTTTCATCCCTTGCTATTTCAAACTTATTCAAAGCTACGATAATTAAGTTATGAAAGCTTTAATTGTTTGGTCTTATAAACAAACTAATCACGAGACATTCAACTTTGAAAACTATTTGTTATGCAGCTTGAGCATATGCTAAAACTACTTCATTCTTAACTTGCTATCGAAGCAAAAATTCAGACCATATAAATTTATACCACTTAGAGCAAATGCCAATCTCCAACTCTAAGCTTTTGCTCAGTGATCAAACTCAGTTTTTATTAATATGACCCAATGATTCTTTATTCCATAACAAAAATAATGACAAATTTCAGAAAATAAATAAATTTTAATCATTTGTATCATCATAATTTTACTAAGAACAATATTACAATAATTATTTACAAGTTAAAACACTGAGTATACTCATATTACTAACATCAACTAACAACACTAATCTTGGATGAACATTTTAAATGCACCACATCCTAACAGCTGATGAAACACATTAGGTGCAGGTCGTCTCCTGACAAATCACCTTGCCATATTGGCAGGGGACGCGACCTCAACAGCGCAAAGCTGTGATTGCCAATAGAGAAAAGGCAATCACCTTGCCATTGGCAGGGGACTGTCGCGTCCAGCAGCACCAACATGTGCTGCGACTGCAGGAACTCTTTCCAAGGAAGAATACGTAAATTTATCTAAACATAATCTTGCAGAGAACACAATCACCATGCACATGACAGTGGTCCAACAGCAGAAAGGAAGATACGCCTACATAGCTGTGCTTGTTTACGTGGTAACGATTGCAATGGCAAATTCAGAAATTTGAAATTACATTTTCCATTGGACAACTTATTTTGTCAGCACCTTCGTCCTGGCGCTGCTATCACTGCAAACTAGATTCATTCAAATCGCCTATCTATTTCAATTCAATTGCTCAATTTCTGCAGAGAATACAAATAATTACCACAATTCGTTAAGCGATGAAATGGTTTGAAGTGTCCATACCAAACTATCATCTATAAAATTAAAGAGAAATAAGCATTGATAAATTAGGTCTTCAAACCTGCTTTGACAAATTAACATAAGATATGTTTTAGTCATGAAAACTAACAATAAACACTTCTGTTACAGATTATTCTTTTACACAGAATCTCGAATGTATGAAAAAATGTGCTGTGATAAATATGATACCGATATTGCTGCGAATGAAGAAATTGATTTTTTTAAAACTTTTCCCACCTAGGACTTCTTCAAAATTCAAGTGACATTAGTGCTAATAAATAAGAGTTCAATTTCTCCTATGTGAAAAGTTGAACAAAAGCAATCAATCTTCAAAATTAATCAACAAATTCTGGATCAATTTTCCAGCTTCTGCAATGTTTTATAAATTTTAAATATCTTTAAAGTAGGGTTTAAAACCTTCCCTTTATTTGGATATACCTTTGGCCTTGATAAAAACCGCTCAATAGAAAAGAAATGCACAATCCATCCAATTTAACTTCAAGTGTAACTTTTTACAGTTTCTGGGAGATCAAAATAGCTCATCAAAATCACAGGAAATTCTGCTCACACACTTTGTATTGAGTAAGTTTCCTATTACTGTAGTTAAAAAATTACTATCCAGATTTTTATTTCAGTATGAAAATTTTGAAAAATTACTCTGATAGCAAAGTTGAATCTCTTAATCCTTGTTTGATACCAGGTTTTTGGCACTAGTGGCTAGTTATAATTAGTATTGGTGCATCTATGGTTTGCTAGCCTTGATGGTTGGTCTGCTAGCCAAGCAATGCTATAGCCTTCTTATGTGATTGTTAGCGGAAGGTTAATTTTAAGTATAGTCTTTCAACAACAAAATTTTCTTAATAATGCTGTGACTTTCATAATTTCCATATGACAATTAGTAACTTGGGCATCAGCATTATGGATTTTCATTTCTAGCCATAAGACAACTACAAATTATAGAGGAATTCATAGAACAGGTAAAGGTGCTATGGATACTTCATTATCAAGATACAAGCCAATGCGAGAAATTATTATCCCAAAAAATGTTTCTAAGTTATCAAATACAATAGAAGTCCATTACAACCAGTACGGCATATAACGAGAGTTGTGTTACAGCTAGTGTTTTGGCCATTGTCCGTTTCACCACAAAAAGGATAGGAAGTTACGTCCATTATAACGAGTGGTCATATCTGAAGTAAAGTTATAATGAGTGCCACGTTTCTAGGTTAGTCTTGCAGGAGGCTTATCTCAAAATCGTCAAAGAGAGAGAGAGAGACGATGTCCGACAAGCCAACGGTAATCTGAGGCGAGTGATCTCTTCAAATGGCAGAAAAATATTACATGCAAAAAAAATCGTCTCCCTATTCCTGCGTTTGTTTTCCACTACTCGCCTCATCCTTCCTGGGTAAAGATGCTTCAGGGAGCTTGGATTAGAGATTTCTCAAGAGTTTCACTCTTTCCTTTATCCCTCCGCACATCTTATCACCTCATCTCTTGTTTCTTTTCAGCGACGACCCCTCTAACCAGGGCCAAAGATTTTAATTGAGTTCTCATCATATTGGTATCCACCCATGGGATTCATTTGCATACGAAGGTTGGCACCAAATCGTCATATCCAGGATAGTTGGGAATATAGGAGATAAAAGCAGTGCTAATTCGGATTCCCTCTTCCCCTCCCTCACGACTAAGTCAGAGCTTATGAAGGGTGTGAATGAAAAATATCCCGAGAAAGCAATTTGATATGAATTAGCCAGAAACTAGAGCGTCGGACATTGTAAAATCATTTGCACACTAATGTAATGCGCACCTTAAGATATGCAGTCACACCAGTCGCTGCACCTTGTTCTGTATTACACTGGCATCTATGAAAAATTGTGATTCTGAACCTCAGTGTCATGGGTTCGATTCCAGAGGGCCCCAAAGTCCCAATTTGTTCCGTTTAAATGCATTGCTTTGATTTTCAGGAATAAAAAAAAATACTTCCCAGATAGGTAGAGAATTAAAATTCAAGGAGCCAATACATATGGTCAGGATCTATCAATAGCATTAATGACTTTTACAGAAAATATCCTGGGTTTGATGCTAGAAAGATGCAAAAATCTGTCCTTTAAAATACATTGAGGTAGTTTTTCATTATTTTTTTTGATGCACTCATTGAAATGATAGGAAGTTCGTGCTTGGCTAGAAGATGTATGGTAAGAATTGGTTCCAGAAAAAATTTAGGTAAGACCGTACTATTCCTGGGTTTGATGCCAGAGCACATTAGCATTTCTCTCATAAGGAATATAAGGGAAAAGTAGGAGGTCGTTTGAGGCAGTTGCAAGCAATATTTCTGCTTGATTTTGCACACATAGTTTGGATTGGTGATTTTCTATTGCGCTGCATTGTAAGTACCAGAAGTGGTTTAGTTTAGACAACCTCCACCACCACCGAGAATTGCTAGTTTCCATGGAGATTGAATGTTGAGAGTAAATGCTTTGCTCCTGCGTGAATGGTGAACAAAATCCTGCTTTCTAAGTATCGTGAAACACTCTGCGCAGCATGAAATGTTATGTGACGAAAAATATAGCCAATGATAATCACAAGGCAAATCACTGTCTGACACCATTTGGCATAGGAAAAGTGTTTGATGAGCATCCAGCTTAGCAACAATGAAAGGAATTCGATCAGATATAATCCTTGGTACAGCAAGCAGCATAAAAAAAGTTACCATCTGAGATGCAACCAGCATAACTCAAGAAGAGCGAGTCTTTCAGATTCTCTATTTTGAGCACTCTTTTCGCCTTCCTATTTATGCCTAGCACGTTTTGAAGGCTTTTGTGATGTTATAAATACTCACTAAAAGTCATTGCTTTTGCTGCTGTAGAAGCAGTATTGTATTATGGAAGAATTAAAATCATATTTTGTCATATCTGCTTGAATCTCCAGCGTAATTCGCTCTCCTCTTCTTAAAATATTGGACATAATTTAATTTGACTGCTCATATCTCCTCCTAACATAAAATATTCCATCAATGCAGATTAAGTATGAAATTGGTTATTTCAGTTAATGCTCCACATGTCCGCAGGATAAACGTTTTCGTAAAAATTACGCTTAATTCTGATATGATAATTAAGAGAATATGAACTACTGTAAATTAGGTCAACAGAGGAAGGAAAAATAAGAAAAAACGTAATAAGAATAAAAATGGAGTAATAATAAAATAATACCTGCTATTACAAATAACATTGGATGATTGTGGACCTCGAAGCAGAAATAAGGTGCTTGTTTTCATTGAAACCATTTACATTAGCAGGGAATTTTGATTTTTCTGATTTGCGGGTTTTTTACTTAAAGGATCATCCAAGATGTAACTTTTCACAGTGTTAACTATCTGTCAAAATTATCGAGAGACCTCAATACTGCGAAGTTTCTTTACAGAACCATTATTCTATGAAGTTAATATACATTATTGACCTACTTAAAAAGATATGCTGAAATATTTGATGATCTGACTATATATATATATATATGTAACTATGGTCATATGATATGAGTAACACATAGCACTAATATCATAAATATAATAATGGTGTTGTAGATTAATGAAAGATAGTTAAGCTAGAAATACTTTTAAATTAATTCTCCGTGAACCTCCATAAGGATTATTGCAGAGGTTTGAAACACTCATCTATCTAAATAATTAACCTATTAGCTCACTTATACTTTACGTAAAATGATGGCAATATTGGCCATCTGTCCATCTTTTCACCATCTGACTGCAAAAATAACGATCGTTAAGAATAGTGATCATCTCGTCGCATATTTCGCCATGTAAATCACAGCTAAGGAACATCTCTAATAATTATTGTCTTTACAGAGTTATATTCTTAAAAGATACCCAGCGGAGGGCTCCGATCATTTTGGACTCACTTCTATCTAACCTGTATTCTTTAAACGAATCAGTAATGCACAAAATTTCTTTTGGATAATGAAATCAGAAGGACTAGTGGTGCAGAGCCGAGTCAAATGCAAAAAGAATAGAATAATATTATTTTAAATATTTAATTCCTTTTATTTAAACCTTCTCTGTCAAAAATTTTAAAATGCTAAAAGGATTAAGGGTTTCAACATTGGAATGAGTTATCAGCCAACAATTTTAGGTTGTTACAACTCCACTCTCAACATTCTCATGTAATGCACTCATGCATGAATAATACATTTAAATCTATTACTTAGGGTCTCATTGGCAAGTTCTCTTTTGGGTGCTACGCCTGCAAAGGGATCTGAGAAAACCTACAAATTCTGTGGACGGTCTCCCAGACTGCCCATGACCGGCTCTGCTTTCAGGAGTAGAATTAAACATATACTAACCATAGAAAGATCACTTCCATAGAAATTTAAGCTTTGGAAACTTCTAAATCCAATATTAAGTTCTTAATATTTACATTCATCTTTTCAGTCTTATTTCGCAATTTCTTCTGACCAATTATTTTCATAAACCTTTGAGATATCCTTAGAAATCAATTAACAACAAAATGGGAAAATTTAAGAAATAGCTATTTGCGTAAACTAGCATTCCTTTGGTTCTTTTTCAGTACTATCATTGGATGTATAGTGTTTTCAATTCTTTTATTCCATTAAATGATAGACACAGTTATTAGTTTCGTAAATTTTAAGAACCTTTAACATTAATATAAAAAACACCAAAAGCAAGTGAATACATTTTTTCTCTCAGTGTTGATGATAGCCAAAACGTTAAACTCATCTTGATTCACTGATAAAATATGCTAGTCGATCTAACCTGGTTAATAAATTACAAAATAAGGATCTCATTTATATACGTATTTAAACACAATTATAATCGTCATTACTGTAACACACACGCAATAACTTGCCCATCCTGCATCTAGTACTAATAATTCATACCTCTAGCTAAGTCTTAAATTTGGTTAGACGTCGATTAACATATTGCCATGCAAAAGTACAAAGGATAGACTACCTAAAGTACTGAGAACTTCAAAATAAACAAATTCTAATACTATCAAGAGTTGATTGGTGGATCAGCAAATTGGGCGACAATAAACTGCCACATTGGGCAACTCGTACACCCAGTGCTTGAGAAGATTTGGTTCCAAAAAATAAACCACTATTATGGAAACTGTGGTTGATGAGTGATACCTGTTTTGTTAAGAAATGTTTTCCAATAGATACATATAACCATATATTCTGTTCATCACAAAACGTTACAAAGTATTTCTAAATCCTTGGATTAAAAAACTACACTTTACATCTTTGGAGGTCGTCATTAAGAGGGCCCCCATCCAAAGAAGGATGCCTTTCAGATTCCTTGTAGTGAATAGTTCTGAATTGCTCAAGGTGTTTAGCACTCACATCCAAGATAACTCTCCTGACCTGAGAGAGAAATAAACAGACCCAAAAATGGAATGGATTGCTTTATAAATATTTAATATTTCCAACAGAGTTGGTTATTGCAAATAATGGAATCAAGAAAAAACTTCAACAGAATATATTGGGGCAAGTGGAGAGAGAACAGGGCAGTGATATAGATAAAATGCAAACACTTTAAGAGTAGACAATCAGCTAGCAGAGGCAGGAATTCAACTAGAAACTCTAAAAATTTGACTTATTATGTCCCAAAGTAAGGTCTCCATATATAAAAAAAATTAAAAGAAATCTTAATATTTATAGGAATTTATTCGTAAGTATTTTGTATGAATGTAGTATTGTTCGAGATAGTCTCCAGTCACTAGGATGCAATTTTCTTGGTCTTATGGAATTTTTTTATTTATCTGCATAAAAACTCGCCGACAGCTACTTTTCCAGATACTAAGTGATGGATTTTTTCACTTCCTCATCCATTCTTCTTCCTCCAAAATATGTCTCCAGGATCAAGAACAAGTGAAAGTTGGATGTGACAAGATCTGGGCTGTATAAGGGGTGGACAGAGGCGCGTACATGCTGAGGTGATGAACTATATATCGTAGGTGATAATAGAGATGCTGTTCGAGGCAGTTCAAAGGGAGGAGATAAAGTTCCATACTGAAGCAACCACCCCACGAAAGGCATTCCATATATCACTTGCCATGCAGCATGCTGGTTGCCTGGCGATGTGTATTGTAAGACTGTGCTCCGCAACCTTTTCTCACCTACGACACACCAAAATTCTTCCTAGAATTCCTTGGCACGCCAAAACTAAAATATCTGAGCTTTTCAACATGGTGAATAGGAGAGAAGACGTGCATTTGGTCTTTCTACTTCCGAATTCAGAGGAAATCTATCCATGTTTGTAGAATTACACTTTCCAAACTCCTACAGTAAAAAGGTGCTATCCGGTGACGGCGATCGTCACCAAATTATTAATAAAAAAAACGAAGTAAAATATTTAAAAAATTTTTTTTCCTTGTCAATTCATGATCCTACATATAAATAAAAACTATAACTAGCAAAAAAAATAATTCAGTCACCAGCAGGAATTCAAAATTTTCCCGTAGCGTTCAAAGTGTTAAGTAGTGGAAACTTACAAAGTAACAGATAATTACGAAGATTATTAATATACACATAAGAAAACAAATAAAGAAATTAAATGGAGGAAAAAAAATGGAAATGAGCTTCAAAGAATAAAGCTCGAATTCTGGTAGGCTGATTTACTCAAAAAACTAATCAACTCTGACAGCACATTTCAATAATTTTCATATTCGAGCGCCCACAATCACACACACACAGACATAATTCCGGAAATGGTTAAAACGTGTTCTAGGGACCCCAAAACATGTATTTCCGTTGAAATCTCGAAGTTGATTTTTTTCATGAAAACAATACTCTCTCTATACTACATATATGGATAAAGTAAAAATGCGTTGCATAGTGAAATTCTCTCGAAGCCTCAATACGGTTTGTGATCCTCAGTCAACATTATTGGCACCCATGGAACAAGAAAAAAGTTAACTCAGTTTGTTTAAAAATTTGTGTAACATGCTTTACCTCAACAAACTTTTTTTAAGTAATCAACAATCGATCTACATGAATTGAACTTATAATTTGGTCCTTAACCTCGACTGAAAGTGAAGTCCAGCCACTTCTTGCTTCATTATGAACTTACACCCATCCCTCGGAAAATTCCCTACACCACTTTGTCACATTTTTTGCAGATATACAGCTCATACTGTTCATCTCCTTTAATTATTTACGAATGGAAATCAGCTTGAATTGAAGAAACAAACAATTGAGCTCATATCGAGTGAGGGGAAGAGAGACGTGAAAGTAGTCATTGCTCATCAGTGTCAGACACGTCACCCGGATTGCTAGTGAAAGATCTACGTAGCAACACCAACAACTTTTGAACAAAAAATTCTGTCACGCACTAGGAAACCTTGCTTTAAGCACTCGTGTAAGCAGCACCTTTTACTTTTTTAGAGGTATTTGATAAGAACCTTTGAGGAATTGAAGAAAACCACATGTTAAATAGCGTGTCAAAAGCAGGAGTGCTTTAACTGGACTTAATAATTCCAGCGGACAATTATCTCAATGAATTCTTTCTCCTTAGATATTCCAACCTTTGAAAATGAAACAGTAGTGAAAAGAGAACAAATTCAAACCCATTCTTAGAAAGTTATTAGCTGCTGCACAATGAAAATTAATCAGTGAAAGGTATTCCTGCACTTACTTTTTAACAATTATGCACATACATATTAAAAAACTTAATAAAACCATTCTGAAAGATTTTTTATAACAATGATTTATCTTGAAAATTCATTCCTAGAAAATTGTTAGATACAATAGAAATCACCTACTACTCATTTATAATGTCACAATGCATAAATTTGAAAAAGTCCAGCCATAAGTTTAAAAAAATCACTTTTCCAAAATTTTAGCATACGTACTTGGCTTTGAATGATTTAACTTTAACTGGAAATTTTTGCGGCAAAAGGTGCATAGAATTTTTTGTTTCTCGTCTTCAAATTTTCAGACTGTCCACAAAATATTTTACTTTACAGGAAACTAAAAATATAATAAATATACATCATAAACAATCTCTGATCTAATGCCAGAGTTCATTTAAAGCAAATAAAAAAAGAATACTGACCTCATGTTTGAGCCGACATATTAACTTGTGAAAAGTTTCAATTGCTAAAGCTCAACATCCTGAAAGTGATAACATGTTTTAATATTGGAATGCCTCTAAAGATATTTGTAAAAGAAAATTGAACATTGTGCCCATGAATTAAAAGGGGTATTCTAAAAATATTCAGCGCTTGCACTATTACCATTAATGGGTCTCATATAACAAATCCCTGCATTAGCTTTTTCGTGCAAGTCTACCAATGCAGGAATAAATTAGGGACATGTCGTGCGAACTTGCCTTCCTATGCCATTTGCTGCATCCTTGCAGGGTGATCAAGGGATAACTGAAGCAAAAATGTGAACTACAAACCCTTCGGCACCAGTTTTTAATTAGAACTTTAAATTTTCAAATAAACCTCTAACTTTCTTACTAATGTCTTTTGTTTGGCAAATGTTGAGCCAAAGTCTAATATGAAACAAGAGAAATAATCCTGGTGCCTAATTGGGCTTGTAGCAAATTCCACCACCAACTAATGACGGCCAATTCACCATTCCCTGCATACCTTGATATCTTCGGCCACAAAGGGTCATGTTGGATGTAAGGGTGTGAGGTTAGCCTCCATTTTAATGCATCCCGTCTTAACCCCAGTCAAATGAAATTGCTTTCTGATAATATTGATAATCTTAAGACAAATATTTTTAGGCTGCAAAGTAGATATTCTGATATACCAACATTAGATATTGATAGCACAAGAACACACTCACCTTAAAACAATCCAAAACAAAATATTATTATGCTTAAACAGAGTTTGAGACAAAGTATCCATGTAATCTTCTCTGAATTCCTGAATAAATAAATGTAACCTTACACCTACAAATTACATCGAAAATGTGCAATTACAATGTTTTTCAAATACTACAGAAGAAAATTATTTTAAATACTATTTGAGGAATACAAACAAAAGTGACCGTATATATTTTTGTATTCATGCTTTCTATTTTTGAGACACCAACCATTAGTTACATAAAATCTCTCAGAGCAAATGCTAGAAATGTGAATTATTAAAGTAAAATAGCCCAAAGTCAATTTAAAGCTACTGAAGAGATACAGAAAAGATAACTATATGCCCTCTTATTGACAGGATAAAAACCGATTTCAACAAGAAAATTACACACAGAGACTATTATAGAACATCAATATTCAAAGATCATAATTAATAATTAAGGAAACTTTTGGAAAGGAAATCTGAATAGGCCAGCAAGACAATAGTCAAGATAATTTCCATCTATTGAAGGCTTCTTCATAAGGAAGAACAGAGAGCATCTGAAAGGCTTTACTCACTGAATTCTCAATCGATTGTTTTCATTCCTTTTCCACTAATCTTGCGGTGCCCTCATCTCTAAGCAGATCTACTTCATTGACCTTTCCTTTTTAACCACCACAGTATTCATTTTTATTTCCTCATTTTTCTCGTTATAAATTCATAAGATATTGAATTCTATATAATTGAGTTCATTTTCATGATTTGCAGGCTTCTTCCCATAAAACTACTTGGTTTGTAATTGGTTCATAAATACATTTCATATACGCAGTTAACTGTTTCCATAATAGTACTTGGTTTAACATCAGGGCATTCTACAATCCAATTAAAGGGGAACATGGACTTTAGTTTGAGGACCTTCCCAATATAACGACTTGAAATTTTCATTTACTATTCACCATTTTATTTCTACTATTCAATTCAGGCTTACAGAAAAAGCTGTTATCAGACTGTTGGCCTTCATCATGACAGCCAACTAATAGATAAAAGAATTCTGTTTTCACCATTCATCGCTTAAAAGATGTATCTAGAAGTTATATGTCTCCATTCATTCTTATTAAAAACCAAATTTGAGAAAGAAATTACTAAACATACCAATAGGTAATTTTCATTGGACTATAAGCTGCAATAGCAAAATCAATTTTCAAATACCTCATAGCTGTATCCTTTATATTTTTATTCAGATACTACTACAACATACTCATAAATTATGAGAAATCTTGTAAAAAGTAGAGTATATCCAGAGCTTTTTTTAAGGTAAAGGGCACAGAAGGAATTGGGGCTGAAGTTATAATTATAATGTTATACCATTGTAAACCATAATGGAAGCTTAGGAAAGTGCTCCTTAAAATTTCTTGCAGCCTAAAGTATTGACTTTGAAGGGATTACAGCACTTTCTAGAGTCTTTAGCAATGAATCGTTTTCAACCCTCTCTCTCATTTTCCTTGGTATTGCGTTTTACTCCTTCAGGCTAAAGGATAGTGGAATGCCATTTGCAGCTTTCAATAATTATACTATTTCTCAGTATATTAAGAAAGATTACTTATGCTGAACTAACAGTAAATATTTGCAGGCTTCATCAGACAAGTTGCAGGTTTTATTTCTTCTGACTGGCTATTGAATATAGAGAGGAACAGCACATACATCTGTCACAATTTTGAGTGGGTGACTCTCACTTTTGTACAGGAATTTTGATATAAATATTTGTGGTAATGCAATAATCACACACCCATGCCAGACCAAATCTTTAGGCAATAACCTACAGATTTAGAGTGATTCTCTAATCTTATTATAATTTCTTTTGTTGCATCTTTTCCTTGTTACTCACTGATAGACATAAGGGCCATATTTCCATTATTTCACCCGGTATCCGATCGAATAACCTTATTTCAACCAAATTAACTTTGATGACGGAGAGCCTCGCTATAAGTATGATGAACAATGGTTCATAAAAGAGCTTTCTTGAATCATTTGATATTTGTTGGTACTAATTACATGAGCTACCTTCTTGTACTTGTAAGTAGTACCATACATACATTCGCAAGTGCTATTTTTCATTTCACAACTATCCTAAGAATGTAGAAGAAACTTGCGTTCAAGTGATTCAGAATTTCATGATTGAAAGTAGCGGATCACTTCTGGAACTCAATAATTATACCAATTACTAGGTGCTTTATAGTTGTGTGTCGGATAGTAAACAATCTGTTGTGACTATGTATACGCTGGAAACTACTTGGTTAAAATACTTTAACAGCCATGTCATTGAAAAACTCTCAAATGTGAAGATATAGAAGAAGGCACGTTACTTTGGGAGGAAGCTATTGAGAGATTCATGGAGAAGAATATTTACATAGAATAGGATGAGTTATTCCTTGAAAATGAAAATGCAGAATTTGTGAATGATAGCAATGAGGGAGCAGAATCAAGAGATAGCAGCCCTCCTTCAAAAGAAGATACCATTGATTCCTATGAGCCATCACTGAAAACTTTGTGCTCCATTGGATGTGAATATAGATGTCGTTAATCTTGCTAGGAAACATCCAAAATGGTTGTTATCAAGCTTAAAAAGCCTAGGTTTACAAGTAATACAAAGCATATCTCAATTCACGATGTGGAGTGGGGATATTACAAATTGAGGAACACGATTCATTAAGATACAAATGATAAATAAATATACGTATGATAGGTTTTGTGAAGCAAGAAAGGGAATGGAGCACATTACCTCCAGATTGCTCCAACAGTGGGTTATTAGCACCCTTCAAATGAATTCAATGTCACTGAGAATTACTCTGAAACAGCAGCCCTGCAGATTTGGTCTGGCATGGATGTATAAGGGTGTTGCCTATACTCAGATTGTCAATTTTCAATTAACTAAGGCCCATTTACACAAATGCCAATACTTTTTCATTACTTCACTTACTGCCTCACCACAAAAATTTTTGTCAAAATCCTCGGACAAAAGTGAGAGTCTCCCCTTGTCAGAGTAACTGTAAGAGAAGGCTGTATCTGTTGAGGGAGTGAAACCTAGCTAAGAAATGCTCTTTAGAAATACAGAGCTGAAGCTCAAAACCAATAATTTTCTCAAAATTGACAAATCACAGCCTTGGATAAAAAAAGGAAGGTAAGTGTTAACAGTTGTAGCTATGCTGACAACTCATGGATTGATTCGATGGATTCGAAGCATATACTGGGAAAAATTTGGAAGTGTCCTCCAGAACCTCAATCCAAGAGTCATTTATTGAAATTAAAGAGCAGGGGAAAAGAGTAGGCTGCCTTGATCTGTGTGGTAGCATTACGTAGAGCAGCACTTCTCTCAGAAGAAGAGAGATTGACATGGCAGTTCAGTGACCTACCCTAAAAGTGGGATATGTGAGTCCCAATCATGGCACCACTTTTCACTTCAATTTATTCTTGGGAAAATAATTTTGCCTTTGAATCTTTCAAATAATGCCAAATCAAGAGGAAATTGTTCTTTATTGGTTTACTCAGCAAATAAATTGATTTTCTAATAATTCAGTGTTTATAATTTTGCAACACGCAACACAAGAGTGGTCTGAGGAGAAAAATATCTAAGTCACAATTAAACAAGAGGTTTTATTCCATAACAGGTTATGACTAAGGTTTGGTCGTTATTAGACCTGATGATGACTAGATCTAACAAGGGAACCTTTACCTCTGCGGGGCCCTTGATGATACTTCAAGAAATTGTTTCTTCAGAATATGCTTATTACAAATCTGAAGCTGTTTTGATCAACTCTCTCTAGTTATTTAATAATAAGCTTTTAAAAATTAGCGTCTAATCTAATTAGCTCCACCAGTTGTGGAATAAAACCTCTTTTGGAAATATGACTTACATATTTTTCTACTCACCTGGAGTTCCACTTCTTCATTTTATTATAAAAGGGGTGTGATGGTTTCACATTTCCTGCAACGCAAATATGGGCTTCCACTGGAAAAAAGTTCCTCACTCATGCCCAGCATTCAGAAATAACAGTACTTCAGTATATTGGTTGATTTCTATCAGTGGAATTTAATACAAGCTTTAGTTGCAAATAAGCACTATCTTCACTGGCTTGTGAGCTGCTAGGATCTTAATAGGACATTACCCTACCAATCTCGCAAAGTTAAAAATATTTTAAAGATGTATTCGATGAAATCAGTTACCTTCCTAGTGCTTGAATTTGAAAGTTTATTCGTGATTCACATCGGTCTAACCAATGTTACTGATTTATTGCCTCTTTGTTTTTAGACCAATACCCACACAAATAAGAATAAGTCTACGAATTAGATTTCCTGCATTGCTTTCTCTGTTCAGAATTACTTGACAAGAGAAAGTTTACAAGAAAATTAGTTTCAAGTTCCAAGAAAAACATTTCTTAATAGGTATTAGTGAAAATAGGTCTAAATTTGGGTTAGAATCAATTATGAATCAGTGAGTGTTATTAGAATTCCTCTGTCATTTTGTTCATTCACTTTTTGGAAAGAATTAGCCAACAATTAGCTAACAATTTTCATTCCAACTTGAAAAACACAATTAAAAGAAAAATGAGCTCTTGATTTAGCAGTTTCTATGTATTTTATTTAGGAGCTTTTACATCATTTAAAGCTTTAAATTCACTTCCATTATGCTTGACAGGGCATTCTCTCCCACACTTTTGTGCAAGAGAGTATAAAACTGATGTGAAATGTGAAATAACTAGGAAACTGTCTTAGAAAGAAGGCAAAATCATGCAAACCATAATAAATAACTCGAATTTAAAGGTATAACATTTGAACCTGTTTTAGGGCCTATCGTTGACTAAAAGTACATGTTTAGGGAGATTTTTCCAAAATTTTCAGCAAATTTCATCAATAAGATGTTAAAATTATTATGATTATTGAGATTTGATACTTCCGAATAATTAATAAAATGCCCATTTGCGAGGATGTTTGGTTGCTAAGTAAATCAATGTTTCCTCTAAAGGTAATCTCTAGTTTCCTAATACATTTTCTTTTCCAGTTTATAGAACCAACCATTATTTGAAAATAATAATTAACAAAGAAACAATGACTTAGAAAAAATCTCACTTGACTCAAATTTAGCTGCAATTGTTTCAATTCACAAATAAGAGAAAAATAGTCATGGCTAGATGAATTCAATAGAAAATGAATGGCAGGATCTACTAAACATTTAAAATGAAAATTCTAAAAGAAGAATTTATGATAAGTAAAATTATTGAATGTAAAATTTAAGTGAAAATAAATATTCTCTGTTTCAGTACCTTATGTTTTTCTTGAAGGTCCATGGACAATGTAACCAAAGTAAAAGTTCCTAAGTATCTAGTTGGAGAGAAATGTGAGTGATTCCTTTGCAGCCAAGATTTTCAAACTAAGAACAAAGCTTTCAGTTTATGTTAGACTGGGGCAAGCGATGTATTACAAGGCTTTCTTACCTTCAAGGAAGCAAAAAGACTTTTCCGATGGAAATACAGGACACAATGCAGAGTTTTCAGATTATTTTAAACACGAAAATAGACTAAGTCTTCAACATGTCACAGACCACAGAGCAGCAATAACTTAGACGTCTCCATTTGAAATTTTATCTCTCATTACAGACACTCAGGTTTGTACAATGGAATAGTGTATAGAAGCTCAGAAATTTTTATCACTATGGAAACAGACTTTTGAAAATTTTAATCATTACATGTATCAGAATAGTAAGCTTTCTACTACTTAAATACTTAGTAGTAATAGCTTAACAATTTAATTCAAAAAGTCTACTTCTATGTAACAAATGAACTGAATTTCATCCAATCTAAACATACATGCTTGTTGGGTAAGGACACATTCATTGAAACACAAAAAAATGTTTCAGGGGTGATGTACATTTACTATTTACGTTTGATTAAAAGCACTTCATTTTCAAATCAAAAGATATGTCTTGAAAAAAAGGTAGAACAAACGACCTATGCTAACAAAATAACGTCATGAAAAGTTTTCCTGCTTCATGGCTAATCTTAAAACAAAGTTATTGCTTAGGATTACAAGCAATTACATACATCTGAGCTAATCGAATGATGAGCAAGAAGAGATTCAACTGTGTCCAGATTAGAAAGGGAAAAATCTTTTTGCTGCCCAGTCTGTAGAAATGAGTCCATCTTCAGGAAACCAAATACTTCCAAACACTTACATTTTATTTAACACTTGAAGATGCATATATTTCATAAGGTAAGCATTATTAATACTATGCAGTTGTAATGCACATTGTTACGAGCAAATAACCATGGTATAGTTACTTGTATGCATGAAAGGCATGGAACATCTGATGCTTATTACAATAGAGCCAAAAAAGACAACTTTTATGACAAATTACACACAGAAAGTGTAGCAAAGAGGAGAAAGAAGGTGAAAAAGACCTCACTTACGTGATTAATTAACAATACTTCACAATTTGATAGCTAAAAGAAACCTTTCCTATTGTTCTTCTACCTGTCCAGGAACTTCCTCTCATAATAGCTCCTTGGAGTATATCTATAAAATAGGAAAGGAATGAAAATGAATATCTTGAAGGAAAATAGTTTTTTAAAGAGCTAATAAAACACTAATCAAAAAGATCAAAGAATATAAAATTATCAAAAATTCAATTAATAAATTTCTACAAAGTCAATGGACAGAAACTGCAATGAAGTCTATACTTGCGGCATCAAATAGAGAATGTTGTTTATTTTTTTTCTAATTAACTAGGTTTAAAAACCGGATGATTATTAAAAAATCTTGCAGCAAATACGAAGTACAGTTTTCTTGCTATCAAATAGTGTTTCACATGGTATGGTCAAATCATACTGATTACATTTTCCAAATCGTAGAATATTGCAACATAGTAACTGGTACAAAATAAGAGCAAATTTTAATGTGACTTGTAGAGAGAGACACAGACCAAGTATGGCAATTCCAATAAATGACTATTATGCACATTTGTCAACTACTAACATAATTAAATGACTAAAACTCTGAAACTGAGAGCTGCATAACAAAAATCAATCCCCAAGAAAAAATCCCGGCCAATTACAAAAGAACCCTTTTTAAAATGTGACTTGCATTTTAGCAATGTACACCAGGGGTTCTCACCCAGCTGACGTTTTCCATTCTATGCCACACCCACATCTCGAAAGCCTCTAAACGTTTGACTTTTTTCCTTTCTTAATGCCCACGTTTTGCACCCATTTGAGTCTTTCAACGTTTTACTAATTTAAAGGTCTGATTTCACACCCATTTACCAAAACATTCCACACCAAGGATTTAAACGATCTTTTCCAGATCAAGAACTCATCAATTCCCTTTGCTTCACGAAGGCTTCCTTGCCAAAGATCATTACTAAATTTAATATGATGAATCTCAACTTTTTGGAATGGTGCTATAACCATTTTAAATGAAAAACACTTGGCAACATCCATAATATATATATATATTCTTGTTTTATTAATGTATTAACATCTTCTGGAAAAATAGTAAAGAAGATTGAGACTTATATATGAGTGAGGATGAGGAGGTGGAGGTTAGGGAATAAAGGTGTAGGGAAAGAAGGGGAAATGACTTAGGGAACAAATATCCATTAGCGAGAAAACGCTTATTCTTTTGTAAAATCTCCATGATTTTGAGAGCATCCAGGCGGAGAAACCGGAAGGGTCCTAAGTGATGCCAACAAACTGGGGGTCTGCGTTTGCAGGGGGTCTGATCGAGGGGCGAGGTTATGCCGATCATGTTCCTTGGTTGGTTGGCCAGAAAGATCCAGGTTCGATGCCAGGCGGTAAATATATCCCCCATTTTTAAACACATAGGGGTAGTTTTTCATTATTTTTTTCATGCACTTATTGAAATGATAGGAAGTTCTTGCTTAGATAGAAGATGTATATTAAGACTTGGTTTAAGGAAAAAAGTAGATAAGACCATGCTGTTCCTGGGTTCAATGCCAGAGCACATTACAATTTCTCACATAAGAAATATATGTGAAAAGTAGGACGTCCTTTGAGGTAGTTGCAGCCAATATTTCTGCTTGAGTTTTCACACATCTTCTATTGTGCTGCATAGTAAGTATCACCAGGAAGACCCAGCTTTGATGCCAGAAGGATAAATTGCAGCGAATTTTAAGAATATTTTCGATACTTTTTTACTTTTGAGGAACCTCTCGAAATGAGGTCGACTTGAAATTTTTGTTATCAACATGCTTGCAGAATGCAAGCAACATTTTACTCATATATATATATTGTGAAAGTTACTAAGTGTTTTTATTTAAGATGGTGATTGATGAATATTTAGGTTCTACCAGGACAATGTTACATTGCGGAATACATCAAATCATACAAAAAAGAGATAGTCAGTTTTAGTGAAATGGAGACAAGCCTAAAATAAAATTGTTGGAACCTTAATATGACTAAATGTTGCACATAGGAAATGGCACAATAAGGGATTCATAACTACTTGAATCAATTAATAACGAAATTTGTCCCTCTATTTCCTGAAATGTCTGAGTTAATGAACTTTTGAGAGAGAATAAAACATTTTCAGAATTACATACAAATACTTAGCAAATTCTAAACAACAGAGAGTATTACAAGTTAAGTGTAATTGGATTTGGATTGTCTTCATATAAGAAATCGCTAATATTAAACTTCATGATGCTGGGACTTCAAAACTTAGTATGAAAATAAATTATAAAAGATTAATAAATATTTAAAAAAGAAGAGGAAAAAGGATTGAAACTTATACTAACCATATGGAATTAAAAATGTTAAAATTAGCTTATTAATTGTTAAGGTAAAAAAATAAAATGTATAAAAAAGAAATATTAAAATTAGAAATTACAATTTTATGTTTGCTAACTTTAGTAGTAATACCAACCTGATACTTATTCAGTGGTGGAACTATAATTATTAAATCCATTAACTCATATTTAGTGTCGCAAGAATCAACCGACTGTAGAAAAGAGTTTTCAGAAATCACAATGCACACAATACCTGATTCATGAGGGGGGCACCAACAGGGAGTCTGGTCACCTTTCTTTCCAGGCAGCAGCCAATACTCCGTTGACCAAAATGGCAGTTCAGTGACAGGAAGGGGAAAGGAGGCTTTCTTCACAACTCAGGCCCTTTCACAACAATTAACATCTACAGCGTAACTTTTTTGGAAAAATGATTTCACCTTAATAGCTTGCTTCTCCAATTCTCAACTAAGAACTCAAAATTGTCAACAACACTCAGGATTAAGTTTTCAATAAACAGGATCGCTTATTTTCCTTAGTATCAGCTAAGTGACTCTTGAAGTTTCATTTGAAAAGTTTCTACAGGCCAAATTCCACAAGTTATCCAGATAATGCACCTTCCTAATCGAAACTGCAATATCCACAGGCAGGGAAACCATGTTAAGAAATGAATCACGAGACAAGGTGAAGCACTAGCACAATAATCAGAAGAAACTGCAAATGCTGTGGTTTATCTTCATTTCATCGCAGCAAGAAAATGCACCCGCAGTGCCATAATCTTGCGTAGGTACCTTCAATACCAACTTGCATCGACATTTGATCAAAAAACATCTATGATTACTAAATAACATAAATAAAACAGTCCAACTAAATTCTTCTTCTGTATCCTAACAAGTAAACCAATATTTTCTTATAAGTTGTATCATGGCGAATAAAAAAATCTGCATTCTCAAGAACTGACAATTACTGAATGAAAGAGAATGCCGATAACCATGAATTGAAGAGACAACAAAACTGATGGAGTAAGAAACATAGAAAGGAAACATTTGAAGGAAAAACAAAGATTCCTCAGTCAAATAATACAATATTGTTTTAGAATTTCCATCAATTATAGGGTTTTATCATCAGAACTATTAAAACTTCACAGAGAGAATGATTTGGATGGATTGAAACATTAAATGAAGCATGGAATGAAATTTCAGCAATTAAGAGCTATCAATTGATAAAAAGTAAGCTGACTGATTTCCTGTAAACATTTATGCTCAATTATTTTCCAGGAAAACTGTACACCAAAGATATTCAGAGTTTGGTATGAGAAAGCATAAGAGCGCACATGTTCATTTTAATGTATCTCGCATCATTTGCTACTTACAGAAAACATTCAATGATGGTGGACTGAAAAAAATACAACACCATCATTAAAGAATACTCGATTTCATTTTTTTTAAATCAGCCTTTCTTAAGTTTTCAACACTTTAATCCCACTGTCACACACTGAGATCCAACATGTTGCTTGGTAAAGAAGAAATGAACGAGCGATGACATTTATGTAGATTAATTTAACTTTCTCAGTAGAATAAACTGAACCACTTAGAGGAACATTTTAAGTTTATGGGCACAATATTAATTCTAAGGCATCAATGAGCATTTCTGCAAGATAATTAAAAAGAGAATGGAAACTAAAAAGAAAATCATATCATACCAAAGCACAAAGTATTTGGAGAAAAAAATTAGCTTATACATCGTACTCCATACATTCTGGATCATCCAGATATTCTTCCATACAGTTGCATATGAAGAAAAAGTAAATGAAATATAGGACTTCCTTCGTACATAAAATACCTGCAGTTATATTTGAAAAATTTGAAACTGCCACTTTCATTGATTTCAGAGATATTTCATTTATTTGAATCGAACGGATGATCAAAGATTGATTAAAATTGACAATAGAACTTGAATTGAAGCATTAAAAGTCAAAAAAGAGAATCATGCATTCACCTAGGGTTACTTGTAAGATCTGAAAACAGCTTAATATTTCAATTACTTAACTGAGCACACGTAAAATAAGTATGTACACTCTTATGCGTATGTTTTTTCTACGACTGAGGAACAATGAAGAAAAATTAAGGTATTATGAAAGCCCATAAAAGTTTACATAAAGAAGAAAATGATGACTGATGTATAAGATAGTTCCCAGTGATGAATAAAAAGTAATTAAATCTTATGAAGACGATTGCTACACATAGCCATTGCCTTAAAAATAGAAGACCAACATTCCATGTTCCAGGAAGGCGTTGATGCGGTTTCTTCTATACTTCCACCATATTTTTTTCATTGATAGGGTTGCTCGAATCCTCGGAAATGACGATCTATGGAATTACATACACATCATACCCAACAGGACATGACATTAAATCCCCCCCATTCCTCTACTTATGCCCCGGCATTTAATTTATTTATCTAATACTTAAAAAACAACACTATAACATCTTGCACTTTAGATTCTCATTAAAAAGGTCACATTTAACATAAGTTGGCAACATATGTTGGCATTCTTAACCTCAAAATGCATGCAGACACAAAAGGTTTTCAGATAATAATAATGTCACAAAATATTTCAGCAATTGGGACCTGATATTGCGAAATCCATTACAAAGTAGTTAACCGATTCAAAGCAAGATTTGCTCCCAAGAATACAAAAATAGGACGTGACAATTAGCAAGGGTAACTAAGAATAAATAAGTCATTACCTCGTACACTGCCTTGTCTCAGATAACAAACTGACTTATCTTTTGAATGTAGTCATAGCTAATGTACATTACAATATTCAACACGCAAACAAGAAAAAAAATTAAAACAGGGTATTTAACATATGAAACTTAAGACAGATATAATATGCATGCATATGCTAACCAATAGAAATGTGGAGTTGATTACACAGCAAAATCTGATTAATATTTCAGGGGTATTCATTCGTTTACTAGTAATCTTTCATTATATAATTAAAACCCATAATGGAACCATAAATGTTCTTTGGTAGTTATTAGAATTTTTAAACAAACTCTTGAGCAACAAAGATTACAATAAGTTTTTATGTACCAGAAAAATACTTTTTCCATGACCTTTTTACTGAAACCCTCAGAACATTTGATATTTGAAGATGAATAATTTCAGCAAATGTTTCAACTTAAAATGGAATGTGCTCACAATTGCAAACTAGGCTCAAGGAGTACATTTCGTAGGATATCGAGTGTCAAATCACACACACAAGTCTTTAATTCCTAAGTACACTCAAAATAAAAGACCAAAGTGCAAATTAAGGTTATGAATGACCAACATATTTTTGCCAATAAACTGACTAGCCCGAACCTAAAAAGCTAAGTAAATTTAAATGAATCACAAAGGGCCAAGCTCATCTACAAAAAGTATACGAAGCATGATCAAAATAAACTGTATAGCGAAATAATGATGAAAACATGCCATACATTCCTAGTCCTTAAGGAAATTGACATCTGTCATCAGTTTTATAAAAAAACTACTATCATAACAGCAAAAAACTCTGACACAATGAATTTCCAAAACTATCTGAAACAAATGCTCTAAAATGGCCACTTCGAGGAATGAGAAGAAAGCACAAAGAGTGGTTGCCAGGGCAGTGGGTCCAGCGCAGTCCTCACCTCCACACCAACCAGAGCCCAGGCACAGGGGTTGGCTGTGGTGGCGCCGGAGGGGCTAGTAAGGTGGTGAGGGGCGAAGGGAGAGGGTGCGCCATCGGGGGATGGGGGGCCATTGATGCCGTGGCAGTGATCGCAGCTGCCGCCGCCGCAGCCGTGGGGTCGAGCAACCATCCCGATCATCTGAAACACAAATTACATCCTAAGTCTGGAATACTAGAGCAAGGTCTGAGAGAATAACACATTTTCTCCTATGAAACTAAAATATAACAAAAAAATTTCTTCTATATAAAAAAAGGGAATTGGTTTCATATTAATAAGCTGCTTCTGAAAGTTCCCTTAGATTGAGAACAAAAACATTTATTACTTGAAATTGAGTAAAATTTAAACCATCTCCGTATTAGTCTCTCTCTAATACTGAAATCAGCATCTTTGTTTCTTCGAGACTTCAGTTTTAGTTTCAGTTGAGAGCTACAGATATCCAACGGTTGACGTTTCATCTCGCAACATGGCCGGCCCACCTCCATTTTAGTGATCTTACCTTATCTATGATGTCTGTAACTCCAGTCATCATTCTCACCCGTGTAGCATTTCTTGTCTTTTCTTGTGATTCCCAGCATACAGCGTTCCATGCTCCTCTGCGTTGTCTGAAGTCGCTGGGTTACTGCAGCATTTAACACCCAAGTTTCACTTCCATAGGTCAAGACAGGTAAAATGCATAGGTTGAAGACCTTCCTCTTCAAAACCATTGGCATTCTTGACTTCAGGATGTGTGAGTTCCTACCAAATGCGCTCCAGCCAAGTTTCATTCTTCTGTTTACTTCATAATACTGTTTTTCCTGTTGTTACAAGATGTCCCAAGTATGTATATTCCAAGCTGACATCCAGAGGTTTTCCTCTAAGTTTCACTGGTTCTTGCACTACAAAAGAATTATACCTTTGTTTTTGTTAGGTTTATCCTGAGTCCTATCTTTTGTCCCGCTGTGCTTGATATTCCGTGTTGGCTGCAAAGAGAATTATATCATCTGAAAAACAGAGCTGACTGATGTACTCCCCATTTACTCTTAAAGCCTTCTCTTCCCAATTGAGGGTTTTAAAAACTTCTAAATTGGCTGTGAATAAGAGGGGAGATAGACCGTCACCTTGTTGAAATCCCTTCTCAATCTCGAATTTATCGGTCTCTTCATGCAGCATTACAGAAGCTGTGGCATTCTCATAGATACTGCACAAGAGACGGATGTACTCAGAATCTATCCCTTGATTCTTCAGAGCTTTCAGAGTGGAGGAGGTACTTACTGAGTTGAAGGCCTGTTTGTAATCCACAAAGCAAAGGATCAGTGGCATCTCGTACTCATTCGTTCTGTTAATAATTTCCTGTAGTGTGTGGTTGTGGTCCATAGTCCTACAGCCTTTCCTGAATCCTACTTGTTCTCTAGGCTGGGCTATAGACAGGGTCGACTTAAGATGTTCAGCTATTATCCTCCTGAATGTCTTATATACAATTTGAAGGTGGCTAATGGGACGATAGTTCTTCAAATCTTCTTTGCTTCCTTTCTTATGCAGAAGGGCAATCCTTGCGTGTTTCCATTCCTTATTTTACACAACTAGTGAATAATTGTGCTAAAATATTAGCAATCTCTGTTCCACTAGCTTTCAGATACTCCGCCAACACCCCATCCGCTCCTCCTGCTTTCCCATTCTTCATCTGCTTAATCGCCGCCATTACCTCTTCAGGGAGAATTCAGAAGGGATTTTGCGAGTTTTGGATTTCCTCTTCAGCATTTTTCATAGTATTCTGCTAATGTCCTAAATATTGCTGGTCTGTAGTATGTTGTTGCTCCATCTCCTTTATGTAAGGCTAAGATCTGTTTCTTACCAATTGCTAGGCGTCTTCTAGCCCTCTTTATGCTCTTGTTATTGTCTATAGCATTTTGCACAATCTCTTCATTGAAATTCCTCACATCTTCCTTGATTATTACTCTGATGGCTTTGCAAAGCTATTCGGCATATTCAATATTATCTCTTGGAGTGTCTGAATTCTTCAGTTCCTTCCGTCGTTTCATCATTTGCCGGGTTCTATCACTAAACTTCTTATCCTTAGGTTTTCTTGGCATGCTTGCTACTTCCTCTGCTGCTTTCTTTACGACTTCCATAACTTTGGTTTCCAGTTCTTCCTACTGAAGTGCTGAGAATCTGTTTCTTAGTTCCAGCTAAAACTCCTTGTTATCTGATAGTTTACCGATATTTATCTCCTCCTTCTTGCAAGAAACCAACTTCTTTCCCTCAATTCGGGGGTCTAATTTAATTCTGCATCTAACAATTCTGTGGTCACTTCCAGTGTTGAAGTTATTTAAAACTTCACAGTTAGTAACAGTGTAGAGTCTGTTTACCAATATGTAGTCTATTTCATTTTTTGTTCCATTGGGACCTCTCCACGTCCATTTCCTTGTAGGATTTTTCTTAAAGTATGTATCTGTTATATACATATTGGTGCATTCTGCAAACTCTACTAAGCGGTGACCTCGCTCATTTCTCTGGCCCATTCCGTATTGACCTGCAACAGTGTCATCAGCTTCCACCTGACCTATACGAGCATTAAAATCTCCCATAATGACTTTATAGTAGTGGGCCTCCTTGTCATGTTCAGTGCCGAGAGTTTGGTAAAAGTTTTCAATTTCCTCTTCGCTGCTTGCCGCTGTTGGTGCGTAGACTATGATGACCTGCACTGAGTAACGCTCATTGATCTTTAGTATGAGTTTGCAAATTCGGTCAGATACATACACACACACATTAATAATAACACACACGTATTGGTTAAACAGATTATTCCCCAACTTAGAAATGAAGAGAGAATTTCCTAAATATTTGAGCTAAGGAGCTTGTATACTCTTTATCTGGGACACAATTGTAACACACACATGCACTTGCTTAGATATTGGGAGCACAAGTACTGTACATTGCATTGTTCTATTTGGTTTGAAAATTTAGGATCTAGGAGACCAGATTTCTCTATGTAAAAATTGATTCTGTATCCAAGTCCAACCCAGGACTTTTTTAAGATGAAATTGCATTAAACTATATTCTTTGGGATAATCTGACCATTCATAAAATTCCAAATCCATTGTCAGGAATATCTTCAAACGAAATTTAAATAAAATGTTTTGCAGCACGTCTCGTTATTTAATAGCCACACTTTGTATGTTCCATTACCTCGTGTGGTAAAGCGTGGTCCGCAGTTACTATATTTTTGGGGGGTTTGCAGACACTTTAATAAAAAATAGAGGTTACCCGAATTTTTTAATCTGCTTTATAATTTTGCGAATGAAATTCATTTTTCTGTGTCTTAAACAAATATCTTTTTCCTTTGAATTAAAAAATCATAAATATATGATTTTGTAATATTACTGTTTGGTTCATGCCAAAACTGAGAAGGGGTCCCTGGGTTTTTCTTCCTCTTTCAAGGGGTCCAAGGACTCAAAAGATTGAGAACCACTGTTCTATAGTAATGAACTAATAAATATTTTTGAATTAGCAATCAGAGAATTTTGTCTAAATTTAAGGTGAATGATGGAATTAGTATAAACCTGAAACGTGGATGCATCATAGGAGCCAACATAGATGGTGGGGGTCCATGATGGGGATGTGGTGGATGTGGAGGTACTCCTCCAGGACCTGGATGGAATGCCCCTGGATGGTGAGGATGCCCTGGCCCAGCACCGTAAGGATGAGCCAGCGGTCCTCCAGGAAGTAATCCTACAAAAACAAAGCATTTTCCTTCAATTCCTTCCTATTCCACAATGATGACCCAAATATGAATGACAAGGAGATCTGATGATGACCAGTGAGATAAGCGTTCCTTCCACTTACGCTTACAATAAAACAACAGATTTAATTCATGGGTCAAATCCTAATTACACAAGTCGTAAAGAAACTATAAAGCAAATTAATACTTAGGAGTAATGCCTCGTCGCCAAGATGTCAACTCGTTGACGAAACTGGTCGTTAGAAATAAAACTGTGGAAGTTACTAATTGTTTGATTATGTCGTCTATTTATAATCTTTTATTTTATTATCACACCTTTTATCATCTTTCAGCATATCATTAAAATAAAGCCATTCCCTAAATTAACTAATCTTTTTAACATATTTATTTAGAAAATGATGCTGATAAGCACTCCATTCACAACCCTTCCAGATCCATCGTAATTTGCATAGGCAATCTATTTCCTTCATTAAAACAAATACTACTAAAGATATCTCAATAATCCTTTACTTTGTATAGATTTTGTTTGGCAATGGCGATCTGAAAATTTCATTTACTTTTAATAATTATAAGTAGGCTATTTAAGCAGTGGTACTAAATTTAAGGAAATTGAAACTGGGAGGCATTTAGAATACCTTCCTGGAAATTTGGAGACCACAAATGTGGGATTTGGCCCACTCTTGTTCTCATTCAACCTCGGGTGTAAGTTACACACTTTGTTTTTATAAAACTTCACAATCTTGGAATTCACAAAATATAAACATAAATAATAATGTAATAAGTTCAAATTTTTTAAGTGGCTTTGTATAAAGTGATTCGCAAGTAAGTACCGGGGAATAGAATGAAACCCGTGTCATGCATACCAACTGAAAAATAATCCTTTTAAGTTTTTTCCTATTTTATTATTTTATGGAATATCATCCAGATATAACAATTCTGCAACATTCGAACATTCCAGAAACTCTGAATTCTCAAATTCATTATCTTATAATCATTATATTAATAAGTTATTATATAATAATTATATTAAAAAACTTCAGAGGATTTTGGGGTTATTTTCATTTCTCATAAACACTTGTTTTCGAACACAATATTATTTTCCAATGTGTACAGTATCCGAGAGGAAGGTCGAAGAGAAACTAACGAGCACAGTACACTGTTTGTCAGAACACATGCAAAAAAGTCAAACAAGTTTGAACGATGGAATTATTCTGACGTGTTTGTGCACAAAGGAAGCAGAAGGTAACCACTCTCATAACATTTACATACTTTGATTGTTTTGACAAATATGTCACAACTTGCACGCACTGTAAGGGAAGCTCAAGGCTGACATGCGGTAAAGATGCCTGTTCACATTCAATGATTAAATTAAACGACAGAAATAGTACATTCTAACAGAATCTCATAGCACTAATCTTTCTATAATTTTTTGCATACACATGCAACATATAATTGTAAGATTAGGAAGTCCAATTGTTGAATAAAAATTAATTCACAAAAGTTCATCTCTTGTCACAAGCCAAATAGATGCCCGACAGTGGCATTGTGATAAAGAGGAAAAACAAGGAATAATAGATGATAGTGGTGACAATGATGATTCAATGAGTGGACAGAAAGTGACGTAGTCAACTTCAGTTATGCTGAAGACACAGAACCCGAACATGCAATATCGCCGAACGCTGATCTGATTGACTACTTCAATTGCATGCTAAAACGTTTTTAGCGGCCTATGAAAACTTATAACCAAGATCAAGAATGTGGCAGTGGCAATACTAGAATGAATTCAATGCTGTTTTATTAGAAATAGGTAATACAGCTGACCATTTTCCACACTGGGCAGATTGGTCATACTCGCTCCATTTGGTTTGGTCAAATCACTTATGGCTTTAACTAATAATAACATGTAATAGTTTGAATCTCATACTTGAAATTACATTCTAAATTGTCTCATTTATACATAAGGATCTTAAGCAGAACTTAAGAATAGATGATTAAATTTAGAAATGATTTATTTAGAAAAAAAAGGTTGAGGTGGATATGAGCATGAGATGGTTTGCATTGAGTTTATTTACTAGAAAGGAAATAACCTGGTGGTAGACCCATAGGCGGAGGGCGCATCATTGCCCCCCCTCCGTGGATCATTGCAGCTGCTACTGATGCCGCTGTGGCACCAGGATACGGATTAAGGTGCCGCGCCTGTGGTCCTACGCCCATAACCTGGAGAGGAAGGAGAATCAAATTAATAGAATTACCATGTGATAATTACCATAATATTGGAGAGATTGCTGAAAATATTTCAGCCTTTCATCAAATGAGTGAAAATTTATGCCTCAGTACTGCGAATGTCGCCAGATTTTAAGCAAGGTTATCAAATAATATATACCTGACTTGGGATAGGATGATTGACTTTAAAATCTGAAATCCTTCCTATGTAAGTAAAAATATATCAATAAATCACAAATAAATTAATGTGGGGGAAATGCTATTTATATAATCTTAATATTTAGCTAAAACAACTACGCTTACGATGGATTACATCAAAAAGCATGAATAACCATAAGAAGGGCAACCATAAGAGAATTAAAATGCAAATTAATGATTTGCGATCTTAGATTAGTAAGAGAAGAGTAGATTTTAGCAATGTAAAATTTACATTGAACCACAAAATTAGCAAAAAAATTTTCACATGATATTTTTTTATGCCAATCACATGAGATGATTATTTTTTAAAACAAGCAATATTAATAAAATAATAATTTTATACGAAGAAATAGGTATAAGACAAGCAAATAGAGTAGAAGTCCTTTATAACGAGAGCTGACAAAAATCGGAAAAGTACTTGTTATAAAGTAGACTCGTTATAGCCGATTTCTCACACTAAAAATCTGTCCACTTGAATCCAAGAGCAGCAACTGCGGCAGAATGGAAACGAAGGGTTTTTAATCCCAAAAATAATGCGCACCCTTTTTCTTCTTGGGCTCAAAAATCGGGGTCATCATTAGAATGGAAGGCACACTAGATTCAGTTACAATACTGCCCGTTGGCATGTCCAGGAGCATGGAGCCGGCCGCGTCCTTGGCTCACCCAGGTTCCATATAACTCGTCTAACATTCCATCAACCCGCTATCGATGTTTGCACTATATTTGAAACTGTAGTCCGATGGTTTTTAAATGATAGGGAATTGGCTAGCCCATCAAACTTTCTAAATGAACGATTTTGAATTGGCACTTGCGTGGGACTTTCTGCATAGATGACTACCAGTATTTTGTATATTGTGTATAAATATACATATATATTAGCATATGCCTGTATAGTACAGACGTATAAGGTGCAGCCACTGGTATATCCGCATACCTTCTGATGCACATTACAATTGCTGGCAAATGATATTTCAATGTCCAACGCTCGAATTTTGATGTGCCCATTACTTTTGATGCCGCGTTATTTTCGAGTAAATATGGTATTAATTTATTGATTTATGCATCATAACGAAACTGTGTCCTCTAACATAAAATGCGGAAAATTGTTGCTCAATAATTGTTGAAAAATAATGGTGTGTCATTATGTAATCTTACTGCATATCAAATTGCTTTCTCGAGATATTTTTCATTCACACGCTTCGTAAGCAATAACAGAGTCGCGAGGGAGGACCAAGTTACATATGAAAACAAATCCCACGGATGGATATCAATATGATGGGAACTCAATCAAAAATTCTGGTGCTGGCTAGAGGGGAAGAAACAAGAGAGGAGATGATAATATTCATGGAGGGATAAAGGGGACAGTGAAACTCGTGAGAAGTTTCTAATCAAAGCTCCCTGAAGCATCTTTGCCGCGGAAGGGTGAGGCAACTTGTGGAAAACAAATGCATGAATTAGGCGATGATATTTTTTGCATTTAATGTTTTGCTGCCATTTGAAGAGATAATGTGACTCAGATTACCGTTAGCTTGTCAGACTTCATCTCTCACTTCAATTAGACGATTCCAAGATATACCTTCTGCAAGACAAACATAGAAACGTGGCACTCGTTATAATCATACTTCAGAAATGATCACTCGTTATAATGGACCTAACACCTTACTTTTTGCAGTAAGATGGACAACGGCCAATAAATCACTCGCAATAACACAACTCTCGTTATATATTGTACTCGAGATAATGGACTTCTACTGTACAACTAAAATTGAAATGTAACTCAAGAAACCAATATCATTATTTCTGAAATAATAACTGTTGTCTGGATTAATAAAATAATAATTCATGCATTCATTTGAAAGGTATTTTCCGAACATCTAGAATGTTAAAAAAATTCCCAAATTAAGTTGATTTGTGAAGGTTGTACTTATGTGTGTAGTAGAATGCCATTATAATTAGTACAGAAGCTATACTTTTTTAAGTTCCACAATATGCTTTATTGCTGACTGGTTTTGGCAAACGGCGACCATCATCACATGATGATGGATGTCAGATAAGACTCTGCAGGGGGGTCTTAAAATCTGAAGCAAAATTTTTTACTTCAATTAGATTGCATAATCTAGATTGTTTACCAGAAAATGTGCATGCAAAGAACAATTCTGTTTGAGTTAAAGCTTCATCAACATCATCTTAATTCACAAAATGTTTGCGTGACTGGTTACAATTCCGCTCAATTAAATTGTAAAACACATGTTGTTTCACGGTATAAACAGAACAATTTTAACGCATTGGATTCTGAGCTGTTACAAATGCAAACAAATCATATGCTTATCTTTGAATGTACTTATTTTTGCTGTTTTTTCATATAAATGCACAAATTTTGACTGATTTCCTTAGGATTTTATTATTTATTACTATTGGAGGGAGAATTAGTTTACCTCCACTTCGGAATTAAACACCCAAGAACTTTTGTGGACCACTGCCCGATTTCAGCGTAGTGAATTTTACTTTCTGGTCCAGAGCTATCTTGCAGGATGATTGTGGTGACAATCATCTCGCAATCATGGCAAACGTTTGTTGTGTTCCGCAACAACTACCGGCGATTATTACTCAAAATTTCATTTTTCTCCTTTGCCCAAAAAAAGATGTGGTCTTACAATCGGGTTCATCCTCGATTTGTGCAAATACAGTACAGGCTATTTTACAAAAACAGTAGCTCGGAATTCATTTTTCAGGTTTAATGTCCAGCACGTGAGTGCAAGAAAATCCATTCATCAAAAAATTTGATCCATATTGCTCAAACAACGAAAAGGTGAACCAAAATATTCATAATCATGAGGATTACAAAGTAATGAAGAAGAGCTCACTTGAGGATGGGGAGGAGCAACTGCCATGGCAATAGTGGCAGCAGCGGCAGCCGAAACTGCTGCTGCCACAGCACTGGCTGTTGTTGAAACAGCACTTGAGACAGCAATGCCCGCAGAAGGAGCTGAAGATACTACAGAGCTAACAGGTGTTGTCAGGGTTGTTGAAGGGGGCGGTCTGAGAGTGGCAGGAGGCTGGTACTTGGGCATTGCAGCACGACGTTCTTCCTGCAATGAAAAATACAATGTTATCATTGACGTTTCAGAGTAATAAATAAAAAATAGATAATAAATACCCAAATTTAATTAAAACTATACTTGTTATAAAACCAGTTATTTACGTAGTATGCAGCTTATAAAAATAAAAGAAACAGGAAAAGAATGTTACTACCTAAGCAGCAACCCTCCAGACAGACATCAACGGCTGTATTCATAGATTGTTAAGCAATCCTTAGTTACAACTAACGTGTGACCAAATCCAAATTCCGTATTCATAGATTTTGACTTGGCGCTGCTAAGGCTCTATTGGCATACAATGTTACTAAATAAAATAGTTATCGCTAGTGACAAGGGACCCCTTGTTTGAAATGTAACTAGCGGATGATTTCAACGCCATAATGGAATTTCTTCCTCCAGTTTTAATGAGTAGTTGAGCGACGAACTGATATTGGGTATTATTAGTTGTGAGTTTGTTAGTTTTTACATACTAATTAGATTGTTAAGTGTATTTTCTTTATTTCCTTTAGTGTAGTATTGAATTTATTTATTGTTTGCAATCCTTTTGGTAGTCTATACGTAGCAGACAATATCGAGTTCATAAAAATCTTTGTTCTGTTTGCTCTAAAACGTAAATTTTCTTCATTTTAAAATTATTTATTACTTCCTACTCATTCACTTTTCAGAGGGTGGTATTATTCCTTTATTTATCCTAAGCTGCTTGTTTGAATTAGAATTAGCATCCAGTTGTCGCTGGATTTGTATTCAGATAAATTTATTCTACGATAATACTGAAGTATTGGAAGTAAGGAAGGTGAGAATAATAGCACAAGGATGATTTTTATTCATGAAGTTTATTCACCTAAAGTGAATCTGCGATACTGTGACAAGTATTTAGATATAAATATAGATTTGAGGAATTGTGATGTGAAAGGTTATTTCGATTGAATCGAAGAAAGCCAAAAGTTATATAATTCATTTGTGAATGGAATGATTATCATTTGCCTTTACTTACAGTATAGAGAAAAGTATATTTACTTTCGAATCAATAGTAGGTGTTTTTCATAACTGATAATATAAACGCTGGTTTAAGTATGCATGATAAAGATATATGGATGAATGATAATGGTGAATGATGTTGAAGTAAGTTAAAGTGAATTTGTAATTTGTTTAAAAAATCATTTTTAAATCTGGGCCATCATAAGTTTTTCTTTAAGTACTGTATCCTTTGTTTAAAAAAAATGGTGTTATTTATGTCACAACCTGCAATTGGCAGATTCATTGAAAATGATAAATGGAAAATGCATACCTTCAATTCTTAATATCACCATGAAAAAGAGAAACTTTTGTTGGGAAATTTATTGAACATTTTCATTTCTGGTTTAATTCATCAGGCCATGATGGAAATATCATTGTGATGACCCTCTGTAGGATTTTTTGTGTGAGCTTGCATAATTTGCATAAAAATTTTACTTAATCTTCTATATTGAAAATCTGCTAACATTTCCGATATAATATATTAATTAATTTTAGTAATGCAATCAAAGTGAAATCATAACCAAGCAATCTTTATGTGAATAAACCTTAAAAGTTGATTACTGATATATGGCATAGTCAGATTGAAGAAATATATGAAAATGTTTACATAGCTACTCTTATTAATTTTTTTTGCTTTGCCAGTAACATTTTATCTCATATATATGCTGTTTCAAATTTTAGATAATATGATATTGTGAAATCAACATTAATAATATTCAATACCAATCATCCTCCAGGACACATTTTCATTGCCTCTCTGTCTTTATGCTTCTTCATAATGAAATAATAACTGAATATGGATGAAATAGACTAATTTCTATGAATAAATTAAACTTGCAACTATTTTCCTCAAAATTTTGACTATTATTTCTGGAGATTGAAACTCGTTTATAAATCTAAACCAATTTATACCATTTCAGTATCATGTTGCCAGTGAAATATAAACGGTCATTTCCCATTCCACGATTCAACGTGCATTTCAGAGGTATTCTAGACCTATCTCAATAATATTCATTATTGTTGCTAAAAAAATTAACTACTGACTTAAGTTCATATTTGTGAGTATAAATAGTGACATATTGTAAGAAAGAATATAATGCCTTTTGGAAATGATGGTTTAGCTGTCAACACACAATTCTCAAATCGTCTTGTCCAGTCTTCATGGCTTCCTTTCCAATTGCTTACTTATACTAAATATGAACTTAGGGTCTCAAATGAATGTCATTATATGAAAAATGAGAAATTTTAACAAATAATACAATTTAAATTATCTGAATAAGTGCCCTGATGCTTTAAGTTGTTAACAAGACATATAGTGTAAAAATACAGAAAGAAAATCTAAATGAATGGTAGACCTTGTAAACTCTTCTTACATCGCCTGCCTTCCATATTATATAGGTTATTCTTTACGCCATGAAAAACCTTAACAATAGATCTTTAGATATTTTTGCCTGCCTTCCACTGTGAGCGGAACAGACTCCGTATGGACTCCTTTTAACTCACAACAGTAAACTAAACAGAAGTACTTACACTGTAAGAGGAGTGGGCTAAACGAGCATAAAGAGTTACAAAAGTGGTTGCAGAGGTGAGACACCTAATTTCATACAAGCGATTCGACTGAAAACGAGTGGACTGAGTGAATTAAATGGTGGCAATGGATGGACTCCGCTAGCACTCCATCCATCCCTGCTGTTGACAATGGAGAGGATCATGCCAATTATATATAATCATGGTCATTATCAATTAGTAATAATGTGAATTATCGTCTTCCCCGCATGCCCTGATAAGTCCTTCAGTGACCCGAGAACTCAAAGTGCGACAACTCATCGGACCTGGCAACTGACTGGGCCATGGAAGGAGCTGAAACATTGACTACCATCGAGGATGTGACCCGGCAGGAAACCCATCAAACTTTCCAAAATCATACACGCTGGGAAATAACGAGATCTTTCCTAAGCTCTCCTAAAGTTCGTGTCTTGTTTCTTAAGATCTGACAACTGACAGTGATTCTTCAAACTGCTATCTATTAAGGCTGCTGTAGCACTCGTCCGAAACAGCCGATTCAAGCCACTTTTATTTCCTTTTTTTAAGACATTGATTTCATCGCAGATATTTGCAGTTTTCAGCAATCGCAATAAAAAAAGATTGAAGATGTGTCTCATTTATCTCCCCCTTCTCAATACAATATCAGCTCATAACCACCATTCCAACCGATTCCTCTCTTTGCCCCCTCCTTCCATTTCTTCTTGTTGACGAATACCACTCACCCGTTCCTCCCCCGTCCCCTCCCTAGCTTAGTATATAACCGTATATAAAAATTTTAAAAAAGTATATAAAATTGTTCAGCTTCGTTCTTTGTTCTGATGATGGCATAATCAGTTGCCAAAACCGGTCAACCTCTGTAAAAATTTATTTTTTGTGGACTTGAACAAGTATTGTAATAAATTATTCTTTGCGTAGATATACGAAAAGTGGACATCTTCGACCAAGTGCAAACAAAAAAAAATAAAGAGAAGAGCCTGAAAGAACGTAGAATGAACAGGTCTTTGACAAAATTTGTATGAAGTTGTAATAAAACAAAACTTTGATGTCGTTAAGTTAAATATCCTCCTTGCTTAGTTAAATGATGTAAATGTAAATTTAAGTTAGTCATAATAAATTTCTATGTCCATTGATATTTCTTTAATTCCATGGTTTCACACATGATTTCTCAAAATTAGGAAAGCTATTCTCGGTGAGCAATCTGCCTTAGGCACTCCTCGTGACGAAGGGTGTTCATCGAGAACTGATGATTATTTCTCCCATGAACCTCAAGATACGGATCATTCCTCACAAAGAATGTCCTCTAGGTAAAATATCTTAACAAGACAAGTTCTTTTTTCGTATAATGTTTGTATTTATGCATTTTCTTATGATTATACAATTTTCCGTAAAATATTAAACTTTTCTTCCGAGAAAACATGTTATTTACTGAAAACTTGTTGTTTATCAACAGGCCTTTCTTCAGGGGTATGTCATCGATTGAATGCCATAGAATGGTAATTAGTAAAGTACTGCAGTGATACTTGTAATGGGATTTCAAATAACTTTTGTTTGGCTTAGCATTCGAGATCGATAAGGAACATTATGAGACATTTACGGATGTCCCTAAAGGTCGACAAAGTTCCTTCCTGAACAACATACATAATGTATTTTCATACATTATTGTATTAAAAATAATTATATTGTATTAGAAGTTATTATTAAAAATAATTACTTCCATTCGTAAGGCTAATTATTACGATAATTTTATTTGGAAGAATAATCATAAAGTGCGTACAGAATTACAGAAAGGTAGAATAATTCAACAATAAATTATTCTTGCATCCGAAAGCAGATATTTGTTCAGAGGTAATAGTTGTTAAAAATTCTTCAATCAGATATCATTACGTGCAGGGAATCGAACGCGGGACTCCATTGATCTAAGTCGAGCGGACAATGTTGGGAATCTCATCACAATTTCTAAACCTAAGTGAGACAGCATTCTGGTCTACCCGTCTTTGAGAGCAAATGAGCGGTGGTGGTAATTTGATGCCTAAATGATATCAGTCTTTCCTGGGGACTGCAATAAGTGAAGAAGCGAACCAACAACGAACCGCCTCACCTAAAGAGAGGTTCGACTCAGCCGCCAGTGAGTGCCAACGGCTCTAGCAAAATAGGCGAATGTTCTTCCCCACCTCTTCGTTAGTTCTGAAAGCCACCACTTCGTATCGTATGCTCTACAGTGCGACCGTTAAAATCGGAAATCCTCAAGCGCTACAGCAGCCTTAACTCAGAAATAATTTTTAAAATATTTGTCTAGTAAATTGTAGAAGATTTGTAGTAAATACCCTTTGACAGGTCTCTCTCTCTAATGTGGTTGCTCATTCAGAATCTTGGTTTGTAGAGTTTCTTTTTCTTATTGTAACTATATAATAACAAGCATTTACTTAATGTATTTATATAGTGATCTTCACTAGAATCGACCAACATAATTTCAACCACGGCTTGTTTCTTCATCGGGCTGTCTGACACTGTGAGTGCCCCTCCGCAAAGTCCCCTGATAATGGATGGAAAACGACCTCGCTCATCTGACCCATCTCATTTCTTGCCTAGCTCACTCCACGAACCTCCCTGGCAATGGAAGGCAAATACCATTTTTCTTTGAAACCCTTTCTTAGTGGAAGGCCAGGACTATTTTACTCCGTTCCACTAAGCTATTTCTTGCTCATTACCCCCTTGCAGTGGAAGGTGGGCATTTAATTGAATAAACAACAGTAAAAATCAACAATTCCCCCAACGACAAAGAAATCCCCCACAAGGTGTGTTGTATGCTGCAAGAAAGGATCGCGAAAGGAGCCGAGGTATCTTTGCCCCGAGTGTGGAGTGCGATTATGCCCGGCGCCGTGCTTCTGGGTCTATCATACAAAGGCCAATTTGTAATTTATTTATGTGAATGTAAATAGAATTGTTTTTGTATTTCACTAAGGGGCTTAATATAATTAGCTTCTCAATTAATGGTATAGTAAATAAAACTATTTTGATCTAAATACTACTGTCTATTTCTCGAATCATGCTTCCCTAAATATATTTTCTATTGAAAGGTAGGGGTTATCAGTAACAATTTTAGACCTAAGAAATTTATTGAGAGCAATTTTTGAAACGATGTTATCAAAAATACGAAGCTATTTTATTTTAAATAATAATCTGAGAAATAATGAAAGGTAATCTTATTCAGTATTTCTTCTTAACTTGATTTTTAAGAGTGTTTTATAAATTTTAATATACTAACATTTTTATAAAATCTTAAAATTTTCCACAAAATAAAACCAAAAATGTGTATTTTAAAATAGTGGAAAAGTAAGGCTGAAATATTCTGAGAGTATTCCTTTTTTTAATACAAACGCTAAATTAAACTGAAATAAGCATTTCTTCAGAAAAAGTACCCACCACAGGTACAACATCGAAAATTTAAATACCCAGATGAGAGGTTAATGACTGTTTCTTGGGTCATGCCGTCCTTTTCAATTCATTCGTGACTTACAGTTGAATGAAGCGCAGCTAAGATCCACTCAATACAATAGAGTCTTCCTTCTCAGGAGGGTATAGAGGTACTATGCTTTGTATGCATTGGAGCGAACTCCAGCTGAGGTGCCTGAGCATCAGCCTGGGGAAGGGAGAGATGCTGATACTTTGTGATACTACGCTATTTGAAATTATATTTCCCATTTTCTTCATTAGATTTTTCTTTCAGGCGACTGTCTGAGGCAGGACCTTCAGCTGCTGCTGCTGATTATGAATTAAGGGTCTCTTATTTATGAGCCTGTCATTTTAATTTTTAGTAATTGTACACCGATTACGTTTTATAGAAGTTAATCACTTCAAATTTAAATTAAATGTGTAACAAAAACTGCAATTTATGTTATTTCTTTGGCAAACAGACAGACTACATTGAAATTTGTGAAATATATCCATTGATTCACATAAGGTAATGGAGTAACTAAAAAATATATTTTCAAGCAATAAAGTATAGCTAACTTGTAGGTATTCATCTAATTTAAATTATTCAAGTAAATATACAAAATAGTACCCAACCAAAGAGGTTTCCACACGAGGATGTGGCTTAGCGCGCAGTTGATGCTATTATAAACTATCATAACTCGATCCTCAATTAAGATATTGGGACGAAACTTTCATTTTCAAAATATATTTCATACTTGCATAACATGTTTGTGTAATTTTCATGGAGATAATTTAAATAAAACATAATATAGCTAGAGACTACTTTTTACACTACAGCGACCAGATAATTTGTGGTCTACTAAGATAAAACATTTTTTATCTCTTCAACAAACCAATATATGCGTAAAAAATAAGCTAGGTTTGAAAGCTATAAAAACGAAGAATATAATTAAATTTTTTCAACTTCGTTAAATGAACTATTTTTCCAAAATGGCCTTCGGAATGAAACTAAAAAATGAGCCGCAGATTTCAGGAAATTTGAATTAAGTATTATTTTAAGATTAACTATCAGCACTATGATAAAACAATTCAGGGAAGATATTCTCCTTTTATTGTCATATTTATTATTTAAGTCAATGTTCGATTATCTTAAAAGGTCAAATTTGGCAACACCACTTCCCCCACCACTAGCACCGAAAAGTACTGCATAGATCTTAACTCCGCGTATCTACTATAACCCTCAATACTAGTTCTTCTTTGAGCATTATTTGTTGTTATTTTGGTATATTTAAGCGTTTTCCATGTGTATACTTTTTATCATTGTTTGCATTCTTTCCATCTTCTCAAATCAATGAATTGTAATTTTTATATAGAAGTACTTTTTACATAATCTGAAGCATTTGCCTGAGAATTAAAAACCCTAATTAGTAATAATATCTTTTGCGGAATGTTTAGGATTTTCTCTCAAGTGTAAGGAAGATAAGAACAAGAGATTCCATATAAAATCAAACAAAAATTGATGCCTATCTTTAAAGTATTAAAAATTTTGGCATTTGGATACCTCCTTGAGAAACCCACAGTGACTTAGTTCTAGCTAAATGAAATCTTCTTTGTGGAGTTATTAATCATTCAAATTTCCAAATTTTTGTTAAGAACTTATGAATTTAAAGACATTAAGTTACTTGTTATTTCAAGTGTACAAGGTCTGCTCAAAAAAGTTCTCAAAAATTTATTACAAAACAAATATTTCATTAAGTAATTATTGGTCAGGGTCCACTTCTAAGTACTCTCCTTCTCAATGTATACACTTATCCCAACAGTGTTTCCAGTTTTTGAAACAGTCCTGGAACACTTGAGCAAACCAATCGAGATGCCATACTCTTCTACAAGCCCCCTGACAGAGAAACGATGATTTGCATCAACGAGATCGTTCACTTTCTCGATGTTGGGGTCATCTGTCGACGTTGATCGTCTTCCAGAGCATTCATTGTCTTCCACTGATTGCGCCGCCCTTTTGAACCGTATAAATTACTCAAAACACATGGTACGTTTTATAGAATTCTCACTATAAGCCTTGATAATAGATTATAAAGTTTTCGTGAAGGATTTGCTGAATTTCATGCAAAATCGCTGCTCCTTCAAAGAGCCCATTTCTGTGGATCAGATTTTTTGACCCACTCTACGATCAACCGTTTCTATAAACAGCTGTAACTAAGCAACAAAACAAGCTATCAACAAAATGATTGCAGGTGGTCGTTTGGGGAGTTTTTGTAGATACAACACCTACAGGCCAGTTAAAAATAACCAACTGGAGGCATGCTATTCCAAAAGTTCAGGAACTTTTTGAACAGATCTCGTGAGTGACTTCGACACTGAATTTTAGTGAGGAAATTACGAAGTTGCCTTATTTATTCTATGGATTTCCACAAAACTACATCTTCTCACTTCGATTAGATACACAAATTGTTTAAAACAGTTTAAATTTGCAACAAATTCTATACTGCTATATTTGACCACATTACGTAATACATACATACTAATTATGAAGACCTCTGATTAGGCATTGCCAACATGATGAACATATAAAAGATGTTACACATCATGAGCGATTTTTCCCGACACTTATTCATAGCAGGATACTCCTAACCATGCATCATTAATCTATCTCCCACTACTCCCACAGTTTCCTTCACTATTTATCACAACTTGAATAAGCAACTACTTTTCTGCTGTCTCATTACAATACAATTCAATGTCCAAAAAGGATACTGAAATATTCAAATATTTTACTCGGTGTATTTTATAGCGAACTCATACTTATATATTTCTTAATGCAAACTATGATTAAAAGGTTATAGATGAAATTCTTCAATTGTTGTCGAGTAACAAATAATTAACCAAAAAATGAATGATATATTTGACCCCAAAACCATATTGAATGATACTTTCCAAACTGCAAGGAAAAATAAGTAAGGGTAAGTAAATTTACTTTTAGTCTCTTCTTGGCCTATTAAAGACAGTTTCAATACGCACCAGTGAAATATCCTCTTGAGGGTGAATTATCCTACTGGAAGCACTAGTGGTATTTATGAGTGCCGGCTTGGAGTTTGACGAAGTCTCATTTGCAGCACTTGTGGTCACAGAAGAGTTTGCATTGCTGTAATTATGCAATAAGAGAGAAATTACACACATTGCAGAAATAAATAATTCCAGAAATGAAAAACTTTAGCATTGCCATTGAACAGTTAAGTAATGCAAAACAAATGGAAAAAATCCAACGTTGAAAAAGGAATGATTTCATGTTCAAATATCTTGTATTGGACACTTTTTTTAAATTTTGTAAAATTCTTCATTTGGTTTGAAGGAATAAATGTTCCCTCCTTGAAAGGAATGCTTCTTCCTTAATCAGTAGTCTTAATAAATATATCGTATTAGGGTGTTCAAATAAAAAGGTACGAAATGACACTGTGGGTATAATTGAACTCCAAATAAAACCCTAGAACCACAACAATCCCTCTGATTCACGAGCCAAAGGATTCCCAGAATTCCTGTGGCTGTGACAGTCCTTTACTGATTGATTGTGGGTTCTGTCCAATTCCGTACAAGGATTCTCTGTTCCCAGAATAAGTGCCAGTCCTTCGTCGTGTCCTTTAGTTCGTCATCCGAGATCCTTAGGGATGTTTTTTAAGCGGAACATACTGATGGAAGTTGCAGGGTGACATTCCTGGGCAGTAGAGGGGATATTTAAGCTGTTCCTTCTTAAAATCAAAATTCAAGGAGCCTACAGATATAGATATGATCTATCGAAAACATTAATGACTTTTACAGAAAATGTCCTGGGTTCGATGCTAGGACGATGCAAAAATCTCTCATTTAAAAAACACTGTGATAGATTTTCAATATTTTTTTTGATGCACTTATAGAAATGATAGGAAGTTCTTGCTTTGCCAGAAGATGTATATTAAGACACTGTTTAAGAAAAAAATTTAGATAAGACCATGCTGTACCTGGGTTCAATGCCCGGCTACATTAAAATTTCTCACATAAGGAATATAAGGGAAAAGTAGGACCTCATTTGAGGCGGTTGCAGAAAATATTTCTGCTAGAGTTTTCACACATAGTTAGGGACGAAGATCTTCTGTTGTGCTGCACATCACCAGGAAGACCCGGGTTTGATGCAGGACGGATAAATTGCAACGAATTTTAAAAATATTTTCAATCCTTTTTTTTTTTTAGGACCCTCTCGATATGATGACTTGAAATTTGTGTTATCAATATGCTTGCAGTATGCAGTACAGTACATTACATGTTACATTATAAATCAAAAATTCAACCAAAAAAGAAGTTAAAATACAACACACTCAGTATTCCTTACCTATATGCAGGAAAGGTTGGTTTTATTGGGCCTATTTGTGAGCCAATTGATGCTCCACTTAAAGGCTTGAAGTCTGCACCCACTGGAGTTGATTGGTTTCCTGAAGCACCAGCCTAAAGATGATAAAACAAATATCACACAAAACATAATAAGCGTTTCAACATAAGTACAGTAAAAACTTTGTTTCTAAAGGGTGATTAAAGAAGTTTCTATATGCTGTTGAACCAGTTTAACCTACGCTATGCAGAAAAACTATGCTAAAATTAATTTGGAGCTGTAAATACTAGACAGAATAAAAAGTGGCAAAATTCATAGATTCAGGCAGAGGCCACTGGACTGCGTCACTTGTACCATATGACCTTGATGATGTGTATGACGCTAGCTCAGTATTTGGGCCGAATCTCAAAAACTACTGCGCCGATCTAATTAATATTTTATGAAAATCACAGTTAATGACTAATAATGTATTGATAAAAAACTCATAACAGTTGAAATAAGGGATGATTGTCTTATCACCTGTGATGACCAAAAAAAGGTCAAAAATATTGAAATATATAAACTTTGAGTGCGATGCGGCACGTCTTTCCATTTTCCGATTTAAATAATATTTTACACGATTTATTTTGTAACCAAATGGAACAAGTGTAGGGGGCATCCCAAAAGAATTTCTCAAAAAAATTTTCTTCTAGTAAATAAGGACCACCCAAATTACACATACACACTAGAGTAAAAGTTGCTTATATTCTACAAGCATATGTTTAAACTCCTGTAGTTAGCAAACTTCTATTTGGTTTGAAAATTAATTAAGGAGCTAGGAACCTGAATTTCTCCATGTAAAAATCGATTCTGAATCCAAGTGGCCTGGTGTCAAACCCTTTATGTACGATGAGATAGCACTTAACCATTTATTATTGGTAATGCAAATGGTTTCTAAAATTCCTAGTCGATATATCTGGAATGTCTTCAAACAAAATTCCGTTTATTTGAATGGTAGAATGACAATTCTGCCCTGGCGTCTGATAAACCAATGATCTTAAGGAAAACAATATATGTTCATCAAACATTCATTACTTCTGTTCACATGCCTGGCCATAGAATTTCCACCTTCCTGGTAAATGAATCATAATAATTTTTAAATTCCTACCATACATTTCAAATAGTAGAGATGCCTGGCGTCGACCCAGGACCTTTTGGAAGATTTGAATACATATAACAACCTGGTAAGAATACCACTTATTTAATCCAACGTTTGAAGTCAATATCATACCGGGAAGAACCTAAAATAAGATTCTATTATCCCCATTTGAAGCGCATAGAGGAAGGTGCATGGCACGCTGGAATCAAACCAAGGATCATCAGGGAAACGATAAAGTGTATATGAAATTTATTTATGATCTCTATTCACATGCCGGATTTTAACTTTCCATTTTATCAGGAAGGAATTCAATAAAAATGTTACAAATCGTCGCAATGTATTTCAAATAGGAGAATATTTGCCCTGACCTAGCATCGAACCAAGGACAATCCTCAAATATGTCTGTAAGGTTTTTGTCTGATATGCACGGTTACCAACGATCTCTCAAATTTCAACTCTCTCTTTGGCCAGGGAGGGCCTCATAAAAATTTCCAAAATCACGGCAATGTATCCTAATGTAAAAAGATAGGGTTGGTTTGTTGGGGGATTCAGGAACCGAACCCATGATATTGAGGTTCTAAGTAACATTTTTCTGGTGGTCACACACTATGGTCAGTATGTTGTAAAAGTTTAAGTCAATGACACATGTGGAACATGGTTAGAATTCAGTCCAGCGTACCAGCCCACTGAGCAGCACCATCAGTATTTTAATAAATGCTAACTGATAGGTAAAGAATGCACGGATAGAAAGGAGTTGACTTTTAATCGCAAAAAGATAAGTTATCAGAGAAAAATGGAAAAAAATATTTTCCGAAGAGGAAAATCTCGAGATCTATATGGAAATGCACATGTATGGTGGGGTTCCTTTACTCCTATTTACAGTTGCTAAGTTTTCACAAACAATGGCACATTGAGTTGATCACTCGGACATGTTTCCACTATTTTTAAGCAAAGAACAAAGGTTTCGCTGGAATCAGTTTTCTACATAACTGGTTTTACCTCGTCAGTGGAGCTGACAATGACAAAGCAGTTAATGAAATAAGACTTACTGCAGCAGCGACAGCGGCAGCTGCTGGGAAGAGTGGCTTGGAGGGTGGTTGAGCAGCAGCCATGGGAGGAGGTGCGGCTCCAGGAGGCGGCGCCATGGCTCCCATTGGCCCCATCATAGGCATCCTGAAAACGGCAGCATGGCTAATGAACCAAATTTACTTACATTTATTCATTAAGACACACTCTTGTAACAGCTGCTCCCAGCATTTGTAGCTGAAACCTAGGATATAGATTGGCATGATGAATTCAAAACATATTTACATTTCACTACTATACTTAGATTACTGTGTTCAAACATTTGAAACAAGAGGACAATTGCTTCCTTTTTACTGGGATGCAAACACCTCAACATGGGAATCTAATGTTATGGCACTTTGACCACCAGTCTAATCTGTTACTATGATGGATTGGCAAAAATTATGCAAATTAGTGATAGTCTCAGTGCATTCACCTATATCAAAATGGGACAGACTCAAAAATATAAATAAAATTATTGAAATTCTTTATTAGTGACACTCGGCACTTCTTTAAAATTCAACATTTTAAAAACTCGCCAAAATCTTGATTAAAGCACGACAAGTGCTCCAGCACCAAGAATTAAAATACCAGGGCAGCTGAGTCGGTATAAACAGTAAATCCGAATAATTTTGCCTGAATAAGAGGATACAAGCAGAAACAGGTAAGGGAATACTACAGTTGGGACCAGTTCTCTGCACTGTTAGTGTTGATTACAAAGTAGATTGTTATTCTTCTACAAATTCAACTCTGGTTAATTCATAGGACATAAACATTCATGAAATGAGGACTGCATAAGAAAATTGCCACTCCAAAGACCAAGGGATGAAGAAGTTGTCTTTGACGCATTGGCTGCCGACATTACAGAATAAGGATTTGATACGTTTAAACCTTGCTAGGAATAAGAAAAAGTTAGTTAGCTATGTTTTCCTTTGCGTTAGTTAGGCTTAACCAAGAATACATTTAATTATTAGGACATAAGAATTTAGGACCCTGCCAACAAATTTTGCACTCAAGGATTAAAAAACAAAAGGCAATACATTTTGTTAAGTACTGCTAGGATAAATTTGTGAACATTATTGAGATGCTTAAGGACTTGTTACAGGAATCTTTGGAACATAGAAAATTCATACAAAGGATAAATTTACCAAATAAGTTCACAAAGTATGTTCTCGGAAGATGTTGCAGATATTTTGCGACCTCTCTGTAACATTTGTCCTTCTGATACTGCAAGATGGATCAGGGAAAGATGCATTCCATAAGTAATGCGACCAGGGATTTTTCCCTGATGCGACGATACACCTCAGCGGGATACAATTTGCTGGGCTAGACTTGATAGCTTCAAAATGCTACTGGTCTCTGTCTTCTCCATGATGACAGAGAGTTGCCACATCCATTCCTGTGAACCCCTTTCTGAGGTTATATAACATGAAGGATCGTTCTGTGAAGCAACATTCAAACTTTGAGTTGATCTTAGGAAGTCTAATGATAACAACGAAACTAATTTGAATCTCTGAACGTTGGAATTGAGGAAAAAACATAATATTGTCTGGTTCTTGGGGGGGGGGGGGCGACCGCCCCCCCTTGGCTAGGTGCCTGATATATATGAATGAATCCGGAGAAGCATCTTTATATAATAGATGCTTTATGTTTTTGCTTGGTCACTTGATGATGGAGATCAATCTCTGAAACTAATTTTGTTTTGTTTCCTTTTATTGTTTTTAATAAAATACTGTGGAAAAAGTATGAACTGTTCTACTTCATCAATATTCCATATATATATGGATACCATAGTTCTTCTTCCCATGAAATACAGCTGGAGAAGTGGTGTTGCCTTTTTTTTGGTTGACTTTTACGCTGAACATAGGCTAATACATGAAATTCACCTCAAAATTTTAGGTCATCATCAGGTGATGACTTGCTAGAGTCGAAACAGGTTGTCTCTGATTTTCCTGTGGAAACTACTTAGTTATTTCATTTCTTTCCTTATTCTGCCAATTGAATCACATCGATTACAGGTTATCATCAAATACTGTCTTTAGCCAACCCCAAAATTTGAGCATAAGAAATAGAAAATTATTTTCCTACGAATCTAATGTGCACATTATGATATGTGGCCATGCTATTTTCAGCACTGTATAAGCATTTACTACACAAGCATATGGTCTATATATGTATATCTTTACATGTATACACTGTTTACAGAATATTGGTTGTCATCCGTGCCGAAATTCCTACATGAGAGCACACCCAAAAAAATTCAAACTTGGCCATTAAAAAATTTTGATGGTCTAACTAATTTCAACTTTCAACTAAAAGCGATTGGCCGATGGCTTAGCATAGTCTGTAGAGGATAACAAAAAATTGATAGTGTATTGGTGGAAACTTTTGATACGGAATATGGAATTATTATATGGAGTTACATGGAATAACCAGGAATCTATGGTTTCTGAGATGAATTGTGCCCCAATCTAATCAACTCTAATGGCCAAACAAAAAAGGACCCAAAAGTGGTATTTAATTTTTCTTGGCTCCAATTGCTAAACAGAGAATAGTTTAAATAACAAGTGTTTCTACCCAATGTCTTTTGTAGACCAGATCATCCAAACATTTTCAAATTTCGTTGCAAATACATAACAAATGAAAGTCATGGCCATTACTCAAGAGACAAAACATAGTCAAAGTGTTGTTGGGACACTGTCTTGGCATTTCAACAGAACTTACCCTGGAGCCATAAAAGGTGGTGGTGGAGGTGGTGCTCCAGGATGCTGCTGAGGAGCACCACTCATCTGTGCTCCCATTAAGTGCGGAGGAAGGTGAGGAGGATGCAGCATTGGCGCACCTGGAGCCATAGGATGAGGAGGAATACCTGAGCAAGATCAAAGGTCAAATATGAACCCAAAACAAAACCAGAGAAAACAGGTAATTACACTTCTTCAGCTTAATTCTTAAATAAATTACCTTTAATCTGTTTAAAATTATTCACAAAAAGTAAGGAAGAGTGATCCTAAGTGATTATTGTAATTATTCCCTCTTCTGAACTCAAAGCTCTTTTCATTTCGACTTCCTGAACGCTATGATTTTTGAGGATAAAGGTGTTTTTAAAAATTTATTTTCTAAATCTACTTTTTAATCTAGGGTGTTGACATTTTTACAAGAAAATCTAAATATATTGCCATTAAATAAATAGAAATTGAACTTTGTAGACATTTATAACTTTTTAAATATATATAATAAAAAATTTAAACAAAAATTCATCTTCAAAGTTGTATAACTTCACATCATACATATTTATATTTTTTCAAAAACCCAATGAAAACCTGTACTACTTATTTATCGCACCTTAAATAAAGACTAAAAGGTACATTTCATCCTGTCCACCAAACATCTAGTCCGCCCCACATTTACTATAATTGAAAATTATATCCGGCTTTAGTTAAATTTTCTCTTTCCCATTTATAATAGAAATAATTCATGCTTTGGATTGCGTTATCTTTACTATAAAGAGGAAGAACTAGGGACAGTCGTCTTCCACCTGCTAGAGTGTGCATTTCACACAACTACAAATCTCAATTTGAAATTTTCTCAAGTAATATTGTTTTTCATAAGAGTACCTGTCCTCCATGGCATAGAGATGCAGAACAACAAACGAAGGACATGTGACGGAAGGTGCTCAATTTGAACACTTCTAAGAAAAACTGTTTGAGTTGCTCTTTCATTGGATGTATTATTTTCAATTTTATGTTAAATGCAATAAATACTTCGAAGCCTTGAAAGCCCAATATTCATTTTGAAATACAATGTACAGACTAACTTGATAGGGGAGGCCTCAATTATTGGACATTGATTAAAATACTAAACAAAAAACACTAAGCATGTATACCCATTACCATTTAATTTTACCAACTAGGTACTTATTTACTTTAAGAATCTTTTAAATATTTTGTAATCTAGAAGTCTAAGTAGGATAACCATAGATGTTCTCTTTTCTGCTTCGGATAAATATTACTCTGTGCAACTAACACAAACTGGCAGAGAATTCCAAAGTGAAATAAATGAGCAACTGGTTCTTCAGGTTAAACACTCAAAAGAGTTTACTTCCGTTAATGAGCGATGCATACCTGGAGACGACGATGAGGACTGTGGATGGTGGTGCAAGGGCTGCATCGAGGGTGGGATGGAAGTGGTGATCTCCAGCAGGGGGCGGGGCTTCTTTGGGTTAGACTCATCCTCACCTGAGCTGGGACTGTGTGGCCTTCCTACAATAAAAGATATCACTCAAATATGTTCTCCTTTGCACATGATTAGAAACTAGACTGAAAATAAAGACTATTTTCTTGGAATGAATAGCATCATCCGTAAAACATAACGGCAAGATTCAAACTCAACTTTAGATGGGAGACATAAATGGTAGAAGTGGGGATATTTTATCCATCAATCACAGATGGTAACATATACAAATAATAGTAAAATTATGCTCCGAGGCGTTCAAAATACCTGCAACTTGGGTGAAAATATGAGATTCTAATAAAGGACTTATGAGAAGTCACGATTGAGAAAAAGTGGAAAAAATATGAAGTTATTTCGGAATGGGCAAGCAATTGGCAGTGCAAATTTGATGAGAAAAAGTAGGCGAGGGATATTGTCCAAAGGTAAATGATATCCATCTATCATTTTCTGAAGGGATTGTTACATCGACATCTACCCCTTCAGTTTAGGAGTAGTATTATAAAAACCACAGGTTAACTATCAGTTAACTTAAAACTTTACAAGAATTGCATGGTCAAATGAGAAAATGATCAATATGCCTAACATAATCCTGTAATCCTTAAATTTGCTAATCCGGCGGACATTAAAATTTCGGGTAGGTTTATATCCAACTGCAAAATTATTTACTTAATAGTGAGCCCAAGGGTCAGGAATTTCTAGAGATGGTTCATTATATCGGTTAAAAACTTCGTACATTTTGGTAATGACTAAAATCCATCGTCATACTGCTGATCGTACTTCCTCCTGTACTACCAACGAATGAAGGTTACTCATTCTTGAAGTTCAAAACTGACGTAACTCATTTTCAAATATTAAGAAAAACTGTCACAATTGTCATTAGTATTTAGTATCCACACTATTCTACTTCTGTAATTTTCATAACTCACGTTCGTCACAAATTTTGTTGATTTCTGAAACCCTGATACCAGCTACTGTACAAGAAATTCTACAAGGGAAATAAATCTTGATTACCGTGCTTCTGCCTCTCGTGTTCCTTTAGATCTTCCTCAGGGATACCTTCCATTCCATAAATCTCAATTTCTATATTAGAACGATTTGGAAGGGAATTCGGCACCTTGTCAATTGCTTCCTTGTGAACCTGTTTTAGAGATCAGTGCATTTATTAAATAAAAGATCAGACTATTACTGGGTGATTACGAACTGATATTTCCGTATAATTATCACACCGACAATTTGAGGTAACTTAAAACCATAACTCACTTGCATACAATGAATCGATAGCCCTGGACCTGTATATAATTTCTTGTGGCATATATGGCACTTGAAATGCTTCGCTTTTTGATGTTGAATAAGAATTTTTTCATCGTCGAACTCTCGATTACAGTACCTAACTTGGCTAAGGAAAAATCAATCATCCAAATTAACAGTACGGAAATTATAAAGACCCATAGGGCCCGATGTAGCAACAAAATTTCTGAACTACTAAAATTAAATTCCAAGAACGTTTGTGACTGTAAAGGATACCAGCACCAGGGTTTCGACTGCTTCTTCTTTTTTCTACCCATTTTAGATGGATTTAAATTGAATATAAAGTGCTAAATATTACAATAAAACTTTCATAATCACATGACAGTCAGAGAATTTCAGTAATGAAAGATAAAATTCACAAAATGGCGTCCAACGTGTAAACGGTAGAATGTAGTACGATTTGGGCGATTTGGCGTGAGTGTAGTTTTTGCTGCTTCAACTGTCATAATCTCAACGAAATTTTCAACTAACAGATGGCAGGAGAGTTCATGTTTAAAAGGTTCAAAATGTCAGATATCTATGATAACTGGGTATGTTTTAGGGCGGTATTCATAATAGCGAATAATCATCAATTTTATCTATCATTATTTGCAGTTTCGTATTCATAGTCGTCCAACAATCTCTGATTTACGAATCATAGATTATTTGGTATCCATAGTTGTCGAATAATCTATGATTATTTTGCTGGTATTCATAGTCGTCGAATAATCTACGATTATTTGCTAAGTATTCATAGTTGTCGACAATGAAGTTATATGGCTGAATAATCACCGATTCGTGAATTGCGCTGTAGAGCTTAATTACTTGGTCTTACTATTATTTCAAGTGGACTTCTAGGTTGGTGTGATCACGTGTAACTTCGGTTAGTAGTTTTTCGTTGAGAATTGTGATAACAACAATAGATTTCCCTTTATTATTAGTTGAGTCTTGCCAGAAATAGCCGACGATATTGCGGTGGAGCTAGATGATGTACTAAGATGGTACTTACAAGAACCCTTTTATGTAAACCTCCACATTTGGGTTTTCATAATTTATATTTATCGCTCACAAACACCGTTAAGGTGACTACAGAAATATTAACGACAATGCTTATCATTCTATTTATCGAATTTTTTTCCCGTTTCTTTTAGGTAAATTTTTTTTTCAGCCGTGTTTTCATATTGTTAAATGTTTTTATGACTGATCTAGCGTCTATATTCTTACCAAATATTCCTTTATATTTAAAAATAAGGTAAAGTTTAATAATTAAGTAAAAATAACCTTTTCGATAGAATCTTTCTTTAGATTTGACTTTTTTTAATACTAGGTAGCTGCGATTTCTCCAGGATCTCTGGGTATTCGATCGCTAAAAACGCAATTTTTCCGTTTCACGGTGTTTACGTTTTAATTTTTTTTCACACTAGAAATACCCCGAATTCGATGAAATTTTCAAGGATGATTCTTCAAACATTGCGGCTTATTATACAAATTATAAAGACTGTAACTCGTTATTTGCATCAACTTGCTGAATGCTTCTCGATTCTTCATCACTAGATCCCATTGTAATAAAAAAGTTGTGCCTGAGAACAAGTTAATCAAACGGAATCACGTCCACACAATAGTATGTAGTTTTGAACTGGATAATGCAAGGTAAAGGAGAAGAATCTTTATCAGCAAATGGTGCTAAATGACCGTAGATGTCGACGCACCATTATAAAACAACAAATGGTTAAAGACTGAGAATACAAAACAAAGAGAATGTCGAAGTAATTGGAAAATCATTAATCCAATATACATCAGTTGCAGTTTGATTACCTTTCAATTAATCAAAATTCTATGCTATGGAGCATGTCGAACGATGCGACGTTTTCGATTCGTATCCGAATTAGATGAACAAAATATAGATTTTTGTTCAACGGTCTACTTTTCTCTAAGTAAGTCCAACGGTGACAAATAATGTCTGCATAAAACCAATTACAAAAAAATCTGATGTGGCCAACACATGACTTTCTCCGTATTTATTGAAAACATAAGCCTATGCCGGTAATATATAAATAACTCTAAGACAATGAGTGTTACAGGAAAATGTTTCATACAAGCTTTGTAGTAAAAAACATTATCTTCAACTTTGGTACATAATTGTATATACCAAAATTGCATTCTGATAGATATATGTATGAAAATCTTCCTTTTCTGGGTAAACAACAACTTCCGGTTAACCATTATTGAAGAATAACTCCTAAACAATCAGTGTTACGAAAAAATGTTTCATACAAAAGTAGTACCAAAGTACATTATCTATAACTTTTGTAAATAATTTTATATACCTACATTGCATTTTGACAGAGATATGTATGAAAAACTTCCATTTCTGGATTAACAGCAACTTCCGGTTAACCATTATTGGGGAATAACTCCTAAACAATCAGTGTTACGAAAAAATGTTTTATACAAAAGTTGTAGTAAAATACATAATCTACAATTTTGGTGTGTAAATGTATATACCTATATTGCATTCTGACAGAGATATGTATGAAAAACTTCCTTTTCTGGGTAAACAACAACTTCCGGTTAACCATTATTGGGGAATAACTCCTAAACGATCAGTGTTACGAAAAAATGTTTTATACAAAAGTTGTAGTAAAATACACAATCTACAATTTTTGTGTGTAAATCTATATACATATATTGCATTCTGACAGAGATATGTATGAAAAACTTCCTTTTCTGGGTAAACAACAACTTCCGGTTAACCATTATTGAAGAATAACTCCTAAACAATCAGTGTTATGAAAAAAATTTTAATACAAAAGTTGTAGTAAAGTACATTATCTATAACTTTTGTATGTAATTGTATATACCTATATTGCATTCTTACAGAGATATTTAAGAAACAAAAATTTGTTCCGGATAAACCGTAACTTCCGGTTAAGCGATATTCTCCAAAAACTAATCAACTCTTGGCATTGTTAGGGAAATCCTAAATATGAATTTTGAAAATGATCGGATAATTACTTTTTAAGATAGAGTGCACACAAACTTTTTAACCACAGACAGACACACAGACAGACATGTTCAGGAAAATAGCTTAAACATGCTCTATGGGCCCCAAAACATCTATTTCCGTCGAAATCTGGAGATCGAATTTTTTTGCGAATACAATACTTTCTCTATACTACGTATAGGGAGAAAGTAAAAATACAACCAGGATGTTGAACTATATTGCTTGTGGTATCTTCTGTGGTCCAATTTATAAATATGTTCCAGTTGTATCTTCCTTTTAAATATTTAATTTGAGAAGTAAGAGACATCAGGTTATTCCAACATTAACAACAAAGACTATATATGATTGGTTTTTTTGTAAACATAAATCACCATAGTGATGTAGCAACATGTATGGCAAGTTGGCATTCAACACCCCCCCTCAATTTGACAATATTCCAATGAACCATTGATTAAATACAAAAAATTTCTATTCTAAGTAACACATTTTCTCAAATATTGTAATTAACCTTGGGTCAGGTTACTCATACAAACTAAATTTAAGTTATCTCTTAATTTACAAAAACGTGTAGTTCCAAGAGGCTTAGTGAACAGATCAGCCTTTTGATGGCACATATTTAACTTCAAAGATTTCTTTCTGTTTAAGATCACATTAAAAATAATATTTCACTTCAATGTGTTTCATTCTCCGGTATCTATGTTTTGATAACAAGTGAATACAGGACTGATTGTCCTCAAACAAGGTAATTGGCATCCTAATATTATTATTAGGGTCTTTATTAGGCGAGATTGAGACTAAAAAGTCTCCACTTCCATCTAACCTGTATCAATATACATGTCCTTTAAAATACCAATTGTCCACTGGGTCTCACACGCACCCTCACACAACGCCACCAGTTCGGCCTCTGTTGATGATAGCGATACACCAGACTGTTTTCTGGTGCTCCATGATACTGAACAACAAATTACCTCTACTAGAAAACCAGATGTAGATTTTCTTCCTAATGAATCTCCTTCCCAGTCTGCATCAGCATAATACACAATTGATTCATGGCAATTTTTCCTTGGAAAAAATGCATAATCTAATGTACATTTAATATAGCAAAGTACCCGTTTAAGTCCTTTCCACAGTCCCTCAGTTGGTTTTGTCTGATACCTGCTAAACAAATTTACACTCAAAGATATATCAGGTCTAGAAATATACATCAAATACATTAGGCATCCTATTATTTCTTTTACAGGTTAATGACTTATTAGTGGCGATACTCCTCGTATCGCCACCACGCCTGCCGCGTTATCTTTGTATTGTTAATTGTTATTTTGGTTACAAATAACAAGTATTGTTGTTGTAGACTTGGGACATGGAGAGAGAATTTAAACGATCTTGAAACTCTTAAGTTGATTGAATTTACATTCTCACTATCCACATCACTTATTTGGATAATAACGCGTTTTGAACGACGAGTGGTCAGGAGCGAATTTGTAAAATCTTAAAACTAGCTAAAAAGAAAACAAGTCGTCGACTACATTAATCGTCGGCTACAACTTATTACAGGCTCATTCTCAAAATCAGCACCACAAAATTTTTCTTCAATTGGTGATTTTGCTGGTTTGCATTCTGACATACTAAATTACATGCCAGTATCATCTCTGTCAATCTCCAAATAGAACTTTAAATTTTCAAGATCAGTCATTTTGAACCTTTCCATCAATTTCCTTTTCACACACCTTTTCAGTCTACATCATTGTTACATGCAATAAGCAAATCATCAACATAAAGTAGTACATAAGTGAGCATAGTTCCCTTACTGCATACATAAAGACATTTATCATACTTTGACTGAACAAAGCCAAGGCTTTGAACGTACTTATCAAAACAATAATTCCATTCCTTGGGGGCTTGTTTTAGTCCATACAGTGGTTTTTGAAGCTTACGTACCAGGTTTCTTTGAATAGAAACTCCTGGAGGCGGTTGCATAAATGTTTCATCATGTAAATTACCTTGGAGAAAGGCATTCTTCACATCCATTTGACCTGCAGCTAAATTTTTGTGATTAATGACAGATAGCAAAATTCTAGCTGTAGTCATTCGGGCAACAGGAGCTTATGTCTCTTCATAGTCAACTCCGTGTCTTTGAGCACAGCCTCTGACAACTAGTCTTGCTTTGTATCTTGTAATTTCTCCATGTTCATTTTTCTTCAAACTGAAGACCCATTTTGAATCTATGGCTTTTCTTCCTTCAGGCAAAGTGCATAATGTCCAAGTTTCGTTTTCTTCCAGTGAAGATAATTCCTCCTTGATTGATTTCTTCCATAGTGTGGCATCTCTCCTTTTCTCCACTTCTTCAAAGGTTGCTGGTACATCACTAACATATTCTCCAGCATTTAGGGCATATGCTATAATTATCTAGATCTTCCACATAATCTTCCAAATATCTTGGTACTTTCTTTTCCCTCTCCCTAGTTCTTCTGTATCATTGCTATGAATTCTTTCTTGTTGTATTAGCCCTTGTATTACTTCTCTTTCCTTAGTTGGTTCTTTTCCTATTCCTTGTAACTCATTTACAGCATCATCTTGCAAATTTTCCTCTTCATCATGATCAAGACTTGGATAAAATTCCCCATATTTCTTTAATGACCTACACGTTCTTCTTTCATCAAATACTATTTCCCTTCCACTCACTAACTTATTATCTTCGATATCCCAAAGTCTAAAACCATTTGCACAGTATCCAAGCAGTATGCACATTTTGGAGTGGCTATCAAGTTTCCCTTTCCTCAATTCTTAGGGCAAATGAAGGTGAGCAATGCATCCAAAAACTTTACGTTTCCCAACATTTGGTTTTCTTCCATGCCATATCTCTGCAGGAACAGCATTTTTCAATGCTGATGTGGGGCATCTGTTTATGGTATAAACTGCACTCATTACTGCTTCTGACCAGAAATCTTTAGTAAGTCCAGAATCTGACAGCATGCATCTCGCCTTATCCATTATGTTTCTGTTCATCCTCTCAGCAACACCATTTTGAGATGGTGTGTATCTTATAGTATATTCGACCCGTATTCCTCTTTTAGCAAATTCTTCTTTCATTCTAGTTGAGACATACTCTACACCATTATCACAGCGGAATTGACTCATCAGCAAATTGAAGTGAGCTGTTGCCATTGCTGCGAATATCTGAAAAAACTTAAATACTTGATCTTTTGATTCCATTAAATACATGACTGTAAAGTGAGTAAAGTCATCAACAAATATTAGGATAAATTCTTTGCCGTCATAGGATATGGGACTAATGGGCCCCATCACATCACTATGAACTAGTTCCAATGGTCGAGTTATCTTGTTTCTTGGAGTATTATATGGAAGTTTTGTTTGTCTTCCCTCCAGGCACACACTACAAATATCCTTTTCTGTAATGGTCAACCCATCAACAAGCTTCTCCATTTTCTTCATGTTTTCATAGCTGAGATGTGCCAAAGTATAGCACTTGAAGTTGCTGCACTTATTAGGGCATTTTCATTTTCTTCTTTTTCCTATAATATTAACTCTATTTCATAAAGCTTTTTCTTCCTATATCCAATACCAATTAGAGATCCTTGTTGGTAAATTTTCCCAGTTCCATTCTTGAAAACTATTTCATGGCCTTTCATATCTAACTGAGCCACTGAAATTAAATTAATGTCTATATCAGGCACTATCAGCACATCGTGAAGAGTTATATTTTTCCAGTTTCCTTCCACATTTGCCTTAACCTTTAGATCTCCTTTTGTTTCAGCTATTAGGTAGCTATTTTTCTTGACTACCTTTATTTTTATTGGTGATTCTAGCTTGCGGACATTGATATAACTTGCTTTCCTTTCTGTTGAGTTTTCATTTTCTTTTCTTTCTTGATCAGCAGTGTCAGCCAGATTTGCTCCACCACTTAAGTGCTTGAATGATTGTTGAGGCTTTCTGCATTGGGCCTTTGTATGGCCTGCAATTCCACAATTATGACAGGTAAAATGAAAGCTGGTGATTTATTACCAGACTGTAGGAAATCATTCCTTCCTTTAAACCCTTGTACTTGTTTATTTCCTTGAAGATTATTTTCATTTCCTGACTTATATCCACTTGCATATTTTCCTTTTGACTGGACAGCAAAAACAGATACTGGTGGGTCATCAGAATTAGGCTTGTGTTTCCTTGTTTCTCGCTTCATTTCCTCATCTATTAGACAACCTTTGACAAAAGGCAATGTTAGTTAATTCTTCACAACGTACAGTCTCAAGTGCAGTAACAACTGCATCATATTCTTGCGGCATGGTTAATAGTAGGTGACAGATAAAAACATTTTCTTCCATTGTTTTTCCTGCTGCCTTTAAATACCTGATGGATTAATCAAACTTGAGGAGATGAGCTTCCAATTTTTCTTGCTTTGGATTAAACTTCATGCAGAGCAATTTCTTCATTAATTGTATTTGATTAGTTATACTTTTTCTTTCGAATGTTGTCTTCCCACGCTTCAAACGCTGTGTCTTTATCTTTAATGTATTCCAAGTGAGTGTCAGACAATTTTTGCACAATGAGACTTTTACATTTCTTTCCTTTTTGTTCTATTTCAGCCTTTCCTTTTTGCTTCCTCTCTTTTTCAGCTTCACTGTCTCCATAAGATGCAACAAAAGGTGCTAGCTTGGTTGACAACGGTTCCTTAACATATTCCATTAAGTTTTTCTCATCTAAGAGAACTTCCATCCAATATTTCCAGTTACTATAGTTAGTTCCATCGAATAATGGTATGTGGTATCTGATGCCTCCATCCTCAGCCATTTCCATTCCAGATTTTCCAAATTAGATCACAGAGCACTGGGCCCATAACCTGTTGAACTATATTGCTTGTGGTATCTTCTGTGGTCCAATTTGTAAATAAGTTCCAGTTGTATCTTCCTTTTAATTATTTAATTTAAGAAGAGACATCGGGTTATTCCAACATTAACAACAAAGACTATATATATAGTTTTTTTGTAAACATAAACAAATCACCATAGTGATGTAGCAAAATGTATGGCAAATTGGCATTCAACACAGGATTCCTTCTGAGATTTCCACAATTCGAAGGAAAGTTACATGATTGAATGTAAATGGTTATCTGGCATCGAACCCAGGATCATTAGGGAAACAGTAAACTGCGTATATGAAATGTATTTATGATCTCTATTCACATACCGGGTTCTACGTTTCCGTGTTATTGGAAAGTGATTAAAAAAATTCTAAAATATCGCCACAGTATAAGTCAAAGAGGAGATTTGCCTGGTGTTGCACTCGGGGAAATTTGTATGATTATTAATAAGTGCACTTCCTTTGGTACATTCATGATTCTGAATTTTCCATCCTACCGGAAAGTCCCTTAAATACAGGGTGTCCAGATGAAAGGTATCCAAAATAAAATATTAAATCTTCGAAAGTATTTCAAATAAACATTTCCGGTTTTCTGCATTACAGTGGAATACTCTGAAAGTTTTGTTTTTCACTTAATTTATTTCAATGTGGGTACCCTTGGTGGCACGACAAACTTTAAAAAAAGGGATCAAATTATTTTTCACGGTTAATTTAACTTTCTATCATTTTCTTTCCAACAGTTCATTTTGGCTTATTAGTGATATTTAAAATCTAATTGCAAAGAAAGGACACAACAATCCAGGATAGCGTTTGGCAACACACCCCCTTGCCTCCCCTCCGCTTAATGCGCTGTTCTGCAAGAGTAAAACGGAGATAAATAAAAATTGATAATGTAAATACAGTAGAAGTCCGTTATAACGAGAGCTGACAAAAATCGGAAAAGTACTCGTTATAACGCGATACTCGTTATAGCCGATTTCTAACAGTAAGTCTAATTAAGTCCGTTTTCTTGAATCCAAGGTCAGTAAATGTGTCCGAATGGAACTGTAGGGTTTTTAATTACTACGCAAATGCTTCAGAATGCGTAAAAGAGTACGTTCGCGTCAAAAATATTATATCATTGACTCATAAACCATAACCAAAGTGCGCCCTCTAACATAAAATGTGTATCATTATTGCTAAATTATCGTCGAAAGTGATAATATATCATTAGATAATCGTATTAGTTAGGATTTGGTGATTTAGCTTAATAATTAAATATGGCTTTCCAGTAGTGTAAGTAGTTGGAGTCATGCTCGTTAGACGCGAGTTTTTCTCCGGTGCCGGCAATTCTTCAACGCAGCTGGTGAGAGTAGAATTCCTTCTCCTATACTCCAATGGACACAGTTCTCCAGCATCTGGGCACTAACTCCGAATTCAGCTCAGCAGAACCATCGACAGAATCATTTTCTGTATTTTTTTAAACCCGAATGTTAGAAACACTTATTCACACTTTCGGGTGATTTTTTTCCCCAGGCCAATGCAAACCCATGGATTGCCTCCAGGACATTCCATTTGATGCAGGTTTCTTTTGACATTAACTTCCTCATTAACGTATTAACGAGGTGTGATCTAAAATGGTGCTTTGTAGCTCGAATGATAAAATGGCTGCAAAACACTTGTGCAGTTAGGGGGAAAGAACACAAGCTCTATGTTCGTCAATTTAATGACGGGGTGGGCTGGACAGCGATCCATGAACAGCACAATTTTTCTATTTCTCCCTCCAACTTTGGCATCAAAAGCCTTTAGCCACTGCGTAAAAATTTGTCCTGTCATCCATGCTTTGGCGTTGGACTACAGCGAATATTTCGCTGGCCACAAAAATCTCGGGGACGCACGGATTTTCCAATAATTAATGGTTTTAGTTTATCACATCTAGTCATGTTCGTGCAGAGGAGAACTGTGAGCCTCTCCTTACTCCTTTTTCCACCTTAGCAGCGGTCACCCTTAACAGCCAAGGTTTTTTCCGGCAGTAAATTGTAAAACAGTGCTGTATCATCCGCATTGTGTATGTCCTAATTACGTGGAGATTAATAACAGTTTGTCACACTAAATACATGGCCTATCTTACAATGTATAGTATTTAAACGATAATTTGCTTTTTGCTTTACTTACCTTTTCTTCGTATTTTTCGAGGATCGACTTGAGAATTGGAAGCCAATCATGTACCGCTTGCTCATTTACTTCACTGGATTCACTGCTAATTATGTGGAGTGATCTCTTCTTCCTTTAAATCGGTTCAGCCAACCATCTGTGCAACGGAAATTGCCCAGTTTCATGCGAAGGGCAAGCTTTCGCTTTTATCATTGTTCCGCTGATTGGAATTCCAAGAGATCGCTGCTGAGTGAACCATTCAAATAGAATGGACTCCGACTCCGCTGGTCGTAGTTTTTTGCACACTCCTGGAGTATTTTGCATCATGAATGCAGACTTATTTTTTTTTTGTTCTTCAAAATCATAAATAAAGTCGACGATGACAGGCCATACCGTCTGCCAATTTCGGATTTACTCGCGGTTTCTCTTTCGCACAATTTAAAATTTCTTTGCTAAATCTAAAGCCTTTCTTTTGCTCTCCATCACAGAACTGTCACACTAGAAACTCAGTTATTGGAAAGCTCTGAACGGACTCACGTCTAATGATCGACTGATGGAAGAGCGATGGCCATCATGTGGAAATTCATATCAAATTTCATTCTCAAGATATTTTTCATTCACACGCTTCATAACTAATGAATCGGCGCGAGGGAGAGGTTACCCTGTAAATTCGAAACAGCGCTGCTTATATCTCTTATACTCCCTTCCATTAGACGACTTGGTGCCAAGTTTCGAGTGAAAGCAAATCCCACAGGTGGATGCCAATAAAATGGAAACTCGATTAAACCTGCTGACTGTGGGATTATCGACGAAAATAAACAAGATACAAGGGGATAAGGTATAGGAGACGTGAGGGACAAAGGGGATAGTGAAAATCGTGAGACGTCTTCGATTACGAGATATGCCACCTGCAAGGCGAATATAGAACCGTGACACTCGTTATAACGATACCTCAGATTTTGATCACTCGTTATAATGGAAGTAACTCCCTATCCTTTTTGCTGTGAGACGGACAACGTCCAATGAATCACTCGCTATAACGCAACTCTCGTTATATGCCATACTCGTTATAACGGACTTCTACTGTATTGGCATGTTTAAGAAACATTTTCTTACAATTTTTTATTTCTGTTATTCTTGCGATCACAACAGTGTAACTCATATTCCAATCGAATGTTTTGTTTTGAAGTTGGCAGAAGTTTATAACATTGTCCATTGTAGGTACAAATATAAATATTTGGAAATTGTTTTTGGACCAAACTGTTGGAAAAATTCTTGGCTAACAAGCGTACAAATTGCAAGGTATTACTGTAAATATTAACTGAGTGACAATCAGAGAAAGTTGGGCCATCGGTTTCCAAGTGCAAAAAACGGGTACTTTTTGCAAACAGAGTACAGTAAAAGTAGAGCAATGGCGAGTAAAAAATCTAAACGCATATTAACAAACGTATAAATGAACGTACAATCAGTTAATTCAATTTCATTAACATCGGTGGACTCTACTGGAAGCTATAGCTTCTCAAACTCGATGGACTGGACTTTTCTTTACAGACAATAGCATCTATTTCCCTAATCTTCCTTGCAGTATTAGAATGGCCCATATAACAGGGGGTCACATTATATCAGCTACATCATCTGAGAACGTAATTTCTATTAACTGATTTAATAAATTTAACCTTAGAATTAGTCTTCTATCTTCTAATGATACCCATCCCATCCAGGTTTTTTTGGTTAGTATTTTTTCTATAAGAAAGGATGCTAAAAAACCAATGCCCTGTTATCCTTTGAATATGTTTCGATAAAAACTGCTCACTTCATTTTCGTTTATTCAATGCATACAGAAACATTGTCTTGTAATCATTTTAGTTTCTAAAATCATCCTTACAAACTAATCCTTTGGGCTCTACGGAATGCGATTTATTGGCAGCAGATTTGTTTGTGATTGGGTTTCAATGTTTCTCTGCCTTGAAATAATGAATACATTGTTGATAGAATATGAGAAACGCTGTCTCTTTTCACTAAGGAAGTTGGTAGAGGTGTTTCCCTCGCACTTGCATCGAACATTATCTCAAGCAATACGTTTATTTTACGATTGTATTTTTGTATTGGCTTTAGTTACCTGTAATGGCAACTACTAAGACTTGGGCGGATTAAGTTCTGCAACCGATGAGGAATGTTATTGGTATAGTATATTTATTCCAGTGATTGGCTCCTAGCAGATATTAAAAGCCGTTTTTGTTTTGATACATTCAACACAGGTAATTTGGGGAACACTCACAATGATTCTGTTGGGAATATTTAAATGATTCTGCAGTCTCACAATTTGGAAAATACTACAAAACCTCTTATAAACATTTATAATGTAATCAGGTTACAAAATAACTGATCGTTCATTCCACAAAGCATCATAGAGAAAGGATAACACAGTATATAAGAAATGCACAAACACCTCCTGCCATATGCTACTACTGGCTCGTGGGGTGTAGATCTAAATCTAAAACGATTCCTGAAAGTGTGATGGCCAGACTCTACTTCTTCTTTTGCTTTATACGCCACTTATTTGACTTCCATTTGAAGATAACACTCGCATATCTTGGTTTGATGTTACACTTTCATGATTTCTGTGGTTAGAGGTGGGGAAATAGGGGGCCCGGCCAGTAACGCCTTTGAAGTTTATCCTTGTGCATTCAAAATGAGCTGTCCACACTCCACTTTGCCCATATTTCTCATATTTCATGAATATGCCGTGTCCGAGTAGTGCCTGAATTCAAAGATAAAGGATACCGCTATAACTTACTCGAAAGATGATTTCCCTATCGCATCTTATAGCAAAGTAGCAGACCGATGAAAATAATCAATTTCGACATGTTTACCAATTTTTTTATCAAATGTGGTTAGCAATATGCAAAATTTAAGGAAAAAAATAACTCCTACATACATCTTTCGAGCGTCAAATAGTGACAACAGAATTCTTCTATCTATTAGTAGGCCGTCATAATTGGGGCAAATCCAACAGTCTGAATAGCGCTACAGCAGCCTTCAATACATTTTGATAGCATTCCTTCTACTTTTTCCAAAGGCATACTGGTTTTTCTTACCTTCATTGCAGACAACGGCAAACAAATCTGAATATATTTACACATTGATTAATACCCTCTTATGCTGCATACATTTGATTCATAAATTCTGTAGATGCACCCTATGACAAAAGCACCATTGTCAATACAACTGATGATATCAAATTTGTTTTTGATATTGAGGACTTTTTATTCCTTTCTATAATTCTTTCGTACTAGCGACACATTTAAAATCAATCAGGATATTTTCTGGTAAGAGATAGCATAAAAAGTAGAATAAAATAATCATTTAATAGAATTTATCTTACTTTCCACTTGACCAAATTAATTATTGGAAAAATTTTAATTGAAAAAGTGAAATGGATGGGTTTGGAAAGTAAAAGAAAGTTGTAGATATGAAAGACCAGGTTAGTAAATACTGACGGTGGGTAATAGAAAATAAACCTAAACTGCGGTAACATGAATTCACAGGGGAAATTGCACCTTTTTAGTTATTTTGATTGAAATCAATGCATGATATCGAAAGGGGCAAACTGGAATCTCCCAGGCCATAGAGTGAAACAAGACTGAAAAGCAGGGCACACTTTATTAAGAACAAATTCCTATTTTTTATACATTGCCATTTGGAATTAAAATATTTTCTGAAAAGGTTAGTTTATTCTAGCATTGATTCAAAGTTCACTGAAAGATTATTTTAATTAGTGAAGTAACTAGCAAAAGTTATGGCTATATCACCAAGTTTTCAGGTTTTAAATACCATCTCATTTTTAAGCTGAATTTCAATGATAATCCTGAATAAAACAATTCAGAACAAAGACTTATTGTTAGAAAGTGATGGAGATGTAAAAGGATTTGAATGCTATTAGGTTTATAACATTGGTACTATTTAATAACTGTGACTCTTTCCTCATTCGGCGGAATTCTCAAGGAAATGGGACCTTATCTCAAAGTTATGTACTTAGTATTTTTTTAAAACAATAACATATGCCTCTTATCTCAGAAAGAGACATTTCATAAGTAGTAAATTAAATATTGATTTATTAAGGGAAATGGATTAACTACTTCACAAACATTTTCTTAAGAGATGAATTTTTTTATTGATATATTTACAGCTGCAGAGCTGATCCACTGTAGTTTAGTTCTGTTTTCTTAATAGCATTGCCACTGTCACTGAAATAGAAACAAATCCTCAGAACAAGGTGCAAGAAAACTCTCATATTCACTTCTGAGAACCCCAATCTAAAATATCTTCTTTTCCAAAGAGTTTATTTTATAAGTGTCAATCACTCAGAAATTTGCATCCTGAAAAGAACCACATATTTAAAAATAGGATAATTGTCACTAATACAAATTATGGTTCAGTGGTAAACAGAAATAAAGTTATAAATCACATGAAACCTTAAAAATTCTTGTTAGAAGATTCGAATGTAACATAAGCAGAAAGATGCTGAAAAGTATACAGGAGGGGAATATTAAGTTCAGCAGAATTACTAATAACGTAATGTATGATGAAAAAACAAAACTATCCACTGTAACAAAAAACTTACACCTCATTTTTACTCCTCCTCCAATAGGTTCACGCTTTGTTAAAAAGAGCTTTGTGAATAGTAGCTATGTCTGGCATGACAGGAGTTTTACCACCAGATGGCAGCTTTAACGTCGATGAAGAAGTTGTCATGGACGGCCTAGTGCTTGCTGAATGCATTCCATTGTTTATGGCTAAGGACTGTTGTGATTTCAAAGGTCCACTGTAAAACAAAAAAGTCGAAATTAATTTACACTAGGAATAGAAGCATAGTCATAATTACTTGTCAATTTCGGTATAAGTTCGTTATAACGAGTATGGCATATAACGAGAGTTGCATTATAGCGAGTGAATTTTTGGCCATTGACCATCTCACTGCAAAAAGATAGAGGATTACGTCCATTAGAACAAGTGGTCATTCCTGAAATATCGTTTTAACGAGTGCCACATTCATATGCTTGTCTCGCTGGAGGCATATCTCGGAATCGTCAATTGACGTGAGTGACGAAGTCCGACAAGCCAATGGTGAGCTGAGGCACATTATCTCTTAAAATTGCAAAAATATATTAAATGCAAAAATGATAGTCGCCTAATTCATACATTTGTTTTCTACAAGTCACCTCGCCCTTCCTCAGCAAAGATGCTTCAGGGAGCTTTGATTCGAAACTTCTCACGAGTTTCACACTCCCCTTTATCCCTTCGTATGTCATATTACCTCGTCCCTTGTTTCTTTTCAATGACATCCCCTCAAGTCAGCGCCGGAATTTTTAATTGAGTTCCCATCATATTGGCATCCACCTGTAGGATTCGTTTTCATACAAAACTTGGCACCAAATCGTCTGATCCAGGATTGGTGGGAATATATATGAGATAAAAGCAGTGCTAATTTGGTTTCCATTCCCCTCCCTTGTGACTCAGTCATTGCTCACGTGTGCATGAAAAATTTCTCGAGAAAGCAATTTGATATGAATTAAGATTATCTAATAACACACCATTATTTTTCGACAATTATTGAGCAATAATTTTCCACATTTTATATTAAAGGACACAGTTTTGTTACGATGCATGAATCAATAAATTAATACCGTATTTACTAAAAAAAAAAATGCGGCATCAAAAGTAATGTGAGAGGTATACGTACTAATGTTTCTTATGACCTCAGTTTTGGGAAAAGTGCCCTTTACATGGAGGTGGCCACGAGTGTCCGAGGTTCCACTGTACTTGTAATTAAGGCCAAAATGCATTTCATTCTACTTTATAAAAACTTGGTTGCTCATTAGTGAAATCTTCATCGAATTGATGAGCTACCGATGCCAAATTAATATTTTTCTTATCATTCTTTGATTAGAATTTTTTAAAAGCCTCTAATAGTATTTTTAAGAAAATTGAATACAGATTAAGAAGACATGTTAAACAATTAAATAATCCATCGCAATCAGATTTCTTTACTCGACATTTCTCACCATACCCAGCATGATTTAGATGAAGCCGCAAGCAGAGACGCTTCATTCTCAGGGAAAGGAAAGTCCTTGCCTAATGGAAACACCCTGAGAATGGAGTCCTCTTTGATAAGATGTAGGCAAATTTCCAATGATATCGAGCAGCCATACCTCTTCACCTCACCTATCACTCGCAAGTCAAAACACATTGGAGATCAGGCGTAGATTTATGTAACTTACGATTTTGGATATATTATAAGTAACGAAGTAGGATTGTAATGCTGGGAGTTGATGAGTTAACGGATGATCAAGTGGGTGCCACCTGGAAACCCTTATAGCGTAATGATAAGCATCCAAAGAACTATAAAAACAAACTCTTCTTATCTACGGAATGATTGAGAAACATGATATGATGCAATGGGATACGATCCGCCTGTGAAATTTATCTTTGCTTTACAGCTAGCTCGATGCTCGGAAATGAGAAATGTATATTGTTTGATCTTAAAAAAGAAGGCCCATAAACTCGAGCAAGAAAAAGGTTAGTCTATCAAAAGTAAAGAAAGTTAAACATTGTGCTCAACCATCAATTGCAACGGTAGCAGCTGTGCAATTTTACCCTGGATGAAGTTTTACATGGACATATTTTGATTGCGCATAGCTTCTGTTGGTGCTTCGGACCACAAGTTCTGTAGAATATTCCGATAACAGAGCCCTTCTTCCCATACCTATGCTGGTGGTCAGTCCTGTATTTAGGAAAAGCATAAGAAAGAACAATGCTCCCCATTCCCTGCCGCTCACATTGTTGTCACAACTCTCAAACTTTCTCTGCCCAAGGGATTCTGCGACTCTTTGCAAAATTGCTGCAGAGGTGCATTTCTATTGGCCAGGACTGTATAATCAATTGACCTTTAGCAAAAGCAAGATGCAGGCCAAGAAGTTAACTCAGTATCGTGAAATAATTGGGAAATTACTTTCAGTAATCGGAACTAACAGTCTACATAAGATGAATACGATGAGGCAGGATATTCCGTGACTCACTGCAAATTCTGTCAATGGAGGAATAATACCAGCAAACAATTGTTTGAGGAAATAAATTCCAAAATTAAGTAAATCGACAACTTGATGAATTAACAGGGTATGATGTAATTGAAAGATAAATAATTTCAACCAACCTATTATTATTGTTGCTAATTGCTAAGGAACAGCGCATAGGCTGACCATCCAATTGACGGAGATGATACACATCCACAGCTCTGGCAGCATCAGCTCGTGATCGGAAACAAACTATGGCTTCTCCTGATGGAGGAGGGAGAAGTTTAGGAGGACAAGCCAATGGTCCTATGTCCTCAAACAGTTCCTGTATTCAAAAAAAGATACACCTCATTAAAAATAAAGCACATATCTCTACATTTTAGAGTATATTTGATCCAATAGTAATACTAAGTCATTTAATGTTAACTCGTGGGAAAAGCAGTTTTCAGGCCCTTGCCAAGATGGCATAGATAAAAGAGTTTTCATTTGAAAGATGACACAAATGAATACATAACCACACGTGAGAAAAAAATTAGTAAAAATTTCATATACTGATTATTCTTGTCAGAGTGTACTTGGCAAGAAGATAACACAATCAGCGATAAAGCACCCAAAGAATGCGAGTTATTTTTGAGTAAATACGGTATTTTGGATTTAATAAATATAAGAAGCCAATTTTCATTCAAAATTCCATTTGGTCACTATGTATAAAATACTCTGCTTTGCTTCGCAATCACCATAAAATTGCCGAGGTTAAGTAACCATAATATCTGCTTCAACCATACATGCAATAACCATAATATCGATTTCAACTAGCGCTTAACTTTGCCACCATCAACTTCACTCTTACTGCTACCCAAAGCAACAATGTCGAGGCATTAGACAATTTGCTTTAATCAAGACAAGAAATTCTAAACAGAGGACTAAATTGGACCCAACCTTCAATCAAGAGTAGTCTGTTGATAGAAAAACTCTCTCTTATACCTCATAACATGAGAGTACCTTTGCATGAGTTTTCCATGCTACAACCTGCCACTCCATCTAAGTATTGACGTATAAAATGAGAGGAATTTCAAATTAATGTGAGTTATTCAGCAAGTAAGGATTCAAAAGCCATAGAATATTTTTTTAACGCAAATATTTATTTGTATCAGGCAATCACATATTTGCTTAACTGTAGATTAGCTTTCCTAAAGTAGAGGATTCCTGCATCTCCAGTAAATCATTCAGAAAATCCTCTCCTCCTACCAAACATAGTTGGGGTTAAGTGGAGAGTGATTATTGTCAAATGAGTCCAGCAATTTTTTTAGCTTTGGCAGTGTGAAGAAACATATGAGACCAAACCAAGACAATCAGTCACTTTATCAAAGAGATCAACTGGGATAATTGTTGGTAAAACCTTGCCAAGTACATCAATGGAGAGGCTCTGTCATATTGGCCTTGTTTTCTATTCAAACCCATTCACATCAGTCAGCCATTTGCTCCTCAGCATAAACTTAATTTCTCCCTTCAATTGAATTCACATCCTGACTTTGATGCGTGTATTTAATATATCCTAATTTTAATGAGGCAGGAAAGAGAATTGGAAATCGTGGTGGTCTCAGAAGACATGCTCTTCTATATCAATCAGTCATCAGAAATGTCGACAAATGTGCATAATATCGATTCCAAGAGGTTCTCCCATTTGAAATGCAATGCAGCGATTTTAAAGATTGTTTTTAATCATCAATAACATGGATATATGTCACCCCCAGCATGTGAACAGAGGTCATAAATAAATTCCATAGATGTAGTTTACCGTTTCTCTGATGGACCTTGGGTGCCATTTGCATTCTACCATTCAATTAAAGGGGAATACGGAATTTGGTTTCATAACCTTCTCAATATAACAACTTGAACTACGATCCGGGTTGCCCCAACCACATATCCATACCACAATTCATATTAAATGAAATATTTTTTTTCCAGAGCTATAAAATGCTCATGATAGAATAAAGCACTATTGATATAATATAGCTTAGATTATCACAATATTACATAAGTACAGTGAAGTACAAAACGCCTTTCTAAACTAAGTATCTATTTATGAGCAAAGCAAATAATAAGAAATGAAAGTAAATACCCTAATATCTTCTTGAGTTACAGTGGGCTGTAAATTGGAAACTTTCACTTTATAGCGTTGCTGAGAGAGATCTTGTGCCCCAGATACAGGTACTCTTTGGTGCTGTGGACGTGCAGGATTACTGGAAAAAGAGAGATCACTTCAGATTGAACCTGCTCATAGTGTTACAACTATTTTCTCCCAAAACAGTTAAAGGAACAGACTTAAAAATATCAGAATTTAAACTAAGGAGAATTTTTTATTTGTTTGAAAAAAAAATACTTTGTGAAAGTCTCTAGCTTAGGAAATCTTTAACAACAAAAATCTGATACCAATTATAAAATTCAGCTTTGGTTGGATTGTATGGTTTAAATAGTTTAATTAATTAAGAGCTTAAGATCCAGCATCTCACTATGTTAATTAAATCTAAAATGATAATTGGATCCTTCTTACCAAATTAATCCTTATAAAGCAAATATTATAAGTAAAGATAATATCATCTACTTGGAGCAATAGAGTTGGATAGGCATTCACATTGCTGTCAATCAATGCTTTTTAACAACAAAAATACTTTTAACCATTTATAGAAATCATTCGTCACATTCAGACTTTCTCAAAACCTGTAGCACCAATTGACTTAAAAGCACATATTTTTATTCATAGAGAAGAATATTGGAGTAGAGAATTTGCCAGTTTTTTGACGAAGGTGTTTTAAATCACATGAATAAATCCAGCTTCGTAGCAAAATAAATTTTTAACTCGTACTTAGCATTTCCTGAAATGTCTAAGCTCAAAGGAATTGATTGAAAATCACCCAAGTTTTGTAATACTAATTACATTCGCCCTTTCAGAAATATTTAGGACAGAGAATTGACTTATGGTTATAAAATACTTTCAGAAGAGTTAATATTTTTTAATGACTATGCCCTTTTATAGAAGATTCAAACAGGCTTTAATGCTGAATCAATAAGTAGATGTAGTACTTGAATTATGATGCAAAATTATACGAGAGCTCTCCAATGACTCTCTGCGATAACAGTTTATAAACTGCATAATAACAAATGAAGGACCCTTGTTTATGAGCATATTTTTAATTCTTTAGGAAAAGAAAAAACTACGAGTAATTCTTTAAACTGTTGTCTTTAGTAAATATTTTCCAATAATAAACGATGATCATTATTAACAATCTGTCTATTTACTTAAGATGGTTCCAAGAAATGGGCAATCATTTTGCTACAGAACTCATCTTTGATTTATTCAATGTGGCAAACTGGAGTCTCAATTTATCCTACTTAAGAGTGAATAATGCGCAGAGGGCAGTCATTTGGTCTACTCTAAATTGAACCGCTTAAATAATTCATAGTGTCATACTTAGAAGTCCTTTGGAATGGTGAAACAGAAGTAGGTGGAATGTCCAGCCTAGCCTTCAATTCTCTACTAATCCTTCCTGCTTTGCGAGCATTGATGCCCATTAAAGCATACTCCTCCTCTTCAGCCTCTTCTTCTTCATCCGCCCGCTCCACTTCCTCATCTTCCAAGTATCCCTTGCTAATAAATTAGAAAACTACATCAATTTCATCCTGCACAGTTACACATTTTACATAATTACTGTAAGAGCTAGTGTGATATCTAATTAAGGTCACGAATATTGTTCATATGAAAAAATGAGTCACAGTGAATCAGGGGGATAGCAAGATTTGGGAGGATCGAGGGCACAAAATAGCCAGGGGCAGGACAGCTTTTGCCCAAGACATATAGGAAATGGATAAAGAATCTCATTACCATAAAAATCATGTGAATTACCAGTGACATGTGCATTGCACATAACACACATTGTGTAACTGTGTTTATGAAAACATATACATAATTATTTTTAAAAGTTGTCTATGCCTTGACCAATGACCGCTTCGTAAATGCTGCAGTAATTCTTTGTCAGTTTATGCAACTTTTAATACGATTATAAATAGATTTGTCGCTCAGTGACAGTACGAGGTGCCAGCAAAAAAGAGTAAAAAATCCAAGTTCTACCCATGCTAAATTGAAGTCAGGAAGCATTAAACGTTATCATTTGGATACAATGTTTCTTTTTAGGGATAGAGTTGGGGTGGTGGGCCCTAAATTCCTTTCGAAAGAATTCCCATTTATTCACATTTGAGTTCAGTGTGTGACTCGCCAGGTAAGCGATCGTTTCCATGCAGTAGATCTTGTGGAAGATCTTTTATTGTGAGTGAGAATCAGTGCGAGGGAGGTGACAGTGCGATACGTTTTTTGATCGAAGTTCTATAGAAATAACCCGTTGACACACAGCAATGTTGCTCAGTCAGATAGGTGGGTGTTTTAAATAGCTCACTTGCCCACTTGGTTTGGTTTGCTGTCTTTTTATCAACTAGCTGAGGAACCTGTCGAATCTCAACGGGAGTTGGGTTGCGTTTGGGGGAGGATCTCTAGAAATCCCCCCAACCCACCCCGGAGATTTCTAGCAAAATCACGAAAAATCTTAATTCTCATCGTAGAATGTTGATCAAAAGATGCTTGTTTTCTCTCTTTGGATGAGTGAGATGACGAATAAATTGTTGCCTAATTGAATTGTTATAACTTTTTAAATGGCATTCCACGCAGTCAGTTTTTTTATGGTCCCCCTGATGGGAGGGTCGGGCACTCAGTAGCTGCGAAGGCGAGCTAAGGCTTTGGATTAGGATGGAGACCCTCCAAATTTCTACCTGAAAAAAAGTGAAGGTGAAACCCCCAGACCATTAATCTTTAAAATTACTACCTCATGCATAGTGATTTCACACTAAGTAATACAACCAAAATTACTGGTGAGAGAATCCACAGCATTTACCTTGGGATTTTAATATAGTCTATCCACTTTGCATTGATTAAAAATAAACCAAGAAAAAAATGTTGAGGAAATATAAACCATTAACCTAGTAAATAATTGTCATTAAAATGATATATCTTAGAGCAGAACTGATAAAAACATAATTAATTCAATAGAATATAAAACTGGGTAATTAGAACAAAATATTCATTGAAATTCTACATAAAATAATATTTGAGCTGAGATCAGACTGAGCCAATTTAAACAAGGAAAGCAGGTAAAGGTTATTTGCACAAAATGGCGTGCAGCCAGGATAAATCACAAGGAAGATTAGGCATGAAAAAGTCTACTGCGCGCCATTTCGTGCAAATAACCTTTACCTGCTTTCCTTGTTTATCCACCTTCAGGAAGTTTCCTTTCCATCACTATGTGTGGCTGGTGCTTATATTAAGCCGTGACCGGCCGAGTGGTTAGCATGCTCGCACATTTAACGCTCCAACTACACTGTCCTGGGTTCGATTCCCGGCTACTCGGATTTTTCTGGCTAGAGAATGGTCGCGTCTCTTTGTAAATAGTAATAATTATTAAAATGGATGTAATTGTTCCCGTTTCCATTGGAGAAGTTATTGTTATTGATATTATGACTGCGAATGATGCCGCCATGCGGACAAAATCGCTAAGTTCTTTGCCCACATAGTCTCCCGAATAGCTTGAGAGAATGTTCCTGCGGGATAGCTCAATGGACAGAGCACCAGACCGGCAATCGGGAAACCCGGGTTCGATTCCCGGTCCTGTCAGAGTTTTTCCAAGTCTATTCTTCCTTGCAATTTACAAGAGGGTTACTTTTATAAGTCATTCAAATATATAAAATTTTGAGAAAACTTTAGTTTACCTGGTTAGGTGATCTCCAGAAAGAGGGTTGAGAGAGTTCCTTTTCGTGGACGAATGGCCTTGGAAAGATGAAACGACACCACTTTCCCCTCCTCCCCACTCTTCTCTTTCAGACAGAAGCAAAGGCATTCCTTGTCTCTGCAAAGATTGGAATCAAGTTCTTAAAGCGGCACCAACAAGCTCAGAGCAAAAAAATAGGAAAGTATTAAGGAAGAACAGCTTACAATGGCTGATTGTTATATGAGGATGATGATACCTAACATAATTTAACAATGAAAGGTGTGTATTTGTATATACAATACAAATTCAATTGGATCAAAATTAACATCTTTGCATTTAATGCACATTTTTTGAGGTCCTGATTCATTAAAATTATGTAAAAGTGATCATTATTTAACGTTCCTGCTATCTGCTAGAGATGGGACAATCGACTGAAAAAATAAAAACAATCCAATGGTCATTTGATGTTTTGGCATTTATTTAAAATTGAAATGATTTATTCGAATAATTCGATTGGAGCAAACAATCAAATTATTTGATTGTTTTCATTCAATTGTTCTCACCCACATTCCTCGGCATTCTAAATCTTTTAACTTTGGTCCTCTCTAGCATTTTTGTCCAGTTTAGCAATTAAATAATCATTCAGGTAAATTATTAATCTAAAAACATTAATGATAAATACTGCTGCCTTTTCCCTGCTAGCAATTTCCACTGGGTCGATATTACTCAAATTTTTATGTAAAGACAGACATCAATTAAATCTCTATTTGAGGAACTTAAGACCCAGTTAATCACTCAGCAAACCCACAATGTATGTGTGATAGTAAAGGAAAAAGCCCTTGAAGTAGCTCTGCAACCCGGCATCTTTGACTTGACTGGATCCAGTGGATGGCTGAATAGGTTCAAAGTTAGTGTCCTAAAGCATTTGCAGTGAAAGTGTCAGTAAAGAGACTGTGGATCCCTGGATATGTGGACTAGGAATATTAATTTTAGGCTATGAACCAAGAAATATTAATAAAGTAGATGAACCAACTTTTCTTCCCTACAAACCTTAGTATTTAAAGGTGAAAAATTTCATGGCAGCAAAAAGAGGTTAAAAGTTCTTTTCTTTTGTAATAGTGACAGAAGTGAGAAGTAGCATCCGTTTGTAATAAGAAGTTTAACACATTTGCGATGTTGTGTACCACAGGTGGTACACGGCTTTTCTTCTCTGTGTTCGTCGTGTACCACGTGTAGGTGGTACACGCTCTCTCTTCTGCCGAGGCTTCTACTCGGCTCCAGCAGCCACAAAAACATTATTTCTGGGTTCACTTACAAATATTGGCAAAAATATTAATAATTAAATTTTAGGGGCTATACAATCCGTCGAACATGGAAGAGAAAGATTTTTCCCCCATTAATTTAATTTAAAAATCGATAAAATCGATAAATAATCTAAATGAATTCCAGGCAAGCTCCCTTTACGACTCTTCCGGAGACAGCGATAAGTGGAAGAGATTGTAATTTTTGTGTTAATTGTAATAATTGTAAGTGCAACATATCTTAAAAGTTTGAACACTGTGCAACTTATGGTTCTAGAGGCTATGTGGACAAGACCAACAAACAAACCGTAATCTGAGGCAGGTTATCTTTTGAAAGAGCAGAAAATAATTAATGCAAAAGTTATCGTCACCTAATTCATGCATTTGTTTCCCACGTCTCATTCAGTTCACTCAAAGGGTGGGTCACCTCCCCTCGTTTCAGCGAGGGCCAGTCAGTGCTTTTTATTGAGTTCCCATCATATCCATCCATGAGATTTTTTTCCTACAAAAATTGGCACCAAATAGTCTGATCCAGGATAGGTGGGAATAAAGGAGATAAAAGCTGTGCCAATTCGGATTCCAAGGACAACCAATCCCCTTCCCTCCAGACACCCCCGATACTTATGAAGGGTGTAAATGAAAAATATCTCAAGAAAGAAATTTGATATGAATTTGGATTATTTAATGGTATACAATAACTTCTTGAGAATTATTGAGCAATGGCCTTCCATATTTTATATTAGAGGATGCACTTTGGTAACGGCTAATTAAATAATGAAATTATATTTTTGATGCAAACACACTTCTTAATGCATTCTGATTCATTTGTCTTAGGATCAAACACCATACAGTTCCAATCTGCCGCATGCGCTGCCTTTGGATTCAAGAGGATGGACATTTAGAATTAAAGATCGGCTATAATGAGTACTTTTCCAATTTTAGTCAGCTCTCATTATAACGGACTTCTACTCTATTAGATGTTGACAATGATTAAAGATATTACTGATGACCATCTTACTTTTGAGGATGCTACCGGAAGCCGTGGTGGAGGAGCTCTGAGGTCATAATGGTGTGGTGGGGTGTTTCCCTTAGCCCAGGGCATTCCAAGAGGCTGCAAAGTGTCAGCACTTATTGCACTTCTGAACGAATGCACCGATGGAGGGAGGGGAGGGAGAGGAGGAGGGTTGCGGGAGGTGTGCATTTGGTCATTGTTTACTGTGCGCCTCAGGAGAAGGGAGTGGGTGGAGTCACTCTCACCTGAAACAAAAGTGTTCATCGCAATTAGCACAAATGTTTTTTCTTTTGACAATCCTGACAAAATTACTCTAAGGAGTCAATTAAAGTTATGGGAAAAATTGTCACACAAAATGAAGGAAAACTATTCCTAGATGGGAAGAAATTTATTTTCATTTTCATATGATAGGTAAATTAAACTCCATTTCAATAGTTAAATAATTGAATTGTTGTGAAGGTCCTTCTCTTCAACATATAGTTTCCCCAACAAATGAACATATTTAAATCATTATCTCTTTCAGTCTTGTTTTCATACCAAGTGGAAATAAAATGGAAAATATTCAACTACTAAGGAAAGTGCTGCTGGCAAAGAAGACCTTCAAACTGAAATGGGTCTCTGTTTCATCGATGCTCTGATTTCCTATTTATTTCCGGTGAGGGATACTTGCAGCAGTCTGGCATCAAACCAAGGATTACTTTGAAATATGAGTTTGTCCATTTAACAAACTCAGTCATCTCCTCTAGTTAAACTTTAGGATATGATTCCATATATTTCTAGAAACATTATTGAAAGACTTTTTGAAAATCTGCACAATGCAAAGGGTTAATGAGGGCTCAAAACGGAAACTAATTTACTCAGGAGTCTGCTCAATATGTACTCTCTTCACAATTGTTATTGTAATACTTTTATGCAAGTTCTGAGAAAACTATTGATCATTAAACATTATCAGAGGAATAATATGTTATTTTTGTCTCGAAGGCTAGCATGTTTAATAAAAATCTAAACTGCTGGCACTCTCCTAATAAGGATGACTTAGCAATAATTTTCCCAAACACAATTCCAATGCTGAGCCATTTGAATGTAGGAGATAAGATAACAGGAGGGTATTTGCAGTATGCAAGACTTCTTCCTTCGTAGAGCCCAGTAAATTTTTAAGATTAAGACCGTTGAAGTGATTAACTTTTATATTTCTATGTTTAAAGATGCTATGTAAACCTTTGGTCAATGGTGGAAAATAAGAGAGGTTATTATATTTAACTTTGAAAGAATCAATGGTAGGAAATTAAATTGAACAGTTGTGAACCAGACTATTATATTTACGTCTCTTGACTAACATATCGACGAGGTGAGGATCCATCATAGTAATAAAACAGATTTCCTTTTTAAACCAGGTATTGTCGATTGGCAGGTCTATGGACAAGGTGAAGGAAGGCGTGACAGAGGGTGAAACGAGGAGTTAGGGATGAAATCGCAGGAGGAAATGCATTTTCCATACAAGTCAAACTCCAGCTTGTTAGAGTTTCTTACAACTAAAACATCCAAAAAGAATTATTATGTTCCACCTCAAATGTAAAGAGAAACAAACAGTTCAACTTATTAAGGGGAGTGGTCACCCCGCTCAAAAATCGGATTTCAGGCAGTTGCCGCTTATATTGCTACGTCGGCATTTAGAATGATAAATCGCCAATAAGCCTTTTTTGATTATGCAAATCATAATTTAGAAAAAAATTAGTAATCATACACAAAATTCGATCATTTTCATTGAAGTAGTACTCGGCTATAAGGAGGGATATGAAAATTTCTTTATTGGGAACACATAAGTTTCACCCTTCATATTTGTATCCAGAAATATTTCGTACATGAAACTGTTAAACAATAACTGTAATCATTTAACCCGAGAATTATGTTTAGTGTTTTTGAGTTCTAGTTTTCCAAATATTTCAGGATATTGGTGCTGTTTTCTTTCCCCTCTCACTCTCACAGTCAAAAGTAACGGCAGCTGAGGATTATGAGGGTAAAAGGGTCACACACTTGTGCTTTCTCACATAGTAGCAGAGGCAACCAGAGAGCTTCTTACGAATACATACTAGTCTCATCTTCAGCAGTGAATTATTTTTCCACCCTACCTTATATTCCGTGACAATGCGTGTTGCTCTTTCACACTACATACCATTTGCTGATTTTGACGATTACCCGGAAAAAGATTGATCTGAACTGATTGATTGATTGAACAAAAGCAACTATTTGCATGCTTCATCAGACGAACGTAGAATTAAGGACTTTTGGACTACTGGACCTTTAATGACTCCCAAACATTTATAATCCTTCCATGTTGGGAAGTGCATGAAGTTGATGTTGGAAAATTTCTTACGAGAGTGACTGACATGGGATAAATAAATATAAATACATCGGTGATTATTACATGAGATGAATTTTTGTAGCAAAAACAAAGAAAATACTCGCGAGTTTGATAACATTCCCTCTTTATATACATTTATTTACACAGCTACAAAAATGTATTCTATTTCACTATTTCGCATGATATGTCTTAGCAGTCTTCCATCCAGAAAATGATATGCTAGTCTCTCTCCGTATTTTCAGTTGTCAATCAATGACCTCCTTTCGGTCCATTTAAACTAGCATTGGAACCAAATCTTGATTTTCTAAAGTATTTATTATCTCTCTCACAATTTTGCCTTTGCAGATTTTTCAGATTGCAAAATAACAAAGCCTTCCTGTAGACAGATACTTTAAAAGCATTCCTTTGTTAATTAGTTGTGCTTTTCTAAATAGCAAGGAATTTTCTCTAAACTTTCAATTGTAATTTTTATTCAATGGCAATAATCGAACAATTGCATTTACCAGGATTGAATTACCATTGATTATATAAATTAAATCATTAATGAAATGTATTGTTTTAAAGAAAGTGAAATAAACCAACGTTGAGGTAGAATGAACAATTCAAGAGGATGTCTTTCATGTAGAAAGGTTTAACATGTAAGAAAAAGAAGTCAAGCAAAGAAATCAGCAGTAAAGAAAGAACAATCGAAGGCAAATAAATTACTGCTTTTAAATATGATTCACCCCAGTTGATACAATAATTAATAAGTTTACATTCTCCCCTATCAGTGTGTAAAGCGATTCAACCATCCTTATCATCACAGGTGTGAACAAATATTATAAATATATATTACTGCCGTGAATCAAACCGGAGAATGACAGGAATATGATAATAATTCAACTACGAAGCGTTGAATTTTAATAATGCGCTACCCTACGTTTGTGAGTTTTCCTTATGCTATTTCCTGAGTTTTTGGCAAACATAACAACCTTGGTTAAAATATTATACAGAATAGCAGAATTATCCATTTCTCAACCGAGAATTAAATATTGATTAGTACTACACGAATTGTGACTTACTGGACTCTCAAGGAAAAATATAGATATTCACAACAAAACTGTAGTGAATGTAAATTTGATGAAACAAAAGTGAATTTATCATGTTTTTTATTTCGAAATCATGTTGAGAGATCACTTCAGAGTGAATATATGTAACTTATAATCAGAGATTTAGAAGTGAAAATAGAAATAAAGATGTGGAAATGAACCAAATAAAGACTTCGAAAAATTATACACACATCCACATAGTAACCCAAAAGTTGTGTAAGCAACGAAATAATTTGTATGCCCCTCATTTTTGCTAAAACTCTCCCAAGCACTCCCTAAACATATTTTTTCCTTCCTTGCACTGATAAAGATTTCGTTTCTTGGATAGCTGATCGTGAATGAACACTTCTACATGGCCGTAAGCATGACCCTGCGATTTTTAATCGTAACTAAGAATAACAAAATCGTAGAATATCAACTAATCTTTGTACAGTTTATCATTATTTCTAACAATTATTTCTATGAAGTTTAAACTTCTACTTTATTCGGATGGGAAAATGTATGAACTCATGATCAGCAAACGTACTGGTTGTTGAGGGGATTTTTACAGTCACGAAATTTTACAGAACCTTCATATTCAGGGGATAATATGAATAGTAGTTTACATTTATTTCATTTCAAGAGTTACTGTTCCGAGGACATTTGCAAACTATCCCATATTCTCTAACGCAAACTTTGCCATTTTGTTCTGTTCAGGTAAAGTGAATAAATTTAAAAGGTAATTTCTTAGAATGAAAAATGGAGGATACGGGATGACTCAAAAATCGATTGCAAGACCAAAAATGGTAGAGAATCCATAATTTAGAGAGAGATAATGAAACTCAATTGGATTTGTTTGGAATTTGATCTGTTGCATGATCTTTTCAGAAAATCAGAAACATCATAAAATGTCGAAATGATCGAAAATAAAATTAAATTAGTATCTAGCATCTGAGAAACAACCTGAGTTGCTATTTTAAAAAATATCCTTCGCAAACCAGCGCTGGAAATTCTTTCGAATGGAAAGGGTTAAAAAATATTGTTGAATTTTAACAGTCCACGCTGAACACGCTGAAATCATCAAGATGTGCAAAGCCACTAAGAAGTTTCTTAGGAGGAGGCGTTTCTCGAAGGGATGTGGTATTTGGGTCTTGCAGTTTATTACCGTTTTGGGTCCTCTTTTGTTTCCCCTCCCTGACCTCCTCACTCCCCTCAACTATCCATTCGACCATTGTAAGGAAAATAGACAGCGGCAAATTTTGAAACTAAAATGAGGAAGCGATGACGTTATTCAGGGGTGACCACTCCCCTTAAGGGAGGAAACTCGTGTAGATCAAACTTTTTTTCTTTCTTTAAATTTATAGCTAATCTTACGAAGAATGTGGGGAAAATAGTAGACATTGATTGGAAAGGTTATGTTATTATATGTTATTTTTGAGGAAAATCCAAACGCTGCATGGAGCGCAGGGGTACAGCATGACGCACGCAAGACTGTTTCCGACCCTCCAGTACATCCATAACGGTCCCTTTTGTCTTCTGACCTGGTCGTGTGTATTCACAATATCCTAATGAAGGATTAAGCGAAGAGAAAGTGGTAGTTTGTCTATTTTGCGAGTTTAACGGTGGATTTTTGAAAAAGAGGCATCAGTTGAGCAGTGTCTCCAGAGCAAAGCAGTGGTTTCGTTGTGTGTTGAGCAGTGTGCAAACATTAGAAGAAGTTAAAAATGAGTTGGAAAGTTCCATGGTAGAGTCCGAATCTTTGTCCAAGCAAAATTTCGGAAATGCTAGTACCACGGCAATCAATTTATTGGGTTGGATTCTGAGTCAAACATTGAGGAGTGGAGAGAGAGGACAGAGCACGTCGCAAGAACAAGCAGAGGAGCCAGTACTTCTGCCTGAAAAATTAAAACTGCAGCAGATGATACTGTCGTCAATTTTGCTCACTCATACAGGATAATTGAGTTTATCTGTGTTTTTGCTGCGATAGCAGACATTTCTGTTTGCAGAAAATGCAAACAGAAGCAAACCTTCGGTGAGGTGAATTATCAAGGCTTGGGCTTCAAAATGTCGTTTAAGTGTTTCTGTGGCACTGCTTTAATAAAATCAGGTCCATTCATCAACAATGGCTATGAAATAAATCGTCGTATTGTGTTTGCGATGCGTCTCTTTGGTGTTTCACTTGAAGGCATCAATGTGTCCTGCGGCATGATGGAGTTGGGTTTAGGCTTGAGCCAGAAGGCACATGAAGGTGTAGTGAAACACATGCATGCTTCTGTTGAAAAACATTTCCGGAAATCATGTGAGCAGGCCATCGACAAAGAAACAAAACACAAAGAGGAAAGTAATAAATCTTCAACGAATCTGAAAGTTTCGGGAGATGGGAGTTGGAAGAAGAGAGGATATTCTTTGCTTATTGGTTGTACTGCCCTTCTAGGATATTTTACCAGTGAAGTTGTGGATTTAATCGTAAAAGGGAGCTATTGTCAAACTTGTATGTATAATAAAAACAACAAGGACAATTTAAATAGTTAATTACATTTAGAAGAAGGGAACTCCGCAGTGAACCATCGGGGAAGATGGAGGTGGACTCCGTGACAGAAATGTTACTTTGCTCTGAAGAGTTGCGTTGTATTCGCTACGGCACAAATGTAGGTGTCGGCAATACGAAAACTTTCAGAGCTCTGTTTAAAGTCGAGCCTTTTGGACCGGAATTCAAGCTTCAGAAGAGCAAATGCATCGGTCACGTGGAGAAGCGAATGGGCACCTGGTTACGTAATGTAAAGAAGACGGCAAAGATCAGTGGCAAAGGTAAATTGACTGATGTCCTAATTAAAATATTAACTAAATATTACGGTCTGACAATTTGCGGGTGAGATGAAAAAAGCCATTATGGCAACATTTCAACATTTATCACCCACCAATGAGGATTCTCGTCATCAGGACTGCCCTTCTGGTGCTGACTCGTGGTGCAAGTGGCTAAAGCTCTAGGAGAGAATTTCGAGCATCCTCCACCACTCGATTTAGAAGTGCAGAAGTTTATCCTTCCAATTTACCAAGATTTATCTCGAGAGGATCTCCTTGAGCGGTGCTTAGGTGGCCATTCGCAAAATGCCAACAAGAGTTACAACTCTCGTTAGCATTTTGGCATTTGGTCCCCAAACATTTGTGGAATTAAAATTATAGAAATGTCCGCTTATTTAGCGGACATTTGTATGTTTATTGAAGGCTATAAGTTTGTACTTAGATGTATGAACGATATGGGACTGATAATCGGCCAAAAAAGCCAGCAACTTGCGAACACGTATGATACTCGGCGAGTCAGCTTCCAAGAACTACGCAGTTACAAAGGCACCCAAGAGGCAAGAAGTGCACCAAGGATGGAGAGAGTCGAGTTGCTAGACAAATTTCAGGAAGAGGAAGGTATACTATATGGCACAGGAATCGCAGACTAGCATAAAATAACTGTAAGTCTAGATAAAATATTTTTTTTTCATGATTTGTTTTTACTGAAACTTTATAACTGTTTTTCTCGAAATACTAAATTTTTCGGACGGATTACTCAAAAATTATAGGACCGAATTGAATGAAACTTTCAAGGAACATTCTTCAACTTATTAGCCTTTGCATGAACCTCTCGAACATTAATTTTTTCGAAGGAAAACAAAATTATACGTAATTGTTCATAGTTAATATTGGAACAACTGGAGTCAAAAACAGCAGAAACATCATTGATATTCCAATACCAAATTTTGGGAAAATAATCAACAGTTTCTGAAATAAGTGTCTTCACAATGATTCATAAAAATGTTGGCAAAAAAGGGTGAAAGAGGGTTACCAATGACAAGTCAATAGGTAAAAAAAATCATTGAATTGAAACGTATCATACAAAATCTGGTCAAAATTAAAATTCCATTTACCACTTCCTAACTACAACTAAAGTCATGTAAATGCTGTTTCAAAACCTCCAATGCCTCATCGACTGGGACACTAGTAAAGGCATCAAAAGAGATTTGAAGACTCCTTTAGTTCTACGTTGGATATCTTCGAAGTCAAAACAATTTAGAACAGAATGTGGATCATGAATGGGCATGGATTTGAACAGGGAAATTTGTCACTTAGCAAAAAATAAGAAGGAGATTTCACAGCCGAAGTAATGGGTCTCATGGAACTATTATTTTAGTGTATTTTGGGTAAACAGTATAATCTTGGAACAGATGGATTAGAAACTAACAACTTAAATTTAAGAGTAATAAGATTGGTGCACCTTTTCATGGTGTCTCTGGCCTTCTTAAGGAGAGACTTAGATAAGAGCAACATAAGGACCACTGTCAATTAACTGCACGGAATTTGAGAAGTAATGTTGTTTATCCATAATAACAACAGTATTGCTCTTATCAGATTTTTTAAAGAAGCAATCTTTAGATCTTAAGCTCCACAAGGTGTTAGAATGGTTGTAATGTTGCTAAGTAAAACCAGATTTTAAATTTCTACAATATGCAGCACTGTAGGAATCCCTTATTGAGTTCTCAGTGTTGGCATCCAAGTATTCTTTATCAGACTACATGCTGGCAATACGAGGGTCATTTGAGAAGTTTCCGGCCTTACTGCCAAAAAGTAATGGTATCATCAAGTTCTCTTGCCAACCAACAGATGGCCTTTACATATGTATTCCATCAACATTTCAAGTCATTCTGATCAGTGCAAAGCACATGGTAGCCTTCCAAAGTTGACAGGTGACAATTGTTAACAGCAATGGATAAAATCGAATATCACACCGTGAATAAGTACCTCTATTTGAAAGGGAAAAAACTCGGGAAGTGAAAGAAGAGTTATACTCCGTGTATGGTGAATCGTCGCCCTCATTTACAACCGTGAAACATTGGGTGGCCGAGTTCAAACTCGGTCGCACAAGCATCTTTGACGAGGAATGTTCTGGACGTCCAAAAACTGTTTCAACTGAAGATTTCGTCAGTTTAGTGCACACAACCGTAATGGAAGATCGCCGATTAAGGAAATTGCTGAGGCTTGTGGGATATCAACTGAACGGGTGCATAAGATTTTACATGAATATTTATGCATGAGAAAATTATCCGTGCGATGAGTGCCGAGTTTGTTGACGATTGACCAAAAGCGCGTATGGATGGACATGTCGCGCTACACTCTTCAGCTGTTCCAAAAGAATCCTACCGAGTTAATGCGCCGATTAATAACTGTCGACGAAACCTGGATCCATCACCATACTCCAGAGACAAAACAACAGTCAATGAAGTGGATTGAGGTGGGGGAACAATCTCCAAAGAAGGCCAAGGTTGTTCTTTCTGCCGGAAAAGTGATGGCGACAGTGTTTTGGGACAGCCGTGGAGTAATTATGGTTGATTACCTTCAAAAAGGTAAAACCATTAATGGACCAATTGAAGATGGAACTCAAGAAGAAGTGACCACACTTGGCGAGGAAGAAGGTGCTGTTTCATCAAGGCAACGCGCGAGTCCACACGTGCATGGTCGCAATGGCGAAATTGGGCGAATTGAAGTTCGAATTGCTTCAACACCCACCCTACTCACCAGACCTAGCTCCGAGTGACTTTTTTTCGTTCCCCAACTTGAAAAAATTTCTGGGTGGGAAAAAATATGGGTCAAACACGGAGGTTGAAGAGGCAGTAAACCTGTATTTTTCAGGTTTACCTAAAGAATTTTTTTGATGGCCTGAAGGGCTGGAAAAAGCGTTTCACCAAATGTATTGACTTGCGTGAAGACTATGTCGAGAAATAAATTTTTGTTTGGCTTCAATTATGTTTTTTTTTTTTTAAGGCCGGAAACTTTTCAAATTACCCTCGTAACCAGGGGGAGCAGCAAACTTCAAACCAAAATTCAATAAAGTAAGTTCATTGTTAGAAAAGGCGGCAGAGGTTCAAATCTGGACAAACTCAAAAGGAGAGTAATTACAAGAACATAGGATATGAGAAATTGCCCTTCAGATTGAAGTAACCTAAGGCTGCTGATGCGCTCGTCCCAAACGGCCGATTCAAGCCTGTTTTATTCCCCATTTTTAAGACGTTGAATTTCATCGCAGAGATTTGCAGTTTTCAGTAATCAAAGAAAAAAGATTGAAGATGTGCTTTTAGGTTTTTAAATTTAAAGTTACGTCATAGAAATCCTTCCAAAGATGTTTGATTTCATTAAAAATAGCTACTTTTTAGCTAAATTTACTCGCTTATTTTAAGCATATTCGAAAAATTAAAAGCTATAAGCACATCTTCAGACCTCGTTCTTAAGGTGTGTGTAAAAATATAAGGGGGTCACTGATCAATATCGGCTGTAAATCGGGAAATAAAACACCTCTGTTCTCGCCTATCGAGGTAGCAGATCGCGCACCCTCTAAACGGACGGGAAGTAGGGGAAGGGACGTGAAGGGGAGATTCTCCTCGAGACAACTGAATAAAAGCGATCATGGTGGTTACCCTGCTCTTATATTTTATTGCAGCCGGGCGTAGGGATTACTTGCATTGCAGAGGGAGGAGTTGATTACAAAGTATTGCTGCCTTTTTGAGTGACCATGCGTAGATATACGAAAAGTGGACATCTTCGACCAAGTGCAAAAAAAAATAAAGGGAAGAACCTGAAAGAATGGAGAATGAACAATTTGACAGAATGTGTAATAAGTTGTAATAAAGCAAAACTTTGATGCCGTTAAGTTAAATATCCTCCTTGCTTAGTAAATTAATGTAAATGAAAAATTTAAGTTAGTCATAATCAATTTCTATGCCGATTGATATTTTTTAATACCATGGTTTCACACATGATTTCTCAAAATTAGGAACGCTATTCTCGGTGAGCAATCTGTCTTAGGCACTCCTCGTGATGAAGGGTGTTCATCGAGAACTGATGATTATTTCTCCCATGAACCTCAAGATACAGATCATTCCTCACAAAGAATATCCTCTAGGTAAAATATCTTATCAAGACAAGTTCTTTTTTCGTATAATGTTTGTATTTATGCGCTTTCTTATGACTATACAAATTCCGTAAAATATGAAACTTTTCTTCCGAGAAAACATGATATTTACTGAAAACTTGGCGTTTATTAACAGGCCTTCCTTTGGGGGTTTGTCATCAATTGAATGCTGTAGAATGATAATTAGTAAAGGACTGCAGTGATATTTATTATGGGATTTCAAATAACTTTTGTTTGGTTTAGCATTCAGGTACACTCACCCTTACCACTGTGTGAGAATCCGGGAAATGAGGAACAAAGAATGTCTGAGGGTGAAACAGTTGCTTAATTTACGATCATGTATACATATGGACATGAAATATATTAGAACAACAAACATATCCCATAAGGCAAATGTGTGTTATGCTCCTCTGGTGTTCTCCCAAGTAAGTATAACTGCAGTAATAAATGACAGTTGAAATTAGGTTGAAAATTTCAATAATATTACTATAAAAAGTTATCAAAGTTCTTTGTTAATTCTACAAAGCCTTTCTTCGTAAAACATTCTCTGGTTGAAATAGGTTAACTAAAAGATTAAGAATAATTGGAGAAGATAGATTTTCCAGATAATAGAAACTCCATTCCCTAGGAGAACATGCTGTAGAAATGGAAAGAGCTCTTCAACCGGAAAAAAATATTTTAAAGTAAATCTGATAGGAGACAAAATTCAACCGATTAAAAGGAAAAGAGAAAACAAGATACTTACAAAGGCTAGTTAACTGTTTTGTTACATAAAAATTCACATCTGAGAAAGATATCTCACCAGACAGTGGTTGTCTAAGGACAACATTGTTCTCTCCAGGATCATCAAGATCGTGATAATTGTTTCCTTTCGCCCAATCCCATGACTTGGCCATTGGCTTCCACATCATCTCCACATTTCGCTTAGTGGACAGACTAATCCGCCCATTGCGACCTTTCCGGATAGTAATATTTCCTCCTCGTACTGTGCGGAGAGGGTCTGACGTGCCTGCCCATGGCAGCTTGCCAACCGAACCAGTACTGTGTCCAACCAACTGCAATTAAAATATTCTATAGGTATTTTTGCAAATGGGATAATGTTAACATACCAGCTTTAAATCAAGGCAGCTACTCACTATATTTTTTTCTGAATGTGTACATTATGCTGGTGAAGGTTTTCTTTTTTTACCATCAAATAAGTGTTTGCTCTTTCAAATCAGTGATGCAGATAGATTATATACAAGGATGGACCATTGAATAATTAAAATTTTTAGTATCATTTGGAATGAAATCTAAGGGAGGTAAGTGTAGAATTAAGAATGGTTGTTACAATAATTGGATGTAAAAATTTATAATCTTCATATATTTTTTTTTTAAATTTTTAATTGCTTTCCTGCTGTTGCCCTTCACCGGTGAAGTCCCCCTAAGCTCTACTGAACTTTTCAGGAGGTGCTTCACCGAGGCAACAGCAACAACGAACACACACGACCATTCCCTGAATCGGAAAAATCCGACTCAGCCTCAATTTGAAATAGGATATAATCATGTATGTTGAGGTATCAATAATCTGATGTTTTTGAGACCACAGAATATTAAGTTTAACAGGCACCTGCAGATAAGCCTATTGTAGCTTTGTGGGAACATTATTTTTTAATAAGAATGGTTTTAATATGATATATTGTTTTATATAAGTTAAAATTGCTTTTATATGTGTTAGCTAATTTTGAAATGGATTTTTTTGTTTTGATATGTAATAATGAAACCAAACTAAATAAATAAACTACCTTCAGAAAAGAAGAAAAAAAGTGTATTGAATGGATGTATAAAGATAAGAAACATATGCCAATCAATTTAGACACCAACCATCTAGAGCTAAGCTGTCAAACTGGTGGCCTTCAACGTTGATTTTTCGTGGCCCCCAATAATTGTTCAAATAAAAGCAGCCCTATATCAATTATGTTAAACTGAATTAACTATACCTTAATTATATTCCTGCATTCTCGCTTCAAAATGAAATTTTAAGAGAATTAGTAAGTGTGATTTGGTCCACAATTATCTTATCAGTGGCAGTAAATGGTCCATTGTTTGAATGAGTTGTGATGAAGAGCATCGATTGTACACCACCGATAACCAGAAAGCTAAATTTTACTTTTTCTTTTTACCCTAAACTGAAAGAAAAATATCAGAAAATAGCCACTTGGGATTAAGTGGATGTTTTTAAGAATTCCCTTGGACTTTTCTGTTTTGTGTGTTTGATGGTACAGCTGATAATGCGTACATTAGGGGCAGTGAGTAAAGGAGAGATTAAGGAAAGACCAAGAGCTAAGGATAGAATAATTCATGAGCACTTAAATACACTCAATGATATGAATTATGCCTCTTTAATCAAATATGAAACATAATCATTACTTACTGCCATTAATATTTACAGAGATTGCATTAAACAAGGTGAAAAATTGAAAACTACAAATATCAAGTAGTTCGATCTCATCTGTGCATTACAGAAATGAAGAATCCATCAAATGTCAGAGAAATACAGTAATATCACATTCTTTATCAATGAATGACAGACTTAGAAATGAATATGATTCATTTCATTTAATTAAGTTTAAATAACAAATGTAATTTATGCATATAATATCCAGCATGAATTTTAGTCCTCAATATTAGTGAATTTGTGCTAAATACGAATAGTCTAAAATACAATAATCTGTTAATTTTGTAAATTTAATGTCAGGATGTGTGTAATAATTCCTCTTTGACAGTCAATCATGAAACAATGCTTTAGATCGCACTGAAAAAATCATTAAATTTATGCAGAGATAGAGCCTGAGAATAAGGACAAGAATTTCATTTAGTGAGGAAAACTATTTTCCTGTACATTTTAATCATACATTCTTGAGAATCCCTTAATTAGCACAACATCTTTAAAATTCCTAAAATTTGAAGAAATAATAATTGATATCTTCACTTTTATGAGTATCTCAGTGTGACTAATCAGTGGTGATGATTTTTCGATAGCCCATGGAAAACACGCAACATGGTTAGCAAGTTTAGAAAATAAATTTAAATATAACACTCAAATCCTCACTTTTGCATCCCTATTCCATTTTCATGGGATCATACACATTAAATTGCAAATAACATTTATACACAATCCTAAGAAAATATCATTAATTTAACAATGGTTGGTTTATACCCACTTTAGTTCTCCTTAGCTGTGTCAGTTTTTCTCTTGCATCTCCGCTCTGTTTGGCAAGTTCAGCTAACCTGTCCCTGGCATCATTGAGTTTCAGACGTTTCTTGGCTATGATTGTCAGCCGTGCATCTCCTCTCTTAGGTTTACCAGCTGCTACAGCACTCTGAGGAGATTTGACACCCACGCTAGATTTTATATTTTGAGATGGTTTCGCCGTAGTCTGCACAACACTGCCCCTTCCTCTTCCACTTCGTTTTGCTCCTCTCTGGTTGATGACACCTCTGTAAGCAAAATAAAGAATCACCTTCATCACGCTGTGTCTTACAGTAAGCACCGTAAGTAATAATTTACACCAGTCTAGTTAATATAATTACGAATGTGGTCATTCAGACTTTTACCACAATTTTAATTTAAGCGATTCCGCTTCTAAATAAGGATAACCCAATGAATTTTCATTACAAGAGAAATTAAGGCCTTAATGCTGGTTAGTATCCACTCCAATACTTTTGAAAAACACGTTAAAAAAATTTAGGATATGATACATATACATCTATCATTAAGGAAATTAGACGCCAATTCGTGACAGTGACACAAGAGACATAAAGATGATCAACCTTCCACTCCAAAATTGTTTTTTATTCCATTAACTCAATGGCCTCTGTTACAAAATTGTTCATTCCTACTTGTTGGTGGAGATAAATTGTAGATGTACAAAGTTGGTGGTATGAGACTTTCAAATGATGTCGCTATTTGTGAAATATGTTCTTACGATAAGGAAATAAGAAGCTCACTATTATTTAAACGGCAATCGAAGAGTGGGATGAATTAATTTCAACTACATAATAACTGAAACGACATTACATAATCCCGTAACTAAACCATATTTTCCCAATTTACAAAGTGAAGTAAATCGCTCTTGCAACTCTAATGCATCAATATAACTAACTATTATTAAACAAAGTAACTATGAGAAAAAATTTACCTCTACAAGAGTCCACTCTCCAAGAGAAAAATTAACTGTCGATTCAAAATGAGGAAATCACTCATACTACAAGAACTCGAGAAAACGAACTCATAATTGGAATTTAATGAAAGAATTGTCATTCACGTACGCCAAGGGAAGAGGTAAGGGATGCATTATAGTAACTTATTTATTTAATTAAGAAATTCACACAAAATCTGGTACACAAAATTTGATAACGAATTTAATTAAAATCTTGTTACCTTCCTCGTCCTTTACCAGCCGAAAACTTAAACTTCTTTTGTATAATCTCATCGAGACTGAGATTAACGTTCGCCATCTCTAAAAGTATCGGAGGTAGCTCGCTCTGGTAGCAAGAACTGAGAACCGTAAAACTGAGAGAGGCAAACGAGGCAATTTCAGTTCTACGCGCCAGCAACCCTTGAAATTAAAAACGCTGGAAAGTGAGTGCTGATTGGTGCAAATCAGTGTGGAAGATGGGGAAGATGTGACCATGGAACAATAATCCTACTTCCATGATGTGACTCCGTCATTCGGGAGAGAAATAATACAATAGAGTTTAATTAGTTCTTTACCAAGGTTCAGATACAGCTTAAAATTGATATCAAAAGTATTAAAAGAAACATTTTAATACAGCACTATAAATTTCATTTATAGTAAAAAAGTATAAAAAGAGTAATAATATTTTAACTTTAGAAATGGACAGTCAAAAAAACAGGCAAATATCATCACAAATAAATAAAATAGAACAAATTGGGAGGCCTGGTTTCGATCCCCGGTTACGGCAGACTTTTTCTCCTTCACTTCCACCGCGCAATATAGAACAAAGTCAAGATAAATGCCTTAAGTTATAGAACAATACAAATTACAAAGTTTAAGATTGATAACACAAGTGCAAAAAGATACATTTAAATTCAAAAATATACATTTCATTTAAAGTTAACAAAATTTTTAATCAGAAAAATTCAAGGTTAAAAATAATTTTAACTATAGAAATAGTAATTAGTAGAAACTCTACAAAGGGTATGTAGCCGACGATTAATGTAGTCGACGACTTAGACATATAACAAAACAACTGTCGCAATCAAATATGAATTTCTGAAACTTTCGTGTGAGAAGACCTCGACTTCGTGTAACAGATTTGAAGACTATCAAAATACGAGTTTTAAGATCGTCTTTATTCTCTCAGTTCCAAGTTAACAATGCTTGTTATTTGTAACTAAAATAACAAGCAACAATACAGAGATAACGCGGTGGCGATACGCAGAGTATCGCCACACTACTCCCCCCCATGGTAAGTTTCAGCCCTGAAACGGCCCGGAGGACGGATGGAGCGGCCGGAACGAGTAGAAATTGTAGGTCGAACAGATGGTGAGGGCGCCGAGGAAGTAGAAGATGGTGCAGGCGTAGAGGCTGCAGGTGGAGAGTCGTCCAGAAGAAGATGTGCTGGCTTGAGACGGTCGATGGAGACAGTGGAAGGCTTGCCATTGATATTCAGTGAATAAGTTTTCTGATCACGGCTGATAACAGGATATGGTCCCATGTAAGGTGATTGTAGGGCTGATCGCACAGCGTCTTGGCGAACGAAGACGTGGGAGGATGTGGCCAAATCTCTGTGAACAAAGATTTGCCGATGGGTTGTGTGACGCGACGCAGGGGTCGGACGTAGCTGAGCCATGTAGTCACGCAACTGCGAGACGAGATCCGTCGAGTCCGATTGTTGAGTGTTGTTGACGAAAAAGTCCCCAGGAAGACGCAGTTGTTCCCCGAAGAGAAGTTCGGCAGGAGTTATCTGCAGGTCGGCTCTCCAGGTAGTGCGGAGGCCGAGGAGAACTGTAGGTAGGACGTCTATCCAGGAGTCGGACGAATGGCACATAAGAGCTGCTTTGAGGACACGGTGTAGTCGTTCCACGAGTCCGTTTGCCTGGGGATGGTAGCTCGTGGTGTGGTGTAATGTTGTTCCTAGAGAGGCGCAAAGACGCTGGAAAAGTGATGACACGAACTGACGGCCGCGGTCGCAGGTGATGTGTTTGGGACAACCATATTGAGACACCCATCTTAGGAGAAAGGTGCGGCAGACGCTGTCTGCAGTGATGTCAACAAGGGGTTCTGCAACAGGCCAACGAGAGAACCGGTCGATCATGGTGAGGAGATAGCGGTAGCCGGCGTTTGGCGGGAGAGGTCCCACGATATCAATGTGAATGTGGTCGAAACGCTTGGTTGGCAGGACGAAGTCTCCGAGTGGCGTTGAGATGTGACGAGACACCTTGCAACGCTGGCAGGCGAGGCAGCTGCGAGCCCATGAACGGCAGTCCTTACGCATGGATGGCCAGACGTACCGACGGGAGATGAGTTTGATGGTGGAGTTGGCTCCAGGATGATTAAGGGAGTGTATATTATTGAAGATATGCCGACGATATGGAGGAGTAACGTAGGGGCGTGGTGTTGGCATCGAAGTGTCGCACCACAGCAAAACGTCTGTTCCGGGTACAGGCATCCGGGAAAGTTGAAGACCTGTGCCGTTATGGAGGAGTCTGCGTAGTTCCTCGTCATCGTCTAGTGAACGAGATAGAGCGGAGTAGTCAGGCGGGGCAGGGGTAGTTATGGATTCTACCCTGGAGAGGCAGTCCGCGACGACGTTGTCTAGTCCTGAGATGTGTCTCACGTCCGTGGTGAATTGCGAGATAAACTCGAGATGATTAAATTGCCGTGGTGAGCAGGTGTCAGTATTCTTGCTGCGCGGGCCAAAGGTGTAGGTCAGGGGTTTGTGGTCGTTGAAGATGGCAAAGTCGCGAGCTTCTACCATCGGCCGAAAGTGTTTCACCGCTTGGTAGGCGGCGTAGATTTCGCGGTCATAGGCACTCCACTTCTGCTGTGAAGGCATCAGCTTGCGTGAAAAGAAACCAAGTGGTTGCCAGGAATTCCCAGAAAGTTGCTGTAGGGCGGCGCCGATGGCAGTTTGGCTTGCATCTACGACGAGAGCTAGAAATGCTGAGCTGATTGGATGCGAAAGGGTTGCGGCCCGGGCGAGTCCAGCATTGCAGTCTTCGAAACTTTGTCGAAGTTCTGGTGTCCACGAAATTACAGTGGAGCTCTTGACTTTGGGGCCTTGAAGGAGTGCGTTGAGTGGAGCTTGAGCAGATGCAGCGTGCGGGATGTGTTGGCGGTAGAAGTTCAGCATTCCGAGGAATCGTCGCAGGTCACGAATGGTCTTGGGCGGAGGGAAGTTGTTGATAGTAGCTACTTTGTCAGGTAAGGGCGAGCAGCCATCGGCGCTGACATGAAAGCCCAGAAATGTGACCTCGGGAGATCCGAAGACGCACTTAGCTGAGTTGATGACAACACCGTAGTCGGAAAGGCGTTGGAATAGGATGCGGAGATGCTGAAGATGCTCTTCTTTCGAGCGGGAAAATACCAAGATGTCATCCAGATAAGGAAAGCAGAAAGTGAGGCCTTCGAGAGCTTCGTCGATGAAACGCTGCCAGGTCTGAGCAGCGTTATGAAGTCCAAACGGCATAAATAAGAACTCGAAGAGGCCGAAAGGTGTAATTATGGCTGTCTTTTCGATATCTTCGGGAGCCATCGGGATTTGAGTGAAGGCCTCGGCGCAGTCGATGGCGCTGAAGATGGTGGAACCTTGTAGAGGATGGAATAAATCTTGCAGATGGCGGATGGAGTAGCGGCCCGGGATTGTGCGGGCGTTGAGGGCCCTGTAGTCGCCACAAGGTCGCCAGCTACTATCCTTCTTGCGAACCATGTGAAGTGGTGAGGCGTAAGGGCTGTATGAGCGACGAACAGTGCCTTCGCGTACTAGTAGCTCGAATTCCGCCTGTGCATCCCGAAGTCGATCCGGAGCCAGTCGGCGTGCGCGGTAGTAGATCGGCGATCCGGGTTGGAGGCGTATGTGATGCTTTGTGTGATGATGGACTTCCCGAGGAGTGCCTGGGGGCCGGGTGATGTTAGGAAACTCAGCCAGGAGGTCGTGGTAGGGTGAAGATCCCGACAGAGCGCGCACGCTGTCCTGAGAAGATCGATCGCGATGACCCGATGCAGAATGGCCAGAGATTGTGTCGACGAGCTGAGCGGTGGCCATATTAGGGACGAGGTGAAAGTGAGTTAGAAAATCTGCTCCGATGATTGGCTCAGTGACATCAGCAACGACGAATCGCCAAAGGAAGTCGCGAGGGAGGCCGAACTGAAGGCGTAGAGGTAATGTACCGTACGTTCGGATCCGGCTGTCGTTGGCGGCGGAGAGCTCATAGTCAGTGCAGATCCGGTGGTCGGTGCAATATTTGACCGGGTAGATAGAGAGGTCTGATCCCGTGTCTATGAGAAAACGCCGTTGGGAGTGGCGGTCGGTGACGAAGAGGCGGCACCCTGTTGCAGGATGACTTGTGGCCACCGTTACGAGTCGTCGTTGGAGTTTACCGAATTCTTCACTAAGTTGGCAGAGCATGGCTGGGTGCAACGTCTGGCTTCGACACCAAATCTGCGATGGTAGTAGCACATCTCTGGTTGGGCGGGTCGCTGTGTAGTGTATGTGGAGCCAGTGGGACGACGTTGAGATCTGTCCCGGGTCCAAGACCGTGGGTGTGGGGAATTACTGAGACGAGTTTGTAGATCTTGGAGCTGCTTGGCAAGTTCCTCCACCCGTTGAGCCAATGCTGAGTGGTCAGGCGTAGAGCGTACAGCATGGACGGTTGGGGCAATCGGAGGCGGAACGACAGCGACGATGCGGTCGGCCACTTCTGCAAGCTGATCGAGAGGAAGTGTAGTAGCCTGCGCTTGGAGAATGGCCTGCGCGCTGAGCGGGAGACGCTGTAGCCAAAGGGTACGCAGGAAAGAGTCCTGCACTTGTGTTGCGTCTATGAGAGAACGCGTGTGTTTCAGGAGTTGTGAAGGCTTGTGATCACCCAGTTCTTCTGCTGTGAGAATTTTCCGAACCCGCTGCTCCTCAGAGAGAGAGACGCGCTGTATCAACTGAGATGTAAGTGTCAGGTAACGATTCGCGGTTGGAGGGTTTATTATGAGGTCACTTATTTCACTGGCGAAGCGATGGTCAAGGCTTCCTACGACGTAATTGTACATAGTTAGGTCCGAGGTGATGTTGGCCAAGGAAAATTGTGCTTCGACCTGGGCGAACCATACTGCAGGTTGAGCTGGCCAGAAAGGGAGAAGTTTAGGCGTGATGCGATAGATGGCAGCAGGGCTAATGCTGGCGGAATCAGAGAGCGGAGATTCCTTCTGCGAAGGTTGCGGAGGTAGCGCTACTTGCTGTTCTTGTTGTAGTTGCGGAGCCTGTTGGTGTTGTTGCTGGATGGCTGCTAGTTGTTGGGCATGTTGCTCTTGCTGGGCAAAGAGCTGCTGTTGTAGTTCCGCAAGTTGCGTCTGAAGTTTGGCGAGTTGCTCCGTGTCTCCCATGGTTGCTTTAGACGCAGCTACTTCGACGAAGTGGTCTGAGGAATGCTGTGCAAGGTGCGTAAAGAAGCCCGTGTAGCGAGGTTCCTGATGATGTCCGTAGAGGCCAGGAAGCCAGTGAAGAAAGTTGCTGAATTTGTCCTTTGTCAGGGGTCACCAATGTAGCCGACGATTAATGTAGTCGACGACTTAGACATATAACAAAACAACTGTCGCAATCAAATATGAATTTCTGAAACTTTCGTGTGAGAAGACCTCGACTTCGTGTAACAGATTTGAAGACTATCAAAATACGAGTTTTAAGATCGTCTTTATTCTCTCAGTTCCAAGTTAACAATGCTTGTTATTTGTAACTAAAATAACAAGCAACAATACAGAGATAACGCGGTGGCGATACGGGGAGTATCGCCACAGGTACAATATTCGGATTGAAAAGAAAGCTCTTGATCGTTAATTGTAGGAAAGTAAGAAGTGAGCACAGAAGTTGCAAAGGTTGCTTCTTTTAGAAATCGAATACATAATGCATGACTCGGCCAATGGTCATCATTCCAAATTTAATCATGGAAATCCAAAAGTTGATGATTACTTACTGAAGGCTGTATAGAGTAAATCAATTATTCCCACTTTCTTTGATGAGATAATTATCTTAAAAATAGGAGGGTGGACAGTCATTCATTCTCATATTAATTTTATTTCCTGCATTTTTTTAGATTTTGTCATGTGGAAGCATCCAAAAGTTACTCTGCCTGCTATCAGGAAGACATTTAATCGCTTCTAATATTCTATTAAGATTTGAGGAGAGAACTGGACTGACACCAAAGGCCATGTAAGAAAATATTGTCTTTTATATTTAGAGAGTAATCATGAATAACTTTTCAGTAAAAAGAAATAAAATATGAAAAATGAAATCATGAAATTTCTTCAACTAACAATGACCTTATATTTTCAAGAAACTTATTTCTTTATCGTTTCTTGGTGTAGGAAGAAAAATTTATTATTGTATAATATTTATTTTATTGTGTAATACCTCCAATATGTATGGTAACTATTTGTATAACGATATTCACAAACTGTTAAGAATCTGGCTTTAAGACTGACTAATTGTATAATTACTAAACAATGTTCTGTAATGAAAAACTACATAGAATGCCATCAGAAGGTTTCATGGGGTTTCCCTTCTGGCCTTGGGTAAATGCCTGGCATTAAGTTTTCACCTATTATAACATCATACACTAATAATAATATAATAATAAGCATTTTATTAAAAGGAATGCTATTGTTTGATTCATTTTCCAATCTTCAAATGAAAAACATTTATTTCAAGTGAATTATAATACATTAAGGTTCAAGTGAGTTACAACACAGTGTGTGATGAAACTATGTTGGCCTAACTGTGTTGCAATCATATTTCAATTTCCTACACAGTTTCAACACAATCAATTCAACACAGAATTTTCACTAGTGAATTGTTACACAATCTGTATAAAAATGTAAGATAAAGTACTGCCCGTCAATGTTCAAGGGGGAGGTCAGCTCTATTATTGCACTAATTTTATTATAGGTCAGTCCCTTATAATATATATCTAATATTAAGCAAACTGACTGGAAGAACTTTTTCTGTACTATTTCAATGAGGTTGATATATATTTTGCTAAGCAGATTACATATTGTGGGGGACTTTGCCACCCTTTTGTCATGTGCGCCTGTCGTCAGGCATTTGTTTTATGGTGTGAATCACAGCCACTTGCACTGAGATGCAGACACTTTGTTCCTGGACGCTGTTGAGTCCAGCTGTTATCCAGCCGAGCAGACGACAGTGCACACTTCTTTTGTACTAATTTTATTTGCTGTCATATAGTTATTTGGGCATGATTAAACTGCTAATAACGATGTGTGAAAATATCATTGAAGCTTCCAAATCCCGCTTCAATATGATAGAATTAAACTCTAATATTGGTCTGACTATTACACAATATAAGATACTCAGGAACCGGGTCTTCCTGGTGAACTTACTATGCACCACAAAAGAAGATCACAATCTCTAACTATGTGTGAAAATTCAAGCAGAAATATTTGCTGCAACTACCTTAAACGACATGCTACTTTTCACGAATGTAAATGGCTCTCTGGATTCGAACCATGGATGATCTTGGAAATCTAAAACCTGATTTTGAGACGTATCTATGATTTCTGTCTATATGCTGAATTTCAAGATTCTATATTGTTGGGAAAGGGTTCAAAATAATTACTGAAAATCGGATCAGTTACTGGTTGTAGAGACGCCTGGTGTTGAACCCAGGACATATTGATAGCTGTAAATGCACAGTTTAATTTGTAGGGACTTGATCTTTCCTTATGCAAAGTTTGAAGTTGATATCGTGCCGGGAAGTACCTAAAATTTGTTTCCGTAATTTCCATAAGAAATGCATTGAGGAAAGTATATGGCTCTCTGGGGTCGAACCAAGGACCATCAGCATATATAAAAAATTTAATTATGAAACATATTCATGATATGTAACCCCATGCCGAATTTTAAGTTTCCATGCCATCGGAAAGGGGTCGAAAAAAAATCATCAATATCGTCACAATGCATTTTAAACGGTCGATTTTTGCCCCGACCTAGCATCTCTAACCATGCGTGAAAATTTAGGCAGAAATATTAGCTGCAACTGCTTCAAACGACATCCTACTTTTCCAATGCATTCCTTATGAGAGAAATTTTAATGTGCCACGGCATCGAACCCAGGAACAATACGGTCTTACCTAAATATTTTTCAAAACACTATGCTTAATATACATCTTCCATATAAGCAAGAACTTCCTATCACTTCGATAAGTGCATTAAAAAAAATAATGAAAAACTACCTCAATGTATTTTAAATGACAGATTTTTGCATCATCCTAGCATCGAACCCAGGATAATTTTCTGTAAAAGTGATTTACATTTTCAATAGATCATGACCATATACATAGGCTCCTTGAGTTTAAATTTTCTGCCTATCCAGGAACCATTTTTTTTTATTCCCGTTAATCAACGCAATGCATTTAAACGGGGAAAATCGCGACTTTGGGGCCCTCTGGAATCGAACCCATGACACTGAGGATCAAAATTGCAATTTTTCTGGTGGTTACACGTTATGGCCAATACGCCGTCAACATTTCAACTCAATCACGCATGTGGTTTAGGCTATGAATTTGTATCCTATCTATCTATATCCCTATCTATATATATGAATGAATCTGGAGAAGCATCTACATATAATAAATATATATTTATATGTATATATATATATATATGAGTAAAATGTAGCTTGCATACTGCAAGCAGATCGGCAATACTAATTTCATATCGGCATCATATCGGGACGGTCCTCAAAAGAAAAAAAAGGATTGAAATTTTTCTTAAAATTCGCTGAAATTTTACGTCTGGCATCGAACCCAGGTCTTACTGGTGAACTTACTATGCAGCACAATAGAAGATCACCATCTCTAACCATGTGTGAAAATTCAAGCAGAAATATTTGTTACAACAGCCTCAAAAGACGTTCTAATTTTCACGAATGTAAATGGCTCTCTGGATTCGAACCAAGGACAAACATGGAAATCTAAAAGATGTTTCTGAAAGTTATTTATGATCTCTATCTATATGCCAAATTTTATATTTCTATATTATTGGGAAAGGTTTCCAAATAATTCCTAAAAATCGGATCAACTTCTGATTGCAGAGACACCTGGTGTCGAACCCAGGACATATTGTGAGCTGTAAATGCAGAGTTTGATTTGTAAAGACTTGCTCTTGTATCTTGCAAAGTTTGAAGTCCATAGCATGCCGGGAAGTACCTAAATTTTGTTTCCGTTATCTCTATAAGAAATGCATTGAGAAGTGCAAATGGTCCTCTGGGATCGAACCAAGGACCATCAGCGCACATGTAAAATTTGATTATGAAATATAATCATGATATCTAACATCATGCCGAATTTCAAGTTTCCATGCCATCGGCAAATGGTCCAAATAATATCTTAAAAATCGCCGCAATGCATTTTAAACAGCCGATATTTGCCCCAACCTAGTATCGAACCATGGACAATATTCGAAGATGTCTTTTTTATCTTCGTTAGATATCCACGGCATCTAGCGATCCCTCGAATTTCAACTCTCTACCTTTCCGGGAAGTGCCTCAAAAAAATTTTCGAAAATCTTCACCATATATCCTTATGGAGAAAATCGGGACTTTGGGGCCTTCTGGAATCGAACCCATGACACCAAGGTTCAATGTTGGCTTTTTCCTGGAGGTTACACGTCATGGCCATAACGTCGTAAAAATTTCAAGACGGTGGCACTTGTGGAACATGGTTAGAATTTTGATCCCCTATGAATGAATGAATGAATGAGTGAGTGTGTATATAGGTACGAGTAAAATGTTGCTTGCATACTGCAAGCAGATCGGCAATACTAATTTTATATCGGCATCACATCGGGACGGTCCTCATAAGAAAAAAAAAGGATTTAATTTTTTCTTAAATTTGCTGAAATTTCATCGTCTGGCATCGAACCTGGGTCTTACTGGTAAAACTACAATAAAACACAATAAAAGATCACCATCTCTAACTATGTGTGAAAATTCAAGCAGAAATATTGGCTACAACTGCCTCAAAAGACGCTCTAATGTTCACGAATGTAAATGGCTCTCGGGACTCGAACCAAGGACGATCCTGGAAATTAAAAATATGTTTCTGAAAGGTATTAATCATCTCAATCCATATGTCAAATTTCAAGTTTCTGTATTATTGGGAAAGGTTTCAAAATAATTTCTAAAAATCGGATCAACTTCTGATTGCAGAGACACCTGGTGTCGAACCCAGGACACATTGATAGCTGTGAATGCATTGTTTGATTTGTTAAGTCTTGCCCCTCTATCATGCAAAGTTTGAAGTCGATAGCATGCCGGGAAGTACCTAAAATTTGTGTCCGTTATCTCCGTAAGAAATGCATTGAGGAATTTAAATGTCCCTCTGGGATCGAACCAAGGACCATCAGCGAATATAAAAAATTTGATTATGATATATTTTTATGGTATCCAATCTCATATCGAATTTCAAGTTTCTATGCCATCGGAAAAGGGTCCAAACAAAATCTTCAAAATCGCCACAATGCATTTTAAACGGCCGATTTTTGCCCCGACCTAGCATCGAACCAAGGATAATATTCGTAGATGTCCTTATAGTTTCCTTTAGATATGCACGGCATCTAACGATCCCTTGAATTTCAACTCTCTCCTTTTCCGGGAAGTGCCTAAAAAAAATTTTCGAAAATCCCCGCCATGTAATCTTATGGGGAAAATCGCGACTTTGGGGGCTTCTGGAATCGAACCCATGACACCGAGGTTCAAAGTCGGCTTTTTCCTGAAGGTTACACGTCATGGCCATAACGTCGTAAAAATTTCAAGTCGGTGGCACTTGTGGAACATGGTTAGAATTTTGATCCCCTATATATATATAGGTATATCCGGAGAAACGTCTATATATCTATTACGAGTAAAATGTTGCTTGCATACTGCAAGCAGATCGACAACACTAATTTCATATCGGCATTACATCGGGACGGTCCTCAAAGGAAAAAAAAAAAGTATTTAATATTTCTTAAAATTCGCTGAAATTTCCTCGTCTGGCATCGAACCCGGGTCTTACTGGTAAACCTACTATGAAAAAAAATAGAACATCACCATCTCTAACTATGTGTGAAAATTCAAGCAGAAATATGGGCTACAACTGCCTCAAAAGACGTCCTAATTTTCACGAATTTAAATGGCTCTCTGGATTTGAACCAAGGACGATCTTGGAAATCTAAAAAATGTTTCTGAAAGTTATTTATGATCTCTATCTATCTGCTGAATTTGAAGTTTCCATATTATTGGCAAAGGTTTCAAAATAATTCCTAAAAATCGGATCAACTTCTGATTTCAGAGACACCTGGTGTCGACCCCAGGACACATTGATAGCTGTGAATGCACTGTTTTATTTGTATCGACTTGATCTTTCTATATGCAAAGTTTGAAGTCGATATCGTGCCGGGAAGTACCTAAAATTTCTTTCCGTTATCTCCGTAAGAAATGCATTGAGGAATGTAAATGTCCCTCAGGGATCGAACCAAGGACCATCAGCGAATACGTAAAATTGGATTATGATATATTTTTATGGTATCTAACCTCATACTGAATTTCAAGTTTCTATGCCATCGGAAAAGGGTCCAAAAAAAATCTTAAAAATCGCCACAATGCATTTTAAACGGCCGATTTTTGCCCCGACCTAGCATCGAACCAAGGATAATATTCGTAGATGTCTTTATGGTTTCCTTTAGATATGCGCGGCATCTAGCGATCCCTCGAGTTTCAACTCTCTCCTTTTCCGGGAAGTGCCTCAAAAAAATTTTCGAAAATCCCCGCCATGTATTCTTATGGAGAAAATCGCGACTTTGGGGCCTTCTGGAATCGAACCCATGGCACCGAGGTTCAAAATCGCAATTTTTCTGGTGGTTTCACGTTATGGCCAATACGTCCAAAAATTTTCAAGTCAATGTCGCGTGTAGTTTAGCCTGTGAATTAGTATCCTATCTATCTATCTATCTATATGAATATACGAGTAAAATGTAGCTTGCATACTGCAAGCAGATTGACAACACTAATTTCATATCGGCATCACATCGGGACAGTCGTCATAAGAAAAAAAAAGGATATAATTTTTTCTTAAAATTGGCTGAAAATTCATCATCTGGCATCGAACCCGGGTCTTACTAGTAAAACTACTATGAAACACAATAGAAGATCACCATCTAAAACTATGTATGAAAATTCAAGCAGAAATATTGGCTACAAATGCCTCAAAAGACGCTCTAATGTTCACGAATGTAAATGGCTCTCGGGACTCGAACCAAGGACGATCTTGGAAATTTAAAACATTTTTCTGAAAGTTATTCATTATTCCAATCTATATGCCAAATTTCAAGTTTCTATATTATTGGGAAAGGTATCAAAATAATTCCTAAAAATCGGATCAACTTCTGATTGCAGAGACACCTGGTGTCTTAATCAGGACACAGTGATAGCTGTGAATGCATAGTTTGATTTGTTAAGACTTGCTCTTCTATCATGCAAAGTTTGAAGTCGATAGCATGCCGGGAAGTACCTAAAATTTGTTTTCGTTATCTCCGTAAGAAATGCATTGAGGAATTTAAATTTCCCTCTGGGATCGAACCAAGGACCATCAGCAAATATGTAAAATTCGATTATGATATATTTTTATGGTATCTTACATCGTACCGAATTTCAAGTTTCTATGCCATCGGAAAAGGGTCAAAAAAAAATCTTAAAAATCGCCACAATGCATTTTAAACGGCCGATTTTTGCCCCGACCTAGCATCGAACCAAGGATAATATTCGTAGATGTCTTTATGGTTTCCTTTAGATATGCACGGCATCTAGCGATTCCTTAAATTTCAAATCTCTCTTTTTCCGGGAAGTGCCTCAAAAAAATTTTCGAAAATCCCCGCCATGTATCCTTATGGAGAAAATCCCGACTTTGGGGCCTTCTGGAATCGAACCCATGACACCGAGGTTCAATGTCGAATTTTTTCTGGAGGTTACACGTTATGGCCAATACGTCGTAAAAATTTCAAGTCGATGGCACTTGTGGAACATGCTTAGACTTTTGATCCCTAATGAATGAATGAATGTATATATATATAGGTATATCCGGAGAAGCGTCTATATATAATAGATGAATGAATCCGGAGAAGCATCTATATCTATTACGAGTAAAATGTAGCTTGCATACTGCAAGCAGATCGACAACATTAATTTCATAACGGCATTATATCGGGACGGTCCCGGAAAGGTAAAAAAGGATTGAAAATATTCTTAAAATTCGCTTCAATTTAATTTTTTGGCATCGAACCCGGGTCTTTTTGGTGAAATTTCTATGCAGCACATCAGAAGATCATCTTCTCTAAATAGGTAGAGAATTAAAACTCAAGGAGCCTATATATATGAACATGATCTATCGAAAACATAAATGAGTTTTACGGAAAATATCCTGGGTTCGATGCTAGGTCGGGGCAAAAATCGGCCGTTTAAATTGCATTGTGGCGATTTTTAAGATTTTTTTTGGGCCCTTTTGCGATGGCATGGAAACTTGAAATTCGGCATGGAATTGGAGATCAATAATTAATTTCAGGATCAATTTTTTTATATTCGCTGATGGTCCTTGGTTCGATCCCAGAGGGCCATTTAAATTCCTCAATGCATTTCTTACGGAGATAACGGAAACAAATTATAGGTACTTCCCGGCACGATAAAGACTTCAAACTTTGCACTACGAAAGATTAAGTGTAAACAAATCAAACTGTGATTTCCCAGCTGCCAATGTGTCCTGAGTTCGACACCAGGACACTCAGCGAATATGTAAAATTTGATTATGAAATATATTTATGATTTCTAACCCCATGCCAAATTTAAAGTTTCCATGCATTCGGAAAGGGGTCCAAAAAAAATCTTAAAAATCGCCACAACGCATTTTAAACGGCCGATTTTTGCCCCGACCTAGCATCGAACCCAGGATATTTTTCGTAAAACTCATTTATGTTTTCAATAGATCATGGTCATATATATAGGCTCCTCGAGTTTTAATTCTCTACCTATCAGGGAAGTATTTTTTTTTAATTCCCGAAAATCAAAGCAATGCATTTAAACGGGAAAAATCGGGACTTTGGGGCCCTCTGGAAAGGAGCCTATATATATGAACATGATCTATCGAAAACATAAATGAGTTTTACAGAAAATATCCTGGGTTCGATGCTAGGTCGGGGCAAAAATCGGCCGTTTAAAATGCATTGTGGCGATTTTAAAGATTTTTTTTGGACCTCTTTCCGAATGCATGGAAACTTGAAATTTGGCATGGGGTTAGAAATCATAAAAATATTTCATCATCAATTTTTTTGTACTCATGTATGGTCCTTGGTTCGATCCTAGAGGGTCATTTGCACTCCACAATGCATTTCTTATGGGGATAACGGAAACACATTTTAGGTACTTCCCGGGATGATATCGACTTCAAACTTTGTATGAAATTAGATCAAGTCCGAGCAAGTCATTATGTGAATTTACAGCTTCCAATACGTCCAGGGTTCGACACCAGGCGTCTCTACAATCAGTCACTGATCCGATTTTTAAGAATTATTTTGAACCCTTTCCAAATAATATTAAAACATGAAATAAGGTATATAGAGGGAGAACGTAGGGAAAAATCGGCCGTTTTAAATGCATTGTGGCGATTTTTAAGATTTTTTTGGACCTATTCCCGTTGGTATGGAAGCTTAAAATTCGGCATGGAGTTGGAGATTACAATAATATTTCATAATCAAATTTTTTATATTCGCTGATGGTCCTTGGTTCGATCCCAGAGAGTAATTTGCATTCCTCAATGCATTTCTTATGGAGATAACAGAAAACGGTTTTAGGTACTTCCCGGCATGATATCGACTTCAAACTTTATATCATATAAGATGAAGACCTAATAAGTCATATTGTGCATTCACAGCCACCAATATTTCCTGGGTTCAACACCAGGTGTCTCTACAATCAGTAATTTATCCGATATTTAAGAATTATTTTAAATCCCTTCCCAATAATATTAAAACATGAAATTAGGCATAGAGATAGAAAACATAGATACATTTCAAAAACATGTTTTAGATTTCCTAGATCGTCCTTGGTTCGAATCCAGAAAGCCATTTAAATTATTGAAAAGTAGGACGTCATTTGAGGCAGTTGGAGCCACTATTTCTGCTTGAATTTTCATACATACTTAGAGATGATGATCTTCTGTTGTTCTCTATAGTAAGTTCGCCAGGAAGGCCTAGGTTCGATGCCAGACGATTAAATTGCAGCGAATTTTAAGAATATATTCAAACCCTTTTTTTTTTTTGAGGGCCGTCCCAATATGATGCCGACATGAAATTAGTGTTGTCGATCTGCTTGCAGTATGCAAGCTACATTTTACTCGTAATAGATACGAGTAAAATGTAGCTTGCATACTGCAAGCAGATCGGCAATACTAATTTCATATCGGCATCATCTCGGGACGGTCCTCAAAAGAAAAAAAAAGGATTTAATTTTTTCTTAAAATTCGCTGAAATTTCATCGTCTGGCATCGAACCCGGGTCTTACTGGTAAACCTACTATGAAACACAAGAGAAGATCACCATCTCTAACTATGTGTGAAAATTCAAGCAGAAATATTGGCTATAACTGCCTCAAAAAACGTTCTAATTTTGACGAATGTTAATGCTTCTCTGGACTCGAACCAAGGACGATCGTGGAAATATAAAACATGTTTCTGAAAGTTATTTATGATCTCTATCTATATGCCGAATTTCAAGTTTCTATTTTATTAGGAAAGGTTTCAAAATAATTCCTAAAATTCGGATCAACTTCTGATTTCAGAGACACCTGGTGTCGAACCCAGGACGTATTGCATGCTGTGAATGCACAGTTTGATTTGTAAAGACTTGCTCTTGTATCATGCAAAGTTTGAAGTTGATAGCATGCCGGAAAGTACCTAAATTTTGTTTCCGTTATCTCCGTAAGAAATGCATTGAGAAGTGCAAATGGCCCTCTGGGATCGAACCAAGGACCATCAGCGAACATGTAAAATTTAATTATGAAATATATTCAACATATATATCCACGTGCCGAGTTTCAAGTATCCATGTTATCGGGAAAGGATCCAAAAAAAATCTTCAAAATCGCCGCAATGCATTTTAAACGGCTGAGTTTTGCCCCGACGTAGCATCGAACCAAGGACCATATTCGGCGATGTCTTTTTGATTTTCGTTGTATATGCACGGCTTCTAGCGATCCCTCGAATTTCAACTCTCTCCTTTTCCGGGAAGTGCCTCAAAAAAATTTTCAAAAATCCCCGCCATGTATTCTTACGGGGAAAATCGCGACTTTGGGGCCCTCTGGAATCGAACCCATGACACTGAGGTTCAAAATCGCAATTTTTCTGGCGGTTACACGTTATGGCCAATACGTCGTAAAAATTTCAAGTCAATGACGCTTGTGGTTTAGGCTGTGAATTAGTATCCTATCTATCTATCTATCTATCTATATAGGTATATCCATGAATGAATCCGGAGAAGCATCTAAATCTATTATATATAGACGCTTCTCCGGATATACTTATATATATATACGAGTAAAATGTAGCTTGCATACTGCAAGCAGATCGACAACACTAATTTCATATCGGCATCATATCGGGACGGCCCTCATAAGAAAAAAAAAGGATTGAAATTTTTCTTAAAATTCGCTGAAATTTCATCGTCTGGCATCGAACCCGGGTCTTACTGGTGAACCTACTATGAAGCACAATAGAAGATCACCATCTCTAACTATGTGTGAAAATTCAAGCAGAAATATTGGCTACAACTGCCTCATAAGACGTTCTAATTTTCACGAATGAAAATGGCTCTCGGGACTCGAACCAAGGACGATCTTGGACATCTAAAAGATGTTTCGGAAAGTTATTTATGATTTCTACCTATATGCCGAATTTCAAATTTCTATATTATTGGGAAAGGTTTCAAATTAATTCCTAAATATCGGATCAACTTCTAATTGCAGAGACACCTGGTGTCGAACCCAGGACATATTGTGAGCTGTAAATGCAGAGTTTGATTTGTAAAGACTTTTTCTTGTATCTTGCAAAGTTTGAAGTCCATAGCATGCCGGGAAGTACCTAAATTTTGTTTCCGTTATCTCCGTAAGAAATGCATTTAGAAGTGCAAATGGTTCTCTGGGATCGAACCAAGGACCATCAGCGAACATGTAAAATTTGATTATGAAATATATCCATGATATCTATCCACGTGCCGAATTTCAAGTATCCATATTATCGGAAAAGGGTCCAAAAAAATCTTCAAAATCGCCGCAATGCATTTTAAACGGCCGATTTTTGCCCCGACCTAGCATCGAACCATGGACCATATTCGGCGATGTCTTTCTGATTTACGTTGGAGTTGCACAGCTTCTAGCGATCCCTTGAATTTAAACTCTCTACTTTTCCGGGAAGTGCCTAAAAAAAAATTTCGAAAATACTCGCCATGTATTCTTATGGAGAAAATCGCGACTTTAGGGCCTTCTGGAATCGAACCCATGACACCGAGGTTCAATGTTGGCTTTTTCCTGGAGGTTACACGTTATGGCTAATATGTCGTAAAAATTTCAAGTCAATGTCGCTTTTGGTTTAGCCTGTGAATTTGTATCCTATCTGGGTATATATATGAATGAATCCGGAGAAGCATCTATATATAATAGATACGAGTAAAATGTAGCTTGCATACTGCAAGCAGATCGACAACACTAATTTTATATCGGCATCATATCGGGTCGGTCCTTAATAGAAAAAAAAAGGATTGAAATATTTCTTCAAATTCGCTGAAATTTCATCGTCTGGCAATGAACCCGGGTCTCTCTGGTGAATTTACTATGCAGCACAATAGAAGATCACCGATTCTAACTATGTGTGAAAATTCAAGCAGAAATATTTGGCTACAACTGCCTCAAAAGACGTTTTAATTTTCACGAATGTAAATGGCTCTCTGGATTCGAACCAAGGACGATCTTGGAAATCTAAAATATGTTTCTAAAAGTTATTTATGATCTCTATCTATATGCCAAATTTCAAGTTTCTATATTGTTGGGAAAGGTTTGAAAATAATTCCTAAAAATCGGATCAATTTCTGAATGCAGAGACACCTGGTGTCGAAGCCAGGAGATACTGTAAGCTGTGAATGCATAGTTTGATTTGTAACGACTGGCTTTTCTATCATGCAAAGTTTGATGTCGATAGCATGCCGGGAAGTACCTTAATTTTGTTTCCGTTATCTCCGTAAGAAATGCATTGAGAAGTGCAAATGGCCCTCTGGGATCGAACCAAGGACCATCAGCGAACATCTAAAATTTGATTATGATATATATTCATGATATCTATCGACGTGCCGAGTTTCAAGTATCCATGTTATCGGGAAAGGATCCAAAAAAAATCTTAAAAATCGCCGCAATGCATTTTAAACGGCCGATTTTTGCACCGACCTAGCATCGAACCATGGACAAAATTCGAAGATGTCTTTTTGATTTTTGTTGGATATGCACGGCTTCTAGCGGTCCCTCGAATTTCAACTCTCTACCTTTCCGGGAAGTGCTTCAAAAAAATTTTCGAAAATCCCCGCCATGTATCCTTATGGAGAATATCGCGACTTTGAGGCCTTCTGGAATCGAACCCATGACACTGAGGTTCAAAATCGCATTTTTTCTGGTGGTTGTACGTTATGGCCAATTCGCCGTAAAAATTTCAAGTCAATCACGCTTGTGGTTTAGGCTGTGAATTAGTATCCTATCTATCTATCTATCTATATAGGTATATACATGAATGAATCCGGAGAAGCATCTATATATAATAGATACACTGGGGATCAAAAGTCTAACCATGTTCCACAAGTGCCACCGACTTGAAATTTTTACGACGTTATGGCCATGACGTGTAACCTCCAGGAAAAAGCTGACATTGAACCTCGGTGTCATGGGTTCGATTCCAGAAGGCCCTAAAGTCCCGATTTCCTCCATAAGGATACATGGTGTCGATTTTCAAAATTTTTTAAATAATACTTCCCGGACCGGTAATGAATCGAAATTCAAGGAGCTTACAGATATGGTGAAGAACTATTAAAAACATTAATGACTACTAATGAATACGTCCTGGGTTTGATGCTAGGACGATGCAAAAATCCCGCATTTAAAATGCATGGGGATTGTTTTTCATTAATTTTTTTGATGCACTTATCGGAATGTAAGGAACTTTTCGCTCAGATAGAAGATATATACTAAGAGTTGGTTTCAGAAAAAAAATCATAAGCCCGTACTATTCCTGGGTTCGATGCCAGAGCACATTAAAATTTCTCTCATAAGGAATATAAGGGAAAAGTAAGTCGTCGTTTGAGGCAGTTGCAGCCAATATTTCTGCTTGAATTTTCACACATTGTTAGAGATAGTGATCTTCTATTATGTTGCATAGGAAGTATTACCAGAAAGATCCGGGTTCGATGCCGGGCGGCAATTTTGTCTCCCGTTTAAAATACATTGGGTTAGTATTTCATTATTTTTTTGATGCACTTATCGAAATGATAGGAAGTTCATACTTGGCTGGAAGATGTATGAAAAGAATTGGTTTTAGAAAAAAATTCAGATAACACCGTACTATTCCTGGGTTCGATGCCAGAGCACATTAGCATTTCTCTCATAAGGAATATAAGGGAAACGTAGGACGTCGTTTGAGGCAGTTGCAGTTAATATTTCTACTTGAATTTTCACACATAGTTACAGATGGTGATCTTCTATGGTGCTGCATAGTAAGTATGACCGGGAAGACCTGGGTTCGATGCCAGACGAATAAATTAGAGTGAAAATTAAGAATATTTTCCATCCATTTTTTTTCTTTTGAGGACTCACTCTATGTGATGCCGACAAAAACTTTTGTTATCGATGTGCTTGCAGTATGCAAGCAACATTTTACTCGTATATCTATTATATATAGATGCTTCTCCGGATTCATTCATGTATATACCTATATAGATAGATAGATAGGATACTAATTCACAGCCTAAACCACAAGCGTGATTGACTTGAAATTTTTACGACGTTTTGGCCATAACGTGTAACCGCCAGAAAAAATGTGATTTTGAACCTCGGTGCCATGGGTTCGATTCCAGAAGGCCCCAAAGTCGCGATTTTCCCCATAAGAATACATGGCGGGGATTTTCCAAAATTTTTTTGAGGCCCTTTCCGGAGAAGGAGAGAATTGAAATTCGAGGGACCGCTAGAAGCCGTGCATATCCAACGAAAATCAAAAAGACATCTTCGAATTTTGTCCATGGTTCGATGCTAGGTCGGTGCAAAAATCGGCCGTTTAAAATGCATTGCGGCGATTTTTAAGATTTTTTTTGGATCCTTTCCCAATAACATGGATACTTGAAACTCGGCACGTCGATAGATATCATGAATATATATCATAATCAAATTTTAGATGTTCGCTGATGGTCCTTGGTTCGATCCCAGAGGGCCATTTGCACTTCAAAATGCATTTCTTACGGAGATAACGGAAACAAAATTAAGGTACTTCCCGGCATGCTATCTACATCAAACTTTGCATGATAGAAAAGCCAGTCCTTACAAATCAAACTTTGCATTCACAGCTTACAGTATTTCCTGGCTTCGACACCAGGTGTCTCTGCATTCAGAAATTGATCCGATTTTCAGGAATTATTTTCAAACCTTTCCCAACAATATAGAAACTTGAAATTTGGCATATAGATAGAGATCATAAATAACTTTTAGAAACATGTTTTAGATTTCCAAGATCGTCCTTGGTTCGAATCCAGAGAGCCATTTACATTCGTGAAAATTAAAACGTCTTTTGAGGCAGTTGTAGCCAAATATTTCTGCTTAAATTTTCACACATAGTTAGAATCGGTGATCTTCTATTGTGCTGCATAGTAAGTTCACCAGAGAGACCCGGGTTCATTGCCAGACGATGAAATTTCAGCGAATTTGAAGAAATATTTCAATCCTTTTTTTTTCTATTAAGGACCGACCCGATATGATGCCGATATAAAATTAGTGTTGTCGATCTGCTTGCAGTATGCAAGCTACATTTTACTCGTAATAGATATATATGCTTCTCCGGATTCATTCATATAGATAGATAGATAGGATACTAATTCACAGCCTAAACCGCAAGCGTCATTGACTTGAAATTTTTACGACGTATTGGCCATAATGTGTAACCGCCAGAAAAAATGCGATTTTGATCCTCAGTGTCATGGGTTCGATTCCAGAGGCTCCCAAAGTCCCGAATTTTGCCATTTAAAAGCATTGCTTCGATTTTCGGGAATTAAAAAAAAAATACTTTCCGGATAGCTAGGAAATCAAAACTCTATGAGCCTTTATATATGGTCATGATCTACCGAAAACACAAATGACTTTCACTAAAGATATCCTGGGTTCGATGCTAGGACGATACAAATATCTGCCCTTTAAAATACATGGGAGTAGTTTTTCATAAATTTTTTTGATGCTTTTATCGAAATGATAGGAAGTTTGTTATTGGCTGGAAGATGTATGGTAAGAATTGGTTAAGAAAAAAAATTTCATAAGACCGTACTATTCCTGGGTTCTATTCCAGAGCACATTAAATTTTCTCTCATAAGTAATATATGGGAAAAGTAAGACGTCGTTTGAGGCAGTTGTAGCCAATATTTCTGAATGAATTTTCACTCATAGTTAGTGGTAGTTATCTTCGTTTGTGCTGCATAGATAATATTACCAGAATGACCCGGGTTCGAAGCCAGGCGGTAAATATATCCCCCATTTAAAATACAGAGAGGTAGTTTTCATTATTTATTTTGATGCACTTATCGATAAAATAGGACATTCTTGCTTAGAGAGAAGATGTGTATTCATAATCGGTTTATGAAAAAAATTTAGAGAAGACCGTACTGTTCCTGGGTTCGATGCCGTGGCATATTAAAATTTCTCTCATAAGGAATATATGGGAAAAGTAGGACGTCGTTTGAGGCAGTTGAAGCCAATATTTCTGCCTGAATTTTCAAACATAGTTAGAACTAATAACCTTCTGTTGTGCTGCATGGGAATTATTACCAGAAAGACCCGGGTTCGATGCCGGGCGGTGAATATTTCTGCCATAAGAAACACATTGGGATTGATTTTAAATATTTCTTTCATACACTTATCGAAATAAAAGGGAGTTCTTGCTTAGATAGAAGATTTATATTAAGTCTCGATATAAGAAAAAAAATTAGATAAGTCCAGGCTGTTCCTGGGTTCGATGCCGGGGCACATTAAAATTTCTCTCATAAGGAATATAAGGGAAAAGTAAGTCGTCGTTTCAGGCAGTTGCAGCTAAAATTTCTGCTTGAATTTTCACACATGGTTAAAGGTGGTGATCGTCTTTAATGCTGCATAGAATGTATTACCAGAAAGACGCGGGTTCGATGCCAGACGTTATATATATCCCCCATTTATAATATATTGAGTTAGCTTTCATTATTTATTTTGTTTTACTTATCGAAATAATAGGAATTTCTTGCTTTGCTAGAAGATGTATATTAAGACTCGACTTAAGAAAAAAAAATAGATACGACAATGCTGTTCCTGGGTTCAATGCCAGAGCACGTTAAAAATTCTCTCATAAGGAATATAAGGGAAAAGTAAGTCGTCGTTTTAGGCAGTTGCAGCCAATATTTCTGCTTGAATTTAAAAACATACTTAAAGATGGTGATCTTCTATTGTGCTGCATAGTAAGTTCACAAGGAAGACCCAGGTTCGATGCCAGACGATTAAATTGAAGCGAATTTTAATAATATTTTCAATCCTTTTTTTTCTTTTCAGGACCTTCCCTATATAATAACAATATTAAATTAGTGTTGTCAATCTGCTTGCAGTATGCAAGCTACATTTTACTCGTATTTAATAGATATATATGGATACATAAATGAATCCGAAGAAGCATCTATATATAATAGATAATTATATTTTAAAGTAATGTCCATGTGTACTCCAATGTTCTTTGCTATTTTTGATCTAGGTATAATCTCATTTAAATTAGAGTGGGAATTCAAAAATAATTGTTTTATCCCCATATCATGATTATGCTTACACCACACATAAATTCTAAGCAGTCATTTAGTTTCTTACAATTGTCTGGAGATTTAATGGCAGATAAAAACTTTCAGATCATCTGCATAGAACAAGTAAAACAGGTTGGGACTGGGAGTTTTATAATGCTCAATGTCATTAATAAGCATTAAGAATAATAATGGGCAGAAGTCATAGTCTCTGGCACTCCAGAGTGTACATTAAAAATTCTAGAAGTAGAGGATCCTGTTTTAACTATTTGAGTACGACCAGTAACATAGCTTGAGAAACAGTCCAACATTTTACCTTCAATTCCCGTTGCTTTTAATTTATTCAAGAAAATGATGTGGTTGACTCTGTCAAAGGCCTTGGAGAAGTAAGTCAATATAATACCAACCTGACATCCTTTATCCATTATATCTTTCATAAAATGGTTGAAGACAAGAAGATTAGTTCTGTAGACTTGTCAGTCCTAAAACCATGTTGTTCATTAATAATCATGTCCTTCAAGATTGGAGTTTATTTTCAACAAGGCTTTCAAGGATCTTTGCCATACATGACTATATGTCATCTATTCCTTAAGAAGACTTGAGGAATAGTTCACCTTTGATTTATTATTGTTCAAAATAATTATTATTCATTATTTATCTGCCTTTTTCCTCTTCATTTATTAATAGGCCATACTCCCAATCTGTCAAATGTATTATTATAAGATTCTGCTTCAAACATGTCTTTTGGTGTTAGATTTGCAGAAGTGCAAGCTGTCAGTGCAGTTTATCAGGAATTTAAAATCTCTGCAACTAAAATCCAAAAAATGTTTCATACTAGAAAGTTATCAAAAATCCATGTCCTGTACTTATTCTTGGTTCAATGCCAGAGCACAATTTACATTCCTCCATGTATTTCAGATGGGGATAACGGACTTACTTTAGGACCAATAATGTAGACTTGGTAAAATTTGGATTAAATTAAGTGTTATCCCTACCTACTCTACCCTACCTACCTTAATCCATATCTGGATTCGACACCAGGCAGCTCTACCATTTGAAAAGCATGTCAGGAATTTCAAATTGTTTTATGATACATTTTAATCTGTATATAATAGATGAGTAAAATTTGCTTGCAGAGTGCAATATGTTTAAAGTGTTTTAGCTTCGAAAGTTCTATTTTATTTGAAAATTTAGGATTTAAGAACCTAAATTCCCCTACGTAAAAATTGATTGTGTATCCATGTGGACTGGTGTTGAACCCAGGATCTATTTGTAAGATGAGATTGTATAAAACCATTTGGAAGGGAAAACTCTGACCGTTTCTAAAATTTCAAGTTTATATATCAGGAAGGTCCTCAAATTAAATACCTTACTCCCCTTAAATTTAATGGTAGCATGCATATTGTGTCCTGGCATTGAACATAGGACCTCCAGAAAATCTTAAAAGTCACCATAATTCAAGTGGGAGAATTTTGCACCCACTGTCTAGACAGCCCATGGAAGAAGGAGGAGGACTCTTCCATGGACAGCCGTTTTGGTAAACTCGTCACCCTAAAGATGGTCGCTGAGAGTGCAACCAAAACTTCGGTGGAAATTGACTCAACGAACCGGCTGATCACCCGAGAGAATTTTCTGCAAAACATTAAATTGTTGTCTCTTAGTAGCTCTCCATTTCCTCCCCATCTCACTTATACCAACTATGTCCAGCTGATTCCTATCCATTACCCTCGTTAAGTTTTTCATTTTTTCTGGTATTAGTAATGTACGGATGTTCCGTGTACATATACTAGCGCGGTTTCCTCACAATCTGCATCTCTCAGAGAGAGAGACTACTTAACTTCCGGAGCACTTCGATAGGGTTGAAATCATAATTTGGGAATTTACCGGTGGTGGTTTTCCATTGGCTTCCACCGTCTATACCGTTCACCATATTACAGTGTTCATCCGCATTGGGGGGAAGATTTTTCTCCCCCAAGGCAATAGAGTCTTCTTGGCCACGATTTGATCCTCCGCCCTCCGTAGGGCAAAAAGATGGCGCTTATTTATTCCGGTAGACATCCGGTCGTCATAGCCTCGTCAGTCTAAACAGATTGCACCACCAGATGCAGATCTATATAGCTTTTCTTATATGTAGTCTCTGAAATATTGTCGCGAATCGCGCACTCCGAATTTAATCACTGCTAACCTTGCTTCTTCTATGTTAAAACTTTCTAAAAGTATCTTTCTCCCCCGACGGGCCCCATGAGAACTACTTTGGGTACGGTGGTAGGGTCGTCTCAGTACTCTCAGTTCCTCTTCTGTAGATGGCACCGGCTCGTCTGCTATATTATAATCCAATTGATCATACGGAGACATATTCATTGATATATCAGAGTGTTTGAAAATTAATATCCAAATTTGCCTCTTCCCTCCTAAATCATTGACCTAGTGCCAAAGCCAACTACAAACGACTCTCCCATCAAAAGAAATACTGAGGAATTCTAAAGAGACATGGTAAATCTCTCAAAGTGCGCTCATCGAGAGATTTGTCAGTTACGTTTTTCTTTTAATCAAACCTTGAGGCTCTCGTGATACGTTAATGTAAATCTATTTCAAATGAACTTTCCCTCTGGATGGCAGGATGATTATTCTCTATGCCAGTCTCCTCCTCTTGACCATTGGTAAGTTTCATTAATTTCCGCAATTTAAGTTAATTATATTCACACGCTGAGATTATAAACCTTTTCCAGGAGAAGGCGCATTTCCTTGTATACCGAGAGACTTCGGCAACGGGGGAACCGTATGCGTCTGTAATTCGTCATATTGCGACACAGTCGACCCGATTAGCTCATCTTCACCCGGAAATTACGTGCTTTACACTTCGAGCAAAGACGGGTTAAGGTTTGAAAGGAGCTATGGTGCTCTTCGTCATGATAATCAAAACTTCACCGACGGTAAGAATATTTCTGTTATTGAATGATATATTTATGATTCGAAATCAAAATTCAATTCATTAGATAAGTCGAAATTATTTATTCTCCGCATGTGCACAAACGTCTATATAACGGATCGTATTCGCGATTTCAATGTATTAGAAACTTGAGCTGAAAAAAATACCGCAGTAATTGAATGGTCAGCTTCTGATTTCAGGATTCGTGCAAATCTAATTCATTTGGAATTTAATTTAAAAACTAATAGAATTGATTACTTACATTCGGACTTAAAGTGCTCCCCCCATTCATGTTTTTATTTGTTGAACTACGTTCAAAAGGTCTCCTATCTTGTTCGAGATTGATAATGTTATAATAATATTTATTTGTCGATGGTCATGCACATGTATACTATACGAAAAATGGATGTAGTAGGAAAATATCCTATCTAGGTTACCATTTTGGTTAGATTCGCTTTCTTTCAAGTGACTTCAATGCTAAACTATTTGCATGTTGGTAATATGCCACTAATGTTTGATCACAGTGTCACATATTCCTACACCCACCCTTAAAGGTGATTTTATTTAAGGATGAAGAATAAAGGTGTTGAGTTGTAACGAATGTCATCCTCCGCACAAAAAATCAAGGAGGCTATTTTAATCTTTACAAATGATAAAATACTGGTTCCATATATCCCTGAATAGCCAAGAGGGCATCATTCCCTTTGCTTCCAGCGAAAGCGGTCCCGGGTTTTATTCTCGATCGGAGCCTTGATGCACTCCCAGCATTTAAATGGAAAGCAATCTGAATTAATAGGTATCGCGTCCAATCGGTCTAGTAAAGCCAAACACGGCAGTTTGAGAGTCAGTAAGCAGGCCATGTGTCAACCACGGTGAATCCTACCTGCCTAGGCTATATACCTCATCGGGATGCATTACTTTTACTATTTTCATTTTGTTCTTACAAAATTTATCTTGAAGTGAGATGGAACTGTATAGTAATTAGTCAAAAAATCACTTTAAAAAATCATTATATTGCTCATCATTCATTGCTTACAATTTATCTTTGGTAATTTTATCCACTGAGAAGCTTAGAAGCTTCATCTGTTTCCTTGTTTTTTTCTTCTCACCTTTTCTTTCATTAAAGCTTAGAATCAATTCCCAGCAGGTCAATGATACTTCATTGTAAAATGGCTTCATGATAAAATTCTTTTACTACATCACAAATACAGTTACTAACATGACCAGGTTTCGTAGCCAAGCTACATCTTCAGGTGACATGAGAAAAAACCAAGGACATTATTTAGGAAAACAATGAGGGTAGGGGAAAGAGGGAGTTTGATAGTAAACCAATGGGAAAAAAGGAGGGGAGAAAAAGGTAAGTTTGGGTGGTAGGAATTACAGGGGTGGAGGGAACAAGAATTTGATGGTTTGCACAATGGGGGGGGGGCACAAACCATCATTTTTTAACCTGCCTCCCCTAAATTCTTGTTCCCTCCACCCCTGCAATTCCTACCTCCCAAACTTACCTTTTTCCCCCTCCTTTCTCCCGTTGGTTTACTACCAACCCCCCTCCTTCCCCTACCATCGTTGTTCCTATATAATGTCCTTGGTTTTTTCTTATGTCACCTGAAGATGTAGCTTGGCTACGAAACCTGTTCGTGTTTGTAACTGTATTTGTGGTCTAGTAAAAGAATTTTATCATGAAGCAGTTTTGTATTTATGAATACCACGAAGTGAAACCTGATTCTGTCTTGTTTTTAATTCATTGTTACACAGTGTTAATGATGCTTGACTTTTTGGTAGTCTATGGCTTTCAGATTAAATTTTATTAAAGACATGATCAGTGATGTGTTGGAAACTTTAGGCTATTTAAAAAAGTGCTTTTATATATTTCAGGCATACAGTTGGTTGTTGAAGCCAACTTAAAATACCAAAAAATAATCGGGTTTGGTGGAGCCTTCACTGATGCTGCTGGTATAAACATTAAAAGCTTATCTCCAGCTGCTCAAGAGTTGTTGATGAGGTAGTTCACTTAACTTGATAACAAAGCTTTACTATGGATATTTCATTCTTTTTAAATGAAACTTTTAGGAGATAATGTCAAGGCAGCTCATAATGGGATCTTGCAGTTTGGAATGAAGGAAACAACTATTGATTCCATGCACAGCTATACTAATTTTTATAGCAGTTATAACCACGTATATTTTATGGCATCAATGAATATCTTTAATCTTAATATATGTTTTGAAAATGCTTTGTATTTTCTGCAACAAAATCATGTATCTGAAATTGGACTGGTAATCGATAAACATTATTATTATCGTTGTTTGCTGCCAATTCCCAAGAAAAAGACTATCCAAAGCTGAGAATCACTCACCTGCATGCCAGTCATCATTAGGGGTCAATCGCTATACTAAATTTTAGTCTTGTGTAGAATATTTGGTTTATAATATCAGCCAATTGTCAACAAGTCATTCTCCTTTCTTTTTGGACACATAATTTATCTCTCTGATTTCAATTAATATATATTTGCACTTATTGTGAAGGTGTAATTTCCCTTATCAAGGGAGAATTGTCCGCTGCAGAATTTTCTTAAATTGAATTATAAGGATATGGATTTTAAATATTAATTTGAAAAAATATCACCTTGCCCAAAGGTACTGCACAGGTATTAATTTTTCATGAAATAAATTGTGGATTTCTGGTAGGCAATTAAGTTTTGAAAATAAACCTGGGAGCCCATCTCAGCACTCTACATTTAATCTTGTATAGTCCATGGTGCAAATAATGAATGCCATGCATACAATTCACATACATAACATACATTCTAAAAGTTCCCAAACTTATTTTATTCCATTTAATGATGAAACCATTGCTCAATAGTGAGACACTACCTGTGCATATCATTGCCAAACCAAACCGTCGTGGATATAGCTGGGTTAGCCAATATCTCTGTTGGAAGCTGTCATGCCATTTTGCATGACGATTAGTAGATCATCTGCTTGCACTTGGTCTCCTTAGTGCTGAGCAGGAGAGGATACTGTTGGCCGACCCTTCTGAACAGATTGACAGGTGACGAAACAGCAAAACACAGAACCTCATGCTGGTACATTGCACAAAATGTGACATTCTACTCCTTTTCGCTGAAGTGTATCTACCCTTGTCAACTTACACAGTCACAGCACTGAAAGGCCAACTCTGACAGTCACAGTCTTGTATAGCTGTACCCACAATATGTGATGCTACTTACCACCAGAATTTTACATTTCTCCTTCTCGGCATTTTCACAGGAAAGAATAAAAATTTTTGAACACACCTTGTAGAAACATAATAGAAAATTTTCTTTTTACTTTTGACACTTGTAAAGGAGGAGAAGTAATTAAATTAAATACAACCACAGAAAGTGTAAAATTATTTTACTTTAAAATATTAACTACCTTGGGGTATCTAAAACAATTTAGGAATGAAGCTTTACTTATTCTGAAATATTCTCAAACTAAAATAATACTGAGCAATTAAATGAAAGCAAATACGCAATATTGTTGTTTTGGAATGTGGCAAGTATCTGATAACAAGAAATCTAGAAAAATTCATAATCATGCATTACTTTGATACTTTGCTGTAACTCTTTATGAATGAAGTTAATTTTCCTCCAGAAATACTTTAATTCCTCACAAATTACCATTGATGAAGCAGCCATTTGGGAAATTTAAGTTAATTTTTTAAACAAATTGCATAAAAATCTGCCATAGATGTTTGGAGCCTACTGAAGTAAACAATTTGGTAGCATCTTTTGATGAAGAATGTATAGGAGTTAAGTCTGATATAAAGTTGTTCAAGTATTTTGAAGTTTTTAATTAGTCTTCCTTATACATCGCAGATCATATTTTTCATCTCTGGGAAATGAATACAAAATTGGGCGAGTACCACTGGCAGGTAGTGACTTCTCCACTCGGACTTACAGCTATGATGACATCCCCGGGGATATCTCACTTTCACATTTCAATTTGACCCAAGAAGATTACCTCCTCAAAGTAAGTGTTGAAAATAACCATACCTATCTTTTGAGCAAATATAATAGCAAGATTTTCATTTCAGATTCCCCTTATTAGGAGAGCAATAGAGTTGAGCAGTGGCAACCTTATCTTGATTGGCAGTGCTTGGACAGCTCCCCCTTGGATGAAGACCAACAATGATTACTCTGGGTTTGGTTTTCTGAAAAGGGAATTCTTCCAACTTTGGGCAGAATATCATATTAAGTAAGTATATGTGTTACTTACGAGAACCAATCCTGAAAAATAGAATGATTATGGAATTCATCAAGTTTTACAGCATTTCTATGAAATAATACGTGTGATATCTTACCCAAATATTATATTGGTTAGATATATTATCATATATTATATTAATATGATATATATATATATATATACGAGTAAAGTGTTGCTTGCATACTGCAAGCAGATCGACAACACTAATTTCATATCGGCATTATATAGGGACGGTCATCAAAAGAAAAAGAAAAAGGATTGAAAATATTCCTAGAATTGCTGAAATTTCATCGCCTGGCATCGAACCCGGGTCTTACTGGTGAACATACTATGCAGCACAACAGAAAATCACCATCTCTAACTATGTGTGAAAATTCAAGCAGAAATATTGGACGTTCTAATTTTCACGAATGTAAATGGCTCTCTGGATTCGAACCAAGGACGATCTTGGAAATCTAAAACATGATTTTGAAATGTATCTATGATTTATATCTACATACCGAATTTCATGTTTCTATATTGTTGGGAAAATGTTCAAAATAATCATTGAAAATCGGGCCAGTTACTGATTGTAAAAAAGGCCTGGTGTCGAACCCAGGACACATTGATAGCTGTGAATGCACAGCTTGATTTTTATGGACTTGATCTTTCTTTATGCAAAGTTTGAAGTCGATATCGTGCCGGGAAGTACCTAAAATTTATTTCCGTTTTCTCCGTAAGAAATGCATTGAGGAATGTAAATGGACCTCTGGGATCGAACCAAGGACCATCAGGCAATATGTAAAATTTGATTATGAAATATATTTATGATATCTAACCCCATGCCGAATTTCAAGTTTCCATGCCATCAGGAAGATGTCCAAAAAAGATCTTAAAAATTGCCTCAATGCATTTTAAACGGCCGATTTTTGCCCCGACCTAGCATCGAACCATGGACAATATTCGTAGATGTCTTTTTTATTTCCGTTAGATATGCACAACTTCTAGTGATCCCTTGAACTTCAACTCTCTTCCTTTCCTGGAAGTGCATCAAAATATTTTTTGAAATATCCCACCATGTATCCTTATGGGGAAAATCGGGACTTTGGGGACCTCTGGAATCGAACCTATGACACTGAGGTTCAAAATCACATTTTTTCTGGCGGTTACACGTTATGGCCAATACGTCGTAAAAATTTCAAGTCAATGACGCTTGTGGTTTAGGCTGTGAATTAGTATCCTATCTATCTATCTATCTAGGTATATACATGAATGAATCCGGAGAAGCATCTATATATAATAGTTATATATATATACGAGTAAAATGTAGCTTGCATACTGCAAGCAGATCGACAACACTAATTTTATATCGGCATCATATCGGGTCGGTCCTTAATAGAAAAAAAAAGGATTGAAATATTTCTTCAAATTCGCTGAAATTTCATCGTCTGGCAATGAACCCGGGTCTCTCTGGTGAACTTACTATGCAGCACAATAGAAGATCACCGATTCTAACTATGTGTGAAAATTCAAGCAGAAATATTTGGCTACAACTGCCTCAAAAGACGTTTTAATTTTCACGAATGTAAATGGCTCTCTGGTTTCGAACCAAGGACGATCTTGGAAATCTAAAACATGTTTCTAAAAGTTATTTATGATCTCTATCTATATGCCAAATTTCAAGTTTCTATATCATTGGGAAAGGTTTCAAAATAATTCCTAAAAATCGGATCAATTTCTGAATGCAGAGACACCTGGTGTCGAAGCCAGGAAATACTGTAAGCTGTGAAAGCAAAGTTTGATTTGTAAGGACTGGCTTTTCTATCATGCAAAGTTTGATGTCGATTGCATGCCGGAAAGTACCTTAATTTTGTTTCCGTTATCTCCGTAAGAAATGCATTGAGAAGTGCAAATGGACCTCTGGGATCGAACCAAGGACCATCAGCGAACATCTAAAATTTGATTATGATATATATTCATGATATCTATCGACGTGCCGAGTTTCAAGTATCCATGTTATCGGGAAAGGATCCAAAAAAAATCTTCAAAATCGCCGCAATGCATTTTAAACGGCCGATTTTTGCACCGACCTAGCATCGAACCATGGACAAAATTCGAAGATGTCTTTTTGATTTTCGTTGGATATGCACGGCTTCTAGCAGTCCCTCGAATTTCAATTCTCTCCTTTTCCGGAAAGGGCCTCAAAAAAATTTTGGAACATCCCCGCCATGTATTCTTATGGGGAAAATCGCGACTTTGGGGCCTTCTGGAATCGAACCCATGGCACCGAGGTTCAAAATCACATTTTTTCTGGCGGTTACACGTTATGGCCAATACGTCGTAAAAATTTCAAGTCAGTCACGCTTGTGGTTTAGGCTGTGAATTAGTATCCTATCTATCTATCTATCTATATAGGTATACGAGTAAAATGTTGCTTGCATACTGCAAGCAGATCGACAACACTAATTTCATATCGGCATTATATCGGGACGGTCCTCAAAAGAAAAAAAAAAGGATTTAATTTTTTCTTAAAATTCGCTAAAATTCTATCGTCTGGCATCGAACCTGGGTCTTACTGGTAAACCTAATATGAAACACAATAGAAGATCACCATCTGTAACTATGTGTGAAAATTCAAGCAGAAATATTGCAAGCAGATCGACAACAGTAATTTGATAACGGCTTAATATCGGGACGGTCCCGGAAAGGAAAAAAAGGATTGAAAATATTCTTAAAATTCGCTTCAATTTAATCGTCTGGCATCGAACCCGGATCTTTTTGGTGAAATTTCTATGCAGCACATCAGAAGATCATCTTCTCAAAATACGTGTGAAAATTAAGGAAGAAATATTGGCTGCAACTGGCTCACACGAAGACCTACTTTTCACGAATGTTAATAGCTCTCTGGATTCGAACAAAGGACGATCAAGGAAATATAAAATATGTTTTCCAAATGTATCTATAAGTTCTATATATATGCCGAATTTCAAGCTTTTATATTATTGGCAAAGGTTTCAAAATAATTCCTAAAAATCGGATCAACTTCTGATTGCAGAGACACCTGGTGTCGAACGCAGGACTCATTGATAGCTGTGAATGCACTGTTTGATTTGTATGGGCTTGTTCTTTCTATATGCAAAGTTTGAAGTCGATATCACGCCGGGAAGTACCTAAAATTTGTTTCCGTTATCTCCGTAAGAAATGCATTGAGGAATTTAAATGTCCCTCTGGGATCGAACCAAGGACCATCAGTGAATATGTAAAATTCGATTATGATACATTTTTATGGTATCCAACCTCATACCGAATTTCAAGTTTCTATGCCATCGGAAAAGGGTCCAAAAAAATCTTAAAAATCGCCACAATGCATTTTAAACGGCCGATTTTTGCCCCGACCTAGCATCGAACCAAGGATAATATTCGTAGATGTCTTTATGGTTTCTTTTAGATATGCACGGCATCTAGCGATCCCTTGAATTTCAAATCTCTCCTTTTAAGGGAAATGCCTCAAAAAAATTTTCGAAAATGCCCGCCATGTATTCTTATGGACAAAATCGCGACTTTGGGGCCTTCTGGAATCGAACCCATGACACTGAGGTTCAAAATCTCATTTTTTCTGGCGGTTACACGTAATGGCCAATACGTCGTAAAAATTTCAAGTCGATCATGCTTGTGGTTTAGGCTGTGAATTAGTATCCTATCTATCTATCTATCTATATAGGTATATACATGAATGAATCCGGAGAAGCATCTATATATATAGGTATATACATGAATGAATCCGGAGAAGCATCTATATATAATAGATATATATATATATATATATATATATATAAATAATATATATATATCTATTATATATAGACGCTTCTCCGGATATACCTATATATATATACGAGTAAAATGTAGCTTGCATACTGCAAGCAGATCGACAACACTAATTTCATAACGGCATTATATCGGGACGGTCCCGGAAAGGAAAAAAAGGATTAAAATATTCTTAAAATTCGTTTCAATTTAATCGTCTGGCATCGAGCCCGGGTCTTTTTGGTGAAATTTCTAGGCAGCACATCAGAAGATCATCTTCTCTAAATACGTTTGAAAATTCAAGCAGAAATATTGGCTGCAACTGCCTCAAAGGAAGACCTACTTTTCACGAATGTTAATAGCTCTCTGGATTCGAACCAAGGACGATCTAGGAAATAAAAAATGTGTTTTCGAAATGTATCTATAAGTTCTATATTTATGCCGAATTTAAGGTTTTAACATTATTGGGAAGGGGTTCAAAATAATTCTTAAAAATCGGATCATTGACTGATTGTAGAGACGCCTGGTGTCGAACCCTGGACGTATTGGAAGCTGTAAATGCACAAAATGACTTGCTAGGACTTGATCTAATTTCATACAAAGTTTGAAGTCGATATCATACCGGGAAGTACCTAAAATGTGTTTCCGTTATCCCCATTAGAAATGCATTGTGGAGTGCAAATGGCCCTCTGGGATCGAACCAGGGACCCTCAACGAATATATAAAATTTTATTATGAAATATATTTATGATTTCTACCCCCATGCCAAATTTCAAGTTTCCACGCATTCGGAAAGGGGTCCAAAAAAAATCTTAAAAATCGCCACAACGCATTTTAAACGGCCGATTTTTGCCCCAACCTAGCATCGAACCCAGGATATTTTCCGTTAAACCAATTTATGTTTTCAATAGATCATGTTCTTATATATAGGCTCCTTGAGTTTTAATTCTCTACCTATACGGGAAGTATTTTTTTTTAATTCCCGAAAATCAAAGCAATGCATTTAAACGGGAAAAATCGGGACTTTGGGGCCCTCTGGAATCGAACCCATGACACTGAGGATCAAAATCGCAATTTTTCTGGTGGTTACACGTTATGGCCAATACGCCGTAAAAATTTCAGCTCAATCACTCTTGTGGTTTAGGCTGTGAGTTTGTATCCTCTCTATATATATATATATATATATATGGATACATGAATGAATCCGGAGAAGCATCTATATATAATAGATATACGAGTAAAATGTAGCTTGCATACTGCAAGCAGATCGGCAATACTAATTTCATATCGGCATCACATCGGGACGGTCCTCATAAGAAAAAAAAGGATTTAATTTTTTCTTAAAATTCGCTGAAATTTCATCGTCTGGCATCGAACCAGGCTCTTACTGGAAAACCTACTATGAAACACAATAGAAGATCACCATCTCTAACTATGTGTGAAAATTCAAGCAGAAATATTGGCTACAACTGCCTCAAACGACGTCCTACTTTTCAATAATGTAAATGGCTCTCTGGATTCGAACCAAGGACGATCTAGGAAATCTAAAACATGTTTTTGAAATTTATCTATGTTCTCTATCTATATGCCTAATTTCAGGTTTTAATATTATTGCAACGGGTTCAAAATAATTCTTAAAAATCGGATAATTTACTGATTGTAGACACGCCTGGTGTCGAACCCAGGAAATATTGGTAACTGTGAATGCACAGTATGACTTATCAGAACTTCATCTTATTTCGTACAAAGTTTGAAGTCGATATCATGCCGGGAAGTAACTAAAACCTTTTTCAGTTATCTCCATAAGAAATGCATTGATAAATGTAAATGGTGCCCTGGGATCGAACCAAGGACCATCAGCGAATATGTAAAATTTGATTATGAAATATATTTATAATCTCCAACTCCATGCCGAATTTCAAGTTTCCATGCAATCGGGAAGGGGTCCAAAAAAAATCTTAAAAATCGCCACAATACATTTTAAACGGCCGATTTTTGCCTCGACCTAGCATCGAACCCAGGATATTTTCCGCAAAACTCATTTATGTTTTTGATAGATCATGACCATATATAAAGGCTCCTAGATTTTCGACTCTCTACCTATCCCGGAAGTATTTTTTAAAAATTCCCGAAAATCAAAGCAATGCATTTAAACGGGAAAAATCGGGACTTTGGGGCCCTCTGGAATCGAACCCATGACACTGAGGTGCAAAATCGCAATTTTTCTGGCGGTTACACTCTATGGCCAATATGTCGTAAAAATATCAAGTCAATGACGCTTGTGGTTTGGCCTGTGAGTTTGTATCCTCTCTATATATATATATGAATATATATATGGATACATGAATGAATCCGGAGAAGCATCTATATATAATAGATATACATTCATAGGGGATCAAAATTCTAACCATGTTCCACAAGTGCCACCGACTTGAAATTTTTACGACATATTGGCCATAACGTGTAACCTCCAGGAAAAAGCCGAGTTTGAACCTCGGTGTCATTGGTTCGATTCCAGAAGGCCCCAAAGTCGCGATTTTCCCCATAAGATTACATGGCGGGGATTTTCGAAAATTTTTTTGAGGCACTTCCCGGAAAAGCAGAGAGTTGAAACTCGAGGGACCGCTAGATGCCGTGCATAGCCAACGAAAATCGGAAAGACATCTTCGAATATTGTCCTTGGTTCGATGCTAGGCCGGGGCAAAAATCGGCCGTTTAAAAAGCATTGCGGCGATTTTGAAAATTTTTTTTGGATCCTTTCCCGATAACATACATACTTGAAACTCAGCACGCCGATAGATATCATGAATATATTTCATAATCGAATTTTACATATTAGCTTATGGTCCTTGGTTCGATCCCAGAGGGCCATTTGCACTTCTCAATGCATTTCTTACGGAGATAACGGAAACAAAATTTAGGTACTTCCCGGCATGCTATTGACTTCAAACTTTGCATGATAGAATAGCAAGTCTTTACAAATCTAACTTTGCATTCACAGCTTACAATATTTCCTGGATTCGACACCAGGTGTCTCTGCAATCAGAAGTTGATCCGATTTTTAGGAATTATTTTGAAACCTTTGCCAATAATATAGAAACTTCAAATTCGGCATATAGATAGAAATCATAAATAACTTTAAGAAACAATTTTAAGATTTCCATGATCGTCCTTGGTTCGAATTCAGAGAGCCATTTAAATTCGTGAAAATTAGAACGTCTTTTGAGGCAATTGTAGCCCATATTTCTGCTTAAATTTTCACACTTAGTTAGAGATGGTTATGTTCTATTGTGCTGCATAGTATGTTCACAGTAAAGACCCGGGTTCGATGCCAGACGATGGAATTTCAGCGTATTTTAAGAAAAATTTCAATCCATTTTTTCTTTTGATGGCCGTCCCGATATGATGCCGACATGAAAATAGTGCTGTCGATCTGCTTGCAGTATGCAAGCAACATTTTACTCGTATATATATATATATATATCATCATCAGCCGTTATCAATCTGATGTCGGATGTAGACCTCCCCAAGTACTTTCCAAATTTCACTGTCGAGAGCTTCATGTTGCCACATTACACCTATGTACTTGATGATGTCTCTATTCCACCTGTCCATAGGTCTTCTTCTTGGTCTCTTCACATCTCTTGGTATCCAGTTGAGAACTACAGATATCCAACGGTTGTCGTTTCTTCTCGCTACATTGCCGGCCCACCTCCATTTTAGTGATCTTACCTTATCTATGATGTCTGTAACTCCAGTCATCATTCTCACCCAAGTGTTGCGTTTCCTGTCTCTTCTTGTGATTCCAAACATACAGCGCTCCATGCTCCTTTGCGTTGTCTGAAGTCTCTGGGTTGGGCATTTGCAGCATTTAACACCCAAGTTTCATTACTGTAGGTCAGGACAGGTAAAATGCATTGGTTGAAGACCTTCTTCTTCAAAACCATTGGCATTCTTGACTTCAGAATGTGTGAGTCCCTACCAAATGCCCTCCAGCCAAGTTTCATTCTTCTGTTTACTTCATTAATCCTGTTTTTCTCTCCTGTTGTTACAAGTTGTCCCAGGTATGTGTATTCCAAGCAAAAATCCAGAGGTTTTCTTTGAAGTTTGACTGGTTCTTGCACTGCAAAAGAATTATACATTACCTTTGTTTTTGTTAGGTTTATCCTGAGTCCTATCTTCTGTCCTGCTGTGTTTAGCTCTTCAAGTCTTGAAGTTAGATTTTCTGCGTTAGCTGCAAAGAGAACTATATCATCTGCAAAACGGAGGTGACTGATGTACTCTCCATTTACTCTTAACCCCTTCTCTTCCCAATCAAGGGTTTTATAAACTTCTTCTAAAATGGCTGTGAACAAGATGGGAGATAGACCGTCACCTTGTCGAACTCCATTCTCAATCTTGATTTCATCGGTCTCTTCATGAAGCATTACACAAGCTGTGGCATTCTCATAGACACTGCGCAAGAGATGGATGTACTCAGAATCTATCCCTTGATTCTTCAGAGCTTTCAGAGTGGAGGAGGTACTCAACGAGTCAAAGGCCTGTTCGTAATCCACAAAGCAAAGGACGAGTGGCATCTCGTACTCATTCGTTCTGTTGATAATTTCCTGTAGTGTGTGAATGTGGTCCATAGTGCTGACGCCTTTCCGGAATCCCGCTTGTTCTCTAGGCTGGGCAGAAGACAGGGTCATCTTAAGACGTTCCGCTATTATCCTCATGAATGTTTTATGGACAACTGGAAGGAGGCTAATGGGGCAATAGTTCTTCAAATCTTCTTTGCTTCCTTTCTTGTTCAGAAGGGCAATCCTTGCGTGGTTCCATTCCTTGGGAATCATTCCTTGTTTTAGACAATTACTGAATAATTGTGCTAAAACATTAGCAATCTCTGTTCCACCAGCTTTCAGATACTCCACCAACACCCCATCTGCTCCTCCTGCTTTCCCATTCTTCATCTGCTTAATCGCCGCCATTACCTCTTCTGGGAGGATTGAGAGGAAATTTTGTGAGCATTGGCTTTCCTCTTTGTTTTCCTCTTCGGCATTTCCCATCTTCTTGTATAAGTTGCCAAAGTATTCTGCTACAGTCCTCAATATTGCTGGTCTGTTATATGTTGTTGTGCCATCTCCCTTCTGTAAGGCTAAAATCTGTTTCTTACCAACTGCTAGGCGTCTTCTAGCCCTCTTTATGCTCTTGTTATTTTCTATGGCCTCATGCACAATCTTTTCATTAAAATTCCTCACATCTTCCTTGATTGCTACTCTGATGACTTTGCAAAGCTCGGCATATTCGATATTATCTCTTGGAGTGTCTAAATTCTTCAGTTCCTTCCGTCGTTTCATCATTTGCTGGGTTCTATCACTAAATTTCTTATCCTTAGGTTTTCTTGGCATGCTTGCTACTTCCTCTGCAGCTATCTTTACAACTTCCATAACTTTGGCTTCAAGTTCTTCCTACTGAAGTGCTGAGAATCTATTTCTAAGTTCCAGTTGAAACTGCTTCTCGTTACCTGATAGTTTACCAATATTTATCTCCTTCTTACAAGAAACCAACTTCTTTCATTCCGTTCGAGGGTTAATATTAACGATTCTGTGGTCACTTCCAGTGTTGAAGTTATTCAAAACTTCACAGTTAGTTACAGTGTAGAGTATGTGTACCAATATGTAAACTATTTCATTTTTTGTTCCATTGGGACTTCTCCACGTCCATTTCCTTGTAGGATTTTTCTTAAAGTATGTATTTTTTATATACATATTGGTGCTACTCTACTAAGCGGTGACCTCGCTAATTTCTCTGGCCCAGTCCGTATTGTCCTGCAACAGTGTCATCAGCTTCCCGCTGGCCTACACGAGCATTAAAATCTCCCATAATGACTTTGTAGTAGTGGGCCTCCTTGTCATGTTCAGAGCTGAGAGTTTGGCAGAAATTTTCAATTTCCTCTTCGCTGCTTGCAGCTGTTGGTGCGTAGACTTGGATGATCTGTACTGAGTAACGCTCATTGATCTTTAGTATGAGTTTAGAAAATTCTATCTGATACACCTTTGATTTTTCTGACTTTGCTGAGTCCGATGATATCCCATTTTATCTTCTCTGCTTCATTGAGTAGTTCCAGCAATCGTTCTTCACTATTCAAGCTGCGGCAGTTGTAGGTTTTGAATTGCAGGGTAGTAATTCTTTTCTTCATGATGGACCTCTTTTAATGTCAACACCTCCCGGACATCCGAATGGGTGGTGCTTTTACGATAAATTTCCATTAAAGAAGCTCATCATGAAAAGTGTACTTGTATTTGGGAGGGTTAAGGCCAATAATTCACCAGGCTGTCCTACTGCCGGTTGGTGAATACCACTTTCATTATTTGGCTGGAGATAGTGTTGAAGCCTTCTTAGCATGGTTGAACCTGGGCTATGCATCGCCTCCAACCTCCGTTAACACCCCTCCGCCCTGATGAGGCAATGAACTGTGTCAGTGATGAGGAGGGATATATATATATATATATATATATATGTATATATATAGTATAATATATTATATTACTATCAAGAGATGTTTAATGCACCCAAGAATTTAAAACAGTAATATGGAATCATTCTCTAGCATCAAGAAAAATATCTTGCAAAACTAGCTGGGTATAATTTCCAAAATATATTTTAATCTAATTACAAATATTCTTTTTGTTATATTAACTCATATAATTTTGTTAATATTCTTCATTGTCTTTAAAACTGAATCAACTTTATAATAGACAATCATAGTCAATTATCGAATTGGCCGTGAAGTTGTAGGATGAGGCTTCTCCAAATCATTCCCAATTTTTAATCTTAATTGATATTACTATAGATATTTTCTGTGAAGTATATTTTTTGTATGGTAATTTTTATTGGAGAAAGTAAGCAATTTAAAAACTATATAGTTTTCAGAAAGAAAGTGCGTGTTATACTCCTAGTAAGTATGTACAGCTCCTCTTTGTGTAAAGATATTACTCGCAGACAGTTAGCTCCTTATCGTTTACATATCACTCAGTTTACTCATACTCAATTACATGGGTAACCTGAATGCAGTAGTCTAAGTGGTTAACCTTTACAAGGATATATTTCTTTTTTATATAATAAAATAAGGATAAGCTGATGAAATATAAGAATAATAAGGAATATTTGTGCTTAATTTTTTATTCTTTAGTAATCAAAGTTCATATAATAATTTCACAATATACTTGATATTCTTTGTCTTAAGTAATATTAAAATTTCATGACATAAAATACTTTTAACTACATGACTTAAACTTTTAGGTTCTTAGATGCATACAAAGATTTAGGTATGGAATTTTGGGCATTGACTACAGGAAATGAACCTACCAATGGAATAATTCCAATAAATCGATTTAATTCAATGGGCTGGACCCCTGCAGAGATGAGGGAGTGGGTTGCCCAAAACATAGGACCCACCAAAGCAAAATCGAAGCACAAAGAAACTAAATTAATAATGTTGGATGACCAGAGATTTCTGTTACCATGGTGGGTTAATATAGTAAGTATATATATTTTTATAGTGATACTGAGAAATTTTAATGTATCATTAAAGATACTGCTGATTTATAGGCTTAATAAAATAATTAATAAGAGCCCCAGACAAATCTGCAATAAGTGAAGAACACATGGTGACCCAAGGGGACTGGAAGCACATGTTCAAAGTTAGAATGTTGCTTTACATTCTACTAATTTCTGCTTTCCCTAGTTTTCCATTTGAATTTTATTGTGGCCTGGATCAGTTAGGAAAAGGTTATTTCATAATTTCTTATTGATGTGTACAGAAAGTAAATAGGCATGGATAAATACTGCTTAGTAAGTTAAGAAAGAATTGAGTGCCCAACCAACAGAAGCTTTAGTCATGCATTTGACCAAGTGATGAAAAGTAGTTGAGCTACTGCTAGGCCTATGCTATTCCTTCCAAAGCAGGTTTTTTACTCTTGGCAAGGTCAGAATTTTTGTAATTGAGTAGATTGCTCATAGTGAAGCGGATAAAATTGCAATTTGTCAGTTTTAAAAGTCAATAGGTTCTACTGATATAGTTCTATGAATCTAACAGAGAATCTCTGAGGTAATTCTTTACAGATTTTATATGAAATTTTGAATATTCTCCTTCATTTTCATTGCCATCTATTATATATAGATGCTTCTCCGGATTCATTCATGTATATAGATAGATAGATAGAGAGGATACTAATTCACAGGTAAACCACTAGTGTCATCGAGTGTCATAAAATCATTTTATATGTAAAAACATAAATCTCTCCCTCCACTCTCTCAGTCATGCAAGAGATTTCCTTTCTCTGTAAAATTATGACCTGTAATCTCCTTAGTCATGCCACACTTTGACTTCTGTGATACAGTCTGTCAGGATTTGTGCAGGGAACTTGCCATCAAACTCCAACAAATGCAAAATGCCACTGTTAGCTATTACTCTAAGATATCTTTACTAAAATTAGAACTGTGTCTTGAGCAACATATGTTATCATCAAGATAGACATTCTTAACCATGAATTCTTCTAAGTATATTCATTCCCTATTTGTCTCTCTATCCATTCATGACCGCAATACTAGAGGATATAAGAAACTCCTGATTCCCCAGCATGGAACTGAAATATATCACAAATCATTCAAGGTCACAGCCACTACCTCTAGAACTTACTTCCTCCAGGAATGGAAAACCTGACCTCCAAGCAATGCTTTAAGAACAAATGCCATCTCTTAATTCAACAAAGAAAAATCTGAGTATTCAAAAATGTAAGCCAATTACTTCAGTTCACTAACATTGCACCAAACCTAGGCCGACTAAATGTATACCCCTTGCAGGTGGAAAACTCTTTCTATCCTTTATGTCCAGTTTTGTCCGCCATCCCATTTTTGACACATGTATATATAATTTCTATTGTTATTTATGTATTTCTATGATGTTTATATCCTGAACTAAAATGTACTTATAATGGCATTGCTTATCATTATCAAAAATATTGGCTTGGTTTCATGGACAAATTTTTATTAATCTTGTAAGTTAATATTGACAAAACTAGTTATACTAGTGAACTCTTTCCACTACTCTATTGTCAAAATGAATTTAGTAGCTATTGTTCTTGTAAGATCATAACTTGCTTTCCACCATTATGCAAACATTTATATTGATTTATGTGAATATGTCTTGACTGCCTTTCAGATTTCTCTTAACCTGCTTTTTCATAGAAATTCACTTCAGTAGGTTTTCCACATCCCCCTTCTTACGAGTGCTTTCCTGCTGAGGTGTACACTGTTTCCTAAGCCAAACCTGAGCTATTTAAACCTGCTTAGAGATATTAAAACCTAGTTTTCTTCTGAGTATTTTTTCTATCTCTTTCTTAAAAATGTACGTGACAAAGTGTTAGATGCAAGAGGAGACTTAATAGTTTCAATATTGCCATAATAAAAGATGTTTATTATCATTCATAAATTTTATGTCAAAGTCTTGCTAGGTTTAAAATTGTTTCTTACAGGTGTTGAAGGATCCTAAAGCAAATAAGTTTATAGATGGAATAGGGGTCCATTGGTACTGGGATTGGCTGTTTCCTGTTAGATCCTTGGATAGAACTCATGAAGCCCATCCAGACAAATTCATACTTGCTACTGAGGCATGCATTGGTAATGTATGGAGACTTATGTAGTTTGTATGTACTTATATGTAGTTTGATGAAACTACTGAGAAAATATCTCTGAAACCTTTTGACATCTTTTACACACAAGTTAGTTGTCTGCTCATGAACAAACAACTCTGCCATTCCTAGATGAAATGCCAGGAACAGCCTTATTTGCTATCATAAAATACTTTGAAGTCTTTAGATAATGAAAATTCTCTCTCATCTTCTTCATATTTATTTACCTAGTATATACAGTGGCTGCATGTGACTAAAAAAACGGGGTTCACTTCAAAAATCATATTTTTTAAATAAATATCTCAGGTTGAATCAATGTATGACTTTGTTGTACAAAATCCCCACATTCACAAAAATTGTGCTTTCTTTTTTTCTTAAACACTCGGCAGTATTGCACATTTTTCTTCAACAGAAAGAGAGGAATAATTAATATCTTTCAGAAATTGGACACAAGTCATCATGGAGACGAGAAAAACTGTTCACAAACATGTAATGCAGGTTTACGTACTGAATACACCACAACACTGGCAACTGAATATGAACTAACTCAGTAAATTCACTATATTGCACTGTATAATGGGTAGCCATTACATAACAGACACCAGTGCTTAAAATAACGTAGAAAGTAGGCAACACGAATGTTGCCTAGTGCTAAGATTTTGTGCCGGCAAAAAAGGAAAAAAACTCAAGTTCTATGCATGTGAAACTGAACTCAGGAAGCATTAAACGTTAGAGTTTGGATGCTAAGTTTCTTTTCAGGGATAAAGTTTGGGAAGGTGGTGAGCCCTGCTGTTGACCATTTTTCAGAGATTAAAGAAAGAAGAAGAAAGCTTCCAGATGCAGAAACTTATGAAATGTACGAATTTGTTAAAAAGTATATGCCAAAGATAGTAGTACTATGTAATGATTTCTTTAAAGAAACTATAACAAATGAAAAATGTCTGTTGATACAAATTTCAAGTCGACATCCTATTGAGAAGGTCCTCAAACTTAATTCTGCATTCCACATTTGAAATATATGGTAGAATACAAATGGTGCCCCAGCGTCGAACCAATGATCACAAGGTAAAAGATAAACTGTTAATATGAAACACTCGTTACTTCCGTTTACATGCCTGGCAATAGAATTTCCATATTCTCGGTAATTAAATATATTGAAATTCTCACCATACATTTCAAATGGTAGAGCCCCCTGGCCTCGAACCCAGGACATTACGGAAGTTATGAATTCATATAACTACCTGATAGATATAAAACTTATTTAATTTTATAGTTATAATTTAGTTTTATGTCGATATCGTAGTAGTAGTAGTATTGTTAAAAGTGCTTCGACAGCTTAGGTCATTTCGCACATTGGCTCCCACCTCCGCTTTCACCAAAGGCAAACGCGCTGTCCACATGACTATCCGGGAGCCTGTCGATATCATACCGGGATGATCCTAAAATAAGATTCCATTATCACCTTTTGAAATGCTTAGAGGAATGCAAATGGTGCTCTGGAATCAAACCAAGGATCATCAGGGAAAAGTTGAACAGCGTATATGAAATGTATTTATGATCTATATTTACATGCCGGGTTTCATGTTTTTATGTTATTGGGAAAGCGTTAAAAAAAATCTTAAAAATCGCCTCAATGCATTTTAAATAGGAGAATATTTTCCCTGATCAAGCGTTGAATCCAGGATATTCTTCGAGGGTGTCTTTGTAGTTTTCATATTTTGCATATTATGCACTGCTTCCAGCAATCCCTTGAATTTCAACTCTCTAATTTGCTGGGAAATCCCTTTAAAAGAATTCTGAAAATCCTATGAAGCCATTCTCGTTGGCTGTCACTGCATCGTAGAGCAGCGATCGGCCCAAGTTTAAAAGCCCTCTTTCCCCTCATCGCTCTTCACCTGCAACGTGTCATCTAAAGTAGTTCACTTCGGGAAGTGAACCTTCGCACGAAGTTAAGCTAGTTGGAACCAAAAGCATCATGAATCTCGACTCAACGAAGGAAAAGTTAGGCCCAGTGGTTAGTGACAAAGATATTTGGGTTATGGAAAGAACATTGGTATGTAGAAAAATAGTGCAGTAGTTTTCTTAGGGGGTTCAGTGAACTCAATGGACCAGCCGCAACTGCTAGTATACCATAAATATAATCATAAGAAAAAATTTAAAACAATGGAATAAAAACATCAGAGAATAAACCATAATTATCTCCTTTTTGAATTGAAACAGGATAATTTTCAAATATATAGAATTTGAGATGACTTGTGAGTATAACCAGACTGAGGAAGTTTATTTCATTAATAAATTCATGCCAATAAATAATAGATCCCTCCTCCAGAGAATTTACATCCTTAGGATGAAATTGCATGGAGGATTATTCCTGTTTTCCTGCCTCTGGTTCTCACAGCAGATTTTTCAACTTGAAGGTAACAAACATCTAATTTCTTCTTAAATAGAGAAGAAATACTAAATTTGGAAGACTTTCACCAGCATTGGTGGTATAGTAGTTACCATACCATGCAAACCAGAGTTTCTAAGTTCCAATAATGGTTAGGTTATGATTATTTGTGTGTTAGTAAAAAAGGGTTTATTTGTAATCTATCTATTGTTTTGTCAATCTTGACTGAAACATGCCCAATAAAGAAAGTCAATTTTTTAAAATATGTATAGGGTCCAGAGGCCTGCATGGGCCTAAAATTTTAACCCAAGCCTGGCCCGGCAGTTGTTGAGACCGAGCCCAGCCCGGCCTGAACGTAGGAAAAAATTTTCGAGCCCAGCCCGAACGTAGAAACAGTACATTTATTTTACTTCTTCAGCAATTTCGCGAATCCCAGCTAATCGGATTTTTCCGGTTAGGGAATGGTTGTCTGTGTACGTAGTGTGTGCGCGTGAGAGAGAGAGATATTAATAAAAATGCATAAAAGGGAATAAAATTGATAAAAAGGAGTTAATTGGAGGAATAGCCTTCATAGGCTAAAATTCGCCCATAAAAAGACGGCATTATTATTATTATTACATTGTAGTAATTTACTTTGTATGATAAGGCTGGCGGTCGCACAAAGGCTCCGTCATGTGCTACTTACATAATAAACACTTATTTGAATAATTAAATGCCTGGTAGAAGCGTTTCAGTTAATAGATTCTATGTTTCTACTCATTAAATAAAATTCCAATATTAGAAGTTTACGTTGCTATAAATAAGGGTAGGTTGCTAATGACGCTTTATAATATTGTTCTCCCATCTACTGGGTTGATGTGCACTATCTATTCTAATGGTGAAACCCCTAACTATTGATTAAACAATCACTTTGGTTGTCCATGAGAATTTTTTTGTTTACAACCTCAAACTTTCCAGAATGTTTCGTTTATTTTGTCGCTGTTCTCACAATTCATATAAAAAGCAATATTCCACGACTGAAAAGTATTCATTCAATTTACTTTCTTTTGGTACTTGTCGCGACTTCATACGACTTCTTTTACTAATTTAATTTTGCAAAAGATACAAACCCTACATGCGATAAAAATGAGATTTACGTGCAAATGCTATGAAATTTTATTCATGGGCCCGAGCCCTTCCCAAGCCTGATAGACTGCCCACTTACCTGGCCCGAGTTGGGCCCACGGGCCTAGGCCCGACCCATGCAGACCTCTAATAGGGTCCCACAGGGAGGTGTAATGGATTTCAGAAAACGTTTGCACAGTTATATCCTCAAAAGAAAAAAATGGATTGAAAATATTCCTAAAATTCGCTGCATTTTATTCATCCGGCATCAAACTCGGGTCTTCCTGGTGATACTTACTATGCAGCACATCAGCAGTTCACCATCTTTAACTATGTGTGAAAACTCAAGCAGAAATATTTGCTGCAACTGCCTCAAAGGACGTCCTGCTTTTCCTTTTATAAAAGTTGCTTAGAGCTTATAAAAAGCATATAAAATGTATTTATAATCTATATTCACATGCCAATTTTTGAATTTCAATATTATCTGGAAGGGCTTAAAAAAAATCATTGGAATTTTTAAATTTTTGTAGATGCCTGGTGTCAAACCCAGAATCTATTGGAAGATGCGAATAGGCATACAAACTTTTTAGGACCTGATCTTAATTAATGCAAAGTTTGAAGTTCATATCATACAGGGAAGGTCCTGAAATAAGACTCCATTATCCCCATCTGAAATGCATTTGGTAATGTAAGTGGCTTTCTGGGATCAAACCGAGGACGATCAATGGAATCCAAAAAACGTTTTTCAAATGTATCTATGATTCTACCTATATTCAGAATTTCAAGTATCTGTATTATTGGGAAGGGGTTCAAAATAATTCTTAAAAATTGTATCAATTACTGATTGTAGAGACGCCTGGTGTCGAACTCAGGACATATTAGCTGCTGTGAATGCAGAGTATGAATTTTTACGACTTGATCTTATTTCATGCTAAGTTTGATGTCAATATCATGCCAGGAAGTACCTAAAATTTCTTTCCGTTATCTCCATAAGAAATGCAATGAGGGATGTAAATTGCCCTCTGGGATCAAACCAATGACCATCAGCGAATTGCTAAAATCAGATTATAAAATATATTTATAATCTCTATCCACGTGCCGAGTTTCAAACTTCCATGTCATCGGGAAGGGATCCAAAACAAATCTTAAAAATCGCCACAATACATTTTAAAGGGAAGATTTTTGCCCTGATCTAGCATCGAACCAAGGATAATCTTCATAAATGTCTTTATGGTTTCCTTTTTATATGCACAGCATCTAGCGATCCCTTGAATTTCAACTCTCTACTTTCCCGTGAAGTGCCTCCAAAAAATTTTCGAAAATCCCCACCATGTATCTTTATGGAGAAAATCACGACTTTGGGGCCTTCTGGAATCGAACCCATGACACTGAGGGTCAAAGTCGATTTTTTTCTGGAGGTTACTCGTTATGGCCACCACATTGTAAAAAAAAAAAAAGTCAGTGGCACTTGTGGAACATGGTTAGAATTTTGATCCCCTATGAATGAATGTATATATAGGTATATCCGGAGAAACGTCTATATATAATAGATGAATGTATATATAGGTATATCCGGAGAAATGTCTATATATAATAGATATGGACCCTTCAATGCGACGCATCTTTCCCAACAATGGATGACTTGACGGAGACCATGGTTGTAGAAGTCTGCATTTTGGGTGTTCAGGAAACATTCCACCTCAAAAATCACCTCTTCTTCATTCTTGAAATGCCTTCTATGAAATGGTGTCTTCATCCGAGGAAACAGGAGGAAGTCACTGCATGCCATGCCAGGAGAACACGGGGGTTGAAGCAAGATTTGATAGAACTAAGAAGCAGTATGTGCCACTGTGTCCTGTGCAGAATGAGCTGGGACATTGAATGGGTGTCAGGAATTGCAGAACCCAGCAGCGATCTTTCACATGTCCATTATATTGTGATTCGCTGGTCTTCCACTTGTGTTGCGATTTCCAATTCCTCACTGAGAGATGGTCTACCACTTCATCATGCTGATTTTTTTCACCACACTGGAAGTGTCTGCGCCGCATAGTGCATTGATGGTGCATTCTTGCTGTACACATGAACCAACTCGGCATGGATGGTTGCTGCATTGTTCCCCTTCAAATGCAGAAAACAATTTACCACACGAAACACCGCTTTAACAATGGGCTGTGCCATTTAGTTTTGGCTCCTCTAGTGGCGTGCTATGGTTCTTGACACGTGGATTACAATGTGTACCAAGTCTAGAAACATATACCTACCAAAAATTAAATATAAAACTTAATTTTTTCGAGATCATAATTAAAACTTAATGACTGCCCCTCGTATAATGCCATTTAAGGAAGTGTAGCAAAATTAAGAAACTAGGATTCAATTCTTTAAAATAACATCATCCAAATGTCAGTTTTCCACAGTCCAAGCATTGTTAAAGACGAGCAGAAAAGTCATCCATCATTTGTTGAAGCGCAGAATTTGAAATCACTTGAATATCTTGGATGATGGCACCTGAAAGGACCTTCAAGAGAGTGTGTGGCTTGTGGATGTAAATCTTAGATGCTAGGTATCACCATGAAAAGAGATGACAGGCAACATAGAAATGAGTACAAAACCTGTATGGCGTAAGCATCATTGATATAAAGGTGAAAGGTAAGAAAGACTCTTATTTTCAATTGTCCGTGTTTACTGAAATTGCATCTGTCAGAGAGACCAACAATTACACATGATCTAGTCTTCCTCTTTCATACCCATCCCAAATACGTCCTTACTGGATTCTATATTATAAATTAAGAATCGGTGCTTAAAATTAGTCCATCATCTTACAGAATAATTTTCTTTAATGAAAACTGAAGTTCAACTTTGTGGAAGAATTAAGGTGAAATATTTCTCATCAAATAAAAAATTTTCATTAAGGTGATAAACCGTGGGAGCAACCAGTGCTAATAGGATCATGGAGTCGTGGTGAAGCATACATGACCGACATATTGGAGGTAATGACAACTGCTCCAAATCACGCTGAACTGCAGCATTTTTAGTTTAAATTTTGTGTAGGTCTCTCTACACTGAAAATATAAATTTTCTTAGTATGAACTCTTCATCATCAAATATGAAATCTTTATCAAAATACCATGCAATATTTTACTGCCCTTCAATATCCATGCACATCCTTTTATATATGCTCATATCTATCGGGACTATCTATTTAGTTTCCTTCTTTTTTTGAGCCCTTGAAAGGTTTTTGTTGGATTTAAAATTTCTGTATATTTTTAACTTTTTGAAAATTTTCATATTTATTTCTTACTAGTCGAAATTTGAAATAAAAAAGTTAAATTGAAATACTACTTGTGGGTATATTTTATAATGTTTTACCATGAAGGATGGTTGATGGTCATTTGACTCTTTTTGTGTAATATTTATGTCTCCTGCTCTGACACCGTTACTTGAGATTTCAGCTGATCAAACTCAACTAAACAAGGATCATTTACAATTATAGAATGAATGGCATAAGAATTTTAAAATGTCACATTAACATTAGTTTTACCATTAGCATTAATGAACTCGTACCATTTTATCATGACTTGATTAGAAATGGAATGACATCTATCACTTTATATTGCTACATTTTTAATCTTTTCATTTCCCTATAGCTTTTTGACATTGTTGTCATTTTACTTTTATACACAACAAAATGTTTTCATAAATAATAGTAGAAGTGAAAAGTAATAAAGTTAGAAAAGAAAAATTGAGAATTTTCTTTTCTAACTGATTACGTAATTTACAATTTAGATGATTCATATTTAATAGGATCTGCAGCATTGGGTTGTTGGTTGGGTGGACTGGAACTTAGCTCTTAATACTGAAGGAGGACCAAACTGGGCTAAAAATTTTGTGGATTCAGCGATTTTGGTGAATGCTACAGCAGATGAGTTCTACAAGCAGCCTATGTATTATGCACTGGGACATTTTTCCAAATTTCTTCCATGGGGTTCACAACGAGTTGGGTTGACATCTGAGGGAGGATTTAACCAAGTGAATGGAGTTGCATTTGAAAGACCTGATGGAAAAAATGTTGTGATTTTACATAACAGGTGAGTCTATAAAACCGTGAAGCATCTCACTGAAAGCTAAGAGACTTCTATTTCATGTAGTTTTCTCTCTTTACAGGTTAGACAAGCCTTTCACAGTAATTGTTTCAGATCAAAGGCATGGGCACATGATACTGAAAATGCCCCCAAGATCATTTCATTCTCTGATCTATGAGTGATTTTAAATAAAATGAATTAGTCTCCTAGTAAATATGCATTTTTATGAAACCTGTGCTTGTGAATTGTAATAATTAACTGTGCAAATATTCATTCCAAATGGACTTTGATTAGGCTGTTTATTCTAATTTTGTAAATTGGTCCTAAAATGTTGTAAGTAGGAATAAAGAATGACTTTTTATTAAGCAAAGAAAGTAAAGACTAAAGAAAGACTAGACTAAACTAGACTTAAGACAGCTAGTTTGATACATAATAATTTGCAGCATAAAAGACTGTTTAGAAGAAAATCAGAAAGAGAATACAATTTGATAGGAAAGTGAAAGCATATTTAGGAGATGGATGAAGGAAGACATAGAATAATAAAGATCTGCAGGTTCACAGATCAGGAGAGAATGTGGAGGATGGCTAATCTTGAGATTGATTTTTTCTCTTAGAAAGTAAACAACACTGAGTTGTGTGCACTTGCCTCTAAAAGAGAAGAAATCTTTCTTCAGAACCACCAATTCCCTCTTCACAACAAGTGCTGACTAACGGAAACCCTTGATATCATAATGCTAATACAAAGTTTAATAGCCAATTACAATGAAATTGATTGTGATTCTGCACAACTGTACCTAACACATCCATCTTCAGCAATGTTGGAGCAAAAACATAACTCATATGCAAGTGATTGTGCAGGATAGTGGATACACTGTCATGGGAAACATGTCTGTACACTGTTATCTTCCTGACACATCACACTATCTAATAACATGTGTTGTCCATAGCATTTTCTGGACTGCTTTGCTACTAAAGCACAGCTCTTTTTAAAAACTTTGAACCTTGATTTATGTAGAATATCACCCCACAGGATTACTGATTTATCATTCTATAGGATTAAATTACAGGCTTCTCCATAGCAGTGTACAGTTCATAAGTTGTCTTCTTTTTACACAGGCTACTAGAAAACTGTTCATCTCACTTCAAGTATGCAACTTCACGCATGTAACTAACCATGCAAGATGTGCTCTCAATATTGATGAATTCTCATCACAATTAGTTACTATATATGGTGACCATAATTAAACACCTTATATGTTGTCACAATCAAGCTCTCACAATGTAACCCATAAGTAGAGGAAAATGAATGGATTACGAATGTGTACATAGCTTTTGTTGCTGCAGTCTTTTGTCTCAAAATCTTATATAAATACCTTCTGAAAAGCATACTGTACTTAACTTAAAATCAAACTTCCATTACAAAGAAATGAAGCATACATGGCAGAGGCAACTGGATTAGAGCTTAAGAGTTAAAATAGCTTTTACACCACTCTCAAAGGGATTAAATTGAAATACATGAAATAACTTGCATAAAATCTGTTGAAAGTAACAAGGAAAGGGTTTCCTAGAATATAGTCAGCCATGAATATACGGAGATTTTATTCTTGAACCAGATCTCCACGAAAGAAATATATATGTACTTTCACCAGGTATTAGATGAATAATTCAAGCAGGTCAAGTATGTCTTACTGAATAACAATAATTACATTCTGGTAATAAGTGATTTTACATATCATGAATTGTATTACATGTTGAATTTTGTCACTTGAATTGTCCTCTAAATTGTAAACTAAAATTACCCAAGAAAAGGATTGAGTTGGAAGCGGCAAAAATTTTCTCTCTAGAAAAATAGCTTCATTACAGAACTAAAATTACCAATGAAGTAAAAAGAAAGCCACTCTTTCTGTCCAAAAAAATAGGGCAAAATTCAATCAGTTGGCATAACCAAGCGTCTTACCGAAGCATTCTAGCTGCAAGGAAACAATAGCGGGCTGCGCCGTGTAATTAATTTCGTTTATCTTATGTTGATAATGAACTTCGATATTTCGTATTTGCATATAAATAAAATTCGCTATTTTCTTAGTAACTTTCTCGCAGGAAGTTTTCCCTAGAGCGAATAAGACGAAAAATAGCTGGCGACTACTTTCTTCACTGCATTTTACCAAAAATTCTCAACCTCATTTATTTCTATTTAAAATTAATCTCGAAAACGTTTTCCTGCCCAATCAATAACACGAGCGTGAAGAGAATAAATTAATGCAGAATTTGAGGTTAAAAAAATCCGTTTCTTCAATAAAAGAACTGAAGGAACTCATTCAAACGAACCCAGACAAATATTAAATAAAATTTCTCTGAAATATTAAACGATTTTGACTAACTACGTATTTTCATGCGAATGTTGCTACAGCAAAATTTTACTTTGTCTGATTCGGGAGGCGGGCCTCCACCTTTATTCCTAATGGCTCACACGAAAAGAGAGAAAATGCGATTGTCGCTCTCTCTAAACCGCAAACATTCAGTGAACGGACTATAGTTTAGACTGTTATAAGGGAAAATATGCACGGCAACGTTTTACGCATATTTTCGGCGCCAAAATCACAGACTTACTGGCGACTGGAAAGCCGGCGGCCGTTTTTCGATTTAGAAATCGCGCGCTCAACGAAAAAATACGTGTTATCTAACTGCACTCCCCCCTTTCGAGCCTCACGTGATAAATGGAGAATCCCTTACGTACATCGAGACTTCCTCCAAGATAGCAACCAACGTGGTTAAAATCGAATTTAACCTTGTGCCCTACATACTCCAGCTGGGTCTTCATAAAAACTTCTATTCAATATACAGCCTTAATGCAGAAAAACCAATAACATGTGTAAGTTTGGGATCGCAAAATCATTTAAAGCAATCTAATACCAGTAGAAACAACCATTGTAAGAACTATCATAACTTAACAATGAAATATCTTAGGTTCTTTTACAGGGCAAGTAGACTACTTTGAGTTAAAAATCTGAAATAACTTTCAAATGTAGATAATAAATAAGCAAGAGTCAATTTGAGACATTACTTTATTACTCAAAAACTAATTTTTCACTCGTCATCTTCCTCAGCAGCTGCTCCTCCTTGACCCTTACGAAGATTCTTCCTCTTGACACGGCCAGGCCTGCCGCCACCGAATGGCGATTTCAGGGAGAAGTCAATGTGCTTCTGTGAATCCAAACGCACTATGAAGCTAGGGATGTTAACAACTTGCTTCCTTACCCTGTTAAATAAACGAAAATTTATAACTTAAAGATGATTCTCCCACTTTATTATTCATTAGATAATGAATTAAGGAAGAAACTGTAAAAGCTATCTCACTTCTGTTTATCACTAATACAATTGAATATACCTTCACTGCGCATATCCACAGTATCTCCTAAGCCTTAATAATCTCAAAAATAATGAATTACTAAGTGAGGAGATGAAGCTTCCGGTCCACTTACATATTGTAATACTATAAATGTTTATTATGTATTAAGCAAAATATTTCACAATAATTAAGATAAAGTATCTCTAGTTTCTCACCGTAGAATACACTTAGAAACTCTTTATCAATAGAATAGCAAGACCTTAAATTAGCCATATTGACAAATAATTGCTCATTATACTGCTATCTTTGGCTAGATTGGAAGTGTTAACCTAATACCTTATCAGAAGCACAGTAGCCAACTGAAATTTCTGAAAATGCACAATTTCGAAATTAAATAAGTCAAACTAATAATGCATATGAAAGATAAAGAAATACTTAGTAGTTTGCACTAATATTGTGGACAACTCCCTGTAAACAATACAATAAAAGGTGGCTAAAATTAGTATTACTGTTACTAATTTCAATATTTTTTTATAAAATCCTCTATAAGTCAAACCTAAGGACAATTACAGAGGATATTTCCGAAATAAAACCGGTTACCTGGAATAGAACACGCAGACTTCGTACCGGCATGCTAACAATACTTCCAACGAGCACCACTGAACAATTAATCAATTACACATTAACACTGTTGAGAAGGCTTAATTACATCGAGTACTAATTCGCCGTACTCCATTTTAACTTAAGTAAAAAACTGTATTTCTTTAACTTTCATTACATCGTAAATAACAAGATATGCAACATTTTACCATGGGATTGATGCCAGAGCTCTGAAACCTGGAACGAAAGTCAGACGTTGAGAAAGACTTTGGTCTTTTCTCAAGTGGCCTGAATGATTTAACTTCATGTCCTCGAATGATTTAACTGTTCATTAATATTCAGCTGGTCTTCAAGAAACCGCTGAAAATAAACATGGAAGGCTTTAATGCCACTGACTTCAAGAGGTTTTATCGCAAAACATTGGGCTCAACTAAATATGTTACCTGAAAATGTTAATATGCTAAAAAATATGATAGTAGTCTACAAGAACTTCCCAAAACAGTGGTTTGACAAATATTTGACGGGAAGCTAAGATTTCAAATGAAACAACTGAAACCTAAATTATATCACCATATAACATTACCTAATATGCCTTTGACGAATAAGCACACGGGCATGATGGATGGATTTAGCAAGACCAAGCTTAAATACTTGAGTCTGCAATCTGCGCTCCAAGAAATCTTCGATTTTCAGACCTAGCACGTAATCGAGCTTCATGCGGCCCTCCTCCAACACACCAATGCGAACGAGACGACGAAGAAGAGCATTACCTGAAAGTTAACATTGAGCAAAATAATGGCTTAGAACAACTATGTTAGGAATTCTAACAACTTTTGGATCGATTGAAATAAAAGTCCAAGAAATAATTTAGTCACGTACCTTCGAACAATCTTCGCTGGTCCTTTTCTTCCAGAGTAAGCAACTCACGAGCGGCTTTACGGATTTTGGCTAAGGTGTATTTTACTCTCCAAACTTCACGTTTATTTCTTAAACCATACTCTCCAATGATTTTTAATTCTTGATCAAGACGAGCTTTTTCAAAAGGACGCCTGGGTGTCACATAGGTCTTGCTATGGACTGATGGAACTCTACTGTTCACCATTTTGGCTTTCCTGGAAAAATTTATCAAATATTAAAGTATTAAATCAAAAGTTTTCGTAATAATGTCACCACTACTAGTGGTGAAGTCGATTTTAACAACGCCACGTATTAAGAACTGCCACGTGCCAACACAAAGCTTGAATCCAGTAAAATCTTTCCCATCCAAAGTATTAGAGAAATAATCTTTTGCAGAAAAGGTATTAACAAGTATGAAAATATAAAAACGTACCTTTCGCAATGTTAAGATATAATTGTAAGCCAATACGGCCACATGCACTTTAACACTCGCACCCGACGAGGGAAGACCGCAGGAAAGATCGATGTGGTGAACATGCAACAGTGAAGAACCTTCGACTATCGATTCTTCCGGGTACGAGCTACTAGATGCTCGATTACAGGGTCTCCAACATGGCGAAGAAGGGGGCTGATTTAAATTAGATACAATACCCAGTCGCAACTAGTTCATGTGAGATTTGTATGCGTGTTATGCTAATTGATACAAAATTTAAGAATATAAGGTAGAACAATTTAATAGTTTTATAACTTCCATCACACGTTTGATTCATGTAGACATTCATAGAGATATTTTTAATACTTTTAAAGCTAGTAACTCGATCATTAATAATTAGTTACTTTACATAGATTATATCCTAACTCTAATTTCAGATCAAACTGGAGGTATGTTTTTCGGGGAAGCTGGAAAGAGCAGTATTAATAATAAATCGAAAATAGATACAAAATACAATTAATCTAAGGTGTGTGGGGGGTAACGGAGTCGTATTTTAGGTCCTTCCCGATATGATATTCACTTCCAAATTTGAGTAAAATAAGTGTTATTTCTACCAGAGCCTTGCAGGGCCTTATATGTATTCACTTCCACCAATAGGTCCTGGGTTCGACACCAATCGTCTCTAAAATTAGAAATTGCAACGATTTAAAAATTTTTTGAACCCCTTTATGGTAACATAGAAACTTAAAATTTGGCATGTGAATAGAGATCATATGTACATTTCATATACGCCGTTTAGGGCTTCCCTGATGGTCCTTGGTTCGATCCCATAGAGCCATTACATTACTCATTATTATCCCATTTACATTACTCTATGCATTTAAGTGGGGATAACGAAGACTTATTTTAGGATTTTCCCGGTAAGCCATCAAATTCAAAATTTGAATTAGGTAGGTTTAATTTCTACCATGGCATTATATGTATTCGCATTTTGCAAGAAGTCCTGCGTTTGACACCATACAGCTCTACCATAGCCACCTAGAATAGATAGTTCTATTCTAGATGGCTATGGCTCTACTGTTTTTAGGTAATGGCGGGAATTTCAAATTAATTACGATTCATTTACCGAGAAGGTGGAAATTCTGCGGTAATTAGTAAATGCATGGTAATTTTTTAAGGATTTTTATTAAGTCTTTGCAAAGTATAGTACTTTAAACATAAGCAACTTTTACTCGTGTGTGTGTGTGCATATATATCTATTATAAATAGACGCTTCTCCTGATATACCTATATCCATTATATATAGACGCTTCTCTGGATTCATTCATGTAAATAAGTATATAGATAGATAGATAGGATACTAATTCACAGGCTAAGACTGAGTTTTTGCTATTTTCAAGTTTTTGCTATTTGTGCACTTTGATTTCTCAAAATAAATACCTTTTTTGGAGATGTGGAATGATGACGAACATCAGAGTTTGTAACAAAGTCCTTCAAATTACATCTTGTATGTACAACAATAGTAAGTATAAAAATACATGGAATAGGTAAAATATTGAATTTCCAGAAAAGTGTAAGGCTCGGTGCATCACACCTTGCATTAGCCATCAGTCTTAGAACTTTCTTTTGTAATTTGAAAATTTTAAGAGCTTGGGAGGATGAGCCCCAGAAAAGAACACTGTATACAATATGTGAATAAAATAAACCATAATAGAGTGAAAGAATGACTTTAAATGAGATAGTAGAACAAATGGTCCGAACAAGAAAACAAAGAGGACTGAGTTTATGCAAGAGCTTATCGACATGTAAATCCCAGTAAAGATGAGATCCAAGAAATTTGCAAGAGTCAACCTGAGGTAAGATGTTGCCGTCTAAGAGGATGTTTAATGCTTGTGCTAGTTTGTTTTTATAAGAAAAATGAATAACTTGAGATTTATCAGCATTAAGTTTAAAATAGTTATTTAGTGACCAAGAGTGAATTTTATGGGTAACAATATTGCTGCATGAATGAAAATGAAAGTTTTATGAGATCAACTGGCACTTGAACTAAAGAATAAATTGATAAATCCCTTCTTCCCTCTTACCTGAAGAAGAGAAACAAAGACATCAAGCGGTCAGCTTAATATATTTTATGTAACTCTTTTCTGATAAAGACTTTTTTGATACGTTCTACTGGCGAAAAAGTTACGGGCACACAGGATTTGTATAAGTAGACATCGCTCATATATAACGCACAACTATCATTAATTTAATATAGAGTATACGTCATTTACTTATGCTTCCAGAAAATTAATATTTAGTGAAACTTTACCCGTAAATGTACTGGAATGCCAGTGATTCTCCTTGGCTACCTCAGCTGAGGAGTTAACCTTTGTATTAAATACATAACCCCTTCTTGGGGTAATCTAAATTTATTCCGGAATTCTCCGGCGGACATCGGAAAGGGATTTGTCAAGTCCCTTAGGGTTCTGCGATCAATTGATATTTCTCCTTCTTCCATTTCCTCTGCTAGGAATATCGCCGCTGCCAGACGAACCACCATATTTATTGTTTACTTTTAGAATTCCGATCAATATGGCCGCCATAACACCAGCTTTTAGGTCGCGTGAGGATTCCGATAGTAAAAACCCGCTCGAGATCGAATAGCGAGCTATAGAATAACTTTCATGATTCCGATCGTAATTTGGGGCAATATGGCCGACCATTCCGACCAAAAACGCCATTCCGATCGAAAGCCAAAGTTATAGAATAAGCCCCCTGGTTAGTCACAGGCACAGGTGACTCATCATCGTCATCTTCGTCTAATTTTTCATGTTTTGATTTAATACCTTCTACAATTGAATCGTCACAGTCTTCATTATCATCGTAACATGGTAAATTGTTATCTATTGTTGAAAATTCTTCATAGTTAATAATAGGAACTTGCAACATATCCTCATTTTCTTCATTGCTTAAAATTTCGGAAATATCTAAGGGTTTCAAGCCGCAATTAGTAAAACAGTTCTGTATTGTGGTGGTTTTTATAGCTCGCGAACTGTCAGCGACAAACTGTATTGCTAGCAAAAGGGAAATTTTTGAACTAATCTCTCTGGCTGTTGTGGAACTTGTTAATAATTTTTCATCAATGTATTCTAATATGTAATTAACCAATTTTCCACGATACAAAGTCTTAAAATGTTTTATTACCCCCATGTCCATTGGTTGCACTAACGATGTGGTATTAGGAGGAAGAAATTCCAGCTGTATATTTTGTAGATTGTCTAAATGAGGGTGTGCCGCACAATTGTCAACAAGCAGCAAAGTTTTCTTTGTTTAAGTTGTAAATTTTGGTCCCAACTAGTAAGCCAATTTCAAAAAATTTCATTAATCATCCATGCATTTTTGTTTGCATGGTACTCCACTGGTAAACCCTCCATTCTCAACCCCTTAAAGCATCGAGGTCTAGCACTTTTTCCTATGATCAGTAGCTTTTGTTTGTCAGTACCTGACATATTTGTAGAGCATAACACAGTAATGCAGTCCATCGCCTTATTATAACCCGACTGTGCAATGTGTTTATAGCATAAGGAACCATCTGGCGTAGCACGATAATAGAGACCGGTTTCATCAGCATTGTAAATGTCATCAGCACAAAAATTCTCTAAAAAAGTAGGAATTTTCGTAGTTTTCCACTTTTCAGCACTTTCGTTGTCGGCACTGCCCTTTTCACCGTGCGCTTTTTTAAATTTAATATTGTGTCTTGCTTTCCATCGCGATAACCAACCATCAGTTGCTTTGAAATCGTTGCGGCCCATTTTTTCAGCTAACTCCTCTGACTTCGCCTTCAATATTGGGCCGTTGATATTTACGCCTCTTCCACTAACAATAAAAAACCATTGGTCTAGTGCTTCTTCGACGTCTGGGTCCTTCCCCTCGCGTTTTATTTTGGATGTTCCTGCTTGTCCTTCTTGTAATACCAATTCCTCACGCAGTTGACTTTCTTGTCGTAAGACACGCGATATGGTAGATTTTGGAACACCAGTTATCTCAGCGAGACAACAATATCTTGTATTAAGTGGCTGGCTTTTTATTTTATCTAGCATAGCAATTTTACTGGAAAGTGTCAAATCATTTCTTGGCATTTTGGCAAGGGTCAAATTTTTGAAAAATAAGTTTGACAAAAAATAAGTTCACGCGCGAGGTTAGTTGGTGACTGAATAAATACGCAACAATTGAGACAGTTGTCATGTGCCTGGTGTATTGGTAACTGAATAAGATCGGCGCGGCGCCAAGTGCAGAGCCGATCAGCTGTGAGACAACGCAACATATCAAATTCTTTGTACATACTTTTTCTTGAGAATATATGTTACATAATATGTGCTGTGCTCCTAAATTTACTGTCCCAATTAAGCGGAATGTTGTCCCGATTAAACATATAAATTTACTATTGGTTTCTTGGTTTGGTTTCGGTTCTTTGAGATTTGTCCCAAATAAGCGGAATCGACTGTATATAAATGAATGAATCCGGAGAAACAGCCATATGTAATAGATGTATATCTATTTTATTATATATATAAAAGAAAAGAAATCATTCAAGACAGAAATAGCATGCATATGAAATTGGAGCTAAGTATCAAAAAACTGTCGAGACAATGAGTTACATACAAACAAAAAAAACAAGCACAGCTTCCATATATACTAACTAAAGTATATAACTTAAGCTTAACTGAAATTAGATTATTAACAGAAAAAGGTAGACCTTGATCAAAGAAAGCATCATTATCAAAAGCATATTATTCTTACAATGAGTTAAAAATAATTTTTTTGATGGCATAAAAATCGTACTTGTGTGGATAAAAAATTTTTACTTTTGTTTTTTCCTACTCTATAAAAAGTTGTATAAATATCTTAATACAAATATCTGATTGTATTTTAATTTATCTTTTTTTAAATTTGTATTTACTGTTTTATTGTTATGTTCCATGTACTTATTTGTCTCCTTTTTCTTTATAATATTCTACACAATGTTTTTTAATGCTTTAAGTTTCTCCTTATAGCCAGACAAGATTTTTTATATATTTTGGCTATGTTTTGTTCATAAAACAGATTTTTTTTGTACTATGTTTTTGCTCTAAGTTTTTATGTACATTGAACAGGACGTCAAATAAAGAAAATTTCTAATAAAGAAAGATTCATAGAATTCATTGATTGAAATTATTTTCAATAAACACATTCCATGATTGAAATGTATTTCAAATGCATTTATATAATTATATCTGATCAGTTGACCAGTTGAGGCAGTTGCAGCTAATATTTCTGCTTGAATTTTCACACATAGCTACAGATGACAATCTCCTATTGTGTTGCATAGGAAGTATGACCAGGAAGACCCGGGTTCGATGCTGGGCGGTAAATATATCTCCCATAAAAAACACATTGGGGTTAGTTTTTCAATATTTTTTTGACGCACTTATCGTAATTATAGGAAGTTCTTGCTTAAATGGAAGATGTATATTAAGAATCGGTTTAAAAAAAAAATAAGAAAAGACCATGCTGTTCCTGGGTTCAATGCCTGAGCACATCACAAATTCTCATATAAGGAATATATGTGAAAAGGTAAGACGTCGTTTGAGGCAGTTGCACCCAATATTTCTGCTCGAGTTTTCAGACATAGTTACAGATGGTGATCACTGGGTTCAATGCTGGACGGAGGAATTGCAGAGAATTTTAAGATTATTTTCAATACTTTTCTATTTTGTAGGACCCTCACAATATGATGTTGACTATAAAATTGTGTTATCAATATGCTTTACTCATTTTACTCAAATATATATATATATATATATATATATATATATATATATATATATATATATATATATATATATATATACGAGTAAAATGTTGCTTGCATACTGCAAGCAGATCGGCAACACTATTTTCATGTCGGCATCGTATCCGAACGGTCATCAAAAGAAAAAAAAAGATTGAAATTATTCTTAAAATTTGCCTAAATTCCATCGTCTGACATCGAACCCGGGTCTTTACTGTGAACTTACTATGCAGCACAATAGAACATCACCATCTCTAACGATGTGTGAAAATTCAAGCAGAAATGTGGGCTACAACTGCCTCAAAAGACGTTCTAATTTTCACGAATTTAAATGGCTCTCTGGATTCGAACCAAGGACGATCTTGGAAATCTAAAAAATATTTCTGAAAGTTATTTATGATCTCTATCTATATGCCGAATTTCAAGTTTCTATATAATTGGGAAATGGTTCCAAAAAATTCTTAAAAATCCGATCATTTACTGATTGTAGAGACGCCTGGTGGTAAAACCAGGAAACATTGGTAGCTGTGAATTCACAGTTTGATTAGTAATGACTTGATCTTATCTTATGCAAAGTTTCAAGTAGATATAATATCGGGAAGCACCTAAAATGTGTTTCCGTAATCTCCATAAGAAATGCATTGAGAAATGTAAATGGCCCTCTGGGATCGAACCAAGGACCATAAGGGAATATGTAAAATTTGATTTTGAAATATAATTATGATATCTAACGCCATGCCGAATTTCAAGTTTCTATACCATCGGAAAAGGGTTCAAAAAAAAACTTAAAAATCGCCGCAATGCATTTTAAACGGCCGACTTTTGCCCCGTCCTAGCATCGAACCTAGGATAATATTCGTAGATATCCTTATGGTTTTCTTTTGATATGGGGGGCATCTAGCGATCCCTCGAGTTTCAACTCTCTCCTTTTCCGGGAAGTGCCTCAATTAAATTTTCGAAAATCCCCGCCATGTAATCTTATGGGGAAAATCGCGACTTTGGGGCCTTCTGGAATCGAACCCATGATACCGAGGATCAAAGTCGCTTTTTTCCTGGGGGTTTCACGTTATGGCCAATACGTGGTAAAAATTTCGAGTCAATGACGCCAGTAGTTTAGCCTGTGAATTAGTATCCTATCTGGGTATCTGGGTATATCATGAGTGAATCCGGAGAAGCATCTATATATAATAGATACGAGTAAAATGTAGCTTGCATCCTGCAAGCAGATCGGCAATACTAATTTCATATCGGCATCACATTGGGACGGTCCTCATAAGAAAAAAAAAAGGATTTAATTTTTTCTTAAAATTCGCTGAAATTTCATCGTCTGGAATCAATCCCGGGTATTACTGGAAAACCTACTATGAAATACAATAGAAGATCACCATCTCTAACTATGTGTAAAAATTCAAGCAGAAATATTGGCTACAACTGCCTCAAAAGACGCTCTAATGTTCACGAATGTAAATGGCTCTCGGGACTCGAACCAAGGACGATCGTGGAAATTTAAAAAATGTTTCTGAAATTTATTAATGATCTCAATCTATATGCCAAATTTCAGGTTTCTATATTATGGGGAAAGGTTTCAAAATAATTCCTAAAAATCGGATCAACTTCTGATTGCAGAGACACCTGGTGTCGAACCCAGGACACATTGATAGCTATGAATGCATAGTTTGAATTGTTAAGACTGCTCCTTCTATCATGCTAAGTTTTAAGTCGATAGCATGCCGGGAAGTACCTTAAACTTGTTTCCGTTATCTCCATAAGAAATGCATTGAGGAATGTAAATGGCCCTCTGGGATCGAACCAAGGAACATCAGGGATAACATAAAAATTTATTATGAAATATATTTATGATATCTAACCCCATGCCGAATTTCAAGTTTCCATGCCATCGGGAAAGGGTCCAAAAAAAATCTTAAAAATCGCCACAATGCATTTTAAACGGCCGATTTTTGCATCGACCTAGCATCGAACCCAGGTTATTTTCCGTAAAACTCATTTATGTTTTCGATAGATCAAGACCATATATAAAGGCTCCTTGAGTTTTGATTCTCTACCTATCCGGAAAGTATTTTTTTTTAATTCCCGAAAATCAAAGCAATGCATTTAAACGGGAAAAATCGGGACTTTGGAGCCCCCTGGCATCGAACCCATGACATTGAGGATCAAAATTGCAATTTTTCTGGTGGTTGCACGTTATGGCCAATACGCCGTAAAAATTTCAGCTCAATCACTCTTGTGGTTTAGGCTGTGAGTTTGTATCCTCTCTTTCTCTATATATATATCTATTACGAGTAAAATTTCGCTTGCATACTGCAAGCAGATCGACAACACTATTTTTATGTCGGCATCATATCAGGACGGCCATCAAAAGAAAAAAATGGATTGAAATTTTTCTTAAAATTCGCTGAAATTCCATCGTCTGGCGTCGAACCCTGGCCTTTACTGTGAAATTACTATGCAGCACAATAGAACATCACCATCTCTAACTTTGTGTGAAAATTCAATCAGAAATATGGGCTACAACTGCCTCAAAATACGTTCTAATTATCAGGAATGTAAATGTCTCTCTGGATTCGAACCAAGGACGATCTTGGAAATCTAAAAGATGTTTTTGAAAGTTATTTATGATCTCTATCTATATGCCGAATTTCAAGTTTCTATATTATTGGGAAAGGTTTCAAAATAATTCCTTAAAAATCGGATCAACTTCTGATTGCAGAGACACCTGGTGTCGAACCCAGGACATATTGTAAGCTGTGAATGCACAGTTTGATTTGTAAAGACTTGTTCTTGTATCTTGCAAAGTTTCAAGTCGATAGCATGCCGGGAAATACCTAAATTTTGTCTCCGTTAACTCCGTAAGAAATGCATTGAGAAGTGCAAATGATCCTCTGGGATCGAACCAAGGACTATCAGCGAACATGTAAAATCTGATTACGAAATGTATTGATGATATCTACCCACGTGCAAGGTTTCAAGTTTCCATGCCATCGGTAAGGGGTCCAAAAAAAATCTTAAAAATCGCCACAATGCATTTTAAACGGCCGATTTTTGCCTCGACCTAGCATCGAACCCAGGATATTTTCAGTAAAACTCATTTATGTTTTCGATAGATCTTGACCATATATATCGGCTCCTTGAGTTTTAAGTCCCTACCTATCCGGCAAGTATTTTTTAAAAATTCCCGAAAATCAAAGCAATGCATTTAAACGGGAAAAATCGGGACTTTGGGGCCCTCTGGAATCGAACCCATGACACTGAGGTTCAAAATCGCAATTTTTCTGGCGGCTACACGTTATGGCCAATATGTCGTAAAAATTTCAAGTCAATGACGCTTGTGGTTTGGCCTGTGAGTTTGTATCCTCTCTCTATATATATATATATGGATACATGAATGAATCCGGAGAAGCATCTATATATAATAGATATATAGATGCTTCTCCGGGATCATTCATGTATCCATATATATATACGAGTAAAATGTAGCTTGCATACTGCAAGCAAATCGACAACAATAATTTCATGTGGGCATCATATCGGGACGGTCCTCAATAGAAAAAAACGGATTGAAATTTTTCTTAAAATTCGCTGAAATTTCATCGTCTGCCATCGAACCCGGGACTTACTGGAAAACCTACTATGAAACACAATAGAAGATCACCATCTCTAACTATGTGTGAAAATTCAAGCAGAAATATTGGCTACAACTGCCTCAAATGACGTTCTAATTTTCAAGAATGTTAATGGCTAATATAGACGCTTCTCCGGATATACCTATATATATATACATTCATAGGGGATCAAAATTCTAACCATGTTCCACAAGTGCCAATGCCTTGAAATTTTTACGACATATTGGCCATAACGTGTAACCTCCAGGAAAAAGCCGACTTTGAACTTCGGTGTCATGGGTTCGATTCCAGAAGGCCCCAAAGTACCGATTTTCCCCATAAGATTACATGGCGGGGATTTTCGAAAATTTTTTGAGGCACTTCCCGGAAAAGGAGAGAGTTGAAACTCGAGGGATCGCTAGATGCCGCGCATATCAAAAGGAAACCATAAAGACATCTACGAATATTATCCTTGGTTCGATGCTAGGTCGGGGCAAAAATCGGCCGTTTAAAATGCATTGCGGCGATTTTTAAGATTTTTTTTAACCCTTTTCCGATGGCATAGAAACTTGAAACTCGGCACGTGCATAGATATTATGAATATATTTCATAATAAAATTTTACATGTTCGCTGATGGTCCTTGGTTCGATCCCAGACGGAGATTTGCACTCCTCTATGCATTTCTTACGGAGATAACGGAAACAAAATTTAGGTACTTCCCGACATGCTAAAGACTTCAAACTTTGCATGAAACGAAAGCAAATTTTTACAAATCAAACTGTACATTCACAACTTACAATATGTCCTGGGTTCGACACCAGGTGTCTCTGCAATCTAAAGTTGATCCTATTTTTATGAATTATTTTGAACCCTTTCCCAATAATATAGAAATTTGAAATTCGGCACATAGATTGAGATCATAAATAACTTTCAGAACCATCTTTTAGATTTTCTAAGATCGTCCTTGGTTCGAATCCAGAGAGCCATTTACATTCGTGAAAATTAAAACGTCTTTTGAGGCTGTTGTAGCCAATATTTCTGCTTGAATTTTCACAAATAGTTACAGATGGTGATCTTCTATTGTGCAGCATAGTAAGTTCACCAGTACGACCCGGGTTCGATGCTAGACGATGATATTTCAGCGAATTTTTAAGAAAAATTTCAATCCTGTTTTTTTTCCTTTTGAGGACCGTCCCGATATGATGCCGATATGAAATTAGTATTGCCGATCTGCTTGCAGTATGCAAGCAACATTTTACTCGTACCTATATATATATATATATATATATATAGGGGATCAAAATTCTAACCATGTTCCAGAAGTGCCACTGCCTTGAAATTTTTACGACATATTGGCCATAACGTGCAACCTCCAGGAAAAAGCCGACATTGAACCTTGGTGTCATGGGTTCGATTCCAGAAGGCCCCAAAGTCGCGATTTTGTCCATAAGAATACATGGCGAAGATTTTCGAAAATTTTTTTGAGGCACTTCCCGGTAAACTAGAGAATTGAAATTCAAGGGATCGCTAGATGCCGTGCATATCTAAAGGAAACCATAAAGACATCTACGAATATTATCCTTGGTTCGATGCTAGGTCGGGGCAAATATCGGCCGTTTTAAATGCATTGTGGCGATTTTTAAGATTTTTTTTGGACCCTTATCCGATTGCATAGAAACATGAAATTCGGTATGAGGTTAGATACCATGAAAATATATCATAATCGAATTTTACGTATTCGCTGATGGTCCTTGGTTCGATCCCAGAGGGACATTTAAATTCCTCAATGCATTTCTTACGGAGATAACGGAAACACATTTTAGGTACTTCCCGGCACGATATCGACTTCAAACTTGGCCTATAGAAAGATCAAGTACATACAAATCAAGCAGTGCAATCACAGCTATCAATGAGTCCTTGGTTCGACACCAGGCGTCTCTGCAATCAGAAGTTGATCTGATTTTTAGGAATTATTTTGAAACCTTTGCCAATAAGATAGAAACTTCAAATTCGGCATATAGATAGAGATCATTAATAACTTTCAGAAACAATTTTTTGATTTCCCAGATCGTCCTTGGTTCGAATCCAGAGAGCCATTTAAATTCGTGAAAATTAGAACGTCTTTTGAGGCAATTGTAGCCCATATTTCTGCTTAAATTTTCACACTTAGAGATGGCTGATGTTCTATTGTGCTGCATTGTAAGTATCACTGGAAAGACCCGGGTTCGATGCCAGACGATCATATGTCTCCGAATTTTAAGAAAAATTTCAATCCATTTATTTTCTTTTGATGGCCGTCCCGATATGATGCCGACATGAAAATAGTGTTGTCGATCTGCTTGCAGTATGCAAGCAACATTTTACTCGTATATATATATATATAGGTATATCCGGAGAAGCGTCTATATATATATATAGATATGATATATAGACGCTTCTCCGGATATACCTATAAGTTATATACGAGTAAAATGTTGCTTGCATACTGCAAGCAGATCGACAACACTAATTTCATATCGGCATTATATCGGGACGGTCCTCAAAAGAAAAAAAAAAGGATTTAATTGTTTCTTAAAATTCGCTGAAATTTCATCGTCTGGCACCGGACCCGGGTCTTACTGGTAAACCTACTATGAAACACAATAGAAGATCACCATCTGTAACTATGTGTGAAAATTCAAGCAGAAATAATGGCTACAACTGCCTCAAATGAGGTTCTAATTTTCAAGAATGTTAATGGCTCTCGGGACTCGAACCAAGGACGATCTTGGAAATCTAAAAGATTTTTATGACAGTTACTTATGATGTCTATCTATATGCCGAATTTGATGTTTCTATATTATTGGGAAAGGTTTCAAAATAATTCCTAAAAATCGGATCAACTTCTGATTGCAGAGACACCTGGTGTCGAACCCAGGACATATTGTAAGCTGTGAATGCACAGTTTGATTTGTATAAATTTGCTCTTGTGTCATGCCAAGTTCGAAGTCGATAGCATGTCGGGAAGTACCTAAATTTTGTTTCCGTTATCTCCGTAAGAAATGCATTGAGAAGTGCAAATGGTCCTCTGGGATCGAACCAAGGACCATCAGCGAACATGTAAAATTTGATTTTGAAATATATTCATGATATCTAACCTCATGCCGAATTTCAAGTTTCCATGCCATCGGCAAATGGTCCAAAAAAAATCTTCAAAATCGCCGCAATGCATTTTAAACGGCCGATTTTTGCCCCGGCCTAGCATCGAACCAAGGACAATATTCGAAGATATCTTACCAATTTTCGTTGGCTATGCACGGCATCATGCGGTACCTCGAGTTTCAACTCTCTGCTTTTCCGGGAAGTGCCTCAAAAAAATTTTCGAAAATCCCCGCCATGTATTCTTGTGGACAAAATCGCGACTTTGGGGCCTTCTGGAATCGAACCAATGACACCGAGGTCCAATATCGGCTTTTTCCTGGAGGTTACACGTTATGGCCAATATGTCGTAAAAATTTCAAGTCGGTGGCACTTGTGGAACATGCTTAGACTTTTGATCCCCAGTGTATATATCTATTATACGAGTAAAATGTTGCTTGCATACTGCAAGCAGATCGACAACACTAATTTCATATCGGCATCATATCGGGACGGACATCAAAAGAAAAAAAAATTCAAAATATTCGTAGAATTCGCTGCAATTTAATCGCCTGGCAGCGAACCCCGGTCTTCCTGGTGTACTTACTATGCAGCAAAATAGAAGATTACCATATCAAACTATGTGTGAAAATTCAAGCAAAACTATAAGGTGCAACTACCTCAAACGACATCCTACTATTCACATACACTCCTTATTAGAGAAATTATAATGTGCTCTGGCATCGAACCCAGGAAATGCATGGTCTTATCTATTTTTTTTCTTAAACAAAGTGTTAATATACATCTTCCATCTAAGCAAGAGCTCCCTAACATATCGATAAATGCATAAAAAAATTATGAAAAGATACCCCATAGTATTATATATGGGGGATATATTTACCGCCCGGCATCGAACCCGGGTCTTTCAGGCAATACTTTCTATGCAGCACAACAGAAAAACACCATCTCTAACCGCGTATGCAAATTCAAGCAGAAATATTGGTTACAACTGCCTCAAATGACGTCCTACTTTTCCTTTATATTCCTTATGAGAGAAACGTTATTGTGCTCTGGCTTCGAACCCAGGAACAGTACGGTCTTATGAAAATTTTTTTCTAAAACTTATTTGTACCATACATCTTCCAGCTAAGCACGAACATCCTATCATTTCGATAAGTGCATCTAAAAAAATAATGAAAAACGGCTCCCATGTATTTTAAAGGGCAGATCTTTGCATCGTCCTAGCATCGAACCCAGAATAACTTTTGTAAAAGTCATTGATGTTTTCGAAAGTCCAAGACCATAAATATAGGCACCTTGAGTTTTACTTCTCTACCTATCCGGAAAGTATTTTTTTTTAATTCCCAAAAATCACGGCAATGCATTCAAACGGGAAAAATCGGGAATTTGGGGCCCTCTGGAATCGAACCTATGACACTGAGGATCAAAGTCTCTTTTTTCCTGGGGGTTTCACGTTATGGCCAATATGTCATAAAAATTTCAGATCAATGACGCTTGTAGTTTAGGCTGTGAATTTGTATCCTATCTATCTATATAGGTATATATATGAATGAATCCGGAGAAGCATCTATCTATTATACGAGTAAAATGTAGCTTGCATACTGCAAGCAGATCGACAACACTAATTTCATAGCGGCATCATATCGGGACGGACATCAAAAGATAAAAAAAAAGGATTCAAAATATTCGTAGAATTCGCTGCAATTTAATCGCCTGGCAGCGAACCCCGGTCTTCCTGGCGTACTTACTATGCAGCAAAACAGAAGATAACCATATCAAACTATGTGTGAAAATTTAAACAAAACTATTAGGTGCAACTACCTCAAACGACGTCCTACTTTTCACATACACTCCTTATGTGAGAAATTATAATGTGCTCTGGCATCGAACCCAGGAACTGCATGGTCTTATCTATTTTTTTTCTTAAACAAAGTGTTAATATACATCTTCCATCTAAGCAAGAGCTCCCTTACATATCGATAAATGCATAAAAAAATTATGAAAAGATACCCCATAGTATTATATATGGGGGATATTTTTACCGCCCGGCATCGAACCCGGGTCTTTCAGGCAATACTTTCTATGCAGCACAACAGAAAAACACCATCTCTAATCGCGTATGCAAATTCAAGCAGAAATATTGGTTACAAATGCCTCAAATGACGTCCTACTTTTCCTTTATATTCCTTATGAGAGAAACGTTATTGTGCTCTGGCTTCGAACCCAGGAATAGTACGGTCTTATGAAAATTTTTTTCTAAAACTTATTCGTACCATACATCTTCCAGCCAAGCACGAACATCCTATCATTTCGATAAGTGCTTTTAAAAAAATAATGAAAAACGGCTCCCATGTATTTTAAAGGGCAGATCTTTGCATCGTCCTAGCATCGAACCCAGGATACTTTTTGTGAAAGTCATTGATGTTTTCGAAAGTCCAAGACCATAAATATAGGCACCTTGAGTTTTAAATCTCTACCTATCCGGAAAGTATTTTTTAAAAATTCCCGAAAATCACGGCAATGCATTCAAACGGGAAAAATCGGGACTTTGGGGCCCTCTGGAATCGAACCTATGACACTGAGGATCAAAGTCGCTTTTTTCCTGGGGGTTTCACGTTATGGCCAATATGTCATAAAAATTTCAGATCAATGACGCTTGTAGTTTAGGCTGTGAATTTGTATCCTATATATCTATATAGGTATATATATGAATGAATCCGGAGAAGCATCTATATATCTATTACGAGTAAAATGTAGCTTGCATACTGCAAGCAGATCGACAACACTAATTTCATGTCGGCATCATATCGGGAAGGCCGTAAAAACAAAAAAAATGGATTGAAAATATTCTGATTATTCGATGCAATGTATTCGTCCGGCATCGAACCCGGGTCTTCCTGGTGATACTTACTACGCAGCACAATAGAAGATCACCATCTCTAACTATCTGTGAAAATTCAAGCAGAAATATTATCTGCAACTGCCTCAAACGACGTCCTACTTTTCCCTTATTTTTCTTATGAGAGAAATGTTAATGTGCTCTGGCATCGAACCCAGGAATAGTTCGGTCTTCTGAAAACTGTTTTCTTAAACCAGTTATAACCATACATCTTCCAGCCAAGCACGAGCTTCCTATCATTTTGATAAGTGCATCAAAAAAATAATGAAATACTAACCCTATGTATTTTAAACGGGAGACATATTTACCGCCCGGCATCGAACCCGGGTCTTTCTGGTAAAAATTCCTGTGCAACATTATAGAAGATATTAATCTTTAACTATGTGCGAAAATTCAAGCAGATATATTGGCTGCAACTCACTCAATCGAAGTCTTACTTTTCCCTTACATTCCTTATGAGAGAAATGTTAATGTGCTCTGGCATCGAACCCAGGAATAGCACGGTCTTACGAAAATTTTCTTCTTAAACCAATTCTTACCTTACACTTTCCGGCTAAGCACTAACTTCCTATTATTTCGAGAAGTGCATCAAAAAAAATAATGAAATAAAGGTCCCATGTATTTTAAAGGGCAGATCTTTGCATCGACCTAGCATCGAACCCAGGATATTTTTTGTGAAAGTCATTGATGTTTTCGAAAGTCCAAGACCATAAGTATAGGCACCTTGAATTTTATTCCTTTACCTATCCGGAAAGTATTTTTTTTTAATTCCTGAAAATCACGGCAATGCATTTAAACGGGAAAAATCGGGACTTTGGGGCCCTTTGGAATCGAACCTATGACACTGAGGATCAAAGTCGCTTTTTTCCTGGAAGTTTCACGTTATGGCCAATACGTCATAAAAATTTCAAGGCAATGACGCTTGTAGTTTAGCCTGTGAATTTGTATCCTATCTATATAGCTATATAGCTATATAGCTATATGGCTATATAGCTATATGGCTATATATATGAATGAATCCGGAGAAGCATCTATATATCTATTATATATATAGATGCTTCTCCGGATTCATTCATATATCATACGAGTAAAATGTAGCTTGCATACTGCAAGCAGATCGACAACACTAATTTCATATCGGCATCATATCGGGACGGACATCAAAAGAAAAAAAATTCAAAATATTCGTAGAATTCGCTGCAATTTAATCACCTGGCAGCGAACCCCGGTCTTCCTGGTGTACTTACTATGCAGCAAAATAGAAAATTACCATATCAAACTATGTGTGAAAATTCAAGCAAAACTATTAGGTGCAACTACCTCAAACGACGTCCTATTATTCACATACACTCCTTATTTGAGAAATTATAATGTGCTCTGGCATCGAACCCAGGAACAGCATGGTCTTATCTATTTTTTTTCTTAAACAAAGTGTTAATATACATCTTCCATCTAAGCAAGAGCTCCCTTACATATCGATAAATGCATAAAAAAATTATGAAAAGATACCCCATAGTATTATATATGGGTGATATTTTTACCGCCCGGCATCGAACCCGGGTCTTTCAGGCAATACTTTCTATGCAGCACAAAAGAAAAACACCATCTCTAACCGCGTATGCAAATTCAAGCAGAAATATTGGTTACAACTGCCTCAAATGACGTCCTACTTTTCCTTTATATTCCTTATGAGAGAAACGTTATTGTGCTCTGGCTTCGAACCCAGGAACAGTACGGTCTTATGAAAATTTTTTTCTAAAACTTATTCGTACCATACAACTTCCAGCCAAGCACGAACATCCTATCATTTCGATAAGTGCATCTAAAAAAATAATGAAAAACGGCTCCCATGTATTTTAAAGGGCAGATCTTTGCATCGTCCTAGCATCGAACCCAGGATAACTTTTGTAAAAGTCATTGATGTTTTCGAAAGTCCAAGACCATAAATATAGGCACCTTGAGTTTTACTTCTCTACCTATCCGGAAAGTATTTTTTTTTAATTCCCGAAAATCACGGCAATGCATTCAAACGGGAAAAATCGGGACTTTGGGGCCCTCTGGAATCGAACCTATGACACTGAGGATCAAAGTCTCTTTTTTCCTGGGGGTTTCACGTTATGGCCAATATGTCATAAAAATTTCAGATCAATGACGCTTGTAGTTTAGGCTGTGAATTTGTATCCTATCTATCTATATAGGTATATATATGAATGAATCCGGAGAAGCATCTATATATAATAGATAGATGCTTCTCCGGATTCATTCATATCTATTATATATAGACGTTTCTCCGGATATACCTATATATATATATATACGAGTAAAATGTTGCTTGCATACTGCAAGCAGATCGGCAATACTAATTTTATATCGGCATTATATCGGGACGGTCCTCAAAAGAAAAAAAGGATTGATAATATTCTTAGAATTCGCTTCAATTTAATCGTCCGGCATCGAACCCGGGTCTTACTGGTGAACTTACTATGCTGCACATTAGAAAATCACCATCTCTTACTATGTGTCAAAATTCAAGCAGAAATGTTGGCTACCACTGCCTCAAAAGACGTTCTAATTTTCACGAATGTAAAGTGCTCTCTGGATTCGAACCAAGGACGATCTCAGAAATCTAAAACATGTTTCTGAAAGCTTTTTATGATCTCTATCTATTTGCTGAATTTCAGGTTTCTATATTATTGGGAAAGGTTTCAAAATAATTCCTAAAAATTTGATCAACTTCTGATTGCAGAGACACCTGGTGTCGAACCCAGGACACATTGATAGCCGTGAATGCCCAGTTAGATTTCTAAGGACCTGCTCTACTAACATGCAAAGTTTGACGTCGATAGCATGCCGGAAAGTGACAAAATTTTGTTTCCGTTATCTCCGTAAGAAATGCATTGAGAAATGCAAATGGCCCTCTGGGATCGAACCAAGGACCATCAGCGAGTATATAAAATTTGATTATGAAACATATTCATGATATCTATTGACGTGCCGAGTTTCAAGTATCTATGTTATCGGGAAAGGATCCAAAAAAAATCTTAAAAATCGCCACAATGCAATTTAAACGGCCGATATTTGCCCACACCTAGCATCGAACCCAGGATATTTTCCGTAAAACTCATTAATGTTTTCGATAGTCCAAGACCATAAGTATAGGCACCTTGAGTTTTATTCCTCTACCTATGCGGAAAGTATTTTTTTTTAATTCCCGAAAATCACGGCAATGCATTTAAACGGGAAAAATCGGGACTTTGGGGCCCTCTGGAATCGAACCTATGACACTGAGGATCAAAGTCGCTTTTTTCCTGGGGGTTTCACGTTATGGCCAATACGTCATAAAAATTTCAAGGCAATGACGCCTGTAGTTTAGCCTGTGAATTTGTATCCTATCTATATAGCTATATAGCTATATAGCTATATGGCTATATAGCTACGAGTAAAATGTTGCTTGCATACTGCAAGCAGATCGAACACTATTTTCATGTCGGCATCATATCGGGACGGCCATCAAAAGAAAAAATGGATTGAAATTTTTCTTAAAATTCACTGAAATTCCATTGTCTGGCATCGAACCCGGGTCTTTACTGTTGAAGTTACTATGCAGCACAATAGAACATCGCCATCTCTAACTATGTGTGAAAATTCAAGCTGAAATATGGGCTACAACTGCCTCAAAAGACGTTCTCATTTTCACGAATTTATATGGCTCTCTGGATTCGAACCAAGGACGATCTTGGAAATCTAAAAAATGTTTCTGGAAGTTATTTATGATCTATATCTACATGCCGAATTTCAAGTCTCTTTATTGTTGGGAAAGGGTTCAAAATAATTATTGAAAATCGGATCAGTTACTGATTTTAGAGACGCCTGGTGTCGAACCCAGGACACATTGACAGCTGGGAATACACAGTTTGATTTGTATACACTTAATCTTTCTTAGTGCAAAGTTTGAAGTCTTTATCGTGCCGGGAAGTACCTATAATTTGTTTCCGTTATCTCCGTAAGAAATGCATTGAGGAATTTAAATGGCCCTCTGGGATCGAACCAAGGACAATCAGCGAATATATAAAATTGGATCCTGAAATTTATTATTGATCTCCAACTCCATGCCGAATTTCAAGTTTCCATGCCATCGGGAAAGGGTCCAAAAAAAATCTTAAAAATCGCCACAATGCAATTTAAACGGCCGATTTTTGCCCCGACCTAGCATCGAACCCAGGATATTTTCCGTAAAACTCATTTATGTTTTCGATAGATCATGACCATATATATAGGCACCTTGAGTTTTGATTCGCTACCTATCTGAAAAGTATTTTTTTTTAATTCCCGAAAATCAAAGCAATGCATTTAAACGGGAAAAATCGGGACTTTGAGGCCCTCTGGAATCGAACCCATGACATCGAGGTTCAAAATCGCAATTTTTCTGGAGGTTATACGTTATGGCCAATATGTCGTAAAAATTTCAAGCCATCGACGCTAGTGGTTTAGCCTGTGACTTTGTATCCTATCTATATACCTATCTATCTATATATATATATGAATGAATCCGGAGAAGCATCTATATATAATAGATATGGCTATCTATTATATATAGGTGCTTCTCCGGATTCATTCATGTATATACCTATATAGATAGATAGATAGATAGGATACTAATTCACAGCCTAAACCACAAGCGTGATTGACTTGAAATTTTTACGACGTATTGGCCATAACGTGTAACCGCCAGAAAAATTGCGATTTTGATCCTCAGGGTCATGGGTTCGATTCCAGAGGGCCCCAAAGTCGCGATTTTCTCCATAAGAATACATGGCGGGGATTTTCGAAAATTTTTTTGAGGTACTTCCCGGGGAGAGAAAGAGTTGAAACTCGAGGGATCGCTAGAAGCCGTGCGTATCCAACGATAATCAGAAAAACATCTTAGAATATAGTCCATGGTTCGATGCTAGGTCGGTGCAAAAATCGGCCGTTTAAAATGCATTGCGGCGATTTTTAAGATTTTTTTTGGATCCTTTCCTGATAACATGGATACTTGAAACTCGGCACGTCGATAGATATCATGAATATATATCATAATCAAATTTTAGATGTTCGCTGATGGTCCTTGGTTCGATCCCAGAGGGCCATTTGCACTTCTCAATGCATTTCTTACGGAGATAACGGAAACAAAATTAAGGTACTTCCCGGCATGCTATCGACATCAAACTTTGCATGATAGAAAAGCCAGTCCTTACAAATCAAACTCTGCATTTACAGCTTGCAATACGTCCTGGGTTCGACACCAGGTGTCTCTGAAATCAGAATTTGATCCGATTTTTAGGAATTATTTTGAAACCTTTCCCACTAAAATAGAAACTTGAAATTCGGCATATAGATAGAGATCATAAATATCTATCAGAAACATATTTTAGAATTCCACGATCGTCCTTGGTTCGAGTCCCGAGAGGCATTAACATTCGTGAAAATTAGAACGTTTTTTGAGGCAGTTATAGCCAATATTTCTGCTTGAATTTTCACACATAGTTAGAGATGGTGATCTTCTATTGTGTTTCATACTAGGTTTACCAGTAAGACCCGGGTTCGATGCCAGACGATGAAATTTCAGCGAATTTTAAGAAAAAATTAAATCCTTTTTTTTTCTTTTAAAGACCGTCCCGATATGATGCCGATATGAAATTAGTATTGCCGATCTGCTTGCAGTATGCAAGCTACATTTTACTCGTATATATGAATGAATCCGGAGAAGCATCTATCTATTATATATAGATGCTTCTCCGGATTCATTCATATATCATATATATATATATAGAGAGGATACAAATTCACAGCCTAAACCACAAGCGTCATTGACTTGAAATTTTTACGACATATTGGCCATAACGTGTAACCGCCAGAAAAATTGCGATTTTGAACCTCAGTGTCATGGGTTTGATTCCAGAGGGTCCCAAAGTCCCGAATTTTCCCGTTTAAAAGCATTGCTTTGATTTTCGGGAATTTTTAAAAAATACTTGCCGGATAGGTAGGGACTCCAAACTCAAGGAGCCGATATATATGGTCATGATCTATCGAAAACATAAATGAGTTTTACTAAAAATATACTGGGTTCGATGCTAGGTCGAGGTAAAAATCGTCCGTTTAAAATGCATTGTGGCGATTTTTAAGATTTTTTTTGGACCCTTTCCCGATAACATGGATACTTGAAACTCGGCACGTAAATACATAAAATGAATATATTTCATAATCAAATTTTAGATGTTCGCTGATGGTCCTTGGTTCGATCCCAGAGGGCCATTTGCACTTCTCAATGCATTTCTTACGGAGATAACGGTAACAAAATTAAGGTACTTCCCGGCATGCTATCGACTTCAAACTTTGCATGATAAAAAAGCCAGCCCTTACAAAACAAACTTTGCATTCTCAGTTTACAATATTTGCTGGGTTCGACACCAGGTGTCTCTGCAATCAGAAATTGATCCGATATTTAGGAATTATTTTGAAACCTTTCCTAATAATATAGAAACTTGAAATTCGGTATATATATATAGATATCATATAAAGTTTTCCAAAACAAATTTTAGATTTCCAAGATCGTCCTTGGTTCGAATCCAGAGAGCCATTTACTTTCGTGAAAATTAGAACGTCTTTTGAGGCAGTTGTAGCCAATATTTCTGCTTGAATTTTCACACATAGCTAGAGATGGTGATCTTCTTTTTTTCTGTAGAGAAGCTCACAGTAAAGACCCGGGTTCGATGCCAGACGATGAATTGTCAACAAATTTTAAGAAAAATTTCAATCCTTTTTTTATGATTTTGAGGACCGTCCCGATATTATGCCGATATGAAATTAGTATTGCCGATCTGCTTGCAGTATGCAAGCTACATTTTACTCGTATATAATAGATATATCTATTATATATAGATGCTTCTCCGGATTCATTCATATATCATATATATATATAGAGAGGATACAAAGTCACAGGCTAAACCACTAGCGTCAATGGCATGAAATTTTTACGACATATTGGCCATAACGTATAACCTCCAGAAAAATTGCGATTTTGAACCTCAGTGTCATGGGTTCGATTCCAGAGGGCCCCAAAGTCCCGATTTTTCCCGTTTAAATGCATTGCTTTGATTTTCGGGAATTAAAAAAAAATACTTTCCGGATAGGTAGAGAATCGAAACTCAAGGAGCCTATATATATCATCATCATTAATCGAAAACATAAATGAGTTTTACGGAAAATATCCTGGGTTCGATGCTAGGTCGGGGCAAAAATCGGCCGTTTGAAATGCATTGTGGCGATTTTTAAGATTTTTTTTGGACCTCTTCCCGAATGCATGCAAACTTGAAATTTGGCATGGGGTTAGAAATCATAAATATATTTCATAATCAAATTTTTTGTATTCGCTTATGGTCCTTGGTTCGATCCCAGAGGGTCATTTGCACTCCATAATGCATTTCTGATGGGGATAACGGAAACAAATTGTAGGTACTTCTCGGCATGATATTGACTTCAAACTTTGCATAAAATAAGATCAAGTTCATAAAAATCAAACTGTGCATTCACAGCTACCAGTGTGTCCTGGGTTCGACACCAGGCGTCTCTACAATCAGTAACTGATCCGATTTTCAATAATAATTTTGAACCCTTTCCCAACAATATAGAAACTTGAAATTCGGCATTTAGTTAGATATCATAGATACATTTCCAAATCATCTTTTAGATTTCCAAGATCGTCCTTGGTTCGAATCCAGGGAGGCATTTACATTCGTGAAATTTAGAACGTCTTTTGAGGCAGTAGTAGCCAATATTTCTGCTTGAATTTTCACACATAGTTAGAGATGTTGATCTTCTGTTGTGCTGCATAGTAAGTTCACCAGTAAGACCCGGGGTTCGATGCCTGACGATGAAAAGTCAGCGAATTTTAAGAATATTTTCAATCCACTTTTTTTCTATTGAGGACCGTCCCGTAATGATGCCGATATGATATTAGTATTGCGGATCTGCTTGCAGTATGCAAGCTACATATTACTCGTATTCATATATTCATATATATATATATATAGAGAGGATACAAAGTCACAGGCTAAACCACTAGCGTCAATGGCTTGAAATTTTTACGACATATTGGCCATAACGTATAACCTCCAGAAAAATTGTGATTTTGAACCTCAGTGTCATTGGTTCGATTCCAGAGGGCCCCAAAGTCCCGATTTTTCCCGTTTAAATGCATTGCTTAGATTTTCGGGAATTTTTAAAAAATACTTCTCGGATAGGTAGAGAATCGAAACTCTAGGAGCCTTTATATATGGTCATGATCTATCGAAAACATAAATGAGTTTTACGGAAAATATCCTGGGTTCGATGCTAGGTCGAGGCAAAAATCGGCCGTTTAAAATGTATTGTGGCGATTTTTAAGATTTTTTTTGGACCCCTTCCCGATGGCAAGGAAACTTGAAATTCGGCATGGAGTTGGAGATTATAAATATGTTTCATAATCAAATTTTACATATTCGCTGATGGTCCTTGGTTCGATCCCAGGGCGCCATTTACATTTCTCAATGCATTTCTTATGGAGATAACGGAAACAAATTTTAGGTTCTTCCCGACATGCTATCGACTTAAAACTTAGCGTGATAGAAGAACCAGTCTTAACAAATAAAACAATGCATTCATAGCTATCAATGTGTCCTAGGTTCGACACCAGGTGTCTCTGCAATCAGAAGGTGATCCGATTTTTAGGAATTATTTTGAAACCTTTCCCAATAATATAGAAACTTGAAATTTGGCATATGGATTGAGATCATTAATAACTTTCAGAAACATTTTTTAAATTTCCACGATCGTCCTTGGTTCGAGTCCCGAGAGCCATTTACATTCGTGAACATTAGAGCGTCTTTTGAGGCAGCTGCGCCCAATATTTTTGCTTTAATTTTCACACATAATTAGAGATGGAGAAATTCAATTGTGCTGCATAGTGTGTTTCACCAAAAAGAACCGGGTTCGATGCCGGACGAATAACTTGCAGCGAATTTAAAGAATATTTTCAATCACCTTTTTTTTCTTTTTAGGACCGTCCCGATATGATGCCGAGATGAAATTAGTGTTGTCGATCTGCTTGCAGTATGCAAGCTACATTTTACTCGTATAGCTATATAGCCATATAGCTATATAGGTATATAGATAGGATACAAATTCACAGGCTAAACTACAAGCGTCATTGCCTTGAAATTTTTATGACGTATTGGCCATAACGTGAAACCCCCAGGAAAAAAGCAACTTTGATCCTCAGTCTCATAGGTTCGATTCCAGAGTGCCCCAAAGTCCCGATTTTTCCTGTTTAAATGCATTGCCGTGATTTTCGGGAATTTTTAAAAAATACTTTCCGGATAGGTAGAGAAATAAAACTCAAGGTTCCTATAGTTATGGTCTTGGTCTTTCGAAAACATCAATGACTTTTACAAAAAATATCCTGGGTTCGATGCTAGGACGATGCAAAGATCTGCCCTTTAAAATACATGGGAGATGTTTTTCATTATTTTTTTTGATGCACTTCTCGAAATAATAGGAAGTTCGTGCTTAGCCGGAAAGTGTAAGGTAAGAATTGGTTTAAGAAAAAAATTTTCATAAGACCGTACTATTCCTGGCTTCGATGCCAGAGCACATTAACATTACTCTCATAAGGAATATAAGGGAAAATAAGACTTTGATTGAGGCAGTTGCAGCCAATACATCTGCTTGAATTTTCGCACAAAGTTAAAGATTAATATCTTCTATTATGTTGCATAGGAAGTTTTACCAGAAAGACCCGGGTTCGATGCTGGGCGGTAAATATGTCTCCCGTTTAAAATACATAGGGTTAGTATTTCATTATTTTTTTGATGCACTTATTGAAATGATAGGAAGTTCGTGCTTGGCTGGAAAATGTATGGTTAAAACTGGTTTAAGAAAACAGTTTTCTGAAGACCGAACTATTCCTGGGTTCGATGCCAGAGCACATTAACATTTCTCTCATAAGAAATATAAAGGAAAAGTAGGACGTCGTTTGAGGAGGTTGAAGATAATATTTCTGCTTGAATTTTCACAGATAGTTAGAGATGGTGATCTTCTATTGTGCTGCATAGTAAGTATCACTAGGAAGACCCGTGTTCGATGCCGGACGAATAAATTGCAGCGAATAATCAGAATATTTTCAATCCATTTTTCCTTCTTTTGACGGCCTTCCCGATATGATGCCGACATGAAATTAGTGTTGTCGATCTGCTTGCAGTATGCAAGCTACATTTTACTCGTAATAGATATATAGATGCTTCTCCGGATTCATTCATATATATACCTATATAGATAGATAGGATACAAATTCACAGCCTAAACTACAAGCGTCATTGATCTGAAATTTTTATGACATATTGGCCATAACGTGAAACCCCCAGGAAAAAAGAGACTTTGATCCTCAGTGTCATAGGTTCGATTCCAGAGGGCCCCAAAGTCCCGATTTTTCCCGTTTGAATGCATTGCCGTGATTTTCGCGAATTAAAAAAAAATACTTTCCGGATAGGTAGAGAAGTAAAACTCAAGGTGCCTATATTTATGGTCTTGGATTTTCGAAAACATCAATGACTTTTACAAAAGTTATCCTGGGTTCGATGCTAGGACGATGCAAAGATCTGCCCTTTAAAATACATGGGAGCCGTTTTTCATTATTTTTTTAGATGCACTTATCGAAATGATAGGATGTTCGTGCTTGGCTGGAAGATGTATGGTACGAATAAGTTTTAGAAAAAAATTTTCATAAGACCGTACTGTTCCTGGGTTCGAAGCCAGAGCACAATAACGTTTCTCTCATAAGGAATATAAAGGAAAAGTAGGACGTCATTTGAGGCAGTTGTAACCAATATTTCTGCTTGAATTTGCATACGCGGTTAGAGATGGTGTTTTTCTTTTGTGCTGCATAGAAAGTATTGCCTGAAAGACCCGGGTTCGATGCCGGGCGGTAAAAATATCACCCATATATAATACTATGGGGTATCTTTTCATAATTTTTTTATGCATTTATCGATATGTAAGGGAGCTCTTGCTTAGATGGAAGATGTATATTAACACTTTGTTTAAGAAAAAAAATAGATAAGACCATGCTGTTCCTGGGTTCGATGCCAGAGCACATTATAATTTCTCAAATAAGGAGTGTATGTGAATAGTAGGACGTCGTTTGAGGTAGTTGCACCTAATAGTTTTGCTTCAATTTTCACACATAGTTTGATATGGATAATATTAATCTGGTAATCTGGTAATCTTCTATTTTGCTGCATAGTAAGTACACCAGGAAGACCGGGGTTCGCTGCCAGGCGATTAAATTGCAGCGAATTCTACGAATATTTTGAATTTTTTTTTTCTTTTGATGTCTGTCCCGATATGATGCCGATATGAAATTAGTGTTGTCGATCTGCTTGCAGTATGCAAGCAACATTTTACTCGTATAATAGATAGATGCTTCTCCGGATTCATTCATATATCTATCTATCTATTATATATAGACGCTTCTCCGGATATACTTATATATATATACACTGGGGATCAAAAGTCTAAGCATGTTCCACAAGTGCCACCGACTTGAAATTTTTACGACATAATGGCCATAACGTGTAACCTCCAGGAAAAAGCCGACATTGAACCTCGGTGCCATGGGTTCGATTCCAGAAGGCCCCAAAGTCGCGATTTTCCCCATAAGATTACATGGCGGGGATTTTCGAAAATTTTTTTGAGGCACTTCCCGGAAAAGCAGAGAGTTGAAACTCGAGGGACCGCTAAATGCCGTGCATAGCCAACGAAAATCAGAAAGACATCTTCGAATATTGTCCTTGGTTCGATGCTAGGCCGGGGCAAAAATCGGCCGTTTAAAATGCATTGCGGCGATTTTTAAGATTTTTTTTGGATCCTTTCCCGATAACATGGATATTTGAAACTCGGCACGTCGATAGATATCATGAATTTATTTCGTAATCGAATTTTACATATTAGCTTATGTTCCTTGGTTCGATCCCAGAAGACCATTTGCACTTCCCAATGCTTTTCTTACGGAGATAACGGAAACAAATTTTAGGTACTTCCCGGCACGATATCGACTTCAAACTTTGCATGTAGAAAGATCAAGTCCATACAAATCAAACAGTACATTCACAGCTATCAAAGTGTCCTGGGTTCGACACCAGGTGTCTCTGCAATCAGAAGTTGATCCGATTTTTAGGAATTATTTTGAAACCTTTGCCAATAATATAGAAACTTCAAGTTCGGCATATAGATAGAGATCATAAATAACTTTCAGAAACATTTTTTAGATTTCCAAGATCGTCCTTGGTTCGAATCCAGAGAGCCATTTAAATTCCTGAAAATTAGAACGTCTTTTGAGGCAGTTGTAGCCCATATTTCTGCTTGAATTTTCATACATCGTTAGAGATGGTGATGCTCTATTGTGCTGCATAGTAAGTTCACAGTAAAGACCCGGGTTCGATGCCAGGCGTCTCTACAATCAGTGAATGATCCGATATTTAAGAATTTTTTGGAACCATTTCCCAATTATATAGAAACTTTAAATTCGGCATATAGATAGAGATCATAAATAACTTTCAGAAACATTTTTTAGATACCCAAGATCGTCCTTGGTTCGAATCCAGAGAGCCATTTAAATTCGTAAAAATTAGAACGTCTTTTGAGGCAGTTGTAGCCCATATTTCTGCTTGAATTTTCACACATCGTTAGAGATGGTGATGTTCTATTGTGCTGCATAGTAAGTTCACAGTAAAGACCCAGGTTCGATGCCAGACGATGGAATTTAGGCAAATTTTAAGAAAAATTTCAATCTTTTTTTTTTCTTTTGATGGCCGTCCCGATATGATGCCCACATGATAATAGTGTTGTCGATCTGCTTGCAGTATGCAAGCTACATTTTACTCGTATACCTATATAGATAGATAGGATACAAATTCACAGCCTAAACTAAAGGCGTCATTGATCTGAAATTTTTATGACATATTGGCCATAACGTGAAACCCCCAGGAAAAAAGAGACTTTGATCCTCAGTGTCATAGGTTCGATTCCAGAGGGCCCCAAAGTCCCGATTTTTCCCGTTTGAATGCATTGCCGTGATTTTCGGGAATTAAAAAAAATACTTTCCGGATAGGTAGAGAAGTAAAACTCAAGGTGCCTATATTTATGGTCTTGGACTTTCGAAAACATCAATGACTTTTACAAAAGTTATCCTGGGTTCGATGCTAGGACGATGCAAAGATCTGCCCTTTAAAATACATGGGAGCCGTTTTTCATTATTTTTTTAGATGCACTTATCGAAATGATAGGATGTTCGTGCTTGGCTGGAAGATGTATGGTACGAATAAGTTTTAGAAAAAAATTTTCATAAGACCGTACTGTTCCTGGGTTCGAAGCCAGAGCACAATAACGTTTCTCTCATAAGGAATATAAAGGAAAAGTAGGACGTCATTTGAGGCAGTTGTAACCAATATTTCTGCTTGAATTTGCATACGCGGTTAGAGATGGTGTTTTTCTGTTGTGCTGCATAGAAAGTATTGCCTGAAAGACCCGGGTTCGATGCCGGGCGGTAAAAATATCCCCCATATATAACACTATGGGGTATCTTTTCATAATTTTTTTATGCATTTATCGATATGTAAGGGAGCTCTTGCTTAGATGGAAGTAGTATATTAACACTTTGTTTATGAAAAAAAATAGATAAGACCATGCTGTTCCTGGGTTCGATGCCAGAGCACATTATAATTTCTCAAATAAGGAGTGTATGTGAATAGTAGGACGTCGTTTGAGGTAGTTGCACCTAATAGTTTTGCTTGAATTTTCACACATAGTTTGATATGGTAATCTTCTATTTTGCTGCATAGTAAGTACACCAGGAAGACCGGGTTTCGCTGCCAGGCGATTAAATTGCAGCGAATTCTACGAATATTTTGAATTTTTCTTTCTTTTGATGTCCGTCCCGATATGATGCCAATATGAAATTAGTGTTGTCGATCTGCTTGCAGTATGCAAGCAACATTTTACTCGTATATAATAAAATTCCCGAAAATCTAAGCAATGCATTTAAACGGGAAAAATCGGGACTTTGGGGCCCTCTGGAATCGAACCCATGACACTGAGGATCAAAGTCGCTTTTTTCCTGGGGGTTATACGTTATGGTCAATATGTCATAAAACTTTCACTTCAATGACGCTTGTGGTTTAGCCTGTGAATTTGTATCCTATCTCAAGTGTGAAACGTGTGAAAATTCAAGCAGAATAATTGGCTGCAACTGCCTCAAACGAAGACCTAATTTTCACGAATGTTAATAGCTCTCTGGATTCGAACCAAGGACGATCTTGGAAATCTTAAATATGTTTCTGAAAGTTATTTATAATGTCTATCTATATGCCGAATTTCAAATTTCTATATTACTGGGGAAGGTTTCAAAATAATTCCCAAAAATCGGATCAACTCCTGATTGCAGAGACACCTGGTGTCGAACCCAGGACATATTGTAAGGTGTGAATGCAAAGTTAGATTTGTAATGACTTTTTCTTGTATCTTGCAAAGTTTGAAGTCGATAGCATGCCGGGAAGTACCTATATTTTGTTTCCGTTATCTCCGTAAGAAATGCATTGAGAAGTGCAAATAGTCCTCTGGGATCGAACCAAAGACCATCAGCGAACATGTAAAATTTGATTACAAAATATATTTATGATATCTATCGACGTGCCGAGTTTCAAGTATCCATGTTATCGGGAAAGGATCCAAAAAAAAAAAACTCATTTATGTTTTAGATAGATCATGGCATAAAGGCTCCTAGAGTTTCGATTCTCTACCTATCCGGAAAGTATTTTTTTTAAATTCCCGAAAATCTAAGCAATGCATTTAAACGGGAAAAATCGCGACTTTGGGGCCCTCTGGAAACGAACCCATGACACTGAGGTTCAAAATCGCAATTTTTCTGGAGGTTATACGTTATGGCCAATATGTCGTAAAAATTTCAAGCCATTGACGCTAGTGGTTTGGCCTGTGACTTTGTATCCTCTCTATATATCTATTATATATAGATGCTTCTCCGGATTCATTCATATATTCATATAGATAGATAGATAGATAGGATACTAATTGACAGGCTAAACCACAAACGTCATTGACTTGAAAATTTTAGGACGTATTGGCCATAACGTGTAACCACCAGAAAAATTGCGATTTTTAACCTCAATGCCATGGGTTCGATTCCAGAGGGCCCCAAAGTCCCGATTTTTTCCATTTAAATGCTTTGCTTTGATTTTCCAGAATTTTAAAAAAATACTTCCCGTATAGGTAGAGAATTGAAACTCTAGGAGCCTATAAACATGGTTAGGATCTATCGATAGCATTAATGAATTTTACAGAAAATATCCTGGGTTCGATGCTAGGACGAATCGAATATCTGCCGTTTAAAATACATGGGAGTAGTTTTTCATTATTTTTTTTGATGCACTTATCGAAAAGAAGGGAAGTTCGTGCTTGGCTAGAAGATGTATGGTAAGAATTCCTTTAAGAAAAAAATTTTGGTAAGACCGTACCACTCCTGGGTTCGATGCCGGGGCACATTAAAAATTCTCTCATAAGGAATACATGGGAAAAGTAGGACGTCATTTCAGGCAGTTGAAGCCAATACTTCTGCCTGAAATTTCACACATAGTTAAAGGTGGTGATCTTCTATTGTGCTGCATAGAAAGTATTACCAGAAAGACCCGGGTTCGAAGCCAGGGGGTAATCATATCCCCCGTTTAAAATACATTGCGTTAGTTTTCATTATTAATTTAGATGTATTTATCGAAATAATATGAAGTTCTTGCTTAGCTAGAAGATGTATATTAATACTCGGTTTAAGAAAAAAATTAATATAATACCATGCTATTCCTGGGTTGGATGCCAGAGCACATTACTATTTCTCACTTAAGGAATATATGTGAAAAGTAGGACGTCGTTTGAGGCAGTTGCAGCCAATATTTCTGCTTGATTTTCACACATAGTAAGAAATGGTGTTGTTCTGTTGTGCTGCATAGTAGGGTATGACCTGAACGAACTGGGTTCGATGCCAGGCGATAAAATTGCAGCGAATTTTACGAATATTTTCAATCCTTTATATTTTTTTTATGTCCGTCCCAATATGATGCTTATATGAAATTAGTATTGCCGATATGAAATTAGTATTGCCGATATGAAATAAGTATTGCCGATATGAAATGAGTGTTGCCGATCTGCTTGCAGTATGCAAGCTACATTTTACTCGTATATATATATATATATGATATATGAATGAATCCGGAGAAGCATCTATATATAATAGATAGATATATAGAGAGAGGATACAAACTCACAGCCAAAACCACAAGAGTGATTGAGCTGAAATTTTTACGGCGTATTGGCCATAACGTGTAACCACCAGAAAAATTGCGATTTTGATCCTCAGTGTCATGGGTTCGATGCCAGGGGGCTCCAAAGTCCCGATTTTTCCCGTTTAAATGCATTGCTTTGATTTTCAGGAATTAAAAAAAAATACTTCCCGGATAGGTAGAGAATCAAAACTCAAGGAGCCTTTTTATATGGTCATGATCTATAGAAAACATAAATGAGTTTTACGGAAAATAACCTGGGTTCGATGCTAGGTCGGGGCAAAAATCGGCCGTTTAAAATGCATTGCGGCGATTTTGAAGATTTTTTTTGGACCCTTTTCCGATGGCATAGAAACTTGAAATTCGGTATGAGGTTAGATACCATAAAAATATATCATAATCAAATTTTATATATTCGCTGATGGTCCTTGGTTCGATCCCAGAGGGACATATAAATTCCTCAATGCATTTCTTACGGAGATAACGGAAACAAATTTTAGGTACTTTCCGGCACGATATCGATTTCAAACTTTGCATAAAAATTTCATTCCATTTTTTGATGGCCGTCCCGATATGATGCCGACATGAAAATAGTGTTGACGATCTGCTTGCAGTATGCAAGCAACATTTTACTCGTATATATATATGAATGAATCCGGAGAAGCATCTATATATAATAGATATATATAGGGGATCAAAATTCTAACCATGTTCCACAAGTACCACCGACTTGAAATTTTTACCACGTTATGGCCATGACGTGTAACCTCCATAAAAAAGCCGACATTGAACCTCGGTGTCATGGGTTCGATTCCAGAAGGCCCCAAAGTCACGATTTTGTCCATAAGAATACATGGCAGGGATTTTCGAAAATTTTTTTGAGGTACTTCCCGGAAAAGCAGAGAGTTGAAACTCGAGGGATCGCTAGATGCCGTGCATAGCCAACGAAAATCAAAAAGACATCTTCGAATATTGTCCTTGGTTCGATGCTAGGCCGGGGCAAAAATCGGCCGTTTAAAATGCATTGTGGCGATTTTTAAGATTTTTTTGGGCCCTTGTCCGATGGCATAGAAACTTGAACTTCGGTATGAGGTTAGATACCATAAATATATATAATAATCGAATTTTACATATTCGCTGATGGTCCTTGGTTCGATCCCAGAGGGACATTTATATTCCTCAATGCATTTCTTACGGAGATAACGGAATAAAATTTTAGGTACTTCCCGGCACGATATCGACTTCAAACTTTGCATATAGAAAGATCAAATCCATACAAATCAAACAGTGCATTAACAGCTATCAATTTGTCCTGAGTTCGACACCAGGTGTCTCTGCAATCAGAAGTTGATCCGATTTTTAGGAATTATTTTGAAACCTTTGCCAATAATATAGAAACTTTAAATTCAGCATATAGATAAAAATTATAATTAACTTTCAGAAACATTTTTTAGATTTACAAAATCGTCCTTGGTTCGAATCCAGGGAGCCATTAAATTCGTGAAAATTAGAACGTCTTTTTAGGCAGTTGTAGCCCATATTTCTGCTTGAATTTTCACACATAGTTAGAGAAGGTGATCTTCTATTGTGCTGCATAGTAAGTTCACCAGTAAAACCCGGGTTCGATGCTAGACGATGATATTGCAGCGAATTTTATGAATATTTGCAATCCTTTTTTTTTCTTTTGAGGGCCGTCCCGATATGATGTCGACATAAAAATAGTGTTGTCGATCTGCTTGCAGTATGCAAGCAACATTTTACTCGTATATATATAGGTATATCTGGAGATATATCTGGAGAAGCGTCTATATATAATAGATATCCGGAGAAGCGTCTATATATAATAGATATCTGTAGAAGCATCTATATATAATAGATAGATAAGAAATTTAACATTATAATAGTTCTACATGTAGTTCACCTATGTCTAACCTATTCCTTGTATTTGAAGGTAACATAAAAAATTGTTAAAAGTAGTAATTTCATCAGTTCAAAGTATCAAGAAAAAAACAAAGTTAAGATTTCTACTAAAAAACCTTTTGCAAAACTACATGAGAAGCAGTGGTTAAAAAATCTGCTGCTCTTATTTTTTTGTGCCTTAAGATGTTTGAGATTTATATTTTCTGATAATTAATAAACAGATAAATAATTATATGAGATCTCACGGAGATGACCATAAGGGAAATCTGCATCCTCAAGGACCGTTTTCTACTTCCAAGCATTCGAAGGTAAAGGTAAAAGGGTAATGCTTTTTAGCCTGTATTTAATGGTTTTTCCTATCTTAAACTGTCTGTGTTTTTCACTGAATTTGATTTTAGCTTAAACATAATCTGAAAGAGGAGCCAAATGGTGGAAGATTTTGCATAATTGTTAGGATTTAAAAAGATTCACTATAGTTTATAAATGAGGTAATATTAGTGATGTCTAGATTCTGTTACCTCAGCTTAATTCAAATTGAGATGAGTTTTAAGTTTTCTTAAGTTATTTATATAGAAGTAAAACTGTACTATTAAAATTTTCCTCCTTTTACTCTTTTGTCCAGAGAAATACACAGGGTGTCCCAAAAAGTAGCGATAATCAGAAGAACAGGGGTTCTTGGCCAACCCAAATCACCCCACTCTGGGTGTCCGCTTTTTATCCGTTTTTAAGTTACGAATTTTTTTCATATATTTGAAAAAAGAAAAACACGACCTTCAGGATATATTTTGGCCATGGCATTGTAAAGAATTAATATACAGAGTTAATTTTTTTTAGAATAATTAAATATTTGCTTCAACTGACTCACAGAGACTTTTTGTCACAGCCTCTTCCATTCAGTCAGAATAAAACTTGGAATTTCAAAAACTGTACCGTCATGAATTTCATCAAAATCTTTGAGGACAATTTAAAAAAACATTTTTTGATGACTACTCTGAATACTTGTCCAAGTCATTAATTATTTACCACAAAAATTTTATCAAGCCATCTTAATGACAACATACTTAAAATAAGATTTAAAACATAGTCAAAGTCGAAGATTCTCAGTTTTAATGGACGAGTTAACACCTCATTGTAACTCAAATTAGTGATATTAATGCGTTCAATTATACACAAAATCAAAACCTTTTTTCTTATTGGTGTGCTTTGGCACTCTCCAGTAGCAAGAATAAATGCCACTTCCCCTTGTTACTAGGTGAAGTCAACAACAATTTCCTTCGAGTATTACAAAGTATGGACCATTCTTGGGTTGGGTTGAGCCTAACAATAACATAACTAAGTGTTATAGAGGCAACAAAGATTCATCGATGCAAAATGTAAGTAAAAGATGGTTGCATGAGGAAGATTTGTTTTTAACAGCAAATATAAAAGATGAAAAGAATGAACTTGGATTAATATTCAAAATTGCATGCCATTTTCATTCCTGGTGCCAGAATACGAACACAATTGAAAGTCAAAAAATGACCCCATAGTGGGTCCCTTAATTTCAGGCAAATGTTTTCATTGATCCTCATTGGCATATTACTGTACAATTTAAAGCATCCCTCTTTTTTCATTTTGAAAATTGTGATTTACTCTTCTTAAAATATGTGGAGATTCCTAAAAGAAGAGAAATATTTAGTTTTCATTTTCAGAAAATTAAAACTTCCTCTGTGAATCCTTGTCCCTCCTTGTAAGTTATATTTAAGTGAATTAAAAAAGTAGGTGAAGAAGTAATGAAGTCAGTAATAATCAAATTAACTACCTAAGTAAAATAATTAGTAAGTTAATTGAAGTAATAAGGGATCAGCAGAGGAAATGGGTGGGTTAATTATCGAGAGGATAGGAACTACTAAAGAAAGTAACTGAGGGTAAAAAACAAGAGGAAAAAAAGTAGGAGAGCACAAAGTCAGAAGATGTTAAATGACTTTAAGGGTGTGGTGTTCTACAAAGAAGAAGGAAATGGCTTCAATAGGGAATTTTAAGGCACATTAACCTACCAAAAGGTATATACATTAGGGTGTCCCAAAAAAATCAGTAATTTTTTTCGAATGCATACCCTCTATTTTTTCTATTTGGCCTTATAAACTCACCTAATAAATATTATTGCGATTGGATTATGGTAACCGTTGCCAACTTGATGCCAAACAATTTCGAGAAATTAAAATTTGTCAAGGGGGACACCAGGTTAATGGCTAATTAACTAATGGATTCTCACTAATCTTTCAGGGCACGTTCTTTACGTAAAAATAGTGCACACGTTTATGGCCTTTTAACTCAATGTGCTTTTGCTTATAAAAAATTATCAACGGAATATCGGAGTTAGGCAACCACATGATACATCTATATTACTATATTGTTCTCGAGTTAATAGGAATTTATTTTCTTCAATTAATTTCTCTGATAACTTATCTTTTTGCGATTAAATATCATCTTGCTACCTTCCAAGTATTCTTTAATTTTAGTTAATATTTATCCTAATATATATAACTTTGTAGAGTGAGCAAGTAACGAAAAAAGATGGCCAAAAATACAAAAGTGGATTTTGTTTGTGCGAACTTTGATACTTAGCTTAGTTAATGCTGAATAAATTCCATATACAACCATTACTATTATTTTAAAGTAAATTACTTTGATTCCTGCACATTAAATTTATACAGGGGGTTTAAGTCGACCTAATTTTCCAAGAAATGCCAGTCATACATTTTTTGCAAAATTCTTAGTCAAAACCGCAAGCACCATTTACGAGTAGGCAGCCTTTTTTGTATCAAAGCATCACATAAGCAGCTTTACAGAAGATAAGTCAGCATTCATGGTATTTGACCGATTAAGTTTCTGCCTTATCACTATTTGACGATGATGTGGATAACAACTCTAAAATAAAAATGGTTAAAAATTTATCTGAAGAGAATTTATCAACTCATGGTAAAAGTTACATCCCATCGAAGGAAGAACTTTGTGGTTCATTGTATGGTAAGTTGAATAAATAAATATAGTAGCTGTTTCCTTAGTTTTCTGTTTAGATCATAATTTTGTTAACTGACTTTATCTTGTTTTATTTCAGAGAAAAACATCTACAACTTAATTTCAGTCAGAAGCAAGTCATTGTTAGATCATCTTAAAATTGATGACAGTTTTCTCCTCGAATGCCCAATATGTCGAATATGGTCAAATAATGCTTCATTTAGAGAAGCCAGAAAGAATATTTCAAGTGAAAGAAGGGCAGTGAAAAATACAGATGAAAGAGCGGTCAAGTTTGTGCAAGACTTTCATGGTTTAATCACGGTTGAGGAGGAACAAAAGCAATTTTAATTACGTTGCGTACAAGAACACTGAAATATTTATCCTGACTGCAAAAAGCAAACTTTAAAAAGCAAATTTCAGGAATAATGTTTTTTAACATGTTAGACAGTAAATAAACATGATTTTGGAATATTGCTGTTTTATTTACTAAATAAACAATGAGTTCTGGAATCCTTCCGTACCAAATCAGTACAAATTTTCATTTCTCATCTTTGGCATTGAGTTGGCACGGGTTACCATAACTCAATCTGAATAATATTTATTATGCGAGTTATAAAGGCCAGACAGAAAAAATACAGGGTATGCTTATCTGAATTTTCAAAAATATGGAAGAAAATAAATTCCTATTAACTCGAGATATATATATTGTAATATAGGTGTATAGGGTGGTTACCTAACTCCAATATTCAGTTGCTAATTCTTTATAAACGAAATCCCATTGAGTTAAACAGCCGGACATGTGTCCCTATTTTTAAGCAAAGAACGTGCCCTGAAAGATTCGTGCAATTCCTTCAGTTAATTTACATTACCATTCAGGTTAATTACCCATTAACCTGGTGTCCCCCTTTTCGGTAAAAATTTTCATATCTCAAAATTGTTTGGCATCAAGTTGGCACGGGTTACCAAAATTCAATCGAAATAATTATATATTAGGTCAGTTTATAAAGCCAAATAGAAAAAAATAAAGAGTATGCGTAATAAATTGGAAAAAAAATATACCATAATGTCTAGGGACACCCTAATACAAATAATATATGATCATTATCCACTTGGGCCCCAACTTTGGGCACATGGCCACTCAAGTGGTCCTTTTCTTACATCAGATGAGGGAGACGGAGTTACGCTTGGATCCTTATATTGATTTTTAGCTATTAGTTGAAGTTTAGCATCATTTGTGTTTTTCCCAACATCTGTGAGTCGGTCTACACTGAAAGGGTTAATGTAATCCATGAGTCACCGTACTAAGAAAAATAGACTAAGCTTCCACATTTTCACTTTCCAATATCTTTAAGGCAAAGCAATTTATGTAAGCAACTTCACCTCATTAACACAGTGATACAGTGTACATTCAGTTGATGAACATCTCTCCTCACAAATGAATCAGTTTACAAACAATTTTTCAGCTCACAAAACATCAAAGGTGAGTCTTTTTGGAGTGGTGAACACCTAAGGATGAAGAGCAAAGTTTACCAGGAAGGTTTGAGTGTTGGCAGTATAGTGTCAATTGCTAACCTTATGAGTCAAAATGAAAATCCACAAAGAGGCATCTTACACAATATTTACCTATATTTCAATGGGGTGGTTTACTGGTTGTAAAAAAAAGTTAGGCTTTTTTATATAGTACTAGCTGTAGCGCTCGTTGATTCTCAACGGGGAGAATAGAAATTGAATTAAATAAAGTAATCCTTTTATTAAAAAGATGATAATCTAAAATGGGTAAAGTTTCGGAAGAGGACCGTCAGGGAGAAATTCTATATCTCCCTTATAAGTTGATATTATGATAAAAAAATTAGAGCACATTAAAGATAAAGAATAGCGCTATAATTATATGTTTATAAACAATTCCTAGTACGTATGGTTTAGGAGATATTTACATCCAAATATGACCATTTTTGGTCGTTTTTCGTCTGCTAGGACGCCATCTTTGATGTTTCCTCGGGTCTCCGCTAGGGCGATTGTGACTTATTTCAACTCTAATGAACTCCTAGGGAAAAAAATTCCTTTTTCGGCAAAATTCGCTTTGTGTTATAAAAAAGATAGTCACCCTCTCGTTCGGTTTGCAAGCTATAGTTGGTTTGCAAGCTCATTGGGTTTCCAAGGTCTTTTGAGGTACTTATTAATTCTTATTAGCATCACTTAATTTACTTATTTATCAATTCTGAATTATGATGAAAAAGTGTTTCATCGCGGATGGGTTAAGTTGGGTGTTCCAGGCTCCCTTTATAATATGATCTTCATTAAAACAAAGTCATAATTTTTCTTAAAATACCTTGGAAACCTAATGAGCTTGCAAACCAACTATAGCTTGCAAACCGAACGAGAGGGTGACTATCTTTTTTATAACATAAAGCGAATAGGGCCAAAAAAAAACAATTTTTTCCATTTAAATTCGTTCGTCGTAAAATAAATCCGGAATCATTGCGAAATGTGTGAGTTTGACGTTCGTGGGATATTTATGCGATTTGAAATGCGTTACGTATTCGCTGTTTCGGAGATGTGAAACTGGGCGTGTGCTGCGACATCTAACGTCAAAACGCCATAACTAACAGTTTAAGAATGGTATTCGGACGTCATTACTGCACCTCCGTCACTGAAAGTTACTTATCGCGGTAAATATAGCACGTAGCCGTACGTTAGATATATATACATGAAGCGCAATATTAAACACATGTGCCTGTGAAGTTTCATCGAAAATGGGTCAATTTTGCTGCAAAAATAAAAATAAAACCCTGACGGTCCTCTTCCAAAACTTTACCCTGAAGGTAAAGTTTTGGAAGAGTTTGATCTAGTAAAGCCTTTGACTCTATTGATGTGGACATTCATTTATCGAAAATAGAACATGTTCTATTTTCGACCAATCAGGAAAGAGTGTCGGCCATAACTGGAAATATTTCCCCGTGTATGGCGGCCTTTAGAGTTGAAATAAGTTACAATCGCCCTAGCGGATTCCCGAGGAAACATAAAAAATGGCGGAAAAGCAGACAAAAAACTTCGAAAATTGGTCATGTTTGGATGGAATTTCCTACAAAACCGCGTCACTAATGAATACATGGTAATCATATAATTAAGCCGCACTCCATCTTTAAAATGGTGTATGAATGGTTTCGTTAAGTCTAATAGTAACTAAGATATAGAATTTCTCCCTGACGATGCCAAACTGCAAATTTACCCATAAATGTTGTATCATTGTCACAGTGATACAAAAATTGCAGTGTAATCGGTCAATTTCTACAATATTTCAGCAAAAAAAGATTTAGTACCATTTGATATTTGAATTTAATTTATTTTACATACAAATCAAAAGAAAACTTTGCTTTAAAATTGAATTTACACATCCATGTGTCTTTCTTTACAACTCTTCCATATAAAATCTTACAAAACAAATATATACGACCAAATGTTACTTTTTGCATTCCAAAAGTGTGTGTTTATCTATATAAACACATATACACATGCATATCTATACACATTTTACCAAATAATTTCTTGGCCTCACAAGATTTGTATAATAATATGATATCACGGGTGAAAACTTAAAGTAAGATTAAAATAATGATAATACCAAGTAAGAATATTTACACATTGGATAACCTGTCCGGTTTTTAAACTGAAGGAATCAGACTTAGGAGAAAAAATCTCAAGAATTTCTCACAAAATCGATCTTAGTATTCACATGAAAATGACGGGAAACCCATCATTGGTTTAAAATGGACATAAGTAGTGAAATTATAGCAACAATTACAGTTGGTACGGATAATATAGATGCAGAAGATCCAGGTTTCTCTGCACGTTTATCATCTGGAATCACATTTTCTTTGTCTTCTATAGCTTGTATTATTGCTTCGTTGATAGCGTTCAGAAGAGGGAATTTCTTGAAACCTGCTTCACTTGAAGAACTGCAGTCACCATGGAAGTCATCAGTATCAATTGCCCACACCATTATTCCACCAAGTTCCTTCTCCATAGCAAACTTAACCTACAATATATTTTAATCATGAAAGAACATTACACATTAGCCAATGGATTTTATTCTCACCAATGATTAGTAAATAATTAAAGTAAAATCCCTAATGAGGGAATTGCTGGGAATCAGTTCATATTTTTACTAAATGAAGATATTCAATTAAAATGAGTTAAATTACATCAATTGTAGAAGGCTTTACCAACTGACAATCCATGACATGGAATAGTAAGAATAAGAATCAAATTTTATGTATTTCCACATACACAAGAGTCATTCAGAAAATAAGGATCACGTTTAAAAAAATTGAAATGTGTATATATTTTTATGACATTCACAGAAATTGTAACACATATATATATAGTTAATTTTCTGCATAATTGCAAATTGATGAATTTTTCAGGCACTAGCTTTTTTATACCAGTAACCTCACACACCATCTAGTACAACCACTTTTCAACTGTTTCTTTCATCTCATCATCTTCAGAAAAATATTTCCCAATGGAAAAACTAATTAGTGAAAAGCTTATAATCACTGGGTGCAAGATTTTGACTGTGGGCTGATGACTATATCCCATCAGAAGGTGGACAATGATATATTTTAATTTTTAATGACGTTTTGATGAAGGAAGCAAAACCCACAGATCAGCATTCCTGTATGTTATATATTTTATCTTTTCTGTAGTTTCTTAAGGGTTTCACTGCACACAGTAAAATTACTTCTCCTTGAGGCATGAATTCCACCAACAGAACTACATTATATAAAGACAAACTCTTTGTTGGATGGTGAGCTCTGATCTGTCACCACCATAATGAAAATCTTTTGAACTTTAAATTGGTGGTGGGTTGGGTTGTGGTGACACTTTTCATTGGGGACAGCACCTGCGACGCAACTTTCTGCATCCCAACCATAATTTCACCCAAAAGACTGGGAGGTGTATAAAAGAGTTAGTGGAGAGTGTCAAATGGTGATCATCGTGGATGGTTTCTTCAATTTTAACCAGTTTCATCAGATGCACGATATCAATAGGATATCAATAAATCAATTGTTTGTCCTTCCTTATTTGAATCACCTTGTCAAATGTTGAAGACACATAATTTCATTTATGCATGTTTTCACAAGTTTCCATTGTGAATACCCACTGTAATTTCATTACGCAAAGTTAAAAAACCAAATAAGGTGAAGGTAATGGGCATGGTAAAAGAATTCAGTGTAAATTGATGCTGTGATGGTTACACGCATCATAACTCTCGTTCAAACTGCAGGGTGTATTGCAAATGTAAAAACTTTGAATAAAAAATTTTGCTATGGCTTTCAGAAGCCTTACTTTCTGGAAGACCCTGGTATCTGAATCAAGTCTGTCCATATGATGAAGATCTTTCACAATATATATGTGGAGATAAGCAACAAGATTTTCAATCCTACTTTACCACGACTTAAATTAATTTAATTTTTTTACTTGTTTGTTAATTTATTATTTAATACCAGAACAAGCTCAATGGATGTGTGATAATATATAAATAAATATTGTGCTGGTTGTCAAGTATTCATTGTGGCAACCAAAAATAAACATTGATCATTAGAGTGAAAAAGGATCAGCCATTTTTCATGCAGTGAGTTGGATGGACAATTCAGCATCACATCTTTGCTTTTCCAGCAGAACATACTGTGTTTTGCATTTTACCTACCCTTACATGTATGATCGGATTTTATTTAAAAAATATATCAAAAACAACCACACCATCTACAGATGTAATAGAAAAAAATATATATACAGGTCAAATTCTGTTACAACGAAATTCTTGGAGGAACGAAAAAAATTTGTTGTAACGAAAGTTTCGTTATCATGAGATTGAAAATTTTTGGTCAGTTTTTCACCCTTGCATTGTACGTACGAGTACTGTATAGGTTAAAGCAGTCCTCTCCTATGCATTTGTTTTAAATTTTCAACGGGCCTGAAAGGGTATGAAACAAATTTAAAACACAGCGCCAAGGCTGCAACAAAATTTTATTTCATAAAAAATATCTGTTATTTTTTTGCATCTTTCTTTTTGAAGTACACTTCAGGAATTTCTCCTCCATAATTCTTAAATAATTATACATTTTCTTGTCTGCTTCTTCGCTGGTGCACATAAATCTTTTAAACGTTTCAAACGCTGAAAAGGCTTGAGCAGCTGTTACAATTTCTTCCTTTCTATCGCTGCCTTCGTCCAAACTTGAGGAGTCCGCTTCTTTCCTCATTGAGTCCAAAATTTCTTTCTCGGTTTCCTCTTCTGATGCTTTCAAGTGTCGATCCACATCAACAAAATCGTCAAATTTTAGACCTCCTCCTTCGTTGAAGGGGCTCCACAATTCTTCGATTTCCTGATCTACTCCAGATGGTTCCTCTTCTGCCTCTTGAGGCGCTGGCATTATCCTGCTTTTCCCCAGCACTTGGATATTCTCTCTTGAGAAATTGATGCCCAAGAGCTATCTAGCATCTCTACTGCATCTTTTACTGTAAATTTTGCAACTTGGTCACAGGTCATATGAAGCAAGATTTTTTTCAGCATCTCTTTCCAGTAATTTGCTTTCAAAGACCGAATTATTCCTAGGTCCAAAGGCTGCAGGACAGCCGTACAGTTAGGGGGAAAGAATTCAACCCTCACATTTTTCAAATTGGGAGCTGTGTTGTGGGCTGCGCAGTTATCTATTAAAAAGAGAATCTTTTTGTTTTTCCTAACCATTTGCTTATCCAACTCAGTTAGCCATTTTGAGAAAATGTCTCTAGTCATCCAGGCTTTCTTATTCTCTTCATACTCGCAGGGAAGAAACAAGCACCCTTTAAAACATCTTGGATTTTTAGATTCTCCTATAATGAGCGGACGAAGCTTGTCGGTTCCCGTTGAGTTGCAGCAAAGAAGAGCTGTCAGTCTTAGCTTCGATTTTTTCCTCCACTGCACTGCTCACCTCTGACTGCCTGTGTTGCAGGAGCTGATATAAAATGCCCCTTTTGTCAGCATTATAAATGTCCTTAGGGTCATAATTAAGAATAATGTTTTGTATTTCTCCCGCTCTCCATTCGTTTACCTTTTCTAGTTGGACCGAGGATTCTTCTCCGTAGATGGCCTTGCATGAAATTCCAAATCTGTCCTGGAACCTTATGAGCCACCCCCTGCTGGCAGCAAAGTCCTTGTGTCTGAGAGTGGTGGCCATACTTTTCGCCTTCTCCTGGAGTAGCGGTCCACTAACGGGAAGGTTTTTAGCCCTTGCCTCACAAAACCACCGGAATAAGGCTTCCTCCAAGTCCTCACACGCAGCAGTCCGCATGCGCTTTCACTTTAGGTTGGCTTTCCAAAAGCTTTCCTCGATTTTATCCCTGTCCTTCAAAAATGTTGAGAGCGTAGATGGAGAAATCCCGAAACTGGAGGCAATTTCCCCTTTCTTCCTCCCGCTGTCAACAGCTTCGAAAATTTCCATTTCCAGCTCCAAACTGAACTGTCTCCTTTTCTTCGAGACATCCATGGCACTTCTCTTTCTCACTTCAAAACTGAAGAGCTGGTAAAGGACTGACCTTTTTCCCGGTAAATGAGGGCAAAATTACCTGAGATGGATGACTCATACTACGGTACTCCCTGGAATACCCAAATGACTCATGCTGTCTGGTCGTGGGGTGAATGGTAGACAATATTTTTGAGGGTAGAGCTCTTTAGCTGAGATGAAAAATTTTCGTTGTAAAGTTGACATTTCGTTGAAATGAGATTTCAATAACCCATAATTAAATGGCGACTAATGGCGAGCCAACCAAGATGATCAAAGATTTTCGTTATAACGAAAATTTCGTTGTAACGATACTCGTTGTAACGGAATTTGACCTGTATTAACATCTGAATACAGGTCATTGTTTTGATCATCTTTATTAATTTTATTGTGAAATAAATAGATGTTAAAGCATTGAAAATAAAGATCAATACACAACTTTCCCCTAATGAACAAGGGCTTTTGCAAGTGCCATGCCAGAAAGAAAATTTCTGTAATGAATCATTCTTATGATGACAAAGGAAATATATTTAAATTTTATACTTTTCTGAACAACTTGTAATTCCTCCCATAAAATACTTCATTTTAGGACTTAAATTGAAATATATAAGAGCTTCCATATAATATATATTCGAAAATTATACATAGATTGAATGAATTTATTTATTATAATAGTACAGCAAACTTTATTTATTCCTCTGACTAGAGTTTAAAGCATTCAGAAAATCTTCCTCCAAAGAATTTACATCTGAAATAATACTGCTCTCTCCATCAAAAGAAATTAAGTGTCTTCTCAAATATTGAAGCACTTGCATTATTTCACCAGGTTTTGGAATGGCAAACTCTTTTTATACTGTTTCTTCATCTTCTTCAGCGTGCCTTTTGCATTTCTTCCTCTGAGGGACCAGTGGTTTTTTTCAAGATCATCACATCAGGCAAACTCTTTAAATTTTGTATCCAAATCAGGTATTATTTTTATCCAATTTTTATAGTCGATCACATCCATTTCTATTTGTATATAATTATTGCAAATGAACACAGGCTAAGTAAAACAATTTGATATTCTTTGAATTGTTGGTGAATTCTGTATAGCTGTTACCATAAGCATGCCATTAAGTACGTTCAGTTTCAAATGTTTGGTTACCTCTATGTTACATGTAGTATTGTTAAAAGTGTTTCAACAGCTGAGGTCATTTTGAACGTGGGCTCCCATCCAACCCGGGATTGCTTTCACTGCAGCCGAATGCATTGCCCATATGGATGTCAAGGAGCCCGATGTTACATTTGTTGTTTTCAGCACTAAAGCCCTTTTCAACTTTGCTTTCATAAAATGAATAATGCCCAAGTCAAGTGGCTGAAAATGACTTGAATAAATTACAGGAAGAGACTTAAATATTGTGGAAAAAATCTGGAGGGTGAGATGAACAATGAAAACTATCATAAAAAACTAAGTTTTCTAGATGTAGCGGATCAGCTGATTCAGCTTTCTCATATTTGATATTATTAACAAATATTTTCCCCTTATTTTATGCATAGTAAACGAAATTGAATCTTAATAAAATTTGTTACTTCAAAATTTTACTAAATTAAAACTAACTTAATTGCAATAAAGGTATTATTTTGAATATTTTTTGCAATGGAAATCAAATTTGATGATCCTACATTATCTTTTCTTGCACAGTCTATTATCCAGATATTCCTTCTACCATATTCTGACAAACAAAATATTTTTTATTTGTCTCTTGGAATAGGATAGAGAAAATTGCATCTATCATATACTTTTGTTACAGTCTGCTGAGCTACAACTACAGAGCTATGAGTGAATAATTTCACTCTTTATGGAATGCCAAGAAAAATGTTACTGGTAGTGTGCTTAATTTATGTGTTCCCCTCATTGCATTGTGCCTAGGTAAAGAAAGTCACGACAAACTCCTCCTTCTGTTTATTTATTCCCCCTTACTAGGTTTTGGCAGGCTTTGTTACAGGGGATGAGATATTGACTGGTCTAATACTTTACTTTACAGACATTATTCAGGTGTGTAGGATATTATTATTACTTTGTCATAATAAACTTTGGACAACCAAATTGAAGAGCTTTTGATAAACAAGCAAAATAACACAGTTAACATTAATCTTTTATTCAACTCATGGGACAGTAATAACACAAATTGAGCAGAAACTAAATCTAATACAAACTACCAACCTGATACATTTACAAGCCAATATTTTTTGCAATGTTTTTAGAAACTATATTTTGTTTTGCATTTTATTGATGATTTTAGTTTCTAAGGACCATTTTATTTTTTCACTAAATGCATACGTACCTCACATAGAGATTCACTAAATATGGGAAATTGATACATTGCTTGTATATGAAATTGGCAGGCATCCAAATGAATGCTCACTAGATACGGAAATTTTAAATAGATGAGAAAATTATTAATAGTTGATGCTCTCAGTATCAACCATACCTAAATGTATCTTTTTTTTCTTTCAGTCTTTACAGTATTATATTTGAAAGGGGTGAGCTGAAACTACTACGAAACTTTCCCACCAGATACAATAAAAAACATTTGAATAACCAAAGTGCTCTATTATAAGGAAATCTTTTCCATTTTCAACATTCCCAACCAACCCAATATTCCTAACTTAGTAGTGTTGCCCTGCACCAACACTTTATTTAAAATTCGAGTATTTTTTAGAGCTGAATACAAAAGAAGAAAGTGCTCCTTTTAAATTTGATGCTGCCAAGAAAATTAAATTTACAAATTCAATATATATCAAGGCCAAAATTTTAATTGAAATTTGTGTTTGTAAATGGAACATTTTAGACCATCGAGACTAACACAAATTGAGCTTGAACACAGATTGATCCAATCTGTTACAAAAAGGTGGTAATTTAAATGGTCCTGTGGATAACTATCCGAGTAATTCAACTATAACTAAGTTTTCTACCCATTCAAAATATTCATAATTATTATTAAATTGTACCTTTTCTTGAATACTGCGCTCGTCATCATAAGTGATCCATTTATCTTTCCTTGATGCATATGGGGTCTTACTAGCATCATCCCATCCAATTATCCATTTGTCAGAGGAGCCATTTTCCATGAGTTTTCCAGGATTCATAAGCTCAAGACAAATCTGACAAGAGAAAGAGGTCAGTCAGGAATAATGTAAATGCACAAAAATAGTTTATTCAGAAAATTCCTTTGTATCATTAAGATGATTCACCTGAAAATCAAAAATCAATAAAAAGTAATAAACGAAGAGGTGGTAAGTAGATACATTTTGGGTAGAATTAAAAGTAATAAAAATGGTCGGATAAATCTTTGGCTCCTTATGATAATAGAGTTTGGCCTCTGTATTCAAGAATTTCACATCTTCCAAAGGAGATATTTCAATTGTAGTATTTACTACTATGGCTTAAATGGAAGAGAAGACCTTTCAGTCTCCTTCCAGCCAGAATAAATATGATTATCTACTTAAGTTCATAAAAGAGAATTTTTTTAATAGTTAACCACAGAATATAATCTTTAATCCATGAAGATATCTGGCAGGAATACTTTCTTTGGAAATGGTTCATTGAGAATGGATGTATCCTTTTAATTTTTCTCCAGAATGAAAGCAATCAAAATGTTATTTGTACAACAATACCTGTAAGAAATTCTTGAATTTCACTGGTAACAATAATATACTTCCTTGACATTCCAAGATTTAAAATCTATTGAAAAACCGAGACAAAGGTATTACTTGAAAGTTAAATAAAAAAAACAAATAATGGTATGACTGAATGCCTTAGACCATTTCTTTGCACTTTGAATTCATGAAAATTTTTTGATTTTTAACCGCAGCTATACAATAACTGACTCTAGATACTGTAATTATAATTAAAATTTATGAAATCTTCCTTATTAATATCCTTAGCTCCTCGGCTACCACCTTATCTTGGTGGAGAGGTTTGAAAGCCCCAATGACCCGGAGAGATATGCTGGCGGGAGCTTATGCCCCTGGTAGGGCCAGTGGTCGATGGGTAGGGGAGACTCACACAAGTCCAGGTTGGAGGTTGTGCGACTTTCTATGTAAAACGATTTTTAGCTCTTCACATAGAGCCTCGGAACACGATGGGATTCAATAGACGATGACTACTAAAGGTAAGGACATGAATGCTGCTATAATGGATGTGTTAAACATAGCCACATGGAATATATAAGGCTTGGATAATCACCAATTAGAACTTAATAATACCCTTAAAAGATATAAAGTGGATATTGCGGTCATCACCGAAACAAAGAAGAAACTTAAAGGAACAAAAGACTTGGGAGGATACATGATGATATATAGTGGAGTTGATCAGAATAGAAGAGCATGTTGAGGATTATGTGTTTTAATAGACAAAAAGGCAAAATAACATCAGAGGATATGCTTTCATAAATTAAAGAAAAACAACTGAACGACTTAAATTTAATAGGCGTTTATTTAACAATACTTGTTACATATGCACCTGAAGAGGGTAAAAAGGAAAAGTAATAATACTCTTGACGGAACAGAAGGCAATGCATTATTCGAATGAAGTGATTAAGCTTATAGTAATGATGACAATTTTTTCAATTTTGAAAACAATGATGATGAAGATATGTTTTTTGGATTTGAAAGTGATTAATCTTATTGTGTAGTAGTATAAGTTTTCTCCGAATGGGTATTTTTGTTTTCTCTGCTTTATATTATACTAGCTGAAGCGCCCGTTGATTCTCAACGGGGAATATAGAAGCAGATTAAATTCAAGTTGCCGGTCGTGCAATGCGTAAATTCCCTTTAGAATACAGTCTAAAATCCCAAGCTATTCTTACTGTACAGAAAAATTCATGAGCTCGGCTCAACAATCGCATTGATCGTGAGGAGGATTGGCTGTTTACAACCTCAACAATTTTGGATAATTCACGCGTATTTGATCAAAATTCTCGAAATTTCGATTCGAAAACAATATTCCACGATCAAAATTAGAATATTCATTTAATTTCCGTTCTTTTGCTTCTTGTTTCGACTCCGCACGACTATTTTTCTATTTTAATTCTTCAAAAGAAATATAGCCTGCTACCGATAAAAGTGAAGATTAGATTTATTCTTTATGGAAACACATCTGAGCGATCTTGGTTCAAACCCAGCAAAATTATCGAATAAAATTGAGAAAGTACGTCCTTCCTGGTCCCAGAAAACACGTACGCAAAGTTTGACGCGAATCTGGCAAACGGTTTGTACTAAAATCGAAGAGACACAATCTCCTGACTGTAATTACGTACCTGTAATTGCTGGTTACCTTCTTACAGAAAATTTCTCGTTATCCATGTAATATATCGTCCTCTTCAATCATCAGATTTATGGGCCTAAAGTCCAAGAGTATTTTTACGGGATAAAACATGAGCTCGGATTCAACAATGGGATCGGTCGTCAGGGGGATGAGTTGTTTATAGCCTCGCATTTTCAGAAAAGTTTTGTATATTTTACCGATATTCTCGCAAATTCTAATCGATAGTAAAATTCCACGACCAAAATAATAATCTGTATTCAATTTTCTTTCTTTCGGTGTTTGTCTCGACTCTATACAACTATTTCTTCTAATTTAATTCTTCAAAAGAAATAAAGCCTGCAACCGATAAAAGTGAAGCTTACGTGTATTCCTTATGAAAATCTATCTGAGCGATCTTGGTTCGAACCCAGCAAAATTCTTGAATAAAAATGCGACAGTACTTCCTTCCTGATGTCAGAGGACACGTATGCAAAGTTTGAGACAAATCGGGCAAACGGTGTGGACTCCAATTCAAGACAAACAAACCCACAAACACACAAACCCACAGAATTTCTGCTTTATGTATATAGATTATGTTCGATTGCTTGCAGTTCAATTATTGAAATTTTAATAATAATAATTAATATTTTCCTTAATAATATACATTTTTGGTAATTACATTCAATAATTAGGTTACCTATATGGCTTTTATGGAACATGAGAACTAAAGAAAACTATATTTTAAGTTGCTCAGGTACCAGACTTTGGCACGGACTATTAAAAATATTTTTCCTAGCGTGTAGCCTAGTTGAGGAGGGTGCATCTTATATGATGCCAAATATGGAACTTCGTAACAGTATACTCTGAACTCACAATTTGGAAGGACCAATAGATCTTCTACTTTACTCAAATTCTTGTAAATATAACATTTCTATTATGGAAATTACATTTTAATTTACTACTCTTTTGATAGCTACAGCTTAGTATATAGGAGATCATTACCTCCCTGAGATAAATTTATGATTTATAAATATTTCTCACTGGAGAAATAATTACAATAATTATTTCTCCTGTTTAAAGAATTGAATACCTCATTGTAGCCCATGAATCCATCCTCCTTGGTGAATGGACCTGGAAAGCCCTTGTCTTTTGCTGGAAAACCTGGGGGTATAAGTATGTCCTCGTCAAGTGGGTCTTCTCTGTCAATTAGCAAAGTCCTTCCATACATAGGAACTCCCATTACAACTTTTCTTGGTGGAGCCCCCAGGTCCAGAAGATAATTGACACTGTACTCCTGAAAAATAAAAGAAATAATAATCAATTTAAAATCAAGCAAAGTAAAAAACTCTTTTACCAAATAATAAATAGTAATGTTAAAAATTATGATAAAATTGTTACACACATCACTTAATATTGATGGATTTCACTATATTTACGAAGCCCCAAAAGATGTTAGACAGATTCATCCAGTCTTGGTAGTTCATCATCATTGTACATATACAGGGTTATAAGTTTATCATAGGAAAGAGGCAAGCAGGACCATAAAGGGCAAAGACCAATCATGATGCAAGCATATTTTTAAGGAGAATATGTGAAATTCTTATAAAAAAGAATACATACTATGCTGGTCTGTTTCCTTATTCTTATTTGTAGAATAAAATATTTCCAAGGTTCGTTTATTCTTTCAATATCTATACTCTACACTTTTATACTAGAGTATAGCAGAAGGTTGGCGAACTTCGGCTTGCATGGCAATGTGGTGCCGAACCATACAGTGAGATGGTGATATTATTCATTTTTTCATGTCAGCAACACGATTAAGATCTTTTATAAGACTTAAATGGTCATTACTTATCACTGCTAATGAACAGAATCCAAATTTATTAACTGTGGAGCTTCATTTCTTAAGTAATTAATGCAGAAGTAGATAATGCAGTAAGAGTTTCGCGTGCTAAAATAATTCTCTTGCGTGCCACTTTGGGTATGTGTGCCATAGGTTCACCACCCCCCGATATAGACATTTATAAATCAAACTGATTCTCAATTTATGTTAAGAGTCTAGAGTTTAGAGAGTATAAAGTGAAAATAGTGGCTTCTGATATCCTTTTTGCTTTTGATGAGAGAAGTGCTGACCTAAAATTTTGAGAAATGTGAAAACTAACTAAATTGAAAGGGTTAGTATGTAAAGCCAATGAGGCAGCTGATGTGCTCTGTCAATGGATAGGGATATACTAAGGGACTCTCATGAGGTGGACTTATTCAAACCAAACATATAATTTCCATTTTTTATTTCTTCAAATCCAATAAAAATTATTTTGAAATATAAACATATATTCAACATCTTTTATTTTATATCTAATAACATCTCAAGAAAAATTAAAACATGAATATAACTTTATTATGAATTTCCCACAAATTTTAAATCAGATGGTTATGAAAATATTTTCAGAAATTACCATGGGTAATGAATATATGAACTTATTTTCAAAGTGAAACATGATTAGTATAAACAAAATCATCTTTTCAAGTATTTATTTTGCAAATATTGATTTCATATGGAGACTTATTTGCGCCAGTCATAAGTTGAGTGTTAATGCAGAATTGGCAGGTAGAAACCACTGATGAGGATTATAAGGTATTGAATGATTAAAATTATTTATTGTACATAATCAGCAAAAATTTTAAAAATTGATAGCACTTTGAGGACTAGTGCACATTTGAGTGTAGATCAGCTGATTATGAAAAACATCATGAAAAGTTGTTCTCAGGAGAAGAGACATTTTCAAAATAAAATATCATTAAGTAACAAAAATAGAAATTTTGAACCGAGGTAAGAATGAATGCCTATTTTTGTTATATGTAATACGTTTAAAATAAATACCAATATACAGTAGAAGTCCGTTGTAACGAGAGCTGTCGAAAATCGGAAAAGCATTTGTTATAACGCGTACTTGTTATAGTCGATCTCTAACACTAAGTTTAACTAAGTCCGTCCTCTTGAATCCAAGAGCAGTGAGTGTGGCAGAGTGGAACCGTAGGGTCTTTAATCCTTACCCCAATGCTTCATAATGCATAAAAATAGTACGTTCACAGCAAAAATACTGTATTATCTCGAAAATAACGCACACCCTTTTGGGTCTTTTTTTCGGCTCAAAAATCAGGGTGATCGTTAGAATCAACGGCACACTAGATTCAGGTACAATGAATTTGAATTGGCTCTTACATAGGACTTCGGCATAAACGACTACTGAATTTTGTATACCCGTAAAGATATACGCACATATGCCTGTACAATATTATACGTATATGGTGCAGCGAATGGCATGACCGCATATCTTAAGGTGCGCATTATATTTGGGGGCAAATGATGCTTCAATGTCCAACGCTCGAGATACAGGGTGCCCATTACTTTTGATGTCGAATTATTTTCCAATAAATACGGTATTATTTTATAGATTCATGAATCATAACGAAACAGCGGCCAAATTATTGCTCAATAATCTGCGAAAAATAATGGTGGAATACACCAACTTAACCCGGCTGGGAACCAGAGAGGAGTTTATTCAATGGTGTGTCATTAGAAAATCTTAATTCATATCAAATTGCTTTCTCGAGATATTTTTCATGCACACAAGCTGAGTCGCGATGGAGGGGAAGAGGGGGAATCCGAATCAGCACTGTTTTTATCTCCCATATTCCCACTGATCCTGGATAAGACGATTTGGTGCCAAGCTTCGTATGCAAACGAATCCCATGGGTGGATACCAATATGATGAGAACTCAATTAAAAATTCTGGCACTGGATAGAGGAGTTGTTGCCGATAAGAAACAAGAGACGAGGTGATAAGATGTGCGGAGGGATAAAGGAAAGAGTGAAACTCTTGAGAAGTTTCTAATCTAAGCTCCCTGAAGCATCTTTGCCGAGGAAGGGTGAGGCAACTTGTGGAAAACAAATGTTTCAACTAGTCAAAACCAAGGGAATGATTTATAAGCTTATGTCTAATCACAGTTGTAATAACTATCACTTGATTGTCAAGTATAGGTGTTAACTATGTGAAAGATTTCTTAGTTTCAACCACATGGACTTTCAGAGATAGAAGATTTTACATACTGTCGTATGATATTTGTCGTTTTCTTGTTTTCCTTCAGGGTAATGGTGAAGAGGGGCATTGTGTCCAGTGCGACTGTCCCACGCACCATGATAATCGTAGCACATGAGATGGAAGAGATCCAAATGAGGCGACAGGGCTCTCACGTCATATGCAACTTCCAATGTATCTTTTCCAGCTCCTATTGCAGAAGTTAAAATCCAGCCTCTGCCATCAAATGCTTCTCTCAGTTCCTGAAACATAGAATTACAAAGACCATAACTCGATTAACTTGTGCTTTTAACTATCTCTCTCATTCAACTGTTGAGAGTGGAATTGTCTTTAATAGAATCATTCTTTGGATATCTCAATTGCGAATATGAATATTCTTTCCCAATCATATTTTGGTTATCTCATTTTGCTGTTTCACAACCAGCCAAACATGTCAAATATTTATTATATACTTAATTCCTCAAAGAGAAATATATTAGGAGAGAATACTCGCATTCTCAATTAATATATTAATCCAAAACAATTGGTACTCCGACTTTTCAATGAAGAACTGTTGAGGGATGAATTAGACAATTTATCATCAAGAGTGAAAAATCATTCTCTTCAGCCTCGCTAAGTTTTTGTCATGCCTCAAAATAAATCTGCTTAAGTTGGTATTAAAAACGTATTGACTTTAAGGCCATTACTTACTTATTTGTTGGAAAGAATTTAACACTAACAGTAACATTTGACTGTTTTAAGTAACAGCATAAAGTTTCCTTTAAATTCATATTTGAAAAATAAAATGAGTGTCTTTAATAAAATCAAATTTTTCATGCCCAAGATAAAATAGGATATTTGAGGTAAATAAATTTAATCTGAGAAATCATCTATCAAAGTAAAACATAGATAAACTGATTTAATAATACATGTTAATATGTTAAAGGCATACTAAAATGAGCAGGTATTCTAAAAGTAAAGTTATTTAATTTTATGTGGACATGCCATCTTATATTTAAGTCAACTAAAAACTTTTTCAAAAACTATTCTCAAATAATGGTGTATATGAATAATATTTAATTTAATTATTTCAAAATTCTAACCCTAATAAACAATAATTCTTACAAAAGTTTCTTTTATCTCTAACACAACATTTCTTTTAATGTTATGGCCAACTTAGATGAGATTGAATTTTTTTGCATATCTTGTAATTAAAATAGAGATGATTGTTTCTTACTCTAACTAAGGCAACAAAGTTCTTTTTGTCTTCAGGTTTTCCTCCACGTTTTCCTGGATATTCCCAATCAAGATCCAAGCCATCAAAATCATAAGTTCTGTAAAAAAAAGTTGTGCAAGACAAGAGAGGTTGACATTTGAGAGATGAATGGTAACAATTTAAATGAATTCAATTCTAAAAATGTTCTTCATAATCTTTACATTTTCATTCTCATAATTTAAAAGTGAATGATAAATATCTTATCCAAATTTAAAGTAAAAAAATATTGCGATAAAAATTCTGTGTAAGCATGGATTTAGTGTAGAGCAGTGATAAAAAATTATCTGATAGAGCCAAATGAGAATACACAATTCTCAACATTAATTGAAAATAATATCAATAAAAACATACAATACTAAATAAAATTCACAATTTATAAATTCAAAACATCTAGGAAAGAAGATTTATCAATTTATTCAATTCATTTGTCAAATTTATCAATTCATTCAAATGTACAGGATGAAACCTTTTACATTATAAAAATACAATAATTATACTTAAAAAAATAAGATTGTGTTTAAGAAAATAATAACATCAAGAAAAATATGAAGTTAGCACAAGGATAAAAATTTAAGAGTTTTTGAATGTAGGAACATCAGATAGAATACATGTATTAAATTATTATTAAACGCATTAAATATGAATATTATTAATGTGCTTGAATAAATTACAATTTTAAATCGTAAAATAGATAAAATATAATTACTCTATAACATTTGCTACATAAACATTAATAAAAACATCATAATTAATATTAATTGTAAAATATAAAAGGAGGAATCATAAAAGTAATAAAAATTCTATTAGGTGTTATCAAAGGTACTGATAGATAGAATTAAAAGAAGATCATGAAATGAGATTTTCGCCAGGAAAGCACCAGATCCTTTCACACATAAATTAAATTAAATTGAATAAATTAAACATTACTTTGGGAAATAATTTTGTATTCAATATTTCTATAAAATTAATTGTGTTAATAAACTAAGTGTTACTTGTTGAAATTCTGACCATTGATCAGTGCCAGGTGTTAGTGTCAGGATCAGTGATGTGTCGTTATGATAAGAGCAGGGGTACTCTACTCCTGCTCTTATCATAATGCACATCACTGATCCTGACACTGACACCAACACCTGATACCAACACTTACATCTTACTTATTGTGTGATAAGAGAGTAAGCTGTAAATGAAAGGAATACTGAATAAGACGGTAGTGAAGCCGGCAATGGTCCATGGGGCAGAGACGTGGCCAATTACAAAGACTCAGGAAAGAAAGATAGGAGAAATGAGGATGTCGAGGTGGATGTGGGGAGCGGCAAGCAAAAAATAAATTACCACATCAGAGGGACAGTAAGGGTGCTGGAGAAGAGAGTATGGCCATGTGGAGAGGGAAATATGTTGGGAAAAGAGTGGAAGAGCTTGAGTTAGCCGGGAGAAGGGAAAGATCCCAAGCTCAGGTGGAGAGACAAAATGGAGAAGGACATGAAAGAGAAAGGCTGGACACAGGAATATACTTTGGATCATGGACAAGAAGGATAAAAGATGGAAATGCTGACCCCCTTTAACATGGAAATAAGGCAGAGATAACGAAGAGAAGAAGAAGTTCTTTTGCTATCAAAATTAATAATAAACCATCCTCTCAATATACCATTCTTTCTGTGATTCCTCGAGAATGGTCTTGATGCAGTCCCATTTTTAATTTTGATTAATTTTTTAATGCATCAATTTTAACAAAATATTTAGTTATCAACATGAAATTCAACCATTATTAAAGTTCTACTACTTCAATTTACAATCGGACTTAAATACACAGATTATAACCATAATATGAACATTAAAAAGAGAATGAAATAGTAGCTACTTACTGAATAAATTCTAAAGCACTCTGCACAAACTGTTTTCTTAGCTGAGGTGCAGATGCCATTGCTGAATAATTTGCTGACCCTTCATTCCAACCACCCACTGCCAAAGTAACTTTAAGATGAGGATAGCGTCGACGTAATCCTGTCATCCTCCTGTATGTTCCTTTAAGATTAAGATATGATTGTATAGTAAATATACTTTGGATTTCTTATTTGAACTTGAAATATTGCTAGAAGTTTGCTATTAGTAAGATATGTATCAATTTGAGTCGCAGTTCTCTTCAATGAGGAAATAAATATTGATATATGCCATACAAAGTGCAAGTGACTGGGCTCATCAAAAAAGAATACAGTGTTACTTTCACAATTTAGATGCAGATAAGGACTATTTCCTCAAGAAAAGCAGAGCTGTGGCTAGGGTTTCTACACCCAGGGAAACAGTCAGTTTTCACACCCCCCTAATAAGGCGTGAGCAATCATATTTTCCCAGATAGTTTTAGGACATATATACCAGCCTTTAATGGTATACTTTTAAAGTGTGAAGAGGATTGATGGAATACATCTCGTATAGATTGTTTAGTTTCCCACTTTGCTTCTTTGTATTCACTCTTTACTTGATTTGAGTTAATATTGTTCGGATGTCTCTCAGCAGCTATTAATTTAGAATGCAAACGCCTCTGTTTCTTTACTGCTTTCTTAGTCTCCCTATTATACTATCTTTGTGTATTAGTTGGTTTTGAAAGTTTGGAGGGTACGAGTATACCTGTAAGGTCATGCATTGTCAATACAAAGAAATTCTGTGTATAGGCGTAGCCACATTGGGGCAGGGTGTGGCGCTTGTCCTCCCATGGATCATTTAGTCAAAGGAAATATTATAAGGCAATATCAATAGGTTATAATATTATTGGGCATCAAGAAAGTAAATTTGAATTGTGACAGGAAGACCCCTTGTTGGTCCGTGACGATAGTGCTCTCTGGTGAACCATAACCATAACTGGCGATTCAAAATATTATGAAAGATTATGCATATGTGATCTTTGAGTTTATTGTATACAACATGGTATATAATGTTGGAGGTTGGATTAGGGCCAATTTACCCGAAAAGTTCTAGCTACTTCTGTTCACTATCTATGCACTTCAGTCAATGCGATGTGTCAGCTGAGTGAATTGACACATTTCAGATAGGTCAGACCCATTGCAACAGTAATCTACAATGGATATTAGTATTTTTTTCGGCATGAACAGTGCGAATCTATATTATTTTCGATTGAGTCAGTGAGCTGCAAAACCATCTAATTAAAGCAACCTAAAATGTTCAGGAAATGCAAAGCCTTTTTTCGTTTGTAATAGTGACTTTGATTATTATTATTATTAAACCATATTATTATTATTATTATTGATGTAGTCATTGTTAAAGAAATTTTAATAAAAATCATACAGTGCTATGCAAATCAAATCTCAGTATAACAAAGCTCACGGGACCAAAGAAAATGTTTCGTTATACTGAAATTCCTTATAATGAATGCTAGATTGTTATTTTCTTTTATTAGGTATCATATTAGTATACCTACCTACTGCACCAAAATAACACAAACAAGATGCGTGATCTTACAGCTATTGATCTATATACCAAGTACAGGGGAGTAAAAAAATAAAACTGTTGTTAAACTGTAGTACAGTACTATTTGTTTCATTTAAAATAAATTGAAGATTTATATACCTATATATATATACACACATTCACTCATCCATTCATAGGGGATTAAAATTCTAACCATGTTCCAAGAGTGATATTGACTTAAATTTTTAGGAAATACTGGCCAGAGCATGTAACCTCCAAAAAAAAGGTGATTTTGATTTTTCGATGCCCTAAGGCCCTGATTCCCTGATTTTTTCCATAAGTATACACTGAAGGGATTTTCAGAAATTGCTTTGTAGCTAGGAAAATGTTGATCTACCCCATCTGCTCCACCCATTGTGTATTCAGGATGAAAGAATAATATTTATTTTCACTGATCGTTTTCATCTGAATTGGAGAAAAGTTCATTAAACATAGTTCGTTTGTCGAGACTGAGGAATTTATAGCTGAATCCATCATGCATGAGTAAATGCTAAAATTTAGAAGTCAAAATTACTGATGAATTTAGTCAGGTGCTGAAACACTAAAACAGTTTAACATTTCATTAACAATAATGAATAAAAACAGTGTAATTTTCCACACTTTTATTTAGCTGACGACCGGTTTTGCTACCTGAGTAGCATCATCTGGTACAGAAATTTTTTAAAAGTTTCTTAAATGTGCTGAGGGGTTGGAGGAGAAAGGGAAAAAGAGGTTATGGGAATACCCTTTTGGGAAGGGAGATGAGAGGTGAGGTATGGGGGAAGGTGTGTTCATTGGTAAGAAAACCCTTTTCCATGGAAAAATTCACAATTTCTATTGTCTCTAGTACATCCAACCGCCGTCCTTTCTTCTCCTGGTGAAGACGTGCAGGGACAAAGCTGCTCTTATGTTCCGATTCAAGGAGATGAAGGGCGAAAGCAGAGGTGGGTGGGTATTGTTTCTGGTGGAGACAAGCTTGATGTTCCGCGGCCTTGGTGGCCAGATTGCGGCCGCTTTGACCAACGTATCTGGCATTGCAGTTGTCACAGGAGAGAAGGTAAATGCCGCTGGTGGTAGCAGGATCCCCACGGCCCAAAAGATTGCCCCCTCCCTCACCCCCCTCGAAAAAGAAGCCACCTCATGGTGAAAAATTCCCTTCCTCGGACCCATCTCCTACACGATTATTAACCTTTTCCCAAATAATATAAGACCAGCATTTCACAACCCCTTAACAATAAGGAACCTTCTTCCAAACCCCAAAGACCACAGGGATCCTGCGATCACCAGCGGCGTCTACCTTCTCTCCTGTGACAACTGCAATGCCAGATACGTTGGTCAAAGCGGCCGCAATCTGGCCACCAAGGCCGCGGAACATCAAGCTTGTCTCCACCGGAAACAATACCCACCCACCTCTGCTTTTGCCCTTCATCTCCTAGAATCGGAACATAAGAGCAGCTTTGTCCCTGCACGTCTTCACTAGGAGAAGAAAGGACGGCAATTGGATGTACTAGAGACAATAGAAATTGTGAATTTTTCCATGGAAAAGGGTTTTCTTACCAATGAACACACCTTCCCCCATACCTCACCTCTCATCTCCCTTCCCAAAAGGGTATTCCCATAACCTCTCCTTCCCTTTCCCCTCCAACCCCTCAGCACATTTAAGAAACTTTTAAAAAATTTCTGTACCAGATGATGCTACTCAGGTAGCAAAACCGGTCGTCAGCTAAATAAAAGTGTGGAAAATTACACTGTTTTTATTCATTATCTAAAATGGCTTTCCACAAAGTGATGCCTGACCATCTAGATTTCATTGCATTAACGTTTTGGAACATACATGTTGGTTTCCAGTACCTACTTGTATAGGAGAATGTAGATTTAGAAATATTATGAAAAGTTTTGTCAAACATTTAACTTTTTCACATGCGCAAATGTATATGCGGGCTCAGCAAGGGCATGAAATGGCAGTTAGTGCCTTTATTCCCACTAATTAACCACTATTCTCCTTCCCTATTTGCTAATGAATAGCACTTGCATTTAAAATAAAAAATTAACATATCCTCCTCTAATATATTTTCATTTATTATTATTTAGGCTTCAGCTTTTATGTAGGACGTCTACATTAAAAAACCTTTTTTATATGAATCTGTAGATTACCAATAATAGTTCAAAAGACCCAAAGCAATTCCATTAGAAAATGCTTCTTAACTCCCTCTATGTTTCAATGGTAAATAAAAGCATTGGAATGGAATTGGAACTTTTCTTTTCATTTAGAAATACTGCATGTGTATACATGTATACACAAGCAACATTCCATATTTTAATGTATGGCAGAGGGTGCTCTTACCATAATTCTTATTAACTCTTTGGTAACTAACGCAAATAGTTGTTGTATATAGAGTAATTAATAACGTAATTCCATGTCTAGTAATAATTTATTGAGGTTCTCTCTCTTTGTGAGGCTTAAGCTTTGACACCCCACAAAATATATTCTTTTATTGCTTCTATAGTTTACCAGTTACAATTCAGAAGAACCAAATCAATCCCGTAAGAACTGCATCTTAAGTTTTGCTTATTCCTTTACAGATACTGTTTCCACTGCAAAATTAATTTGGAAATAATCATCTACAGTCTTAAGAGAAATTGGATAGGGAAGGTACCCTATAAAATACATATAATTGACATAAATTATAGCATTTGTTTACAAATTATGAGATTCTTGGTAGATCCCCATCAATTTTGCTTTTAATTAATTGTACCATTTAACAAATATTTTTCTGGATGAATTTGAATCTGCATGATACCCTACTTGCTACCATTTTGAGTTCTGCTGGGGTGCATTTACTGCATTCTGCGTTCCTAAGCGGTAACCGCTGCCAATCGTTGAAGTAAATCGTGCGAAGAATAACGTGATTCTATGTTTCCTATGTTAAATTACCACTCACAATTTTCATAAGTCCTTAATTTCTACCCCCTTCATTTAAGCCCTATTTTCTTTTACTTCTGAACAGTTACAGCAGTCTCAAGTAAATGACTGGAATTCTTCACACAAATAAACGAAGCGTCTGAGCAGAGAAGACTTACACGTATGTGGTCTGCGATGGTCGATCTCCAATACCCAAAACTATGCTACAAATAGTGACTGTATGTCAACATGTTCTTATTAGGTGGATGAGACCAGGGAATAGATATATCCAGGGAAAAAAGATAATCCTCAATATCTTTGTGATTAAACATGTTTTCTTTTAGAGAATGATGGACCTATGTGTTCAAATGAGGCTGAAAATTGTTCACTGTAAACTGTACTGTAGGCTGTAAAGTTTGTTCTGTAAACGTTCTGTTTGTTTCTTGGCTTCCTATAAAAATCTAGAGAAAGTTATTTCTAGCCCTCTTGACCTAATGTGAGTGACAGTTTTAAAGTCTCTGTTCTTAGTAATGTAACTTTTCATTAGTGTATCTAAGTGCTTTTGGCATGAAGTAGTGATTCTCATATAGCCTTCATTTTCATCATTCAATGCGGGATTCTGCTTTTATGTTCACATTTATTATAGGGCAAAGCATTCCCTCATGGGATAATAATGCTCAGATTACACCTCAAGGGATTACCATGCCTCAATTAAATTATTTTAGCCATTTACATATTACATTTTTATAATTCGTTTGTTATTTGTTTAAAGTTTGGAGAATCACACAAAAATATAAAGATAAAAACAGATTATAAAGCTATATTAACGGTAAATTTTTTTATATTTTCTAATTTTTCTAATAAAAGATTTTAATACAATATATGATAGAAAATTTGCTCATAAAATGCATTTTTTAAGCAGAGATGAAATTTTCCATTCAAGCGTACCACTACCATTTAACCGGGATATCTGGGGTAAAATGATCTTTTGCATGAAATGAAAAAGTTCTTAGATATAATGCAGATTTGTCACATTCAAATACTTGAAATCCCTGCCTGTGGAACTCTTGGTAATGCAGCGTTGCCCTAACTGACTGGGTAATTTATACAGAAAACATAAAAAACCTTCATTTTCATCGTAGAGCGTAGATCAAAAGACTTGAAAGGCATGTACTTGTCTAAAGACGAAGGATACAACGGAGATATCAAGTTAATGTGTATTGCAATAGCATTTCTTCATTGTCAAAGAATTGTTAAATAAAACAAAGTTTTAAATTAACAATTCTTCGAATATGTCGGATTTCCACAAAATTTCGGCCTCCTCCGTAAATTTTATTTCTTTATAGCATGCGTTGGGCCTTAAAAACCTTAATGGATGGAACTCTTTTCTGTTCAAATGAATGCTCATATCGAAAAGATTTTCTCCATGTCCACTTACCCTTTCCATAGTTCTCTGAGAGGTCACGGAAAGGATCGAGGGAACGGATGGAAGAGGTAGAAGCGTTGAGGCCTGCAAATGCGTACACCAGGTGAGAACAGCCGCCTAGCCCCGGCTCCAGTTGCTCCATATCGAATGAACCCTTTCCTGGTCTGTAAACGGCCCAAGAAGATACATAGCATACAACGTTCTTTCCATGTTTAGTGACGGTGGCAGTAGAGTGAGATCCTCCCGCTGCTGAAGAAAAGAGGACGAAAGGTATGAGAGATAATATATATGAAGTACGTAATAAGGTATGAGAGAAAAATATTTTGAAGAGAATGTCGAGGTTAGAAAATTATCCCGAAACATAACCTCTGAAGATAGGCACAGGACAGTCTTCTCTTTAAAAAACCCAAACGTCTACCACAATAATAATAGTAATAATCGAACTTGATACCAAATCACACCACTGACAGTTATAGAAAATGAATCTGTAAAGATTACTACAATAGAAATACCAAATTAACCAAACAACAGGTTGGATATATATTGTAATTTCCACCGCAGTTAGAGATATTTCTGCTGGTGGTGTAATTATCACATTACATTGCTACAATTACATTTATATCACAGTTAAATTTAATGTACAATTTTAGCTTTATACTTATTTATTGCACTGCGGCAGTAACAGTAACAAAATACGGTCTGCAACTTAATTACAAGATCAACATTTCATACGTGTTATCAAAGCAAAATACAGAATTAAATAATAGAATGACAAAATTATAAGTACACAAATACCCTGAATTCAAAATTTTTAATAGAAATAAAGAAGAAAAAAAGAAAAACATCACAAAATATAAAAATCATACTTATCCGTTCATTTAATAAAATTTAATTATTAAAATACTGAAATATAATGAAGTCATGACTTTGATATATCTAGTTCATAAGATAGTGAAACCGGAATAAACTCTAAATAAACTTCTGGAGAATGAATTATATATGATAGATACATGAATGAATCCAGAGAAGCATATATATAATAGATTACTCTAAAGAAGGTAAAAATTAATATTTTTTATATTAAGTAAGTCATTTTTGGTGTGTAAATCTCAAAGATAATGATGAGATATTGATCCCAGCTAACATATGGAAGGACTAAAACGGTTAACTTGAGATTAGTGCAATAAAGAATATGTAATAGGTTCTTAAGAGGCAGGTTATCCATAAACCACAGCAGACCTTTTAACATCCAAGGGAGGCAATAAAGAATTCTTCAATGGTTCAAGAAGCAAAACAATATTTAGAATTGTTAGTTATACTTAGAGCATATGTTTGCTGGTTTTATGTGTGGTTCTATCACATTTTGCTGCTTTAAAACGTTAAGCTTACTTTGAGCTATGATAGCTATTGTGGTTTATTACCTCTCGGTAAGATTTCACTTTTTCATGGTGGAGTGGATTAAGTGGTCCAGTTAAGATATTGGTGATGAAAGTATGTCTATAGAAAGGTTATTTCCAAGTTAGTAGCCTATTTTAAAATGATTATCAAAGATTTCAAAATTATTTGTGAAAGTTCATTCAGTACCCTTCATTGTATAAAAAATAAATCCTGTAATGGAAATACTCATGGAAAACTTCATTTTGCAATGCATCTTGCTTTGAAAAGAATACATATGACAGATTTTCATTTTGATTATTCATTGTAAGGAAAACTAATTATTTCTGGCTGTGATTTCTCTGATTCCATATCTATATTTGTGTATTTCTATATTCTGCGATTCCATATGCATATATTTGTTAAACTATAAAATAGCATTTATACTATTTTACAATTTTCTGAATTCAGCAATTTTTATGACATTAGACAGGTCGCGTGATTTGTGATGATTTGTTTAGATTACTTTTTGTGTTAATAAACAATAAAATAGCATAGCATAATTTCCTGTTTTTACTTTTTTTCCTGCTGAAGAGGGAAATGGGATGTGATGTGTCTGAAATGTGTTATCGAGAATTATTAACATTATAGTCATTCAGTTGATAAGTGATTAAGATTGTTTCCTTTCATTAATATTCGTCTTAGTTTCAAATACCTTGGAGATGTCACAAAAGGTCACTGAAACATCTTGTTCAAAATTCTAGATATCCCTGAGATGTCTCTTAGATGTGTTTCTGCTATGTGGGTAGCTGTTTCATTAAAAGTAAGGGCTTATGAAAACGTTTGTTAAATTTTCGATGATACCTGGTATTTTACACATTAATAAAAAAAACTGGAGGTATTATACATAATAAAGAAATTCCAAATTACTTAATTAAGTTAAAATTATAACACTTACTAAGTGTAACCATTGATTTCTTTTATATAGTATTGAGAAAGTTGTTTTATTAGAAACATAATTAATATGTTCTATCTTCACTTTGTGGAATTCAGTATAAACCATTATTTAGAATCATAATATTTATTAGAAATCATAATATTTATTTGAAACCATTTATAATATCCCGCATTTAGTGAATTATTTTGTGAAAAACCTTAGGCCCGATTGCACCAATCTCTATTAAATCTGCCATTAGCTTACTGCGGGTAAATATTATGGCGGTCAACTTAAGTTTGGAGTGCACCAACAGTAAGCGAGGTTTTCATAACCCTGGTTTGCTGGCGGCCGGTTAACATCCCTGTGAATACGCTGAGTACCGCTTAGTGCTCGCCCAACGGTATATTGCAATTCATGTCTTTATCGTTGGTTTATTGGAAGACTAGTAACACAAGTAAATAGTGATATCTGTGGAACAAATGGTAAAGAATCTCTACTAGAGATGGATGCAAATGATAGAAAGAGGCAAAGAACTCCTAATTTTAGTAAGTATGAAGCCAATCTTCTTATTGATGTGACTATAAGATGAATGGAAGTTATTGAGAACAAGAAGACAGATGGGAAATTGTTGAAAGAGAAAGAGTTGGTATGGTAAAAGATTTCCACAGAATTCAATTCCCCTCCTGTTGATTGAGGGGATATTATATTAAATTAAATAACAATTAAATCAATTTAATAAATGTTATTTAAGCAATATTTCTTATAATTTTATCGTATACAATGAAATACTTATTACCAGTGGCTCTTCATTTTGCATGCCTTTGAATTTTATCAATGCGTGTTTTGCTAATCTTCAATATTTGCAAGTATTTTAAAGAGAATGAAATACATTCATAAGAGGAATAAGAATGTGCAGTTGAAATACTTGTATAACTTTATTTTCAAACTAATATTAACCTAATCCAAATAACTTCTATAGCTTGCTTAAATTTAAAAATAACAGGAGTGAATTTATATGGTGCTTAAGGTGTACATTTATTATGGTTTGTACATTTATTGAAAAATAACTTTTCCTATTACGAAAGGTTTCTGCATTATCACCGCCCAATGATTTTATTTGTATATGTGTACAGTCTATGGCAGCCTAAACACCAGGGTAATCAACAATGTCGTGAAAGCCATCCATAACAGGTCTTCGTTCTCGCAGAGAATTTGGGAAGCGCACGAGCTGAGGCAAAAGTCTTGCAAGTGCCACCAATACCTTGTCGATTGCACGTAAGTTTGGTGTATTCCGAAAGAATCTCCTATCAGCACGTGAAACGCACCTGTGGCGTAAAATCTCAAAGCAGTCAAAAGTTTATCCATTGGGGAAAGAGGATTGTTTCTCTGGCTTGGATATTCAAGATGATGGCAAAAATTTTCAAAGAGGGAAAGCACTATTGCTTTCCTCAGCCTATATCTTTTATGGAATTTAGTTTCACTTATAACATCGAAAGGATTAACCCTAGCGTCATGGTTTCCACGCTCTAAATTATTGTGCTTTTCTAAATAATCTAAATACAGGAAATACTTAATAAAATAATAAAACACTTCAAAGTTCCAAAGGTTTATAAACCTGTGGAACTTTATGTTTTATAGGGTTTTATTATTTTATTAAGTATTTTATAATGCAGTTCCACAAAGTGACAGCTCACTCCATTGATTTTATTATTAAATGCAGGAATTCATCTCCAAAATTATCAAACCGAAATGCCATAATTGTTTACTACACTTATTGCTACACCGATTAAGTAACTTAATTGGTCAATACCAGCCGGTTAATTCTTAACCACGGTCAGCTGCCTGGTTAACGCCAACTGAGGTTGGTGCACAATAAAATGGCCTTAACCATGGTTAGCTAAAAATTTAACCCCGGTTAAGCCTTAACAAAGATTGGTGCACTTAGCTGTTAGTATTATCGGGAATTTGACAAGCATTCAAAACATTTACACAAAAATATGTTCAGCCCATTTCTAGCATATGCTAACCCTGATATTTGTACATGCCCAAAATATGGTAGACACATTTTAAAAATAAATATTTCACTGTATATTTCAAGCATATTTTGAACACAAATTGTGCTACTAGGGATGTTATTTCATAGTTTGTAAAGAAATAAGATGTCAGCATGACTACTTCATTCAGATGATGTCCTGAATTTCAATGCTTCATACATTTTTCTGTTACATGCTCAAGTCAAATCAACAAATCCATGCAAATTGCTAGAGACATTTATCAATTCTCCTTTTGCTGCAGTTGTAGGACAGATTCCATATAGTGGACCCAAATTCCACAACAGGCCGAACTATTGCTATAAGTAAGTTCCTTAGTATGGAAAGGTCATTGAAACCTTTGGTAAATCTAGAAATAAAACTTAATAATACTTTGCTAGGTATCAAAACCAGAGTTGTGATATTTTTTGTCTTGTGGCATTGTATATTACTTAAACATGTGCCAGTTATGCTGTTCATTCCTATTGTCATGGAATACCACAAGGTGAAGGGGGATACTATTGATTTTTAAGCATAATAATTTTAGAGATTTATTAACTACCATATCTATCTAGCGCATTAACGCTCCAACCTCATGGTCCCGGGTTCGAATACCGGCTAATCAGATTTTTCCGGGAATTGTCATCTGTGTATGTTGTGTTTGTGAGAGAGATATATTAATAAAAATGCAAAAAAGGGAATATAATTAATAAAAACGGGTTTAATTGGAGGAATAGCCTTCATAGGCTAAATTCACCCATAAAAAAAGACAGCAATATTATTATTATTATATGAAGCTCAAGATTTATGTGAGGAGTAAATATTATGCCTATATCCTTTATTAACTATGTCCTATTAAGAAGCTTATTATTAATTTTGTAGTCAAATTGAATAGGGTTTTTACAGTGAAAATAGGTGATGAGCATTTGCTAAGGTTTAAGGACAATACATTTTCACTGCACCACTCATAGAGTTTATCTAAACTGTTCTGGACTGTTAGGCAATCATCCATGACTTTTATTGGAAGATAAGTTTTTAAGTCATCAGCAAACAGGGCAAAGTTAACAGGTCTAAGACAATCACCTATGTCAATAATAAATAAATTGAAAAGAAATGGTTCAAGCTGGTATCCCTGGGGAACCCCTGAGGTAACTGCAAATTCAAAAGATTGATAAGATTTTAGCCTCACTTGTTTTATCCGTAAGAGGTAAGGGGCCATACACAAATTATGTAATGCAATTTGGGGGGGGGAAGATGGGCCCGGCCAGGCATTACATGGGGGAGGGGGGGCCAAAAATTGGAGAATTTTGCATTACTTAATTTGTGTACAATCCCTAACTACTGAACCATGACAAAAGAGTATCAGTTATACTGTACCCATATAGTTTGGCAATCAAATGATAGATACTGAGTCAAACACTGATTTAAAGTTGGTGTAAATAAGATTTACTTACTTACCAATATTAAAGGAAGTCAGAATATCAGATTGAAAAGATTTTAAGTTGGTCATAGTAGAGCGGCCAAAATAAAATCCATGTTGTTACTCAATTATTATATTACTATAAAGGCACTTTCAGTTATTGAGGACAATGTTCTCAAATACTTTAGCCAAGTCTGACTGAAGGTGTCCTGAGATGTTGGATCAAAGTCTTTCATATCTGACTTATCTCCTGATTTGTGCACAGGTACAACAAAACTATTTTTCAATATTTGAGGGAAGATTCCTAGAGATGGAGAATCATTAAATAACTTTGTCAGAGGCTGAGTTAGAATATCGGCACAATATTTCGAAACTGAAGGAGAGATGGCATCTGGTCCAAGTTCTTTATCAGGGTTCAAGGTCATAAGTTTAGTAAGCACCTCGTGGAGTGTTATGGTCACATAAGCACTATTAGGGTAGGAGAGCACTTTACGCATTGGATAAACAGGACTTATCAGAAAATGGTTAGCAAAATGATTCACTATTTCTTGAGGGATATTACCTCTTGATTTTTATGGTACATTATATCTTGTATCCTGGTACTCTTTCTTAAGAGTTTACATAATTCCAAAAATATTTAATATCATTTGGTATAATTTTCTCAACCTTATAAATAAAATTAATGTAACCTCTTTTAACTTAACTCTTACATTTCTTTGATATAATGCAGAATTCATCATAAAAATACTGCCAGTTAAATGTCTTATACATATGATGCAATTTTCTTTTAAGTACTACTAGCTTTAAAAGTTCCTTATACCAACAAGGAAATCTGGCATTCCCAATTATTTTAACTGGTGTACACTGAGAAATAGCATCACAAACAATAACTACAAAGTAGACAAATTTATATTCAGCCCATGACCATGAGAAGTAGAATCCCAGTAAAAATCAGAAGACTATATACACCTTCAAGATCACACTTTCATCAATCTAAATGATCACAATTAAAAATTTTAATTTTCATTGCACTCCATAGAATCTAACTCAAATATTAAGAAAGGGTGGAAATCCTGTCCTAATATTAGCCTGTCGTAACCTTCTGTGGAAAATATTGCATTGTCAGTCTTATTTACCTCCAATTCATTGGATGAAAAGATCCAGAAGCTCATTATACTAGTAGTCTTTATTTAGATATTCAGATAAAATGTATATCGTCAACAGAATAGGATCAAAACTAAGTATACAAAAGTACAAAAAAAAAAACAGTTTACAACAGTTTTTTCCTATTTACAATCCACTTCCTTGCTTCATACTCAAAGCCATTCATAGAGTGAATATGTGATGATGTGACTTTCCAATGAATTATACAACACTTACCCTTTAATAAATACAGAATTTTAAGAAACAGCCTTGCCCACACATGGTATGTGAAAGTCCTCTTTTGTCTCATGCCACGGCCATGAGTATCACAGGTTGTTGTGGTCTCTTTTCAAAAAGGAAGGCACCAACCCAATTTTTATTTTATGGATACATTTTAAGACTTCAAAGTCTTACATTTGTTGGACACTGAGCCAGAGTAATATTTGTCACATTTGAGAATAATCCTCATTACTCTATTTTGTAATATCTGTAGTCTAATTATGAGAGTTAAATTAAAGTTGTACTGTTTCAACTGTAAGTAAGAAAACGTATCCAAAATTATCTGTGCAGAGGTCCTAGTACAACTTTTGTCAGACAAAGCAACGTTATTCCAGTTCACTCCTGGTAAATTAAAATCATTACAAATAATAACATCCGAGGAATCAGAGCAAATAGTACTTAGTAACTCATCTGCCGAATCACAAAACATTTCATAGACCTGAGGAGATAATTTTAGAGGAATATATACTGCTCCAATCACAATGTATGTGTTTTCTATTACTATTTTCACAAACTGCTGCTCAATTTCGTTCGTATTTTGTGGTATTACAGAAGATAAACCGCAATTAATATGCCTCCACCACACTTCTTGACACATGTAAGTTCATTTCGATTCATCCTATATAAATCGAATAATTTGGTAAACCAAGTTCTGAGTCCTCTACATCTATTCTCAAGTTCGTTTCCGTGAAAATAAAGCCGTCACATTCCAAATTAGTAATGATACGAAAGATGATGTACGATAGGAAGTTGGGCGAGCTTCGATGTCACACCTTTTACCTGGTAGTAAAAATAAAGCTGCCTTTTTACAAGTTTGTTGGGACGCTGCGCGTTGGAACACCATTGATATATTTTATTATGAAGTCCTTTTCTCCATTTTATAAACGATCACTTAGTTGTTGACGTATCTTAGCTGGGTACTGACGCTCTTTTACAGTTTGGTCTCTAGATACTGACATATCCTTCGGGCTAGGGTCAGAATTCTTGGCTTTTCTGAAGTCTTGAATAAGGAGGGACGCATCATCTTCACGAACAAACATAACCTTAACTGGCCTGCTATATGCGCCTGTACTGGTTATAAGGGATTTAGGTTCGATAGCAGCGTTACGGCTACGATGGAGTTCCTTGGTTGGAATTCGCTCCAAATGATCTGATTACAGACGGAAGCTTTTCAAATAGTTCATCGGTTCAGAACTTAAAGAGGCTCAATAAGTAACTTGGGTGTTATCATGAACGAAAACCTCTCACGGTCCGACCAAGTGGTTCAAAGTTGTAATAGAGCTTATCTTAGACTATTAGGTAATTAATAAATGAGTCACCGACCCGATTCCCCTCGCCGATATTAATGATTAATTAACGAACCCCTTCCGAATCAACAAACCCTTCAGATCGTAAGATACATCCTCCTTTTTTTTCATTTGTACATTTCGGAGGTAAAACGATGTACATTCCAGATAAACAGATGGATTGCTACTTTATAATATTCTACAAGTATATATAGTTATAAGTACACACGATGTTATGAGGATGCTCCGTTCGTTTGAATGGAATTGGCCTCGTTTGTCTGTCCCGCACTCAGCAGAGAGTTTTTCCCAACATCCGTATGATGAAGGAAGTAGCGTCTCCTTCGCAAGTTTATCAAGGACTTCTCAACCGCCATCCAATTGTGAAAAACAACGGATCATTTTTCACATTCCGGTTATCATCTTTGAGGGACACTCTTCGAATGACTTAGAAAGAAAAATTTGGCGAAATTATCCTCGTCTGATCGAGGGGCGAAGTTAAATTCATTATTATCCTCAAAATAATCGACTAATGTTATGATTGCATCCGTGTTAAGCTGGATTACGACGCAAAATATAAATGGCGTTTATTATTATATAGTTTATTAAACTTTTGCGCATCAAAAGTGAGTCAATGTCTGTGATTGCAGGAAAATTGGAGGGCAATCTTGGGGTCAACGGAGGAACGATATTACTGTCCGACACAAAGAGATATTTCTTATGGGAATTGTAGAAAGGGCAAGGAAAGGGCAGGAAAGATCATCGGTTTCCTCTAATAATCGTTTTTGATGGTATGCAAAATGTTCTCTGACCCCTCCCTTGCATCTAATGATGCAAATAGAATTTATATGATAGCCAAAACGACGACGGCTTGTCAACCTAGACCTTATTAAATGACGGAATCAAATATCTCATCGCCGTTGTCGGTGGTTTTAAACAGACTCTTGTCAATACACAATTTAAGGTCGCCAAACACGTTATGGGATCCTTAGTTTGCTATTTTGAGTGAAAGTTAATGCCGAAGTGTTTTCTCGCGACTAAGACACAAACAAAAATAACGATAGTTTGCTACAATCAAAAAAGAACCTTTCAAACATTAACAATCCAAAAATAGCGCATTTGAAGAAAAAAATTTAAAAAAAGCGGGAGCGATAATAATTTACAGTTTGCTTCATTATAATAAAAAATCAAATTTACAGTCACAAGCAATTCTTCGATTCACTTTTTAAGTAGAGGTCATATTTTTCGATAACCCTTTCACTGCACTACTGCTTGGATTACACTAAGTCGATGTTACAGACTTATACTCAAGATACAAAATTCAAATTCGAAGCAAGAGTTTGTTCATCAAAACTCGAAATCAATCGAAAAACTTAAACCTTTCCTTTCGAATTACTCATAAAAAATACAAGAAAAACCTCTTCCGCTTTTTAGCAAAAATCGAATTTCAGAAATTTCAAATCCGACGAGATTCAGATACCACTTAATCGACGATTGAGCTTTCATTTTGAAGGTCATTTTTCATTACACTTCATAAATGTATTATACGAAAGAATGGACACGGTTTCAGATTTTTCAAGTAAGCGGAAACCCACACTCAACGTTTTCCCCGTATTATACTACGCTTTTTAATCTTTTCGTCAAAAATTTGAAACTAATTATTGGAATGCGTCGACAAATACACGAGGTCTAACTACTAAATAAATAAAGAACCTCACGGCCCAATTATAGAATAAATAAGGAGTAATAGGGGATAAATAAGCATTAACGCTAAGACAAAGAGTTGAAAACCTTTAAATGGAGCGCTTTCAATTACGTAAAACTGTCAAATTGGTCGTCTGCGAGGTTACCTTATTTATTTGACGTCTGCTAACGAACGTCTAACCGTTCGTCATCCGAATGGAGCCGTTATTTGTAGCTGTTATCCAAAGACTTTCGCAAGAAACACACGATCGTACAAGACACGCTCTTTAACGCCGGATTTCCATCAAAGAGTACGCAAACGCATTCGCATGAGTTATGGTCAAATACTCCAAAAGTATACTACGGCTATTTTCTCAAAGCAAACCTGCTTAATACTCTCTTATCCTGGAGTACTGCTTTTCGTTGACGACGAAGAGGCCGAGATTCAAATTTAATTAGCCACTGTGGGGGACACAGACAAATGTTAATCACCATAATGAAAACCTAATGAAATCTAACGATGCTTTCTCGAATACTTCAAATGAAAGAGCCGCAATGCTGACTTATGACTCTACTGTAGAGTGGGCAATGATATCGAATTGGGCATAAAACTCGAATCAGACGATTACATTGCATTACTTAAGCGTCATCAATTACTCAAGTACACAACATTCTTTTAAGAGCTTTTACCTCCGGCTAAACGACGGACGAATAGCCATTCCTATCATGAAGATGTTCGTTTTATATTCACGGGATATTTGCTACGATATCACATTTGCATAATGGAAACTTAATTTTTCGTAAAAGAATGTGCTCATGAAGTAGTATAGAGATTGTTTGGTATACACTTTAATTGCGAGGTATATTTTTATAAATTAAGAATAATTGTTAAGAGAGGTTTTGAGATAGATTAAATAATATAAGAATGGTAAAGAGAGGAGAGGGACCTCTACTCTGGCACCCTTTTTCTGAATGATTACCTTAGAATATATCCGACAGTATTTAACCTAAGGAATAGCTAACTGTCCATTTACTTCTGTTATGTTATTTTCAGGTCAGCCATTCTGCAATGGAGGCTATCAGAAAAATTAGAAAGAATAGAAAAATGAATGTCATAATATAAGAATAGGCAAGAAATTGAATTTGATCGACTGAAGGAATTATTTTGGAGTTGTTATTTATGCGAAATAAATATTTTTTGTAACAGGTATGTTTTTTATTGAAAATTATGCTATTAACCATTAGAAAACCAATAGGAATAACAGAAGAAAACCATTATGAAACCAATAGGAATATATGCGGAAACCAAAAGGATTTCATTTCAAAACAATAAGAATGTATACGAAGACCAATAGGATTCCGTTTAAACCTAAATAATAGAAACCAAAGGCCAAAACCCTATGTGAAACCAATAGGATTTCAATTAGAAATGTATTGGATTTTTTTATTGGAAACCAATAAGGATCTCCATTAGAGAGAGTGTGGGCCGCATTTTAGGCCAGCACTCGAGTGTCACTCGCACTCCATGCGTCACAAATCTACACTCGAGCGCTCGCGCCGTTTTTTCAGTCGCAGAATGAGGGGTATAAGCACTCACATTGTGAGTGTCGTTGGAGGGTACACTCCGAGACATTTGTAAACAAACAAGAAAGAAGGAAGATCTAGTCTTCGGTTGCCGTCTGAGAATTTAATTCTCTAATATCAAGGTCAAGGGCGTCGCCAGGGGGAGGGGGGGCAGGGGCAGGGGGGGCAGGGCAGCTGCCCCCCCCCTGGAGACACATTCGTATTTTGGTTCGAGATGTGTTGTAGAAACAATTTTTAGGCACGAGCGTATTTGAAAAGAATTTAGACCCAAAACAAAGTCAAGTGTTGGCGCGTGTAAACACCAGTGATGGGAAAAGTACTTCCTCGTAGGAAATTCATTCATACCTCCAGCGCAGCAAAAATATTTCAACAATACTTTGTAGCAGAGTCAACAGCCATCCCTCCTTTCCTTCGCCCCTTCCCTCCCAAGAGAAGAAAAGTTCGGTTTCAGGGTGAACAATGAAGTTAGAACTGCCTCTCGATGCGATCACAGCGCGAGGTTATGCGATTATGTCCTCTCTTTCAAACTACCTTGAGTATCGTCCGACAATCGCCGGCAGAAGACAAAGGATTCAGTTTTTTTTCGTTTTCTCTTCGAAATGGACATAAGAATGTTTTGCGAGGAGCATTTTGCAAATAGGCCCAATCAGTGGCGCAGCGAGAGGGGGGTTTTAGGGGTTCAACCCCCCCTCTCAAGAATCAAGTCCTATGACTAGCTCTGTGCTTTTTTCTGCTGAAGAGTACAAAACCCCAATCATTTGCTTGATAAATTCAGCGAAAGCTTTGCATGCCAGTAAATATGGCTCCGATTACAGCTAAGTTGATGTTTTCGGTAGCAGAGCGGGCCTAGAGCCGACATCGATATCAATGGGACGCTACGAGTGTTTCGCACACAATGTTCAACGCATGCTCTTCTTAACCATATCCTTTTGTTAGATGACTCACACCATAAGATAAGATTACCATGAGAAGAATTTGAAAGTGCTGATTTTACTCCTCGCAAAAACACAAGGGAACATTCGAGAAGTAATTCGAAACTTGCACCCTGAAAACAGAGATTAAGATTACTTTTGAGAGACAAACAGATTGATAAAACGCTCAGTTAGATCTTCTGCACGTGACTGTTTTGAGGGTGTGAATGCAAAGCGAGGCTCTTGAATACTGCTTTTGAGAAATTCACAGGGAACAGTTCGAAGGAGAGTTTAGTTTGGATTTCATAAGGTACAGATGGACATCCGAAATTTTTTTTCACAGTCCGCTAATAGCTCGAGGCCTCCATCTTTAAACGTAAGTTAATGTCTATGTGTTTTTTGTAAAATGACCATTATTAGTTGCATAAATTAGGATTGTATTATTTTAGGGCTGCTATCGGATGGCACTTCTCAAGATGAGTTTAGTCACAATTCCAAAGGTACTGCTTCCTTTATTAAGCATTCTGGACGATTAAAAGTCTGTACAGTAGACTCTTCATTACTCGGGATAATATAAAATATACTGATCCTTATTTTATAATCACCCGTTAATTTGCTGTATAGTTACGAAAATAATTCAATAACCGGGTTTCCGTAGAAATTTGTAAAGGTATTGGAGCAATACAAGGTATCAGTAAAAATTTATTTTCGATGATATTATTAATAATATACCATTTTGAAAGCAAATCAGTCAGCTGAAAGATATGTGCGCCTAGGTATGTAAGCACAGATTTATCGGAAATGTGACTCGATGACTTGAAATAAATTTGAGAAACTGTTAAAACTGTGAGTTAAATTCGTCAGCTTCCTTTTCGATGCATATCTTATCCTGTTAACCACGTGGTCATACAATGTCTATTCAAAATTTCAATTCATGGAAAATTTTTGTTTTCTTTGAACACTCACAGTGCGTAAGACTGGGTTTTGTATCAGCTCTCTGCTGGTTAAATCACCTATTACTTAGTCTAAATAATTGTTAGTTGACTTTATAAATTGTAACTTGATTTCTGCTATTTCAATTATAATATCAACTATAATCAAGAGTCTACAGAATATTTTAATGCAGCCGAATTTTTACTCTCCGGTATGTGTCGCATTCAGTTGAATACTTAGCTAATACATAAATAACGAAATCAGGCTTAATTGTAAGCCTACCAGAAATTTTCATCTGATGTAAATGATTTTTTGTTTCTTAGAAGAGGAGGTAATTTTAAAAGCAACGGATGAAGTCACTCCTAAGAAATCTGCTGATGATATAGTCTTATAACGAAAGATGTTCTAATAAGGATGGGTGCACCAATGTGGTGATTTATTGAGGCGTTTTATATCGCTTGTCAAATAAACGTAACATTTTTTCCTTTTCAGGCTTGGCAACCTCTTGGAAGAAAGAACTCTCAAAGACTCGGGAAGTTTATATCTACAGCATCAAAATACTTAAGCATCGAAAAAAATGACTTTTTAATAGAGATTGGACGTATCCAAACTAGAAATCCAAACAAAACTTATGATAAGTTTCCAATAGTATGCTTATGTAAACTACTATCTTGGAAAGTTTAATGAGTTGACCATATAAGCGTTAAACTCCTCTAGTTTTCAATACCTTTAGTTTTTGAAAGATTTGACATATTTGTAGTAAGAATCGTGCATGAATAAACTAGCCCCTGTAAGTTAGGCATCTTTCCTTTTATCAGGCAGCCTCCCCCCCCCCTAGCCCAGTGGCTGGCGACGCCCTTGATAAAGGTGAAATCACGGAATTTCCGTAAAATATTGATTCCGTTATTCTAATTAAGCAGGATTACTTTAATTAAGACATTATTTCCAGCGTTTGTACACAAATTTATCTTTATTTCTATTGGCATATAAGTTTTCTAACGTTAGTACAACACTCGTGCACACTTTACTTTTTATAACTGCGGAATAGATAGCATAAATAATTCTCAGTTTACTATCAATACATAGAATCTTAAATTATTCTGTAAGGAGCAACACTAAGATTAATCTCTTTACTCACGTAATCATGGCTATTAAGTTTTCCTTCAATCTTCATCCAACTTTTAACTGTTGCTAACAAGTATGTATCTCGGAAATGAATACCAGCCAATTTTTTAAACCCGCTTGAAATCTTCGTATTTTTACTCTATTTAATCGTGTATAAATGAAATTTCTACTGGTTGTAAAGCTATGACTTTTTAAGCTGGAATTCCTCTCCGAGACCGAGGGTTTACCAGCTAATTATGTCACAGCGTAAGATTTCTTACTTTCCGAAATGACTTGCATTCGATAATTAAATTTAAGATCAAATCTTTCTCGCAAAGGTGAGTAATAATCCTGAATTGGGACTTAATTGAATTGAACCACATTGGAAGTAATTAAATTACGTGGTCCGATTACAATTATCAGAGATTGTTTGGAAATGTTTACTTTCAGGGAAAATGGAATCAATAATTAACTTAATGTCTTTGAAAGAAAGGTTTAATTGGTAATTAATTAAACCTTTCTTTGATGGCAAGAATTACAGTAGTGTGAAGATACTGAAACGGCACATTGGTAATCTTGTAATTAATTTAATAAATTAACCCGATGGGAAGCTGCCATTTTTCAGCGTGTTACATAACACCCAATTTTTCCCGTTTTTTTCTGTATAATCATTTTATGTATAAATAGCGAAGTGTCCGTCTGTCTGTCCCCCATCTATTTTGGTAAAGTGCGTTGGATGCCGAAAACCCCAAGGAAAACTATTTTCATTCTCGCCCGGGATCGAACTCCGGAACCCATAATTTGTTTCCATTTAAAATACATGTAAACCTCATTTTTATCGCTTGCAGGCTTTGTTTCTCTCGCAAAATTAAAATAGTAACACAAGTCGTAAAAAGTCGAAACTATCATCAAAAGAAAGGAAATTAAACAAAGATTCTTAAGTTCGTCGTGAAATATCGTATTAGATTCAAAATCGCGAGTATTTTGATGAAATAAACGAAAAATACTTGGAAATTTTGAAGAAGTAAACAACCAGTCCCTAAGACAACCAATGCAGCTGTTGATCCCAGATTCCGGAGTTTTGCCGTAAGAATACTTGAGGCAAATCAATACGATAGACGCCAATGCGATTTCTTGAAACTTCTGTAGCAACCAAAGGTTATTCATAGCAACGTTAACATTTATAAAAGGTTTATTTGTTAGAATTAGCTTTTCACGCCAAGAAAAAAAGAAAAATAATCACCATGACGGTTTCGTTAATAATCTAATTTTTCTGGCAAGTCTTAATTATGTAAGTAGCATGCAAGGATGCCTAGGTAAAAGTATTTCACTACGTCATTTACTGCGACGCATCTCTCTTACTTAATGCATTCAGGAGAAATAAAATATATATACTTTGGCTGATTTAAAAACACCAGAGGAAACATTTTCGTCTGAAGGGGAGAAAAATGTAATAAATAATATATATATTTATTTTAATATCCAATATTGTAAATTCAGTTTTGGAATTCTTTGAATTGTTACACAAAAATTATTATTTATGATTATTTTAGTGATAAGTTGATTATTAAGGTATGTTAATGTTTATAGTAATATAAAATTAACTACTACGTAAAATTCAGTTTTTTGGTTGATTACGATCAACTATGTTAATACGAGTAAGGTATCCTTACTTATTGCGAGCAAAAGGTCAAATTTTGAGTAAAAAGGCGAGAAATTGACCATCATCATGGTGCATAGTCGTGTATCTCATCGATTAGGAGTAAAGAATTACTTTTAATATTTCTCCTGTATATTCCTTATAATAAAGAAGAATCGGGTCCATCCTGGCATCGAACCCCGGGTATTTAAGAAATCTCTCTAGGTATAGCATTATAGAATGACCATCTGGTACATTCTTTACGGAAAGAAATTTACTTTACCCTGGCATCTTACACCTGGAACAGTTTAAATTTTAAGTATTATAAATTGACGTTTTATAAGATATATATATTAGTTTCCGGTATCTAAAATAACACTAGCGGAAAGTAGATGTAGTACCATATGTACTATTATTTTTACTTTTTATAAAGTAATGTCAAATCGTTAATATTCTATGCGCGCGAATATTTGCGCGGGCTCGGCTAGTTTTTATCAATTCTCTGTTTGCCTTTCATTTCTCTCTTTTCTTTCTCCTTCATTGAAAAATATAGTTTTCTATCTGTATGATTCGCAGGTTTTTCACACTCCCCTTCCTGTGAGTATTTTCCTGCAGTGGAATTTTTCCTGAGCCCTCAACTTAGGTTTTTTTAAATCGCATGTAAGTTCCTTCGTGTACTTTAGCAAACTATCTCTTTCTTTCTGTTTATCATATGACGGTGGGTTAGATGTAAGAACAGACTTCCTAGTCTCTCCCGAATAAGGACCTATTATTATCAATAAAGCAGTAGCTCGTTATCGTATTCATGAGAAATATGTGCCTCGTGTAGAAAAAGGAGTATTTTGTTTGTAAAAATTGCATTTCTATTATTTTATCGGTTGAAGTTTTGAAACAGATAAATTTTTAATGACTTGAGACTTTCCTGGCCAAATAATTTTTGATGTTGCAATTACTATCGGCTTAAGTCTGACAACTTTGTACGTCGCTGAACTCTTCAAAAGTTGTGCATTCTATTTGATTTGTTGTAATTAAAGTGGAGGATCGTTTTTTTTATTTCGACCACTTCCTTCGTCAACTAATTAGCACCAGCTTTTAAGTGGAGATGCAAAATTTACATATTTAAGTATTAAAAGTGCAGTCCAATGATATCTTCTTTAACCGCGGGTTCAACTTCCCTCGCAGGAAAAGTCGCCGATACGCCACCCCAAGAAGTTGAGCCATGGAAGAAGCAGGAGAGGATGCTGCTGTCCGGCGATAACAGCGCCGCTGTGGACAGACAGGTGACGAAAACACTCAGACTGTTCACTCAATCTGTGACATTCCTCGCCTTTCCGCCACATACACTACACATTCACAACACTGAAATGCTGCACTGACACTGAAACCAGCACCGACAATCACAGACAACAGTATCCACAACATAGGGCCACCAGAAATATATATTTTCCCTGCTTGGCGTTTTCGCGGGAAAAAATTAGTCCGAGAACTTTTTGAACCTACCTCGTATCCTCGGGGTAAAGTGCTTGGGACAACAATTGGGACACTATATGGTTAATACGAGGTCCCTACCGTAGATTCTTCATTAACGTTACTTCGAGATATTTACAATCGTATCTTTTGTTCGATCTATACTATCTTTTAACATACATCCCCTATGGTCTCTACTTCTAATAAATCGAATCTAAATTTTTTTTCTTGTATTTAATTTAATTGTCTCAAAAGAGATCCCCGAAACAAAAGCGCTTGTAGAAGAGAAGGGCTCAATATGACCACAGGCGGTGTATTTCCTTCGGTAAAAAACAAAATAGTGAAGATATTTCAAATTTTCGTTTTGTAAAGATATTTGTTAAGTTATGATTATCTGATATTTTCGTTAATTTAAAATAATAAGAAATATGCGATTTTACCAGTGTTACCAAATTTACGAAAATAATTTTTAATAATTATCTAATAACAGCAGGACCAGGAGATTAATAAACACCGTATAATGCAAGCCAACTGAAGAAAATAATTTCCAAAAGATATTTTTAGCCGATATTGTTAAGATTTTACCGAATATTCTTCAAAATATAACCATTCTGTTTGGTTTAAGCGTTTAAAAATCTAAATTCTCAAATTAATAAAAACAACTTTTAATATTTAACCAATATTCCCTGCAGAGCTACCACAAATAAAAAAAACATTTTTAGTATGGAAAAATTGATCACATAATTCACATATTTTGCATAAATAGTAATTTATCGCCATCATCAATAACATCTTGGCAAAGTTCATTACATTACCACATTCGGGATTAAATTATTTTCCGTTTAAAATTATCGTATAAAATTTTCATATCTCCAACTTCCAATCTAAGCTGGAACAACCCCTCCTTCAATTTATCCAATCATTATTATCCTATTTTGCCTGAAAATATACTTCATCCTTCGGTTTAAAAAGGTCATGTTGCCTATCTCGCATCTATAATGCTGAAAATTCTTTTAGTGATAGCAAAATACTTTATTAATTCTTACTAAGAAAATCCATGTTCATACAATTCCAATATAGTAACAAAGAACTACGTAATAAAACAATTTGAATAATTCGTTTTTAACACTTGGTACCCCTGCATTTAGAAGTTAATAGGCTAGATATATGTTTAGAAATGTTTATTAATAATATTTACTTTAAAATACAATTTATGTGCCCCAAATTTAGTTGATACAATTTGTTTTTAAATAACACTTTCATAGGTTGGTAACATTGATAAGGATTAATTTTACTATTTCTAAAATGTTTCTAATCGTATTTTCATGGTCGATAACCCCTAAAATGAAAGTTTCATAAAAAAATCGAAAATTATCGTCATCCCATATTTTGACGTTTTTCTGAAAGGATCGAAAGCAATTTTTCTTATTTTCCGACATTTGGTAGTAACTTAGTGTAATTTTGCTAGACCAAATAAAAAGCATAAACCCTCTGCTAAGTATTCCCAAAGTTTGAATTTTCTCGGCCATTTTTTAATGGGAATAAATATCAATTATATTAGTTACTGCAAATTTGTTACAGTTTTAAACATTTTATTTATTTAATAATTAATAAGAGAAGATATTATTTAAAAAAGCTATACTTGTTATTTTTAGGATCATTTATGAACTACGATCAATCGAATTCATCGATTTACTATTGAAAGAAGTCTTAAAAATTCAGAGAATTTTGGGGTAATATTGACCCCTCGCGACTAATCACGTAACTTTTTTTGGCGATACTAACTTAGGGTTAAAGAGAGGTTTATTGGAGGAAGAACGTTATGGGAAATAAGGAAAGAGGGCGGCAAAATAACGTGGCAAAACACTTTTCATTCTGTCAGGTGGACATCCACTGAGATATTCGGCCGTTGATATTCCCTTGGCCATTGTGGGTCAATGAGATATTACGGAGGTTAACTGGAGTTGAAATTTCGGAAAACTGCCCAAACATGAAACTATTTTTGATATCTTACGAGAGTCACTAATAACTGACATATAGCGTAACATTTTACGTTTCGACATACTGTATTTTAAAGATCCTCTCTCTACCTATATTTCATAGGTAACCTAAAGTTCGAAGTAACCGTAATTTTTTAATGAAAATAATTAGTTTCTGAGATATAATAGTCACTTCTCAACTTTTTCGCTGAAAAGCGTAAAGATATCTGTAGGCCTACAAAAAGACTTTTGAGGGTATCGTATCAAAAAAAGGATACATTAGGCAAAGAATCGATGGAATCGTATAGTGAAAAAATCATAAGAAATCACACATTCAGTAAAAAACAGTAAATTCTTCAGGTCCGCGAAAATTCTTTGTGGCTTCCATTCCATCTATTTGGTGAATAGAAAATGTTCTTTCTTATAGATCTAATGAAATCAATATTTTCTTCGTATTTTACCTTAAAACTTATCTCAAAACATTCCATCCAACAAACATCGAGCGAATCACCAAGAAACCACCGACAGCGGAAATTTAACGAAGACATCAACGCAGGAAAGAAACTTTCTCCTCAAGGACCTTTCGATAATCTATTATTAGGGAAGTAGGACCAAGGGCGTCTCAAGGCAAAGTTTTCAATACGATTTGCCATCTGTGGCGAGAACACCCTCAAAGAGTGCTTACCAGAGGGTGGCAGGTCAGCAATGGCAGCTGAGAACACTAACAGCAGCAGTGCGATGAAACAATAGGCTGTAGATTCCATGTCGGCACACAACACCCAAATAAGACACTCGAACACTGTCACCGAGATACCGTTACCATACCAGTGCTGAGACAGCAGTGAATCAAGAGTGAAAGGCGAAGGAGAAACGTTGATGGTGACGCTACCTCTCGGCCTCCGTAGGAACCCAACTTCCTTCGGGAGAGTCTTCCGGAATTTGTGCTGACGTAATCGAGCCTTCCAAGGTATCCGAAACCGACCACGGAAATACTCTTGCGATTCTCCCTCAGAAGTTGCGCTCGCCCATCGTCCTCATCCCTCGAACCGATGAGTCCACGATTAATATTTGCGTGCTTGGAGATTACTTCGGTTTTCAAGAGGAAAATTCTTTTTCTGTAAACTCGGAAAAATCTTCATTCCAAAGACAGAAAATCCTTCCGGTGTAAAATGGCGAGTTTGCGAGGCCCCCAAAAAAGTGTGGAATAGTGCACCTCAGGAAAACGGTCGTTTCTAGAAGAGTTTTAAAGATACATCAGATTCACTTTAAAGCTCTAAAGCAGAACTCTATTCCATGAAAGGATTTGAATCCATTCCTAATTGGAATTGTTTCACTATTTTTAGGAAATATACGTTTTTGGGCCGCTTTCTTCCTACAAAAGTGTTTAGATTTAGATTTAGATTTAGATATATACCCCGCGAGCCGCCAGAGGCGTATGGCAGGGGGTGTAATACACCACCATTATTCATTCCTACCTATTAGAATCTCTAATAGCTTGGGGAAAAAACGACCAAAAGTAATTATCCGTCCTTGCGATTACTTCCCTATAACGCTTCGTCGATGCCTCTCGGAGATCGCGTTCGCTCCTTACTGGCACTAACATTTCACTTACTTCGTCTATAAATTCTGAACGATTGAACTTTTCGAAAAGTTTCCGTCGATATTCAGATCTTCTCATCTGTAGTGAATTCCAACTGAGGGACTCTATCATTGCCGTAACGCTGCTATCAAACCTGAAATCCCCGCAAACGAATCGGGCTGCTCTACGCTGGACCATCTCTAAATCTGAGACTAAACCTACTTCGTGTGGGTCCCAAACCGCACAGCAGTATTCAAGACTCGGACGAATAAGAGAAAAGTAAGCTATTTCTTTGACTCTCGATGAGCATCCTCTCAATGTTCTACCAGTTAATCTTTGCATTCTATTCGCTTTTCCAATCGCATCTCGAATATGTTCTTTAAAAGATAAGTTACTGCTAAACGTGACTCCTAGGTATTTGTTGTCGTGAACTAACTCTAATGGATGACCTGAGATTTGGTACTGCGTGGGAATTATGTTTGTGGAGCGCGTAAAACTCATGGCAACGCATTTATTTATATTTAAATCCAGCTGCCAATCTTTACACCATCCTGATATTACGTCCAGGTCGTCTTGAAGCACATTACAATCGTTTTCTGTCAAAATCTCTCTGTATATCAGGGTATCATCGGCAAATAATCTAACCTTACTCTTTACGTTATCTACGTCTACGTCTATCTATTTCATCGTGAATTCCCATTTCAAGCTGTAAAAATTCTTCCAGTGTTTTGCGTTCGTGCTAAAAATCGGTTAAGCTTATCTACTAAGTAATGAAAAATAAAAGAGGATCACTTGCTCAAGGACAGTCTTCTACGAGCACCTAATACACGTAGCAATAGTAGTACAGAGGAAACGAGAAGTGTATGAAGTGTAACCAACGAATATGAAAACTTATTCTTTTCGGGACGGGAAATTGCTTATAATTCACTTAACTATACTAAGAGTCATTTTACTCCGTAAAACATTGAAAAATGCTCCAGACTGATAATTGCGATGTAGGTGAACACGTGTAGAATTATAGATGAGAGAAAATGAAACAGTCACTTTAACAAAAATTACTTGTGTCTTTGGGATTTTACGAGTTCGCATCTGCAATCAGCGACCAAAGATTAGTTAAGAACACCTGTTGATATTAATTTTTAGGAAAAAAATGATTTTTGCGACGTGCTGGAGGGCGAATGCGTGTTATAAAAAAGAGAAAAAATAAAACTTTCCACATAAAAAACCTTATATGGTGGGACTTCACTGAGCTCATTTCTGGAATCAGCCATCCAAAAATGTACATCATCCATGTTACCGAAACGTGTCAAAACTTTTCGGCCTATTTCCTTTAACAATGGATGTTAAAATATGTCACTAAGTAGTTTTCCAGAGAAACGCTATCATAATCTGATATGTGGACTAAACACAGGGGACCGATTTCTGGAAATCTTACCACAGTAAGCTGTCTATTAGCAAAACTCCTTAATAATCACGGGATTTTAATTGATTCTATGAACTGCGTTTGAATTAGATTCAGATTATTAATATGCATGTACGTACTTTACATTCTCCAAATTCGAGGAACCATTCTGTAAACCGTCAATTCATTGGCTGGCCTTTCCTGAAAAATAAATTGTTAAATTCATTTAAGGTAAACACCAATTCGATGTTAAAATACTTCACCAGTTGATATAGGTATTACCGATTGTGTAAATTGAAGCGGAAAATCCATTTTAATGAAAACATTCAAGAAATTTTCGGAGTTAATCCTGGTTAAATAAAAAAATAACAAT